>CM024676.1:32781903-34031903 GCA_014182725.1 Eucalyptus brandiana
GAAGTGGCTGCCAGATATTATAGAACCGGAGCAAAGTGCCTTTGTTCAAGGCAGACAAATACAGGACAACATCTTTATAGTGCAGGAAGTGTTGCATCAGCTACGCATTACAAAGAGAAAGAAAAAATGTCAGGCAGTATTAAAACTCGACATGCAGAAAGCATATGACAGAATTTAATTGGATTTTGTACGGGATTGTATGTTGAAAATGGGTTTCTGTGCCAAGTGGGTGTCCCTTATCATGTAATGCACATCAACGGTGACATTCAGTGTGAAGATTAATGGAGAACCCACCCCTTTTTTCAACCCCTCGAGAGGCCTCAGGCAAGGCGACCCCCTTTCGCCATATTTATTCATCTTAATCTCAAATGTATTAACATGGCTGATGAAAAAAGCAATTGCAGAAGGCAGCATCAAAGGCATACAGCTAAACAGGTTTTGTTCTAAGCTATCTCACTTACTTTTTGCCGACGATGTTATCTTTTTTCCGGATGGAACTTTAGTGGAATGTCAGAATTTGTCACTTACACTTAACCAGTATTGCTATGCATCCGGACAAGCTGTCAATTTAAACAAGTAAGGGGTATATTTTAGCAACAATTGTCCCTTACCACTAAGAAGAAACATGGCCCAAGCACTGAGAGTTCCTGTTTTTGAAAAGACGGGCAAATATTTAGGAATTCCTACGGAATGGGGACAATCAAAGAAAAAACTATTCGCATGGATATTAGCCAGAGTAGATTCAAAGCTGGAGGGCTAGAAAGAAAAACTACTTACCAAATCAGGGAAGGAGGTTCTAATCAAAAGTGTGGTGCAGGCCATACCAACTTATGCAATGTCCATCTTCAAGTTACCCGTGTCCATATGTCGTGCAATAGAAAAACACATAGCATCATTTTGGTGGCAGAAAGGAGATGCTCAACAAGGGACGCATTGGAAAAACTGGGAAGTTTTGAAAACCCAAAAGGATGAAGGAGGGCTGGGGTTTAAAGATCTGTTTACCTTTAATCGTGTAATGCTTGGTAAACAAGCTTGGAGATTATCCAATTCTCCAACTGCCCTGTGGAGCAAAGTACTGAAAGGAGTCTATTTCCCACATGGCGATCTCTGGACAGCGCGTAAGGGCCAACAATCATCATGGGGCTGGCAGAGCTTGCTGCTTGGACGAGACACAATAGAAGCAAATATAAAATGGTCAGTGGGGGATGGAAAATCTATTAAAATAAGGGAAGAGAAATGGTTAGCACAGGGAGTTATCGGGGGACAAGCAAATCACCAAGAACCTACTATGGTCTCAAGGTTGATCAAAGCAAACCCTCAAGCTTGGGATCATCAAAAAATTCAACAACTCTTTGATGCAAACATAGCTAATGAGATCTTAGCGATCCCTTTGAGTCAAGACCCTAAACCAGACACATTAGTCTGGATAGGAAACAGAGCAGGGAAGTATTCAGTAAAGAGTGGATACAACAGAACTTACCCATCAACTATAAGCGATAACCAAAACAGGGCATCCTGTTCTTTCAAGCCACCAAGATCCCTATGGACTCAGATCTAGAGCCTCTTAGCACCCCCGAAAATTAGAACCTTTCTCTGGAGTCTCTGTCAGAACGCTATTCCCACGAGAGAAAATCTCTACAAAAGAACAATCACAACCGACCCGTTATGCCCGCTGTGTTCCTCAAAAATCGAAACCACAGAGCATCTGTTTCTATTATGCAAATTGACTAAACAAATATGGGAGGACCACCGATTACAGGGCGCAAATATCACACGACACATAAAGCGCTTTGATCAGTGGTTGATGGAGGTATTCGACTCACGAAGGGACCTACCTGCACGGGAGTTCATCGGCTTGGTTCTTTGGCAGATCTGGAAGGCCCGGAACAATTGGATTTTCAAAGCACAGCGCCCAAAACCAGCAGATCTACTGGAGCTAGCACAAAACCAAAGCATCACTTTCAGCAGATGGAAGATGAAACCGAAAGTGGAAACCCTAAATCGAAACTTACCGATTCGCTGGAATCCACCGAACAGATGGGAGATGAAGATGAACGTTGATGCGTCATGGGTTCCAGGTGAGTTTACTTGTTCTGTAGCCGGAATTGTACGCGATGTAGCTGGGCAAGTCGTTGAGGGCTTCGCCGCCGAATCTAGGGCTTCTTCGGCACCACAAGCGGAGGCCAAGTCTGTCTTGCACGGGATTTTTTACTTAAAAGAGATGCAGATGCGGCACGTGGAGAGATCCGAAAGTCAAGTAGTTCACTGGAAGTGCGAATGTGACAGCTCCCTGATCGTGGACTTTGTGATGGGCCGGGCTAAGCCCCCGTGGAACTTAAAAGAAATTGTCAAACAGTGCAGAGAAGAATTATCCATATGCAAAAACACTACGGTGGTATATTGTCCTCGCGACGCAAATAGAGTAGCCGATTGGTTGGCACGGAATCATAGAGTCAAGAAGCTTCCTCTAAATTGGTTGAAGACCCCCCCTTTACCTCTACAGGAAATCTTATGTTCGGAATATTATCCATCATTGTCTTGTAAGACTCCTTAATCGAATGCATATTCTATTTTCGATCAAAAAAAAAAAGTAATTAATTTGGAAAATTTTTATTCAATACATCACTCGAAATGTCCTCGTAAGAGTAGAGCCAGTTGTAATTTTGATCTTAGATAACAGTTATTGAAGCAATTCTTATGTTACTATAGGATATGACTCACACATCAGGAGCCTCCATAGCCTACCCTTTTGATATATTGGGATGGTAGGTTTCATGGATGCATTCCTTATTCAATGCCTACACATCTTGTGTTGTTGTGCCCCCAATCAATACACTATGTTTTTTTCTTTCCCCTGTACCAGCATTACACTATTGTTGTTTTACATCCAACTGATCTTAAATTTCGAACAAGGATTCGGATGTAGTCTTTTAAAGACTTGCTTAGGTCCGTGATAGCAATTATTGAAGCAATTGTCATGTTATTACAAGACATGACTCATTCATTAGGTGTGAGAAAATGCTCTTTCAACACCAGGGGTACTAAAATGGACCTAGTCTCTGAGTTTTCTCTCTACAACGGTAGAGGCTCCTCTCCTTCAATGGAGTTTTTCCCTATCCCCCAAGGTGATAGCAGCCACACCAAACCCTAAAACTCACGATTACAGTCTCCCAGAAAGGAAAACCCATCCACTCCAAACCCATCACACAAAACTCCGTATCCCCTCTTCCACGACAACCCCCAAAACCCAGAAATCCAAACCCTAGACCACGACAACCCCCAAAACCCAGAAATCGAGGGTCTTCGAGTGACGATCGTGCTCCATCTTCCTTCTTCATTACTGGACCATCCGCCATCAACGCAGTAAATGGAAGCTGCTACTGTTCCATCAATCCAAGAAATCAACAACCATCCCACCATGCTCGAGCTCCCTTCGATCCGAACCCACGAACACTTCAACAGCAGGTACGTTACCACCAACCCTTGATTCTGCAACAACAAGAGTTAGAATGGACAGTCAGGAGGAAAACCAGCTCCGTATTGCTGCTCTATGCAGAAGTCTAGGGCATTTATGGTCTGAAGATGATGTCGTTCCTGTTAGGGAGGAAGCCCCACTGAATAAGATTGTTGAATGCAAACATACTTTATTCGGGAAACTATTATCGAAGCCGAATGTTAATTTTCCTGCTTTTTGCAACACGATGAAAAAGGCGTGGAGAGTTGATGCAGTGGATATTTCCCAAAAGGAACCTGGGTCTTTCGCTTTTGTCTTTGAAACAGAAGGTGGACAAAGAGCGAGTTCTAAAATCTGGCCCTTGGTCTTTCGCAAGTAACTTGCTGGTACTCAAGCAATGCGAACCAAACATTCCTGAACACTGTTATGATTTCTTGCACTATGACTTCTAGATCCATATTATAGGGCTGCCTCCTGGATGGATATTAGAGGAAGTATATGCTGACGTTGCTGGAAAAGTAGGAAAAGTGAAAGAAATTCAGCTAGAAAACAGAGGAAATGTGCCAAATAAAACGGGAAAAGCAAGAGTTGAAATTTCACTATCTGCTCCCCTCAAAACAGGGGCTCTAGTGAAGATTGGCGCAAAACAGATATGGGTGGAGTTTAAATATGAAAGACTCCCTCATTATTGCTATTCATGTGGACGACTAGGGCATTATGCTTCCTATTGTGAAGAAGTTCCTTATGAGAAAACAGAATGGGCAGAAAACAGGCCAGGGAAATATGGGCCTTGGCTCAAAGCGGAGGTAAAGACAAAAAGTCCTCATTGGGAAGCTTTCTATGGCAATATCGTCTTACCTCAAGAAGAAGAGGAATACATACCTGAAACCCCCTTTCAATCACCTACTCTTCAGATTGTGGGAAGGAAAGAACCAGAAAATGCTGCTGGCCCTGCACGAAGCAAAAAAAGGGCAGAAAATCCATTATCCAATGAGCTTAGAGAAGAAGATAGAGGAGAGACAGCAAGCAAAACAGGCAAAGGGAAACAACCGCTATACTTGCTAGATTCCACTGATGAAGGACTGATCGAAACAGGAGGAAGCAATAGAAAGGGATCCAGAATTATAAGAGCAAAAAAACAGAAGAAGGCTGAGGAAGCGAGCCTGCAACTCATCGATGAAATGGAGCTATTAGAGACTCCTATCCAGCTGGTGAAAGAAGCGAAAGAATGGGCTTTGGTGGCTAGCCCTAATAAGCCACCGGAGACATCATGAGGATATTGAGCTGGAACTGTCAGGGGCTGGGCAACCCCCTGACGTTCCAGGAGCTCAGAGCCCTAGTGGCTCTAGAAAGGCCTACTATGGTGTTCTTAATGGAAACCAAAAACAAGGAGGAGATGGTGGAAAGGGTGAAAAAGCGACTTAATTACCAACAGTCTTTCTTGATACAGCCAAGAGGAATTGCGGGTGGTTTGGCTCTGTTATGGAGAGAGGAATATCAAGTAAAAGTGAGATGTAGTTCACATCACTTTATAGATACGGAATGTGAGGATCCCACAAGTGGCCAAAACATGAGGATTACTTTCCTCCACGCCTCAACAAACTTCCAGGAGAGAATCCAATTGTGGCAACAGCTTTGTTGTTTTTCCACATCTAATAGACTCCCATGGCTATGTATGGGGGACTTTAATGATATTTTGTATAACTGGGAGAAGGAAGGAAAAAAGGAAGCAGACTACTATCGTATTGCAGCCTTTCGAGATATGTTAAATGAATGCTCTTTCATGGATATGGAGAGTAAAGGGTGCAACTACACATGGACTAACAATCGAGGAGGAGAAGAAAATGTGAAAAAACGCTTAGATAGAGCGGTATGTACAATGGAATGGAGAGTTACCTTCCCAAATGCTGAAGTTCTGGCGTTACCAGCAGTTGGATCGGATCATAGCCCCCTCCTACTATCACTTCACCCTGTTCATAGCAAACGAAAGAGAGAATTTAGATTCGAAACATATTGGCTCGAAGAGAAAGAGTGCAGAGATGTCATTATGGAAAGCTGGGCAACAGACCATCACTGGTTCACATGGAAAATCCACCAAGTCACAGAAGAGCTAGAGAAATGGAGTAAACAGAAATTCTCTAATGCAGCTTCTCAAATAAAAGCACTGAAGAGAAGACTCACAGTACTCACAAACAACAAGAATGACAATTCCAGCAAACAAGAAATGCAGCAGATTAAAGAGAGAATAGACCAACTCTGGAGACAGGAAGAAATGTATTGGGGACTTAGGTCCCGAATTAATTGGCTCCAATGGGGGGACCGAAACACTAAATATTTCCATGCCACAGCAGTTCAAAGACGGCAACGAAACAAGATCACAATATTGAAGATTGACGACCAGAATTGGAGCAGAGACCCCAGGATGCTTAAACAACATATAGTAGATTATTATCACTCTCTCTATGAATCGGTTGGCTCTAGGAATATTCAACCCATCCTTAACCAATGCAAGAAAGTAGTGACATCAGAGATGAATGCAGATTTAATGGCAACCATTTCACCCGAAGAAGTAAAAGAGGCTGTGTTTCAGCTTGGCAATCTAAAGGCTCCAGGGCCAGACGGTCTAAATGGGCAATTTTATTAGCACTTCTGGGATGTTATACAAGGGGATGTGATGCTGTTAGTCCAGAACTTCTTCAACTCAGGTACTCTTGACCCCATCCTCAACAAAACACACATTGTACTTATACCGAAAGTTAAAAATCCAGACAGCATCAACCAGTTCCGACCAATCAGCTTATGTAACTTCAGCTATAAAATAATTTCAAAGGTATTGGCAAACAGATTAAAGCCTTGGCTACCACAGATCATTGAACAAGAACAGAGTGCCTTTGTCCAAGGCAGGCAAATCCAAGATAACATCCTCATTGTTCAAGAGGTGTTGCACCAAATGAGGGTAAAGAAGAGGAACAAGAAATTTCAAGCAATATTGAAACTGGACATGTAGAAAGCATATGACAGGGTGGAATGGGACTTTCTTCGGCTGAGTATGCTACATATGGGCTTTAGTGAACAATGGGTCCATTTAATCATGCAATGTGTGACAACAGTCACTTATAATGTGAAAGTAAATGGCGAGCCAACAGAGTATTTCACCCCAACACTGGGTATCCGACAAGGAGACCCGTTATCTCCTTACCTATTCATACTAACAGCCAATGTTCTCTCTTGGATGATGAACACAGCAATAGAGGATGGAAGTCTAAAGGGGATAAAACTAAACAGGAACTGCCCAATTCTATCTCACCTGCTGTTCGCCGATGACGCAATCTTCTTTATGGATGGCACGATTAGAGAATGTCAAGGCCTAGCAGCTATACTAAACCAATATTGCTATGCGACGGGGCAGGCAATCAATCTGAATAAGTCAGGCATTTTCTTCAGTCAAGGCTGTCCACAAGCTTTAAAGGAGAACATGGCTCAAGAAATGCGCGTACCGAGCATTGAAAGAACGGGGAAATATTTAGGGATACCATCTGATTGGGGTCAAACCAAAAGAGAAATGTTTGCGTGGATCTTGGCACGAGTAAACATGAAGCTAGAGGGCTGGAAGGAGAAATTTTTGTCTAAAGCTCGGAAAGAAATATTGATTAAAACCGTTGTGCAAGCGCTGCCACATTATGCAATGTCCATCTTTAAAATACCTATCTCAATCTGTCGAGCCATTGAAAAAAGAATAGCAGCGTTCTGGTGGAAGCAAAATGATGCGAGGAAAGGCATACATTGGAAGAGTTGGGAGGTCCTAAAGTCCAGAAAAGACAGAGGAGGTCTAGGCTTTAAAGACTTGCTCACTTTAAACAAAGCCTTATTGGGAAAACAAGCGTGGCGATTATCCCAGTCACCCGCAACATTATGGAGTCAGATTCTGAGGGGTATATACTTCCCTAACGGCAACTTATGGCGAGCAAAAAAAGGCCAATGACCCTCGTGGGGATGGCAGAGCATCCTAATGGGACGGGATGCTATTGAACCAGCTATTCGGTGGACAGTGGGAGATGGAAAATCCATTAATATTCGACAAGATCACTGGTTATCACAGGGCGTGCTAGGAGGCCCAGAAAGTAGAGAAGAGCCTCAACTGGTAGCGGAATTAATTGATGAGGAAAAAAGAGAGTGGAAAGAACCGGTGCTGAATCACTTTTTTGAACGGAGAATTGTCAATGAAATCTTAGCTATACCTATCACGATGCAGACTAAACCAGATCAACTGATTTGGACAGGAAACAACACAGGGAACTACACAGTTAAAAGCGGGTACAACAAAGTGTATGATCATTCCAATCGGCAAGACAGAAACAGAGCATCCACTTCATATCAGCCTCCCCGAACCCTATGGACAAAGCTATGGCAACTATCAATCCCCCCCAAGCTAAAAGTGTTCCTGTGGAGCCTTTGCCAGGATGCTATCCCAACAAAAGAAAAACTTTACCAGAGAAGAATCCTACCTGACCCACTCTGCCCGCTTTGCTCCAAATTCCCCGAGACAGTTGAGCACTTATTTTTCTTCTGCAAAACAACAAACAGAGTATGGTCAGATCCAAGTTTGAACCTCAGCACTAGTACACGATTGGTCACAAGAATGGATAAATGGCTCGCAGAATTTTTTGAAGCAAAGACAGACTAACCGGATGCAGGGCTCGTGGTGGAGGTGCTCTGGCAGATTTGGAAATATCGAAATCATCACATCTTCCGTGACAGGAAGCCGAAAACAGAGGCCATAATGGCGAATGCCCTAGCACAAACTCGGAGCTTCAAAAGATGGAACCAACGAACCAGAAACAGAAAAACCACAGCGCAAAACTTACCCACGAACTGGACAGCGCCGGAAGGAGGAAACCTGAAATTGAACGTTGACTGCTCTTGGGTGGAAGGAGAATCCGCCAGCTCTGTTGCAGGACTTTTGCGAAATTCCAGCGGAGAAATCGTTGAGGGCTTCGCCAAAGCCATCCACGCCTCCTCACCCCTACAAGCGGAAACCCTAGCCGTGCTCCATGGACTGCTTTTGTTGAAGAAAGCGAACGACACTCACGTGGGGCAAGTACAAGAACCGCAGAAGTCTTTAGTTTGTGAAACTGATTGCCGCACGGTTGTAGAGTCCATTATGGGCCGGATAGAAGCACCATGGGCCGTGAAGGACCTGATCCAGGAGTGCCAGCAGATTTTGGCCCAAGTGCCCCACGCAAAGTTAACCCACTGTTCCAGAGATGCAAATTATGCTGCAGATTGGGTAGCAAAAGCATTTCGCCTACAAACCCTTCCCTCAGGTTGGCGAATCAAACCACCGCAACCCCTTTGGAATATTTTAAGTTCTGATTTCAACTTATCTTTTCCTTGTAATTCTCGTAACAAAGAATGAAATGCAAGCACTACTTTCGACCAAAAAAAAAAAAAAACACCAGGGGTACTGAGGTTCTCAAACTATTTTTTTGTTGTTCTATACCATTTGTTAATTTTACTTTTTGAATTTAGTTCTCTAACCTTTTTCTAATGGGGGTTCAATGTGGCTCTTCCATCACCTCTAACCCCATATTACTTGACTTATTTCGATGTGGATTGCAAAGTAAGTGATGATTGAATAGAAAAATCACATGGTCAGCACGTCATGTTCTTTCTCCTTCTTTCTTCTTTGGTCCTTTCTACTTCTCCATCATTCTTCCTTAGCCCTTGTCCCTATCCATTATTCTTCCTTAGCCCTTCTCATCATCATTGGTCATTTATGAACGTTTCTACGAAATATCAGTTCGTCGTATTTTAGCGTTTACTCTGGGAAGACCGAGACGAAGACCGGCGCGTCATGATCAAGCCCAGGCGGCTCTGTTCTTCAACTTCTCCTCCACATTGTTGAACTTGCACTAACCCCAGAAAAGAAGTCCAAAGCGAAACCTTCCTATCGAGAATTTTTTTTTTCTCTCTCTCTACCCAATCTGAAGTTCGACAGCAATGGAAGATGCAATGCACATAGTCAAATCGGCTGAGCACAGTCAATTAACTCCCGTTAGCGTAGACAGTGCTGAGATCGTCGTTATGCGCCACGCACAAACAGAGTGGAACATTGAGAAAATTATTCGAGTACTGATCGAAGACAGAGTCAATCTTCATAATCGCCTTTTTCCTTTCAATTCCGAGTTCATGGACAGGACTGGAGTGCTGCGTATTATCTTTTTTCCTTTTTGGTGCCTTCAATTCGTCGAAAGGGAAAGAACCATATGCTACAGCTGCGCACGGAAATTCTACTGTGCCCAAGATGGTCCATTTAGAAGTTCAACCCATCAGAGTCCAATAGTCCCTTTTTTTACCACGTTACCTACTAACGAACGGTAAGGGGCCAAAGTACCCAACGAGGGCATTGACTAATCTAAGACTGAGTTGGGTTCAAATTAGTTCAGTTTGCTATCTTGTTTATTTCACTTTGACAATTTGAGTTTGAGTCCGTTAGCGTGCCATCTTGGACTTTACACTTTTGGATGAGCTTATTTATGCACATATTTATGCTTACCATGGTACTCTACAATTATAATTAAGTTGAACAGGGCAAATACTTGTCTGGACTCGATCTTTCATAGATGGAGGTAAAATCCTTGATCTTGATCTTGCTGGTTACGCATGGATCCATAAGATTCACGATGGATCTTGGTCGAGAGCTCTCTTAGGAGCAAGCTTTTATCAGGTTTTCCCAGCCTACTTAGTCATGAGTTCACTCTAGTCGAACGGTTTACATGACGTTGATTAATGTAAGTCGAGAGTATTTAATAATTTTCCATTTGAGCAGGGCATTTGGATGTGGAAATAAATGATGTCTCGAGGCTGCAAGCGCATGTTGTAAGTGGACTTATTTCATGCCCTACCTCACTTTGGAGTTGGAATAATCTGATGGATCTCGCTTCTTATTTTTATGTCTCTCTTCAAATTAAAAGGTAACTAATAAACCATACAAAAAATGTGAAATCTCTGCAATTTAGTTGTCTGACCTAAAACGAGCTACCAAGACAGCAAAATTCATTCCAATTGCTTGTGGTTGGGTGGAGTTATGAATGTGTTAGGATATTTGTAATTGTTAAAATATGCATCAAGTTTAAGCTCGTTAAACAAACATATTCCAAGTTAAACCAAGCAGCTCTACGAATGTCCAAGCTCAGTTTTTTTTTTTACTTTATTTGTTTGTGTATTTATTTTTTTCTAAACGCGCGCTGCTCAAGAATGAAGAACATAGCTAGAGGGAAGCATGCAGCCACAAAGCAGGAAATCCCAAAGCATTTCTTCCAAAAGATCACTTCACATGAAACACAAAGAGTCATGAAAGTGCTAATTCAATCCTAAAACTTTTAAAAAGTGTAATCAAGTCCTAAAATTTGTTAGTAAAATACAATTAAGTCATAAAACTTTTTCAATAAAGTCATTCCGTTAATTGCATTTTTGTGTTAAGTTTTAGAATTTGATTACATTTTTTGAAAGTTTTAGGATTTAATTAGCACTTTCATAATAAGTTTTAGGACTTCTAATCCCTTTTGTTTAAACATTTTGATATCGGTTTGTGTTCAATGGTGTTTCATCATGATTTTTAGAACAAAAAGGACATGGTTAGAATGCAATCAAAAAATCAGACTACAATCAAGTTTAGTAATCAATAAAATCCTTCGGTAGTGCAACCCATGACCATACACACTTAGAACGGTCGAAAACTGGAAGCACATAAATATGAATTTGATTTGGGATTTCATCGAACAGGTGGCATGCAACTGATCAAAAAGAGAACCTCAACTGTTTCGAACCTAAATTACATCCTAAGTTCAGGTTAATATCAAGCCAGATATTCGTAATCAGTGAATTAAACCCTAATAATCGAGTTTCTATATCCACAAGAGAATTGGTATTCTCAGTTATTCCTCTCTCAGAACAGGGTATTTTCAACTTATATCATTACCTTACTATTGAAATCGAATGGAGCAATGTCTCGGAGATTCAAAGAGAGGAAGTGGCTTTTCAGGTGCTTTGCTCATCGAAATCAGAGCTCGTAGCAGAGTTCTAATTGAAGTTGCCGTTCTTTCAGTTCCTTGGCCATGAAACAGGGGAGAGCAGAACCGCGAGTACATGGCAGGATAGCCAGCGACTAACGGGGCCGAAAGGGCGCATTGGAGAAATTCTTTGAAGCAATGGCATGGGTTCCAATCGCCAGAAGAGGGAACGGAGGTTGTTACTCCAACTCCTCCTAGATGGAAATCCAAGAATTGCAATACAACTTGCAGAGATGGAGATGAAATCCAATGACGACAATAGCTGAGCAAAAATGAAGGAGAGGAAGAAAGGCCTGAAAAAGGAAAAAAAGAACGAGAGAATTTTTGCTGACTTTAGATTAAAGAAAAAGACGTGAGGTGCCAAGCCATGTCATTTTCTAACCAGTCATAGTTTATTTAGTAATCCATGTTGAAAAGAGCCATGTGATATGGAGTAACAATTAATGGAAAGGGCAAATGGAATCCATTATAAAAAGTTCAAAGACTAAACTTAAAAAACCAAGTTAAGCTACTATATTGAGCATAGAGAAATCAATTTGAGGACATCATAAATGATTACTCCTTGTGTAAAAAGCACATTTTTTTGCACCTAATGAACGGTGTTATATCCCTTAGTAATATGAAATCGAGATAAATAATCACCTGTGGAAAGCACCATCAATATTGCTGTCTATCGAAGTCGTCTCCAAGAGTCTGTCAACAATTTTTAATGTAGTCCAAAATGACGTGTTCTATAAAACCAAAACAATGGGGAGTGTCCTTCTCGGCCGATTTAAGTATATGCATCACGTCCGCCTTTGCTGTTGAACTTCAATTTGGGATACCGAAAGATCACTTTTTCCCGGAAAGTTTATCATTTGACTTCTTTTCCAGGTCCGTGCGAGTTAAGTAGTGACAGAAAAGTAACTTCTTACCCCCAAGAGATCGTGACTGTCCCAACCTTCATTCCAAGGTTGCTATGGCCACAAATCTGGCCCCAGACACAGAGAGAGAGAGAGAAGTGTAATGTAGACCTTCGGACCATGAAGAAAAAGATGACTTGTGCTTTTGTCCATTATCGGTCAATCATGAACTTTTCTGCGAAATGTCAGTTCCGTCGGAGACGAAGACCAACGCATCATGAACAAGCCCACGTGGCTTTGTTCTTCAACTGCTCCACATTGTTGAACTTGTACTGACCCCAGAAAAGAAGCCCGACAAGAAACCTTCCGGTCAAGAAGTTTTTCTTTCTCTCCCTGCCGAATCTGAAGTTCAACAGCAATGGAGGACGCGATGCACATAGTCAAATCAGCCGAGACAGCCGCGTCTTGTTCAGACTTTAGGTACGATCAACCCTCTCTCCTTCTCTCTCTCTCTCTCTCTCTCTCTCTCTCATTTCAACACTTGTGATCATGTTAGCGATGCTGTTGAATTGAATCATGACAGAGATGGTCGATCGGTTCCCATCAGCATAGACAGTGCTGAGATCGTCGTCGTACGTCGTGGACAGACAGAGTGGACTGTCGAGAAAATTATTTGGGTACGAACCGGAAGACAGGCTCAATCTTCATAATCTCATTTTCCTTTCAATTACGAGTTTATCGACAGGAGTGTTGCGTATTGTCTTTTTCCTCTTCGGTGCCTTCAATTCGTCGGAAGTCGGAATAATGAACCTTCTATAGCTTTGCACGGAGTTCTGCTCTGCCCAAGACGGCCCCATTAGAAGACTGAGTTGGGTTCAAATTAGTCCAGTTTGCTATCGTGTCATCTCGCACCTTGCCCTGTTCAGTTTTGAACTTATTTATGCACATCTTTCTGGCAGAAGTACAGCGCAAGCCTGTGGCTCAAGCAACGACACTTAAGTGCATAACTTCCAAACTGACACTTAAGTCGCCACTTTTTTTTTTTTCAAGTGGGGACACTTAAGTGCCACCTCCGGCGACCCTTGCCGGAAATCCTACGTGGCATTTTTTATTATTATTTTTCGCCTACGTGGCTCGCCGGAGCTCCAAATCAGCATAAAAAATAATAAAAAATTTAAAAATTTAAAAATTTTAATTTTAAAAAATTTTAAAAATTTAAAAAAAAATTAAAAATTTAAAAATTTAAAAAAAAAATTTAAAAATTTTAATTTTAAAAAATTTAAAAAATTTTAATTTTAAAAATTTTAAAATTTTTAATTTTAAGAAATTTAAAAAATTTTAAAAAATAAGAAAATTTTAAAAATTTTAATTTTAAAAAAATAAGAAAAAAAAAAAAAAAAAAAAAGGGGGGTGTCGAAGGGGCGGCCGAGGGCGAGCCCTCGCCGCCGCCGCCGCCCGCCCGCCGTCGCCGGGAAGGGCGGCGACGGGAGGGGGAGGGTCGGCGGGGTCGCGGCGCCGGCCGACCAACGGCGAGGGCTCGCGGCCCTCGCCGGATCGCGGCGAGGGCGCGACCCTCGCCCAGATGCAGGCGAGGGCTCGCGGGCCCCTCGCCGCCCGGCGGGCCTCGCCGGCCCCCGGCCGGCCCGGCGACCCGGCCCGGCCGGGGCCCGCGACCCGGCCGACCCCCTCCGTCGCCGGCCCTTCCGGCGGCGGGGGCGGCGAGGGCCGCGAGCCCTCGCCGGATCAGGCGAGGGTCGCGGCCCGCGCCCTACCGCGACCCTCGCCCGGATCCGGCGAGGGCTCGCGGGCCCTCGCCGCCTCCCGCCGCCGCCGGAAGGGCGGCGACGGAGTGGGGAGGGTCGGCCGGGGTCGCCGGGCCCGGTGGGGGCGGCGAGGCGGCGGCCGCCCGGCGGCGAGGGCCGCGAGCCCTCGCCCGGATCTGGGGGCGAGGGTCGCGGCCCTCGCCGCGATCCGGCGAGGGCCGCGAGCCCTCACCGTCGGTCGGCCGGGGGCCGACGACCCGGCCGACCCTCCCCCTCTCGTCGCCGGCCCTTCCCGGCGACGGCGGGGCGGCGGCGGCGGCGGCGGCGAGGGCTCGGCCCTCGCCGCCCCTTCGACCCCTTTTTTTTTTTAATTTCTTATTTTTTAAAACTTTTAAATTTTTCTTAATTTTTAAATTTTTCTTAATTTTTAAATTTTTCTTAATTTTTAAATTTTTCTTAATTTTTAAAATTTTTAATTTTTTTTTTTAATTTTTTGAATACTTTATAATTTAATTAATTTTTATATTAATAATTACACGTAGACACGCGAAACGGCGTCGTTTTCGCGTTTCTCCGCCACGTCGCCGTGTAAAACGACGCCGTTTTGGACTAAGATCGCCGGAAAATTGCCACGTCAGCCATTTGGCCGGATTTTCGCCGGAGTGGCACTTAAGTGTCCCATTTTGCTCCGATGATGGCACTTAAGTGTGTACCATTTTAAAGTTATGGCGGCTTAAGTGTCGGCGTCTTGAGATTATGGACTCAGGTGTCCCGACCTCACATCTTTCTATTTACCATTTTGTCATCATAGGATAGAAGATCCAACTGTCACTACCTAGGAATAGGCGATACGCTACTTAACAAAGTGGTACGAATTAGAATGCTTTCAAAAGAGATCTTTAATCCTTTGTCAAGATAGAAGTGGCTGAACACTTAATGAAATTTACTGAATCTTTTCTTGAATTAACATCAGGTTATCAAAGATCCAGCTCTACGGGATCGAAATGCAGGAATTCGTCAAGGCCTTAAGAGAAGTGACGCAGCTAATGTCTATCCCCAGGCTTATGAGGCCTGTCGATCCCGCAGGAGGGATCAAGAAATCCCAGTATGAACTCGACCAAAGATTAAGTGAACTATCTTCCCATGTGCTTTTTTACCAAACAAGAGTTCCAAAATATATTGTCGATCGGCATGTCAGTGCAGAAGCAAGTTACACGCAAAGATAATTTGAGTATCGATTTGTGACATTCAAACGGTTGGCTAGGGTCTCATTCTTTTCCGTTCCTTTCACTAAGCTGCACAAAAGGCATTTTGGCCCCTCTCTTTTAAGCTCATTAAGGGAGTCAAACTCACCTTAACCCATTTCTAAAGAACTTATTCATGTGTTAGGAAAAGATATTAGCTTTGATTTGGTTCATCAAAAGAGAATTGTCTGATCAACAGTTCGTGTTCATTGATTTTATGTGCAAGGTGGTGGCGAAAGTAAGGATTAGCATGCACAACTCGCTTGCAAAACATTGACTTGAAGCACAAAGGTAAACCAATGCTGTCATGAAATATCGTCATTATTAATCCATGTCTACGCCATTTGTGAATTTCAATATTCACAATAAGATTAGAGCTGGTCACTTTGTAGGCTACCAGAACTTAAAACTCATTTACGAACTACTTTGAGCTATCCCGCAAATGCAATTCGACTAGAAAATTGCTCAATGTCAATGAACTTGCAAAAACTTCATTAAGCTTATGCATTACCTAGGATAGGCTCGTGCTAGCTTTACTAATTGTTAAGAGTATTCAATGATTACACCATACCTTAGTTAAACAACTTAATTTTTATTTTAACAGTCGGCGATCATCCCAATAAAATCTACACTAATGTTGGCTCTTCTAGCCTCTGGTTTCTAGATTTATCCCTGCATGATGTAGCCTGATAATATCTTATGAAGTCATGCATACATAAGATTAATGTGTCATGTTGCTTATTTGCTGAAAAGCAGACTTAGCCACCAAATTTAAGCACACAAAGTGTGTAACTGTGCGTCTATAATTGTCTAAAGTTGCCTAACTGTATGTCTGTGTCTATACTACTGCACTTCACACACACATACATACATACATACATACATACATATATATATATATATGAATGTGCGTGTACATTACACTTTTAATGTGGGAAGATTCAATTTTAATTAGCTCGGAAACATCGACAATCTAGAACGAAGTTGCCCTTCACCGTGCAGGGGAGGGAGTAGTAATGGTCACTCATGGAAGCGTTCTCGCATGTCTCTACCGGCAAGCTCGCCCGAATGAAGGTCGTTCAGGACCAAAGATTGAAAACGCTTCCGTCAGCGTTTTTCACTTTTTGGGTGGGGACGACTGGGTGTTGGAGAAATCTTTCCAGAATATTTTGAAGCTGACAAAACGTTTCTATCAGTCTAGTCTGGATATTTGCAGACCGACAGTTTAAAGTCTGAAGACTTTATGATCACTAGACTCAGAACTCAAGACTCAAGACTCAAGACTATTCTCACTGACAGTCTTTCTAATCCAGTGACGAAGGAAATCCAAAGCCGAAGTATATGGTTGAGGATTCGATCCTATCCTCTGGAGAAGATCCCTTAGTTGGATAAATATTTCGGATTCTTTTATTCTTATCTAGATCGTTTGAAGATCCGATGGTCGACGAAATATTCTTGGAATGTTCTATTCTTGGAAACCAAGATCCTGATTGTATGGGCGAACAGGATTGATGGGCTATCGTCAAGTTCCTTAAATAGCTCGAATGATCTTCTTGATTGATTCCGTCCAATGGGTAGATTGGAGGAATTCCTTTGGTAAGTGCCAACGGCTATGATGGCATAAAGGAGTATAAAAGGAAGACGTTCTAGTTGTTGTTAGTAACGTGATCGATAGAGAAATTCCAGAGTCTAAAGCACCTTGATTATTAGTCGATACAGTTCAAGCGAAATTGTATACACAGAGAGTGTTTAGACTTAGTGATACCTTGAGCGAGTGTGGTAGATCATCTACACCTAGAAATCAAGGAAGATCAACACTGTAACATCTCTTTGTTCATAGTGGAATCCAGCCAATAGGCTGTTAGTGCAGAAGAGTGGACGTAGGCTTGAATCAAGCCGAACCACTATAAACCGCGTGTTCAATTCTCTCTTTCCTTTACTCAGTCTTACGATTGATTATTAATTGTTGCAAATCCTTCAACTGTCTAAATATTGTGCAATCATCAAGAAAATTTTTATATACCTATTCACCCCCCCTCTAGGTACTCGTACTAGCTATATCAATTGGTATCAGAGCCCGTGTTCTTACTTTATTTGAAGTGTTTTACTTCAGAGTAAAAGATCCATGGCTAGTATGCTAGCACCAGGGCTGGTGGAAGGGCAAAGCAATACCAGACTACCCTACTTTGATGGAAAGGATTACAACATCTGGAAGAACAAGATGAAAGGTTTCCTACGATCAAAGGATCCTCTGGAATGGGACGTTGTGGAAAGAGGAATCACTCCTACTGCTGCATCAGTATCTGAAAGAGGGAAAGAAACTGTTGAGACCAGCGGAATGTCTCAAGAAGAGATAAACAAGAGACAAGCACTCGATGCAAAAGCAATTTACTCTTTATATTGTGCTTTGTCACCAACGAATATAACAGAATATCTTCTTGTGTTACTGACAAAAAGAAGTCGGGATAGATTACATATCACCTATGAAGGACAGACCGAGTGAAGGAGACCAGAATTAACATTCTCCTTGGTTAATATGAAGCCTTCAAAATGAAACCAGGAGAATCTATAACTGACATGTTTAGCCGTTTTACAGATATTGTCAATGGTCTTGAGAATCGAGGACAGAAAATTTCTGCTCCCATGAAGGTGAACAAGCTACTGCGTGGACTCTCCAAGGATTGAAATCATATAAAGACTTCAATAAGAGAGACGCAAAGAATTATGCCATTATCTGTAGACGAGCTGATTGGAACTCTTCAGTCTTACGAAGTGGAACGAATTAATGAAGACGAAGATCCAAGAGGTAAGAAATCCATTGCATTAAAATCTAATGATGATTCGATGATCTGATTCGAAGAAGATACGGACGATGAGGAGCTTGCTCTAATGATAAGAAGATTGAAAGCTGAATAGAAAAGGAAGAAGGTTCAACTCAAAGAAACAAAGTTTTCGAAACAGCAAACCAAGTTTGTTGATAATGAGGAATCAAACAAAGATGTAGTCTGCTTTGAATGTAAGAAAAAGGGACACATCAGACCCAATTGTCCTCTTCTGAAGAAGAAGAGAAGAAAAGCTGAAAAGTCTCAAAAAGCTCTCAAAGCCGAAACCTGGAGCGATACAGAGTGTGAAGAAAGTGATGAGGAATATGCCAACCTATGTTTGATGGCACAATCAGACTCAGACTCTGGATCGGACTCGGACGGTGAATTTGAGGTAAGTGATTTTAAAATTCTGTCAAAGTCTCTAAATACATTGATGAACTATGCTTTAGTCTTAAGACTTCTCTCAAAAGAATTTCCGAACTTAAAAGGAAAATTCAGCTCTAAAACAAAAGGAAATCGTTTTAGAAGAAAAAGTCAAAAGTTTAGACTTAAATGTCTCTTCTCTTAAAGAGAATGAAGATAATCTTTCAAAAGAAAATGCTCTCTTAAAACTGACTTATCAAATATTTCAAAGAAATTCTCAATAGGGTCTGAAAAACTTGAGAAAGTTCTTTCAGTTCAAAGACCTTACTTCAATAAGTCTGGTCTAGGTATGACAGTAGAAACAATCTCCTTGATTGATTTTCCGAAAGTAAAAGAAAGAATTAAGAAAAGACCGTCGAAAGAGGCTTACAAAAATCATTTCAAGAAAGTTTTTGTAAAGTTTGTAGGTCGGAATGCTCTAAGGTGTTCAAAGTGTAACAGTCAGGATCACTTTGAAAAAGAGTGTCCTATGGTCTAGAAGCCTGTTAAAAAAGTATGGCCTAATAATGCTTATCCTACTAACACCAAAGGACCCAAGAAAATTTGGGTACCAAAGAAAGCTTGAGATTCTCTTTTGAATGCAAGTCTCTGTCAAAAAGAAGGTAAAGTGGTATCTTGACAGCGGATGTTCAAGACACATGACAGGAGACTCAAATTGCTTCATAAAGCTTATTCAAGTAAATGGTGGAAAAGTTTCATTTGGAGGAAACAGCAAAGGAAGCATTGTGGGATTTGGAACTGTGAAAATTGGAAATCTCACAATAAGCAATATCTCTCTAGTGGAAGGACTCAACTACAATCTTCTCAGCATTAGTCAATTGTGTGATACTAGTTTCAAGATCTCCTTTCAAGAAGGCATATATTCTGGAATTAGTAAAGACTTGACTCAATCTTTCATGGGTCGAAGGCATGGAAATATCTACCTCCTTGATGTAAAACCAAATGAAACACAATGCCTAATCTCAATTCAAGATGAAGCGGTCTTATGGCGCAGAAAGCTTGGCCATGTCAACATGAAGCAATTAGCCAAAATCTCATCAAAGAAGCTTGTTCGAGGTCTACCTAAATTGCCATACCAAAAGTCTAATTCATGCACTCCATGTATTGGGAAAAAGGTAAGAAATTCATTTAAGCCAATAAATCATGTCTCTACTAATCATGTACTACGGTTGCTGCATATGGATCTCTTCGGACCAACAAGAACCCGAGCATTGGAGGCAAGAAATATTGTCTAGTAATTGTGGACGATTACTCTCGCTTTACACAGGTATATTTTCTTGCAAGTAAGTCGAAACCTTTTCGTACTTTGAAAAATTTGCTAAAAAGGTTCAAAATGAAAAAGGATGTGCTATCTCAAGTATAAAAACAGATCATGGAAGTGAATTTGAAAATCAAGATTTTACAAAATTTTGTGATAAATCTGGTTTTAATCATGAGTTTTCCTCTCCATACACTCCAGAGCAAAATGGAGTTGTGGAAAGAAAGAATAGATCTCTTCAAGAAATGGCTAGAACACTTTTAATTGAAAGTAAAATCTCTTCTCGATTTTGAAATTTGAAGTCATTTCAACAAAGCATGCTATATCATCAATAGAGTCTTCCTAAGACCTATTCTAGAGAAAACCCCCTATGAATTGTTCAAAGGTAAGAAGCCTATTGTTTCATACTTTCATGTGTTCGGTTGCAAAAGCTTTATTTTGAAAAATGCAAATGATCGAGTTGGTAAGTTTGAAGAAAGATCAGATGAAAGCATCTTCCTTGGATATTCTACATCAAGCAAGGCCTACGAGTCTATAACAAGAAAAGTCGGTCGGTGGAGGAATCAATGAATGTCAAATTCCAAGACTCAACGCAAGATGAATCCAGTCAGACTCGGTATGAAGAGTCTGAACCTGCTCCAGACCTTTCAAGGCTTACAACTCAAGAAGCATCTCAGACTTTGGAAGTCCAACATCAAGATGCTCATGAAGATTCAAATAAAGAAAGAGATCATCAACCGGGCAAATCAACCAAGAATGCTTGGAAGCATAAGTCCAGTCATCCCAAAGATCTCATTATCGGCGAAATCAATGAAGGAATCCGCACCAGATCAAAAAGGCATGAAGAATCTAGTGCTGTGGCTCTCATTTCTGAAATTGAACCAAAAAGCATAGAAGAAGCTTTATCTGATGAAAGTTGGATCGAAGCTATGCAAGAAGAACTCAGACAGTTCAACATCAATGATGTCTGGGAATTGACATCTAAACCAAAAGGTAAAATTGTTATTGGAGCCAAATGGGTATTCAGGAACAAGATGAATGAGGAAGGAAAAGTCGTACGAAACAAAGCAAGACTCGTGGCCAAAGGATATACGCAAGAAGAAGGAATAGACTATGACGAGACTTACGCACCAGTAGCAAGGTTAGAAGCTATTCGACTATTACTTGCGTTTGCTTGTTATAAAAATTTCAGGTTATTCCAAATGGACGTCAAAAGTGCGTTCCTAAATGGATTTATTCATGAGGAAGTTTATGTGGAACAACCACCTGGGTTTGAAGACCCAAAGAAGCCAGACTCAGTCTTCAGACTGAAAAAGGCCTTGTATGGTTTAAAGCAAGCACCTCGAGCTTGTTACGACAGACTAAGTAAGTTCCTAATACAGAATGGTTTTGTCAAAGGTAAAGTAAATACTACTTTGTTTATCAAAAAGGAAAACAAAAGCTTTTTACTTGTTCAAATATATGTGGACGATATTATTTTTGGATCTCCTAATGAAAGTCTATGCAAGAAATTTTCTAAGTCTATGCAGGATGAGTTTGAAATGAGTATGATGGGAGAGTTAACATTCTTTCTTGGACTCCAAGTGAAACAAATGAAGGAAGGAACTTTCATTTATCAAGAAAAGTATGCGAATGATCTTGTCAAAAGGTTTGGACTAGAAAAATGCAAAAAGACCGACATACCAATGTCATGTTCTCTGAAGATAGACAAGGATGAAGAAGGGAAGAAAGTAGATCAAAAACTGTACATGAGCATGATCGGTTCACTTCTTTATCTTACCGCTTCTAGACCTAATATTTTGTTGAGTGTTTGCATCTGTGCTAGGTTTCAATCAGATCCTAGAGAATCCCATCTCAGTGCTGCGAAACGTATTATCAAATACGTTGCCTCATCTTCAAGCATCGGTCTTTGGTATCCCAAGAAGGGAGACTTTAATCTTCTAGGATACTCAGACGCAGATCTGGCCGGTTGCAGAGTCGATAGAAAGAGCACTTCTGGAACTTGTCAACTGCTTGGAAATAGGACAGTGTCTTGGTTTTCAAGGAAGCAAAGCACCGTGGCTCTCTCAACGACAAAAGCAGAATATGTAGCTCTTGGAAGCTGCTGTTCGCAAATTCAATGGATAAAACAACAGCTACAAGACTTTGGGATTGAAGACTCATGCACAGAAATCAGATGTGACAATACCAGCGCGATCAATCTCACCAAAAATCCAATCCTTCATTCAAGAGCAAAGCATATTGAGATTCGACATCACTTCATTAGAGATCATATTCAAAATGGAGAAATCTCGATTCAATTTGTTGATTCAAAGAGTCAACTAGCGGATATATTCACAAAGCCTTTGGAGAAAAATCAATTCGACTTTATCCATTCCGGACTCAACATTTTGAAGCTTGAAGAAGTTAAAGTCTAGAGACTCACCAACTCTCAGACTCTAATCTCTCAGACTCTAAATCCTCAGACTCAGACATTCATGGCTATAGACTGTAAGTTGCTATTTCGAAAAGGTACGATCTTTCGTTCAGTTATTTTATAATCTGTGTGAAAATCGAAAACTTGTCTTTTTAAAAAAGGATTAATTTTGGCAGTTATTGATTTTGAAAAGAAGTGTTCGTACACTTTCCTTGTGCCGATTGAACTTCCCTTTTCAAAACTGAGTTATATACAGTTTTTTTTCCCAATCTTCAAAACCCTAAAAGGCACTCTCCTCCCGATCCTGTTTCTACTTCTTGTTCATCTTTGAGAAAGTGGTCATCTTTTCTTGGGAAAGCAAGTGAAGTAATCTTTCAAACGACAAAGAAGGATGTCTTCTTCGAGGAAATCATCAAGAATCGCAAGCAGGGGACCACAAAGAATTGAGAAGGGACCGACACATTTCGATCTCACCGAGGAGGAAGACTTACCGAGTCAGCGACAGAGCCCGATTCACTCTCCTCCACGTCAATCTTCACCATCTACCCCACAAGGTGTGGGTCATCCTCAGGAGGAAGAAATAATCGAGGATGCGGACCCTCTTTGTAGATGCGAATAGAATTTCATTCAGTGTACGAGACCAAGTCTACGTGGTAGATGTGGACATGTTGACGGACATAGTTGGAGTTGAACGAGGACGTTATCATCCAATCAAAGTCTCAGCTGCTCGTACTACTCTGGAGCTTGTCAAAGATAGGGATACAGAGAAGAGAATTACCTACTCAAGGATGAATGCCATCAACATCGTGCTTCATAAAATCGTGATCAACTGCTCTGCATCAAGTCTACATCAAAGACTGCCATGTCTAATTCTCAAGCAAAATTGATGTACGCGATCAACTCGGGACGGAAGTTCTCTCTCCCTCACACCATTCTCTTCCACATGTACGAGCAATGTCGAAAGACAAGGGACAATTGCCTTATCCAGTCCAGTGACCAAGATCTTGAGACACATGAATATTGAACCGCCACATACACTTTGTGTTCGACCGTGCGATAAGATGGTGGTAGGTTTGAAGATGTTAACGAAGATGCGTCGCAAGAACTTTCCAAGGCAATGGAGAAATTCGAGTGAAGTCTCCAGTTCCGTGCGCTTCAAAGAGAAAAGGAAAGGAGGCCATTGGAGCCCCATCGAAAAGAAGAAAAGAACTCTCATCTTGGAGGATGAAGATCCCACTATCTCGTGCATTGACAAGAACCGGACGTTACGTGCCTCAACCGACGTAACTTCGGAAGAAACGAGAGAGAAGAAGAGGAGCAAGCCAAGAACAGAGAAGAAGAAGAGCAGAGAGAGAAGGAGAAAGAAGCTGAAGAAAAAAGAGAATGAGAGAAAGAAAAGTCTGCAGCTGAATCTGGAGAAAAGGGAAATCAAGATACAGAAGAGCATGATCATCACTCTTCCCCTTTTGATGTCCTAGAGACAGGGGGAGTTGGTGAGCAAGAAAGGTCCACACCACATGCGCCGATAGTGAAGGTCTAAGACAATCTCCAGCGGACCCGAGGAAGAAGTTCGGGTTTCTCAATTGCACGAAGAAGGACACGATACGTCGACTCCAAATCTGCAAGATTATACAGAAGCTCCATTGTCTGCATTCACTCCATCTGAGAAAGCACATGCAAGTACACAGACGGACAACTCAGCAGATTTTCGTCGTATTCTTGATATTCTTCTGGAAATTCGGGGACAAATATATGCTCTGGACTGTGAGATTCAAACCATAAAGAATGCTGGACAAGCATCTTCGGTTACCCTGGAGGACAAAATGAAAGACCTCGCTCTACAACTTCAAGCCAATGCCAAAGGAGAGGAGGTAGCTCAACTAAGGGAAGACTTGAAGAGGCTAGAAGGCATAGTCCGTCTATGGGAGATTTCAGATTGTACGCATTCCCAAGCAGACCTGATTCCTTTCTCACCTTTTTTAATGATGACAAAAAGGGGAAGAACCAATTTGAACCAACAACTTTTAAACTTTGACTTTAAATTTGTTTTTGTGGTTATGTTTGTTTTTGAGTTTGACTTGAGTGAACTTGGGTGTGAATTTAAATTTGACTGAATTAGTTGTGGATTTAGATGCTTGATTTGGTTGCATTTATATCAAGTGTTGTTATATGGTATTACTCATGAAAGACTAACCAATTTTATGTGGATGCGGAGTCTGGTTGTTTTATTAATCTTTATGAGTTAGCCATATTGCTTGAGAAATGTTTTTGCAGGTCAAAGTTGTTCAAATCTACAAGAAAGTTTTGTCACCATCAAAAATGGGGAGATTGTTGGAGAAATCTTTCCAGAATATTTTGAAGCTGACAAAACGTTTCTATCAGTTTAGTCTGGATATTTGCAGACCAACAATTTAAAGTCTAAAGACTTTATGATCACCAGACTCAAAACTCAAGACTCAAGACTCAAGACTCAAGACTATTCTCACTGACAGTCTTTCTAATCCAGTGACGAAGGAAATCCAAAGCCGAAGTATATGGTTGAGGATTCGATCCTATCCTCTGGAGAAGATCCCTTAGTTGGATAAATATTTCGGATTCTTTTATTCTTATCTAGATCGTTTGAAGATCCGATGGTCGACGAAATATTCTTGGAATATTCTATTCTTGGAAATCAAGATCCTGATTGTATGGGCGAACAGGATTGATGGGCTATCGTCAGGTTCCTTAAATAGCTCGAATGATCTTCTTGATTGATTCCGTCCAATGGGTAGATTGGAGGAATTCCTTTGATAAGTGCCAACGGCTATGATGGCATAAAGGAGTATAAAAGGAAGACGTTCTAGTTGTTGTTAGTAACGTGATCGATAGAGAAATTCCAGAGTCTAAAGCACCTTGATTATTAGTCGATACAGTTCGAGCGAAATTGTATACACAGAGAGTGTTTATACTTAGTGATACCTTGAGCGAGTGTGGTAGATCATCTACACCTAGAAATCAAGGAAGATCAACACTGTAACATCTCTTTGTTCATAGTGGAATCCAGCCAATAGGCTGTTAGTGCAGAAGAGTGGACGTAGGCTTGAATCAAGCCGAACCACTATAAACCGCGTGTTCAATTCTCTCTTTCCTTTACTCAGTCTTACGATTGATTATTAATTGTTGCAAATCCTTCAACTGTCTAAATATTGTGCAATCATCAAGAAAATTTTTATATACCTATTCACCCCCCCTTTAGGTACTCGTACTAGCTATATCACTGGGTCATAAAATCCTGGATCGACATTAGCCATCTCAAACATATAGAAGACAAGCTCTACTAGCATATGAGATACGTGGCGAGACCTAAACCTAAAGGGTCATTTATCGTCGCTCAGCCAAACTGTGCAAGAGACCCACTCGTTAGACATTGCTAGGTGATTGACATAATCAAGCATGTCTAGATGCTCAGGCAATACCATTTTTCGTATCTTTATAGGATATGACACCATATAATACGTTTGAATGCCGGTATTCACATTATATTCGATAAGTATCTTCAGTAATTGTCAATGTCCACTTCTGCAATTAGTTGCAGCTCTACTGAATAATCTTCTCTCTAAGCATGCATTGACCGTGTTGATGTCCAAGCTCCACATTGCCTGATATAACATCGGGTGCTTCGGCTGCAAGTTACCGCTAGAACCATCACTAGCCGAGATCACCTGAGAGCATAACAGCAAAAGCAAGCTCAAAAGAGTTTTAAGTTCTCGTGTTGAAATCAAGAATTCGTGTCTCCTCGGAAAGTCACTAAAAAATCAGAAAGCGGCCATCAACTTTATTGCCAACCACCTTCAAAAAGTTCGATCTTGCCAACCTTCATTCCCTGCCCATTCTTCACATGAAGATCCATTTCCTTCCCAGCGTTCATTGATTTTTTTTCCCACACCAATGTGGTTAGAACATCAATTGCGGCTTCGTGATTTCTTGGTTACGAGCACAAGCATCCCCAGTTATTTTAATTTAGTCTCACGTTTCTTCGTTATCTGCATATGGCCTATCTTTCTACAAGTGCATTTCGTGCGAGCTTTTAGTTTTGGGCTTCTATATTGGCAAATACCGAAAGTTACAATCTGCTACTTGGTCTAGAGCCATGAGCCCATTGAGGATGAAACAAAAAGAGTTGTTCACCTACTAAACTTGTCATGAAAGTGCTAATTAAATCTTTGGGATAATACCTTAAAAAACCCCAAACTGGTACACTTGTGACAAATTTACCCCAAACTATTTTTTTGATCATGAAAAACCCCAAACCTGGTAAACTTGTGACAAATTTACCCCGACCGATTATAAAAAACCCTAAACCTGGTACATTTATGACAAATTTACCCCAAACTAATTTATTCGACTGCAAAAAACCATAAACTGGTAAATTTGTGACAAATATACCATATGCTAAATTGGATTAATATCACAAAAAAATCATAAAAATTGTAAACTGTGACAAACGGAACATAAAATCCTAAATTGATATCTTGGTTAAGCGTCACGTGTCATTTAACTTAATAATTTGATAATAAAATTTAACGAAAACTAACATAGGGTAAATTTGTCACAAGTGTACCAGTTTGGGATAAATTTGTCAAAAGTATACCAGTTTTGGGTTTTTGGTGGTTAAAAAAATAGTTTGGGGTAAATTTGTCACAAATGTATCAGGTTTTGGGTTTTTAGGGTATTATCCCTAAATCTTTAAACTTTTAAAAAGTACAATCAAGTCCTAAAATTTGTCGGGAAAATGCAATTTAGTCATAAATCTTTTCCAATCAAATCCTTCCGTTAATTATATTTTCGTGTTAAGTTTTAGAACTTGATTGTAATTTTTGAAAGTTTTAGGATTTAATTAGTACTTTCATGATAAATTTTAGGATTTCCAATCCTTTTTGTCTAAACATTTTGATATTGGGTTGTGTTCGATGGTGTTTCATCATGATTTTTAGAACAAAAAGGACTGCTTAGAACGCAATCAAAAAATCAGAGTACAGTCAAGTTTAGTAATCAATAAAATCCTTCCGTCTTGCAACCCATGACCATACACACTTACAACGGTCGAAAACTGGAAGCAAATAAACATGAATTTGATTTGGGATTTCATCGAACAGGTGGCATGCAACTGATCAAAAAGAGAACCTCAACTGTTTCGAACCTAAATTACATCCTAAGTTCAGGTTAATCTCAAGCCAAATATTCGTAATCAGTGAATTAAACCCTAATAATCGAGTTTCTATATACACAGAAAATCGGTATTCTCAGTTATTCCTCTCTCAGAACAGGGTATTTTCAACTTATATCATTACCTTACTATTGAAATCGAATGGAGCAATGTCTCGGAGATTCAAAGAGAGGAAGTGGCTTTTCAGGTGCTTTGCTCATCGAAATCAGAGCTCGTAGCAGAGTTCTAATTGAAGTTGCCGTTCTTTCAGTTCCTTGGCCTTGAAACAGGGGAGAGCAGAACCGCAAGTGCATGGCCCTGGAATGATGAGGATAGCCAGCGACTAACGGGGCCGAAGGGGGCATTGGAGAAATTCTTTGAAGCAATGGCATGGGTTCCAATCGCCAGAAGAGGGAACGGAGGTTGTTACTCCAACTCCTCCTAGATGGAAATCCAAGAATTGCAATACAACTTGCAGAGATGGAGATGAAATCCAATGACGACAATAGCTGAGCAAAAATGAAGGAGAGGAAGAAAGGCCTGAAAAAGGAAAAAAAGAACGAGAGAATTTTTGCTGACTTAGATTAAAGAAAAAGACGTGAGGTGCCAAGCCATGTCATTTTCTAACCAGTCATAGTTTATTTAGTAATCCATGTTGAAAAGAGCCATGTGATATGGAGTAACAATTAATGGAAAGGGCAAATGGAATCCATTATAAAAAGTTCAAAGACTAAACTCAAAAGACCAAGTTAAGCTACGATATTGAGCATAGAGAAATCAATTCAAGGACATCATAAACCATTACTCCTTGTGTAAAAAGCACATTTTTTTCTACCTAATGAACGGTGTTATATCCCTTAGTTATATGAAATCAAGATAACTAATAACCGGTGGAAAGCACCATCAATATTGCTGTCTATCGAAGTCGTCTCAAAGAGTCTGTTGACAATTTTTTAATGTAGTCCAAAATGACGTCCAAATTGACGTGTTCTATAAAACCAAAACAACAGGGAGTGTCCGCTTCGGCCGATATAAGTATATGCATCACGTCCGCCTTTGCTGTTGAACTTCAATTTGGGAGACCGAAAGATCACTTCTTTCCCGGAAGGTTTCTAATTTGATTTCTTTTCCAGGTCCGTGCGAGTTAAATAGTGACAGAAAAATAACTTCATACCCCAAGAGATCGTGACTGTCCCAACCTTCATTCCAAGGTTGCGATGCCTTTGTGCTTTTGTCCATTATCGGTCAATCAAGAACTTTTCTACGAAATATCAGTTCAGTCGGAGACGAAGACCAACGCATCATGAACAAGCCCACGTGGCTTTGTTCTTCAACTGCTCGACATTGTTGAACTTGCACTGACCCCCAGAAAAGAAGCCCGACAAGAAACCTTCCGGTCAAGAAGTTTTTCTTTCTCTCCCTGCCGAATCTGAAGTTCAACAGCAATGGAGGACGCGATGCACATAGTCAAATCAGCCGAGACAGCCGCGTCTTGTTCAGACTTTAGGTACGATCAACCCTCTCTCCTTGTCTCTCTCTCTCTCTCTTTTATTTTCTACACTTGTGATCCTGTTAGCGATGCTGTTGAATTGAATCATGACAGAGATGGTCGATCGGTTCCCATCAGCATAGACAGTGCTGAGATCGTCGTCGTACGTCGTGGACAGACGGAGTGGACTGTCGAGAAAATTATTTGGGTACGAACCGAAGACAGGCTCAATCTTCATAATCTCATTTTCCTTTCAATTACGAGTTTATCGACAGGAGCGTTGCGTATTGTCTTTTTCCTCTTCGGTGCCTTCAATTCGTCGGAAGTCGGAATAATGAACCCTCTATAGCTTTGCACGGACTTCTACTGTGCCCAAGACGGTCCCATTAGAAGACTGAGTTGGGTTCAAATTAGTCCAGTTTGCTATCATATTTATTTCATTTTGACAATTCGAGTTTCAGTCTGTTAACGTGTCATCTCGCACCTTGCCCTGTTCGGTTTTGAACTTATTTATGCACATCTTTCTATTTACCATTTTACTCTACAATTATAATTAAGTTGAACAGGGCAAATACTTGTTTGGGCTCTATATTTCATAGATGAAGGTAATTACCGCCCTTGATCCTGCTAGTCACACATGGGTCAACAAGATTCAAGGATTGTGATTACACTCAATCCATGGATCTTGGTCAAGAGCTCTCCCTTGAGTGAGCTTTTATTGGGTCTTTACGGTTAACATGGTCATGAGCTCACTCAACATGAGTTGCTAGATCACATGGGTCTGACATGACCCAATGACCGTCATAATTGAACAATTCACATGGTATGGTGTAAGCCAAGAGTATTTAATAATTTTCTTGTTTGAGCAGGGCCATCTAGATGTGGAATTAAATGAGGTGGGAAGGCTACAAGCACATGTGGTAAGTAGACTTATTTGGTGCTGTCTACCCCTTTGGAGTCGGAATGATCTAATGGGTCACAATGGCTTCTTACTTTTATATCTCTCTTGAAACTAAAAGGTAGCTGATGGGCTATCTAAAGAATGTGAGATCTCTGCAATTTACTCGTCTAACCTAAAATAAGCTATTGAGACAGTAGAATTCATCGCAATTGCTTGTGGTGGGTTGGAGGTATGGACATATCCGAATATTTTTATCTAGAATTATATGTAATGACAATTACCCACTGCATAGATAATATCCATGAATGATATTCAACAGTTTAAACAAGTAATACGACATCGAGCCATGGTATCCGCAGCTTTAAACATTTCCATAAATTGTGTCTTGCCTCCGCATCCTTGGATGCTGTGATTTAATTGCCATCCTTTAGTGTAACCGGCATCTAGAGCACTTAAGACATACGTATATTTGCTTGCTTCCTTTAAAAAAACATGTGAGTAACCAAGAATGCGATTTTGTCATCATAGGATAGGAGATCCAACTGTCACTACCTAGGAATAGGCGATACGCTACTAAACAAAGTGGTACGAATTAGAATGCTTTCAAAAGAGATCTTTAATCCTTTGTCAAGATAGAAGTGGCTGAACACTTAATGAAATTTACTGAATCTTTTCTTGAATTAACATCAGGTTATCAAAGATCCAGCTCTACGGGATCGAAATGCAGGAATTCGTCTAGGCCTTAAGAGAAGTGACGCAGCTAATGTCTATCCCCAGGCTTATGAGGCCTGTCGATCCCGCAGGAGGGATCAAGAAATCCCGGTATGAACTCGACCAAAGATTAAGTGAACTATCTTCCCATGTGCTTTTTTACCAAACAAGAGTTCCAAAATATACTGTCAATTGGCATGTCAGTACAGAAGCAAGTTACACGCAAAGATAATTTGAGTATCGACTTGTGACATTCAAACGGTTGGCTAGGGTCTCATTATTTTCCGTTCCTTTCACGATGCTGCACAAAAGGCATTTTGGTCCCTCTCTTTTAAGCTCATTAAGGGAGTCAAGCTCACCTTAACCCATTTCTAAAGAACTTATTCATGTGTTAGGAAAAGATATTAGCTTTGATATGGTTCATCAAAAGAGAATTGTCTGATCAACAGTTCGCGTTCATTGGTTTTACGTGCAGGGTGGTGGCGAAAGTAAGGATTAGTATGCACAACTTGCTTGCAAAACATTGACTTGAAGCACAAAGGTAAACCAATGCTGTCATGAAATATCGTCATTATTAATCCATGTCAACGCCATTTGTGAATTTCAATATTCACAATTAGATTAGAGCTGGTCACTTTGTAGGCTACCAGAACTTAAAACTCATTTACGAACTACTTTGAGCTTACCCGCAAATGCAATTCGACTAGAAAATTGCTCAATGTCAATGAACTTGCAAAAACTTCATTAAGCTTATGCATTACCTAGGATAGGCTCATGCTAGCTTTACTAAGAGTATTCAATGATTACACCATACCTTAGTTAAACAACTTAATTTTTTTTAACAGTCGGCGATCATCGCAATAAAATCTACACTAATGTTGGCTCTTCTAGCTTCTGGTTTCTGGGAAAAGTGCCAAAAAAATCCTAAACCTTTTGTGTTTGTGCCAAAAAAGTCCTAAATCTTTTTACTTAATGCCGATTCAATCATTTCCGGCCAATTTTGGCCAGATTTTGCTTGATGAACGCCGACCGGCCTGACGTAGCCTAATTGGTGCCGACGTTGACAATTTTTAATAAATATTTTAATATTTTTGAATTTTTTATTCTTTATTCTTTTTTTCCTTTTCATTTTTCATTTTCATTTTCATTTTTCATTTTTCATTTCTTTTTAACTCTCTTCCTCCCTCCAGCTGCTAGCTAGACCACAGGGACCGGCTAGGCGACGGCTAGCGAGGTTCGCAGGCCACCTCACCAGTGGCTGCGAGGGCGGCCTCGCCGATGCCGCCTAGGTCGCAATTCGGTGAGGTCGAGCCTCGCCGGCCATGGGCAAGGCTAGACCCTCGCCAGATCTAGCGCCAGGCGGCCTCTCGTCGGGCTGGCGAAGGTCAAGCTGCACCTATGGCCGGCAAGGGTGAGCCTCGCTGGCGCCGCCCAAGCCGTGATTCAGTGAGGTCAAGCCTCGCTGGCCATGGGCGGGTGCATCTTCCCTCGGCGTTGGAGCCGCAGACAAAGGATCCCATCTCCCTTACATCGCATCTCCCCTCAGCGTTGGAGCAAGCCCGGTGGGAGGCCACCTCGCGCCGGATTTGGCAAGGGTCGACCTTGCCGAATCACAGCCTAGGCGACGCTGGGGAGGCTCGCCCTTGCCAAATCTGGCGAGGTCGAGCCTCGCCGGCCATGGGCATGGCTCGACCCTCGCCAGCCCGGCAGGAGGCTACCTTGCGCCGGATCTGACGAGGGTCGAGCCTCACCCATGGCCGGTGAGGCTCAACCTCACTGAATCGCAGCCTAGGCGGCGCCAGCGAGGCCACCCTCATGGTCACTGGTCGGTCGCCGTGGTCCGGCAAGCGGCTAGAGGGAGGAGGAGAGTTAAAAAAAAAATGAAAAATGAAAAATGAAAAGAGAAAAAGAAAAAGAAAAAGAATAAAAAATTCAAAAATATTAAAATATTATTAAAATTTGTCCACGTCAATCGGGTCGATCCATCCGTCAAGAAAATCTAGCCAAAATTGGCTGAAAATGACTGAATTGGCACTAAATAAAAAGGTTTGGACTAAATTGGCACAAAAAAAAAAGGTTTAGGACTTTTTTGATATAAACACAAAAGGTTTAGGATTTTTTTGGCACATTTCCCCTGGTTTCTAGATTTATCCCTGCATGATGTAGCCTGATAATATCTTATGAAGTCATGCATACATAAGATTAATGTGTCTATGTTGCTTATTTGCGGAAAAGCAGACTTAGCCACCAAATTTAAGCACACAAAGTGTGTAACTGTGCGTCTATAATTGTCTAAAGTTGCCTAACTGTATGTCTGTGTCTATACTACTGCACTTCACACACACAAACATAAATACATACATACATACATACATACATACATACATACATACATACATACATATATGAATGTGCGTGTACATTACACTTTTAATGTGGGAAGATTCAGTTTTAATTAGCTCGGAAATATCGACAATCTAGAACGAAGTTGCCCTTCACCGTGCAGGGGAGGGAGTAGTAATGGTCACTCATGGAAGCGTTCTCGCATGTCTCTACCGGCAAGCTCGCCCGAATGAAGGTCGTTCAGGAAAAACGCTTCCGTCAGCGTTTTTCACTTTTTGGGTGGGGACGACTGGGTCATAAAGTCCTGGGTCGACATTAGCCATCTCAACCATACAGAAGACAAGCTCTACTAGCATATGAGATACATGGCGAGACCTAAACCTAAAGGGTCATTTATCGTCGCTCAGCCAAACTGTGCAAGAGACCCACTCGTTAGACATTGCTTGGTGATTGACATAATCAAGCATGTCCAGATACTCAGGCAATACCATTTTTCGTATCTTTATAGAATATGACACCATATAGTACGTTTGAATGCTGGTATTTACATTATATTCGATAAGTATCTTCAGTAATTGTCAATGTCCACTTCTGCAATTAGTTGCAGCTCTACTGAATAATCTTCTCTCTAAGCATGCATTGACCGTGTTGATGTCCAAGCTCCACATTGCCTGATATACATCGGGTGCTTCGGCTGCAAGTTACCGCTAGAACCATCACTAGCTGAGATCACCTGAGAGCATAACAGCAAAAGCAAGCTCAAAAGAGTTTAAGTTCCTCGTGTTGAAATCAAGAATTCGTGTCTCCTCGGAAAGTAACTAAAAATTCAGAAAGCGGCCATCAACTTTATTGCCAACCACCTTCAATAAGTTCGCTCTTGCCAACCTTTATTCCCTGCCCATTCTTCACATGAAGCTCCATTTCCTTCCCAGCGTTCATTGATGTTTTTTTCCCACACCAATGTGGTTAGAACATCAATTGCGGCTTCGTGATTTCTTGGTTACGAGCACAAGCATCCCCAGTTATTTTAATTTAGTCTCACGTTTCTTCGTTATCTGCATATGGCCTATCTTTCTACAAGTGCATTTCGTGCGGGCTTTTAGTTTTGGGCTTCTATATTGGCAAATACCGAAAGTTACAATCTGCTACTTGGTCTAGAGCATTGAGCCCATTGAGGATGAGGTGCTACATGGGTGTCCTTAGCTCCATAGATTTTTGGAATTCGCTAGTACTCCTGAACTGCATAAAAGAGGTCAAAATCATGGCGGATACGATGTATTTAGCTAGGATCCAAAACTGAGAAATCAGCTAAGCAATTCGACAAAAGAAAATCAGGTGGTTGAAACAAAATAATCCTGCTTAAGGTTCTATATCGGTCACTGAGCAATATGAATGATTAGGGGTGAGCATGGTCCGGGTTGGTCCGGGCCACCCCATAACCCTAGGACCAACCCGTACAGTGTCGGTCCTCAATTTTTAGGACCGAGGACCGACCCTATTAAGCATGGGACCAAGGATTTGGACCGACCCAATGGGTTTGGTGGTTAGGTTAGGGTCAACCCGGATCGATTGATAATTTTTTTTCGTCTTATTTTTTATACTCCCTAAAAAAGCAAACCTACAAATTCAAATTACACATCCATCGACAATGCGGTATTGTGCAACTAAACTATAAATACCAATACATATTTAACAAATTTAAGATGACACAATAATAGAAATTTCGTATCTCGCTAAGCGCTCATCGAGATATGGGAAGATGGAAAGTTCTTGTAATTATCTATCTTTAATATTCATAACACCATATGCAAAAGCGTTTTCCTGCATTTGATCATGTAGAGTCCACTCATCCAAAAATGAGCTTCACACCACTTGGCGGCAAATCACCATAGAAGCGCAAAGATTACTCTACTCTTCAAAAACGTCTACCATTTGACACAAATTGAAAAGCAAAGTGCAAACTGAAATTCATTAGTAAAATACAATTAAACCATAAAAAGTTCAAAATACTTAATATAAACCATGAATATATAACTTCACATCTTGTTAATTCACTTGAATTTCTAAACACTGAAAAAAAACAAACGACACATAATTAATATTCAACAAAAGTTTTAAATTGAAATTATTATTAGTGCTATTGATAGAACATCTCTGTCGCGACCTCTTTTTTTCCGGCGCCCGCAGTCGGGTACGAGCGCCTAAGGAGGCTAATGGCTCGGCTGAAATTGGTTAAGCCCAGGACTCTCCCAAGTCCACCAATTCACGACTTAATGGTTCAAGTTTTTTTTTTTTTTTTTTTTAACCTGTAAGTTGATTTTTAAAATGGAGTCGCCACTAATCAATTTGGAGTGGGTTGATTAGAAACCCAAGTGAAGTATCGGGAGAAATACTCACTCTGCGCAACCGAGAGAAATTAGGATCGGGGACTTGATTACACTAGTTAATCACTAATGCCCTTTCGGTACCTAATCTTGTTTAAACCCCGAGGTTTTTGGATGTTCGAGGGATTTTCCATGCATTTTGGGAGGAAAAACATTTTTAGTCATTTTCTAATTTTTGGACACAAAAGGGATTTTTGGGATTTTTTTGGTATTTATGGAAAAATACAAGTCTTTTTGGCTTTTTCTGAATTTTTTGGCTTTTCATGAATTTTTGGCCTTTTTGGATTTTTGGTATTTTTGGAAAATATGGAATATTTTTGATTTTTTTGATTTTTTAGAAAATAAAACATTTTTTAACATTTTAAAACATTTTTCGGTTTTATGGAAATTAAAATATTTTTTTAAATTTTTTTTTTGAAAATAAATTATTTTTGAATTTTCTTTTTTGAAATATTACATAAAATAATAAAAAGCCGACCCGGGTTGGATCCGCGGGTTGGGTCCGACCCGGGTTGACGACCCAAAACGCGCACGGGCCCGCGTTGCGGGCCTGACTCGGATTTTTTGCTTTTTTCTTAAAAACTCAGCCCACACACACACGGAATTGGGCCTATAAAAAAGGATGCCCGGCCCGAGTTCAAAAACCGGCCCGACGAGTGCAAGTCCGACCCGAGGAAACCCTACCCAAAACGGAGGAACCGGGTCGAAAGGACCCGCAACCGGCCGGTTCCGGCCTCCTCTCTCCTTCGCTCGCTTGCGCGGCGGGTGAGGGGGAGAAGCGTCACCGGCGACGACAAGCGGCAAGCAGCCACAACGGCGGCGACGACGGGCTAGACAGGGGCGACGACACGACCGAAGGCGGCGACAAAATGGTTCGGAGAGGATGAATGAGGACGGGTCCGTGCCGGTGTGGTCAATTGCGGCACGGCGACGGGGGCGGGGACATCTCGGGAAAGACAGCGGCGGTGTCGAGGGAAAGGCGAGGGCGAGGTGTCGAACCGAGAGGACTTCACGGCGGCAAAGCACGGCGGGATCTGGGGTAGCAGCGGCGTCGGGGCACGGCTTGACCGGGATTCGCTCGCTAGCGTGGTGACGCAGCGGGAGTCCGGCACGGCAACCGCGAGCCTTCCCCCTTCCAGATCCGACGTCCAGACGGTGTCCCCTTCTCTCGGAGTTCCAGATCTGACCTCCTTCTCCGCTCTCTCTCTCTCTCTCGACCAAATCTCTCCCCCCGGCCGGATCCGAGCCTCCACCGGCCGGATCGACTTCCTTGGACTCGCTCGCCGGCGGCCTCCCCCGAAGTCTCTCAGTGGGAGGTCGGCCAAGCTCGCGACCCAATCCTCCGCCCTCTTGGCTTGCTCTTCGATTTCCCCCTTGAAGTCTCTCAAAGGGAAGATCTCGGAGTTCGCCGTGCTTTGCCATCGTCGGGAGAAGCCTATTTATAGGCGAGGGGGCTGCCGGTCGATGGAGCTTCGACCGCCGGTCTTCGCACGCCGAACGGCCTCCGCCGGCCGAACCGGCGTCCCATCCGAGCTCCTCCAACAAGGTGTGCTCGGCATTGAAGGAAGCTCATGATGGCGCTTGAGATCTATCTCTTCCGGCCGACGTTGGCCTACACTCCTCGGCCGTAGGTTTGTCCTTCGCGCGCATGAGTTGCAGAGGCGGAGGGGAAGAAGAGGGAAGAAGGAAGAAGAAGAAGAGAAGAGAAGGGGCCGGGCTGGAGGAGAAGGAAGGTGGGCTTGGGCCCGCGAAAGGGAAAGAAAAAGGAGGGGAGGGGCTGGGCTTTTGCTTTCTTTTGTTTTTTCTTGTTTTTATTTGTTTTTTTGTTGTTTTATCTTTTTATTATCTATTTATCCGAAAAGACAAAATTAAAAACTTAATTAATAAAACTAATTAAAATTGAGGTGTCGGCATTTGCTGCCCTCTTTGAGGGTGAGCTCGTAGAGGTTGCATTCAAAGACAGGATCGATGCCTCAATTTTATCCATGCATGCGCAATAGATTATATTTTATTTGGGACCTATTATTCTATGCGGGAAAAGAGCAATATAACTTTACATATACTAAGACAGAGATAAGAAGATACCTGTAGTTACTTACCGGGAGTGAGTGAGATAGGGTGTAAACCCCGAGTTTGGCAAGTATCAAGGCGTCATCTTACCTGGTGATATGAGGAGGTTGCTTTTCCAGGACCCGAACCTTTCTTCGGTCGCCTGTTAGAGCAATAAGTTGGTTTGTCTAGGACCCGAACCTTTCTTCGGTCGCCTTAACGAGGAATTGCTTTTCCAGGACGCGAACCTTTCTTCGGTCGCCTGTTAGAGCAATAAGTTGATTTGTCTAGGACCCGAACCTTTCTTCGGTCGCCTTGACAGGAGATGCGCCGACCTTTCTCAGGGCATCACTTGTGGGTGCCTCGACCATCGAGGACACCGGTTGGTACCCGACCTTTCTCGGGAGATGCACCGACCTTTCTCGGGGCATCATATTTGTTGGGGTGTCGACGACTGTCAAAGACACTGGTTGGAACCCGACCTTTCTCGGGAGAATGCACCGACCTTTCTCAGGGCATCGATTTGTGGGGTGTCTGACTTCTGTCAAAAACACTGGTTGGAACCCGACCTTTCTCGGGAGGATGCACCGACCTTTCTCAGGGCATCGATTTGTGGGGGTGCCTGGACATTCACAAGCATTGAAAGAGTACCTGGATATTCACAAGTACTAACTGGAGGATATTTGGGCCTTTGCGGGCGTCGAAGGGGTACTTGGATGATCGCAAGTATAAACTCTTGGAGGGTGCCACGGATTTTCGCAAACGTTGAAGGAGTGTGCGATTGCTTGCGGGTGTCGAAAGAGTACTTGGATAATTACAAATACAAACTCTTGAAGGATACCCGGCGTTCGTAGGTATCGAAGGAGTACCTGGGATATTCATGAAGGTCCCTCACCTTTTGATAATTGCGAATATCGAGGACGTACCTCGCATATTCGTGAAGGTCTCCCACCTCCTGGCGATTGGGGAATATCGAGGGCGTACCTAAGATATTCGTGAAGGTCTCTCACCTTCTGGTAATAAGAATATCGAGGGCGTACCTGAGATATTTGTGAAGGTCTCTCACCTCCGGTAATTGGGAATATCGAGGACGTGCCCGAGATATTCGTGAAGGTCTCTCACCTCCTGGTAATTGGGAATATCGAGGACGTGCCCCGAATATTCGTGAAGGTCTCTCACCTCCTGGTGGTTGGGAATATCGAGGACGTACCTGAGATATTCGTGAAGGTCTCTCACCTTCTAGTAGTTGGGAATATCAAGGACGTACCTGGAGATATTCGTGAAGGTCTCTCATCTCCTGGTAATTGGGAATATCGAGGACGTGCCCCGAATATTCGTGAAGGTCTCTCACCTCCTGGTGGTTGGGAATATCAAGGACGTACCTGAGATATTCGTGAAGGTCTCTCACCTCCTGGTAGTTGGGAATATCAAGGACGTACCTGGGATATTCATGAAGGTCTCTCACCTTCTGGTAGTGGGAATATCGAGGACGTACCTGAGATATTCGTGAAGGTCTCTCACCTCCTGGTAGTGGGAATATCGAGGGCGTGCCCCGCATATTCGTGAAGGTCTCTCACCTCCTGGTAATTGAGAATTTGAATGTAGCACAAGGCTTACCTGGATGGCTGGGTAATTACAGGTGCACAACACAGTGGAATACTTGAATATTCAATGATGTAATTTCGGGACAACTCGAATAGGTTGATTGTCATGAAAAAGAAGCACCTAGACAACGGTGGGTACTTGACGATATGAGGATATCTAGACAGCATTAGGTATTCAAAGATAAAAGGATACTTGATCAGTTACAAGTATCAATACTCTGGGAGACAACTCGAACAGGTCGAGTGTCAGGAAAAGGGAGTATCCGAACGGTGGCCGGTACTCAAAGACAAGAGGATACTTGGACAGTCACGAGCATCCAAACTTTAAAGACAACTTGAACAGGTCGAGTGTCAACAGAGGGAGCACCCGAGTAACGGCAGTACTCAAAAACAAGGGGATACCTGAACAGTCGCAAATATCAATACTCTGGGGACAACTCGAACAGGTCGAGTGTCAATAAGAGGGAGTACCCGGCAAGTGGTGGGTACTTAAAGACAAGGGGATACTTAGACAGTTGCAAGCAACCAGTCTCAAGGGACGACTCGAATAGGTCAAGTGTCAAGAAAAAAGTACCTGGACAGTGGTAGATACTTTAAGACAAATGGGGATAGGGATATGCTTACCTGGCAATATCTCTGATCTCTGAGAGTATGTCTGTTATTTGCACAGTATGCACACATGATTGTATGTGTTGTAAATTCATGAGTTCAAATGAGATTCATGCATGATAATTTTGTCAATTTTGTATCATCTGATTCCCACTGGAGAAGATTTTGAAAGACATCTGTCATTTAGAATGTAGATATTTTGAGCATGTCAGATGAGGGACTTTCAGTCTGAAAGGACTTTTCACTCACTCTCATGGAAAAGGCTATCTTGACCATTGATGCAGGATTTATAAGGACCACACTTCTCGCTGTCATCATGTCAGCAGGGGTCTGAGTATTCTCGCAAACAGTACGATTTTACCAATGTGAGAGGTCTTTGTTGAAATTGTGATGAAGACTTGGTCAATAGCTCATCAAATGGGACCGTCGAGGTCAAGGCTCATGAACGAAGTGCCGCACAATCATCTCCAGGTTTGCAAGTCAAGAATTCTGCGAAAAGAGATAGAATAATCTTGCTCGTACTTCTTCGAGCGATGTTTATAGACATATGAAATCCTACGTTAATTGAAGTGCCCTAGTCTGAAGAGACTTTTACAATGGGATGTAACGTAGACTTGGCTCACATGTAAGAGAGTGAGAGTTGGTGACTGTCTTGGCATTTGTCACTAGTCTTTCTTGTCATATGGAGGTTCTACGGACCACAACAACAACTTTTCTTGGCTGTATTTTTGACTGGGGGGCATTGGCCTTGCTTTTACCAGGCACACTGCTTTTTTATGCCCCTATTTCTTATCTCAATTTTTCATTCATGGGCATTGACCTTACTTTTACCAGGTACACTGCTTTTTCATGCCCTAGTTTTTGTCCTTGTTGCTTGAGGAACTGATCTTGACAAGTTCAAGCAAATGCCTTTGTTAGACTATTGAGTCTTCATCTTTTGCCGGCGATTTTGATTATGCTGCTCAAACGGCAGTAGCTTCTGCTTTGCCTCCATGTGAGGGTGAACTTTACAGACTCAATTGGGTTGTACAATGGATACAAGTGCGTAAAGAAAGAATTGCTCTTCATGACTCTAGGGCACTTAAATTAACGCGAGTGTTCATATGCAATAAAGATACTCAAAGATTGATGCAAGTGCAAGCAAGAGAATTTCTATCCCTTTTCTCACCTTGTGATGCTGCTTTGCCTCCGCTCTGCCCCAATGTGGGGTGGTTCTTGACGGGGGTATGGGAGAAACTTCACCAGTGTAAAGAGCTCAAAGGGGTGAGCAATGAAATGCCTCTCGCTGTTTTGGTTATCGTACCATTCGCGAGAGAACTCTTTACCCTGCAGTCATGGAATCTTCTGCACTCATCTCACAAGTGTATAGATGGGGGACTGTGTGTAGGATATGGCTTGCCTGTCATCATTCTGATGCGCCTCATTTAGCATGCTCAATCAATCTTGTATTCTTCAATTAGCTGTCTATTCTAATAATTCTCAGCGGAATCAGTGATCTAGATAGACAAAATCATCATGCAAAAATCCATTTGGAAAATGCATGCAACATTTTAAACATGAGAGAGTTTGTACTCTCAAAACAAATGAATGGTTTTTACTCAAGAAACCCTATTAACGGCTTTAGGGATGCTTACTTGGTGGAATTGTATTTACAAATGTGTTAAATTTTGAACATCGAAAAGTTATTCACAAATGGCTATTCACAAATGGGTGTCGATGAATTGTCCTTATTAAGTAGGGAAATGACACAAGAAGGATCAGTAGGGGTTGGGGATCGATCATTGATTTGACGGGCCTTTCCGCTTTTGTCCCTGCAGAAGAGAAGATGAAAATAGATCAATCAATAGGGCCAAAATTAAAGGTGAATTGAGGCCTGAAGGATCTCGATCATTTGCTTTGGCGATACTTGAGACGCCATTTTCCTTGGGAGAGTTTGTCATGCCTCTCATTGATTTGTTATCGTGTTTTTTGTCAAGCGATCCTGCAACAAGACATGCTTCTCATTGATTTGTTATCCTTGCTTTTGACAGTCAGGTGATCCTACGACAAACAAGAGGGAATGTGTTAGTCATGAACTCTTTTAAGAGTCGAATAATTGGAAGCGATACAACTTTACCCTTCACTGGTTTGCAGACGATTGGGTGAACCTGAAGTGAGAGGGGGACACGAAGTCCTATGTCCCTTGCTTCGTTAGGTCGATTATTCTCTGAATTGGTTCCTGGATGACGCATCCTTTTACACGAAGCCAGGTGAATTTGATGTGGGTCATTTCCACGAACCTCACTTGGCCAATATTGACCATCAAGTTTGGTTTTTGATTCCCAATGTTTCCTGTCAATAGGGAAAATACGTCAAAAGCGAGTTCGGATAGTGGGAGTAATGGAAACGATACCGAATTACCCTTCACTGGTTTGTATTTGCCGACTCCTAGGGATATTTGAATATCGATGTTGGCCCTTTTATCTTGGCGTAGTTCAATGTTTCCTTGATTGGCCTTCCTCATTTGTGACCATGTATGCATGATTGTTGGTCGTTGATTCATCTTCAACGCCTTCCTTCTATGGAATTTCTTCTTCCGTCTTTAACTATAGCATCATTAGCGAGCATTGAGCAAAGTCATGTACCTCAAGCTTCTATGGAATCTGAGATCAAAATCTCAAGCTTTGTGATGGCAACTACTCCTTGGAAGAACATGTGTCTGGAGTACAAAGTGAGATTTCTAGGCCCTAAGTCACAATTTGAGATAAGGGGTTAGAGACTGCCTCAACTGACTAGATTTTCTCCCTGTTGACAGTAGCCAATTCGAGAGGAGAAATTCATTTTCTGTGCTTCTTGGCTTGTCAAAGCTAGAACTGTAACATCTAGCTGTTTGGGTGTGTCGTGCGACAAGATAGTCCTTTGGCTCAGGATGGAGCTGGGCAGGAGTGAGGCATGTTATGGATGCTTCGATCTCAACTCTATGCCTGTACCTATTACGTCTCATCTTTTGTATCCTGTAAATAGAAGAGAGAGGACATCATTTCTAAATTATATTCAGAGAATAAGACTTACCCTCTTTTGGTGTAGGATGATTCTTTCTATTTGCCCCTGTTTTCTTGGCAGGGTGTCTTTGAATTTGGCGAGTTCACCTGATGCGCTTGCTTCAAATGCCCCCTGTCACACTGTGATGGAGATCCAGGAAGAGGAGTAAATTGTCTCTTGTTGTTGTAACGCTGAGATGGCTGACGGCTGGTGGTCTGTTGCTGTTTTGCACTGGTCTGAATTGTTGGAGAATGATTGTAGGTTGCATTGACATCTACCAGGGGTTCTTTATCTTTCTTCATTTGAACTTGCTGTGGATGTAGGTTCGTGAACCAACCGTCCCTCAACCCTATCTCGATTTGCTCCCCTCTTTGGAATGAGTTGATTAAATGATTCGGCAATCGTGGTTACCATTCGATTACGGTACTCGTAAGGGAGGGTTTTGATAAACATCTTTCTCGGCTCGAAATCGGTTGGTTCGGGGACCGATTTGGGCGGCGATTCCTCCATCGGATAGTATATTCTTTGAACGATTCGTGCTTTTTCTTTTCGGTACGCTCAAGATCCTCACGAGAAGGGGTAATGTCCATTATGAACTTATACTGCTTGAGGAATGCCTCACTCACTTCGCTCCATGTTTCGAGGAGATTCATGTTCTTTGTAATGTACCACCTCAGGGCAGGGCCTTTTAGACTTGATTGGAACAACTGGATCATTAATGATGCATTATTAACGTATTGGGTCATTCGAACCAAGTACATTTGCAAATGAGCCCTAGGACAAGTCGTGCCATCGTACTTCTCAAACTCAGGCATTTTGAATTTTTCCGGCATTTTGACATTGGAATAAATGGAGAGGTCCGTCAAAGTAGGATCTTGGAGGCCTTGCAGTTGTTTCAGCTTCTCCTCAAGCTTTTCGAGGCGTTTGTCATGCTCAGTTTTAGACAAACTGTCTGGCCTAGCTTTCTCAATCATGGTTGGGTGCGAATCATCCTCCAATTCGGGCATATTATCGTCAGTATCTCCACCTTGATCACCCCTAGTAGATGATTGTGGTAACAATACCTCGATTGAGGCCGGGGCGGGAGTGAGTTTGCCCTGGATGGAGTCTATCTGCTTTGAAAGTTGTTGAAGCACATTGAAGACTTGCTTCATTTCACTTTCCATGACCGCAATACGGCTTGGTACATTTTCTTCGGCCATTCTTGCTCTTGCTTTTGAGCGAGTCTGGATCGGCGAACGTTGACGCTCCGTGATTACCTGGTCATGAATAAGCAAGCGTGTGTGAATACAAGGCGTAGATAGAGAGTCAGTCCATGATGACGACCTAATCCTACTCATTTCGTTTATTCATGAAAAGGTAGAGGATTTCCTAAGCATTGATTGAAAAAGGGCATGTGACATGTTAGCATGGGCTAAAAAGATATTTAATTTGAAAGGTGAAGAAAGCATGAATTGCAACAAATTTTGAAAAAGATTTCTACCCCTTTTTTTGAGGCAAATGAAAATTCTTGCGAAAAAGAACTTTTTAACATGCTTGAGAATAAAAACATTAGCTGAAAGTAATTTCTTTTGCAAAAGTTTTTTTTTTTAACTTTATGACAATTACTTCCAAATTTAGATGACTGCGATATTAAATCCTACACTAATCATGGACTACTCGATATATACAGGAAGGTAAGTAAATTGCAAAGTACACGAAATAAAAACTTACTTCACACGAGAAAATTGATGGCAATCACATAGACATGCGCATGATATGTGCGGCTCGATTTCTAACTGAAAAGGTTTGGTGAGATTAAAAGGATATCCGCCCATCGCAGTCTTGCGTTAGCAGCATACCCTCCTAACCTCGGCTAAGAAATTCGGGGAAAAGAAAGGCAACCTCTACATCGCAGTCTCGCGTTCGAGGTCGTATCTTTCTTAACACCATCCTAGAAATCCTATGGCGGCCCAGTCCGGCGGCGGGTTGTGTGTGCCATGTGTAGTGTTAAAACAAGTAAAGCATGCACAATAATTTATAATCACAAAACAATATATTTTAAACAAAATTAAAATAAATTTCTAAACTTTTGACTCCGCATAAAGAAAAAACCTAAGTCGAAAGAATTTAAACAAGACAAAAATGGCCTAAGTCCTCAAAGTCCCCAGCGGAGTCGCCAAGTGTCGCGACCTTTTTTTTTTTTCCGGCGCCGCCAGTCGAGTACGAGCGCCTAAGGAGGCTAATGGCTCGGCTGAAATTGGTTAAGCCCGGACTCTCCCAAGTCCACCAATTCACGACTTAATGGTTCAAGTTTTTTTTTTTTTAACCTGTAAGTTGATTTTTAAAATGGAGTCGCCACTAATCAATTTGGGGTGGGTTGATTAGAAACCCAAGTGAAGTATCGGGAGAAATACTCACTCTGCGCAACTGAGAGAAATTAGGATCGGGACTTGATTACACTAGTTAATCACTAATGCCCTTTCGGTACCTAATCTTGTTTAAACCCCGAGGTTTTTGGATGTTCGAGGGATTTTCCATGCATTTTTGGGAGGAAAAACATTTTTAGTCATTTTCTAATTTTTGGACACAAAAGGGATTTTTGGGATTTTTTTTGGTATTTATGGAAAAATACAAGTCTTTTTGGCTTTTTCTGAATTTTTTTGGCTTTTTCATGAATTTTTGGCCTTTTTGGATTTTTGGTATTTTTTGGAAAATATGGAATATTTTTGATTTTTTTGATTTTTTAGAAAATAAAACATTTTTTAACATTTTAAAACATTTTTCAGTTTTATGGAAATTAAAATATTTTTTTAAATTTTTTTTTTGAAAATAAATTATTTTTGAATTTTCTTTTTTTGAAATATTACATAAAATAATAAAAAGCCGACCGGGTCGGATCCGCGGGTTGGGTCCGGCCGGGTTGACGACCCAAAACGCGCACGGGCCGCGTTGCGGGCCCGACTCGGATTTTTGCTTTTTCTTAAAAACTCAGCCCACACACACACGGAATTGGGCCTATAAAAAAGGATGCCCGGCCCGAGTTCAAAAACCGGCCCGACGAGTGCAAGTCCGACCCGAGGAAACCCTACCCGGAAACGGAGGAACCGGGTCGAAAGGACCCGCAAACTGACCCGGTTCCCGGCCTCCTCTCTCCTTCGCTCGCTTGCGGCGCTGGTGAGGGGGAGAAGCGTCACCGGCGACGACAGCAGCGACAGCAGCCACAACGGCGGCGACGACGGGCTAGACGGCGACGACACGACCGAAGGCGGCGACAAAATGGTTCCGGAGAGGATGAATGAGGACGGGTCCGTGCCGGTGTGGTCAATTGCGGCACGGCGACGGGGCGGGGGACATCTGGGAAAGACAGCAGCGGTGTCGAGGGAAAGGCAGGGGCGAGGTGTCGAACCAGAGGACTTCACGGCGGCAGCACGGCGGGATCTGGGGTAGCAGCGGCGTCGGGGCACGGCTTGACCGGGATTCGCTCGCTAGCGTGGTGACGCAGCGGGAGTCCGGCACGGCAACCGCGAGCCTTCCCCCTTCCAGATCCGACGTCCAGACGGTGTCCCCTTCTCTCGGAGTTCCAGATCTGACCTCCTTCTCCGCTCTCTCTCTCTCTCTCGACCAAATCTCTCCCCCTCCGGCCAGATCCGAGCCTCCACCGGCCGGATCTGACTTCCTTGGACTCGCTCGCCGGCGGCCTCCCGAAGTCTCTCGGTGGGAGGTCGGCCAAGCTCGCGACCCAATCCTCCGCCCTCTTGGCTTGCTCTTCGATTTCCCCCTTGAAGTCTCTCAAAGGGAAGATCTCGGAGTTCGCCGTGCTTTGCCATCGTCGGGAGAAGCCTATTTATAGGCGGGGGGGCTGCCGGTCGATGGAGCTTCGACCGCCGGTCTTCGCACGCCGAACGGCCTCCGCCGGCCGAACCGGCGTCCCATCCGAGCTCCTCCAACAAGGTGTGCTCGGCATTGAAGGAAGCTCATGATGGCGCTTGAGATCTATCTCTTCCGGGCGACGTTGGCCTACACTCCTCGGCCGTAGGTTTGTCCTTCGCGCGCGTGAGTTGCAAAGGCGGAGGGGAAGAAAGAGGGAAGAAGGAAGAAGAAGAAGAGAAGAGAAGGGGCCGGGCTGGAGGAGAAGGAAGGTGGGCTTGGGCCCGCGAAAGGGAAAGAAAAAGGAGGGGAGGGGCTGGGCTTTTGCTTTCTTTTGTTTTTTCTTGTTTTTATTTGTTTTTTTGTTGTTTTATCTTTTTATTATCTATTTATCCGAAAAGACAAAATTAAAAACTTAATTAATAAAACTAATTAAAATTGAGGTGTCAACAATCTCAATATAATATAATATGACAGACTTTTTACTTAGGTTTGAATATATAAAAGAAATATAAATAATATAATATAATATATAGGGTTGGTCAGGGGTTGGACCGACCCAAAACTCTAGGGCCGGGCCCAACCCGTACGGTGTTGGTCCCGAAATTTCGAGGACCAAGGACCGACCAGTCCCTTGGGAACCGGACCGGGACTGCGGGGTTGGGCCGGTCGGGGGTCGGTCCAGGGTCGACCCTAAACCGTTGCTCACCCCTATGAATGATTGTCGTTGAGGGTCATGCTAAAATGTACCTTTATTGTTGGGAGCGATCCCGGGATCCTCAACTTTCCAACTTTGCTCCCTTGGAATTTATGTTAATACTCCTCAGCTACTAACATGATATTACAACCTAATATCGTCTTTGTTGCTGTAATGCATCGCTTGTTCATCCAACAATAATGGCCATGAGATAGGATTTCGAGTTTGCACATCACCTCATGGAAAATTCGTTCTCGATTTCTTTCAATCACCTACACGTTCAAAATGGATCATAGTCATAAGATCATAAAAGGGTAGGATGTGATGGAGAAACAAAGCATCTTAAAAACTCTAAAGTCGTTCTGATCTCATGGCACATTAAAAATCATCAGGAATGGGCCATGTTTCTAGGGTTTTAGTTTCCCCATTCGCACAATGGACCATATGGTCAATCCCCAGGATTTAAAAGAAGGTTAAGCATCAACTCGACAGAGATGTCTTCTTTTTTATTAAACAGCTTTTCTTTTTTCTTTCTGTTTTTTATAGTAAATTTTGGCCCTATATTCATGGGATCATTTGACTTTTGGTTCAAGGATTCCTTTTAAGACATACCAAATGTTCGTAGCTTCTCTTTTTATGACCTTGCAAAAGACGACATGGGAAACAATAGACATGAGAAATAATTTAAATCGAAAAAAGGGACCGAAAGTCATGGTGGGGAAGTAAATTAATCCATTGATTTCAGCTAGTGGCACATTAAGACATACGATAGTGGACTTTTCATGAGATTGTTTATTGGCTGCTCTTCTTTTTGTGGAGGATGGAGTTATGTCGCTATATTTAAGGATAAAATGTTACTATATTTAAATATTAAGGCAATTTCGGTCTATATGATCCGTTACATCCCTCTAATCGTGCAACGATAATTGCCCTTCATCTGTTCACAGACTCGATGGCATCATCAGGGAGTCGAGAGTGCATGAGTGTAACGTACATGCCCGACCGTCGGGTTTGCTGAATTCGATGGACCATGAAAAGGTCATCACAGAATACATTAAGGTCATAATCTAGTTGCTCAAATAGAAAAAGCCTTTTTGGCTCAATTGACGACAATCGACGTGATTCCGGGGAGAAGGTAGGATGATGGCAGACGGGGATTTTTGGCGCCAAAGGCTGAACATGAGAGAGGGCTTCATCATCACACTGTCAGTGTCGCCATCATTGTAATCCAAAGTCAAACCGGCCGGTTCCGTGTGGCGAAAAGTGCCATGATAATGTCCACGGGAGTTCATGTATTTTGCATTCGAGCGCCCGTGCCACGACAATTCGGGGCACGAGTGCTCGGACTCATGTTGTTAGTCAAAAAGGCCTTGTTTTGGTAAGCTAAAAGGTGAGGGAAACATGGAAAATGTCACGCAATGGGAAAAAGGCATTTTCACAGGAAAGGAAAATGAAAGAATTTTCATCTTGTAGGATACGGATAGTTTTGTGCGAAGTTCGATTGACAAGGTTTGTCGTTTTCGATTATTAAAGTATGCAATTAAGTTTTCGAAGTTATCATTCAAAATGTGTGTGACAATCTTTGGGCCATTTTGTGTAAACGGCTATACATATATCTAATAGGTATTCTAGATATATGTTTCAAAGATACTTTTCTCAGTTCAACATGTTTGATCCTTTCACTCATGCTCTCAACTAGGAGCCATGCCTTATTCGAGCCCTCAAGCTTCGGTGAGGAGTCCTCGCCTCCATCTAATGAGATGTGACAACGTGCGTAAGTGGGTAGATCTAATCCCAAAACCGGTATTCTAACGGTGAAATCAAATTTAGCATAGTGTGCTTCAAACTGCAAATCCTTATAGTATGGACTAGCAGCAAGATAAAGCGATAAAATATTAAACATTTGATCGAGTAAATCGTGAAATCTGATTATTACTTAGATTTAGTTCAACTTTCCCTCCTTCTTTTTTGGATTTGGTGAAGTGTCGTGTCTAAGGAGAAGAAAAGTAGATTGATCATGAATGAGATGCGCATAGTCTTCAGGAGCAATTATGGTTGGAGGGGTTGAATGGGTGGCAATATGATGATGGAGGCGTTATAAGAAGAAGCTTATTCTTGCAAGTACGTGATTCATAAAAGTTCGATGCATATTGCGAGCCATTATAATTTACTCCTCCACGAGTGTCATCGAATTTATTAATGGCTCAATTGCACCGAACGCGTAGGAGTCGCATGCGTGTACTAATACGACGGCCTCACCAACATCAAGAAATTTACATAAACCCCACTTCAGACATTTTCAAAAGAGTACTCTTTCTCGGGTTTCGACTTTGTTCCTTACTAATTTGGTTCCTCCTGATTTTCTTTGAAGGATGAAACCCTTTTAGTATCTAAGCAAATCGATTCATTTCCTACAAAATAAATTGATAAGTCCTAGGTAAAATTTGCAAGTTATGTGTCATGGTTTCAATGAAATGAATGAAGTACTTCATCGAGCAAATCCCTATTCAATTTACTTCTCGACAGGTCATTGGAGAACTTGGCAAACAACAAATCTGAGGAGGAAACTCTCAAGATTGCCATGGAATCCCCAAAAGAGGAAGGGGAATACATTTCATCTTGACGGATACGCCCATAAGACAAAAAGACTCTTGTGTGTAGAATTCATTGTATCAATCCCCAAAGGCAAAAGGCAAAATGCAATTGCATCATGCATGACCCCAAAATGAAAAATACTAGTAAACAAAAGACGATGGAAGAAGAAAAAGTGGAAAAATTTAATAAGATCGTGGACTAATTGCTCATTGTTTCACATGCATACGGGTAGTGCAGGATCGGAGATCGTTGACTAGATTCGATCTATCGTGATGTATGACCTGCGCTCCTTGACAATGAAAACTAGGGTTAATTTATTAAATTAGTTTTCAACGTCAAACCCTCCTCGAGAGGAACTGCATCGCGAAAAAAACCTAAAAAAAAACAACAAGGTCGGTCAAATTGCTTCTTTCTCTTTTTATTGCAATTTATAATAATATAGTTCGTTGGCTGAAAAGAAATGATAATAAAGTTCCCACTTTTTAAAATATTTTGTAGAGTTAAAACCGTATTAAAATATCGCAGCTTTTGACCTCAACAATTCTATCTGATTAGGAAAAAACTCTTAAATAAGAATTATATTGATAGAATCATGAATAATTATGGCAATATATAATATCACCGACAAATATATTCATAGCTTAACATTGTTTTATAATGTTAGATATGAATCTCAACTAACTCGAGTAATTTTCACGAATATATGAATGTAAAGTAAAGTTTCTTCTATCTGAACTAGATAAGATTCTTTATCCACGAGGTAATTGACTGGCCCAAGAAGCTATTCCGAGTACATTAAATTCGGTGAGTTGAATGTGTTGTTTACAACGTTCAAGGTTGAAACCAGGTATTAAAATAGCCAACTCCAATCAGTGCTTTCGGAGTGATTGCTTGTGCATATGTCTTTGTGTAGTTGATGGTGTCTGCCACAATTGACATATTCATATCCTTGCCCATTATCGTTTTTCTTCTTTTCCTTTATTCTTTTTTATTTTTTCATTTTGATACTTAAAAAATAAAAAATAAATTTTGAAAAAGAAAAAGGGAAAGAGAAGTGGAGATTGTATTTCGTTTCTTCGCTTTGACCATGGAAATGGTCTTGATTCATGAAATTACATTTAATAATTGCACGTGTTAAACATGTCTAATTATTTTTGATAATTCAAAAGGTCGCACTATGCATGCGTTACATCTTAAACGTGGAACAACAGGCCCTTTTTTTGCAGATTTCGATGGCTTCAGGATATGGACCAAGTGAATGGTTTGGAGAGTCAATGTGGGATGGCTAAGAGACCTTTCTATGAGCGACCAAGGCATTCATTAAGTGCACCAACTAATTTAAGAGTCGTTTTCAGCTTCCGTAAACAGCAAGACGCTTCCCTTTTCCCCCCTTGTTTACTTGCCCATCAAGTTAAACCTTAATGGTATTTTACTACAAAAAAATACTAATAAATTTGACCATCGATGTCAAAAAGATAGACCCCTTTCGGGCATCGTATGAAGCCAGTCTTATTTTGGATAACATGCGGTTCATGTGTCAAAATCAAAATCGAAGGTAGGAAAAATAATTGTTAGAAGACACTCAATGCACAGTTGGAGAATTAAAGGACGATGCTTAGGGTTTATCTTTTAGATAGGGTTAATATCACAAAATATCATAAACTAGTATACATGTAACAAATTTACCTCAAACTAATTTTTTAACACAAAAAAATGTTTGTAATAAATTTACAACAAACTAATTTTTTTACAACCAAAAATCTCGAACTAGTACATGTGATAAATTTACCTTCTGTTAATTTTCAGTAAATTGGATTAATACCGCAAAAAAATATAAATTGGTACACTTGTGATGAATGGAATGTAAAATCCTAAATTTGTGCACTCGTTGATTGCCACATGTCAATTTCACAATAAGACTAAACCAAAACTAAAGAATGGTGAATTTGTCACGGTTATATTTATTATAAATGTACTAGTTTGGGATTATTTGTAATATTAATCTTAATTTATGTACATATCAAAGATTTATTAGGAGGAAAATGGAAAATCTCAAATAATGACCCAAAGTGCCATCATTTTCTCAAAAGGACTTGAAGTGAAATTTATTTCAAGTAAGAATCCGAAGTGGTCATTTAGTTTCAAAGAAGGATCTGACTCATCCGCCGGTAAACAAATGCAGCTTCAATGTATATTCCGGTGGCCTGATCAGGGTATTTTCGTCCAAAAAAATTTCTTTTTTCATGTTCAATTGTCATTTTTTTTTTTTCATTCAATGGCTGGTTCATCATCTTCTTCGTCCCCCGTTCATCTTCTTCTTGCCTAAATCAAGAACATCGGACTTGGGGAAGGGTTGATGTGTGGTGGCTACTAGTAAGGGCCAACAAGGGCTCGACACCTATCGCCGACAATAGGCAAGGGCCATCAAGCCCTCGCTGGCTACAAGCAAGGGCTTACAGGCCGACTGGCGAGGACCGTCCAAATCGAGGCTCTACATGGAGGTGCTCGAGGGCAAAGGGGTAGTCGAAGAAGCTGTCGATCTAGGAGCGGTGGGGAGAGGAAGGGATGAAGAAGGCAACTTGGGTGCCCTAGTCATAGTCCTAGCAGAAGATGAGGCTATTGGTGGAGCGACAGGTGGAGGTGGGGGAGGCCACCCCTTACAGCCATCAGCGAGGTTGCCCTCCCCCGCCCACCTCCGGTGAGGGCCTATAAGCCCTCGCCCACCACCAGCGAGGGCTCGATGACCCTTGCCGGTGGCGGCCAAGGCCACCCTCGCCAGCTAGCAAGGGTCGGCCTACAAGCCCTCACTCGCTATCGACGATGGCCGTCGAGCCCTTGCTAGCCCCGGGTGAGGCCAACCCTCGCTGACCCTTATTAATAGTTGGTGCTTGCCGGGCCTTCCCAAATCCTATGTTCTTGATCTGGGCAAAAAGAAGATGAATAGGAGACGAAGAAGATGATGAACATGACAATCATTGACTAGAAAAAAAAAAAAGAACAGGACAACCGAAAGTGAACAAATAATATTTTTGGATGAATATCCCCTAGTCAGGGCATCGGAATATGCATTGGAGATGCATTTGTTCACCGCTCGACAAGTCAAATCATTTATTGAGACTAAATAACCACTTCGAGTATTTATTTGAAATAGACTCCACTTCATATCATTTTTTGAGAAAATAATGATATTTTGGATCTTTATTTGACATTTTTCCAAGGGAAAATAAAAAGAATATTTTATGTTATCAACCATGAAAATACTCATTATTGGGATCTCGTTAGGTCCGCCGTCCGTGATGAAAATGAATTTTATCGTCATCATCAAATAGGGAAAGCGTAGGAATTGATTACGTAACTAACCGAACTGTTTTTTTTTTTGGGACATGTGTCGTCCTCTACGCCCTTAGTGGAACCCAACAAATCTCCCGTTAAATCTGTAACCAAACACAGGTTAATTTGACATCGGACATCGTGCCTATTTTTGGTCGTGGAATAGATGGGTCCTATGAAAAAGGTTTCGTTAAATGCCGCTCTTTTTAATTTTATTTATTTCACCATTTAGGTGGAGGTTGCAAGTAAGTGAAGATTGGTATTTAATGGGAGAAGGTCAAATGTCGCTGTCTTGGGATTGACAATAAATTGATACCTTCCCTCTCTCTCTCTCTCTCTATCCATTCATTAACTCCTATCCATCTCTTGTGATCTCGGCCCCCCCTCCTCTCCCTCCTTTTTACACAATCCAAAAATTGATATGTTACGTGAGTTCTTTCCTTTCTTTATTTTGTGTGTCTCCACAATCAATCGTTTTGTACCTTGAATTTTTAATATCATAATTCAAGTTGGACATGTCATCAATCGTGGGTCATGATGTATTGGAATGGCTATGAAGTAAATAATAGAAAATATCGTAAAAGTAATTGATGTGACGATTCATAATAAAAATAATAAAACAATTCGTTGTGAACAAGTAATATCATAGAAGAAAAGTAATATCGTGGAGAATACATTCCCTCAACATATATTTGATATTTTCTAACTCTTAGCTACACTTGGTACTTTCTCGTAGGGACCCATGCTCTTTTTGTGTTTAGCCAAAATATGGAAATCCTAGCTTGGTTTATAGCAACAAGACTAAACCCAACCTTCCGATGACTTGTTCATCCTATTTGGGACAAATACAACTCAAATATTAACACCTTTGGTGCAACAATGCATATTAAATTAAAACTTTGTTTGTTTCGTGAAAAATATTTCTAAAAAAAGTCATTTTCTAGGAAAATGGCCATATTCTTTGTTTGATTGAAATATAAAAAATAATCAAAAAATTTTCCATTGTTTCAAAAGAAAAATATGATTTTATTTTCACATGCACATGCACTATTTAAGCACTGATGACTCGCGCAAAAATAACCAAGAAACCAAACACAGGCACCAAGGTCTTAGATCTGACCTCGCTAGACATGCGTTCAACCACCTTGGTCTCTAGCACATGAACCTAGACATAGGTGCCAAGGTCCTAAATCTAGTCTCGACTTCAATGGACTAGGTCCTTGGCTTCGGCATGAGGGGTCTGAGCATAGACACTAAGGTCTCAAGCTCCACGTTGAGGATTAGGGGATGAACTTAGGGTCCCTAGCCATGTCTCAATGAACCTAAGTCGGGGCACTAGGGACCTAAGCATGCGCATCAATCATTGCCTCGGCCTTAATGAACCCAAGCCTGGGTGTGGAGACTCAAGCATGAGCGCTAATGTCCTAGGTTTGACCTCAATGGACTTTAACTCGAGCATTGGCGTGAGGGATATGAGCATGGGTTTAGGGGTCCTAAGGCTAGCTTCTATGGAGCTAGGGTTCATCTCCATGGACTAAGGCACAAGTGTTAGGAACTCAAGGCACGGGCACCGAGGTTTCAAGCCGAGGTGCCATGAAGCCAAGCAACAATACTGGAGTATTGGGCCTAGGCTCCTTGGACTTAGACTTGAGTGTTAAGAGCCCGCCAAAGGCATTGAGGTAGTGTCTTGACTCTTGAGTCCCACTTTTATTTTTATCCAAGCTTGGGTGTTGGAGTTTTGACATGACCTCTTTGCACCCGAGCTAGCCTCAATGGACCTCGGTAGACCTAGCTTCGGCATTTGGGTCTAGGTTCATTGCAAAGGTCTTGGGAACGAGGGTTGGGGTTCTCTAAGGGCAAAGTTTTGGGTCCAAGTGTCATTTTCTAGTTATATTTTGCAAAGTGATTTTTAATTTTTAAAAAATAAATCATTTTTAAAATTTAATTATATGTTTTCTATTGACTAGGAAATATTTTTCTTTGACTAATTTCCCTAAGCAATCAACAAATTATAAAATGAGGAAAATATTTTCCACAAAACAAATAAAGACTAGGTGTTGTTTATGTTTATTACCCATTATAGGTTTACTTTTTCTATATTAAGGCTATTTGTTAACACTTTTCACAAAACTTTGAGATATTATTTAAATTTGAAAAAATTATGAAAAAAATGGTATGCTAATCTGCATACTAACATTTGGATGATGTGAAAGTCATGAACATTTTGGATTAAAGAAAAGTCAAAACACATTGGCCACAATATTTAAATTAAGCAAAAAAAAAAAGTGAAAATGTGAAATTCAATCCAAACAGGTTTGAATATATCATGATATTAGTTGATTGCGTATTATATAATTTCAAATTGATCAAAGCAAGAATCCGACGTATCTTCTACTCTAGACATCCTCAAAACCCTTCAATAAAGAGTGAAGATGCGAAATGATTCCAAATCATTGATGAAGAGGGAAGCTCCATGTACTCAAGTACTGTGGATTTCTAGTTACAAATGACAGCTCCGAGACATACATTATGGAGGATTTTCGTTTATTGTGAAACTTAAATAAGATTTTTTGGGGGCCACATTTAGGAAAGATTTTATATATTTCTTTTTTTAGCCATGAAAAGAAGTATAAAATTTTGGAATACTTGAATAAGATTTTTTTGGGGCATATTTAGGAAGGATTTTATATATTTCTTTTTTTAGGCATGAAAATAAATATAAAATTTTGAATACTTTAATAAGATTTTTTCCGGCTCATTTAGGAAATATTTTATAAATTTCTTATTTTAGCCATGAAAAGAAATATGAAATTTTGAATACTTAAAATAAGATGTTTTGGGCGGCATATTTAGTAAATATTTTTTTATATTTCTTTTTAAGCCATGAAAAAGAAAAAGAAAAACCCTTCCTCAGGATTTTGAAATTTGAAACAGCTCCTTTTTGTAACCGAGAGAGAGAGAGAGAGAGAAGAAAAAGTTACCGGGCAAAGTACAAATAATAAAACCATATCATGTATTTAACAATGATATTTTCCCCCTTTGCTTTTGGACCTTTGCTGTTTGACTTTTAACCCTACCGCCTATATTATTACCAATTGAACAAGAACGACGGTACAAATTTGTACTTTAGGGTTGACTGTTAATATGTCCTGTTTCATGCAAACCTACATTTCTTTTTTCCTTTTTTTTTCTTTTTTTTTTTGGTCGAACGAAAACTTAAATTTCAATAGTGACCATTGTAAAAATAAAATAAAAAAGGAAGTGAAAAGAAAGAGACAGCATAACCAAGTAATTAATCCATGATCAACATTTTTAATGACAAGACATCACCTCGCAGTCTCATTTATTAATGACATCATAATAATAAATACTACATAAACCCTAGCAGAAGCATTTTGATGTTTACTAATTGCTTTCGCTTGTATCATACATTTTGGTGAGTGCTTAGAAATCACACCTAGCCCATTTTGGAATTGACTTAGAAGTAAAGGCATTCCCGTACTTACAATTTTGAATCAATGGCAAACGATTCCAATTCCTATGTTGGAGAACTTAGGTTCAAGTCGAGACTCGAGAGACTATTGGCGATGAGGTTTTATATTAATTTTTCTTTAGGTGACGAACTAATTATGATAATTAGCCGAATTATAGAAACAAGAAAAAGATAGCACTTACCATGGCCAATGTGTCATTAGAATCTCACATTCTTAAAATCACATTCAAATTTCATTCACGGAGTCACTAGCTATTTTCTCCGAAATTTAAATAGAACCTGTAATTGGTAAACAACAAGGCATGCGAGTAGGATTTAATTTTCACACCATCTGGTATTCCACATTCCACAGATGAGTGACATTAATATTCAGTTGTTTAATAACAGTCTAATTCATACAAAAAATAACTTTTGTTTCCTCATATCATCATAACTCTTATATTTTGTCCATTTTTCAATTTAAAATATAGAACGCTTTTCACATTGTATTAAGTTCCGACATGTAAAATTCACCTAATATGTTATATGATGAATTTATTTTATCTACAAAATGAGGTAAGAAAAGTGAGAAAATTACATTATTTCATCCTAAATTCTATCCTTAGACCCGAGTTCCGGTCGGGCGCTGCCAAAAGAAACATCTCTTGCGGCTCACGCCGCTGTCACGCGGCAGGACCACCACACACGTTCCCATCGCCCGCCCGCACAGTCACATCTAGCGCGGGTCAATCCACATTCATTGAATTAATTTTTTAATTTTCGTCGCCCCATTTATTACTCTCGTTATCATTATTTTTTTCCTGCACGCCCTCTACATTTTCCTTTTTTATTATTATTATTATTAACCGATCCATCGATTTCAAAATTAAAATAAAATTTAGTCCAACGACTCCGGATTTCATCCTCATTTATATATTTTTTTAATTACGTAGGCCCCGGAAAGGAGCCCCCCAAAAGCAGAGCGGATCACCGTCTCTTCTCCTTTTTATCATCTGCTTCTCCTTCCTCTGCAGATCTCCCCCACCTTCCTACCCAAAAAAAAAAAAAAAAAAAAAAAAAAAAGAAAGAAAGAGAGAAGTCGCACTGCATACACACTTTCTCTCTCTTCTCTCCCTCTACTTTCTCTCTCTAGATTCTTGTTTTTCTTGCTTTTTTCCGGCCATCGAAGAAGAAGACGACGACGGCGAGGAGCTCGCGGACTTCGCCATTTCAAATTCTCTCGTCCGCAATGCTTTAGCCCCCCCCGCTTGCTTCGAAATTTCTCTCTGCATTTCCGGCGTTCGAGGAGGAGGAGGAGGAGGAGGAGGAGGAGGATGGGGCTGTGCACTTCGAAGCCCACTTCCCAGCTCGATCTCTCCTCTCCCGCGCCCGGGCAGAGAGGGATCGCCGCCGCCAACGGCGGGGCCGGCCCGGCCGAGGAGAGGCGGAACCCTGATTCGGGCTCCGTCAACGGCGGCGACCCCGGCAACCGCGTCCCCAAGGAGGAGGCCGGGGGGGACGGGCGGAAGTCGCCCTTCTTCCCGTTCTACAGCCCCAGCCCGGCGCACTACTTCTTCTCGAAGAAGTCCCCCGCGGGCCGGTCCCCGGCGAACGCGAACGGGAACGCGAGCGCGAACTCGACGCCCAAGCGGCTCTTCAAGCGGCCGTTCCCACCGCCGTCGCCGGCGAAGCACATTAAGGCCGCGCTCGCGCTGCGGCGCGGAACGGTGAAGCCGAACGAGGCGGCGATCCCGGAAGGGGGCGAGGCGCAGGGCGAGGGGCGGGTGACGGGGCTCGACAAGAGCTTCGGGTTCTCGAAGAACTTCGGGAGCAAGTATGAGCTTGGGGAGGAGGTGGGGAGAGGGCATTTTGGGTATACTTGCCGTGCAAGGTCCAAGAAGGGTGAGCTTAAGGGTCAACAGGTTGCTGTGAAAGTCATACCGAAAGCAAAGGTTTGATCTTCTCCTTTATGGCCTTCTATGTATGTCGAAATTTTTGTGGATTCAATTACGCTGGGCTAAGTGATGATTTGTTGAGCTTGGAATTCATTTTCCTTGGGCCGTCTTTTGAGGGGGTCCTGTCGTCTGTGATCCCCTGTAGTTGCTAAAGAATACCTCTTGAATAACTTCCTGGAACTTCAATGGATAGGATGTGAAATGGGTCTTTTGAGAGAAGGTGAAGAATCATGTTGGGTCCCGTCAATTCAGAGGTTCTCGTGTTTATGTCGTATCACATTCGGGTGTGACTTGAGTAATTTTTTCTCATGTGTTGTCTTTGAGTTGTGTCATTTTATTGTCCTAAATCACCTGTGGAGGATGAGTATTATGTTGTGGCGGGGGTTGATCCGTAGAACAGAGGCAGTTCTACCACCAGCTAGTGACAAGTCGAGACACATTCATGCTTTGGTGATTTTTAATCTTTTGCGTTGGTTTATACCATTGGAGATGATGTCGAAGCCTGGTGAGGGACTTGTCTGGTTTTTCTGTTTTTGGCTTTTGTCTTCAAGTATTTCAGTGGAATTGGTGGTGATCCATTTCGACTTGCTTTCTTATTGGTGAAGTTATCATATTATAATGCTAGTTGCAATGTCACATGAAGTTAAGCAACACAAACTAGAAGTGCCAAATAAAGAATGCGAAGTATCAGCCCAAGCGTGGTCCTAGCCTTTTTTCTTTGAATACCTCTACCACGTCATTTGTACAGCATATAGTTTTATTGATAAATACGGGATGTCACTTTCAATTGCATAAAGTTGAACCAGCCGTTCTATCTATAATCTATAATTTTAAAACTGGACTTTAAGATACGTACTCAACTGTACTAGAAGAACATAGATCTGGAAAGACAAAAATGACCTAGATCATCTTTAGTGTTGCCTCCACAACCACAGCAACGGTGTCACCTGTTTGATTTCTTTCTTTGGAAGTTCTGTCACTTCGAAGTGTGTATGAAGACAAAAATCCTTAAACTGATGTTGCTCTTTATTGTGAGGTTCTCCTGTGATGGGTTGCCCTCTCCATGAAAGATACATATATCACAATGGAAGCCCAAGTAAATTAGCCAGTTTTCAAATTCAGATGGAAGTAATTCAATTGGTGAACCTAATGGCGTGATTCATGAACTTATCAATGAGCTATCACTTACAGTGTGGTTACCCTAATTTCTGTAGATTCTTGTTGTTTGATTAATTAAAAGAAAGCATTGTGTTGCAAAGAAAGCAGTAGTGCGAACCAAGTCACTACAATAATCACTTCCAGTAACTTAAAACATGGAATTGTGCGTGCAACTTTATCTAGGGGGCTTTTACCCTATAGGACTTAGAGATAGCCTTCTGGGATCCATCCTTTGCTGTTGTGTCTGATCAGTGGTAGGCACTGATCTTTCTGTTAATGAAAAAAATATCTTTTCAGTTATTCATTTGTCTTCAAGAAGGGACCAAAATGTTACTTTCAGCTGGAGAATAGGTTTCATTGATAATGGCAAAGGAACATTTATCTATGTTATGAGCAAAGTACACAAGAATTATGGTGATAAAATTGCAAAGAAATGCACATCCAGTTTGGTATTTCTCCTGATTCAGTATATGCTCTAGACTCTGGAGGATTTGGCTTTACTTGGAAGAAATTGGTGAAGCACATCTTTTTGGTGCCATGTTCCTATTTGCTAGTATTCCCTCAAGTTTGCCTTATTTTAGTTTTCTTTACTTGGTTAAAGCAGAGAAATTTTGCCAAGTACCATAGTTTTTTTCGTTGCCTGTTTCTTATTTTTCTGATGGATCTTGATATACTTTTTTTCTCTTTAGATGACGACTGCAATTGCTATTGAGGATGTGAGAAGGGAGGTCAAAATATTGAGAGCTTTGACTGGACATGACAATCTCGTGGAGTTTTATGATGCATATGAAGACCATGATAATGTCTATGTTGTAATGGAGTAAGCTCTGTTTGCTGGACTTCATCTGAGCTTTCTGCTTTATTATCATGTTTGAAGTGTAAATTTTTTTGGATGTTTGCATACTGTGACTCAAAGTTTTGATAATTTGATGCTTCTTTCAGGTTATGTGAAGGAGGGGAACTCTTGGATAGAATACTTTCAAGGTTATCTTTTGTGCTAGCTTCTTTTATTCTAGCCTTAGATAATAGATGAATTTATATAGATGGATGATCCTTAAAAATGGAGATCTTGTATTGCCAGAGGCTCATTTTCTGGTGTCTTATTTGATCAGGGGCGGGAAGTACTCGGAAGATGATGCAAGAGCTGTTTTGATACAAATACTAAATGTTGTCGCTTTTTGCCACCTGCAAGGTGTGGTGCATCGGGATCTGAAACCTGAGGTGGTCATGTACTCCTTTTCTTTTTGCACAGTTGTTTCATATGTACTGAGGATCCTCTCTTGTGTGAAATTTGTAATCTCATTTTCGTTTTGCAATAGAGCAACCTCTATTCCTTATCCTCTTTGTGGCTTTTGTTTCTTCCCTGAAAAGGTTTTTGGACTCACTTTCCTAGTTCCTATTTGGCCTTAGGAATTTTGGGAAATGGTCTTCTTATTGGTCTATCTACTTTACTATTGTTGCCTAAATTGCAGTACCCCCAACTTTATTGCAATTATACCATTTCCTTGATTTGATGCAATCATGTATGCTCAAGTTTGTAGGAGTCTTAAAGTTGACAAATTATATTTAAGATCTTCTAGAAACTGTGCTTGTAATTTGTTGACTCACATTTTGTCAATTCTTCTTTCTTGAGCGCTTGAACTAAAGGAATATGTAGAATGATTTTTTTATCATGATATTTCTGTTATTCGTATGCACGACTATGATTTACATGATATCAAGTTGCATACTTTTGAAGACAGTTTCGTGCTTGGACGTAGTTACCTCCACATAGTTATTTTCTTTCACCATAATGTTCATTTTTCTTTGTTTTGTATCCCATTTTGTGTTGGATATAAAAATCACCTGAGTAAGGGAAAGGTACTAAATCTGATTACTGGCCCAAACTTATGTTTAACTTAAACAATTTTCGTTTCTTTGGAAAAAGAGATATAAACCAAAAGAGAGAGGAATTGCTTTTAAAATGTTAGCCATAATTTGCTGCTTTGTATCAGCTTTCTCAAAATATTTTTGATCGACCTATTCTCATGGAAGCGTGCCTAATTGCTTGATCAGAATTTTCTCTTCTCGTCGAAGGATGAAACATCTACTTTGAAGGCCATAGATTTTGGTTTGTCAGATTTTGTGAAACCAGGTATGCATAACCCTTTAGTTTAGCAGCTTTGGTGCATCAGTTTGAGGGCTCAAGAAATTACCTAATGTTGAGAATCGTTCTAATTGCTATACAGATGAGCGGCTAAATGATATTGTCGGTAGTGCGTACTATGTAGCTCCTGAAGTTCTCCATAGAGCTTACACTAGCGAGGCAGATGTCTGGAGCGTAGGCGTAATTGCATATATTCTGCTCTGTGGCAGTCGTCCCTTTTGGGCCCGAAGTGAGTCCGGGATCTTTCGAGCTGTTCTAAAAGCTGATCCAAGTTTTGACGAACAACCTTGGCCTTCACTATCCTCCGAGGCAAGAGACTTCGTGAAGCGCTTATTAATTAAAGATCCCAGGAAAAGGATGACAGCTGCACAAGCTCTAAGTAGGTTTCATCTGCCAATGAAGATGCCAGTTCTTTTATGATGTAATTCTAACATTTTCTTTGGCAGGCCATTCGTGGATAAAGAATTATAAAGAGATCAAAGTGCCTCTAGATATTCTTATATTCAAACTCATGAAGGCATATATGCGTTCATCCACACTCAGAAGAGCTGCCTTAAGGGTATGTAAAGTAATGTAACTTAGCCGTCGCTGAGTTTGTCTGTTCTGGAAATGGAACTGGTTCCATTGATGCACTGGCATCTTTAATAAGAATTTGAAACATGGCTCAAGGAACGTGAAGCAATTAATTATCAGCAGGATCTTCATCGTGATTGCAATGAACTTAAACTACTTAATATCTATTGTTGCTTCACAATTAAATGGACGTTGAAAACTTTGCCACATTGCTGTGTTTTGTTTTTTCTGGACAAGCTTTGGACTCTTTTCCTCAGATTAACGGTATAATGTAACTTTAAAATTGCTTTCTCTGTTGCTCGGGAGAGCTGGTTCTATTGTGTGCTACTGCAGATTGTGTTGCTTAGATTAGGAGAACTTTTCTAGGAAAGGAACTTGGCTTGGTATGAATAATGAAGGAGCAAGACTTAGCCTAGTGATGGTTCACTCTTACCAAGATCAGAGTCTTGGGGTTGAATCCAATCTTCTATGGCTAATTTTTGCTCCCTTATCTTTTTATTCTCTTTTATGTAGCATTGTTATTGTTTTGGGCACGTTAGATTTTTAATAATCAGTTTGCTGAGTTATTAGTGGCAAAGGATGATTAAAGGATGGGTATGGTTAGTGTAAATATTGTTTCTTTAATGGACTTTGACATCAAATCTGAAGGAGAATCTAGGACAGAAACAAGAGAAGGAGCTACAATGAGATAATATGTGGAAGAAGGGATGTTGAGGCATGCTTTAATCTTTTATTGAAGACATTATACTTAGTTTTTACTGACAGTTCATTCATGTGTTTATTACAGGCTTTGTCCAAAACATTGACTGGAGATGAGCTTTTTTATCTGAAAGAGCAGTTTTCTCTATTTGAACCAAACAAGAATGGTACCATAGGATTTGAAAACGTTAAAATGGTTGGTATCGCCACTTGGTAGTGTCATTGTTTTTCCCCCCTTGGTTTTAATGAGATTGTGGTCTTACATACTTCGATCTTGCTAGGCCTTGATGAGGAATGCAACGGATGCTATGAAAGAATCTCGTGTCCTAGATTTCTTGACATCGGTATAGCCCTCATCATCGAGCTTTGTTAATTTCATACCATTTTCTGTTTTTGTCAACGGTAGATCTTGAATGTTGAATTGTTCTTCTTTACCTTGGGACAGCTTAGTGCACTTCAATATAGGAGGATGGATTTTGAAGAGTTTTGTGCAGCTACTCTAAGCGTCCATCAACTTGAAGCTGTTGATAGATGGGAACAACTTGCTCGTTGTGCCTATGAAATTTTTGAAAAAGAAGGAAACCGGGCTATTGTCATTGATGAGTTGGCTTCGGTAGGTTGTTGATTTCAGCTACTTTGCAAGAATTGGCAACTATATAGTCACCCATGCATTACATTTTTTTGCTGCTCTTACGTGATATCTGCCCATTTCGTGAATTGCATGGTTTTCCATACTTATTTTATCTTTTGGTTGGCTTCTCCCTTTTGCCCGTCAAAAAGATTGCCTGTAGCTCCCACAGCTTATCAGTAATGAGGTTATTGAGTAACTTTATGTGTATATCCATGATTGTCTAATATCTAGTTTCTTTTAGTTGATCGTTTCCATGTAAATGCAGATTCTAAGATGATATTCTAACCTGATTCCTTCTAGTTTTATGTGTTGACAAGTGAAAGTGGGGCATCTCTATGCTTTTTCTATGGTGCATGATCAGTTATGTATAAGCGATGTGTTCTCATACTTCCGAATCTGTATCAGGCTATCGACATCACCTGACATCTTTGATCTTTTTTGCAGGAACTAGGTGTGAGCAGTTCAGTCCCCGTGTATGCTGTACTCCACGATTGGATCAGACATAGCGATGGAAAACTGAGCTTTCATGGCTTTTTGAAATTGTTGCATGGCGTCTCAAGTCGAAGTCTTGCAAAAACTTAATAAGCAGATATAAATTTTTAAGTTCAAGCCCGTACTTGCCCTACCTGAGGTTCCTGTGACAAAGTGTTGGTCCTGCAGAGAGGGAATGCATGCCGTTCCTATGCATTGGAAGATACATACGGTTTGGCAGTGTTTGACCAGATTGGACAGAATTATTTTTTCAGTCTTAGATGCAATGAGTGTGCATAACCAGAAGTATATTACTAAATGTCGCGCAGTCGGAAATGAAGCTTAGGCATCTGTGTTTTCCTCTTGTAAAAAGCTGTAGCCGAGTGGGTCAATTGCAGGTGGGAAGTATTTCTCAAACTCAACTGGTTTAGAGAAGAACTGATTGTTAACTGATTTTCTGACATATTGGACTGCGCTGACTTACCAACAATCCCAAATTATCTTGCTTCTACTTGTCTTATCTAATCTGAACTCTCTCTCTCTCTCTCTCTCTTTCATACACACGCAGTCTGCACACTCGCGGAAGTTAATGTTCATTAGGCTTTTTATGAGTAGGGAAACCATGAAGTTTCTGGTCTGAGAGTGTCTGGATCTATTCCATTCATATAACATAAGATTGAATTAATTAATTGAGGAAAATGTTTTTATTATTGACAATAATTTTATGTTAAACAATTCTGTGAATGATGAAAATATTTTTTTGTTTATTTATTTTTATAGGCGATATAATTGATTATTTTTAAGAAGTGATTCTCCAAATCAATTTTTTCCCATGGAACAAAGTATCCTTAATTTATGAATGTATGCTTTTGAGGAGCAATACTCTAGGAAAAGTACCAAAAAATCATAAACCAATTTTATGGGTATTAATTCAGTCATGAATTTTTTAATTGGACCAGATTAGTTTTAAATCTTTTCATATTGTACTAATTGAGTTTATTTTTGGAAATTGTTGATATTGATTTTTTAATTATTTTTTGTGGTTTTTTTTTCCATGGTTTGGCTCATGAGAGCTAGTCTTGCTTGAGCAAGGGTCACCCTTGTCGGGCTTGTTGGTGATGCCTAGCAAGGCTGCCTTGGCCTAGAGGAGTGAGGCTAGCCCTCGCTAGCCCTAGGAAAGAAAAAAGAATCTAATAAATTACAAAAAAATGTCAATGTTAGTGTTAGTTGTGCCACGAAGGACGGTCGGTGTTTATGCAATTTCTATCCTAAATTAGATGGATAGACTTATTGGTATAAATATGAAGTGGTTTAGATTTAAATGAATTAATTGAAATATTTAGAACTAAATTGATACTAATACAATATATTAAAGAATTTTTTTAAATTTTTTTTTTTCGCAATACTCTAGATGGGAAACATGTACTTCTCTAAATAAATAAAACAACAAAAGGAAGGGGTTCTAGGTTTCTGCATTTATATATATTTATGCAAGAATTAATATCTGTTTTGTAATCATAATGATTCATACTTAATTACTCGGGTGAAAATGAGATTTCCTAACATCTCCATTACTTATTCAAAAGCACTCACAATACCATTTAAGAAAGGAGAGGAAGACCAAGTACCTTTGTCGGTCCTCCACGTGTCAAAATCATGTATGGCTCAATCAGGTACGCAATATGACTTCTAGGTTTTCCACTTCTATATACAAGACTTTAGATCATTTGATTTCTCGCATATGTTGAGAGTTTCTGTACATGGATTTAGAACCCTTATAATGCTTAACTTATGCAAATTCATCGGCGATTTTGTGGATACCAAATTTGGTTTGATGGGTTTTTCTATATGTCAATGGGCCTAAGTAGGCTCATCCGCCCATGTTGGGCCTAAAAACCCGGCCATCAAGTTAAGGGCCCATGGAGGAACGGTTACGATGTGAAAGGTTGTGTTGTTTGGGTACGAAGGATTACGTTATTTGAAGTAGCGTTTTAGATAGAGAGGGAATACGTCTCTCTCAGAAACAACGTTCCAAGAAAGAACGTATGTTTTCAGAGTTCTCTCCCCCTAAAAGCAACAGTACGCTCCTCGATAGAACGGGATCAGAATTCTTCCTCGAGCTTCAACATTGGTGTTTAATCTGTGAAAGACAAGGTACGCTCAATTCCGTAGTGTATCTTTGATTAGTGATACATGTGCTTCCTGGGCTCGTCTTCCGCGTTCGTTTTAGGGATTCAATTGAGTATCGGAACCGGTTTTAAGGAATCCGTTTTCCCCAACATTGGTATCAGAGTCGTAGTTCATGTTTCCTGATCCCCTTTCATGTTTATGAATTGCTTTTGATTGAATTTTCGTGAAACACCGCCGTCGGCCGATCGAGGACGGAATATCTCGACACCCAAGTACTATTCATCCCTGTTTGTGATTTTCTGTAAATCGAAGTTCGTTTATGATAATGTAAGGTCGAAACTCTCGTTGATACGAGAAAATTGAGTGGCGGATCGCCGTCGGAGGCCATTGAATGCATCGCCATGCGCGGTCGGAAGGAACTGGTGTCGTCGGCGCGTGCAACGCACTTGTCGATTCGGTCTCCCCCAGGTGCATGTGACACATGGGCGTGGTTGCTAGTGTGTGCGGGGTTGGTTGGTCCGACCCGACCCTATTGACTTCGACCCGTTGACCTCGTCTCGTTTGACCGTTGACTGTTGATCGTTGACCGTTGACCTGTTGACTTAGGCCGTTGACTATTGATCGGCGTTGACCATTGTTGATCACGTTGACCACCATTGACTGGCGAAAAAAAATAAAGGAAAATTATGTATTTTCCAATTTGTTCGTTGTGGATTATAAGTAATCCATTTTTTGTTTTGCATTTGTTGCACGAACCATGGAAAATTATGTATTTTTCGTTTTGTTCATTGTGGATTATAAGTAATCCCTTTTTGCTCTGCATTTGTTGCATGAACTATGATGCGTTATGCACGCATGCTTGCATTTTCAAGAACGGACGAAGAAAATGCAAGACTTAAAGGGCTAATGACATAGTTAGCTCTTTACCAAAAAAAAAAAAATGACATAGTTAGCTAATTATCGGTGAAATGACGGTGATGTAATATCATACGTGATTAGGGTTAATCAGATCATACAAGAAATCATATGGAATGGTTATCTTATGTCGGATTTTGAGAATGTGCCGGTCTTAATACTCTTCTACCTGAATGGCAAGTAGTGTTAGATCGCCTATGGGAAGTCAATGTGGTCCCGGATTATAGGAGTCTTGCAGTAGCTTTTATAAGAGAGTACAATAGAATCGAGTTAACCAAAATTTCAACTCTTGGGTTGAGTGTCACATGGCGCAGAGTCAATGCGTCTTGGAGTTGGCATGAGAGCTCTCCAAAGATTTTTCCGTAGTTGGCTAATATGCCTTCAAAATTCTTAGAGATTTTTACTAAGAGATTATAAGAGACTTCCCTTATTTTTCTTTTAGATTAGTTTGAGATGTTTTATGTGTAAATATCTTTTTCTATGTTGATATTTTTCCTCTAAATATATTACTTAGTGTAATAGACATGTTTAATCATTGAAAGTTCAATGTTATCTATTGTTGTAAATTAGCATATTAATTTTCAATTCTTTGTGGGAATTTCAAGAAAGTTTTAGTGAATTTGCTGAACTTATTTTGCATAGAAGATTATATTAATGATAATTTTAAGTTAGGATTTTTGGATGATAATTGGAAACATAGTGACCTTTTGATTTTAAAACCTTACTTGAAATTATTCATTAATATGATGGGTCTGTGCAAAATGGATGCATAAATTATAGGCATTAATAATTCGTGTATATATGTCTGATATGTTTAGATCAATGGCTTCAGCAACTAAGAAAATAATTGCTGATTTGAACAAATAAGACAAATTGAATGACGAGAATTGTGAAATATTGAATATGAAAATTTAATATGTGCTTGAAAAACAAAAAGCACTAAAAGCTTTTGACCATATTATGGAAGAACTCGAGGATGCTGTGTGCCACCTTGAGCTAGTAGAAGACCGCCTCAAGGCATATGAGCGGGAAATAGATATTTTCTGTGTTTAGAGATGGCAAATGGGTGGGTCGGGTCGGGTATGAGTTGGGTCAAAAATTGGTTGACCCATATTCGACCCATTTAATTCGTTTTGACCAATATTCTTGTAATGTAAATATAATGACCCATACCCACCCATATCCATATTGCTAAAACTTACTAATATTCTAAAAAAAAAACCCACGCTCACTTTAAGCTATATGCTAATTGGATATAAACCTCAAATTAAATTAAAAAAATGTTAAATTAGACTATAAATTGTTAAAAATTGAAATATTTATGAAGAATTAGACTATGCACATGCTTCTCTTATTTAAAGTGAGCATACTATTGAGGTCAAATTATTTACTCACAAATGAGTTCATCATCTTGATTAAGATATGAAGCTAACATTTCCAGCCTTTTGAGTAAGAAATTCATGCTGTCACCATGCATACAAGGAATAATTCTTCAGCACTGCAGAAAGATACTTCACTTCAATGTTTCCCCTCAGTAAGACAACTCCAAAACACAATTCTCAGCAACTCTACCAAGAACCAAATTATCTACCAAATAATCGATTGTCCCAAAACATAAGAGGCTTCAGATGCGGTACTATTAAGACATTCCACATTCAGAACCAAGCAATCGATTGAAGCAGCATCTACTTTGCGCTTTTCAGCTTGTATGAGCTTGTCCACGACAAACTGAGGACTCCCGAATTCGGCAAGGCTGGCAAGATGAATTGGACTCACCACCACTCCCACATTGTTGCTCCCTTTGGTTGGCTCCTCAAACAGCACAGTCGCCCTTGCTTTATCCACCTTCAATTACAACAAAAAACTAAACCAGCAAAGAATCTCCTCTTGGGGAATCTCCTTAGTGGCTACTAATAGACTGGGCCCTGCAAAATAAGGGGGAATACGTCATAAATAGTGGGAGGGAAAACACGCCTTGGTAAAAAATGAATGGTTGGCCACATAAGAGAAAAAAGGAGTAAGCCAGCTTCAGGCCAATGCAGCAAAAGACTTGGTTCAAAGGAAAATTCAGGCAAGAATAAGAGACATCATCTCGAAGATTGTCACAGACGGAAAATCCATAAACCATAGGCTAAGATCCAAACAACAACATAAAAATCTCCAACTCAGCCGAGTGACAAATATGACATTGAACAGCATCAATGCAGGAAATGAAAGATTGCCAAGAGAACCCAAAAAAATAAAGATAAAGCTCTGAAAAACAAACTCAATATGATTATATGACTATGAAACAGTAAATTCATTGCAGTCTAGGCTTCCCTTCACATGGCTACTAAAATAGATAGATTAATAGGATATTTTCACTTGGAAAACACCATGTTGGAGTTGATCATATGAGTGTGCATACATCATTGCAGCAGTAGGCTGTTGCGTATACCCAGCATCACTCGTATTTTGATTCAATCCCGTCACTCCAAAAGAGTTCATAACAGCACCAGAAGGAGGCATATAGTTAAGTGAAGCTTGAGGCCTCGACATCTGACCAAGTGGAGTAAATCCAGCATCAAAATGCCCAAAAGGATGTTGAATCTTTTGCATGTTGAAGGGCACCAAACCAAAAATTTAACCAGCAGGAACATTCCTAGCATACCTGTTCCAGTAAGGAATTCATCAAACAAAACTTTCATATTGAGATGGCATTGCATAATGCCATGTTGCAGCTACACAAAAACATATTTTTGGGACAAGGGAGAAGGTTAAGCAAAACAAGTGTCATTGTAATAGTTACACAGCAAATTGACAGCATATGCCTGTAAATAACTTTAGCAACAGCTTTTCACAACAAAGTGATGAATACTAAAATATGTCACCACTTTTGCTATGCTTCTTATGATAAATTGTTTTGAATGAGAAGTAAAACAGCCGATCAAAGGATTAAATTGAGGCTGAGATCAACTCCAGTCACATTGATCTCACGCTCAAAAAGAAGAATACCAATGGAACAGAAAAGACCATACCTTTCATAACTCCGATCATATTCTGGGTCAGAATGATCTTTTTCTCTGTCTCTAAGAATGGCTACCCTAGATTGTGTGCTGCCATCTCTAATGCCTGTATTCTTATCAACATCCACCATGGGAATCCTGCACACTTCATTATCATCTCTGTTTAGAGATATATTCCTCCGGTCAGTTGAGGTCTGAGAAAATGTATCATCTGAATCAGAACCACTTGGGCTACTGAAGATACGATCACGTGCTCTATCATACTCCTCCTTCCTCTCTTCCACACTTCGCACTGGGCTTCTTTTCATCCCTGAGTCATTGGCTCCATTAGCAGATGCTTTACTAGGTCGAGGCCTGATAACAAACTTAACTTGTTCAGCCTTATCATCTTCCAACTGTTTGGCAGGGTAAAGATAGTACGATAAAGTATCTTAATCTTATAGTACCATCAGGAATTGCATTGAAAACTTAAATAACACTGATACTGCAATTATTTTTTTTAGAAACCTACCGTACTCAGATGCATCGGCATTTATGTTCGGATATATATATCCGTGCGCACACACACACACACACATATCAGCACATTGTTAAGAATCTACAATATTGCAAGAACAAGACAAAAACCATTTTAACATGCTAGTCTGAATTTGGAGACAAAAGAGATAATTTAACAGTGAACTTTACAAATAAAAGAAAGTACCTAATGCAAATAGTCTTGGAAGTTGACAATGAGAGACTCGTCCTCAAGATCTTCCTCAGGCGGAACTCCAAATAACCAATCTCTGGTGCATAGCTCAGCCTCTACATTTTCAGGTGAAAGAGAACTATGATATTTATTTAGGATGCGTCCTCCAATGCTAAAGGCTGACTCTAAGGCAACAGTAGTAATAGGAATACTCAATATATCACGTGCCATGAGAGATAACTCGAGATATCGATGTTAATTAGCTTTCCAATAATCAAGGACATTGAGATCAAGGAATTTTTTTCTATGAACCCTGGGCTCCTCTAAATACAAATCCAATTGTGATTTAGTAGATTGTGAGCCAAAGTGTTCACTCTCAAATGCATCATACTCATCAAGATTGTCCCCAATGTTTTCGACAATGTCCTCAACTGAAATGTTACCTCGACTAATGGAAGATCCAAAGCGATCATCTCTCGATGTAGAGGTCACATATTCATCAAAAAGCATATAAAGCTTTTCTCGAATGCTCCATACAAATTCCACATGATCATCCATCTCCAACTTCGAATAGCAAAATTCTAACAAGTGTAGCTTATAGCGAGGATCTAATATAGCAGCAAAAGATAAGACAACACTGTAACACTTCCAATATTTTTCAAACTTCTTTAGCATTGCCATAGCCATAGATCTAATAGCTACATCCTCACTATTCCTTGCATTTATCAAACGAAGTTGAATCTGCCATACTCCATAGAAATATAAATTCACCGTGGGATATCTAACTCCGGAGAAGAGAGTAGTAATATCATAGAAAGGTTGCAACAAGAATGCAATTTTCTTGGCTCTAACCCAATCCTCAGGTGATGGACATGTAAGAAAGTTAGAATCAATAAGCTTCAAATGGGAAAATGCATGTTCAAAGACCAAAGCACCTTCAAGCATTAAGTACGTGGAGTTCCATCTAGTTGCCACATCTTGACGTACCTTTTTACCCGTCTTCAAGCAAGACTGTGTTGTACACTCAACAAATTTTGCTCTTCTCCCTTGTGTAGCTCTCACATATTTGACAGATTCTCTAATATTTTGCAATAATCCATCAATCATCTTTAGACCTTCTTGGACAATAAGATTCAGAATGTGTGCACCACAACGTACATGAAAAAACTTCCCATCACACAACAAAGAGGATCTCATGGAAGGTGTACTTTTCCAAATATCAACCATACTGTCATTGTATGATGATGCATTATCCAAAGTGATACTGAAAATTTTCCTCTCAATGCCCCACTCTCTCAGCAAAATCAGCAATTTTTCCAATAAAATGGCGCAATTGTATGGAGGTTGCACGTAGGAGAAGCCCAAAACCTTTGCATGCAATTCCCAATTCTCATCAATGTAATGGGTAGTGATGGTCATATAATGATCAGTTGTCACAGAAGTCCACAAGTCAGAAGTTAAACATATTCTGCTAGAAAGTGACATTATATTTGATTTCAAATTTCTCTTCTCCTTCTCATAAAGTTTCACCACATCACTTTTTGCTATATTCCTCGATATGTGCTTCACATTGGGATTAAGATAACTAAGCAACTCTCTGGTAGCCTCATGCTCTACAAAAGAGTATGTGTAGTTGTATTTGACTATTGCTTTTGCTAACTTGGTTCTAAACATAGTTTGATCAAACTGTTCTGTGGAATCATCAACGTTGGCATCTCGATTGGGACAAGTATGTAAATGACGCAACAAATTTTTTGTCCCATGGCTAGCCATGTAAGCTGATTTGTGCCATTTACACTTGGCCTTTTTTTTGCCATCCTCATTTGTGAATTTTTCGAATTCAGACCATACAGTAGAAGTGCATTTTTTCGATTGTTTAAAGCAAGTAGAGTTATTTTCCACATCCTCATGAAATAAGGATACAACTCTACGCCTCTTAGACCCTTCTATTGTTGAATATTCTTTTTGATCCTCGTTAGATCTTGACATGTCAACTAATTTGTTAATGAAAACGTGAATTAGAACAAGTTATTTACTCAAAGAGAATGACATGTTATATTTCTATTTAACACTAAAAGAAAACATCTCCAACTTTCATTCTCCTTCAAGAGTAGAGTACAAAAGAGAAAACATGCAAAAGACCCAAAAAGAACTACTTTGCCCATTTACAAGGAACACATCCACATGGAATTGCTCAGTCCGCACAATCTACAAAACACCGAAGCATAAACTGAGCATACAACACCCTTCTCATAGGAGGACTCCCAAAAACATACTTGACGACATATTTAAGACATACTGTTTTGCAAGAGAAACCAAAAAAAAAAGGCATACTGTTTCTTAAAGCATCATCCTATCTAAAAAAACATTTGAAAAGAAAAGATGATGCTTGTGAAAGTAAAAGATGACAGATTTAAGACTAAATGGTTGGGGTTTTTCAGTGTGGCCCATTCTAATGAACATGGTGTGACCTTTTACAAGTACCACTGTATGCGACAAAAACTCCTCAATTCCACTAGACCGCAAGTGGAAACCACCATAGCTATTGGAAAGGATGAACAAATAATGCAGTATTAAATGGTTCATACACGGGCAAAGCACAGGGCTGATCCAGTATAATCTACCCAAGAAAAGAACACGGATGCTATTTTAACATGAGAAACCGTAGCATTGAGGCTTAGCGGATGAATTCATGGTTGTCTTATGATAGCCTTCAATATAGAGGTCCACCTATCACATTCAAATCATCCAATTTCCAGCACGGTGAAGTTCAATTAAAATGAATGTTACTTGGAAAAGAAAAAAAAAGAGCACATCAGAAGAGCTTCTTATAATGTCATCATTTCTACAAAAAGAGATGCCATGAAATAGCACTATCTCTGCATGAAACTGTCATGAGTAGCAAAGAATCTCCTACTTATACCTCATAAGTCAAGACAATTACAAGGTAATAGCTGTAAGGCATAGCGATTTTCTTTAAATAAGTATCTACACCGCGATGAAACTGCAAGCTAACTCTACCCGGTTTCCGAAGTCAAATGTGCCGGAATACTCATAGAAGTATATCAGGGACAGATAAACGTAGCAATTGAGGAGAAATTCTCCCTTGTGCCTAACCTACAACGAGCACCAAGCCCAGTTCACCAATTTCACTTCCCATGCCCATAAGAATCCGTCCAACCCCAAGTTTCCCTCTTTATCCAAGAAATTCGTAGAAAACAACATGTTGATCCAAAATAGCAGAACCGCAAATGGAAAGGGAGAAAAAAAAAAGGGGTTACCGATTGGTAGGCGGATTCGAGAGGGTGAGATCCCACGATCTCGCTCTTGACGTGTTGGAGGCCAAACCGCAGGGTGTCGGCTCGGACACCTCCGATTTTGTGGGCGAGCCGCGGAGGCGAGCAATGGAGGTGGGTGATGAAGCTTGTCGACCTTAGAGGGAGCGGCGGAGGCGAGCCTCAGAGGCGGGCGGCGGAGGTGACTTGGAAGCGAGCCACGACGGCGAGTGGCGGAGGTGGCTCGGAGGCGAGTGGTGAAGGTGGGTCGAAAATGGGTCAGCAGCTAATGAAGGTGAAGGTCGAAGGTGAAGGTCGAAGGGTCAGCGGCTGCCACTGCCACTGAAGGATAGAGAATCTTTCGTGAAATTTCGAAAAATACCAACTAGAACTAAGTGGATCTATATAGGAAATAACTCTAGAGCCGAAGTAAAAGGAATTAGCACCTACCAATTGAACATGCGTGGTGGACGCACTTTGTTCCTACATGATGTATTGTATGCTCCGGAGATTCGTTGGAATTTAGTGTTTGTTTTAGTGTTGGTAAAACTTGGTTTTGATATAAATTTCCATAATAGTGGTGTGAATTTGTATTTGGATACAAACTATTATGGTTGTGGTTATTTTCTAGATGATTTTATTGTATTGAATGTTGACTGTAGTGATGTCAATGTTTGTTATTTCCTTTTCACATCTTCTAATTCATATGATAATGATGTGAATGTGTGGCATGTTAGACTTGGTCATATTGGCCAATAATGTATGAATAGACTAGCCAAAGAGGCCTTGTTAGGTAACATTGAAAAAGTCGATTTGCTCATATGTGAGTATTGCTTAGTAGGGAAAACGACAAGAAAACCATTTGGAAAAGGTAAAAGAGCTGAATTTTTTTTGCATTTAATCCATTCTGACGTCTATAGTTCGATGAATATGAGAGGAATGCATGGGGCTGTTTATTTCATCACATTCATAGATGATTATATTTGATTCGGATATGTCTATTTGATTTCTCATAAATCTGAAGCATTGAGTTGTTTCAAAAAGTTTATGAACTTGGTAGAAAATCAATTAGATAAGAAAATAAAAGTATTAAGATCCGATTGAGGTCGAAAATATTTATCTGATGAGTTCAAAAATTTATGTGATGAAAAAGAAATAGAAAGACAGTAGTCTATTCCATATACTCCTCAACAAAATGGTGTTGCGGAGAGAAGGAACAAAACTCTACTAGAAATGGTTAGGTCCATGATGGCACATGTTAACTTACCTATCACTTTTTGGAGTGATGCGTTATTAACTGCTGCCTATATACCTAACCGGGTGCTTTCCAAATCAGTTACTTCCATGAGTTATGGACATGTAGAAAATCGGACTTGAGTTTTCTTAAACCCTGGGGTTGTGCTGCCTATACTCATGAGCCCTCTCACAAGTTTGGAAAATTGGGTCTCAGAAGAAAGAAGAGTATTTTCATAAGATACTCTGAACACTTGAAATTGTATGTGTTTATAGGTGAGCAGGAAAGTGTGAGTATAACTGAGTTCGAATCGCGGGATGTCACATTCTTAGAGAATGATTTCCTAAGAAGGGCGAAATAGGTGAGGACTACTCTCTATTTGAAACCTTGGATTAAATAATGAACTTAGTGGAGTTCGTCCAAGTAGGAGTAACATGAGAAGTGATAAATTTAATTCAACTTACTCTCAATTACAACAACATGATAAGATGATATCGTCATTATCTAATCCAAGTGGGAGCATGATGGGGAATAATGTACAAAGTGTACAATCTCCCATATGGCGAACAAGTCGCAAAAGTATTCCCCGTCGACGTTTTGATATTGAAGGGGAAATTTTTATGGTTGCTCCACAAGATGAAGATGAGCCAAGAAATGTGTTGGAGAAAACTTCCTTAAGTGTTTTGAAGTTGACAAAATGTTTCCATCAGCCTAGTCTGAAGACTTGCAGACTCTTCCATCAAAGTCTGAAGACCTCAAGACTGCCAGACTCAAGACTCAAAGTCTATCATCATTGACAGTTTCTAGACCGTCGAAGAAGGCTTATCCGAAAAAAAGTATTTTGTTAAGGATTTGATTCTGTTGTCTAAAGAAGATCTCTTGGTTGGATATAACATGTTAGAATCCATTATTCAATCAAGATTGATTCAGGGATTTTTGATCCATTGATTGGCGAAGTATACTTGGAAGGTTTTACTTATGGAAACCTAGATCCTGATTGTATGGGCGAGCATGATTGATTCTGTCCAATGGGTAGATTGGAAGAATTCCTTTGATAAGTGCCAACGGGTGTGATGACATAAAGGAGTATATAAGGAAGGCGTTCCAGTTGTTCGAGGAAGTGCACGATAGAAGAATTCCAAAGTTTGAAACTCCTTGTTCTTAGTCAATTAAACTGTTGAGCGAAATCTTGTATGCAAAAGAGAGTCTATATCTTTGAGAGACCTTGAGGAAGTATAGTAGAGTCTCTAGACTGTGGAATCAATGAAGAGCTTTACTGTAACAACTCTTTTGTTCATAGTGAAATCCAGCCGGTGGGCTGTCAGTGCGGAAAAGTGGACGTAGGCTTGGATTAAGCCAAACCACTATAAACTCTGTGTTCATATTCTCTTCCCTACGCTATTTTACTTTGATCGTAACTCGATTTGTTTACAAGAGTCTAATTTCTTTTTCATAATCTATTGCTGGTTTAAATTGCACACTTCACAGAGGGGAATTTATTTTTACACCTATTCACCCCCCTTTAGGTGCTCATACTAGCTTTCACAATTGGTATCAGAGCTTGTGTACTCATTTAAGTTGAAGTGTTTTACTTCAGAGTTAAAGATCCATGACTAGTATGTTGGCTCTAGGACTGGTTGAAGGGCAAAGCAATACCAGACCGCCTTATTTTGATGGAAATGAATACAACATATGGAAAAACAAGATGAAGGCATTCCTAAGATCAAAGGATCCTCTGGAATGTGATGTGGTAGACAAATGAATCATTCCTAAAGCTGCACCTGTCTTAGAGAGAGGAAAAGAAGCCGTTGAGTCTAGTGAAATGACTCAAGAAGAGATAACCAAGAGACAAGCTCTTGATGCAAAAACAATTTATTCTTTATATTGTGCATTATCTCCTACTGAATATAACATAATATCTTCTTGTGTTACAGCTAAAGAAGTCTGGGATAGATTACACATAACTTATGAAGGAATTGATCGAGTGAAAGAAACCAGAATCAACATTTTGCTCGGTCAATACGAAGCATTCAAAATGAAATTAAGAGAATCTATCACTGACATGTTTAGTCATTTTACAGAAATCGTGAATGGTCTTGAAAATCAAGGTCAACCAATTTTTGATCCCATGAAAGTGAACAAGTTATTACGTGGACTCTCCAATGATTTGAATCACATAAATACCTCAATAAGGGAGACATAAAGAATTATGTCACTTTCTGTTGATGAATTGGTTGTGACTCTTCAGTCTTATGAAGTGGAGCGAATTAACGAAGATGAAGATCCTAAAGGTAAGAAATCCATTGTATCAAAATCTAATGATGATTCTGATATCACAGATTCTGAAGACGATATGAATGATGAAGCGCTTGCTCTCATGATAAGAAGATTCAGAAAATTAAACAGAAAGGGGAGAAGATTTAATTCAAAGAAACAAAGCTTTCAAAAACAACAATCTAAGTTAGTTGAGGATGATGAATCCAATAAAGATGTAGTTTGCTTTGAATGTAAGAAAAAAGGGACACATCAGACCCAACTGTTCCCTTCTGAGGAAAAAGAAAGGAAAAGCTGAGAAATATCGAAAGGCACTTAAAGTAGAAACTTGGGATGATACAGAATGTGAGGAAAGTGATGATGATTATACCAATATTTGTCTCATGGCAAAATCAGACTCAGATTCAAATTCCGAGACAGACTCAGATTCAGACAGTGAATTCGAAATAAGTAATTTGAATATCCCTACTAGAATTGCTAGATACATTGATGAATTGTATCTTAATCTCAAAACTTCTCTCAAAAGGATTTCCGAATTTAAAAGAGAATATTCTACACTAAAACAACAGGAAAATGTTTGGAAAGAAAATGTCAAAAGTCTAGACAAAAGTGTTACTACTTTGAAAGAAAATGCAGACAATCTCTCAAAAGAAAATGCATTCTTGAAAAATGACATTTCAAGTATTTCTAAAAGATTTTCTATAGGATCTGAGAAACTTAAAAAAATTCTTTCAGCACAAAGACCTTACTTCAACAAATCAGGTTTATGAATGACTGCTGAAACCATTCCTCTAATTGATTTTCCTAAAGTAAAGGAAAGAATTAAGCAAAGACCTACAAGAGATGCTTACAAAAATCATTTCCAAAAAGTTTTTGTAAAACCAGTAGGTCGCAATGCTCTTAAATGTTCTAAGTGCAATAGCTCAGATCATATTGAGAGAGAATGTCCTATGGTTTGGAAACCTGTTAAAAAGATATGGGCAAAAACCGTATATTACACTAACACCAATAGATCCAAGAAAATATGGGTATCAAAGAAAACTTGAGTCTCTTTTCTAAATGTAGGTCACTATCAAGAAAAATGTTAAATGGTACCTGGATAGTGGATGCTCAAGGCATATGACAAGAGATTCAAATTGCTTCATAAAGCTTGTTCAAGTTAATGGTGGAAAAGTCTCTTTTGGAGGAAACAGTAAAGGAAAAATTGTGGGATATGGAACTGTAAAGATTGGAAGCCTCACGATCAGTAATGTTTCCTTAGTGGAAGGACTCAACTATAATTTGTTAAGTATCAGTCAGTTGTACGACACCGGTTTCAAAATCAACTTTTAAGAGGGAATATGTTCAGGAACCAGTGAAGACTCCTCTCAGTCTTTCATGGGTCGAAGACATGGAAATATCTATATCTTGGATGTCAAACCAGAAGAAAATCAATGCCTAATCTCAATTCAAGAAGAAGCAAGCTTATGGCACAGAAAATTTGGGCACATCAACATGAAGCAAATAGCCAAAATTTCAACAAAGAAGCTTGTTCGTGAACTACCCAATCTGTTATACCAAAAGTTTGATCTATGCACACCATGTGTATTGAGAAAACATGTAAGAAACTCATTAAAACCAATAAATCAAGTTTTCACTAATCGTGTACTGTAGCTCTTGCATATGGATCTCTTTGGACCAACTAGAACTTAGAGCATTGGAGATAAGAAATACTATCTAGTGATTGTGGATGATTATTCACAATTCACTTGAGTATATTTCCTGACAAGTAAGTTTGAAACATTTTCTTATTTTACAAAGTTTGCTAAAAAGGTCCAAAATGAGAAAGGGTATGTTATTTCAAGTATACGGACAGACCATGGAGGTGAATTTGAAAATCAAGACTTTACAAAATTCTGTGATGAATATGGTTTTCAGCATGTGTTCTCTTCACCATATACTCTAGAGCAAAATGGAGTCGTGGAAAGAAAGAATAGATCGCTTCAAGAAATGGTTAGAACTCTTTTAATAGAAAGTAACATCTCTTCTCGTTTTTGGGCTGAAGCAGTTTCTACAGCATGTTATATTATTAATAGAGTCTTTCTAAGGCTTATTCTGGAGAAAACTCCCTATGAGTTATTCAAAGGAAAGAAGCCCATTGTTTCATATTTTCATGTGTTTGGATATAAATATTTTATATTGAAAAATGCAAATGATCGAGTTGGTAAGTTTGAAGAAAAATCAGATGAATGTATTTTCCTTGGATATTCTATTACAAGCAAAACTTACAAAGTTTACAACAAGAAGACTCAATCTGTGGAGGAATCGATGAATGTCAAATTTCAAGACTTTATGCAAAACCAATCGATTCACACTCATCTTGAAGAATTTGAACCCGCTCCAGACTCTACAAAGTCTAAATCTCCAGAAGCAACTAAACCTTTAGAAGACAAGCAACAAATGATCAACGAAGATTTAAATGAGGAAAAAGATCAACAATCTGACAAATCAACCAACAATTGGAAGCACAAGCCCAGTCATCCCAAAGATCTCATCATTAGTGACATTAATGAAGGAATTCGCACAAGATCCAAAAGGCACGAAGAGTCTAGTGCTGTGGCTCTTATTTCTGAAATAGAACCCAAGAGCATAAAAGAAGCTTTAACTGGTGAAAGCTGGATTGAAGCTATACAAGAAGGACTCAAGCAATTCAGCATCAATGATGTCTGGGAATTGACTCTTAAACCGAAAGGTAAATCCATCATTTAAGCTAAATGGGTTTTCAGGAACAAGATGAATGAGAAATGAAAAGTCGTAAGAAACAAAGCAAGACTTGTGGCCAAGAGATATACGCAAGAAGAAGGGATAGACCATGATGAGACTTACGCACTAGTAGCAAGGTTAGAAGCAATTAGATTATTACTTGCTTTTACTTGTCATAAGAAATTCAGGTTATTTCAAATGAATGTCAAAAGTGCTTTCCTTAATGGATTTATCCAAGAGGAAGTCTATGTGGAATAACCACTTGGTTTTGAAGACCAAAGGAAACCAGATTCTGTATTCAGACTGAAAAATGCTTTATATGGTTTAAAACAATCACCTCGAGCTTGGTATGATAGACTAAGTAAGTTTTTAATTCAAAATGGTTTTGTCAAAGGTAAAGTGGATACTACATTATTTATCAAAAGAGAAAGCAAAAGTTTTCTACTTGTTCAAAATTATATTGATGATATTATTTTTGGATACTCTGATGAAAGTCTGTGCAAGAAATTCTCTAAGTCTATACAGGATGAGTTTGAAATGAGTATGATGGGTGAACTAACCTTCTTTCTTGGGCTTCAAGTGAAACAACTAAAGGAGGGAATCTTTATTCATCAAGAAAAGTATGCCAAATAACTTGTCAAAAAGTTTGGTCTTGAAAATTGCAAAAAGACTGATATACCAATGTCAAGTTCATTGAAGATAGACAAAGATAAAGGAGGAAAGAAAGTTGACGAGAAGCTATACGGGAATATCACTGGTTCACTTCTTTATCTAATTGCTTCTAGACCTGACATTTTGTTCAGTATTTGTATTTGTGCCAGATTTGAATCAGACCCTAAAGAATCTCATTTAAGAGCTGCGAAGCATGTTATCAAATACATTGCCTCAGCTTCAAATTTGGGTCTCTGGTATCCTAAAGAAGGAGACTTTACTCTTCTTGGATACTCAGACGTAGACCTAACCGGATGCAGAGTTGATAAAAAGAGCACCTTGGGCACCTGTTAACTACTTGGAAGCAGGATAGTATTTTGGTTTTCAAGAAAGCAAAGTACAATAGCTCTTTCTACAGCAGAAGCAGAGTATGTAGCTCTCGGAAGTTGTTATTCACAAATTCTGTGGATAAAACAACAGTTAAGAGACTTTGGAATTGAAGATTCATGCACCGAAATCAAATGTGACAACACCAGCGCAATCAATCTCACCAAGAATCCGATTCTTCACTTAAGAGCAAGACATATAAAGATTCGACATCATTTTATTAGAAATCATGTTCAAAATGGAGAAGTTTCAATTCAGTTTATTGATTGAAAGAATCAACTGGCGGATATATTTACAAAACCTTTGGAGAAAAATCAATTTGAAGTTATTCGTTCCAGACTCAATATCTTAAAGTCTGAAGAAGTTCAGACTCAGGACTGAAAGTCTAAAGGCACTTAGACTTAGACAATCAAGATCTACGACTGTAAGTTATTCTAGAAACTTATCTCTCGGATCAAATCTTGAAAAGGTACGATCATCTATCCAAAATTAATTGGTGTTATTTTCCCAATTTTCGTGATTAGTGTAATCCTTCCTTTTCGAAAAAGAAGTTATTTTTGAAATGACAGTTATCTAATTTTTGAAAAGGCAGTTATTTTTAAAAGGCATTTTTATATTTCCCTTTTACGGCGTTCCGTATGCCTCGCTTCGACTGTCTTATATACTGTCGGTTCTTCTTCGTTTTACTCACAAAAACCCTAAGAGAGCACCGATCTTCCACTTCTGTCTTCTTCTCTTGTTTAATCCTCGAAAAGTTTTCATCTTTCTTGGGAAAACAAGCTTGGAATCTCTCAAAGACTGTGAAAGATGTCGTCTCAAAGAAAGTCTTCAAGGATCGCGAACAGGGGACCACGGCAAATGCGTGAGGGGCCTATGCACTTTGATCTCATCGAGGAAGAAGAATCTCCTAGACAGCAACAGAGCTCACAACATTCTTAGCAGCGTCCATCTCCTCCATCTAGACCTCAGGAAGTTACACATCGAGAAGAGGAAGAAATCATCGAAGATGCAGAACCCGTAAGAACTCATAAGCCCGTTTTTACCTATAAGCTTTATCGTGCTTTAAAGAGGAATGGTACTCCATTGAACTACATTGATGAGTTTGTTAAAGATAAAGGGTATAGAAATGAAACTTTCTTTTTATGCACGATGGAACGATTGGGAATTGCCCCTGCGGGGTTGGCGAAAGAAGCTTTGGCGAATATCCCAAGTGATCCACATGTTGAAGGGATAAATCAACCAGATGGGAATGACGATGATAGGATGTACAGTCAGTTTAAGCCTAGAATGGGTATTGCAGCAAAAATCCGAAGCAAAAGGACGGATTTGTTTCGATCGGAGGAACACAAGCAACTGTACTCTAAGTTGCTGAAGCGTGGGGTGATAAACTCTAGAAATGTGGACTTTAATTTTCTTGACTCTGTGAATGTCAATCTACGGGAAAAATTCAGTTTTCTTCAACTCGAACAGTTTTGTTCTGAATCTACAAAAGCTCATGTTGAACTTATTGCTTATTTATATTCGGATATTAGTTTCTTGGATGCGAATAGATTCTCTTTTAGTGTTCGAGATCAGGACTATGTGGTTCACATGAATACTTTGGCTGATGTGATTGGGGTTGAGAGAGGGATATATCAACCTATCAGTGTGTCTGTTGCTCGTGCAACGATTGAGCTTGTTTAAGATAGAACAACGGAAGGGAAGATTTCCTATTTGATGATGAATGCGCCTAACATTTTGCTTCACAAGATTGTGATTAACTGCCTCAGACCAAAATCTATCTAAAAAATCGACGTTTCAAACTAGGAAGCAAAGTTGATGTATGCCATCAATGCTGGGAAAATGTTCTCTCTTCCACACACTATTATGTTCCACATGTACAGAACAATGGTGAAGGACAAGGGTTAACTTCCGTACGCAGCTCTTGTGACCAAGTTATTCAAACATCTGAACGTTCAGCCTCCCCGGATTCTTTGTGTTCGATCATGCGATCAAATGGTGGTGGGACTGAAAATGGTCTCTAAGATGCGGCTGAAGGAACTCAACAAGGCGTTGGAGCAATTCAAAGTGAAAACCCTTGTGGCACCCCTCGACGGCCCCCGATCTCGTTAGGGTCACCACAGCCTACCTATCGCTTTCATTCCAAATATGTCCGTTACTTTTCCTTTTATAAAAGGGGGGCTTGAAGAAGGACCGAGGTCCTTAGGCCTTTTTTTTTTTTTTGAAAACGGTCCCAGCGCAACTTATTAGCGGAAGCATAATTGAGTCTCACCATCTCTCCCTTCAATAACCATAATGCAATACACACCAACTACGCACCATAAGAAAAGATAAGGTCGAACCACTTTTATTTATACATTTTCATGATGGATTTCTTGGGTTGGTACAACAAAAAGAAAGCCAAGACTTTTAACTACACTTGGCCATAACCCAAAAGGTATCTCGACCCCTATAACGATCACGTGTCATCCTCCATCTATCAGTGTCGGCTACTCTCAAAAAATGTCAGCTCTCTACCTCTCACGCGGCCATCACACCCATCCTGGTGCATCGGGCGGTGGTGGCGGCAACATCCCCTGAATCACTCCATCTCGGCGGACGTGAACCGACAAAAACTCCTATATGATTGGGCCCCCAGCTAGGCCCACATCATACATGACTAACATGCAAACTTGCACATACGTCAACCTAGGGATGGTAATGTAATCTATCTTCGAATACTCTACCTCCACGTCAGATGAGAGGCCATAGAAGGTACCCCGCGTGACAGTAGGGAGCGGCATCTTTCTAATTTGAAATGTTGGTCCCCGAAGGGTGAGTACAGCCACTCAGCAGGTAAAAGATCCAATAAACCACTCAATGCATCACACAATATAATCACACATCATAGCATAGTACATGTCATCCATGCATCCAAGCATAACTTACCTTGTAGCCATGCATATGCTATCATACCATATGTACATACATCCTCATGTACTCATCACCATCATATCATACATATATCTTGCCATAGGTGCACATACAATCATGCACTCATCATCATCATATCATATAGCCATGCATATGTCACCATATCATATGTGCATGATTCAGTTTCCACTTGCATCCCACATTATCACTCGCACCCCAACTTGGCATCGCGAGAAAACCTCCGGCACACACCACCGGGCATCCGACACCCCCACATTCTGGGCATCTCGCATCTCAACTGGCATCACGAGGCATCCCCCCGGGCACAAACCTTCGAGGCTTCCGGCACCCAACCATTCCGGGCATCTCGAAACTCCCGAGGACATCCGGGCATGTATCACAATACAACCGGGCATCCGGCACCCCCCATCCCGGGCATCCTGACACTCCCAGGGTATTATCGGTCCACCTCTAACAGTCTCCTCATTCATCATAATTCATATTCACCAAATTATGTCTCACAATTTAACATGGCACATGATATAATGGCAACAAAGTCAAATTTAGCATTTGATTCCATATGCAATGCCAAATATCATCACAAGCTCAGCAAGATTCAATCACCTCAATCAATATAATTAATAGGGCTCATCCAAAACAGAAAAATCATAAATTTCAACATTTGAAATTTGCACAATCCAGCTTGCACAGTTTTAGAAAATATTTCCATTAAATACCCAAATGACCTTTAAAAATTATGAAATTCGAACATGTGATATTCAAGACATAAAATCAGATATTTCATGAATGACACTACACCAAAAGACCCTCATACAATTCGATATAGATCACGTATCACAGCATTTCTATTCTATCAATACAGCTTGCACAGTTTTTGAAACATTTTTGGTTAAATAGGCAAATGGACTTCAAAAATTATGAAATTTGAATATGTTACAGGGAAGACATAAAGAAAGATACTTCGTGAAGAACACTTTGCCGAAAGAGCTTCATACAAAATGATATGACCCATGCATTGAAACTGACTAAGTCCGAACGCGTCAGATTACACGGTTTTTGAGATATTTCCGATTTAATATCCTAATTACTTTCAAAATTCATGAAATTAGACTATGTTGTAGTCAAGATCTTAAAGTAGGTTTTTCATGAAGAAACCAAAGTCAAATTCGTTCTAGGTGATTTAATATAGACGGTTAAAGCTTCTGTTTCAATACCGAAGTTTCCAGATCTGACTACTTCCGAAACAACACGATTTCACCTATCTATTCTTGTTAGTTTTCTCCAAATTTTTGATATGTTAATCCCAGATATTTCCTTTACAACTTTCGTTAAGAGATCAAGGTGAGATTTTCACAAGAAGTTGACTTTACAGACCACGAAACCACTGAAGATCGGAACAACGAGTTCCAGATCTAGTCTCTCCGAAAAATGAAGATTTTACCTACTTATACTCATTTTTTTTGTCTAAAATTTGAGTATGTTATATTTCAAGATGTCCCCTACAATTTTTATGAAGGGATCGAAGTGAAATTCCCAGTAAAAAGTTACATGCATCACATAAAATCACCAAGAGGTCAACAAAACAGCTTCAGATTTAACATTTTCGTAGAGGGAGGGTTTCATCCCTCAAGACTCAGCCATTTTGCCTAAAATTTTAGTATGTTATACTTTAAGATGTTATTTACAACTTTCATGGAGAAGTCGAAGCCAAAATCCAACTCAAACATCGCATGCAAGCCACTACAACATTCTGGGTCAGACTATTTACTCAAGAACAGTTTACTACTTCAAAACAACACTCTTAAAACTTCGGTTTTTCACGCCCTAGACATCCGAAATTCATCACCATTCAATAATACATTCTAGACACAATATGCAAGAGTAGATCAAAGGATCTAACTTGCCTCTAAATCGAGCTACGGCGAGCACGACGGCAGTGGGACACAGCAGCGACGGTCACGGCTCCTCCTCCTTCTTCTCTTCTTCCTTTCCTTCCCTTTCCTTTCTCTCTTCCTCTCCTCTCTCTCTCTTACCGTCGACACACCTCCTCCCTAAACTGGCCACCTTTTCTTTTTTTTAATTTCTCTCCTACTCATCATTAGCAATGATTGATTCTTGCATGGATGACACTTGGTCATCAACTTGGGACAAATGGGGGAGGACATGCAAAATCGGTTCCCCCCCCCCCCTTCCTCACGGTCGACGGCCCCTCATGGCTCCAATGGGCCAGCCAATTGGCGCATCTTAGGCCCATCCCTCTTGGGCCTAAGACCCAAGTTTAATTATCCTAAGATTAGCTCTTTTAAAAACTAATTAAATCTCTATTTAATTAAAGCACTAAATTGCAAATTAAAATAATTATATACTTGAAATTATAAATCCATAAGTCCCCATTTATCATACATATGGCCAAAGATAAAACTTCCTTTCCCAAAATTCATCCATTAAAGATTTGGCCATACATCTCATCATAAATCATGGATTAGAAGGCTACAAATTACAATGTTGGTACCTCCATCACCTATCCATGGTTCACGGCATATTTAGGGATTTTTATGAAATTCTAGGATGCCACAACCCCTGTCAAGACTCATTCAGTCTCTTCGGCGGTAAAGCGAAAAGGGAAGGAGCCCATGGTTGCTCCATCCAAGAAAAGAAGAGCTCTTATCATTGAGGATGAAGAAGATGAGGATGATATCACCATTTCTGCGATGGCATTGAAGAACTTGAGTCGTTCTGTACTAGAAACAACGGAGAGATAGGAAAAAGACAAGGATGAGATAGAACAGAGGACTGGAGAGAGAGAAGATTCGGAGAGAGAAGTAGAGAGAGAAGCAGCGGAGAGAGATGCAGAGGAGGAAAGAATTGAGGAAGAAGAAGAAGAGGAGAGAAGAGATCAAACAGAAGCAGAGCATGAGGAACACTTTTCTCCACCTGAAGGCATGGAAACAGGGGGAGATCCTGAGAAAAGAGGAACGTCCTCATTCCCTGTCACTAGTGAAGGAGTAAGTCATTCTCCAGCAGATCCAGAGGACATCTATGCCTCTCAATTTCCTAAAGAGGGACATGATGTTTCATCGCCCAATTTGCGTGACCATGCTGATTTGCCATCATCTGCTTATACACCGTCTGATCGTGCAGAAGCAAGTACTCAGACTGATAATTCAGCAGACTTTCGTAGAATACTTGATGTTCTTTTGGAAATGCGCGGTCAAATATATGCTCTAGGATGCGAAGTACAGAACTTGCAAAATGCAGGTCAAACCTCTTCAGTTTCTTTGCGTGATCAAATTTAGGCCCTTACTCTTCAAGTTCAAGCAAATGCCAAGGGTGAAAATGTGGCGCAACTGAAGGAGGATTTGAAAAAGCTGGAAGGGATTGTCCAGTCAATGAGAGATTTCCAGCTTGTTCGTGTTCCCAAGCAATCTTAATTCAATTCTCTTTTCATCTCTACCTTTTTAATGATAACAAAAAGGGGGAGAGATATTCCATATTTAATTTTAAACTCTTGACTCTTTGAACTTTTGTGTCGGTTATGTTTGATTGACTTGACTTTTGTGTTTGCCTATTTGGATTTGGACTGGATTTGGATTTGACTGTTTGAACGGTTGTTTATCTTAAGTACCATTGATATCTCATGGCTTTGCTCATTTACAGAACTAACCTACTTTCTGTGGATGCAGATTCTAAATGTTATCTTTACTAAGCCATTTATCTTTGTGAGATATCCATGTTTGCTTAAGTAATGTTTTGTAAGTCAAAATTATCCAAATCTGCAGGAAAGTTTTGTCACCATCAAAAAGGGGGAGATTGTTGGAGAAAACTTCATTGAGTGTTTTGAAGTTGAAAAAACGTTTCCATTAGTCTAGTCTGAAGATTTGCAGACTCTTCCATCAAAGTTTGAAGACCTCTGGACTGCCAGACTCAAGACTCAAAGTCTATCCTCATTGACAGTTTCTAGACCGTCGAAGAAGACTTATTCGAAACGAAGTATTTCGTTAAGGATTTGATTATGTTGTCTAAAGATAATCTCTTGGCTGGATATAGCATGTCGGAATCCATTATTCAATCAAGATTAATTTAGGGATTTTGGATCCGTTGATTGGTGAAGTATACTTGGAAGGTTTTACTTATGGAAACCTAGATCTTAATTGTATAGGCGAGCATGATTGATGGGCTATCGTCATGTTCCTTAAATAGCTTGAAAATCTTCCTAATTGATTCTGTCCAACGGGTAGATTGGAAGAATTCCTTTGGTAAGTGCCAACGGGTGTGATGGCACAAAGAAGTATATAAGGAAGACGTTCCAGTTGTTCGATGAAGTGCGCAATAGAAGAATTCCAAAGCCTGAAACTCCTTGTTCTTAGTCAATTAAACTGTTGAGCGAAATCTTGTACGCAAAAAAGAGTCTATATCTTTGAGAGACATTGAGGAAGTGTAGTAGAGTCTCTAGACTGTAGAATCAAGGAAGAGCTTTACTGTAACAACTCTTTTGTTCATAGTGAAATCCAGTCGGTGGGCTGTCAGTGCGGAAGAGTGGACGTAGGCTTGGATTAAGCCAAACCACTATAAACTCTGTGTTCATATTCTCTTCCCTACGCTGTTTTACTTTGATTGTAACTCGATTTGTTTACAAGAGTTTAATTTCCTTTTCATAATCTATTGCTGGTTTAAATTGCACACTTCACAGAAGGGAATTTATTTTTACACCTATTCATCCCCCTCTAGGTGCTCATACTAGCTTTCACAAAATGTACATGAGGCTCTAAATTGCCCTAATAAGGAAAAATAGATGCATACAATGAAAGATGAGATTAAGTCAATGAAGTCAAATCATGTTTGGGAACTAGTTGATCTTCCAAAAGGATGCAAAGCCATGAGGAACAAGTGGATTTTCAAAATAAAGCGTAAAACTGATTGCTCAATAGAAAGATACAAAGTTCGTCTTGTGGCGAAGGGGTATAATCAATAGGAATGAATTGATTATGAAGAAATATTTTCTCCTGTAATGAGATTTACCTCGATTCGCATTATTCTGGCAATAGTGGCAAGTATGGATCTTGAGTTACATCAAATAGATGTAAAGACTGCTTTTTTCAATGGAGAATTAGATGAAGAAATATATATGGAACAATCTGCTGATTTTATTATGGAAGGCCAAAAAGAAAATGTATGTTGACTTTTGAGATTGATATATGGGCTTAGGCAGTTATCGAGATAATGGTATATATGTTTTTATAATGTCATAATGACATATGATTTTACAATGATAGATGATGATCATTGTGTATATATCCAAAGATCTAAAGATTAATTTGTGATCATATCATTATATGTTGATGATATACTAATTGTCGGAAGTAATATGGAGTTTATTAATACTGTCAAAAGTTGGTCATCTTCCAACTTTGAGATGAAAGATATGGGTGAGGCTAAGTACATTCTTGGAGTTAATATTTCAAGAGATTGTTCGAAGAGGTCATTATCTCTTTCGCAAGAAACATACATAAATAAGGTTTTTAAGCGATTTCGTATGCAAGATAGTAAACTCATAGTTACTCCTATTGTAAAAAGTGAATGATTGAGTCATAGACTGTGTTCAAGGACTCCACAAGAGAATGAACAAATGAAACATGTTCCTTATGCTAGTGCTATGAGAAGTTTAATGTACGCTATGATGTGTACAAGACCTGACATATATTTTGCAGTTGGAATGGTGAGTAGATACCAATCAAATCTAAGTCAAGCACATTGGAAAGCTGTTAAAAGAATACTGAGGTATCTGAAGGGAACTGCTGATTACAATTTGAATTACCAAGGAAATGATATGCAACTTGAAGGCTATTCAGATGCTAATTGGGGAGGAGATTTAGATGAAAGGAAATCTACCTTTGATTTTGCTTTCTTACTGAATAATGGCGCAATATCTTGGAGCAGTAAGAAACAAACGTGTATAGCCTTGTCCACGATGGAAGCTGAGTTCGTGGCATTATCAGCCGCAGTACAAGAAGGTGTTTGGCTTAAGAGATTTTTGGATCATTTAGATGTTATTGGGTATGCTGCAAATCTATTATTGGTTAACTGTGATAGCCAAGCAGCTATAACGTACACCAAAGATCCAAAATATCATGGCAAGACCAAACATATAGATACCAAGTATAATTTTGTCAATGATATGGTTGCTGAAAAGATGTAAACTTACAGTATATATCTACGCATAGAATGGTAGTAGATCCTATGACAAAGCCAATACCTAGAGATGTGTTTTGTGGTCATGTAAAATCTCTAGAACTGCGTAGAGGCTGATGTACTGAATATTGTAATTTCCCTGAAGTGTTCACATTTAATGAATTTGTGTTTTTTCATTATTAATGCTTAAGAATCTTTGTTTGACGTTTATGCATCTTAATGCTTAATGCATTATATAAAGTTGAGAAAGTATGTCAGATGGATAAAGGGTTAGCTCACTCATATAGGTAATCACCTCTGTTTACCATGTGATAAATAAAGATGAGATTGTTTTTAAGCTTATTATCTAGGTGATAATCAACCACTGGGGTTTACCCAGTGGCCACCCTTTCAACATGGAATGGGGAGGTGGGGGGTTCGAAACCTACTCCTGAAATTAATTCTTCCCCACCCCAACCCCTTCTCAGGAGGGGTTGGGGTGGGGAAGAATTAATTTCAGGAGTAGGTTTCGACTCCCACGTCTTGCAAGGAGGTAGGGCAAAAATCTGAGAGTGAAAGTTAGAATATGAATAAGTTTAGGACTGACCAAAAAAAAAATCTAGGTGATAATTGAGAGCTTAAGCTTAAAATATATATGTCGCCTTAACTAAGTGTTAAGATGATGACATAATATTTATTATGTCTAAAAGTAAAATAACCAACATATTTTACTTTATCTGTCTATGATGCCAGATGTGAGTTTTGATGAATTTTGTGATGAGTAGATATGTGAACTCAAGTTAGACATTAGGTATGTTTGAACTATTATCTGTATGGTATTGAAGGTGTAGACATATGCTCAATGGGAAATAAGTTAATACCGTAATACGTATTTCATACTACGTATGCATGAGACAACTAATAAGAGTGGAAAAAGTTTTGATCTCAACTTTTATGCCGTGTGAAAATCTTGAGGAAAAGAGTTCCTCAATTTAGTGCCCTCATGACTCTTACTTATTCATAAGATTTCTATTCAATGTTTGCTATCTTAGGATGTTACCAATGATCATGAATTTATTCGATATAATGGAACATTTTTAGAAAAGTAAGCTAAACTGAAATTGAGAGTTTGAAGGAAAGAGGAAGATCGAATTTGGAGAATCCCATTATAGTTTTGTATTCACTGGTCGACTAATTATAATGGTTTTTGAGATAATTATAATTGTGAATACAATATATATATATATACTGCTTAAAAAGTGGTCAAGAGAGATATAAATGTGATTGATCGATCTAAGATACTACATACTAAATCTACTCAAATGCCCATTATGAGCTGCTATATATTCCTAACAGATATATGGCAACGAGTTCTCAAAGTATGCTGGTCGCACGGATTATTCACCGGTATGAATATTGCAGAGAGGTAAAGAGGATCATGTTCGGCCTACCATGTGCGAGTGGGAGATGATGGGTTTTTCTAAATATTGATGGGCCTAAGTAGGCCCGTTCGCCCATGTTCGGCCTAAGAACCTGGCCCGCAAGTTAAGGGCCCATGGAGGAATGGTTATGATGTGAAAGGTTGCGTTGTTTGGGTAGGGAGGATTACATTGTTTGAAGTAGCGTTTTAGATAGAGAGGGAATATGTCTCTCTCAGAAACAACGATCCAAGAAAGAACGTACGTTTTCAAAGTTCTCTTCCTCTAAAAGTAATAGTACGCTTCTCGATAGAACGGAATCAGAGTTCTTCTTCGAATTTCAACATTGGTGTTTAATCTGTGAAAGATAAGGTATGCTCGATTCTGTAGTGTATCTTTGATCGGTGATACATGTGCTTCCTGGGCTCGTCTTTTGTGTTCGTTTTAAGGGTTCGGTTGAGTATCGGAACCGGTTTTAGGGAATCCATTTTTCCCAACATGGTTCTTCATGAAGCTCGGGTTTCTTGTTCATTGTTCAAAAATCAGTAGAGAACTGTTGTTAACGAAATGAGTCTTTAAAACTAATGAATATCAAAGCACAAACGAAAGCAGGAGCGGTTGACTCTTTTCATATTATAATGTGGAATTTTATCATGTTTGCTGTCAGTGTAGAAATAGTTTATAAATTCTCCGTTGGATGGTTAACATGTTGAGTAGGTGCAGTTCTATTTCTCTTTCAAAGTCTCTCACTTATTTCTTCAAGAATGTCTTGGATCCATTCGGAGAGCACCCGGCATAAGAAAAGGATCAGATCGATGCACTCGGTGAAGAACATCGCCCAAAGCTCTAGCTAAATGCTGCACAGGCACCACACTGTATGGGTGAACATTGGCTGCATATGGATTGCCGAAAGGATTTGCCGGCTGTTGCATCTGTAGGCCCATCATCATCATCATCTGCTGCTGCTGCAACGTGAAGGCCTGCTGTTGGTGCATTGCTGCCATTTGGACTTGAAGATGTGCATATACAGCATTGGGACAGAGAATGGGTCTTGTGCTGGTTGCTGCATCATCGCACCAGCCATTAGGGCTGGCTCCCAGGGATTATAGCTAGAGCTTTGACTGTTTCTTCTCATTGCATCATCATATAAGCTGTCAAGTGTAAGCTTGTCGAGTCCTCCCGCCTTTGTTACAAACCCAACTGGTGAAAAATTAGTGAACACAGAAAAAATAATTAAATGTGATGTTGCAAGAATTCCGCAACACTTGAAAAATGTGAGACAACCAGTGGATACACTCAAGAGTTTAGCAAACCATCTCAAACAACTTCTCAAAGGGATGGAAGAATAAGAGCTTACCAACTTGCTGGCAGCTGAGGCACTGTCATTGCTTGCCAACTTACTGGCGCCAATTCCCAACCTATACTTCCATTAGCATGATCGAAACCAGCAGAACTCGGTTGACCAACTGCACCAGAAACAAAAAGAAGAAAATTAAAGTGTCGCTCTCTTAAAAAATATGTTACCTTCTTCTACAGGGAAGATGATGATAATGCGATACGCTTCATGGTTGGGTCAGAAACTCAAAATATGATGGCCTAGCTCATTTTAGAAAGATGCCCCTGTCAATCTAACTTAGATGATAGCAATACTTCAGAACACATCGCCTTGACAAACAATACTTCAGAACTCGGTTGAACAACTGCACCAGAAACAAAAAGAAGAAAATAAAAGTGTCGCTCTCTTAAAAAATATGTTACCTTCTTCTACAGGGAAGATGATGATAATGCGATACGCTTCATGGTTGGGTCAGAAACTCAAAATATGATGGCCTAGCTCATTTTAGAAAGATGCCCCTGTCAATCTAACTTAGATGATAGCAATACTTCAGAACACATCGCCTTGACAAACAATAATTACAGTGATTTCATTTGTTAGATTTCAGGAATGAATCAAGCAATTGATAGACTGCAGGAAAAAGGAAAAGCTGAATAAAAGAGAAAAGGTTCAGACAACATACACCAACACCAAGGATGCTGTGCATCACACAGTACTCTACGGTCGTCACAAATAGCAACAATCTGGGATTGAGTGCATCACACTACTCTACGGGCTTGCCCTGCGTGCCTGTGTGCATGTGTAGAGAGAGATAGACAGACAGACCTGTTCAATCTTGATAAACCTCTCTCCGCGCCGAATATCCAAATTTTTACATATTTCATAGAATTCTGAAAGTCTGTCAGCCTACAAGAGTGAGTTTTGTAAAAATGCAATTCACAACAGGATTCAATCCTTTCCACTTGAATATCAGTTAATGCAAGTAATATAGTTAGCATTACCTAATGGCCAGCTCTCCTATAAATGTCAAGAGCCCCCCATTCTATCATGACGTCGCATTTTAAAAAAACTACCACAATTTCATCAGTCATATTGCGCACAACTTACAATTAACATTAAATCTTCTGACCTGAATGTCACGACTACAGTCTACCTTGTCAACCAAATTGACTGTACCATCACTTATGGCTTGATATATTTTCTTTTTCAGAAGCAACCTATACAAATTAAGGAACAATTAGGCATAAAGGAAGACCAAGACATAAATAGATTGAGAGAGAAGAAAAACAAAGCTTATGATATCTACCACCCATTGACAGTGCCAACTGAATGACAAAATTGTGAACTGCTGCACCTTGGGGCTGTAGAATACACATTCATTATTTTCATTAGGCAGAGAACACTAGCTATGTCATTTTAATATGCAAAACATAGAACACATTATCTCCATAAAAACCTAGACAATATGAGGGGTAAAAGACATTAAACCTAGCAGATTCAAGAAATAATCAAGCACACGAAAAAGAAGCTCTTGCAAAGCTGGCAAGTGCTCAAGTAATTCTGTAGCATCTAGCTCTTTGGCTCTCTGCACAAATTGACTATGGTGAATTGGTACACACTTCTTTAGAATAGTTTAATTCATTCACCCCAAGATATTGAAAAGAGCTTGATGACCTCTGTACAAATGAATAACCAATTTATTTACATTTACTAAACAACTTGCCAAGATTGATATGTCTCAAGTAATCTCATGAGACAAAAATCAACGCAACTTGTACTTGACTTGAAATGGTTCTATGAGATATATTATGATACTCCAACATCTATTTAGAAGAAATCATTGACAAAATTACAATAGTAACAAAAAGATGAAATAACACTGGGATTGAAAATGATTTCATAATAAGCACCTGATTAGTGAATGGTAAAAATCTATTTATAATCCTTGATGGCATGATGTATGGTGATTTTATCTACATATAATAAACGACTCCATTGGCATAATGTAACTAGATCGCCTTATTGATTGTAACTTTTGCGTGTTGACATTTGATTTTTAATCGACGCATTAAAAATATAAAAAAAAATCGAGATTTGGATTTCCAGTTGCGACAAAGCTTGTTTCTTGATAAAAAAAAAGGTGTCGCTTTTACTCTTTCTTTTACATTGTTGTTTTTTAGTAATTTCCAAATCATTTTCAAGAAAAACTTGATAACTCTATAAAAATAGAGTTATTTTACCTATTTTAGGCAACAATTAATGCATTATCTATGAGAAAATACTTGGATTTTCTTCTGATTATTTGAATTTTCCTTGTTTATGTAGAATAATGAGATATGGAGAAGATAAGGAAAAGAATGGTAACTATCAGAAATTCAAATAAAAGCAGCAGTGGAAGATGGATATCAAATCAGGAAATTCTTGATTTTGTTCCCTAATGTTATCTGCAAGCGTTGGGAGATAGATATTTTAGATCTCCTATAAATAGGAAAGAGAGAGAGCAGCTAGGTTTTGGGGGGGTTAGATCATTTTTTATTCTTCTAAGAGTTTTTGAAATATTTTGAAGATAAGACAAAAGTGGTGACAGAATTCTTGTCCTTTGATTTAAGATGCTGGGTTTGATCTATATTTTTATTTTTTCTTCTACTATGTTCTAATTTTCTTTTGTTAGGGCTACGATGTAGCCTAACCATGATGATATGAATTTAATGATTTTTATGTTTTACAATTGATTTCATTCATGTGAGTTATATATTATTGCGTTTAATGCTTTTGAGTAACTGGCCACCACTTGAATGATCTGATGTGCGTGTTTGAGACTGAGAAGTGATAATATGCAATTGCTCATTATAATATATAACCATGAATTAAATGTGGATAGAAATATACCGCGTTATTTGTGTAGCTTTCGGTGCTAAGGTGATCCAAAAAACTCATTGTAAACCGGGAATATTCATAATTTTTAATGCACTCATGTTTATTTTAATTCACATAGAGATATAGTGGATTAATAAGCTGAGTAGGTTTGCTATACCTAGAGATAGGATAGTAAATGGGTTAGGAAATTCCGCTATCACATGTTTGATATCGTTCTTATATTCACAACAATTTGAAATTCATATCTAGTGGTTATGGTGAAATCGAATGCTCTAACATATTTATCTGATTGATTTACTGCATTTAGTTTACAATTTTCGTTTTTAATTTATTCTTAATTATATTTTGATCTATTAGATAAATTTTAGAATTAGTCTATTTTAGTATTTAATTGGTTTATTAATCATCGATCTCCGTGGGACGATACTTTTTCTCATCATTATATTACTTGTTCGATATGTGCACTTACGTTTAGAATTTCAAGAATAAGTTTTTGGCACTGTTGCTGGGGATCGTTTGTTTAATACTACTTAATATTGATACCAGATAATTCTAAGTTTAATTTAGCTTTCGTTTTGTTTTATTTTTCAGGGTGTACATCGGTTTATGACACGTAGCCAACAAGGGAAACTTGTTGAGCTTGATCAAGAAATTGAGCGTACATTGAAAAGCCGACTAAGAGAACAGAGAAATCACGCTAAGGACGATGATAATGAAAATCTGCGTAGACTCTTAAGAGATTATGCAGCGCTAATAGTTCAAGGCACCACATCAAGTATTAGAAGACCTACAATTCAAGCAAACAACTTTGAAATCAAACCGTCACTCATTCAGATGCTTCAAAAGTTGGTGCAATTTAGTGGGTTACCAAGCGATGATCCAAATGCTCACATCGATACTTTTCTTGAAATCTGTGACACCATTAAATATAATGGAGTTATAGATGATGCTATTAGATTAAGATTATTTCCATTTTCTCTTAAAGACAAAGCTAAGAGTTGGCTTTCTTCTCTTCCTGCAGGATTAATTACTGCATGGAATGATATGGTTCAGAAATTTCTTGGTAAGTTCTTTCCACCTGCAAAGTCCACGAAGATGCGTAACGATATTACTAATTTTATGCAGATGGATAATGAATCATTATATGAAGCATGGGAAAGATTTAAAGAATTTCTTAGGAGATGCCCACATCACGGACTACCCGTATGGATGCAGGTACAAACTTTTTATAATGGCTCTAGTACAAATCTTCGTTCTATGATTCATGCAGCTGCAGGAGGAACTCTAAATAATAAAACACCAGAAGAAGCCTACAATCTATTAGAGGAGATGGCGTCCAATAGTTATCAGTGGCCTACTGAGAGATTATCAATGCGAAAAGTTAGTGGAGTTCATGAAGTAGATGCTTTTGCTGCAATTGCTGCACAATTTGAAACACTCAACAAAAAGCTTGATAATATGAGTGTTTCAGCCATGAAAATTCACAATTTGACATGTGATTTTTGTGGTGGAGGACATGTTAGCACAGAGTGTCAGGTAAGTAATACTTTCAAACAACCTAGTGAAAATTCTAACTTTGTTGGGAATTTTAACAAGTCACAGAATAATCCTACTCCAACACGTACAATCCGGGATGGCGCAATCATCCAAATTTTTCATGGAATAATCAGAATGTGATGAGACCACCTGAATTCAAACAATCAGAAGAGACAAAGTCAAATTTGGAAGATATAGTCACCAAACTTGCTAATACGATTCATAACTTTATCAAAAGCATAGATGTGAGATTTCAAAACCAAAAGGCTTCAATCAGAAATTTGGAGATGCAAGTGGGTCAGTTAGTAAGCATGATGTCAGGGAGACAACAAGGTTCTTTGCCGAGCAACACAGAGAAAAATTCAATTGAAAACATAAAGGCTATTACCCTGAGAAGTGGTACAAGTGTGAGAAGAAGAGATTTTCAGAGATAAGGAAGATGTGGTCAATAAACAATCGAAGGAGACAAGCAAGAGTAAACTTTTTCCAGATAATCCCAAGCCATATGTGCCACCAATTCCATTCCCTCAGCGACTCCAGCAGCATAAAATAGATAAGCAATTTTCTAAATTTCTTGATGTATTTAAAAATTGCACATTAACATTCCTTTTGCAGATGCTTTAGCGCAAATGCCTAGTTATGCAAAATTTTTGAAGGAGATTTTGGCAAACAAAAGGAAACTGGAGGATTATGAAACTGTGAAGTTAAATGAGGAGTGTTCGGCCATCCTACAAAACAAATTGCCTCCGAAATTAAAAGATCTAGGGAGTTTTACTATTCCTTGCACTATTGGGGATTCTTACTTTGAAAAAACATTATGTGATTTAGGTGCAAGTATTAATCTGATGCCTTATTCAGTTTTCAAGAAATTAGGATTGGGCGAGGTAAAAGCAACCACGGTGTCACTTCAATTGGCTGATCGATCAATTAAATATCTGAGAGGTATTGTGGAAGATGTTTTGGTAAAAGTTGACAAATTTATCTTTCCTGCAGATTTCATAGTTCTTGACATGGAGGAAGATTTTGAGGTACCACTTATCTTAGGTCGACCTTTTCTAGCAACAGGAAGAGCTCTTATTGATGTACAATAAGGGAAGTTGATCCTTAGAGTTCAAGATGATCTTGTTTCATTTAATGTTTTTAAAGCAATGACATATCCTTTTGATGATAATTCTTGTTTTAGAGTTGAGACAGTTGACAAGTTGGTGAATAAGGTTTTTCAGGAAAATATTTTTGAAAATCCACTTGAAGCATGTCTGATTCAATTAAGGGACAAAGATATTCAGAATGAGGAGATAAAGGAGTACGCAAATTTCATGGAGGCAATTCCACCATATTCAAGGCAAAAGGCAATTAAATTTGAGGAGTTGGGACAATGAATTACAAAGCCTAAACCATCAATTGAAGAGCCTCCAATCCTTGAACTCAAACTCTTACCTTCTCATTTGAAATATGCTTATTTAGATGGAGTTTCTTCTTTATCGGTAATTATATCTTCTTCTTTGACAGATTTGATGGAGGAGAAATTGCTCAGAGTATTAAGAGAGCATAATGGTGCAATTGGATGGAAAATAGCTGATATCAAGGGAATTAGTCCTTCAATTTGCATGTACAAAATTTTGATGAATGAGCAATATAAACCCACTATCCAACCTCAGAGGCGTTTGAACCCGAAGATGCAAGAAGTAGTGAAAGCTAAGGTAATTAAGCTACTTGATGCAGGTATCATCTATCCTATCTCTGATAGTTCTTGGGTAAGTCATGTACAAGTTGTGCCAAAGAAATGTGGTATGACTGTTCAGAAAAACGACAACAATGAATTGATTCCAACTAGAATAGTTACTGGGTGGCGTGTGTGTATGGATTACAGAAAATTGAATGATGCCACTAGAAAAGATCACTTTCCTTTATCATTTATTGATAAGATGTTAGAAAGACTTGCAAGACATGAGTTTTATTGCTTTTTGGATGGATATTCAGGGTATAATCAGATTCCTGTTGCATCGGAAGATCAAGAGAAAACTACTTTCACTTGTCCCTATGGTACTTTTGCTTTTAGGAGAATGCCATTTGGTCTTTGTAATGCACTAGCTACTTTTCAAAGATGCATGATGGCTATTTTCTCTAATATGGTTGAAAAATTTATTGAGATTTTCATGAATGATTTTTCCGTTTTTGGCCTATCATTTGATTCTTGTTTAAATAATTTGGCTTTGGTCTTACAAAGATGTGAGGAGACTAAATTTGTTTCAAATTGGGAGAAGTGTCACTTTATGGTGCAGGAAGGAATAGTGCTCGGGCATAAATTTTTTCGAAATGGAATAGAAGTCGATCGAGCCAAAGTGGAGGTCATTGCAAAATTACCTCCGCCAATATCTGTGAAACTTGTTAGAGGATTTTTGGGGCATGCAGGATTTTACAGGCGATTTATAAAAGATTTTTCAAAAATTAATAAACTTCTTTCTAATCTTTTGGAAAAAGATGCTCCTTATAATTTTTCCGTTGAATGCATGCAGGCTTTTAACATTTAAAGGAGAAGTTAATATCAACACCAATTATGGCGGCACCAAATTGGGATTTACCTTTTAAGCTGATGTGTGATGCTAGCGATTCTGCCGTAGGAGCTGTTTTGAGACAAAGGAAGAATAAAATTTTTCGAACCACATAATATGCCAGTCGAACCTTGTCAGGTGCACAATTGAATTATTCAACAATAGAAAATGAACTTCTGGCGGTAGTATTTGCTTTTGATAAATTTCGTTCTTATTTAATTGGCTCAAAAGTTATAGTTTATTCTGACCACTCTGTTCTTAAGTATCTGTTTGAAAAGAAAGAATCAAAACCCAGGTTGATCAGGTGGATTCTATTGCTGCAAGAATTTGATTTGGAAATCAAAGATAAGAATGGGACTGAAAATCTAATTGCAGATCACTTATCAAGAATTCCAAATTCAAAGGAAGATGTAAGACCAATTTTGGAAGAGTTCCTTGATGAGAAAATTTTTTCCATCAAGTCAATTCCTTGGTATGCTGACTTTGTAAATTATTTGGTAAGTAATGTTCTTCCTCCTGAATTGTCATATCAACAGAAGAAAAAATTCTTTTTTGATGTTAAAAATTATTTTTGGGAAGAACCTTTCTTGTTTAAAGTATGTGCAGACCAAGTCATAAGGAGATGTGTTCTAGACGAAGAGAAGGCAAACATTCTACATCATTGTCATGATGGAGAGACAGGTGGCCATTTTGGTGTCACCAAAACTGCAGCTAAGATTTTACAATCTGGATTTTATTGGCCCACACTTTTTAAAGATGCATACTCCTATGTAGCTTCATGTGATAGGTGTCAAAGAACTGGAAATATTTCAAGAAAAAATGAGATGCCTTTAAACAACATTATTGTATGTGAATTATTTGATGTTTGGTGTATTGATTTTCATGGGACCCTTTACATCTTCTTATGGAAATTTATACATTTTAGTGGCTGTGGAGTATGTGTCTAAATGGGTAGAAGCTGTAGCATTGCCAACAAATAATGCTAAAGTTGTGATCAAATTCTTGAAAAAAATATTTTTACTCGATTCGGCACTCCTAAGGCAATCATAAGTGATAGGGGGACACATTTTTACAACAAACGGTTTGAAGCACTTTTGAATAAGTATGGAGTCACACATAAGGTTGCAACCCCTTATCATCCTCAGACTAGTGGTCAAGTAGAGATTTCAAATAGGGAAATTAAGAGAATTTTAGAAAAAATAGTGAATGCCTCTAGGAAAGATTGGTCAATAAAACTTAATGATGTACTTTGGGCCTATAGGACATCGTTCAAAACTCCAATTGGAATGTCTCTATTTAGGCTAGTATTTGGAAAGGCTTGTCACTTACTAGTGGAATTAGAGCATAAAGCATATTGGGCATTGAAATTTCTGAATTTTGATATGCAGTCTGCAGGTGAAGAAAGATTATTGCAACTGAATGAATTGGAGAAATTTCGCAATGAGGCCTAAGAAAATTCTAAGTTGTACAAGGAGCGTACAAAGAGATGGCATGACAAGCACATATTCAGAAGAGAGTTTAAAATTGGTCAAAAGTCTTACTTTATAACTCTCGTCTTAAACTTTTTCTAGGAAAATTGCGATCTAGATGGTCTGGTCCTTTTACAGTTACACAGGCATTCCCATATGGAACAGTTGAAGTTGCGCATGACACTGAGGGCACATTCAAAGTGAACGGTCAATGTTTGAAGCCCTACTTTGAAGGTGGTTACAACAAGCATAAGACCACCATTGAACTTCATCCTTCAGAATAGTGACATCTGAGATAGTTTGGCTGAAAACTATAAAGCAAGCGTTTCTTGGGAGGCAACCCAAGTATTTTAATTATGTTTTTACTTTACTTTTAAGTTTATGTTTTGCAAAAAAAAAAAAAAAAGATTAACTTTTCTCTGTTTTATCCAGGTTAATTTTTAGGGAGCATCTTTCAAGAGTTTAATCATCAAGATCATCTATGGACTTATCCTTCAACCAAGGAAGTTTTCTTCTTCCTATTCTATTTTTCACATTGAGGACACTGCTTCATTCAAGTTTGGGAGAGGAGACAAGCTTTTTTTCTTGGATATATATATATTATCATGATTGCTTTCCTGATTCTGAATTTTTACGATTCTTAGGAAAATTTAAATTTTATTTAAACTTGCAATTGATGTGTGAGTTAATCTTAATTTTGATTATGTTGATCCACTTACTGAGTACTAAAAGTCCTTAATTTTTTAATTATGTGTAAATATAGAGAACATTCATATGAAGTATGTGATTTTCTTAGATTTCACCCAAATCTTATAATTTGTTTGATTTTCTCTTGAGGCGAAATCCTAAGCTAAATCTAACTGAGAAAATGATATAGGCAGTTTTTGGATCGATTGAGCCTTTTAAGCCAACCCTGTTTATTTATCCCTAGTAAACCCTTTGAGCCTTAATTATTACCCAATTTTTCATTGGCACCCATATATATTTAGCCTAGCCGTTATCAAATTATATCATTGTCCCATGCCCTATTGAACACGTTGATTTTCTTTTGGGATAAAAAATTATTTGAGTTTGATAGAAATTTGGGAGGAATGATGGAGTATAAAAAAAAAAAAAAAAGGAAGTGATTGCTATGGTTGTTTGGGGAGTATTGTCAAAAAAATTGCTTTTATGGTTCCCTATCCAACTTTCAATTGAGTGAGCCTTTTGGATACTCAATGGGTTGGAAATTTTCATGTTATATTAGGAGGGACTTTGGGAGAAACTCCACCATAAAACAATTAAAAAAAGAAGAAGAAGAAAGAATGGTGATATATGGTGGCAGAAAAATTATCTGGAAGGAATGAAATTGGACAATGACATTGGCTCTAATTAGATCTTAGAAATCAACGTGTTAATTGGTGATTTGAGCTTAAAATTTCCATTATCTCACATTTAGCCCAGTCTTACATTACAACCCGAGAAAAGTCCTATTGATTTTTGGTTAGATGATTAGCTTACATTAGTGGATAGAGGAATGAAAAGCAAACTTATGAGATTTTGTCATAATTATTGAGAATTTTTGAGAGGTTACATGTTAATGTGAATTTATCTGGATTGCATATAATTCGAAAAAAGATGGGAACTCTCACATACACACTTGGATCATATAGTTAGGATTGGTCTTAACTTATAAATCGATTTCAATGTTTGGATGAAATTTGTATTTTTCTTTGAATTGTGAATTTGAGCAATTATGAAAAGATGTCATGGAGAAGGTTGTTAGGTTGAGTATGTGTTATGTCTTACTTTTGCTCGAGGACTAGCAAAATGTTAAGTTTAGGGGTTTGATAACTCTATAAAAATAGAGTTATTTTACCTATTTTAGGCAACAATTAATGCATTATCTATGAGAAAATATTTGGATTTCCTTTTGATTATTTGAATTTTCCTTGTTTATGCAGAATAATGAGATATGGAGAAGATAAGGAAAAGAATGGCAACTATCAGGAATTCAAATAAAAGCAGTAGTGGAAGATTAATATCAAATTAGGAAATTTTTGATTTTGTTCCCTAATGTTATCTCGCAAGTGTTGGGAGATAGATATTTTAGATCTCCTATAAATAGGAAAGAGAGAGTAGCTAGGTTTTGGGGGGGGGGTTAGATCGTTTTTTTTATTCTTCTAAGAGTTTTTGAAGTATTTTGAAGAGAAGATAAAAATGGTGATAGAATTCTTGTCATTTGATTCAAGATCTTTGGGTTTGATCTATATTTTTATTTTTTTCTTCTACTATGTTCTAATTTTCTTTTGTTAGGCTACGATGTAGCCTAACCATGATGATATGAATTTCATGATTTTTATGTTTTACAATTGATTTCATTCATGTGAGTTATATATTATTGCGTTTAATGCTTTTGAATGACTGGCCACCACTTGAATGATTTGATGTGCGTGTTTGAGACTGAGAAATGATAATATGCAATTGCTCACTATAATGTATAACCATGAATTAAACGTGATAGAAATATACCGCGTTATTTGTGTAACTTTCGATGATAAGGTGATCCAAAAGACTCGTTGTAAACCGGAAATATTCATAGTTTTTAATGCACTCATGTTTATTTTAATTCATATAGAGATATAGTGGATTAATAAGCTAAGTATGTTTGCTATACCTAGAAATAGGATAGTAAATATGTTAGGAAATTCCGCTATCACATGTTTGATATCATTCTTATATTCACAACAATCTGAAATTCATATCTAGTAGTTATGGTGAAATCGGATGCTCTAACATATTTATCTAACTGATTTATTGCATTTAGTCTATAATTTTCGTTTTTAATTTATTCTTAATTATATTTTGATCTATTAGATAAATTTTAGAATTAGTCTATTTTAGTATTTAATTGGTTTATTAATCATCGATCTCCATGGGATGATACTTTTTCTCATCATTATATTACTTGTTCGACATATGCACTTGTGTTTAGAATTTCACGAACAAAACCCAAAAAGTCAAATGATTGACTTTCAGATTGACTTTTTGGTTAACCCTTTAATCAAAATTCAACTCCATTGACTTTTCATCTAAAAGGATGCTATTTTGCCTTAATTTCACTTTTCTCAAATCAATTTTTCAAAAATTTAAAGATTTGACTTAAAAATCAACCTTTTAAGAAAAGTCAACCAATGGTTAAATATTTGACCAAAAAATTGAAAAATAAAAAATTGTCAAAAACACTTCTTTTAGTGTCAATTTGATTCGTCAGTTGGAAATTTCACAAAATTCAATTAAGAACTTTATTTTCTGAATTTTTCAATTTTAGGTTTTAAATCAACCCAAAAATAAATCACTTTTGTTTTAGCTATAATCAGATGTAGAACATCTGAACCAAAATGTGGTCTAAATCTGTAGAACACCTGAACCTACGGTACAAGGACAAAAGACTTTTCTGGTCTGGATATGAAGAGCGTCAGAATTTAACTTTTTGAGCATGGTATAAGGGTAATGTAATTAGCATCATTTTCATTTCTAAGTGCTTCTTATAAAAATGCACGAATAATGTTTTGGAGATACATGTATGGGTGTTTTTACTTCCGCTGTTAATCTTTTTTATTCAATTTTATTCATGCATGTTCATGTTTTTCAAAACAAAATCCCAATACAAACATGCTCTTATATATACACATATGCGAAAGTTTTGAGTTCTCGATCCTCTAGGCTTCAAGTTGCTTGCTCTGTGATTCAAGGCGCTGCTGGATAAAATGCTTCTGTAGGATGTTGAAGCTGCTTGTTGGAGAGTCTAAATAGAGCTTGTGGCCTTTAGGTATGTACTGTCTCGGTATTCTTTTGTAGGAGCTTGCTGTATGCTTCAAGTTTTTCCCCTCGTTTTGTGCATTGTATATGTTGAGCCATTATTCTGGTAGCCACGCATTCATGTCACTGGTGTGTATATGTAACATCCAAATTCTACTAGTTGAAGCGGTCCTCATAGATTATTGTCCATCGATCTGTACGTTAAAAAAAAAAAAAATGGAAAAAGGAAAGGCTAGAGTGCGACTCAAAGGGAAGAGTGGCTTGTTGTGAAAATTTTTGATGGCTAATAATAAATGTCGAGGATCAAATGTCCTAAAGACCGAGTGAAGTTGTGTTGTAGAGTTACATCAGAAGATGTCAAGGTGTATGTCCTGCAAAGAGCATGTCGCTTAACCGGGCGTAATTTTCGTGGATGAATAGAAGCGTACCCGATGTGACATCATTGTGGAATAACAAAGCTACCTATCTGAAATATTTCTCTCCGTCGGAAGCTAGTGAATTTACTCGCTGCTAATGGTACTCAATATCGAGGGATAGAAAAAAGGATTTCATTTTTTCCTTTTAGAAATTGCAACTTTGTTCTTGTCACTTGATCATGCAAAGGGTAGCACCGGATAAACTAAGATCAGTGTAGAAATTAGCATATTAGGATCCGTTTGTTTCGTAGAAAATATTTTCCTCATTTTTATTATTTGGTTTGTTTAGGAAAAATTAGTCGACAGAAAATATTTTCCTAATCAAAGTAAAAGATTTTCCTACTAAAATTTAAATTAAGGAAAATGATTTCCCAATTGAAAGAACTAAAATACATTTTCTAAGATGTTTTCCTAGTTTTAGGGTCTTTGATTAATGAAACATATATTCTTATAATTTTTTTAAATTTTCAACTTTTTCTTTTTCTTTCTTTTCCCTTATTTTCCTTTCTCCTTCTTTTTCCATTGGTTGCATGCCTTGGCAACAGCCAACACCTTGGTGATCGGCCTGGGTCAACAAGCTCAAGGCTTGGCTAATCTAGGGGAGCTTGAGCTGGCTGAAGCCGCCAAGCTCAAGGCATTTAAGATCCAAGCGAGCTCGTAGCTTGGTTGATCTTGGCAAGCTCATGGCTTGGCCGAGGGGCAAGCTTAGGGCTCACTAGATGCGGGTGAGCTCGGGCTCGATCGAGGCTAACTTGATCCTGGCAAGGTGGAGCTCACTTGAGGCCATTGTCGGCTTGATCACAGTGAAGGAAGGGGAAAAAGGAAAAAGAAAGAAAAGGAAAAAAATTTAAAATTTTATTTTAAAAATAAAAACAAAAAATAAAAATAGAAATTATTAAAAATTCGATTTTTTTTTTTGTCTGAGATAGAGTCATGATATTAAAATCATTTTCCAATGAGATCACAACATTAGACAACGTTTATGATCATGTATCACCAAAAAAATGAAAAATTAATCGTAATTATTGAGTTTTTCGTGAAATAAACTCACTTGAATGATGCAAAAATGCTTAGGAAAATACATGGGGAACGCTAGTGTACAAAGGATTAATGGCGGCTAATGTAATCTTTTTTTCGTGGATGCTGTTGACTTACTCTTTGGTCCCAAAGACCTTCTATAGAGGGAAGTAGAAGGGAAAACAAGCCCCAATGTAGGTCGGAACTTAAATTATGGACGAACAAAATCGCAATGATTGTCCTAATTATCTTTACCAAAAAAAAATGATTGTCCTAATTATTATCATTTCCGAGGGAATACGCCAAGTGAAAGTCGATCTTTGATGTCCCATCAGATCTTCGACTGGTGCATTGAAATCCATCTTTGGTTCCACATCGGCAGTATTCCAATTCCAGACGACGATCCGAGTTCTCTCTGTGTCTGCGGCATCTGCTGAACTAGCCACTCGACAAGATTCCGCAGCTTAGTGCTGAGCAAGTAAAGCCTCATTCATTGCTCTTAGATATTCTTAATAAACCAGGGCTGAGAGAGAGAGAGAGAGAGAACGTGATCCAAGAGGCTGTGAATCAGGTCAGGCACGGGTCGTATTCGGGTAGGATTTTGTTTGTCTGGGCTGGCTGATTTGGGTTAGACACACGTGGACTTGCAAAGTTATGGGCCTGGCCTCTCTTTCATTTGAGATTGGTCTAGGGAGATTAAATTCGAAGTGGGCTTGTCTTTAGAGCCTTGTCCCTCAAACTAGAGACAAGGGCCCAATTTGGCGGGCCCTAGTCAGTCTGGGTTGGGCTGAGCTCGGTTGGGCTTGGTAGCCCAACCTGGATCCGTTTTTATAAAATGATATAATATATATTATTATTTTAATATTAAACATATTTTAATAATAAAAATCAAAAATCAGAAAAATAGTTTTTATTTTTCCAAAAATTCAGAAAAACCCAAAAATATTTTATATTCTTCAAAAAAAAAATCAAAAAATGCCTAAAAGATGGTTTTATTTTCCACAAATCCACGGAAAATCCTTGAAAATCCAAAAAACCTTATGATTTAAATAAGATTAGATACTAGAAGGATATTAATGATTAACTAGTGTAATCAAGTCCCCGATCCTAATTTTTCTAATTGTGTAGGATTGAATTATTTCTTCTGATATTTCACTTTGGTCTCAATCAACTCACCCTAATTGATTAGTGGCGACTTCTATTTAAAATAAACTTTCAGGTTAAAAACTCAAACCATAAATCGTAAGTTGGTAGGTTTGGGAGAGCCCAGGCTAAGCCTAACGCTTAACGAGCTATTAGCCTCTGCATGTGGTGCTTACGTCTGTGGGCGCTCAAAAGGGAGGTTGTGACAAGTAAATCATAGATGCTGAAGATCAAATGTCCTAAAGACCAAGTGAAGTTGTGTTGTAGAGTTACATCGGAAGATGTCATAGTGTCCTATCCTGTATAGAGCATGTGGGTTAATAAGATGTAATTTTCATGGAGGAATAGAAGCATACCCGATGTGACATCATCATGGAATAATAAACCTACCTAATCTGAAAAATTGATCTATGTTAGAAAGCTAGTGAATTTATTCGCTGCTAATAATACTCGATATTGACGAATAGAGAAATGATTTTATTTTTCCTTTTAGGATCCACTTATTTTGCAAAAAATGTAGTGTTTCTAGAAAACGTTTTTCAAGAAGCTATCTTCTGGGAAATTGATTATTTCACAAAGTATTCAGCTAAAACGTGAAAGTGAATTTAAAAATATTTTCCATTGTCGGTAAGGAAAATCTTTTCCTTCATGTACTTTATTCAATAAATTTTTAAATCAATTTTTAATTATTATTTTATTTTTCTCATTTTCTTTACTTTCTTTTTATTCTTCTTCTTCCTCGGCTGGCCACAGGTGAGCTTAAGCCTAGCTTGATCCAATGAGGCCAAGCTTGTCTGAGCCTGGCGAGTTGGGTGAGGTTCTTGCTATTGGAGAAATCTTTATTGGGTGTTTTGAAGCTGACAAAACGTTTCCATCAGTCTAGTATGAAGATTTGTAGACTTTTTCATCAAAGTCTGAAGACCTCCGGACTGCCAAACTCAAGACTCAAAGTCTATCCTTATTGACAGTTTTTAGTCCGTCGAAGAAGACTTATCCAGAACTGGATGTTTCGTTAAGGATTTGATTTTATCGACTGGAAAAGATCTCTTGGCTGGATATAGCATGTCGGAATCCATTATTCAAATCAAGATTGATTTAGGGATTGTGGATCCATTGATTGGCGAAGTATATTTGGAAGGTTCTACTTATGGAAACCAAGATCCTGATTGTATGGGCGAGCAGAATTGATGGGCTATCGTCATGTTCCTTAAATAGCTCGAAGATCTTCCTGATTGATTCTGTCCAACGGGTAGATTGGAGGAATTCCTTTGGTAAGTGCCAACGGGTATGATGGCATAAATGAGTATATAAGGAAGACGTTCCAGTGGTTTGAGTGTGTGCGCGATAGAAGAATTCCAAAGTCTGAAGCTCTTTGTTCTTAGTCAATTCATTTGTTGAGCGAAATCTTGTACGCAAAAAAGAGTCTATATCTTTGAGAAACCTTGAGGAAGTGTGGTAGAGTATCTACACTGTGGAATCAAGGGAGAGCTTTGCTGTAACAACTCTTTTGTTCATAGTGAAATCTAGCCGGTAGGTTGTCAGTGCGGAAGAGTGGACGTAGGCTTGGAATAAGCTGAACCACTATAATTTCTGTGTTCATTTTCTCTTCCTTACTCTATTTTACTTTGATCATAATTCATTTTGTTAACAAAAGGCGGACTTTCTTTCTATTGTCTATTTAGTATTGCTCACTTATCACAAGAAACTATTTTTTCATCTATTCACCCCCCTCTAGGTGCTTATACTAGCTATTTCACTTGCAACCTTGCTTGAGCCTCACCTAAGGTCACCAAAGCCTTGCCAACCTCTGGCGAGTTTGGTGGGGCTCAGGCCTCACCTGAGGTCATCAAAGCATTGCTGACCTATGGCGACCTCTGAGAGAAGTTATGCACTTTTTTGAAACTGATATGGTCACTTCATGCCCTCATTTGAAATAAGTTCTATTTTAGGCTCTTATTTGAGATGATCTGGTCACTTTGGACTCTTATTTGAAATAAAATTCACTTTGGGCTCTTTTTATAAGAGCACTTTAAGTTCTTATTTGGAATTTTCTCTAGTTTATTTTCCGTGAACTGAATGTCAAAAAATCCAGGAAATGTTTTAAAAGTTATTTTTTGATAAATGAACGGAACCTTATGAAAGTGCACCTTTATTCTTGTCAACCGATCATGCAAAGGGCAGCATCGGACATGCTAAGATCAGTGTAGAAATTCGCATCTTAGAGTGATGCAACAAACTACATAGGAAAATACAAGGGGAGCGCTGGTGTGCAAAGGATTAATGGCGGCTGATGTAATCTTTCTTTAGTGGATGCTATTGACTTACCCTTTGGTCCTAAAGACCTTCTAGAGAGGCAAGTAGGCGGGAAAACAAGCCCTAGTGTTGGTAGGAACTTAAACTATTGACGAACGAAATCGCAATGATCGTCCAAATTATTATCATTTCCGAGAGAATACACCAAGTGAAAGTCGATCTTTGATGTCCCACAGATCCTCCACTGGCGTATTGAAATCCATCTTTGGCTCCACATCAGTAGTATTCCAATTCCAGACAATAATCCGAGTTTTCTTTGTCTGTCCGTGGCATCTGCTGAACTAGCCACTCGGGAAGATTCCTCAGCTTAGTGATGAACCAGTAAGCTTCATTGCTCTTAGATATTTTTGATAAATAATACTGACTTCCTTCTAAGTAATTAATAGGGCGGAAAGAGGGACCGGCCCTAACGAGGATAAACGATTATTTGATAACTCAAAATTTATAAATCATTTTGCATCACGTGATGTCATTGGGATGATCACATCATTGCGGTTTTTTTTTCCCATTCATGTGTGGTCAGTTGTCAAAATCTGCACTTGGGAAATTCTTTAGAAGTATGAGTGGATGAATGGCATAACGCACAAGGTTGTAAAAAATCAAAATCCATAACAAATACGGGACGAAATTATAGTACTTGGAATAAGCTGATATATACTTCAAAAAGAGTTTATTGGACCTTTAATGACAATATAATAAGGTCTAGATTCGATTTCAATTGTTGATTATTATAATCTCTCTTCATCCTTTGACACCTCCAAAGATCGAGCTACTTGATGGTTGATACCTCTTCGATACCTTCATATTCCAAGGAGGAGGAACAAAGGCACTGTTTTTGTAAGTAAGATGTAAAGATGGCTCCGCATTGTCCCAAGGCATGAATCTTGAAAAGCGTTCATTCAATCTTGACGTCTAGTGGAAATATACAAAAGGCCCATATTAAATTAAATCACAAACCGTCAACATATTCTTCACCGCGCACGCTTCAACTAGCCTTTTTCAGCCACGAGGGTTTGTCTCAGAATGGAAATGCTGCTCTGGAGTGAGGCCTACCAAAAAGGTTTGGCTGGCCTTTCGAGATTAATTAAGGAAAGAGACGAATCTTTGTCCCTTACGATTAACAATCATATCCCCGAAAGTGACTGAAGTAGCTACTTGCCTTGAGTTTAAACCTACTTGTTTGCCACTACAGTGAGTGCACGTGGGACCAATTGGCCCACAAAAGCAATTTTAGAGGAATCTTTCTAATTTTAGATCGTGAACCCATGGTCACAGCTTCGAGATTCTAGGTGTTGAATAATTCTCAAGTTGTACACCGTTGGTTATATATATTGGTGAGTATTAGGTATAGTTTGTATATTGGGTGCTATAGTGTCGTACCTGTAATACATTGTCTAATGGGTGCATAAAAATTGTCGATATTTCTTTTTTTTTAATCTTTTATTGTTATGATTTAATTCTACAAAAAATCTCAAATTAATAATCTATGATAAATTTATCTCAAACTAAATTTTGGATTACAAAAATCCAAAATTGGTATACTTGTTATATATTTACCCAAAACTATTTTTTTGATCATAAAAATCTTAGATTAGTACAAATGTGATAACTTTACCTCAAACTATTATGGATTTTCACATATATTTGCCATGTCATTGTCATGTGTCTCTAGCCCAGCAATTTTAGGTAAAATTTGATGAAACATAATGGATGGTAAATATATCACGAGTGTACTAGTATAGGGTTTTGGGTGACCTAAAATTTAATTCAGGTAAATTTGTGACAAGTATAGTAGTTTGGGGTTTTTCATGATCGAAAAATTAGTTTGATATAAATTTGTCACAGAGTATTTAGCTTGAGGTTTTCGTGATATTAACTCTATTTTTATATGGTACCCAAATGATTAAGAGAGAAATAGGACTTTTGCACAAAAGTTTATGACTAAATTGACAATATTGAAATGTTTAGAATTGAATTGGCATACATATAGTAGATTTAGAACTTATTGGATAATTTCTCTGTGGATAAGCTGATTACTGATTGATTAACTTGCTGATGCCGATTTGCTTATTAACAAGATTGCACAATCCCATTACCGTATGTTTGCCAATATAGCATGCATGATGTAGCTTGAGAGTGAGTCATGAGGGGTGACTGTACTAAATTAGTATAGGTCTAACTTGTGTTGCAACGACATACCAATTATGAATAGTCATGCATTGTTCATTATAAATTGATAAGGGCTTCGTAGAAATCCCAGACAATTCAGTTTGTCAATTTTGGTCTTTAGTAGTGGTTATTATTTGTATTTGGAATAACTAACAAATGATCCATAAATTTTGGTAAAATGTACAATGTCATTCATGATATTTTAATTTGTCAACCATGATCCATGAACCTTAACTCAATATGCAATATCATCACCTAAACTTTTTGATTTGTCCAATACAGTTCTTGAATATTTGGTAAATATTTAATTTAGTCCATAGACTATATATCCTTCCATTGATAGTCAAAGACTAAATTAAACATTCATCAAAAGTTTAGGGACTATATTATATACTGGATTAAGATTCATTAATTATTTTGGATAAATTAAAAGTTTAGGGATAACACTGTAGGTTGGGCCAAAATTTAGGAACCGTTTGTGTCATTTTTCTTTTGTATTTTTATTATTAGAAAGCACATGAGATTTCTTTAATGAAACTTAAAAAATTGACTCTTGAGTGTTCTTTTCTTTTATGAGTCCTTTTCTTTTATGAGTATGTTATCATACAAATATACTAATGAACACTACCAGTATATATAAATTAAACATAAAAAAAAAAAAAAATCTCTGGGAAGAACCTTTCCTCACTTGGATTATAAAATTAAGTGCGTATGACCTCTTGCTGAAGTCGACCTAGCGTTAGCACTCGAGGAAGGAAATGCTGTATTTGGTTGGTTTTTCTTGGGTGTAATTGAGAAATTCACTCGTCCGGTGCATTAGAGTATATAGATATCGGAATGTACTTCTATCTTCTACTGGTTTACTTTGACTTTTAGATAAATAGATACCGATATAGTTGGTGAGGGGTAAGAATAGTAGGAGTGCCAAAACTTTCATAAGTCACTCACTTAAGTGCCACATTGGAGTAAAATCAGTCATTTGAGTGTCAATTCCAGTAAAGCATCCCACATGAAATTTTTTAATTTTTTTAATTTAACATTATTATTTTATGATTTTTAAAAAAAAAATTTTAAGGGCCAATAACGATTATCGGTGACCATTGCTAGCTATGAAACCCTTGCCTAATCTGAGCGAGGGTGAGGGCTACCTGGCCCTTGGTTGCGACAACCTTGGGCAAGGCTGTTAGGGCCCTGTTGGTCGTGAGGGCCCTCACTAGCTCTAGGTGGCCCTTGGTGAGGCCACGAGGGCACTAGCTAGCTCTAGGTGACATCACTAGCGGTCGGTAAGGTTGCGATGCCCTTGCCTAGGGCCTTTGCATCGAGGGCAAGGCAGCCCTTGCCCATATTTGGCCGCAAAGGCCCTAGGCAAGGGCATTTGTGACCTTGTTGACCGCAGGCGAGGTGACAGGGGCCCTTGCCAACTTTGGGTAGTGTTACATGTGACCACCTAGAGCTTATGAGGGCCCTCGCGATGTCCCAGTGGTTTATGGGGAGGATTTCACAACTGGCAAGGGTCGTCGATGACCCTTGCCAGGCCAGCCCTAAAGAAAAAAAGCAAGAAAATAATAAAAATAAGGATTTAAAAATATTAAAAAATTGTCCACATTAGCATAATGAAGTCACATCGAACGATTAGGGTCACCACATCAGATTTTTCGATGAGGCAAATCGGAATTAGCACTTAAGTGATCGATTTTTCAAATTTGTGGTATTCAAGTGAGCAAAAAAAAAAAAAAAAAAAAAATGGCACTCAAATGAGTGTCGCACGGAAGTTTTAGTAGTCCTGCTCTTAACCCAGTTGGTGATTTTCTCCTATAATTGGAGTCCATTATTTAGACGAAGTCACATGTTAGAGTAGATGAACTCGTAAAACGTACCGGATAAATCATGTTCAATAATTTGACATGGATAGGGCACACACAAGGCAAGTGGAGGCACGCCAAAGTTATCTCTCGTACATACAAGGGAGAGATTTGCCACTGCCTGATTTTTATTCTCAAACTTGAACATAGCCATTTACTCTAAAAGCTAATAAAGCCAATCAAAACAAGTACCCAACGATAAATGATTACTTAACAGCACCGTCCCTCTCAAAAAGAGATGATGCCTTTTCTGCCTTTAAATTTCCCCAGGAATTCGGTTAAATTTCTTGGAAGAAAAATCTCACCTATTGGATTATATCCATGATGAGATTCCTTAAATGTGAATATAATAGAAACAAGGAAATGATAAATTTGAAGAAAACCCACATAAATACAAAATTGAACAACCTTGATTGAGAACTCAAATTGAGCAGCCATGGTCTCGAACTTTGTGATTCGAAACTGAAGTGGCCATGGCTGCCGTAAACTTGAAGCCAAAGCATTCATGGTGGTCTTGTGCTTCATTGCTTGAAAAAGATCTAGTGGACAGACTACTGTGAGCTTCACGACTTCAAAAATCTCGCACCCACGGCTATTGCAAGCCACAAGCTCGAGTGGCTATGATAGCCGCAATGGAGCCTTCTCTTTTCCAATTTTGTTTTCATTTATGTTGTTTGATGTGGCACCTATTTGGTGTTATTTAATAAGATTGAGTAAATCATAGCATGACATGTGTGATATGGCATCCATGCTAGCAATTTTGCAAAAAACATGTCAACAAAAAATGATTGGCAAGTAAATAAAAAGTAGGGCTTTGTTAGCATAATATTTTTGGATTACTGTGATAATAACAGCTTGTAGAAGGAGTGTATTTCACGAAAATTTATAATTATTTATTATTTGATTTTATGTTGTTCAAAATAGACTGTTGTTTTCCAGTATATTAAAAATTGTCACCTAGTCATCTCTGAAAAAATGAATTGTGACATTTCCTAAAAAGTTGAAGGATGCTTAATAACATAAAAAAGATAGAGTGAAATTTTGAGTTTTGGACAAAAATAAAGGTTTAAATGTGACATCATTCCTAAAATAAAATAAAAAGACAACCTTCGTTCCCCACTCTCTCAAATCCGGTCACCCACCTCTCGCAAATGGAAGATTATGGTAAACATGCAATTGTCGCAAAGAATATGATAACTATTAACTAATAATATTCACAAATAATGTGATTTATCAGCATAATTTGAAAACAAACATCAAAATTCAAGACAATATTCAAAACGAAGATTCAAAAATTTCAAAAATTCATTTCTCTTATTGCTCAGTCTTTATCCTATGGCCATATTTTCCCTATGATAAGGTCCAAATAAGTTCAATCAATCCATATTAATCAGGGGCTCAACTCACAATTTGGCTTATGCCAAGGCTCAAATATCTTCAGGCCCCGCTTTAGGGGTTTGAAGTTTCGACCGCAGAAGACTTAGAGCATTGGATATCAAAACATTTCAAATGAAAAATCTCAAGTTCTTATTTCAAAAATTATATTCTAAAGAAAATTGAACGATATGAAAGCAAAAATATTTTTCAACCCAATCCAATTTCTATTATATTTCTTCTTGTCATTGTTACATTAATGAAGCTATACAATTGACTCTTATGCTTTGTAACTATATATTACTTACACTCATAATTGATATTGGAATATTCTAAACTCTGAAATGAGTTAATGCATTTATGCTTTTAGCTTCTTCTTTATTGCATAACGTAATTAGTGTCTTCTTATTCTTCTTTTTTTCTTTTGTCATTACTACAGTTTTTCAGATGTATAAAAATCTTAAATCGTCCTAAAATCAAACTATTCTTAGGTACAAGTTCCTATGAATTCTAAAGGATCTTCGACTTTTTTGTTTCCTAATCGAATTTGGATCGTGTATGTAACTGCTGCGAGATATCCTGATCTTGCCAAACTTTGACAGGGGATTGAGGATTATCCCAAGTTTTGGCCATTCATCGAAGATTTGAATTTTTCTAATTCATGCAAGAGTTCTGGGACTAATTGATTACATTGATGTATCCTTATGTATGTGCATCAAAACAAAAAGTTTGCAATGGAGCAAATGATCATCCTCGCCATTCCATGCAATGTGCATCTATTGGCGAACATCCAGAAACTATGGAAAGAGAGAGAGAGAGAGAGAGAGAGAGAGAGAGAGAGAGAGAGAGAGAGCTTTTATATACAAAGAAGAAGAGTTACGCGGTAGAACCAACTCCTTGAAGCGCAAATTAATTCAATGAGAGAGAGAGAGAGAGAGAGAGAGAGAGAGAGAGAGAGAGAGAGAGAGTAAAGAAGCTTCAATTGTTGATTGAGTGACCAACACCAGGGCTGTGACCAGGCTGGGTTGATCGAAAATCTGCAACATGCTCAAGCTTACTCGTCCTCTTCTTACTTCTTCCTTCACCACCTCCCAAACTTCTTCCAACGCTCACACCCGTCTCCTGATGATGGTGGTGGTGATAATGATGAGTCTTTGAATCTTCCCTCAAAGGCCTTGCTTCAACATGAAAAACTTCATGGCACAAAATCAAAACCAAAAGCAAAGAGCACCCACCTGCGAAAGAGAAGCGACTGTGTCTTGCCATTGGGGTATGATAGAGTTGGACAAAAATCTCACGTTTTCTTTTATATCTACTTCGAAGTGAGATGAATAAAGAAAGACTAGTGTGTTCTGTGTGAAACTGATGTACTCAACTGTGCTATTTATAGTCTCTCACGCTATAGTGGGAGTTAATATGTACCATGTGGGAGAGAGAACCACGGCATGTGAGGTCTGTACTAGTGGGAATATTTCATTTTAGGACAACAAAGCGACGTAGACAAACCAAAGGGAGGGCAGAGAAACGATATTGTTGTGCACCATTCTTCTCCATGGCAGGCGGGCACATGCAACCTGAACTAAGTTTCCTTTATAATTAACATTCTATTAACATAAACAGGCTTTTTTGCGAAACAATAATGAACAATGATTAATGGAACACTCACAGATTTTCGTGAGTTGATTGCAGATATCTACATCTACTACGAAAACAATGGTGATTCACTCACTAACACAATGTAAGTTGTCATCACATCTAAAAAATAGACAATAAAAAAAATATATATATATATATATAGAAAAATGCCTAAATCTAGTTGCAAACAAAGACCATGGGTCAATTTAGCTCGATAAGGACATTCCAACTTTTTCTTGTAAAATTCTCTTCTCGAATCAAATAATCTAATGAGGGATTACGTTGACTGTCCTATTACTAGATCGAATCACAGGTAAGTTTTACAAATCTTTAGCTACAATTGGAAAAAACACACACACACTCACTTACGACCGCTTCTACCTCTAATGTCTCTAGCCACTCCCATCAAAAGAAGTGGCCTCCATTGTGCCATCGCCGTAGAACTCTCTCTCTCTCTCTCTCTCTCTCTCTCTGCGTGCTTGCCTCGAGCTCATGCTTGTTGTAACGGAGTGCGATATCATATGTCAAGCTTTGTTCTATCGACAAATCATCTATGTCGTGAGATTTGCAGAGCTACCTTGAGATTTGGTGGCCACTCCTCCAAATTTGACCATTGTAGTAGGATCTTGTGAGACCTTTACAACAATTGCTAGATTTCAGGGAGGTCTCATCATTGAGTCAAGTACCGTTGCCAAGATCTTGAGACGGTTGAGGGCAACAAAGAGAGAGTGCATCGCATGAGAGATGATTGAGTAGAAAACAAATGGAGGGAGATGACATGACGTGCAAACTACTTTAGATCAATGCCACTTATGCAATCCAAATATTAGGACTTGACTATGGTGCTTATAAGGCGTTCTATGGACCTTCAAGTAGACAAGCCTCTACGCTCATGCCCTGGGTTATAAATAAAAAGAGTAGAGGAAAAGTATATCATAATATTAGTCCCATTCCATCACATAATGAACATATAGATGATAGATTTGTTAACATTAATTCCATTTATCACATTTTTATTAGAAGAAAATTTCTCTAGTCAGATATTTGATTAATGGATTATAATTATCCTCATATGCAAAATCATTAACAAATAAATGCGAATACCGTTCATATTCGTAGTTCATCTATCAGAAAAATAGTTTAAGAAAGATTCCCGCAATGATTCAAAGGGAGAAATATCTGTTCTTTTGTGGAAGTGGGAACTGGAAAAGTGGGACAGGGAATCTGAATCTTGAGCAAGAAAGTAGTGAAGTACATAAGTTGCGTGAACTCTTCCGTCGGATTTAGGATCTTTTACGAGGGAGTTAAGTAGCGGCAGTCTAGGACAGGTACACTTTACCTCTGAAGGAGGTCAAGAGTCCGTCTCAGGTCAGAGTTGGACATATTTTTAGAGAAAATAGGGCACTCCAACTGCATTGCACGTTCCCACTTGGACCTCCCACTGTCCTTAACCCGTAATCGTCTCGGTTGGACGGCCTTTTTTTTGCAGGTGGACAAGGCTCACTTTACAGCCAATAGACCTACTTTGAACTACCAGCCAAGTTGAGAATGAGTCCTCTTTGTCGGTTCAAAAACTTTCAAAAATGAACATTAATTTATAGGAAAAAAGTAATAAAAAATCTCAAATTACATCCATTGTAATACATTAATTCTCAACTTGATCAATTGGGTCATCCTTAATCAATCTGACTAAAATATTTACCCTCTATGTTAATTATAAGAAAAAGTTCCAGTCATATTTGGTATGGTAGTTTTTTAATAATTGATATCTATGTTATATATTTACCCTCTGTCCATATCTATTATATGATTTTTTCAGCCAAAACTACGTCGCTTTCATATCACTTAAGTGACATGGGCGTCATATTAACACTGTTAGCTTTTTAGCATCCATGTAGTAAGTTTTTAATGGTTCTTATTGACACGACTTTGACAAAAGGTAAATGTGTTATATAGATACAACTTTGAGATTTTTAGTGTACAGGAAATTTGATAAATATATCATAATGTGTATATTTATAACTTTTGGTGGCTTTTATCCTTAATTCAATTATTGAAGGCTTGGAGATTCTCTTTGCGGTTACCCTCCTCAACTTGTGGCGGCTTCTAGGGCATTCATAAAATAATTCAGACCAACTCTCTTGTGGGATCCATTTTCCTTAGTAAATTATATCTTAGGAATTTACATTTTGGTATTGCTTTGCATGTTGGGATTGGTGCAAGATCCAACTTTTCTTTGGAGTTGCTTGATGCAATTAGAAATGATATCATGATGGATATTATAGTAGGGCCAAGGATATATGCTAGACATACGCATCATAATTTAGATGCTGGTCCGGAGTGAGAGGGAATATGCCTTTCAGTTATGATTGTACTTTTTTTTTTTTGATTAAGAAAGAATAGTAAAAGTCACCAAAAATCTAAATTATGCCCATTATAACACATTTACCTCAAATTTTTTTCTTGTGACACAAAAAATCTTGAACTTGTACTTGTGTGCAATATTTATCCTAAACATTTTTTGTAATGCAAAAAATCTAGACTTGTATTCATGTGATATATTTAGCCAAAACTTTTTTTATGATATCAAACTTCACAAAGTTAGACTTGTACCACATATTTAGTCTCGGTCAAGATTTTTTTTTTTTCCTTTCTCTTTTTTTTTTTTTTTTTTTTCTCTCTTGCTCCTTCATTTTCACCATCGCCACCGCCCTTACTGTAGCCATTGCCACTGCCCTCACCGTTGCCAAATCAAGGAAGAAAATGAAGGGGGAAGTTGAAAAAAAAAAAAAGAAAAGAAAAGGAGAAAAAAAGTATAAAATAAATTGACATATTTTTGCTGCATGAGTGCCACGTCGGCATCATCTATTTTCTGTCATCCATGTGGGCAATCTCATAAAAAATTTAGCGGTGTTCCTTGTAAAATTTTGATAGAGGATGAATGTTTTACACAAAAAGCAAAATGCGATCCTAGGTTTATGTTTTTCTTTTTCTTTAGAAGTATCAAGTCATTAATTAGGGTTAACTTTTTTCACTCTATCTTGAATCTCTGTTTGTTTTAACTGATACTTTTAGTGTTGATTCAAAAACATAAAGCTTAAAGAACAAGTACAAAAAGGCTATTTTTTTTTTCGTGATCTAGATAATACTATTTTCTTTTTTGAATTTTTCTTTAGATAACATTTGCATAGAATTTGACTGGTTCTTATCTATCTTATTTTGGTTGAAATTTTGTCATGTTCTCTCGGTAGCTATTATATGTATGACACAGTTAAAATTGGTTGATTTTCCCACGAATTAGTCTCTTCTCTTACACATTCAATTCAAGGGCAGCTCAGACCAAAAAAAAAAAAAAAAAAAAAAAAAAAATCAAGGACAGGATAGCGACTATTTCCACTCTTTCCGCTTTCTAGTTTGGGATCAAAGCTTTAACAACCTCAAATCCATTAGTTGAATTTGATGAACCCAATATGTATGTTGGCCCTGTATGTTGAGCTATGCCGCATTGAGGCTAAGGCATCTGCCACGTTTGATGAATTTGGCACGTCGGACGTCATCCTTAGTCAATCTGACTGGAAATTTTTTGTTTTTTTTTTTGGGTCGAAATCTGACTGGATTAGAAACTACCATACCAAATATGACCCGATTGATCAAATTCTTTTTGGACAAGTTCTCTCTCTCTTTCTAGATAGATTTTCATTCTCAAGTTTTTCTTATGAGTTCTTTTAATTTGCGTCTTTAATTTTGTCTAGTAGGGGAAGTTGTTCAATTAGCCCTAAACCTATTATGTGGATCTTAATTCTGTCCTAAACTTTCAAATTTTTTCAACTTAGCTGTAACATTTTACGCAAAATTCCAATGTAGTTGTTTTAGTCAATTTTCGCCATAAATTGCTAATGTGGCACCTAGGACTAAATTAGTATAATTGAAATGTTTAGGACTAAATTGACATTTGTATAACATGTTTAGGACTAAATTTTCATGTCTAGTTCAGCCTCAAAATTGTTGCCTAGTTATTGATTCTCGTCTCGCAGGAATAATTTCTCTTTGGCAAACTGAGAAGCTCATCACAACGACAGTAGAAATCTTATAGATCCTGTCACAATTATGTGTGTTAAATAATCAAACACCACTTTTTTATGGAGTTTCAATGGACTTGGTTCATGTAATCGAGGTCCATACTTCCAATTGTGAGTAAAATTTTTTGGGTTTGAGTTTTTAACATGGTATTAGAATCAGGATTTTTCTCAAGTTTTACACTCCATCGTCAATTCCACGTACCATTTTCTGTTTGGTTTGCAAATGAAACGGGGTGCTAAAGTACATATTCAACATCCCTTGTTTATGGAGCTTTAATGGGTCTTATGTTTATGTAGCAATTTAATCTCAGTTTAAATTTTCGAGTCACACTTTCTAATGATCGTCGGTCAACCCTAAACATATATAATTGAAGTAGGTTATAATTTTGAAAGTACAAACAAAAAAAATCAGATTTGCCAAGATCAAGCAAGATAAAAAATTGGTAAGTGACTAAAAGTAATTTGTATCTTAATGCGAACAAATATTGATACATTAGTCAAATTAAGTTTGGTATATTCGATTAAAAGTTAATGACTGCAAAGGTGTAAGCCACAATAATAATATTGTTAGAATATTATAGTAAATACTAATATTTAAAGTATAAAGAAATGTTGGTTGTTTTCCAAATCAATCAAGAGATAGAAAGTTGTTGATCGACAACAAAAGTTGGTATCTTTACGAAACAAAATGTTGGTGCGTCAATAACATTAAAATCAGTAACTTCGAATACAAGTTATTAACTGAAGGCATTGGCAAGGCCTAGGAATAAATGTTGCTAGATTGTTAAAGAAGTTGGTAAATCTTGGAAATATAAAGAAATGTTGGTACTTTTCCAAGTTGAGCAAGATTAAATGCTAGCGAGTGATTAATTTGGTTAGTATCTAAATGTGAAGAATGTTAGTATATCGGTCGAATTAATGTTGTTAATTTCAAATAAAAGTTAGAAAATTCAAAGGCATGGTAAGTCATAGGAATAAATGTTGATAGTTTATTGAAGTAGTTAGTAATCTTAGGCTTCATTTGTTTTGTGGAAAATATATGATTTGAAAAATATTTTTTTAAGGAATAATCATTCGTATGGTTTGAAATCATTAGTCAATAGAAAATATTTTCTTTATTCATGGATGCTGAAATATTTTTTATTCATTCATTTTTGTAAGCAATACTAGTGATTATTTTTAAGAAAATATTTTTCAAATTATTCATTTTCCATAAAACAAATGGAACTTTAAAAGTGCAAAGAAATCTTGGTGCTTCTCAAAACCAAGCATTGTAAATAGTTGGTAGATGACTGAAGTTAGGTGGTATCTTAAATTGACGAATGTTGTACACCAGTAAATTAAGGTTGATAATTTCGTATGAAACGTAGTACTCCATGTCATGGGTAAGCCATAAAAATAGATATTGATAATTCTGAAAGTAACAATAATGTTGGTACATGTTGTCAGTTAAAAATAAGGTTCCGTATTTTAGCCCTTAGAACGCTAGAAATGCGCATGGGTTACTACGCACATTCGAGTTGCACAACTTAAAAAAAAAAAAAAAAGTTGTTAATAGCGGTGCCGAAGTGATTCTCAGGACAGGCGACTAGGCTTACGTAGGTTTCTTTCGATTGGAGCAACACAATTCATGCAGAAAATGTTGGAACTCCACTGTTGCTCAGACGGTTGCAAGTTGATGGAGCACAGCCCCGTTTTTTTTTTTTTTAGGGGGAGAGAATCTGAGGCGACATGTGAAGAAATCATCGATAAACGAACTTCGTAATGGTCACACTTCTCGCATACACATTGTCGTTAATTATAATAAGGAAATGATTCATGACGATGAGAGGCATGTACAACGACGTACCAATCTAATTCAAACAAAAGAGCCTGATTAATGAAAACACTCGACCCTACCGCAACACTAAGAGTAAGATAACACTTAGGTAACAGAAACAGAGATACAAAAGTCGATGCCTAGTTCTCTTTGGAATGGCCAACACCTGGGCTGTGTCCAGGATTTGTAGGATGAAATGCGTCAACTGAGTCATCCAAACTCTTGGTTACGTGACGAAGATTATGAACTTCTCCCGTGAGTTTTTTCTTGGGGTGGTCTCTCGCTGAGCTCTTCGGTTTGGACATCCTCATCGAACAGTTGACGCACTCCATCTCGGTTTTCATTGTTAGTTTCCTTCCTTCAGCTGAAAGGAGTTGGTGAGAGAGGATAAGAAGTAGAATAAGCAAATGAGAGCAACAGAACTTGGCCATTGACGCTTCTCGAAAGCTTACTCTGAGAAAGAGAGAGAGAGAGAGAGAGAGAGAGAGAGAGAGAGAGAGAGACAGCGGAGGGGATGAAATCTAACACTCGCATCCCATTGGTATTTATAGGAGTTGAGGAAGTGAGGCAAGTGAGGCCCCAAATTTTGAGGAAGATTCCCTCCAAAAACGAAAACAAAGCCTTTCATGGGTTTGGACATGAACTAGGGTGAGTTTTTGTTAGGTATGATGTCAGTATAATAAGAGAATCTGCACAACTATCCATAGCAGCTAGGACGATATATAATATATCTGGGAATTTTATCACTTACTTCATCTAAGTGAACATGTAGCTCATCCAAAAGTGATTGCTTAAAAAAGTTGAATCTCTGAAACCTCATCAACATGGCGCTCAAGAAAGGCTAACCCCATAAACAACATAGGTAACATGAGCTTACATGCAATTACCATTCACCTAATACAGATGTCGAAGGATATTCACCAACTAATGTGACTGATTATAAGCAAGCATTTAAAAAAATGAGTCCTATTTAACATGGGGTTTTGCTAGTATAACTGTATTTGAGATATTATGAAAATAATAACTTATTGTGAATCACAAATTTTTGAAAAAAGTGAGCCTCACAATAATTTATAATTATTTATTATTTATATTTTTTTAATAGTAAAGAATATACTTTTATTCTCACAGTAGATTAAAGACTGTAATGCAATCGTTTCTTTTTAACATGGAGATACTTGATATTTTGATTACATAAAATGGAACAAATTTATGAAGGGGATAAATTTATTTAAATCTTGTTGGTAAGATCAGGTAAATGGCAACTTGTTGGTTAGCATGCCTACGGTAATTTACCGACCACTATAGCAATTCAATAAAGTTGAATGCAATTGTAAGTTGTCAACTTTTATTTTAGAAATTCACCGCTTATGACAAAATAATAGTAGTGAAACAGTAATGTAGGCTTGCTTTTGTTATAGTAAGTTACCAACTATTAGAGGAGTTTACATATGTTAATTTCAACATTGATGGTGCGTTTGTTTTACTAAAAATTTCATAATAAAGGAAACTATTTTTCATGAAAATGATATTTAAGGAAAATAGTTACTTTTTCAGACCAATCTTTGCATATACCTTGCATCATTCTTCCTGAATCGCTCTCATTAACACAAACTTTATTTCATAAATGAGTGCCCGTAAATAAAGTAAAGCGCCATAATTCCCTTAACTACATTATTTTAATTTGAAAAGTACACGTCTATAAACAATTTACAAGCTTCCATTGTTTCTATCAATGTCTAACGATTATTGGAACTATTGCACCGGTATTCAAGGGAAACCCCCTTTTTGCAAGTGATCCTAATCCGAAAATTCGTACATATATTTAAGAATCACGTTTAGACTTTAATGGGTAATAAAGAGTTCTCATATGCATCACCCGTTATCGCTATTCAAGTCAGGTGGCGATCAGATGTCCATCGTTCCCCAGATGCCGCTCCCCCGTCTCCGACGATCCCAAGTGCAATAGTAGTCACTTAGTTGCTTTCGTCTTCCTCATGTGGCCTCAATCTCCGTCTATCTCTCTCCCCTGCTTGTTGCAATTCCTCAACTTGGGGTCAACGACCATCGTTGACCTCAAAGTACTCAGCTACGGCCCTTGCCAACCCATCAAGTTCTGGTTGAGCTTCAACTGAGTTGAGAAATGAGTCTCGGGTAGATTTATCAAATAGGTAGGTTGGGTTAGATTTAGGTTGGGTTGTGTCGAAACCGGGCCGACACAAATTAACAATTTTAACTCATTTTGACCCATTTTTGTGCAATACAAATCTAATTACTCATACGCAATCTATACTTGACTCTACCTATATTACTAAAGTGCTTTCATGTTTAATTCAAGTTAGGAAACTCATACAGTGCAAAACGAGCGAGGGTGAGATCAAGTCATAAAAGTAGATTATGTTTAAATAAGTTGTAAATCCATCTAACATCTCTATTATTTTGAGTTTCATCATCCTAAACTCATTTATGACTTATTTACTTAATATAACTAATTTATAAGAACTCAATCTATTAAATATGAGTTAAACCCATTTTGACAGGTCAAATTCCGAGCCAGTGGTATGGCCTTACACCTATGACTATATTATTTTTATTATTGGTAGAAAAGCCTCTGAAAAGCTTGTCCTGGAGACCGCACTGGCCTTCCTTCTGTTTGTTTAATAAAAAAATCCAAGTTCCGTTTGTACAGGTAATGAAATAGCAAGTTGGTACTTGAGCTCTCCACACGTGACCCTGGAGTGTAGGGCTGAGGGATTCTCTCTCTCTTCCCACTTCCCCTGAAGGACAAAAAGGAATTGGCATGACCTAAACTGTCCGACCTCCCTGGTCAAGATTGTTCCTAGCGAGTCAGTTAGATATAAAACTACATATACAAAAATTATTGTTTTCGAGATATGAAAAAAGATTATAGTACCTACCAAAACATAAAAACATATAATTTTATATTTTCAAAGTACAATAAGTCCCAACTATAAAAACACATTTCAATGTTGTGTAATGCCTTAAAGTACAATTGAGTATCTTTTATAAATGCAGAGGGAGGAATTGTTTGATTTTGAGTTTTTTTGAATTTAGGTTTTTGAACACCTACTTTGAGTCTGCTTAGTGTACAATTGTAGTTGTGTTATACGTAACTATGTGGTCTTGTATGGCGTGCAATATATGCAATTTGCCAACACAATTTTAAAGTTGCTTTTCCTTAAAGTTTTATGGGACTTTTTGAAAAGCAACCCGATTATGTTAGACATATTAAAAATTTGTCAAATATTTCATAGAAGCACTTTTTTTTTCAAATAGAATAATGTTAGATATATTAGGACTCAATTACAAATTTAATATATTTACTAATATCACAAAATTTTATTAGTCATTTTATATGACCTATATATTTATTGAAATGGCAACTTGGAAGCCATATCTCCTAATATACCCATTTTTCTATATTAATCTGAGTGTCATTTAAACACTTACAAATGTGACCTTACTACTATACTAAACACCCCGTAACTACCATGTAGAATGATAAGTTCCCGTGTATGTGGACTTAGACCATGCATAACTTATGGCAAAGGTCATAGGAAATTTGTGTAGGACTTACAATCATTAATATAAACCACTTTTACAATGGATTGGATCTACACAAGGATTTTACTTGACAATGGTACTTATTATTTCGCATGTTAATTCTTATTCTGAACAAGCAAGGATTAGTCGTATGATTTGTAAGTAGGACTCACTCCCAAATAGTCACAACTTTGAGGGGTCACATCCGAACACTTATATTAAGACTACAAGCAAGGTCATTATAGGTACTATCAAAGCAGCAAGCCAATCGAAAAAGTAGGAGCTATTTGCCACGCAAGGCAAAATATTATGTTGTGAGAGCTACTTTTTTAAATTCATTTATGACGAAAGTGCTCCATTGTGAGAATCACTTTGAGAATACTACTGTCCAGTGTAGTTGAATCGACACTAACCATAATGGTTTTTAAATGAGAGATTAAAAGACACTCTTAATCCTAGGGCTTCTTAGTTTGACTCCCGTGATGAGTTGAGTTTTTTTTTTTGGGTGTCAAAGACAAGTTGAGCCGTTGTGTTTCTTTTGTGGTTTTCAATTCTAACAAAACTAAGTAACACCCACGTGGGGCCTCAGCGGCAAAAATTGGAACTTTCAAAGTAGAAACGCAGAGCAGCACATGGAGAGAATTTGACCCCGTGGTTTCCTGCCAAATTCTCTACTTTTCCCCGATGATTGTCGCTCTCTTTGTCAACTTGCAGAAGCAAAGTTACTGGAAAAAGCAGAATTCAAATTTTCATTTCAATATCAAAAGGCCCAGGTTCAAATTTATAGTAAGAGAAATGACGAGAACACACATTTCTGGAACTCGAGCTTTGTTGACAGCTACCATACCTAGGATTCCTACAGGATCCAGCCGTCTCACGTGGCGGCTGGCGGCTTTTGCCGTTGAATAGGAACGAGTTCTCCAGCAAGATTGCAAGAGATTCCACAGGAATATGTGGATTCTCCTTCCAAAAACTTGAAATTTGGGGCACTTTACAGAAAGCAAAACTAAGCCACTTTTCCTGCGCCCATGGCCGTATGCTTCCATGTGCCTTCCCGTCACCGGTGAACGTGCGGCGTGATTTGATTACCTGTCCTCTCTGTTCCACAGATCCTAAATCTTTAAAAAGTGGAGTAGGCTCTCCATGTTATCGAACTCCTACTTTTCCCTCCACCGTTGATGGTCCAAAAACCAGCGGGACTTTTGTCCGTTTGCCCCAGTTTGAATACTTTTCCTAACTTTTCCTTTTAATATTCCTCGAACAATAACCATTTAATATCTTTAAGTATTTTTATCAATTCAATCTTATACATTTTAATTATATCAATTAAGTTTAAGTCTTTTTATATTTTGCTAATTTTGATTAATTTTGGTTAAAAATTATAATATGATACAATTGGTGCTAACGTCGACATTACTTAAAAATATTCAAACAATTTGTTAAATTTTTCACACTTTTTTATTTTTATTTTTTATTTTTTTCCTTTTTTGTTATTATTATTACTTAGCTTTTGGAGCAAGGATCGCAAATAGGTGAGGAGGCGTGAGCCCTCATATGCCCTTGGCATAGTGGTCAATAAGGGCGTTATGACCCTCACCTAGAGAATGACATATGTGCATAGAACCATTAATGAGAGGCAATACTTTGAAAGTATGCAATAGACAGGTATCTAGAGCATCTAAAATATTCGTTCCAACATGTAAATATCACTTTATGCCTATATGTAAAAGTTTAAGGTTGAATCTTAGCAAGAGATCTTGTGTTTAAATCTCTATAAATCCATCATTTTCCTTCTAAAAACAAGTTACTTACACGCATAGTTCTTATGTCAAAAGTCAGTCTAGGCGTGACAAAAGTGATAGAGCCTTTGAAAAATTAAACCTAACATTGATCTAACAACTTAAAGCGATATTAAGCTTTTCATATAGAGGTCTTCAAGCATAACAACAAATCTTTGATTTGAGCAATTAACTGGATGCAATTAGCATTCTCATATTTAGGTTAATCTTACAAGATTCATGATTTACTTCTTAAGTGAAATTTTAAGAGAAAATTGTCTAAAAAGTCACCTATTGCACTTTTGTCAATTTGGTCATAGACATTTCAATTTTGCCAATCAAATCATAAACCTTTTGACAATTAGCCAATTGAGTCTATTCAGCCAATTTTGACCACAAATTGTTCATATGGATGATGGCCATTTTAAGTGGAATGGATGGTTAGATCGACGTGAATAATTTTTTATAATATTTTTATATTTTTATATTTTCTTTTCTCTTTTTCCTTATATATTTCTTTTGTTTTCTTTATTTGAGAGCTAGCAAGGGCACCGTGGCCCTTGCGGGCCACTATGTGAGGGCTTGGGACCCTTATAGTTGCTTGGTGGCCCTCACCTGATGTCCTTGCCAGCCATGGTGAGGGCCGTGCTGGCTTCACTATGGTTGTTAAGGGCCTGGGTGAGGGCTGCAACACCCTTGCTGGCCAAATTGAGGGTGCATGAGCACTCACTTAGATGTGGGGAGGGCTATGGCGTCTAGCTAGATCTGGGCCAAGCAAGGGCCATGACGCCCTCGCTTAGTGTCGGCAAGGGTTGTAGGCCTCAATTCAAAATACAAAAAAAAAAAAAAAAAAAAAAAAAAAAAAAAAGAAAGAAAAGGAAAGAAAAAAGAAAAACAACAAAATTATGAAAGTTTCAAAAAATTATTAAGATACTAAAAAAAAAATTTCATGGAAGTGGTGGCCATGCCACATATAGGATGGTCGGCATTCTTGTCAACAATTTCCAGTCAAAATTGGCCAGATGGATTCAATTAGTAAAACATAAAAATGTTTAGAACCCCATTGGTAAAATTAAAAGGTTCAGAACTCAATTGGATAATTTTTTTTTGAAATTTTGAGGAGTTGCACCATGACCAGTCACTTCAGATTTCTAATTGAGTTCTGCTCAAGTAAGAGACTAAATTGACTTATTTTATCAAATACGATATGGGGTATCGCCTACAAAGAGTCATGTTCTCAGGGTTTATACAGTCATGTTTGTGAGTGTCTTCAATGCATTTACTTGAAAGTTGGCCTCATTTGTGTAGGCAATGCATTACGAGGTGTGCTTTTGTACGTGCACCCTGACAAAGAGAGAGAGAGAGAGAGAGAGAGAGAGGTTGCAATATAGGACTTTCTCTGCACAATGAGCTTACAATAAGGCTGTATATTGACCTCCTTTTATACAAGTGCTTGACTACGGATACATAATTCATTATCATTTAATTCTCTATGACAGAGAAACAGCTCAGACCCCAGAGTAACTGATTAAATGGTTGAGTCCAAAGTCTAAACTACTTGATGAAACAATTATACAGACTATTCACCAAGAGGGAGAACAGGCCTTTACATGTATGAACCACGGATGCCTATGAGTTTGGTCCTGCAGTAGCTGTCTTTGAAAGAATGGCCAACACCGGGGCTGTGACCGGGTTCTATGGGCCAGAGTCATTGCTCGACGCAGCAACAACGTGCCTATCACCTCCATCCATTTGTTTTGGCTCGACATCCTTTTCTCGAGTAAAAGAATGGCCGACCCTGGGACTCTTTCCCAGTGTGGTGGGACGAAAATCATCAACATAAACCACTGCTGAGTCATCAGGGCCAAGACTTTGCACGGCTTGCTCAGCGACAGTACTTTTCCTTTATCTGCAATCTCTTGTCGTGCGTTGATTTTTCTGCCTACAAGCGTTGCTGTGCTGATCTTGTAGTTTTCTTTAAGGGAATTGGTATTGTGAGCTATGGTAGGCTTCATTAGCCTTCCATGTATAGATAGAATTTCATGGAAGATCATCACTGCAAAGATGATCAGAGAGATTTGTCCCGTGGCCAGGGACGATGTTTTTATTTATTTATTTATTTTGGTAAAGATGGCCAGGGACGATGTCGCCATAGCAAATAAACAAGAAATTTCGTAATGGATGGTAATGAAGAAGATGTAGCAGCAAACTGAAAGATTTTTCAGGACTAGCTGGGCTTTAGTTAGGAGAGAGATTATGAAATTCAGATAGATCTCAATTTGTTGTGGCTAAGTATGGAGTATGGACAGGTTTAATTTCGGAGAGGTGATGGTAATGGACTTATTCTTGTATGGCTATTTATAACTAGGAAAACATTACCATCCTCACTAATTCGTCTATTAAATAGGATGAATGGGGTTCACATAATTTTAATTTGAATGTTCTGTATTAACTGCTTTCAAAAGTGGCCTTGGCTGTTTCGACACATAATGAAATGAAAAACAAAAGGGTGACCTCTCAAAAGAATTCTGCGCATTAGATTTCTTGGAGATCTTCTCTATATATCTTTAGGGTCATCCAAGCTGCAAGTTCAAGATCAATTATTGTTTATTTTATATGTAACTGATAGCTTAACATTTGAGGTGGCATGGGAAAATGTTTGATTTATGGTTTTAAATCTTGTGTAGGGAGTGCAACCGAGTTTATTATACTTGAATAGGTGCAATTAAGTTATTATGTTTTCTTACCAAATGTGTAATCAAGTCGTTCTAGTCACGAGTTGCTTATGCATCAAACCCGGCAGATTTCTATATTGCACTTTAGAGGTTCAATATATACTTACTTATGTGGATACATTTAAATTTTGATCACCTTATGTATATAAATTTTAGTACACTTATAAGTAAGCCCCAAATTGTCTCAAACGCTTGTACGTGAAATGTAATTTGGTAATAAAAGCTTTGAAGTGAGAAATTATGTACGTGCAGTTCAGTAAGTTCAGTATCAAGACTTTCATTTATAATTTTATCTATGCGTGTGTTTTAAATGTTGAAGAAATGTTTAGCTAAACATTCTCTCTCATGTGAAGACCAATAAGATGACAAAGTCGTTAAGTGAGCAAATGATACATGTAGGTGGAGTTGTCGTCGAAAGATGACGTGCATATGGTAGAGAACTCACAAACAGGTGAATAGAGAGTACGACAAATTGGCTCAGTCTAGAATTCTTACCACAATACAATATTGAAGTCAAACGTGTAACCATTTGTTGTGAGTGTTTATTTATGCATAATTAAATAAAGCACTTTATCCTATAATTTGCTTTCTCTACAAAATTTAAAAAAAAGAATTTAAATGCCACTACACGTCAATATTTATGTAATTTAAGAATAAAGAATTTCATGTTAGAGAGTGAAGATCACTCCAAATAGATCTTAATAAGTTACTAAATTTGGCCGGGAATTGTACTTTGAATCTAACTAATTAATTAGTTTAGAATCCATGTAGTACCGATTCACATTATATTATAGATCCCATATGGTCAGGGATTAAAGCGTTCAAGTCCAAGGTACAAGAGCTACCGACCCATTTTGAAAGCCCTACCACTATTCTTTGTCCACGGTACTAGTCCCTAATTATTAAATTCGTATAAGTCAAAGAGACAAATGATAAACTTCATAGCGCCGTGCCTCAACCACCCAGTCGAAAAAGTTACTACTTTTTACCAATTAAATTAATAAAATCACTAAAAAAACAGTAAAATAATGAGAATCTTCTGATAAAAGTAATGTTTGGTTGGCTCCTGGAAATGGGGGAGGCGTAGGCGAAGCGTCGGCAAGCCCCAACTGCCTTCCCACTAAAAGTGTTAAAACATATACTAAATCTGAAAGAAAGACAAATTAAATTGATAATAGTATGAAAGCAAGAAGAATCATTTGATTCTCTTTGCTTGTGCTAGCTGGAGTGTCCGAGTTTTGCTAAATAAATAAACATTGTTGGTAATCACACAAAAAACAAATAATAATTCTCCAGCCACCAACCTTCAAAGGGGCTTGTGATTGCGACTAAATAAAAACTGTTGAAAGCCGACAAAGGATCTCCTAAGATACCTTTGGAATCACAACTGTGAAAACCCAAAGTGCGTATACAATTTCACTTTTCTTTCTCCCTTTTTTGGCAGTTGGTTTTGTCCCAGCTCACGACACTATCCCAGCTCACGACACTATCGTTTTCCGTGTCTAAATTCACTGTACTTGTAGTAAAGTAAGAATGTGCCTTTGATTCATCTTATATCATTGGTGATTTTCCCCCCAATCGGCAATCATTATTCAGACGAAGTCGCACTTCACTGTTGTTGAGCTCGTGAAACTTATTCGTGCCAAATCATGTCCAATTATTTGACAAGGATGGGGCACATAGAGTCAAGTCTAGGCACGGCAAAGTTATCTCTTGTACCCACAGGAGAGAGATTCGTCCCAACCCAATTTCAATTCTCAAATTTGAACACAGCCATTTACTATGTAAGCTAATTGTTGACACCTAATTTAGGATTTTTTTTTAAATTTTATTAAAATAAAATGGAGGATAATAAATAAAATAAAACATTTGGGTTTGTGGAGGGAGATTTCAAAAGAAATTGAATAATGAAGCGTTTTCTTGTTGAACACATATCTTCATTTCAAAATTTTAAAAAATTTCGGTTGTGTGATTTTGGAGCCTTTTACTGTTGGATGGTTGAGCGAATATTGGCAAATCTTCAACAATTTTGAGCACTTTCACTATAAAATGCGAGGCTTCAGAACCGAGCGTGGGGGGCTACTTTTCGTCAAAAATTGAAAAGTGAAAAGAGAGAAAACAGAGGAGAGGGCTTCAGTTTTTGAGGGAAAAGAGAAAAGCCAAAAAAGGTGAAAACAGAAAAAATGGGCTTCGGTTCTTGAGGGAAGAAGAAGAAAAGTCAAAAAGTTTTCCTCCTTTTTGCTGAAAAGAGAAGAAGTGTGTAGAGAAGACAGAGAAGGGGCAGAGAGTTCGTAGGGAAAGAGAAAGGTGAGAGGACGTGAGAGAGACTTGAGGTGAGAGAAAGTAAAAAAAAAAAAGCCACTGTGCTTCTTCTCCGAGAGGTCCCCGCCGACACCGCAACGCCAACCATCGCCGCGTCTCGCCACCTCGCTGCTATGCTCGCCTCCGCCACCGCCTGCTCCGACGGTCACGCCGCGACTTCCGGCCCGCCACCGACGCTGCAGCAGCTCCCTCCGCTTCGCCCGCAACCCGCCGGTTCGTGATTGTTTGGTCATCGCCGCGCCTCCGCGCACCAGCACCCGCAAGCCTCGCCGCGCGGCAAAGAACCTCGCGACTGCAGCAATTCGCGCACACCACCCGACGATCCCCCGCGACGCTGTAGCAGCGCGAGAATCCGCGCTGGCCATCGCGACCTGCTGCTGCCTAGCGCGACGCCGGAGCTCCAAAGCCCGCCGCTCCTGACCTCGCCGCGCCACCATCTCTGCACCGCCCGTCGCCGCTCGTCTCTCTCCGCCTGAGCCCACTCACCGCCGCTCTGATATAGCTAGTACGATTACCTAGAGGGGGGTGAATAGGTATAAAAGATTTTTCTTTTGATAATTACACACTTTCGCTTGGATAGATAAACGATTTGCGGTAATAAAAAATAATCGTAAAAGCGAGTAAGGGAAAGAGAGAATTAGACACTATTTGTTTATAGTGGTTCGGCTTGTTTCAAGCCTACGTCCACTCTTTCGCACCGATGACCAATTGGCTGGATTCCACTATGAACAAAGAGATGTTACGGTGATGATCTTCCTTGACTTCTTGGTTTAGACGATCTTCCACACTCTCAAGGTGTCACTAGAAAATGAACACTCTCTGTGTATACAATTTCGCTCAAATAGTATCGACTAATAATCAAGGATTTTCGACTACGGAATTTTTCTATCGATCACACTCTTCAAAACAACTTGAATGTCTTCCTTTTATACTCCTTTATGCCATCATAGCCGTTGGCACTTACCAAAGGAATTCCTCCAATCTACCCGTTGGACGGAATCAATCACGAAGATCATTCGAGCTATTTAAGGAACATGGCGATAGCCCATCAATCTGTTCGCCCATACAATCGGGATCTTGGTTTCTAAGAATAGAACATTTCCAAGAATACTTCGACGACCATCGGATCTTCAATCGATCTAGATAAGACCAAACAAAGAATCCGAGATGTTTATCCAACCAAGGGATCTTTTCCGAGAGGATAGGATCGAATCCTCAACCATAAGCTTCGGCTCGGATTTCCTTTACTACTTTTGGAATAGAAAGAGGCGTCGGTGAGAATAGTCTTGAGTCTTGAATCTTGAGTCTTGAGTCTTGAGTCTTGAGTCTTTAATCTTCGGTCTCCAAATATCCAGGACTTAGATCGATAGAAACGTTTTGTCGCTTCAAAAGACTCGGAAAGATTTCTCCAACAATCTCCCCCTTTTTGATGGTGACAAAACTTCCTTGTAGATTTGAACAACTTTGACTCCGCAAAAACATTTCTCAAGCAATATGGCTAACTCATAAAGATTAATAAAACAACCACATTCTGCATCCACAAAGCAAATTGGTTAGTCTTTCATGAGTAATACCATAAAACAACACTTGATATGAACGCAACTAGTCAAGCATTTAAATCCACAAAGTCAAGAGTACTCAAGTCAAACTCAAAAAAAATATATAGCCACAAATTCAAAGACTAAAAGATAAAATGATGAAAGTTGATGAAGTTGATTGTTCAAATTGATTCTCCCCTTTTTGTCATCATGAAAAAGTGAGAAAGGGATTAGGTCCGCTTGGGAATGCGAACGATTTGGAAATCTCCCATAGATCGAACTAAGCCTTCTAGCCTCTTCAAGTCTTCCCTTAGATTAGCTACCTCCTCTCCTTTTGCATTGGCTTGAAGTTGTTGAGCGAGGTCTTTCATTTTGTCCTCCGGGGTAACCGAAGACGCTTGGCCAGCATTCTTGATGGATTGAATTTCACAGTCTAGAGCATATATCTGTCCCCGCATTTCCATAAGTATATCAATAATACGACGAAAATCTGCTGAGCTATCCGTCTGTATACTTACATCAGCTTTTTCAGATGGAGTGAATGCAGACGTTGGTGCTTCTGTGAAATCTTGCAGATTTGGGGTCGACGTATCTTGTCCTTCTTCAGGCAATTTAGAATCCTGAACTTCTTCTGGGTCTGCTGGAGATGATCTTGGACCTTCACTATTGGCGGCATGTGGTGAAGACCTTTCTTGCTCGCCAACTCCCCCGTCTCTAGGACATCACAAGGGGAAAAGTGATGATCATGTTCTTGATCTCCCTTGTCTCCAGTCCGATGCATTGTTCTTTCTCTCCTTCTCTCTCCTTTTCTCCTTCTTTCTCCTTCTCTCTCTCGCCGATCTTCTTCTCGATCTTTGCTTGCTCCTCTTCCTCTCTCGTTTCTCGCTGAAGTTACGTTGATTGAGGCACAGAACGTCTGGTTCTCGTTAAAGCAACGATTGTGGGATCCTCATCTTCTTCATCTTCATCCTCTAAGATGAGAGTCCTTTTCTTCTTCCTCGATGGGGCTCCAATGACTTCTTTTCCTTTTCTTTTTGAAGCAGATGGGACTCGGAGTCTTCACTCGAACTTCTCCATTGCCTTGGAAAGCTCTTGTAGACGCATCTTCGTCAAGCATCTTTAAACCTACCACCATCTTATCGCACGGTCGAACACAAAGTGAATGGGGCGGTTCAATATTCATGTGTCTAAAGATCTTGGTCACTGCACCAGGATAAGGCAATTGTCCCTTGTCTTTTGACACTGCTTTGTACATATGGAAAAGAATCGTGTGCGGGAGAGAGAACTTCCGTCCAGAGTTGATTGCATACATCAACTTTGCTTCAGAATAAGACACAAAAGTCTTTGATGTAGACTTTGGTCTGAGATAGTTGATTACGATCTTATGGAGCACAATGTTGATTGCATTCATCCTGGAATAGGTAACTCTCTTGTCTCAAGCGTCCCTATCCTTGACAAGATCCGAGTAGTACGTGCGGGTGAGACTTTGATTGGCGAGATAACGCCCTCGTTCAACTCCAACAATGTACGCAATATATTCACATCTACTACGTAGACTTTGTCTCGAACATCTGAATGAAATTCTATTCGCATCCAAAAAGCTCGATTTGAATAGAAATAAGCGGTTAAATGTGCGTACCCGTCCGTAGAGTCAGAGCAAAATTTCTCAAGTTGAAGCAAGTTCAACTTCTCTCTCAAGTTCATGTTGATGGCGTCTAGAAAGTCAAAATCAACACTTCGAGGGTTTATCACCCCTCTTTTCAACAGTTTGCCATATACTTTTTCCTGTTCCTCGGATTTAAACAAATCCAATCGATTTCCTTTCGTCTTCGCTGCCACACCCATTCTCGGTTGAAATTCAAGGAACATTCTATCATCATCGTTCCCTTCAATTAAATTTTGTCCAGGTACACGAGGATCACTTGGAATATTTGCAAGTGCATCCTCTGCTTTTCCTCTCGGAGCAATTCCTAACTCCTCCATTCTCCGCAGAAAAAGATATTCATTTCCATAGTTCTTATCCTTAAGGAAATCGTCTATGTAATTCAATGGTGTACCGGTGATTTTCAACGCACGATAAAGCTTGTAGATATAGGAGGGTTTTGGACTCTTACGGGGTCGGCTTCCTCGATTATCTCTTCTTCAAGATGATGACTTTCACCATGTGGGGTAGGAGGCGATGAATGACGTGGATGAGAACGAATCGGACTTTGTTGCTGACTTGAAAAGTCTTCCTCCTCGTAAGATCGAAGTGTATTGGTCCCTTCTCCATTCTTTGTGGTCCCCTGCTTGCTATTCTCGATGATTTCCTCGAAGAAGACATTCTTCTTTGTCGATTTGAGAGATTCCTTCGCTTGCTTCCCAAGGAAAAATGATCACTTTCTCGACGATGAACAGGAGATTGAAACAGGTTCGGGAGAAGAGTACTTTTTAGGGTTTTGTCGATTGAAGAAAAAGCTGTATATATATATTTAACTCACTTTTTGAAAAAGGAAGTTCAATCGACACGGGGAAAGTGTACGAACATTTCTTTTCAAAATCAATAACTGCCAAAATTAATCTTTTTGAAAAGACAAGTTTTTTTTTTTTGATTTTGATACAGATAATAACTGAACAACAAAATCGTACATTTTCGAGTTCGAATAGCCACTTTCAGTCTATAGCCATGAATGTCTGAGTCTGAAGATCTCGAGACTGAGAGATTAGAGTCTAAGGACTGTTGAGTCTTTAGACTTTAACTTCTTCAAGCTTCAAAATGTTGAGTCTTGAAAGAATAGCGTCGAATTGACTTTTCTCCAAAGGTTTTGTGAAAATATCCGCTAGTTGACTTTTTGAATCAACAAATTGAATTGAGATTTCTCCGTTTTGAATATGATCTCTAATGAAGTGGTGTCGAATCTCAATATGCTTTGCCCTTGAATGAAGAATTGGATTTTTGGTAAGATTGATCGCGCCGGTGTTGTCACATCTCGATTTCGTGCATGAGTCTTCAATGCTAAAGTCTTGTAGCCGTTGTTTGATCCATAGAATTTGCGAACAGCAACTTCCAAGAGCTACATACTCGCTTCGTTGTTGAAAGAGCCACGGTACTTTGTTTCCTTGAAAACCAAGATACTTGTTCTATTTCCAAGCAATCGACAAGTTCCGAAGTGCTCTTTCTATCAACTCGCAACCGGCCGATCTCGCATCCGAGTACCCTAGAAGATCAAAGTCTCATTTCTTTGGATACCAAAGGCGATGTTTGAAGATGAGGCAATGTATTTGATAATTCGTTTCACGGCACCGAGATGTGATTCTCTAGGATCCGATTGAAACCTAGCACGAGACACAAACACTTAACAAAATATTAGGTCTAGAAGCAAGTAAGATAAAGAAGTGAACCAATCATGCTTCTGTATAGCTTTTGATCTACTTTCTTCCATTCTTCATCCTTGTCTATCTTCTGAGAACATGACATTGGTATGTCAGTCTTTTTGCATTTTTCTAATCCAAATTTTTTGACAAGATCATTTGCATATTTTTCTTGATGAATAAAAGTTCCTTCCTTCATTTGCTTCACTTGGAGTCCAAGAAAGAATGTTAATTCTCCCATCATACTCATTTCAAACTCATCCCGCATAGACTTAGAAAATTTCTTGCATAGGCTTTCATTAAGAGATCCAAATATAATATCGTCTACATATATTTGAACAAGTAAAAAGCTTTTGATTTCCTTTTTGATAAATAAGGTAGTATCTACTTTACCTTTGACAAAACCGTTCGTATTAGGAACTTACTTAGCCTATCATACTAAGCTCGAGGTGCTTGCTTTAAACCATATAAGGCCTTTTCGGTCTAAAGACTGAATCGGCTTCTTTGGGTCTTCAAATCCAGTGTGGTTGTTCCACATAAACTTCCTCATGGATGAATCCATTTAGAAATGCACTTTTGACGTCCATTTGGAATAACCTGAAATTTTTATAGCAAGCAAACGCAAGTAATAGACGAATAGCTTCTAACCTTGCTACAGGTGCGTAGGTCTCATCATAGTCTATTCCTTCCTCTTGCGTGTATCCTTTGGCCACGAGTCTGGCTTTGTTCCCTACGACTTTTCCATCCTCGTTCATCTTGTTCCTGAATACCCATTTGGTTCCAATAACAGTTTTACCTTTTGGTTTAGATGTCGATCCCGGACATCATTGATGTTAAACTATCGAGTTCTTCTTGCATAGCTTCAATCCAGCTTTCATCGATAAAGCTTCTTCTATGCTTTTTGGTTGAATTTCAGAGATTAGAGCCACAAAGACTAGATTCTTCACGTCTTTTTGATGCAGTGCGGATTCCTTCATTGATTTCACCGATAATGAGATCTTCGGGATGACTGGATTTGTGCTTCTAGTTACTGGTTGATTTTCCTGGTTGATGATCTCTTTCTTTATTTGAATCTTCAAGAACATCTTGATGTTAGACTTCTAGAGACTGAGATGCTTCTTGAGTTGTAAGTCTTGAAAGATCTGGAGTTGGTTCAGACTCTTCATATTGAGTCTGATCGGATTCAACTTGCGTTGAGTCTTGGAATTTGACATTCATTGATTCCTCCACCGATTGGCTTTTCTTGTTAAAGACTCGTAAGCCTTGCTTGTCGTAGAATATCCAAGGAAAATGCCTTCATCGATCTTTCTTCAAACTTACCAACTCGATCATTTGCATTTTTCAAAATAAAGCATTTGCAACCGAACACATGAAAATATGAAACAATAGGCTTCTTACCTTTGAATAATTCATAGGGGTTTTCTCTAAAATGGGTCTTAGAAAGATTCTATTGATGATGTAACATGCTGTTGAAACAGCTTCAGCCCAAAATCGAGAAGAAATTTTACTTTCAATTAAAAGTGTTCTAGCCATTTCTTGAAGAGATCTATTCTTTCTTTCCACAACTCCATTTTGTTCTGGAGTATATGGAGAGGAAAATACATGATTAAAACCAGATTTATCACAAAACTTTGTAAAGTTTTGGTTTTCAAATTCACTTCCATGATCTGTTCTTATACTTGAAATAGCACATCCTTTTTCATTTTGAACCTTTTTAGCAAACTTTTCAAAGTACGAAAAGGTTTCTGACTTACTTGCAAGAAAATATACCCAGGTAAAACGAGAGTAATCATCCACAATCACTAGACAATATTTCTTACCTCCAATTCTCTGGGTTCTTGTTGGTCCAAAGAGATCCATATGCAGCAACTGGAGAACATGATTAGTAGAGATATGTTTTATAGGCTTAAATGAATTTCTTACCGTTTTCCCGAATACATGGTGTGCAAGAGTCGACTTTTGATAAGGTAATTTTGGTAGACCTTGAACAAGCTTCTTTGATGAGATTTTGGCTAATTGCTTCGTGTTGACATGGCCAAGCTTTCTATGCCATAAGACCGCTTCATCTTGAATTGAGATGAGACATTGCGTTTCATTTGGTCTTACATCAAGAAGGTAGATATTTCCATGCCTTCGACCCATGAAAGACTCGAGTTGAGTCTTTACTTATTCCAGAACATATGCTTTCTTGAAAAGAGATCTTGAACCCAGTATCACAGAGTTGACTAATGCTGAGAAGATTATAGTTGAGTCCTTCCACTAAAGAAACATTGCTTATTGTGAGATTTCCAATTTTAACAGTTCCAAATCCCACAATGCTTCCTTTGTTTGCTGTTTCCACCAAATGAAACTTTTCCACCATTTACTTGAACAATCTTTATAAAGCAATTTGAGTCTCTGTCATGTGTCTTGAGCATCCGCTGTCAAGGTACCATTTTACCTTCTTTTTGAGAGACCCGTAATCAAAGGAGAATCTCAAGTTTTCTTTGGTACTCAAATTTTCTTGGGTCCTTTGGTGTTAGTAGGATAAGCATTATTAGGCCATACCCTTTTAACAGGCTTCCAGATCATAGGACACTCTTTTTCAAAGTGATCTTGACTGTTACACTTTGAACACCTTAGAGCATTTCGACCTACAAACTTTACAAAAACCTTTTTGAAATGATTTTTGTACGCTTCTCTCGATGGTCTTTTCTTGATTCTTTCTTTTACTTTCGGAAAATCAATCAAAGGGATTGTTTCGTTTGTCATTCCTAAACCAGACTTGTTGAAGTAAGGTCTTTGAACCGAAAGAACTTTCTCGAGTTTTTCAGACCCTATTGAAAATTTCTTTGAAATATTTGATAAGTCGGTTTTCAAGAAAGCATTTTCTTTCGAAAGTTTATCTTCATTCTCTTTAAGAGTAGAAACATTCAAGTCTAGACTTTTCACTTTTTCTTCTAAAATATTTTCCTTTTGTTTTAAAGCTGAGTTTTCCTTTTTCAGTTCGGAAATCTTTTTGAGAGAAGTCTTAAGATCGAAGCATAATTCATCAATATATTTAGAGACTTTGACAGAATTTTAAAATCACTTACCTCAAATTCACTGTCGAATCCGATCCAGAATCCGAGTCCGATTGTGCCATTAGACACGATTGGCATATTCCTCATCACTTTCTTCACACTCGTATCGCTCCGGGTTTCGGCTTTGAGAGCTTTTCGAGACTTTTCGATTTTTCCTCTCTTCTTCTTCGAAGAGGACGGTTGGGTCCGATGTGTCCCTTTTTCTTACATTCGGCGACTACATCTTTGTTTGGTTCTTCATCAACAAACTTGGTTTCTGTTTCGAAAACTTTGTTTTCTTGAGTTGAACCTTCTTCCTTTTCTATTCAGCTTTCGAATCTTCTTATCATAAGAGCAAGCTCCTCATCATCCAGATCTTCTTCGAGAATCAGTATCATCGAATCATCATTAGATCTTAATGCAATGGATTTCTTACCTCTTGGATCTTCGTCTTCGTTGATTCGCTCCACTTCGTAAGATTGAAGAGTTCCAATCAGCTTATCTACAGATAATGGCATAATTCTTTGCGTCTCTCGTATTGAAGTCTTTATATGATTCCAATCCTTGGAGAGTCCTCTCAAAGAACTTGTTCACCTTCATAGGATCAGTAATTTTCTGTCCTTGATTATCAAGTCCATTGACAATATCTCGTAAAAACGGCTAAACATGTCGGTTATAGATTATCCTGGTTTCATTTTGAAGGCTTCGTATTGACCAAGAAGAATATTAATTCGGTCTCCTTCACTCGGTCTGTCCCTTCATAGGTAATATGTAATCTATCCCAGACTTCTTTTGCTGTGACACAAGAAGATATTCTGTTATATTCAGTTGGTGACAAAGCACAATATAAAGAATAAATTGCTTTTGCATCGAGTGCTTGTCTCTTGTTTATCTCATCTTGAGACATTCCATTTGGTCTCAACAGTTTCTTTCCCTCTTTCGGATCGATGCAACGGTAGGAGTGATTCCTCTCTCCACAACATCCCATTCCGAGGATCCTTAGATCGTAGGAAAGCTTTCATCTTGTTCTTCCGGATGTTGTAATCCTTTCCATCGAAGTAGGGTGGTCGGGTATTGCTTTGACCTTCCACCAGCCCTGATGCTAGCATACTAGCCATGGATCTTTTACTCTGAAGTAAAACACTTCAAATAGAGTAAGAACACAGGCTCTGATACCAATTGATATAGCTAGTACGATTACCTAGAGGGGGGTGAATAGGTATAAAAGATTTTTCTTTTGATAATTACACACTGCTTGGATAGATAAACGATTTGCAGTAATAAAAAATAATCGTAAAACTGAGTAAGGGAAAGAGAGAATTAGACACGCTGTTTATAGTGGTTCGGCTTGTTTCAAGCCTACGTCCACTCTTCTGCACTGACAGCCAATTGGCTGGATTCCACTATGAACAAAGAGATGTTACAGTGATGATCTTCCTTGACTTCTTGGTGTAGACGATCTTCCATACTCTCAAGGTGTCACTAGAAAATGAACACTCTGTGTATACAATTTCGCTCAAATAGTATCGACTAATAATCAAGGATTTTCAGACTGGAATTTTTCTATCGATCACACTCTTCAAAACAACTTGAATGTCTTCCTTTTATACTCCTTTATGCCATCATAGCCGTTGGCACTTACCAAAGGAATTCCTCCAATCTACCCGTTGGACGGAATCAATCACGAAGATCATTCGAGCTATTTAAGGAACATGGCGATAGCCCATCAATCCTGTTCGCCCATACAATCAGGATCTTGGTTTCCAAGAATAGAACATTTCCAAGAATACTTCGACGACCATCGGATTTTCAATCGATCTAGATAAGACCAAATAAAGAATCCGAGATGTTTATCCAACCAAGGGATCTTTTCCGAGGAGGATAGGATCGAATCCTCAACCATAAGCTTCGGCTCTGGATTTCCTTTACTACTCTTGGAATAGAAAGCGTCGGTGAGAATAGTCTTGAGTCTTGAGTCTTGAGTCTTGAGTCTTGAGTCTTGAGTCTTTAATCTTCGGTCTCCAAATATCCAGGACTTAGGACCGATAGAAACGTTTTGTCAGCTTCAAAAAACTCTGGAAAGATTTCTCCAACACGCTCGGAGCCCGACGCTGCCGCGACCTGTTGCTGCCCAGCCCTCGCCGGAGTTCCTTTGCCAGACCAACGATCAGTCTCCTCGGTGACCACCCGCACGAGCCGTCGAGCTTCACTTTTGGAAGCAAAGGGAAAAGAAAAGAAAAAAAACAAAAGAAAAAGAGAAAGGCAAATTAGGTAGTTTGTTTTTCTTTATTTTATTTATTTTTGTTATTATTGTTCAATTTAGAATATTGAGATGTGCTTTTCTTTTATAAATCTCGTAGGCATTAACTGCGGTATTTTATCCCAAATTATAGTAATTATTAATTTGACCCGTAAGACGTCGGGTCATTTTTTTAATTACTTTAATTTCTAGTATTTCAATTGTTAAAACCTTATAGAGTTAAAATAATTGTTAATTTAATCTGTGAGACAACGGATTATTTTTTCGGTTATTTTAATTCTTATCTTCATTCTTTTAAATAATTACTTGTTTGGAAAGATTAAAAAAAAATCAAAAAATCAAAAAGTACATAAAAATCTAAATATTGCATTAGAGCATTTAGGTTTAAGTAAATTAGGACTGTATTTTTAGGGTTAGTAAATTAGAATTGCATTTATAGGATTATAATTTTTAGATTATACTTTTAGATGGGTGATTTTTGTTAGGGCTAATTTTAAATAATGTTGGCATGTCTTGATTTTTTATATAGCTTTTAGGATAAAATATAATTTAAGTTAAATTGATTCCTAAAATAAATTAGAATATCATTCACTTTAGTTAGTCTAATTAGTTTTAGATTAAGTCAATTTTCATTTAGTAAAACAAAAAGAGGAACAAAAAATGTTATGCATGCCATGTGAGTTATAGTTTAATTGTTTTTTTTTAATAAAAAGGAAAATGCTAAAAGATGATCATTGCACCATTAAGTTACTTTCTTTTCAGTAAAAAACATTATGTCATTAAAAAAACCAAAAAAAAAATGATCATTTCCTTGGTTAGTTAATAGGTTAATTCATAATTAATCTCATATCATCATTATTTAGCATAGGTTGCATATATGCATTAAAAATGAATCATCATAAAAAAAATCATGAAAGAGCATGCATGTAGAAATACCATGTCATTCATCCCATATCACGTAGCACATGCATATTTAGGATTATATAAATTAGATTGCATACATATAGTGATAAGTTTAAGTCATACCATATGAATTGCATCTCGCATGTCATTAAAATAAATTCATGCATATTAAGTTAAATTAAGATTAAGTGTCCTGCCATTTAGAAATCATGTTTAGTGCATGCATTTTTATTAGTATTTTTATTGAATGTTATTTTATTGATTGTGCACCCACATGGCCACCATTTGCATGTTAGTAGCTTAGGTTAAAATTAATCAATACTGCTTGCAAAATATTTTTGAAATAAAAGGTACCGAAAGGGCGTTAGATTAATCTAGCTTAACCATGTCCCCGGACCTATTGAATCTCTAGTTCACAATAGTAAAGTATTCTCCCATACTTTACTTGGGTTTCTAACCAGCCCTAATTGGTTAGTGGCGGCTCCAAATTGAAATTGCATGTTTAAATGAATTAATTTCTATCAAGTCGCGATTGGTAGGACTTGGGAGGGTTCGTGCCAAGTCTTCGGACTTAGTAATCCATTAGCCTTCTTTAGGTAATTCACCCAAAAAATTCGAGAAGCTTGCGACAGCTTGGCGACTCCGCTGGGGACAGAGTTAAAACTCATAGTGGACATAGGCCTGTTTCTTTTTTTAAAAAATATTTTGTTTGGCAGCATGGATACCAGGTATGTCCCTGATTTAAGTGTTAAATGTTTTTGCAGATGGGAGGTATAAGGGGAGTAGTCTTTGCTAACCCTTGTTTTGCAGGTTGGAGTTAAGAATGAATGATTGAATTTAAACTATAGAAGTGTTGTTTGCAATTAAACTGTTGTGCATGTTTTATTGTTTTTAGCACTACACTATTGCACACACAACCTGCTGCCGGACCCGGGCTGCGATAGGATTCTTAGGATGGTGTTGAGAAGGATATTTCCTCTAAAGCGAGACTGCTATATAGAGGTTGACATTCTCTTCCCCGAAAGTTCTTCATGGTGTCGAATGTGATTGTCCATATCCACGAGATTGCGTGATTATTGAGTATTCCATTCGACTGAGCCAGAGTTAGGGGGACCTGACACGTTAATGCGAGACTGCAACGGTCAGATCATCCTCTTAGCTCCACTTTGTTAAGCCATCTAGATAGAAATCGAGCCCCACATTTCATGCGTGTGTCTATGTGATTGTCATCAATTCCCAGTGAAAGTAAGTTGTTTAAATTCTCACTTCTGCAATTTACTTACTTGCAATTTCATCTGTCCATGACAATAGGTTTCGTTGTCCGTCTTGTTTTATATGCTATGGGGAAAACCGATTTGCAATTTATTTTCACTCCCAAAAGTATATAAAATGAGATGTTTTGGTCTCTTAGTTCAATGTTTAGAGACCTTGATTTCAATTCAGTGCTTTCAAATTTTAGTTTAATGTTTAGGGATTTGAATTTCAATTCTTAGTTCAATGTTAGGAAGTTTGGTTCAAAGTTTAAAATAAATTTTGAATAAAATCAGGTGATTAGACCATTGTCATGGGCAACCCTATCTTGTCATCGTTTCTTACATTATCTCTTTTCTCCCTTAGGTAACAACACGGCTCATCCAAGATCACCAATCCGTACTCGTTCCAAAGCAACAATGGCTGATAACACCGAACAAGTGCGTGTTGCTGAACAAGCTTGTATCGCCACCCTCGAAACGGAAATGAAGCAAGTCCTGAATGTTCTTGAGCAGCTTTCTAAGCAAATTGATTCTCTTCAAGCAAATACTGCTCCACCAGCTTCGCAAGTTGAAGTGGTGTTACCACAACATGCTCCTGTGGCTGATCCGAGAGATAAAGACAAGAATACATCCACAAGTGGCCCATCAAGCTCTAAGGATGTCTCCAAGGAGAAAATTACTGACACGCCTCAAATTGTTGTTGATGAGGAGATACAAGTGATACAGCCGGCTGTACCGAAGACTGAACAAGAAAAATGCTTGGCGAAAATCGAGGAGAAACTCAAGCAGCTGCAGGGCTCATTTACCCAAGACCCAACTAATTTGTCCCACTATGCAAAGGTCAAGATGCCGAAGAAGTTCAAAATGCCAGACTTTGAAAAGTATGATGACACCTCTTGCCCGAAAATCCATCTACAAACTTATGTGGTCAGGATGACCCAATATGTTGATAACATCCCCTTTATGATTCAACAATTTCAAGCAAGCTCGACAGACCGGCGCAAAGAATGGTACATCATGAAGAAGATTAATCTGCTGGAGACTTGGGAGGATTTGACCGATGCCTTCTTCAAGCAATATAAGTATAATATTGATGTCACTCCATCTCGAGAAGATTTACTTCGCACTGAGAAGAAGAGAACGGAATCTTTTAAGGCATATGTCACGAGATGGAGGACCGTAGCCGCTCAGATAACTCCAGAGCCGACAGAAAAGGAGTTGATGGATTTGTTCATGAAGACACTCCCGCTTGAGTATCAAAATCGAATGCTAGGATCGACTGCTGAGTCATTCAATCAGCTAATCCCTATTGGCGAGCGAATTGAAGTAGCATTGCGTGATGGATGGGCATCTGATCAAACCAGCTCATATGGGAGAGTCTCAGCCAAGAATGATAAAGAACTTGTGGTGAAGGTTAATGCAGTTTATGTTCAACCACCTCACCCTACCTCGAACACTCATCAGGGAGGAGCACGACCATTCTTTGGCCAGCAGAAGAACTCTTCCAGGCGTCAATTTACGCCTCTTCCTAAGCCATTGTCAAAGATCTTGCCAACCCTTCAGAAGAAAGGATTACTTGCTAAGGAGCCTAAGCGACCTAATCTCGAGCGTTTTCCCAACTATGATTCTTCCAAGACATGTGCTTACCATATGGGGGAGGTAGGGCATTCTGTTGACGATTGCTATACGCTGCAACATAAAATCCAAAATCTTTTGGACGCTAAGGTGGTCTCATTCCGCGATACACAGCCAAACATCCAGAATAACCCACTCCTTGACCACCCAGAAGCTGTGAATGCCATTTTCAGTTTTGATGCTGAGCCCACCATGTTTCAAATAATGCATGAGGAAGCAGAAGTGATGGACACCCTGGGGCAACCAAGTGACAAATTTGATTACTATGTAAAGTATTCGGCTCCTCCCAGCTCCTACTTCGACCCACGGGATATCATCCCAGATGGATGGGGTGGCATAGATGATCCCGCACCTCCAAAGATTGAGAGCTCTGATGACGCACTCAAAGGAATGACTGAATTATTCGAAGAGAATTTAGTGTTTGCCATCGACAAAGCTCGAGAGTAGGAAAATTTTAATTATGTGCATACTCCTCTGCGCAGGAGTCTTTATTGCTTTCCATATTTGCATATTTGCATTTTCAATTCTAGGATTTCCCTTATTTCAATAATGTAATTTGCTTTTCATCCAATAAAATACATGGAGATTTTCATTGTTTTAAGGGCATATTGAAGTACACCAAACTAGCCCTGTGATGAAATCCTACCAAAAAAAAGGGGCAAGGAGCTAATTCTGAAGGCTGGGCTTCTTCATGTTCCCTTGAAAATTTTTTCAAAATAATTTTTCAGCATGCATCTAATTTACCCTGTTTGTTTCTTTTAATTATCTGCTTTATGTTTTAGGTGTAGCCCTGCGCACATTTAAGGAATCTCTATGAGCTCTCTTGCAAAGAGGGGCAAGACACAGACACTTAACAGCTTTGACTTTATGATTTGATAGAGCATTGTCTTTTTATCATTTCAGAATGTTTTCACATGATGTGCAATTCGTCAATTCCACTTGAAATTTATCAAAATGGATAATTCAGTGAAAGATGTCGAGTTACTTGAGCTTGCTAAATGAGGTGTGAAAGGCAAGCCTAATCCCATACACAGTCCCCTGTCTATACATTGTGAGGTGAGTATGGAAACATTTTGTGTTTCAAGATGAAGAGTTTTCTTGCATGAAGTACGACAACTAAAATGACGAGGGGCAGTTCATTTCTTTACAGTAAACCCTTGTATAACCCTTCTTTGAGCCTAAATACTTGAAGAATTTCTTTCATACTACCTCTGTCAAGGACCACCCCACATCGGGGCAAATGGAGGTAAGTTGACATTGAAGGAGAGTGAAATGGATAGAAATTTTCTTGCTTTCACTTGCATCAATCTTCAAGTCATGCTATTACATTGAATTCATATGGTAATTTAAGTGCCTTAGGATGACGAAGAGCAGTTCTTTCTTTATCCCACACACTTTTGACTATTGTATAGCCCACTTGAGCCTATGAATTCATTTCATGTCAAACCCAGTTGGTGATCATCCCCCACATTGGGGCAAGATGACAATCATTCGAATAGCATGGTCTAAAATGCTGATGAAAAAAGACTGTGTGAGTCCAAAGAAAATAAGTGAAAAAAAATAAAGGGCATGAAAAAGCAGTGTGCCTAGTAAAAGCAAGGCCAATGTCCGTGAAAAGGAAGAGAAATGACTGATGAATTGGGGGGCATAAAAAAAAAAGCGGTGTGCCTGATCGATGCCCATCATAAAAGACAATGATTTTAAAAGGAAAAATGTTGAGAAAAGATCTCCAGTTGAATAATCATTGGCATCAGTGATAAACTCTTGAGCCAATACAGAAATCTGTCAAGAAGACAATTTGTGGCGAAGAAAACTGGTGGTAACGTCAAGATGATCACCAACTCTTACCCATTACACACATCTTTGAGCCTAATGATCCTTTCGTTTCTCAGCCCATGAACTCAGCCTATGTTACGTCCCTTACAAAGTCTCTTCAGATTATGGCACTTAAATTAACATAGGAATTCACATGTTTTAAGCATTGCTCGAAGAAGTGCGAGCAAGATTATTTTTTTCTCATTTTGTAGGGTTCTTGACTTGTAAACCGGGAGATGATTACAGAATTGTTCTTTCAATTGCTTTGACTCAAAGAATCCCTTTGTTAAGCCATTGACCAAGCCCACATTACAGTATCTGTTAAAGACCTCTCAGATTGGTAAGGTCGTACTGCTTGCAAGAAAATTCGAACTCTTGTCGACAAGATGATGATAAGATTGAGTGATATATTTCCGCATCAATGGTCGGGACAAATAACCCCTCCTAAATGAGAGTGAGTGAAAAAGTCTTTCACACCAAAAATGTCTCATTTAGCATGTTCAAGAGATTCACAGCTCAGTGAAAATTGTCTTGATAATTTTTCCTTGTGGAAGTTTTGAAAAAGCCATCATGTATGGACCTTCATTGAATTTAAAAAAAAAAAATGAAATGAATTTTTCCTAAAAGACCAAAGGATTTGTCTTTGAAGCCCTGAGTTTGTTCAGTTATCTTGGTGCTTGATGAGAATTCCAAGTACCCATTTATAAAATGTTTTCAAATGTCTAGTTTGAATTCTAGATATTTGAACCCTTAAATGCTTGATGTGACTTCCAAGTGTCTGTCTTTCCAAACATCTGATGTGATTTCCAGATGTTTAGTAAAATATTTTCAAATGTCTAGTGTGAACTCGAGATATTTGAACCTTTAAATGCTTGATGTGACTTCCAAGTATTTGTCTTTTCGAGCGTCTGATGTGATTTCCAGATGTTTAGAATTTTTAAGTACTTGATGCAATTTCCAAGTGCTTGGGATTTGATGAGAGTCCCAAATCCCCCAAAGATTTTTCTTCAGATTCAGTTTGATTTAGGCGACCGTAGAATGGTACGGGTCCTAGACAACATTCTTTGCTCTAATAGGCGACCGTAGAATGGTACGAGTCCTAGAAAGTGAATCCCGTTTAGGCGACCGTAGAATGGTATGGGTCCTAGACAAAACCTATTTTCCTATTCAGGTGACCGTAGAATGGTACGGGTCCTGGAAGGTAAATCCTCGTTTAGGCGACCGTAGAATGGTACGGGTCCTCAACACAACCAAACACTGTCATACTGGGCGACCGTAGAATGGTACGGGTCTTGGGAAAGCAGTCTCTTTGTAAAGTTATGTTATTATTTTAGGCGACCGTAGAATAGTACGGGTCCTGGACATGTAACACCGACTGCCTAGAACTACTCTATCCTTCTTGAAGGTAGGTTATTCCAGGTGCTTGGGATCTGATGAGAGTTCCAGATCTCTAAAGACTTTGAGCCTTCAATTATCTGAAGAGATTTCCAGATGTTTGTCAGGTCTCATAGGAATCATTTCACACATAATAATACTTTTCTGAATCTCCAGATAAGTATGACAGGTACGTGTTCTTTTTTGCATTTGCATTTCATTGAGCATAGACACATTGAGATCTATGTTCTTGACCAAATCATTGCATTTACATTGCATTATTGCATGACCTTGCATTTCGAAAGAAATTAAATTTATTTGAAAAAGAGGTCATTAACATTTGCATATGCATTTCATATTCATTTTGCATTCATTCTGCATGGTCTAAATTTATGTGTCATTTATCTTTGAAGGAAACCTCTATGAGCTTCCCTTCAAAGAGGGGTAGCTGTTGACACCTAATTTAGGATTTTTTTAATTTTATTAAAATAAAATGGAGGATAATAAATAAAATAAAACATTTGGGTTTGTGGAGGGAGATTTCAAAAGAAATTGAATAATGAAGCGTTTTTCTTGTTGAACACATATCTTCATTTCAAAATTTTAAAAAATTTCGGTTGTGTGATTTTGGAGCCTTTTTACTGTTGGATGGTTGAGCGAATATTTGCAAATCTTCAACAACTTTGAGCACTTTCACTATAAAATGCGAGGCTTCGTAACCGAGCGTGGGGGCTACTTTTCGTCAAAAATTGAAAAGTGAAAAGAGAGAAAACAGAGGAGAGGGTTTCAGTTTTTGAGGGAAAAGAGAAAAGCCAAAAAGGTGAAAACAGAAAAAATGGGCTTCGGTTCTTGAGGGAAGAAGAAGAAAAGTCAAAAAGTTTTCCTCCTTTTTGCTGAAAAGAGAAGAAGTGTGCAGAGAAGACTGAGAAGGGGCAGAGAGTTCGTAGGGAAAGAGAAAGGTGAGAGGACGTGAGAGAGACTTGAGGTGAGAGAAAGTAAAAAAAAAAAAAAAAAAAAAAAGCCACCGTGCTTCTTCTCCGAGAGGTCCCCGCCGACACCGCAACGCCAACCATCGCCGCGTCTCGCCACCTCGCTGCTATGCTCGCCTCCGCCACCGCTGCTCCGACGGTCACGCCGCGACTTCCAGCCCCGCCACCGACGCCTGCAGCAGCTCCCTCCGCTTCGCCTGCAACCCGCTGGTTCGCGATTCAGCCAGTCATCGCCGCGCCTCCGCGCACCAGCACCCGCAAGCCTCGCTGCGTAGCAACCTGCGACCCGCAGCAATTCGCGCACACCACCCGACGATCCCCCGCGACGCTGCAGCAGCGCGAGAATCCGCGCCGGCCATCGCGACTCGTCGCGCCCGGCCGCGACGCCGGAGCTCCAAAGCCCGCCGCTCCTGACCTCGCCGCGCCACCATCTCTGCACCGCCCGTCGCCGCTCGTCTCTCTCCGCCTGAGCCCACTCACCGCCGCTCGGAGCCCGACGCTGCCGCGACCTGTTGCTACCCAGCCCTCACTGGAGTTCCTTTGCCAGACCAACGATCGGTCTCCTCGGTGACCACCCGCACGAGCCGTCGAGCTTCACTTTTGGAAGCAAAGGGAAAAGAAAAGAAAAAAACAAAAGAAAAAGAGAAAGGCAAATTAGGTAGTTTGTTTTTCTTTATTTTATTTATTTTTGTTATTATTGTTCAATTTAGAATATTGAGATGTGCTTTTCTTTTATAAATCTCGTAGGCATTAAGCTGCAGGTATTTTATCCCAAATTATAGTAATTATTAATTTGACCCGTAAGACGTCGGGTCATTTTTTTAATTACTTTAATTTCTAGTATTTCAATTGTTAAAACCTTATAGAGTTAAAATAATTGTTAATTTAATCCGTGAGACAACGGATTATTTTTTCGGTTATTTTAATTCTTATCTTCATTCTTTTAAATAATTACTTGTTTGGAAAGATTAAAAAAAAAAATCAAAAAGTCAAAAAGTACATAAAAATCTAAATGTTGCATTAGAGCATTTAGGTTTAAGTAAATTAGGACTGTATTTTTAGGATTAGTAAATTAGAATTGCATTTATAGGATTATAATTTTTAGATTATACTTTTAGATGGGTGATTTTTGTTAGGGTTAATTTTGAATAATGTTGGCATGTCTTGATTTTTTATATAGCTTTTAGGATAAAATATAATTTACGTTAAATTGATTCCTGAAATAAATTAGAATATCATTCACTTTAGTTAGTCTAATTAGTTTTAGATTAAGTCAATTTTCATTTAGTAAAACAAAAAGAGGAACAAAAAATGTTATGCATGCCATGTGAGTTATAGTTTAATTGTTTTTTTTAATAAAAAGGAAAATGCTAAAAGATGATCATTGCACCATTAAGTTACTTTCTTTTCAGTAAAAAATATTATGTCATTAAAAAAAAAAAAAAAAAAAAGATCATTTCCTTGGTTAGTTAATAGGTTAATTCATAATTAATCTCATATCATCATTATTTAGCATAGGTTGCATATATGCATTAAAAATGAATCATCATAAAAAAAATCATAAAAAAGCATGCATGTAGAAATACCATGTCATTCATCCCATATCACGTAGCACATGCATATTTAGGATTATATAAATTAGATTGCATACATATAGTGATAAGTTTAAGTCATACCATATGAATTGCATCTCACATGTCATTAAAATAAATTCATGCATATTAAGTTAAATTAAGATTAAGTGTCCTGCCATTTAGAAATAATGTTTAGTGCATGCATTTTTATTAGTATTTTTATTGAATGTTATTTTATTGATTGTGCACCCACATGGCCACAATTTGCATGTTAGTAGCTTAGGTTAAAATTAATCAATACTGCCTGCAAAATATTTTTGAAATAAAAGGTACCGAAATGGCGTTAGATTAATTTAGCGTAACCATGTCCCCGGACCTATTGAATCTCTGGTTCGCAATAGTAAAGTATTCTCCCATACTTTACTTGGGTTTCTAACCAGCCCTAATTGGTTAGTGGCGGCTCCAAATTGAAATTGCATGTTTAAATGAATTAATTTCTATCAAGTCGCGATTGGTAGGACTTGGGAGGGTCCGTGCCAAGTCTTCGGACTTAGTAATCCATTAGCTTTCTTTAGGTAATTCACCCAAAAAATTCGGGAAGGTCGCAACACTAATAAACTAATAAAGCCAATGAAAAAAACTTAGAACAAATATCCAATGAGAAAGAGATATGATTACCTAACAACATTGTCCCTCTTAAGAAAGAGATGATGTCTTCTCTACCATTAAACTGGTTAAATTTCCTCAAAGAAAAATCTCACTTATTGACTTCCTCTAATCCCACATTGAGATTTCTTAAATGTGAATATAAAAAAAACAAAATAAGGAAAATGATAAATTTCAAGAAGACCTACAAAAATACAAAATTTATGATTTGTATCTATCCATGTCCATCAATTGAACAACCTTGACTAAGAGCTCAAATCAAGCAACCGTGGTCTTGAGCTTCACTGCTTGAAACAAGTGTCATGGCCATCGAGCTTGAAGTCTAAGGAGTCATGGTAGCCTTGAGTGACGCCAGAGAGAGTGTAGAGAATTAGGCGGTAACAAAAGTGAGAACTTAATTGGATAAGTCACTTGTCACTTGGGAGAATTCACTTATGAGATAAAAGCAAAATAAGAAATTCTTCCTATTCTCAAACCAAAGGCTAAGTAAGCTATAATAAAAACAAGCCTACTTTCTTATTAATCATAGCATGCTTATATAGTTGAGCTTGGAACAACCCTCCAAGCATGAGTAATGTCTAAGACTCTTTAGAAAGCCAAAAGGACTCATAAGGATGAAAAACTAGTTTTACTAGAAAACAATGACAATTATAAGGACTCTAGAAATTTTAAACATTTACTAGGCTTTGAAAATATAAGAAATAAATGTTGTTGGGTGCATGTATCCAAGCTTTATTTGTTTCAATGTTATTGAGTTAATGGCCTTCAAGGAATGTGGACACTATCCAAATGCGAAGTGATTGAAGTAGACTTGGAATTCATGATTGGCTTGTGAATTGACAACTAGGTTGTTAATCAATGACAATGAGATCAAAGACTCTTTTGCACAATCGGGCTTCTAGGAAAGCTTTGGCATTAAATGCTTTTGACGCGCATAAACTCCTCCCCGAGTTTTTGTCGTCTTCATCTTCATGACTGGGAGAAACATCCGCAACACCGAACATCGCCAAAATAGCATGCTCACTGGGGAGTTTAATATTGTAGGCATTGCCTCTAATCCTTTGTAGCACTTTAAAAGGTCCATTAGCTATAGGCTTTAACTTCTTTGGCAACCTTGAGGAAATCTTTCCTTTATAAAATGTAACCAAACCAAATTTGCTTCCTTAAAAGTTGCAGGCTTTTAGTACTTGTTGGCTCTCTCTTGATATTTCGCATATCCTATCCTGAATTTTCTCATGAAGCTTCTTTAGGTAGTTGGCATGTTCATCAGCATCTCCACTAAGGAAGTGGAACTAAGTCTAACAAACTAATAAGATTTTTCCCATACACAACCTCCAAAAGGACTTTTTCTAGTTGTTTGGCTTAGAGATCGGTTGAAAGCATATTCAGCTTGAGCCAAAGTGAGGTCCAATTGACACGGGTTACTTCCAACTAAGCTCTTTCAAAAGGTTTCCCAAACCTCGATTAACAATTTCTATTGTCCATTGGTTTGGGGATGATGAGAAGTGTTGCCTTGAAGTGTTGTGCCTAGCTTCTTCCAAAGTGTGCACCATAAATGACTAATAAGCTTTGAATCTCAATTGGAAGTCATTGTTTTTGGAAAACCATGAAGTTTCACGATCTCTTGAAAGTAAAGATTTGCTACATGAGTAGCATCTAACGTCTTGTTACATAGTGGAAAATGCACTATTTTGAAAAATCGATTAATGACCACCATAATCAAGTCTTTATCACTTTGTATCCGAGGTAAACTTATCACGCCCCGAACTTCGAGCGAGCGTACATCCGTTAGTGGTCGATTAAATTGCGACGTTCTTAGGACGTATCGCCGACCCAATTGGTTAATGCACATGCGGAAGCGAAACGACAATCCCCAGACAACAAACAATATGGGATAAAAAAGCAGGACAGACGATTTTCACAAAACATGCTTTAATAAACACATCTGGTTTAACGAGACTCTTGTGATTGATTGGCTTGAGAGTGAGACATTCCAATTGATGTGTGCATTTGTTATATGCATCTATGATTTGAACTGTACTGACATGCCGGGAGGTACTGAGGCGAGGTGACTTTTCTGTGATGTGTGCCCCGCCCCTCTAAATGTATTACCTTCCTAATCGGGGTTTAGAGAGTAGACATCGCTGAGATTTATATCTCACCCCATCGTGGGCTCAATCTTTTTCGGTCCCTAGTGTGAAGAACTCGGAGCTCGAGGTGGAAGGGTCGGGAGCATGAGTGGCTCAGTAGTTCTTTTTAGAGATAGACCTCCTGTACATAGACCTTAGAGTTGGCCTCTGTGTATAAACTAGTTTGTTTATAAAAGTGTGGTTTGTTTTATATGGTTGTCCTACTTTTCTATCCCATGTTTGTTGTTGTTGGGGGATTAGTTAATTCGCTTCCGCATGTGCATAATCGATTGGGTCAGCAACGCGTCCTGGGAATGTCGTAATTTTACCGACCACCGAAGGATGTGTGCGCGCTCGAAGTTCAGGGTGTGACAAGTAATAACCGCGCTCTAATACCAAAAACTGCTGTCATGACCCCAACTCCAGCTCCTGGGTCATGAGTGGTAATGATTATTTTAACAACGTCCCAAGCTTATTGCCATCCCGATTTTTTTTATTTTCTTATCATAGACATGTGGAAACATGAACAAATAACTCCCCAAAAAAACAACAGCTGGTAGATTGAACATATATTACATAGAACACACTCATTTATATTATAATACTACTTTTTCAAGCCCTTTCTCTAGGGGCTCTCTTTTCTTTTTGCATCACACTATAAGTTTTCCATATAGGCCAAGCGAATTCCTATCTCTTCTAGCGTAATTACAGCTCTCAACACTTGACATGAGACTTTCATGCCGACAAGACCGAAAGATAAGGGAGTGAGTTTTGGGGAAACTTAGTAAGTAAAATTCCTAGATTTTTACCAAGAAAGCCTCTCATCATCAAGAACAAGTATGTACCACACTCGCAAATAGTGTTGATGGCAGATTAATAGCAAACTTATTGTTGTATCTCGACTACATGCAGATGCCCATCACAACAGGCGTCAATGCATGCTTACCTTCGGCTTAATAATGAACACATCAACCTATCATGCTTATGCATAGCCGGCACTCATGCAAATTCATTTAGCGTCGTCTTGGCTTGACCAGGCCCTCCCGGCTCGATCGGGGCTTCCGGCTCCTTACTAGGCTTCTTGGCTCAACCAGGGCATCTCGGCTCGACCAAGACTTCTCAGAGCTAGCTTCTCGAGGCTTCCAGGTTGAAAACCTAGGCATCCTGGCTCAATTGAGACATCCCGTTCAATGAACGAGGCGTTGTTGCTAATGCTGTGTGGTAATGAATGCATTTTTCTCTTTAAGTGCATGCATAAATGCATCACATAAGCCGGTTTTTATCTTTTCTCTTAGCCGACACATGCATGGCCCGAAGGCATGCTCATTCATTCGTGTGTGTCATGATTTTCTTATACTTCACTAGCATCGAGATCGATCTTTGGTCCGTAACTTGAATCAATCGCTTAAGACCGATCCCTACACCGGACAAGGCTTGGAAATGGTATGCCTCAATACCAATCCAAGACCTCGAAATTTGGGTATACCTTACTTTAGTGACAATCCCAAGCTTGATGGACCTCGGTTCTAACCCGATGTGAATACACATGTATTGAGAATGACCCTTGACTTGTGGTTTGATCCAACGCCAAGCACAAAGTCCTCGCGTCCATTTAGGCTATAGAAATAGACAAGCTAAGTGCCATACCAAGATCTCGTGGATTTGCATGATCCTTGTGCCAATCAAGGCATAAAATTGACACACCTCAATATTGACTTAGGACCTTGTGGCCTTGGGCGACCCCCGCACCAAGTGAGACTTGGACACAGCATCCTATTTATGCTGAAACCAAGGCCTTATGGCTTGGGGCAACCTTGCCTTGCGATGAAATCAATCAGAACAAACCTCGATTCCATTCCGAACATACATAACTCAAGCACATGGCCATGTCCATAGCAAATAAGATCAAATAAAAGACATAGCACACTACCCACGCCTTGACGGATGAACACTCACTAGCCTCAACGATGAGATCTACTTTCTTAGAAGAAAAGGAGGAATCGTACTTACCTTGGCGAACCTTGAAGACCAACTTAGAATAGCTTGAGGGATTGAGGATGCAAGGCCGAGAGAAAGGAAATGGAGGAGGAAGGTGGGTGTTCAAGAGGAGGAGGGAGGAGAAAGTGGATAGCAATGGTGGAAATAAGGAGGGATCCTCCTTACATCATATATGTGTGTGTGTTTGTGTGTGTATGTATGTATGTATGTTCGCCCTGTATGCTGAGCTATGCCACACAGAGGCTAAGTCATTTGCCACGTAAGATGAATTTGGCACATCAAACGTCATCCTTAGTCATCCTTAGTCAACCAGATTGGTTTAGAGATTACCATAACAAATATGAACCGATTAATCAAATTCTTTTTGGACAAGTTCTCTCTCTTTCTAGATAGATTTCCATTCTCAAGGTTTTCTTACGAGTTCTTTTAATTTGCATACTTAATTTTGCCTAGTTAAAGATACTGTTCAATCGGTCCTAAACCTATTATGATGATATTAATCCTATCCTAAACTTTTCAATTTTTCCAATTTAGTCGTAAACTTGTACGCAAAATTTTAATGTAGCCTTTTTATGATGCAGGAGCATTAGGCTTTGCCAATTGATTCAAGTTAAAGATGTCTATTGTGCAAGAGAGGTGTCGATCCGTGACAAGTCATTGATTTTAGGGTTGTTGATGTCAATTTACATGCTTGTTATTGATTCTGAAATTACTAATCGACTACCTAACAATGAAAGTTGTTCTATACAAATTCCTTTGTTGTTTAACAACCTTTGAAGGTGTCAAATGAGCTGCCCAGGATGACAAATGAATTTAGAGTGTAATTTTAATTACTTTGCATCTAGTCAAGTGCCATTAGTGAGTTTTAAGTGTGTTGTAGGTTTCAAGAGTCAAAATTCAAGTCTTAAAGTATTTTAATGCATTTTCTAGTTCCTAATTTTTTTTTTTTGTGCTTTCTAGTTCCCATGACATTAACATTGGGTAGTTTATGTGTCTTCAGTGTTTAGTCTATTTTCTATGTAATAATCTCTCTATGTAATGAGGTGAATTCTCAAATGTAACATAATAAATTTTGAGTATATAAATCATGAAATTTTCCTCTATGTGATCGAATATCCTTTGAGAGTGGATTATTTCTAGTTTCCGTATCCTTGGAAGGTAGATTCTTCCTTGGTGGTGAGCCAAAAAAGTACTAAATCCTTATTTAGTGGTTTTCTTGTAGGCCTTGGTGGTGAATTTCTTCAATCCTAGAGTCTTGTATCCTTGGCTAGTTATTTCTGAAGGCCTTGGCTGTGAGTTTCGTCAATCCTTGACCTTGATCCTTAGCTAGTGGCACTTCTATACACCTTGTTTCCAATTGTACTCTATTCTATATTCGTGTTCATCCATCAACATCCCCCCATATAGTCACCCATCATCTATAATCACTCAAAACAACTCTCACCCATCTTGCAACCGCATCACTTTATGGTCAATTTTTGCCAGAAATTGCTAACATGGCACCTAGGACTAAATTGGCAAAATTGAGACATTTGGAATTGAATTGACATTCGTATAATATGTTTAGGACAAATTGGGTAATTTTTTATGTCTAGTTCGGCCTCCAAATTGTAGTCTAGTTTGGTTCTCGTCTTGCAAGCGTAATTTCTCTTTGGCAAATTGGGAAGCTCATCACAACAACAGAAGAAATCTTATAGATCCTATCCCAGTTATGTGTGTTAAATAATCAAGCATAATTTATTTATGGAGTTTCAACCGATTTAGTTCATGTAGTCTAGGTCCATACCTTCAATTGTGAGTTTAATTTTTTGGGTTTTATTTTTTAAAATGATATTAAAATTGGGATTTTTCCTCAAGGTTTACACTCCAATTTCGTAGATTCGAAGTGCCATTTTCAGTTTGGTTTGTACATGAAAAAGGTTGCCAGAGTATATATTCAACATCCCTTGTTTATGTAGCTTTAATGGATCTTATGTTTATGTAGCAATTTAATATCAGTTCAGATTTTTGAATTAGACTTTCTAACAATAATCAGTAAACCCTAAACATATATAATTGGAGTAATTGATAATTTCAAAAGTACAAACAAAAACCATACTTATCAAGCTTGAGCAAGATAAAAAGTTGGTGACTAACTAAAAGTAATTTGTATCTTAATGTGAGCAAATATTGATACATAACTCTAATGTAGTTTGGTAATTTCGACTAAAAGTTAATGACTTCAAAGGTATAAGCCACAATAATAATTTTTTATTATTATAGTAAATACTAAAATTTAAAGTATAAAATAATGTTGGTTGTTTTCCAAACCAATCAAGAGATAGTTGTTGATCGACAAAAAATAATTGGTATCTTTATGTATAAAAATGTTTGAGCGTCAATAACAATAAAATTAGAAAATTCGAACACAAATTACTAACTTTAAAGGTATTTGCAAGGCCCGAGAATTAATGTTGCCAGATTATTAAAGTAGTTGGCCAATCTTGGAAGTATAAAGAAATGTGGGTACTTTTTGAAGTCGAGCGAGATTAAATGTTAGTGAGTGATTAAGTTGGTTAGTATCTGAATGTGAAGAATGTTAGTATATCCGACAAATTATTGTTGATAATTTCAAATAAAAGTTAGAAAATTCACAGGCATGATAAGTTACATGAATAAATGTTGATAGATTATTGAAGTCGTTAGTAACTTTAGGCTTCGTTTGTTTTGTAGAAAATTATTGATTTAGAAAATATTTCCTTAAAAGTGATCATTTGTATTGCTTAAAATAATTAGTCAATGAAAAATATTTTTGTCAATAACGATGATTTAGGTCTAAACACTTTCATGAACGCTGGAAATATTTTTATTCCTTCACTTTGGTAAGCAATACAAGCAATTGAATTTGAGAAAAGTTTTTCAAATAATTCATTTCCATGAAACAAATGGAGCCTTAGGAGAGCAAAGAAATCTTGGTGCTTCTCAAAACCAAGCAATGTAAATAGTTGGTAGGTGATTATTTGGTATCTTAAAGTGATTAATGTTGCTACACTAGTAATTTCATATAAACCATAGTACTCCAAGTCACTGGTAAGCAATAAAATATAAATATCAGTGATTCTGAAAGCAACAATAATGTTGGTAGACGTTGTCAGTTAAAAACGGGGTTTCTTATTTTAGCCCTCAGAACGCTAATGTGCCTGGGCTACTAGGCATTATCGAGTTGCACTACTTACAAATAGTTCTCTATAGCGGTAGCAAAGTGATTCTTAAGACAGTCGACTAGGCTCACATAGGTTTCTTTCGATTAGAGCACCACAATTCATGCAGAACATGTTGAAACTCAATTGTTGCTTAACTGGTTGCACTTAAAAGTTCGCGTTGATGAAGCATGGAGAGAGAGAGAGAGAGAGAGAGAGAGAGAGAGAGAGAGAGAGAGAGAGAGAGAGAGAGAGAGAATCTGAGACGACATGTAAAGAAATTATCGATCAACAAGCTTCAGTAATGATCACACTTCACACATACATTTGCACATCTCACGCGTACACGTTGTCGTTAATTATAACTAGGAAATGATTCATGACAATGTGACGCGTGTACAACGACCGACTGATCTAATTCAAACAAAAGAGCCTGATTAATTAAAACACTCCCTACTCCAACAATAAGAACAAGATAACACTTAGTTGACAGAAACAGAATTGTAGAGTCGATGCCTAATTCTCTTCGGAATGGCCGGCACCTGGGCTGTGTCCAGGCTTCGTGGGATGAATTGCTTCGACTAAGTCGTCCAACCTCTTGGTTGCGTGATGAAGATTAGGAACTTGTCCCGTGAGTTTTTTCTTGGGGTGAACTCCCAGTGAGCTCTTTGGTTCGGACGTCCTCGTCGAACAATCTACGCACTCTATCTCAGTTTTCACTGTTAGTTTCCTTCCTTCAGCTGAAAGGAGTTGGTGAGAGAAGATAAGGAATAGAATAAGCAAGTGAAAGCAAGAGAGCTTGGCCATTGATGCTTCTTGAAAGCTTACTCTGTGAGAGAGAGAGAGAGAGAGAGAGAGAGAGAGAGAGAGAGAGAGGAGGAAGGGAGGGATGAAATCTAACACTTGCATACCATTGGTATTTATAGGAGTTGAGAAAGTGCGCCGTGTGACGCCCCAAATTTTGAGGAAGATTTCCTCCAAAAACGAAAATGAAGCCTTTCATGGGTTTGGACATGAATTTAGGTGAGGTTTTGTTAGGTACGGTGTTTGTTTGATAATAGATGAGAAATCATTGGGTGACAATTATTAATCTACTATAAAAATAATAGTCTACTTTGAACCATAAAAAATCAAAATAATAAATGATTATAAATTGTTGTGGGATCTACTCCTTTAAACTATGCGGCTCATAATAAGCAGTTATTCTCATAGTAATCCAAAGCCTGTTATGCTAGCAAAGCTCATAATAAAATTTGCACAACTATGCATAGCTTCTTGGATGATAATATATCTGGGAATATTATTACTTACTTGATCCAAGTGAACATGGAGCTCATCCAATAATGATTGCTTAAAATTATTTGAATCTCTAAAACCTCATTAATATGTCGTTGAAGAAATGCTAACCCCACAAACAACGTCGGTAAGATGAGCTTACATACAATTGCCATCACCTAATCCAGTGCCCAAGGATATACACCAACTAATGTACCGATTATAAGTGGGCATTTAAAAGATGAGTCCTATTTAACATAGAGAAATCTGATATTCTGATTACATAGAATGGAACAGATTTTTGTAGGTGGTAATTTTCTAGGTTGGTAAATTTTAATCCTTGTTGGCAAGATCGGGTAAATGGCAACTTCTTGGTCATTATGCCGATGGTAATTTACTGACCACTTTAACAATTCACTAAAGTTGAATGCAATTGTAATTTGTCAACTTTTATCTAAAAAATTCGCCGCTTATGACAAAATACTAGTAGTGGAACAGTAATGTAGGCTTGCTTTTGTTGTAGTAAGTTACCAACTATTAGAGGAGTTTACAGATGCCAAATTAAGCATTAATGGTACATTTGTTTCACTAAAAATTTCTCGATAAAGGAAATTTTTTTTCATGAAAATGATTATTAACGATAATATTTAATTTTTAGACCAATCTTTGCATATGCCTAGTATCATTTTTCGTGAATCGCTCTCATTAACCCAAAGTTTATTCCATAAATTAGTACTGCAAATAATGTAAAATCACTATAATTCCCTTAACTACATTATTTTAATTTGAAAAGTTCTCCTCTATAAACAATTTATAGCTTCGATTTTTCTATCAAAGTTTAATGATTATTGGAGCTATTGCCTTTTCGCAAGCGATCCTCAGCCGAAAATCACGTACATATATTAAAAGATCACGTTTAGACTTTAGTGGGTGATAAAAAATTCTCGACATATCATCAATTACGACCATTCAAGTCAGGTGGTGATCCGACGGCCATCGTTCCCTAGCTGGCGCTCACCCCTATCTGCGCCGATCCCAAGTGCAACAACAGCCACAAAGTCATTTTCGTCTTCCTCGAATGGCCTCAATCTCAGTCTGTTTCTCTCTCTTGCTCGTTGCAGTTCCTCAGCTTGGGGTTGATGGCCACCGTTGACCTCGAAGAACCCAGCTACGACCCCTGTCAACCCCATAAAGTTCTAGTTGAGCCTCAACCAAGCTAAGATACTAGTCTCGGGTATACCCGTAAAGTGGGTGAGTCAAGTTGGGTCGAGTTTGGGTCATGGTGAAATCGGTCCGACCCAAATTAACCAATTTAACCCATTTTGATCTATTTTCATATAATACAAATTTAATGACTTATACCCATACCTAACTCAACTCAAATTACTAAAGTACTTTCATATTTAACTCAATTAAAAAAATTCATACCTAATTGAGATAAGAGCATAGAGCAATAGTGAGATCCAGTTATAGAAATGAGTTGAGTCTAAATAGTTGTGAACCCATCTAACATTCATATTTTTTGGGTTTTATCATTCTAAATTCATTTATGATCCATTTACCAAATATGACTAACACATATAACAACTTAGCCCATTAAATTTGAGTTAATAAATTGGTCTATAATCCATATTGATAGGTCTAATTTCGGGCTGGTGGTCCGGTCTTACACCTTTGACCATATATATATAATATTAATTATTCGGAGAAAAACCACTGAAATGCTTGTCCTAGAGACCACACCGGCCTTCCTTTTCTTTGTTAATAAAAAATCCAAGTTCCGTTCGTGCAGGTAATGAAACAGCAAGTTGGAACTTGAGCTCTCCACATGTGACCCCAGGATGTGGGGCTGAGGGATTCTCTCTCTTCCCACTTCCCCCGAAGGAGGAAAGGGAATTGCCATGACCTAATCTGTCCGAGCTCACTGTTCAAGAGTGTACCTAGCGAGTCAGTTAAATACTAACTACATATACCGAAAGTCTAGTTTTCGAGATATACAAAAAGCCTGTAGTACATATAAAAACATACGATACATATAAGTTTACATTTTCGAAGCACAATAAGTCCCAATTCTAAGAACACATTTAAATTCCGCATAGTCCATTGAGGTAAAATTGAGTAATTTTCATAAAAGCAGATGGAAGAAGGGTGTGATTTTGGGTGTGCTAGAAGTTAGGTTTTTGTGGAACACGTATTTTGAGTCCTTTTACTATACAATCATAATTGTGCTATACATAAGTATGTGGTGTTGTATGGTACACAGGATATGCAATTTGCCAACATAATGTGAAAGTTGCATTTCCTTGAAGTGTTATGGGACTTCTCGATTAACAATCCGATAGGAAGCAAGACTTAAATATTTGTCAAATGTTTCATAAAGCACTCTTTCTAAAATACAATAATGATAGATATATTAAGACTTGATTACAAACTTAATATATTTACAAATATGACAATTTAAGTAACTGTTGAATATCACCTACATATTTATTGAAATGGCAACTTGTAAGCCATATCTCCTAATATACCCATTTTTCTATATTAATCTGAGTGTAAGTAGCATTCTCGCTACATTTAAACAATTTTAAGATATGACTGCTACCTTACAACTAAACAAAACATCTGTAACTATCTTGTAAAATGAGAATTTCCCGTGCATATGGATCTAGACCGTACATAACTTATGACAATTGTCTTAGGAAATTTCTGTAGGACTTACTGTCATCAAGTGATATGAAGTTATGGACCTATTTTACAACTACACAATGATTCTACTTGACAGTGGCACTTATTATTTCACACCTAAAGTCTTATTTCGAACAAGTGAGGATTAAGACTACAAGCAAGGTCATTATAGGTACTATCAAAGCAGCAAGCCAATCGGAAATGTGGGAGCTAAATGCCATGCAAAGCAAAATAATTTTTTGTAAGAGCCACTTTTTAACCTCATTCACCACAAAAGTGCTCTATTGTGAGAATCACTTTGAGAATCCTACTTGTAGTTGAATTGATACTAGTAAGGATGGTTTTTAAATGAGAGAGAATAAAAGACACTCCTAATCCTAGGATTTTGTAGTTTGACTACAGTGACCTTTTTTTTTTTTTTTTTTTTTTTTTTGAGCTGAGCAGTTATATTTCTTTTGAGGTTTTTGATTCTAACGAAACTAACACCACACATAACAACAACTGGAACTTCCAAAGTAGAAATGCAGAACAGCACACGGAGAAAATTTGACCCCTTGGTTTTCGGCCAAATTCTCTACTTTTCCCCGATGATTGTCGCTGTCTTAGTCAGCTTGCTTGCAATCTCCTGGAAAAAGGCAAAATTCAAATTTTTATTTCAAAATCAAAGGCCCAGGTCCAAATTTATAGTTAGAGAAAATGACGAGCACAGGTCTAGGAATCTAGCTTTGTTGGAAGCTACCGTACCTAGTATTCCTATAGGGGGATTTCTACAGGATCGAGCCCTCTCACGTGGCGGCTGGCGGCTGGCGGCTTTTGCCGTTGAATAGGAGCGAGATCTCCAGCAAGATCGCAAGAGATTCCACGGGAATATGTGGATTCTCATTCGTAAAGCTTAAAATTTAGGGCACTTTACAGAAAGCAAAACTAAGCTACTTTTCCTGCGCCCGTGGCCGAATGCTTCAATGTGCCTTCCCGTCACCCGTGAACGTGCGGCGTGATTTGATTACCAGTTCTCTCTGCTCCACACATCCTAAATCTTTAAAAAGTCGAGTAGGCTCTTCATGTTATTGAACTCCTACTTTTTCCTCCACTGTTGACGGTCCATAAACATGCGGGACTTTTGTCCGTTTGCCCCAGTCTGAATACTTTTCCTAACTCTTCCTTTTAATATTCCTCAAACAATAACCATTTAATATCTCAAGTCGGCATGGTTGGTTGCGAAATTAGACACTTTTAATTAAGAAATTCAAGGTCACCCATACGAATATATAGACAGGGCCACTTGCATAAACAAATTTGAATACTGTGCTAATTGAGTTTGAAACATTTCCACATTACCAATTAAGTCCATCCAGCTAGTTATAACTAAAAATTACTGACATTTGCTAATCATCATATATCGCACGGCTAACACTAACATTGACATTATTTAGTAATATTTAAATAAAAATTTTGACTTTTTTTTCAGTTTTTTCTAATATTTTTGTAGCTTTTGGAGTGAGGCCTAGCGACTAAGTGAGAGAGGTCACGGCCCTCGTTGTGGCTGGTGAGGGCTTTGCGGTTCTCGCTTGAGTTTGGCAAGGGCCATGACACCCTCACTATGGATGTTGAGGGCTTGGGCGAGGGCCACGGCACTTTCATTGGCCAAAGCAAGGTTGCACGAGCCTTTGCCCAAATCTAGGGAGGGCCGTGACGTCCTCTCTAGACTTGCGCCTAACCCTTCCTTGTAGCCAAAGCGAGAGCGCACAAACACTCGCCTAGGGAATGGCATGTGTGTGTAGAACCATTAACGAGAGGCAACACTTCGGTAATATGTTGTAGACACGTATCTAGACCATTGGAAATATAGTTTTGTCCGAACGTGTACACATCACTTTATGCTTTTATGTAAAAGTTTAAGATGCAAACTTAGCATGAGATTTTGTGTTTAAATCTCTATAAATCCATTATTTTCCTTCTTAATACAAGTAATTTAAACATATCATTCTTATGTCAAAAGCCAGTCAAGGCATGACAGAAGTGATAGGGCATTTTACGTACTAAACCTAACATTGATCTAATAACTTAGAGTGATATTCAGCTTTCGATATAGAGGTCTTCAAGCATAACTACAATCCTTTGATTCGAGCAATTAACAGGAGATGATGCGATTGGCATTCACTTTTTAGGTTAATAAGGAAGGATTCACGATTATGACTTGAGTGAATTTTGGGGAAAATTGTTCAAAATTTTTTAAATTATTATATTTTTATCAATTCGGTCATAATTTTTTAAATTTATCCAATTAAAGTCCTAAATCTTTTGACAAGTTGCCAATTAGTCTATTCAGCCAATTTTGATAAGAAATTGCTGACGTAGATGTTAGCCCTCCTACCTAGTACCAATATAGACAAATTTTAATAATATTTGAGTGATTTTTGAATTTTTTGAATTTTTTGAATTTTTTCTTTCCTTTTCTTTATATATATATATATATATATATATATATATATTTTTGCATTATGGATTAAGAATCGGTGAAGGTCACCGATCATAGACAATGGCATCATGGCCCTCTCCAACTATGGGCAGTGATCGCAATGCCCTTGCCAACCACTATGTGAGGGCTTGGTAGCCTTGGCTCGATGCCTTCGTCATTCATAACGAGGGAGTTGCGGCCCTCGTATAGACTTGGCGAGGGCCATGACACCCTCATTGTGGCTCTCGAGGTCCTGGGCGAGGGCCACGATGCCCTTGCCAGCCAAATCAAGGGTGTGTGAGCCCCCGCTTAGATGTGGCGAGGGCAAGCACGGGCTACAACGCCTTGCCAAATTTGGGCTAGGCAAGGGACATGATGCCCTCCCCAATGCCGATGAGAGTTGCTAGCCTCAATCCAAAATACAAAATAAAAAATTAAAGAAAAGGAAAGAAAACTAAAACACTTATAATAAAATTCAAAAGATTATTAAAAAATATCTATGTCAATGGTAGCTGTGCCATATAGGATGGCTAGCATCCACGTTAGCAAATTTCAATCATAGTTGGCCAAATGAACTTAATTATGTTTAGGACTTAATTGGCAAAATTGAGAGGTTTATGACTCAATTGACAAAGAGTAATAAGTTTAGGACTTCAAAGTTTTTCCAAAATTTTGAAGAATTGAACCATCTTCGGTCACTTCAGATATCTAATTGAGTTTTGCTCAAGTTAGAGATTGAATTGACTTAGTTTATCTAATCGATATGGAGTACTGCCTACAAATACATCTCAACCAGCGGTCCATCCTCCAAGAACAAAGTGTCATGTTCTCAGGGTTTAAGCGAAGTCAATTTTTCAAGCGTCTCCAATGCTTTTCTTTGAACTCTATTCTATTTAAGCTGGCCTTATTTGTTTAAGCAATGCATGTAGCGAGGTGTGCTTTTGTTCGTGCACCTGAATATGAGAGAGAGAGAGAGAGAGAGAGAGAGAGAGAGAGAGAGAGAGAGAGAGAGAGAAGTTGCAATATAGTACTCTGTCTCTGCACAATGAGCTTACAATGAGGCTGTATATTGACATCCTCTTATGCAAGTGCTTGACTACGGATGCACAGTTCATTATCATTTAATTCTCTATTGCAGAGAAACAGCTCAGACCCCAGAGTAACTGATTAAATGATTGAATCCAAAATCTAAACTACTTGATGAAACAATTATACAGGCTATTAACCAAGATAGAGAACAAGCCTTTACATATATGAGCCACAGATTCCTATAAATTTGGTCCTGCAGTACCCTAGTCTTTGAAAGAATGGCCAACACCAGGGCTGTGACCAGGTTCTGTGGGTCAGAAGTCATTGCTCGACGCGGCGACAACGTGCCTATCGCCTCCATCCATTTCTTCTGGTTCGACATCCTTTTCTCGACTAAAAGAATGGCCAACCCCGTGACTATTTCCTGGTGTGGTGGGACGAAAATTGTCAACATAAACCGCTGCCAAATCATCAGGGCCAAGAGTTTGTTAGGAACACAAATATATGAAGAGAAAAATTAGAGACGAAAACAAGCGAGAACTTTTACGTGAAAAGGGAAAAATCACAGTGCCACACTAGGCAATCTTCTACTATTAGTATTAGTGTTGCAAGCTCTAGGGTTACAAGCTTCAGCGTTACAATTATAAAAGATATTGCCCTCTATATGGCAGGAATCTAGGGCATACATAATTAATATGGAAATTACGTGTATGCTATTACAAGACTAGTAATTGGCTAAAATAAATTGTTTCTGTGCTTGAATATTATTTTCCTCTATCAGACTCCACAACTCTATCATTCTCCTACTTGGAGGTTGATCTTCATAAAATAGCAATAATCTTTCATAGTCTTTATCTTTGTAACCAAATTGTCCTAGTGCAACAGCTTCCCTCATCACTTACCATGGAGGCCAATTGAGGCAATGCACAGCATCGGTTTCTTAGTAGTGATGACCTTTGTTAACATATCTGCTGGATCTTCTGCATCGAGAATCTTCTTCAAAAACAAAGTCCCATCATCTATCAACTGACGAATTTGATGATACTTTGACTCAATGTGTTTTGTCCTTGAATGAAATACCGGATTCTTTTCAAGACAAATAGTACTCTGATTGTCATTGAAAATGACACTGTTACCCTGCTCCTTCCTTATCTCTTTCATAAAATTTTTCAACCAAATCATCTCCTTATTGGGCGAACCCTTGGGTTATGTTTTGGTGTCAACTTGATAAAATGGTTGAAGAGAGATACACATGTCTGGAGTCTAGACATCCAACTAATTACAATACCACCTAAGTTAAAAAGACAACCTTAGGTGCTCCTCCTATTGTCCAAGTCACCACCAAGATCTGTATCAATAAAGCCTTGTAAAGTTACATGGTTTTTCCTAAAACATAATGACATACCTAAAGTGCCTCTTAAGTATCATAATAACTACTTTACAGCTTCCTAATGCTTTATTCCTAGATTTATCATGTATCTGCTCACAACTCCTATTGCATGAGTTATGTCTAGTCGAGTACATACCATAGCGTACTTTTAACTACCAACAACTGATGTGTAAGGCACCTTAGCCATATACTCCGACTCTTCATTTGTTTGCGGTGATTGCTTCTTTGAGGGTTTGAAGTGACTTCCTAAAAGTGTACTTCTGGGCTTTGCATTTTGGACTCCAAATTTGTCTAGCACTTTTCAATGTGCTTTTCTTGAGATAATTTTATAATTTTTTTGGATCTATCCCATGTGATCCTCATCCCAAGAATCTGATTCATTGTGCCAAAGTCCTTCATCTCGAATTCTTTTGATAATTGCTGCTTTAGTATGTTGATCTCCCTCATGCTAGACTGCGATGAGCATATTAACCACATACAACAGCAAAATAATATAGCGGTCATCAAATTTCTTAAAGTAATAACAGTAATCCATATCACTTATAATGAATCCATTACCACACATAAAAATGTCGAATTTCTTGTACTACTGTCTAGGAGCCTATTTCAAGCCATGCAAACTTTTCTTCAATTTGCAAATGTCACGCCTCGAACTCCAAGCATGCAACAACCCCTTTCCTTGGTTGATAGAAAGCGACGTCCCAGGACTCGTCGTAGACCATTCATTTTAATCTTTCATTATAAACATGCGGAAAATGAAACATCCCCTAGTCAACAGACAATCAAGCAATCAAATAGGGATAGAGGGATGAATAGCAAGAACGACAATAACTAGTCGTATATACATTTTCATTGGATTAACCAACGGAGGATTGTTTCCAATTTAGAAGCCCAACAGAGGGGCTGATCCATCCTCTAAGCTAGACCAAAAAGAAATTAGGTTAGGCTAATCCAACCATACAAAAAGAACCCTCAGGTTTGGCACCCCTATCACCCAGACCCATTGGACTCAAGCTTCGTCAGGTCGTAGTCAGAGATATTCGGGTCGATCTCTGGTGAAGAGGAGGCATGGTTCTCCACTGCACCATCAAGAGCGCCAATCTAAGGGCTTGAAAGTGGTTATACAATAACCAGTGAGATAAAATCTCAGCGAGTTCTCCCCCTAAGCTCCGGTTAACTGGCACTATCGACTGTCGAAGTAGCATCGTCCAAAAGTCCTTCTCGAACGTTCTCGAAAATTCGAAGTCCAATTTTGGATTCTCATGCCATGTCGATTTCGCCCGAATGCCATTTTGGTACAATTCAGACTGATAAGCGGCTTTGAGGATTCACGCGTAACCAGCTCATGCCAAACCATGTTCAAGACATCTCGACACATGGACGACCTTGACTACATGAAATTGCGGAGGATAGATTCTTATTTCAAAGTACATGGGTACCGAGAATGGACATAGGGTTGTTTGTGGGCTCGATAATAGTAAACGGAATCACCCATTGTCCCATTATGTTCTATCCGCGAATCGGCTTCTAGTTGTCGCTGGAATCGGCCTGCCTATCTACAGGATCGTCCTCATGCAAGTCTCACGGTCAAGTCGTTTTCCTAGGTCAAGTTCTTTAGTTGCATGAGTTTTGTCCTCATTAGCCTTTCCCCTCAAGGTCAGTATCTTGGGAGTGATTAATTCCGAGTGAGATTAACCAATAATGCATTGACGAAATTTACGTTCATTCAACCCTAAAAGGGCTCGAATTTCAGGACGTCACAACAGACATAATTTTCTTTTTTAGGAACCTCAAAACCTTTTGGTTGTATCATGTAAATATCCTCCTCCAAATTACCATAAATGAATGTAGTCTTGACATCTAACTGCTCTAGATGTAAATTCTTAGTGGTAATAATACTCAATACTAACCTGATAGCAATCAATTTCACAACAGAAGAAAAAATCTCTATGTAATCAATTCATTCCTTTTGTTGAAACCCTTTTACTACTAACCCTACTTTGTACCTTTTGCTGCCATCAGGTTCTTCTTTGACTCGATACACCCACTTATTCTGCAATGCTTTCTTCCCATCTAGTAATTGAGTTAAGACCCAAGTTTTGTTTTTCTTGAGTGAATTTAACTCATCCTACATTGCTAACTCCCACTTAACAGAATCTTTAACTTGCACTACTTCCAATTTTTTTTTGGTTTGCCAGCATTAGTTAAAAGCAAATAATGCAATGACAGAGACTATCTTTGTATAGGTTTAGGTGTTCTACTAGATCTTCTCAAAGTGGGTTTATTTGTATATAATTCTTGTTCTGGTCATTTATTAGAATCAACAGCAACGGTTTTAGGAATTTCAACCAGAACACTCTTAAAAATCTCCTCTAATTTAATCTCTTTATTCTCATCGTTTGTTTCTTCACAATATATTCTGGCACAGATTTGTCCTTATACAACATATTTTCATTGAATGTAACATCGGCAATTGTTATTATTTTTCTATTTTGTTCATCCCAAAATTGATAACCAAAATGATCAGAACCATATCCAACGAAAAAAACATTTTTTAGCTTTTGCATCAAGCTTATCTCTATTTTCATAATCTATGTGGACATACGAAACACAATAAAAAAGTTTCAGATGTGAGAAATTTACCTTCTTTCCACTCCATTCTTCTTCTAGTAACTTATAATCAAGTGGAACTAAAGGTCCTCTGTTAATCAAATATGTAGTTGTGTTAATTACATCCACCCAAAATGTCTTGGGTAATCTTGCATGCAACCTCATACTTCTCGTATACTCATTCGGAGTTCTATTCATCCTTTCAGCAACTCTGTTTTGCTGCGGTCTATTGGGAACAGTTCTTGTCATTCTGATTCCATTCTTGGCACAAAATTGCTTAAACTCCTTGGTATCATACTCACCACCATTATCGGACCTTAAACATTTAATCTTCAGGCTAGTTTCATTCTCCACTTCAACTTTCCATCTCTTAAAACTAGCAAACATGTCAGATTTATTTTTCAAAAGATAAACCCATACCTTTATGGTGGAGTCATCAATGAACGTGACATAATAATGCAAGCCTCTAAGGGAATTCACAGGAGCTGGTCTCCACACATCTGTATGCACTAACTCTAATTTTCCTTTCTTTGGTTCTCTCCCAATCTTAAAAAAATTGACACGTTTTTGCTTGCCCAGAACACAATTTTCACATAGACCAATATCTATGGACTTTGGATTAGGTAGCTTTCCCTTAGATGCTAACAACTTCATTCCATTTTCACTCATGTGTCCAAGCCTGTAGTGCCATAATTTGGTATCAACTTCGGACTCAACAATTGCCGCGGTTTCTCTACTACTTTCAGTTATGTAGAGCGTTCCTGACTTCGTTCCTCGTGCTACAAACAAAGCACCTTTAACTATTTTCCGAGAGCCATCCCCAAAAATAGTTTTGTATCCTGTACTATCTAATTTACTTATAGAGATTAGATTTCTCTTAAGTCCTGGAACATATCTAACATCATGCAACTTCCATTGATATCCGTTATTAGATTTTATATAAACATCACTCTTTCTCATAATATCTAAAGGTTCATCATCAGCAAGATAAACCTTTCCAAATTTTCCAGCAATAAAATTGTTATTAATTCTTTGCACAAAGTATAGTAAAACGACGCTCCTAAGTCAAGAATCCAAGACTCAATTGGAATGCCAATGCTCAAAATAAAGCATCACTATCACGCGTCTCTTCAAGAATTGCATTCACAAATTTTTCTCCATCTTGATTTCAGTCTCGATATTGAAATTTCTTCTTTGGGGCTCTACAATCTCGTTTCAAATGACATTTCTTTTCACAATTCCAGCAAATTATTTCTCCACGAGGTCTAGATTTGCTTCTACGTCTGGACTTTGATCTACCGCGGTATTACTTCTGCCCTTGTTGATTGCTTCTTCCTCTACCTTCAGTATTTAGGGTAGCACCCAAAAATTCACCTGATTCTCTTATGCAAATATCCTCGCTAAGAATCAAATCTTGGATTACTTGAAGCTTCAACTTTTCCTTTCCAAATGAACTGCTCACTGTAGTTACAGTTGCACTCCAACTTTCAAGTATAAAAGATAATAAAATTAAAGCTTTTACCTCGTCATCGAATTGGATATCTACCAAACTCAACTGTTTCATAATCACGTTAAATTCACTAATGTGATCTGTCACAGAAGCACCCTTGTCCATCTTCAGATTGAAAAGATGGCACATCAAATATACCTTGTTTGATTGAGAAGGCTTCTCGTACATATTGGACAATGCCGCCATCAAATCCATCGTTGTCGCTTTATTGGCAATGTTGAAAGCCACATTCCACGCCAATGTGAGACGAATCAAACCCAGGGCTTGTCGATCTAGCAATTCCTACTATTCTTGATTCATAGATTCTTGTTTCTCTCTAGGCAGAGGCTGATGCAGGTTCTTTTGGTACAACACATCCTCAATCTGTATCTTCTAGAAACCAAAGTCCTTGCCATTAAACCGATCGATTTGCACCTTCCCTTCATCCATATTCGCTCCCACTATTTCACCAAAATCAGGCTTTGACACAAGTTGTTAGGAACATGAATATATGATGAGAAAAATTAGAGAATAAAACAAGCGAGAATTTTTATGTGGAAAACCCTTCTCTAAATTAGGAACATGGAAAAACCACGATGCTGCACTATCAATATCAGTGTTACAAGCTTCAGCGTTACAATCATATAAAAGATATTGCCCTATATATAGCAGGAGTCTAGGATATACATAATTAATTTTGAAATTACACGTATGTTGTTACAGAATTGGTAACTGCCTAAAATAAATTGTTTTTGCATTTGAATATTATTTTCCTCTTTCAGACTCCACAACTCTATCAAACTTTGCACCAGTGTGCGTGGCAACAATACTTGTCCTTTATTTGCAATCTTTTGTTTAGCATCGATTTTTCTGCCTATGACCTTTGCTAAACCGATTTGATGGTTTTCTTTAAGGGAATTGGCGTTGTGAGCTATGGTAGGCTTCACTGGCCTTCCATACATAGATACAATTTCATGGAAGATCATCATTGCAAATATGATTAGAGAGATTTGTCCCATGGCCAAGGACGATATTGCCATAGCAAATAAACAAGAAATTTCGTAATCGATGGTAATGAAGAAGATGTAGCAGCGAACTGAAATATTTTTCAGGACTAGCTAAGTTTTACTTAGGAGAGAGGTGATGAAATTCAGATAGGTCTCAATTTGTTTTTTCTAAGTATGAAGTATGGTCAGGTTTGATTTCGGAGAGGTGATGGTAATGGACTTATTATTATATGGTTATTTATAACCAGGGAAGCATTACCATCCTCACTAATTCATCTATTAAATTGAATGAATTGGGTTCACATAATTTTAATTTTAATGGTCTGTGTTAACAGCTGTCAAAAGTGGCTTTGGTTGTTTCGACACATAACGAAAGAAAAAACAAAAGGGTGACCTCTCAAAAGAATTCTGCTCATTATATTTCTTGGAGATCTTCTCTATATATCTCTAAGGTCATCCAAGCTGAAAGTTCATGCTCATTTATTGTTCATTTTATATGTAACTAATAGCTTACCATTAGAGGTGGCATGGGAAAATGTTTGATTTATGGTTTTAAATCATGTGTAGGGACTGCAACCGAGCTTATTATACTTGAATAATTAAGCTATTATGTTTTCTTACCAAATGTGTAATCAATTCCCTTTAGTCATGAGTTGCTTATGTGTTAAACCAGGCATATTTCCATGTGGCAGGTGGTTTTTATCTATACATAATTATTGTGTTGGGGGCATGTAGCAGAAGTACAACACTTGCTTCCAAGGAGATCAACAAAAGAGAGCCCAAGTTTGAGTCCATCAACAAATCTAGTTGGGTCCATATTCACTCAAAAACTTAAGCAAATAAGTTACGAATTAACTTGAATTTATTAGCTACTCCACACCATACCAATTCTTTGATGTGAGACTTTTCTAACACATCTCTCTTTCATATGTGAGCTCCAGTGTTAGATTTACTCCCTCTTAATTCAATTATCATTTTGTATCAACTTATCTCAATTTGAATCTCCAATGCTCAACTTCATTTCCGACCTCTTTCTTTAGATTAAATCATTAAGTCTACCATCAAACCCACATTGCTATACCATAATGCCCACTTGCTCGAAAACTGTGTTGGTAATAAGATTCCTTCATTGAGATATTTACCATACACTGATACAAATTAAAAGTGAGCCACCAATCAATCATCAGTCTGATACCATTTGTCAGTAAAGGTGAGCATGGTTCAAGGGTAAAACCTAGAACCTAATAACTGAACCGGTGAGAACTTATAAGTTCCTAGTTCCAAGGTATGCAGGGTAGTTTTTAGCTTCCATAAAATGAGGAACCTGTTTTGATGAGTAGGTTTTAGGTTTTTAGTTGGAAGAACTTTGAACCTGGAACCTGGAACTTGTAATCTATAACCTATAACCTAAAATAAGTTTTAGTATTGTCTTGGTTCTTCATACAATCTTGAGATACTCCATGCCATTTGATTATGAGTATATAATGTGGAAACACTAGTCTGAACTTTTATTTTATGACTAGGACTTTACTTTATCAATGCTCATATTTTCTGTGTGTCTTTAATGGTCAAAGAATTGTAGTAGCTAGTGATGGTTATTAAATGTTCTAATTGGCTATAATCATTCATTTAATAATATAGTTGGAACTTGAGTAGATTTTAAAACTGACCTTGGAACTTGTGACTAGGTAGGTTCTAGGTTCTAGGGTATGCGGGCGGGGTAAGTTCCAGATTCCAAAAAATAAGAAATATGTTCTAATGTGTAGGTTCCAGAAGAAATATATTCTCTCCCCCTTATGTGTCATACGGAAGGTTGAGTAGTTTTGAATTTTAATAATTGATAATTTTATATATGCTATTCAATTTATTTATTTGAAGAAATGAGATTATATATTATATGGATATTATTACAGCTTATTTGTGCAAAAAGTTTGTTAAGTTGATGCAGGTTGAATTCGAGACGAGCTTAATTGAAGAAAATAAAATTTTGCCTCGAATTTCAAAACACAAGTGATTGTTGCGGATGTTGTCGCTACAAAGGAATTAATGGAAAAATATTCTATTCAACTTGCGCAAACAATTGTTTCTATTCGCAAATATTTTCATGATGATAGGGGGAGAAAGCAAATCCCAAAGAAAAGGAAAAGAATTGTGATCACCTAAAAAAAGCAACAAATTGAGGGGAAGCATTGATCATTTATGGAAAAATCTTTTTGGATTGATCATGGAAAAGGTAAATGTGTTAGAACTTATCAAGTTCTAAAAAATCCGGTTAGTGCATCTTTTATTACCTTTTGTCATTAACAAATCTCTCATTTACATTATCATTTTATTATGACAAAAAGGGTACATGCATTTTATGATGCATCCGTGATTTTTATTGGGTATTTACTGATATATATGATCGAAGTGAGCTATATTGCATATCTTTAATATTCGATTTACTTTATAAAAGCTGATTTTTGGAAATTGTGTTTCATGCAAGACATATATTTATCATTTTATATTCTCTACGTGACTCTTTGTTATCGCTTTTTGATTATGACAAAAAGGGGGAGAGAATATGAATATGCATATGCATTGATTGGTTGATATTATTTATTGTATAATATTGAGCTACGATTATTTTTTTATATATTGTTATGCTCAATCTATTTTCTATCTTCTAATATCCTTTGATTTAAATTAATATTTTTAAAAGCGTGTTTGCAAATCTGCATATTCTGATATTGTTTTTGAAAGTGCTAGTATGAACACCTAGAGGGGGTGAATAGGTATAAAAATAGATTATGCAAAATGCAGTAAAAACCTTTACTTTTAACCTGAGTCTGAATAACAACAGACTTTTGAAACTGAGTCTAAATAGCAGTAGATTTTGAGCGAGATCAGACTTTAGCAGTTAAATAGAGCTACTAACAAAATAAAGAGATTCAGGGAAGAGAATAAGAACACAAGGTTTATAGTGGTTCGGGTTAGACCAAGCCTACGTCCTCTCCCACGTTAACAATCTTCTTGGCTAGATTCCACTATGCAATCAACAAGAGATTACAACTTTGAGTGCAAACACTTAGTAGTAGATTACACTATCTCACTAAGTCACTCTTTTGGTATTTCTCTCATGATCACAAACGTTTAAGCTCACAAGAGACAAGTGTATGATCGAATGTTGCTTAGTCTTTGGAATTATAAATTCTATGCCCCATCTCTTACTTGCTCATCGGTCATTGATCTCCTTAAATACTTCTCCACTTCCAAACTAGCCGTTGGACAGTATCTTGAGGATCGTCTTCCAATCTACCCGTTGGACATATTTGTATCTAGAAGATTTGGTAGCCGTTAAGTGACAAAAGTAGAATCCCAAATTGATTCCGATTGCCCATACAAATAGAATCTTGGTTTCCATAAGTAAAGCTTCTTCTTATAGAAAGTTCTTGTCTTCAATATCTAATCGTCAATCAATTAGATTGAGTCAATCAAATCAATCTTGATGTGGAATCCAAACCAGATCACTAGCCGTTATATGATTGGGGCTTGTGTTACGTTCTGTCGAATCTAGATGTAAAGTCTGAGAACAATAGACTTTAGAATCTGAGTCTGAACATATTATGCTTTTGAACAGTTTTAGCTTTAATGTCTGAACACAGTCTGAATAAGTTCAGCTTCAGCATAGGGTCTGTCTTCTGGTTCTTCATTCACGTTCAGTCTGGAATTTGTCAGAGTTGGCAGACTTCTGATGTAGAACAGACTTTGACACAGAAGTCTGGAAATCTTCAGAATATACTTTGGACACGTGTTACATTTAGTCTTCTGGCCGTCTTTAGACTTTAACAATATCCTTTATATGTTCTATCATCTGCATAGTCTATTACTTAACCATTAAGCACGTTAGTAGCATTTGATTTATTTTGTCATCTTCAAAACATCATAAGGGATTTCCCTAATAGTTTTGTCATCATAAAAAATAGGGAGATTGTTAGGAAAATCCCTTATGATGTTTTGAAGATGACAAAATAAATCAAAGGCTACTAACGTGTTTAATGGTTAAGTAATAGACCATACAGATGATAGAACATGTAAAGGATATTGTTAAAGACTGAAGACGGCCAGAAGACTGAACGTAACACATGTTCAAAGTATATTCTGAAGATTCCCAGACTTTTGTGTCAAAGTTTGAAGATTGCCAGACTTTAGTGTCAAAGTCTGTTCTATATCAGAAGTCTGTCAACTCTGATAAAATCCAGACTGAACGTAAATGAAGAATCATAAGACAAACTCTATGCTGAAGCTAAAACAGAAGACAGACTCTATGCTGAAGCTAAACTTATTTAGACTATGTTCATACCTTAAAGCTAAATCTGTTCAGAAGCAGAATATACTCAGACTCAGATTGTAAAATCTATTGCTATCAGACTTTACATCCAGATTCGACAAAACGTAATACAAGCCCCAATCACATAACAGCTAGTGATCTGGTTTGGATTTCACATCAAGATTGACTTGATTAACTCAATCTAATTGATTGACGATTGGATCTTGAAGACAAAAACTTTCTATACGAAGAAGTTTTACTTATGGAAACCAAGATTCCGTTTGTATGGGTGATCGAAATCAATTTGGTATTCTACTTTTGTCACTCAACGGCTACTAAATCTTCTAGATACAGAGCTGTCTAATGGGTAGATTGGAAGACAATCCTTGAGATACTATCCAATGGCAAGTTTGGAAGTGGAAGAGTATTTAAGGAGATGAAGGACCGATGAGCAAGTAAGAGACGGAGCGTAGAATTTATAATTCCAAAGTCCGAGCGATCTTCGATCATACACTTGTCTCTTGTGAGCTTAATCGTTTGTGATCGTGAGAGAAATACCAAAATAGTGACTTAGTGAGATAGTGTGAGGCAGAAGAACAGCCCAAGTGCCATAACTTGGCACGGGAGGACACTTAAGTGCCATAACTTCAAAATGGTACACTTGAGTGCCAGTTTTGAAGTTAAATGGAACACTTAAGTGCCACTCCGGCGAAAATCTGGCCAAATGGCTTACGTGGCAACTTTCCAGCGAGTTTGGTTCAAAACGGCGTCGTTTTGCATGCTGACTTGGCGGAGAAAACACAAAAACGACGCCGTTTCGTGTCCGACGTGTAAATAATAATATACAAATTAATTAAATTAGATTTAAACTTAATTTTATTTAAAATATTCAAAAAATTAAAAAAATTAAGAAAAATTTAAAAACTTAAAAAAAAAAAAAATTTTAAAAAAGGGGGAAGGTCGAACGGGGCGGCTAAGGGTTGAGTCCTCATCGCCGCCGCCTCCTCGCCGTCGCCGGGAAGGGCCGGTGACGGAGGGGGGAGGGTGGGTCGAGGTCGCCGGCCCTCGGCCGACTGACGAGCCCTCGCCGGATTGCGGCGAGGGCTGCGGCCCTCTCCCCAAATTTGGGTGAGGGCTCGCCGGCCCTCGTCGGCCCCTGGCTAGGGCCCGGTGATCCTGGCCGACCCTCCCCACTCCGTCACCGGCCCTTCCTGGCGGCGACGGGGAGGTGGCGAGGGCCCGCTAGCCCTTGCCGGATCTAGGCGAGGGCCGCGACCCTCGCCCGGATCTGGGGGAGGGCTCGTGTGGGGGCGAGGGTCGCGGGCCCTCGCCACCGGTGGTAAGGGCCGGCGATGGAGTGGGGAGGGTCGGCTAGGGTCGCGGGCCCTCGCCCAGATATAGGGCGAGGGTCGCGGCCCTCGCCGCAATCCCGCAAGGGCTCGCGGCCCTCGCCGTTGGTCGGCCGAGGGCCGGCGACCTCGGCCGACCCTCCCCCTCCGTCGCCGGCCCTTCCGGCGACGGCGGGGAGGTGGCGGCGGCGAGGGCTCAGCCCTCAACCGCCTCATTCGAACTCCCCCCTTTTTTTTTTTCAAATTTTTTTAAATTTCTTAATTTTTAAATTTTTTTAAGTTTTTTTAATTTTTTAATATTTTAAATAAAATTAAGTTTAAATTTAATTTAATTAATTTTTATATTATTATTTACATGTCGACATGAAACGGCGTCGTTCTTGTATTTTCTCCGTCACGTCGGTGTGCAAAACGACGCCGTTTTGGACCAAACTCATCGGAAAATTGCCACGTCGGCCATTTGGCCGGATTTTTCCGGAGTGGCACTTAAGTGTTTCATTTTACTCCGATATTGGCACTTAAGTGTACCATTTCAAAGTTATGGCACTTAAGTGTCTCTCTGTACCAAGTTATGGCACTCTAGGTGTCCCAACCTCGATAGTGTGATCTACTACTAAGTGTTTGTACTCAAAGTTGTAATCTCTTATTGATTGCATAGTGGAATCCAACCAAGAAGGCTGTTAGCGTGGAAGAGTGGACGTAGGCTTGGATTAAGCCGAACCACTATAAACCTTGTGTTCTTATTCTCTTCCCTGAATCTCTTTATTTTGTTCGTAGTTCTATTTAACTGCTAAAGTTTGATATCGCTCAAAATCTGCTGCTCTTCAGACTCAGTTTCAAAAGTCCATTGTTATTTAGATTTAGGTTAAAAGTAAAGGTTTTTACTGCATTTTGCATAATCTGTTTTTACACCTATTCACCCCCCTCTAGGTGTTGATACTAGCACTTTCATTTGGAACCATTTACCTCTAGTTAAGAGCATGCAGTAGAAACCTAGTACCTTTACCCATGGAGATTGCCAAAAGGGAGCTCAAGTTTGAATCTACCAATATATATAGTTGGACTTGCATTCACTCAAAGTTTAAGCTAATGAGTTATGGGCTAACTTTGATATATTAATTGCTCCATATCACACCAATTCTCCAACATGAAACTTCTCTAACATAACTCACACATGCATCCTAACACACCAAACTTTAGTTGTATTTAAAATCAATTCACTAAAGTTCGACATATTTCATCAAATGCACTAATTTTTCAATTATTATTATTAATTTTTAACAATTGATACATTTTGACTGAAATCTGGCCAATTTTCTGATGCACTGTGGTTGAGTCTTGATTACTTGGTATTTATTGTAATTTTGGAGAGATATATTTGCCATAATCTAGGAAATACCACAGACACCCTTAAGTTAGATTATAAGATTCTATGGAAGGTAAATTGAGGATATACGTCATTGAGAGCATCAACCCAAATACCAATTGAGTGCCAGGGGTACAAGCAGGAATCTTCCCTGAGGTGGACAAATTCAACTTAGAAACATGAAGCTTGACATTTCGCGGTAATCTAGTCGAGAAGCCTTCAAGCCAATCCAGCATGGGATGATTGTCCAATTCGATGGCCATACTCAATCAAGTTCTTCACCAACGACAATCCCGAGAGGTTGAGCACTTATATATATACACTAATTAGAGCTGTATTTTCTTTTGAGCGCTGCACTAGATGAACTCTAATTGGAAGAAACTTGACTTTGATCCACCGCCGAGAGTGTCGCAGCCAAATATGTTGGAACTTGGAATCACATCCAATTCACTCTAATCTATATAGAATTTGTTTTGTTAAGCAAAGCACGTGATTGACATGGAAATATTATTACCTTTCAGTATTGATCGGCTTGGTATTCCCCATGTTTAGTCAAAGGTGAAATTAACACGCATTTATTGAATTGATTTAGTGACTAAAGAATGGATGTGTGTATCTAGATTAAACATACTCCATTCCTCTACCATCTAATGAAAACAATCTCACATTTTAAGCTACCCAACTTGAGTTATTGGTCCCGCTAATTTAAAGTTAGCCAGGTACTTCATGTATTTGAAATACCTACTTGAGATGTCCCATATCATTGAGAAACAAAAAGAGAAGAAATAAAAGCAAATACTCACATATTCAAAAAGAAAAATCCATCATATAGGCATTTAATGTGTTGAAAATTTGCTAAGTAGGTCGATGTTTTTCCTTTGTTGGTTTCTTACAAAGGGCTGGCTATGATTACATTATAATGTGAAAGAATGACGAAGTAAAGGGATGGTAATCAACCCTACGGGATTTTTGTGCTCTATATATGATAATTAAGTTTTTTTTTTAAAATATTGGACCCTTAGAATAGCTTAACTTGTTTGCATTATTCATCCATTTAATTAGTCTAACATTTCTTATTGATTTCAACATTACCATTATATATACGGACAATATGTACTTTGATTAAAAAATTCCACAAAACGATATGATGCGCGAGAGCCAAATTAAGCAAGAAAGTTACATCCCCTGCCTGAACCACCAGCGATGGGAAACTTCAGTGATGAGAGCCTGATATCAACACGAGTCATCGGAAACGACATTTCGAAGAGAGAATGACGTTCCATTTCGACTAGGCAATGATTGGTTGAACCTTTGCAATCAAACCCCATTGGATTTTGACTTCCTGGCTGTTTCTGGTAATGGACCAAACATAACGCCATGGTGCTGTCACATCATAAGCCAAATATACTAGGAAACTTCTTTTTTCATTTTTTTAGTAATCAAATATTCAGAAAATCTTTGTATTAATGCGTAAAAAAATGAGATAACTATAGTAGTCATCTTTAAATTTATCTCCCTATCAAATACCAACTATACGCATGGATGAGAGAAACATTTTGAAGTCCACCGTCAAAAGTGATGTTGGTAAATTCATATGGAGTGTAAAGTTGAGGATGATATTTGTAACTTTTCTAAAGAAAATTCAGTAAATTTGATGTTGTCAGAAAATTCAGTAAATTTGATGTTGTCTCGTTTGACCTATTATTATTACATACATTGGATCGTTAGTATATCTGTCCTCATTCAAATCATAAATTGCTTCTATCTTATGAGTTGGATATCATCAATGAGCAATGAGTTTTGTATCTTTCAGCCATAGAAGGAAATGGAGACAGCAACTACTACCGACAGTTTGGGAATTTGAAAAGTTCACAATCTCATTTGGCACCTCATATATAATTATCAACATCTCTGATTTGCAATTACTTCCATTTTATTTGTTGATAGTATTGACATGTACTGCAACTTAATTTTGGTCATGAAATAGATTCTTACATTCAGAGGCTATTCAACATTTTTAAGAACCTAATTGCTTGAATTTTGACATAAAACAAAGTTTACATGAAGTTATTAATTAAATAGTTTAACAACATCTTATAGGATATTTACACAAGCCAAACAATATTATGGTAATTCGCATTTAGTAGAAGTATTCGGGCATAGTCTACTAGATTGTGTGACAAACTTGTTACTTTGACTGAAGTAGAGTGCACATACAGCTACATATTCTACAAGTTTAATATGCGGAAGAAATGTTTAGATTATACGTAAAACTGAACATTCCCTCTCATGTGAAGACCATAAGATGACAAAGTCGTTAAGCGAGCAAACCATGCATATAGGTTAAGGAGTAATGGAAAGTTGACATGCATAAAGAAGAGAACTCACAAACAGGTGAAAAGAGAGTGTGGGATATTGGCTCAATCTAGAATTCCTACTACAATACTTTATTGAAGTCAAACGTGTAAGCATTTATTATAAGTGTTTATTTGTGTATAATTAAAGAAAGCATTTTATCCCATGTTTTACGTTTTAGGTCAAAATTTATGTAATTTGAGAAGTCTAAAAAATTTCACCTTAGAGAGTGAAATCCCTCCGAATAGATCATAATAAGTTACTAAAGTTGGAGTTTGTACTTTGAATCTAACCAATTAATAAGTAGAGATCCATGTACTCTCAATCCACGTTATATTATGCACCACATGTGGTCAGGGATTAAAGCGGTCAAATCAAAGGTACAGGAGCGACCAACCCATTTTGAAAACCCCACCACTCTTCTCTGTCCATAGTACTAGTCCCCGTTAGAAATTTCATATTAGTCAAAGAGACAAATGATGAATTTTATAGCGCCATGCCTCAAACCCCCAATCAGAAAAAGGTACTACTTTTCACCAATTAAATAAATAAAATCACAAGTAAAGAAACATTAAAGTAATGTTGGGTTGGATTCTGGAAATGGGGAAGGCTTAAGCGAACCCAAACCGCCTTCCCACTACCAGTGTTGAAACATAAATAAAATCTGAAAATAGGACAAATTAAATAAAAAAAAATCAGAGCAAGAAGAATCATTTGATTCTCTTTGCTTGAGCTAGCTGGAGTGCACGCTTTTTCCTAACTAAATAACCATTCTCGGTAATAAAAAAAAAAAAATAATTCGTCAGCCTTCAAACCTAAAAAAGGCTTGTGACTGCGACTACATTAAAATTGTTGAAAGGCGACAACGGATCTCCCAACATACCTTTGTAATCTTAACCGTCGAGACCAGCGCTTACACAACTTCGCTTTTGTTTCTCACCTTTTTTTGGCAGTTATTTTTGTCCCAGCTCACTGTACTATCTATTTCTGTGTCTAAGTTTACTGTGCTTGTAGTAAAATGAGAATGTGCAATTGATCCATCTTGTATCGTTGGTGAATTTTCGCTCCTAATAGAAGTTCATTATTCGGATGGAGTCGCACATCACAATAGCTTAACTCGTGAAACTTAACCATACTAAATCATGTTCAATAATTTTGACTCCCAAACCTGAACACAATTTTTTGCTCCAAGAGTTAAATGAGATGTGGTAAAGCCAATAAACAAAATTGCAACAAATATCCAAAGAGAAATGACTACCTAATAGCACTGTCCCTCTTAAAAAAGAGACGATGCCTTCTATACCTTCAAAATTTCCTTGGGAAATCAGTTAAATATCTGAGAAGAAGAATCTCACTTATAGGGTTTCCTCTAATCCCACATTGGCATTTTGACGTAGCTCATATTCAAGACCAACTTGTTCAATCGGGAAGATCAGCGCGCATTCAAGACTGACAACACTCTAATCATAAAGTCCCTCATCAATAAGGTCTCATATTTGACTTTGTCATAAAGATTTGTCTTTTTCCATGCATCGAAGCTTGCATCAAGACTCTTTTAGAGAACAATGAGCATTTGAAATATACATTTAATAGCTTCCACTTCTATGTAACTTAAAGTTTCTAGGCTTGACTTTAGTCTCTTGCTCTTCTTTTGTATTTCTATTGAAGGTCGTTGAACCTCTGTAAATTTCAAACAAATTTGATTAACGAAATCTTGCTTAATGAAATTACCTTGAACCTTGACAACTTCAAACCCCTTTGAAAACTTAGAAGAGTTTTTACTTCGTCCCTGAAGAGTCGGGGCTTTTAATGTGACATCCTGAAACTTCATTATGCTTTCAATTAAATTAAACGGGCTTTTCATCGATGCGTCTATAATGTTATTCTCAGAGCTGATTACTCGTGAGATAACTATACTATTTGGGGAAGTCATTAAGGGATTTTAATACAATATACTTGAGAATTCGATTATGAGTTAACTACTCAACCGTGCTCATCTATAGAGGTCATTACGGCACAGTTAAAAATCGCTTAGAGATCAGAGATAGGTTGGTTCAACTAAGATGTGCGCCTAAACGTGGGTGAATCCACTAAATTGCAAAATTCTCATCGATTGACACTAGACTGATTTTTTTATCGTTTTGATATCCTATGTTCATATTTGAATCATCGAGATTTTTATGACAATCGAGAGTTGTCAATGTGTCGAAGAGGTTCATTGTGGCTTGAAGAAAATCGACCACGGGTCATTTGCACTAAAAATTTCATAAAGCTACCTAGTAGCCTAGGTTACGCTAAAAACATGCCCGAGTGAAATTAACTGCGGATTTGAATTCGATTTCAGAAATTGAAAGTTCTGTCATATCAAAAATCATTTTAGGAAGGTTGACTCCATCTTCGAAGATTTTTCTGCAAACCGAGTTTTTGGCGGAAAAAGTTGTTATATGGCCATTTTTGTACAAAAAATGCCAATGACCGTTTTTTATCGCGAAATTGGGAAGCAAGTAGGATTAATTGGTGAGGAAAAGTACCAATTTGATCGTTGACTCGATAATGGAATTTATGGGAGCCGATTTGAGTTGATTCAAGAAGGATTGAAGTTCAATGTGTGCCATATCCCTTGGAAATTTGTATGCCCCATCTTCCTCAACCTTTGGACCACCTAAAGGTTTCTAGAAGGGGCAAATTGGTCTTGGAAATGAGCTAGAAGGCCAGCTGGGCTAGAGGACCAGTCAAAGGGGGCAAAGGGATGAGGATAAGCCATTGGTGGCACTCTCCAGCTGAAGCCGGTCCCTTTCCCTCCTCCAAGCCCGTCAAGCAGCTTCTTCTCCCCCTCTTCTTGTTGTTCACAACCCCTGAAGCCCAAAGAAATCACAGCTCCTCCTTCCTTAGCCACCAAACTGCCGTCCGTTTGCCAAGACCTGCCGCAACACCGCCGCTCGTCCGCACGTGCCTCTTTGCCTTTGCCGTGACCAGCTACCCTTTTTTCTGCTTGTGCGCTGTCCTACAACACCCCTGGACCACCGTTGCAAGCTGCTCACCGCCGTGCGCCGCTGTCTTGGCGCCGGTCAGCTTCGCCTAGCCCATTGAAGCCCCACCAGTCCACCGCCAGCCTTGTCTTGCTGAGCCAATCCTTGCCTCCTTCTCTCTCGGTCTAGCACAGAACGGGTTCAAGTGGGTCTTCTCAGCACTATTCAGCCCGTTTTGGAGGTGTTCCTGACCTTAGTTGGCAAGCCCCCTCTAGAGTTTCTCGTCCCCCGCAGCGTACCCGTCGTTTGGAACTGAGCGATTCGTCAATCAAGTGAGTTTAACTCACTAATCCTTGCTTAGTAGGTTAATGGCGTTTAAGGGTTGATTAGTTTAGACTAAGCATGATTTAGTTGGATAGTTAGGTTAGATTAGCAATTTAATTGATTGTTATTGCATGTTAGGTGGTTAGAGTAGTGTAGTTAGAGCCTAGACAAACTCTAGTATTTATCTAGAGTAGTTTGGAAATTTTCTGAGCTCGTTTCGACTTTTAATTAGGCTTTACGGGCCTAAGTTCTATTTATTTGCATTTAATAATTAATTTTCGTAATTATTTAATTGATTAATTATTTTTCAGAAATTAGATCGGAATAGCCAGTGACTGAAATTTTTTGCTGATTGCGGTGGTGTGATCTATTTATTTAATTGAGTTTTAATTTGTGCAGATTTTGTGTTATTTGTATTTTAGGAATTTATTCCTAAATTTATTTAATTTTTGTAATTAATTAAAAAATTACCGAGCGTCGGTTTACAACGTTAAAAATGGATTTGTGAACTGTTGAAATTAGTGGGATTTTCAAGTATGAAAATATTGTATTTTGGCTAAAGCCGATCATGTACCCACACACGATAATTTTTATCGGGTATGATAAAAAAGCTTCTGGTGAGCGTTAAATTATCAGCTTTGGGCAAGCAATATACTTTCTTGTCGGCTTTGGTGAGCGATATAATTTATTATTAGCTTTGGGCGAGCGATATAATTTATTATCAGCTTTGGGCGAGCTATACTATCTATCTTCAACTTAGGGTAAGCAATCCTAACTTGAGATGACCTTATAGATAGTATTGAGTGGGTTGATCGAGAAAAGGTCGTGATGGCATGTAATCGACTGAGTCGATTGATCAATAGTTCGATCCGATTGAATTGAAGTGATTGGTTGATGTGATTTGTGTATCTATGAGATAGACTGATTTGCAGGAAGGAACAGAGGCAAATGTATGACCTCCGACTCATGTTTGTGCTTAGGCAGCCTCAGGGCGTATTTTCTTTCTAGTCAGGTCTTAGGGGGTAGAACTCACTGAAACGTCGTCTCACTCCATTGTGGGATAACATTTCAAGTTCTTAGATGGCAGCTCCTGGGTTTTTTGGATGACCTAAGAAAGTTACAAAGCATACATCTTATATTCCGATGAATTAGGGCCCTAGGGGTTGGGACTATGAGCTAGTAAGGTCCATAGTCTGGGTCGATGCGGGTCTCACCCACAAGGTGCCCCACCGATACAGATCATGGTACCATCAGGCTCAAGATGGCCAGAGAGAGGGTCCTATATCGGAGTCTAAGATTCCTTTGTACATTCTGGAAGTCGCTTTTGAGAAGGGCACAACTGATCCTCCTCAAGGCTCGATTGTAGACGCAATAGACCCGGCTCTTAAAGTATCGAAGTCCCCGGTGCAGTCTGCTGAAGGCTCCAGTTGGAGTGTAGAGGAAGGCGAAATCATGGAGGATGATGATGAGGAGGACGAGGACCCGTAGTTTGTGAAGCCCCCACCGTTGTTTTTAGACTTGTTTTTCTTATACTGGCTTGTATTATATATGACATGACTGGTATGTTATGAATATATAAGTGTGATGTTGGTTTTTAAAATTATGGCCCTACCTTTCTATTCCATTATGTTATTATCTGGGGATTATTTATCTACTTCTGCATGCATATTAAAAAATAATGGGTCGGCAATGCGTCCTAGGACGTCACTTTTAATTGACCACAGAGGGATGGGCACATGCTCGGAGGATCGGGGCGTGACATTTAAAGTCTACATCCTTGAAGAGTTGTAGCCATCAATCTCAAAGAATTGATGCCATTTCAACTTCCTTGAAGGCCTAGAAGAGCAACCATTCAAGTTTTTATCATTTTTTCCATTCTATCAATTCCTATTTTCCCCACTTCCATCAAAATTTGACAAGTCCACAGTGCTTATTTGAGAAAACTCAAAACACAAAAGTTGTAGATATTCGAGTCTTTGTTCTTTTAGCTTTGAAATCAGCTCATTCTGATTTGAATCAATAAAATTATACCCATTTTCCCGAGCTTGCACAGTATAGAAGTTTCTGCTCGATTTCGTGACTAAGTTTCCATACGTGTGAGTCACTCTCCCAATCCTTTTGTTTGAGTAACCATCCTAGGGCTACATCATTTGGTATTAGAGCTTTAGGGGAGAGGACAATTCCTCCAAGACAAGCAAGAAGTTGAGGTGGCAAAACAATTCCATTGAACGAAGTACAAACACTTGCTAAGAATTTGTAGCAATATATGCAACTACAAATTGACAACTTGACTCAAGAATTTCAACATCTGAGGGTCGAAGCAAACAACCCTCCCCCCTGTTCCAAACTAGAGAATCTAATGGCGATTCCTCTTCTTCAAAAAGTGTTCAGTTATTTCTCTAAATGAGGAATGCTCCATATCATGCATAAGAAGTTCATGAGTCAGATTAGGAAAGGGAAATCAAGAGAGACATTTCGGAATTTTCAGGCATTGATTTTGCTAATGAAATTGTTGGTTGGTTGACACTTGTGAATAAAGTTTTTGAGCATAGGAATGTGCCTGAAGAATGCCAAGTTGGCATCATTGCTATGCGATTTTGAGGCAAGACCATAGCATGATGGAGATGTGAGAAGCATACTCGCCAATTTGTTGGCAAGGCTCCAGTCACTTCATGGAGAAAAATGGAGGAGAAGATTTGAAAGTATTTCCTTTCCAAAGGCTGCAAGAGAGAGCTCTACCAAAGGTACCGATATATGCGACAAAGTACGCAAACGGTAAATCAATACACTAATGAATTCAATGAATTGGTGATTTACAACAACATTCAAGATTTGGAAGAGGTGCTTATGAACAAGTACTTGAATGGTCTTCGACTTTATATCCAAGATGTCTTAGAAGTCCTTGACATTTAGAAGTTGGGAGATGCACATCAGTGGGCACTCAAAGTGGAGTGTTCTCGCTCTAGGAGACAACAATCTTCTACTGTGCCAAACTGAGCAACTAGAAGTACCACCGGCACGGCCAAAGTTGCTGAAACTATGGCACAACCTATTAGTAAGCTTTCTACTCAGCCCAACATTTCAAAACAACAAATTACGTCCGATATATGTTGTTCTTCTTGTGGAGAGATGGGTCATTGTGCTAGTAATTGTCAAAACAATAAGAATTGACTAGCCGATAAAACTTTCTTGGTGGAAAATGAATCGCATGAGGACACGAAGGAGCCACCTAAAGAAGAATTGAAAGATGATGAAGTTGTTATGGAATATGAGCAAATATTGCATTTTGAATTTGGCAAACTTCTCATGATGAGGAAATTTTTTCTCACTCCTAAAGATAACACTGGAGATCGATAGTTGTGCACCAATATTTTTCACTCGGCCTGCAATATTTCTAGGAAAGTATGTCAATTAATTATTGACTCAGGTTATTGTGAAAGTGTAATTTCTAAAGTGATGGCAAGCAAGCTGAAATTAGAATTGAATGTGCACCCCACACCTTACAAACTGTCTTTGTTGAAGAGAGGTATCGAGGGAACCATTTTCAAAGGATACCTTGTCAATTTTTCCATTGGTTCTATCTATTTTGACAAGATATGGTGTGATGTTCTACTCATGGATGCTAGTCATATTATTCTTGGCTCACCATGGCAATTCGATAGAAAAACTATCCATGATGGTTATCATAATACATATTCTTTTGAGTTTGGAAGAAAGAAAATTACTTTGGTGCCTAGTAAGGAACCTCTCAAGACCCCTTTAGTTGAGAATTCCTTATCCCATGAAGGAGGTAAATATTGAGTATATTTTGTTTAACAAAACTGGTGTGGATACTATATCTTCATCAAGTTCAACCTCTTTTGGAAGAATTTAACGTTGTCTTTCCATCGAATTGACCACACGGCCTTCCTCCCATAAGAGACATTCGACATCAAATTGATTTGATGCCTAATGCTTCACTACCTAATCTAGCTCATTATCGAATGAATCTGGCTAAACATGAAGAATTGCAACGACAAGTTATGGAACTCTTGAATAAGGGTTTTTATATGGGAGAGCCTCAACCTGTGTGTCGTTCTAGCTCTCTTGGTGCCCAAGAAAAATGGCACTTGGAGAATGTATTTATAGTAGGGCAATCAATAGGATCACCATCAAATATCAGTTTCCTATTCCCTGTCTTGATGATTTTTTGGATCAACTTTTTGGTGCAACCATCTTTTCAAAGTTGGATTTGAAGAGCGCATAATATCAAATTAGAATCAAGCCCAGAGATGAATGGAAGATTGCATTCAAAAACAAAGATGGACTATTTGAGTGGCTTGTCATGCCATCCGGATTGTCTAATGCAACCAACCACATTCATGAGGTTTATGACCCAGGTTTTGAAGCCTTTTCTTGGGAAGTTTGTTGTGGTTTATGTTGACGATATTCTTATTTTCACTAAGTCACTAATGAGCACTTGAAGCACCTTTAAGAAGTATTACGAGTATTAAGATGAGAATACTTGTATGTTGCCCCCAACAAGTGCCACTTCATGGTGCTACAAATTCTATTTTTGGGATTTCAAATCTCAAAAGAAATCTCAGTTGATGATGCTAAAATCAAGGTAATCAAATAATGGCCAACTCCAACAAGTGTGCATGAAGTTTGAAGTTTTTATAGTCTAACTTCTTTCTATGGGCGGTTCATTGCACATGTTAGCACCATTGCAGCCCTACTCACCTCTCGCATAAAGAAGGGAGTTTTCGAGTGGACAAATGTAGCACAAAAAATTTCAAAACTTCTCAAAAAAAAAAGTTGAGCATAGGTCCGATCCTTGCCTTGGCCGACTTTGATCTTGTCTTCGAGGTGCATTGTGATGCTTTAGGTATTGGCATAGAAGAGTTCTAGATCAAGGAGGTCGCCATTGCCTTCTTTAGTGAAAAAATTGAATGGTGCAAAACATCATTACAGCACCTATGATTTCAAATTTTATACATTATTTCGCACAATTGAGTACTGTAGGTAATATCTTGTTCAATGGGAGTTTATTTTATACATTGACCATGAAGCTCTCAAGTATATTTCAAGGTAACAAAAGCTCAATTCTAGACGTGCATAATGGGCTGAATATGTTCAGGAATTCACGTTTATTATCAAACATAAGGCCGGGAGTTCAAAAATGATCTTGGAAAAATAAGGATCTTCTTGATACAACTTTTGAAAAGTGTCAAATCCAAGAACAATCTAATGCATAGTATAAAGTAAACTATTCTTTCGACTAAGAGCATCAGCAATGTGATGAGGTGTCAACGTTGCCGAGTTGGAAAGGAACGAGCTACTAATGCTGATCTTTATTTGCCGTTACCAATTCCACAAGCTCCTGAGGAAGATATCTCTATGGACTTTGGGTGTATTTGGTTTAGCTTTCACAATTAACTTTGAAAAATGTAAAGCAGTTTAGCCTAAAGGGTTTTAGGAAAATGCAAAGATTGTTTGGTAAATTCTACTTTTATAAGCAACTTTGAAAGAAATGTTGTTTCGTAGAAGACACATTTGAAAACTCATTTGCTGATTAATTTAAAATTTAAAATTTTTACTTGTTTAATACTAAAAAATTTACACTATAGATATCATGTAAACAATTTTATTAAAAAAATTAAATTTCTTTTTTTTTTTGCTATAAAATATCAAATGAAAAAAATTCACGTGATCTCTTTCTCAAGAAGAATACCTTTCATTACAATAAACATGCTAACACATGTTTCAAGGAAATAAATTCATTATCCTTAAAAATTACAAACACCGTTAACAATTTCCTAAATTCATAGTTATTTGATCATGTAAACGTGCCATGTCAGATGCTGTTGGGGTTTCATGAATCAAGTATAAAAGAAAATTTAACATAAAGTACGCAGCGGAAACAAAGATATATTTTATTCATGATTCACCTAAGGCGTTGTTCGTGCGTTTTAATCAAAAATCTGAATATAAATAAGGAGTTAAACGAAATACCTCTCGAAGCGCGCTTTGAAACGAGTCGGTTCGGATGTTCTACAGTTTGAGTCCCCCAAGCGTCAAACCTCTAATTCAGACACGCCAACAACGAACGTTGAACAGAAGAGAGAACTTTCGGATATTCACCACTTCGATCGTGCTAGCAATCACGTGGAAACAATCCATCGTATTCTTGATGTATAATAGTCACGACCCGAACGGGATAACGCTATTCTTTCTTGCGTCTCAAAGACACAAGAACACGCACACAATTTGCTCTCTCTTTTCAGCAAAGCATTTTCTCTCTAAAAACACAAACACACACCCACCTTTCTCTGTTTTTCAACCCACTGTTTTTTGTCGCAAAAACAAACCTTTTAAATATAAAGATATAAACTGATCAGTAACGGTTGCTGATCGTCCCCACTCATGCACGAACGATCGTGCATGAGTGGTTGCTCATCCATGACTTCGTGTATGAGCGGTTGCTCTTGCACGACTTCGTGCATGATGGTCAGCAACTGTTGACCGTTCATGCACGATTTCGTGGATGATGGTCAGCAACCGCTGACCATCCAAGTTTCATGCATGTGCTTCGTGCACATGCAGGAAGCTTTATATATTATTTTATTATTGGTTATTAAAAGGTATTAATTAATTAATTAAACGAACAAATAATTAATTAATCAATCCCTTTTAAAATAAAAGGAATATAATCTTTATATGTACAAATGGAATACACTAACATGTATCCACTTCGGGCATGCATGTGCATTATATGTAAATAGGCTCGTGACTATAATACAAATCAAATCGACACAATTCGATTGCAATAATTGCAAACACATTTGCAACATTATTTCTCTCTTGTTCCTTGTCATCCTAATTGTTTATGGTGTGTGACATCCCTAAGTTCATCACTAAGCTAGTAATAAGACTTGTACTAACACATTAGTGCTCCCAAAAGAATTAATTGTCCCGATTAATCTTTGGGTTTTACAAGCCATGATTGACATCTAGCAATATGTCATGACTACCTAGATAATGTGAATACTTTAAGAACATAATGAACCTGTTAGCTTTGGCTACGGTGTAATTCAATCCCTCTGTCTTACTATGTCCCGATCAAATAAAGACCATAGAATATTTGTCAAGTTATTCATTCAATCATATGCACAAATCTAATTGACATGCATTTTATTTGAGACATAAATAATTTATTCTCAGTTACAACCCCAGCCGAGGATTTCAATGCAGTGTCACAATTAGATCTCATAGGACATCATTATCATACCTTACATATAACAAGGAGACAGATTCCATATTGTGCACATGTGTAACTTCGTATATGAACAAACTATGACCATCAGGTATAAAGACGGATCAACGACCCGGCATTATGTGCACCCGTGGACCATAGTTGTTCAATACACAAGTTAACACTGTGCCTCAGGTCTAAGGATTATTTACACAAGACCAAAGCATGAATAATTAGACAATGACCACGCTAAAAGCTTCCATGTCGCTAATTGTTCTATATGGGTCACGTTCAGTGAATTTGTCTAATACAAACACTTGTGTTTTAACTCTGGCATCATAATACCCAATGACATGTAACTCATCATTCCCTTAAGTATCCAATACTTAATAGCGAAGTTAAGAACACACCGGTCTCAACAGGATTATTAATATCCACTTAATAATCCATTGACGGGGAACGATTTAAAGATTCAGTCTAACTATGAACCCGTCACATATATTCTTGACGTCTCAAGAATAGGTCTAGTTGCAACTGATCTTATGGAATCATTCATAAATATAAAATAATTGGACAAATGAATGAATACGTCATTGCCATTAATTAAATAATAATAATGAAAGTACAACCAAAATCCATAATATGTAACCATTACATAGTAGCTTTAGGGCATACATCCAACAATCTCCTACTTGCACTAAAGCCAATTTGTCTGGTACCTCAAACCCATTTTGTCAATACTTCTTTCAAAAGAAGACTAAGGTAAGGCCTTAGTGAAGGGATCTGCCACGTTTTCTACTGAGGCAATTTTCTGCAAGGTGATATCACCTCTCCCAACAATTTCTCTGATGAGATGGAAGCGTCTCTCGATGTGCTTGGACTTTTGGTGAGACCTTAGTTCCTTAGCTTGAGCTATAGCTCCATTGTTGTCACAAAACAATGTAATCGGTTGCTCAATTGAAGGAATGACTCCAAGTTTAGAAATAAACTTCTTCATCCAAGCGGCTTCCTTTGCTGCTTCAGAAGCAGCTACATACTCTACCTTAGTGGTGGAATCGACAGTTATGCTTTGTTTGGAACTTTTCCAACAACTGCACCACCATTGAATGTAAAGACAAACCCAGACGTTGACTTATAATCATTAGGATCGGAATCAGTATAAGCTACAACTTTAAATTCTCCTTCTCCATATATCAAGAATAAATCTTTAGTCCTTCACAAGTATTTAAGAATATTCTTAACTGCTATCCAGTGCTCTTCTCCTGGATCAGACTGATATCTGCTAGTAATACTTACAACATGCGCAATATCAGGTCTAGTACATAGCATAGCATACATTATGCTTCCAATAGCGGATGCATATGGTATCTTCGCCATCCGCTCTCTTTCTTCAGGAGTGTTGGACACATCTTCTTAGAAAGACGGATCCCTTGCCTAAAAGGCAATAATCCTCTCTTGGAATATTGCATGTTACACCGTGTTAACACTTTGTCTATGTACATAGACTGTGAGAGGCCAATCAATCGTCTTGATCTATCTCTATAGATCTTGATACCTAAAATGTAGGTTGCCTCTCCTAAATCTTTCATGGTGAATTTCTATGACAAGAATAGTTTTATCGATGATATCATTAGTACATTATTTCCAATCAAAAGTATATCATCGACATACAAAACTAGAAATGCAATTGCACTCCCACCAATCTTCTTGTATACACAAGGTTCATTCGGATTTTTTATGAAGCCAAACAATTTGACTACCTCATCAAAACGGATGTTCCGACTTCTGGAGGCTTGTTTGAGTCCATAAATGGATCTCTTAAGTTTACACACCTTCCGTTTTTCACTATTGGATTCAAAACCCCGTGGTTGTTCCATATAGATGTCCTCTTCGAGAAAACCATTTAAAAAAGCCGTTTTGACATCCATTTGAAATATCTCATAATCAAGGTGTGCAGCTATAGCCAACATAATCCGAATGGATTTTAGCATGGCCACAGGTGGGAAAGTTTCGTCATAATCAATTCCTTCTTTTTGACGATATCCTTTTGCCACCAGCCGTGCTTTGTAAGTTCCAATTTGACCTTCATCATTCATCTTCCTCTTGAAGATCCATTTATAGCCAATTGGTATAATACCATTAGGCAGGTCAGTCAAGGTCCAAACCTCATTGGAATACATTGAATCCATTTCAGATTTCATGGCTTCTAGCCATTTACCAGAATCGATGTCCAACATCGCCTCATAGGTTTTAGGATCACCAGGTTGATCACTATCATTCACAATGAATAATGGTTCAATATGATCAACCGAGTGTCTATAACGAGCAGGTGGGCGAGACGTTCTCGCACTTCTCCTAAGAGTTTGTGTATCAGAAGCTCCCACTGAATCTGAGATTGGTATCTGAACTCGGTTGTTTGGCACTTTATTATTTTCTTCTTGTAAGACTATTTTCCACCCAGCACCACTTTCTTGGACGGACTGATTCTCCAAAAAAGAAGCGTGCTTGCATACCAAAATTCTTTGGTTTGAATGAAAATAAAAATAATATCCAAGAGTTTCCTTTGGATATCCAATGAAGCGACCTTGTTCAGATCTTGCCTCAAATTTTTCCATTTTTAGCTTTTTCACGAAAGCTGGACAACCCCAAATCTTAATATGATTAAGACTAGGTTTCCTACTATGCCATATCTCATAGGGCGTAGTTGGAACAGATTTGGATGGCACTCTATTCAGTATATATATAGCTGTCTCAAGGGCATATCCCCAAAGGGATATTGGCAAATCGGTGTAACTCATCATAGATCGTACCATATCTAATAAAGTACGATTTCTTCGTTCAGATACACCATTATGTTCTGAAGTTCCAGGAGGTGTCCATTGTGATAAAATGCCATTCTCTTTAAGATAGTCCAGAATTCAAGACTAAGGTATTCACCTCCTCGATCCGATCGAAGAGCCTTAATACATTTTCCTGTTTGTTTCTCAACTTCAGCCTTGAATTCCTTGAACTTTTCAAATGATTCAGATTTATACTTCATGAGGTATAAATAACCATACCATGACTGATCATCGGTGAAGGTAATGAAGTAATTATAACCACCTCTAGCAGTTTCATTAATTGGTCCACATACATCTGTATGTATTAATTCTAATATGTCAGCAGCTCCTGCATTTTGTCCCACAAAAGGCGCTTTGGTCATTTTTCCTAGAAGACATGCCTCACAAGTCGAGTATGACTCAAAATTTGAAGGATCAATGTATCCATCATTACTCAACTTGTTAATTCTGTCTTCTCCAATATGACCTAATCGGAGATGCCAAACATACTTTTTATTCGGACTGTCTCTAGGGCGTTTATTAGTTATGGCATTTATATCAATTCTATTTTGCTTATTGACATTGGTAATCACATTACCGGACATTGTAATGGTATAAAGATTATTGGTTAATAAGCTAGAGCTAACACATATTCTATTATGATAAATAGAACAAACATCATTAGCAAAAGAAAATTCATAATTCTCTTTACCCAAACGAGGTATAGAGATGATGTTCCTAATAGCATTCTTATAACGCAAACAGTTCTTTAAAACCAATACATGTCCAGAAGGCAAATATAAACAAAAAGTCCCTATAGCTAATGCAGCAACTTTTGCTCTATTGGCAAATGTCAGGACAATCTCATTTCGCCCTAGCATTCTGCTTATTTCCAAATTCTGCAAAGACATACAAATATGTGAAGTTGCAGCAGAATCTAGAACCCATGAGTTGGATTCAGCACTAACCATAAGATTAGTTTCAATAAGCATAGATACCATACCTTCATAAGGTTAGTTCTTCGGCTTGACCTTCAAGCTCGTGAGGTACCTCCTATAGTTCCTCCTCCAGTGCCCTTTGACACCACAGTAATGACATTTTTCTTTATCAATCTTGGGTTTTGGTTGCACAACAGGTTTAGCAGGCCTCTTCCGTTTATTCTTCTTTAAAATAGTCTTACTCCTTGAAGAAGAAGCCTTAGCCATAGACACTACATTTGGCCTCATGTTATGCTTTTCCTTCTCATAAACTACCAGCATGCTATGTAACTCAACAAGAGTTTTCTCCATGTTATGCATGTGGAAGTTTTGGACAAAACCAGAGAAGGAATCGGGTAAAGATTGGAGGATCAAATCCACAGCTAACTCATTGTCCATAACGAGATTCAGCCTAGCCAATTCTTCAATATGCCAGATCATTTTCAAAGCATGATCATTAACTGATGATCCTTCAGCCATCCTCATACGGTACAATGCCTTAGATATCTCATATCTAGAGGTTCAACCATTCTCATCAAAGTATTCCTTTAAATGCAAAATGATCGACCTAGCATATTTCATAGATTCATACTTCTTTTGTAATTCATTGTTCATCGAAGCAAGCATATAAGACCTAACTTTTAAGTCATCATCATGCCACTTATCATAAGTGACACGTTCCTCTTGGGTCTCACCCTCAGGAAAGGAGGTTAGCATCTTTTCATCAAGCACATACCCAATTTTTTCTGAATTGAGAACAATTCTCAAATTCCTCACCCAGTCAGTGAAATTGGGTCTAGTCAAACAATTCTTGTCAAGTATAGAAGCGAGTGGGTTTGTGATCACCATTTTTCAGAGTAATAATATATCTGTTGCAGAAAATAAATTGTTAGCCGTTGTATCTTTCAAAGTTACTATTTCATTTTGGCCTTTAAATGAAATAGATCATCCCACTAAATTTATATTCGAATCCCATACTCCTTAAGATGGGAAGCGGTAATCTTTATTGGGTATAGATTACTAGTGGGGATTGGAGTCCCACTAGCCCAAAGTTCACCTCACTAACAGTTATTGGTGTCCTATGAACTTAGTGAGTGAAGTAGCTTATTCAATGCATCATATGCGAGTCCCAATCATAACTTCGGCCTCTAGACCATGAAAGCCTCACCTAACAGTTATTGGCATCATGATTATAGTTAAGTCTAACCCATCTTCTCATGTAAGTATTGAAAACACAAACGATTTCCTCACCTGACAGTTATTAGAAATCATTTGGCTCCAATCCCACAGCATCATATGCATAATGGAGTGGTCCAATATTATAAATGGTAATTAACCCCTATGTATCAATAACCGGTTAGTTAACTACTATAATATTGGATCAAACCACGACGATGGAAGGCCACGAGTCCGAAACCCGTTTCGACTTAATATTATTAATAAGGAGATTTGGGTCGTTATTAATGGTCTCACTTTGCACATTAACCGGTTTAACATGCATGATAACATAAACACAATAAATAAATAGATATCACATAAACATCTATCCTATGTGGTGATCATGGAATTATGGTTCAATGGGTCTCGAGCCAAAGAGACCCATTTAGCCATCTTAATGTTTTAATAATATGGACCTGCTCTTCACTTTTTCTTCAATCTTTGAACTCTTCAAAGACCGGGCCCAGAGAGCTCATCGGTTTAATGGCTCCTCCAATGGCTCCTCCTCTCTTGTAGTATTTACATCAACAATTGAAATACTAAACTATATTAAAATTACATATTAAAATAAAATAAAAGGAAGGACGCAGCCTCCATTTAATAATTACATCCCCAAAAAGAATACCTGTAATCATCATATATTCATCCATACAATAATCACAACAATTAGGGATTTTTCCATGATCACCACCCTTTCTTACGAGCCATAAATTCAAAATTTAAAGCTTTAGAAGGCATGCATAAAATTCTACATATCATTTGCAAAATATAAACACAAAGTATAACAAGTTACGGATTTTTGATTCAAAATTGGTTTAGTTCTAATTCTTGCTTAGTTGATTAAATTTATCATATAAATTAATCAACCTCTATAGGCCACATAAGAGCAAGAGAACCAATTCTCTTAACAAAAGTAAATTGGCCATTAGAACACAAAAATATATTTGAACTATAAATCAATTAAACGCACGAAAAACGCCTAAGGTTGGCTCTGATACCACTGTTGGGGTTTCATGAATCATGTATAAGAAAATTTTACAAAAAGAACGCAGTAGAAACAAAGATATATTTTATACACGATTCTCCTAAGGCGTTGTTCGTGTGTTTTAATCAAAAATCTAAACATAAAACGGAGTTAAACGAAATACCTCTCGAAGTGCGCTTTGAAACGAGTCGGTTCGGATGTTCTATAGTTCGAGTCCCACAAGCGTCGAACTTCTAGTTCAGACACACCAACAACGAACGTCGAACAAAAGAGAGAACTTTCGGATATTCACCACTTTGATCATGCTAGCAATCACATGGAAACAATCCATCGTATTCTTGATGTATAATAGTCACAACCCGAACGAGATAACGCTCTTCTTTCTTGCGTTTTAAAGACACAAGAACACGCACACAATTTGCTCTCTCTTTTCAGCAAAGCATTTTCTCTCTAAAAACACAAACGCACACCCACCTTTCTCTGTTTTTCAACCCACTGTTTTTTGTCGCAAAAACAAACCTTTTAAATATAAAGATATAAACTGATTAGCAACGGTTGTTGATCGATGGACGATCAGCAACCGTTGCTGATCGTCCCCACTCATGCACGAACGTTCGTGCATGATGGTCAGCAACTGCTGACCGTTCATGCATGATTTCGTGGATGATGTTCAGCGGTTGCCGACCATCCAAGTTTCATGCATGTGCTTCGTGCACATGCAGGAAGCTTTATATATTATTTTATTATTGGTTATTAAAAATGTATTAATTAATTAATTAATTAAACGAACAAATAATTAATTAATCAATCCCTTTTAAAATAAAAGGAATATAATCTTTGTATGTACAAATGGAATACATTAATATGTATCCACTTCGGGCATGCATGTGCATCATATGCAAATAGGCTCGTGACTATAATACAAATTAAATTAAATCTCATTTAATTTAATTTCAAATCGACATAATTCGATTGCAATAATTGCAAACACATTTGCAAAATTATTTCTCTCTTGTTCCATGTCATCCTAATTGTTTATGGTGTGTAATATTCCTAGGTTCATCACTAAGCTAGTAGTAAGACTTGTACTAACACATTAGTACTCCCAAAAGAATTAATTGTCCCGATTAATCTTTGGGTTTTACAAGCCATGATTGACATCTAGCAATATGTCATGACTACCCAGATAGTGTGAATACTTTAAAAACATAATGAACCCGTCAGCTTTGGTTACAGTGTAATTCAATCCCTCTGTCTTACTATGTCCCGATCAAATAAAGACCATGGAATATTTGTCAAGTCAGTAATTCGATCATATGCACAAATCTAATTGACATGCATTTTATTTGAGACATAAAAAATTTATTCTCAGTTACAACCTCGGCCGAGGATTTCAATGCAATGTCACAATTAGATCTCATAGGACATCATTATCATACCTTGCATATAACAAGGAGACAGATTCCATATTGCGCACGTGTAACTTCGTATATGAACAAACTATGACCATCGGGTATAAAGACGGATCAACGACCCGGCATTATGTGCACGCGTGAACCATAGTTGTTCAATACACAAATTAACATTGTGCCTCAGGTCTAAGGATTATTTATACAAGACCAAAGCATGAACAATTAGACATTGACCACGCTAAAAGTTTCCATGTCACTAATCATTCTATATGCGTCACGTTCAGTGAATTTGTTTAATACAAACACCTGTGTTCTAACTCAAGCATCATAATACCCAATGACATGTAACTCATCATTCCCTTAAGTATCCAATACTTAATGGCAAAGTTAAGAACACACCAGTCTCAATAGGATTATTAATATCCATTTAATAATCCATCGACCGGGAACGATTTAAAGATTCAGTCTAACTATGAACCCATGACATATATTATTGACGTCTCAAGAATAGGTCTAGTTGCAATTGATCTTATGAAATCATTCATAAATATAAAATAATTGGGCAAATGAATGAATACGTCATTGCCATTAATTAAATAATAATAATGAAAGTACAACCAAAATCCCTAATATGTAACCATTACATAGTAGCTTTAGGGCATACATCCAACAGATGCTACATTATCATTTTAAGCATTATCCTCCTCACTTACATCATCGAAATCCATTATATATAAATTGGGATCCAAATCTATTCTAGCAAACTGTGCATCATTCACGGCATTTCTTCGTATATAATCGCTATCACAATTTTCACTTGTTTTTTGTATGGATGACTTTGCATAATCTTTAGAATCTTTCACTTCTTCGTCAATACTCTAAAAGCTTGCTCAATTTCTGATCATATGAAGAGTAGGCACGATTGAACACTTCTTTATAACTTGTTGGTTGAGGACCTCGTTGAGTAGCAGCCAGCTTAGGACTATGGAGAGACCATTCAATATTTCACAAGAATAACAACAAAGGAGGCTCTGGAAGTTTGTGGATGGACCCATTTTCAAGGAACCAAGAATGAACCCATTTCAAGGATTTATCGGCATCGTTAACTTTTTTAATTGTCCACCAAGAATCGGAGCAACTTGGAGATATCAAACAGTAAATGGTCTTCGCCCTCAGATTGTCCGCAAACAAATAAATCTTTGGTTTGGATGGCTCAGGCATAAACATAAATAGTTAGAGTTTAGTCCAGAAGAATGCACGCCTGGGTTGCAATACGCCCCTTTCGCTACTCCAGGCGCAGTAATGACAAAATACATCAATCACAAGCAAGTGTCATTGGCCAAAGAAATTGAAACAACGCCACCCGATCACTCCTGTGCCGTGTCTATTCAAAGTAAATTCGAGAACCCATGTCTCCATTACCAAACCAAGAAATGTCAATGGGTCTAAGCAATCAAAAACCACAAGCACCATTTGATCACTGCTATGGAAAGACATTAAATCGCTAAACCGTGAAGAAATTCACCGGCTATTTCAACATGCCGATGAACCAAATGCTGGAACCACACGAACCATGAATGAAAAATCATCACTCAAAAGAAATTAACCAAAAAAAGAAAAAGAAAAAGTTTCAGAACAACAGTGGTACTGAGCCAAAAACTGAAGTAGAGGAGAAGAAGCAAGGATGGGAAACCAACAATGTATTTCACCGCTAGAAAGCAAGTAGTTTCACGCACAGACTAGTTTGAGACTCAGCGAGGCATGAAATTCTCGAGGGCATGGGATTCAAGAACGACTGCAAAATTTGAGCACGAAAGAACGAAGAAACGAAGTGTGGCGAGATTAAATGAAGTCAGGGGTCAAAATCTTACAAGTAAACGGCTGGGGCTTTGGTGCCCCCCTTCCCGCCATAAGTTTCCCAAATTTTCGACAACCACACTCTTCATAAACATGGAGAGAGAGAGAGAGAGAGAGAGAGAGAGAGAGAGAGAGAAGGGATGGGAGATATCGAGCGAGTCACGGAGCAGAACAGTAGAGCGAAGGCTGCAATCGAGTGAAGAGCACATTCGAGCAAGGAATCGTCTTCGTAAGGGAGAGAGCGCTGGAAGGGTGCTGAGTGAAGAAAGAAAGATGGAACGTGGAGAACAAATTGGATCTAGGGTTTTACTATTTATAAGGGGTAAAATTGGATTTTTAATGATGTTTTGAGGGCAAAATAGGCAACTAACTACTTGTCATTAATTCAACCTTTCAGCATTCTGAAAATTTTGGAAGTTCAAAACAATTCCCCACTTGCTTTGACCTTTCAACCTTCTTAACACTAGCTTTCACTTGAAAGCTCATTGAGAATGGTTGCCAAATACCTCAACATTTCCCCAAGAAGCTTTGGAGGCTAAAAGTCCCTTCAAAATGTTAACCCAAATGCACATTTTTGTCCTTAGACCACCATGTACACCAAGAGGTATGGATTCAATCTTTGTGATTGTTGATAGATTTTAAAAAATGGCAAGCTTCCTTCCTTGTCGTAAAACTATGGGTGCCTCATGGATTGCTGAATTATTCTTCAAAGAAATTTATAAATTGCATGGCCTTCCTAAGATTATTACTTCTGATAGGGATAGCAAATTTCTTAGTCACTTTTTGTCACATCCCGAACCTTGAGCACGTGCACATTCCTTGGTGGTCGATGAAATTGTTATGTCCCAGGATGCATTGTTGACCCATTCATTTTATTGCTCATGCGGAAGTGAATAAACAAATCCCCTAACAACTAACAGCATGAGATAGAAAAACAGGATAACAAATTCACAATAGAAACACACTTTTATACACAAACTAGATTTATATACAAGACTAGTCTGTCTACAAAAAAGATCAGCCCTCAAAAGGAAACTGTCCTACGACCTTCTAGTCAGGCATGTTCACCAACCCTTTGGACTCTACAGGCTCCGAGGGCGCCGGGTCCTCCACAGCACCATTAGGATGATCAATTGTACCATCGCAAAAAGCGGCATCGACAACCATAGCAAGGACCTCAAAACCCTGAAGGGGACCAACTCTGTATCCATTGAGCCCGCGGCGAAACCATGCCCTAAGTTGATGAGGTACCCTCTGAGGTAAGCCCTCATTGACCCAGATGGTGGTCACTACGAGCTCATAGACCTAGACCTTGTGACCTCTAGGAACAGGGTAGTCAGTAACCAGCTCAGTAACCCTCTGAGGCTAACCGTAACGAACTGGCAGGGCCATCATCTAATTACCTTAAAAGAATTGAGCTCACGACGGGGTGAGACAATGTCTTAGCAAGTCCACTCCCTAAACTCCGACTATGAAGAAAATACGCCTAGCCATACAATCACACAACCACAAAGACTCATCTTGTCTCAGATTCTTCTTGTAGGTCAGCACAGTTGAAATACATAACCATACGCAATAATCAAACTCAACCAATTGGAATGCCACCACTTTCACCTCAATAAACACAAGATTCCCGATTATAAGGTCAAATCATTATGACACGTCGCATACTGTGTTACACAAGTTTGTCCTATAATCAGGTGCGTCAAAATCACCCAACATGCGTTCCAATTTTTAATCACGGCCACACATGGGCACGGCTTACTCGATATTCGGCGGTCTTCTGGCGTAACCAAGCATCGCCTCACCCCTTGAGTGCGGCAACGTTCACTCAACACACATTAGGGACGGCATTCCCGAAGGAGTTTCAGTCCGGCCTCTACCGCGATCCGGCATCCATTAATAGGGCATCCCATATAGGGGCACGTCTACCCGACTCATTTCGGAGATGATTCTCTTAACCAACACACGATCATTCAATGTTGGCCAAGGACACCGTGCATTACACTCAAATGCCTCGATTAAAATAATGAACTTGGCCTATTTTCTTTATATTAAAAATATATGGTAAAATAATCGTGTGTGAGTATACGGTCAATTTGAACCAGAAAAATTGATACCCTTCCTTTTAAAATCTCACTATTTGATATAGTCTTTAAAATCATTTTCGGTGTTAAAACCCGACACATGGGAGTTTTTAATTAAATATCAAAATTTCACAATTTTGGAATAAATAACCAAAATTCCAATCACCACTCAATTTGCACAAATTAACACTCGATTGCATAAACTAAGCACACCATTGCAATCGAACGAAATTCCGGTTATCGGCTATCCCGGTATAATTTCTGGAAAATAAGAAATAATTAAATAAATAGCAAAATTATCTTGCTTAAAAACCAAATGAATTTGATTAATGAAATCTTGCTTAATGCAATTATCTTGAACCTTGAAGAGTTCAAACCCCTTTGAAAACCTAGAAGAGTTTTCTCTTTGTGCTTGAAGAGTCAGGGCTTTGAAAGTTTGCATCATTGAAGAGTTGCAGCCATTAATGTTGAAGAATTGATGCCATTTTAACTTCCTTGGAGACCTAGAAGAGCAATCATTGAAGTTTTTATCATTTTCTTCATTCTTTCCATTCCCATTTTGCTCGCTTCCATCAACATTCGACAAGTCCACAATGCTTAACTGAGCAAACTCAAAACATGAAAGTTGTAGATCTTCAAGTCTTTGTTCTTTTGGCTTTGGAATTAGATTATTTTGATATGAATCAACAAAGTTATGCCCATTTTTCCAACCTTGCGTGGAATAGAAATTTTTGCTTGACTTCGTAACTAAGTTCCTATATGTGTGAGTCATTCTCCTAATGCTATTGTTTGAGTAACCAATTTAGGGCTACATCAGATTCCTTAATTTAGAGTATAATAGACATAGAATAAGGAAAATGATAAACTTAAAGAAAACCGACAAATATACAAAATTTATCACGTGTATCTATTGATGATCATTAATTGTGCAACCTTGACCGAGAGCTCAAAGTGAACAACCATGTTCTTGAGTTATGTAACTTGAAACTAAAGTGGCCATGGTCGCCGTGAGCTTGAGGCTCAAGAAGTCATGCTGGCCTTGAGCTTTCATGGCTTGAAAAGATCTAAAGGACATGACCATTGCAAGCTTCATGACTTGAAAAATCTCACCACTGGCCATCTCGAACTCAAATTGAACAACCATGGCCACAAGTTCAAAGGGCTACAACATCAACAAACTTGAGCTTGAACATCCATGGTTGCCATAAGCTAAAGCTTGAGCCAAGACTATGATAACTGTGATGGGGGAGAATTACCAAAAAAGTCATGAATCTATTGAAATTGTGTAAATTCACTCCTAATTAATTTTTTTTTGGCTAATTGAATCGTAAACCTCATACAATTGTGCCAACTTAGTCCATCTGGCTAAATTTGGCCAATTGACGTTGATGTGGATGCTTATCGTTCGGCTAACAATGACGTAGACAACTTTTTAATATTTTTTTTAAACAAAGATTTCTCTCTTTTTCTCCTCCTTCCTCATTTTTCCTCTAGCCAATAGTCAAATGATGGCGATCGACTAGAGGCAAGAATCAATTGTTGGACTGAGGTGATCAGCCATTGGCGAGATGGGCAAGGCAAACTCACCTCGCCATCCTTGGGCGAGGGCTAGCTTACTTGACCACTAGCGAGCTTGACCTCACCTGCCCTTTGGCAAAGCTTTCCTCACTATCATTGGGCAAGGTTCACCTTGCCTAGCTACTGGCATTGTGAGATAGGAGCTTGCCTTGTTAGGGGCTAGGTGAGCTCGACCTCACAACCCTCACCAAGCAACTGCGAAGTTGAGCTCATCGAGCCATTTGCAAGGCTCACACTCGCCATATTTGGTGAGGTTGGCCTCTCTAGTGGCTAGGCAAGCTTTCCCTTGCCCAATGACAATGAGGTGAGCTCACTCTTACCTAGCTCACCACTAGCTGGTCATCTCATTTCGGAGACCAGCCAAAAGAAGAAGGAATTAAGAGGAAAAAGAAAAGAGAAAGAAAAAAAAAAGGGAAAAAGAAAATAAAAACATAGAGTGGGAGAAGACCTAGTGTTTCATATTTGGAAATTTTCGGAAGCATTTCCTATGCTCATGTCTTAAAATAGAAAATATCAAAGTTAGAAGATAAGAGCAAAAAGCTCCTTTTTATCGAGTATGTCTCCTCATTCAAAGCATATAAATTATTTGATCCTTACACTTAAAAAGGGGATGACATTAAAAGTGCCAAAGTTGTGTATGACACTCAACTTCGTAACAAAAGTTTTCACTAACTCACTTAAGTATCAAATTAGAGAAAAAAACAATCACTTACGTGCCTTCCACGAGAAATTTTGGCTAAAGAAATTACATGGCTTTTATAATTAAAAATTCAACCTGATGGGGCATTTTTTTGGCAATGAAGCGATCAATTTTTGACAACAACTAACACTAAAGTGAGCCATGCCAGTGAGCCACTTAGGATTGAGAAATTAATTAAATATGGCTATGTTGGATTTTCGGCGATCTCGATTGGAGTTGGCATTTAGGTGATCATTTTTTTTTTTAAGGGCACTTAAGTGATTTGAAAAAACTTTTAGTACTAAAGTGAGCATTGTACACAAAATTTGCACTTATAGTGTCATCCCACTTAAAAAGTATATAAAAGCAAAGATATCAAGTTCAATGAAGAAGGCATGTGAAAAGACAATCCAAAAGATGAAGTGAATGTTCATGGTGATTCCAATGGAATGGAGTTGAAGGATTGCTCTACACCTTCTTCTCTATTATCTTTTTAAAGTCCATCATCACCAATTTCTTCGAATAGTGTTGATGATTTGTTAGTACCCAAATCGAGGAGATTATTTGAGCTTTATGAAGTTGCCGATGAGCTTCACCTTGTGTGCCTTCTCGCAGATTGTGAGCCACTTGTCTACGATGATGTTGTCAAAGAAGAGAAATGGAGGAAAGGTATGAATGAAGAAATTGAAGCTATCAAGAAGTATTCGACACGAGAGCTTGCTCATCTTCCTAATGACAAGAAAGGCACTAGCGTTAAATGGGTGTATAAGGCTAAAAAGAATGAGAAAGGGGAAGTTATAAGGTATTAGGCTACATTAGTCACGAAGGGGTACAAGCAAAAGGCTACGATCGACTATGATGAAGTTTTTGCCCCTATCATCTGCATGAAAATGATTAGATTGATCATTCTTACTGTGACTAAAAATGATTGGCAAATTTATCAAGTGGATGTCAAATCAACATTTTTAAATAACATCCTTCATGAGGGGATATATGCTCAAGAATGCATGGGATGTCAAAGATCATGTAGACAAATCATTGAGGTTGAAGAAAGCCCCATATCGATTTAAACAAAAACCAAGAGCATGAAATTCTAGCATTGACACTTATTTTAAGGCAAATGACTTCTCTCAATGTTCATACAAACATGTACTTTACTTGAAGCAAGAAAAAGAAGTGAAGCAAAGTGTAGATGGGTTTTAATTTCTCAAAAAGGATATGCACAAAACATTCTTGAAAAATTCAATATAAAGAATTGTACACCAGCCAATACACTAATGGAGTGTGGAGCCAAGCTTCCAAAGTTTGATGATAGTGTTGATGTTGATTCAATGTACTATAGAGCTTGAGATATTTGATATGTACTAGATTGGATATCATGTACAATATTGAAATATGAGTTGGTATATGGTGAAACCAAAGTTATCTCATCTTCATAGGGACTATTGCTCATGACTTACACTGCTATCGGTCTAAATTCTTCCTTCTTGGAGTCTATTTAGATAATGATTGTGGTGGAGATATTGATGGTTTAAAAAAAATAAAATGCACAACAGGCTTTCTATTTTTCTTGTGTGACAATTCTTTCACGTGGTTATCAAATAAGCAATCAGCATTACTCTTTCGACATGTGAAACTGAATAAGTAGCAACATATTCATGTATTTGTCATGCAATATGGTTGAGAAGACTACTCAAAAAAATTCATATGAAGCAGAAGAAAGTAACAAAATATTTGTTGATAATATTTTTGCTATTACTTTAGCGAAAAGTCTAGTGTTTCATAAATGAGGCAAACATATCAATTTTTGATATCACTTCATTCAAGAACAAGTGATAGAGAAGAAAATTGAAGTTTCACATTTGAAGATGAAAGACTGAGTAGCAGATATTTTTACTCAAGATCTCAAGATTGATGCCTTTCAAAAGTTGAAGAGCTTGCTTAGAATGATTGATAGAAGATAATTTGGTTTAAGGAGTAGTGTTAGTAATTAAACTAAATTCATAAATGTTCTACATGCATCTTGATTGTTCGTGTTCTATGTTTAGTCAATGTTTTGTAAATACATCTTGACTGTTCGTGTTTCTATTTCTAGTATAATGTTTTGTAAATTCCTAGGAATCTATCTCCTTGGAATACAATGTTATATATATATATTGAGTTTGAGCCTGATAGATGAAATTTGACCCCAGATTAATTGTTATTCGTGGAGATTTGAAGATTCTGAATCGGATATTTTACGGATGATCTAAATTGAGTTATCTTTCAAGAAGCGGAGTTCTCCTACCATGTGTTGGAGTGCATGACTGAAATTGGAAAGTCCATCTGCAACTTTAAATTCGATATTGACTTGGTTAATGTGACAAACCAAGATATCGACGAAAAAAAGGAAAGTGCAGTTCGGTTGTTTCCTCTTCCAACTAGGTGTTGACTTCTTTGACCAAATCCCATGATTTCTTATCCTTGTTGGCGTTGGCTTCTGAAGTTGTCAAGAAGGCACCTAGTTGTTGGAGATTACATGAAGCACCACCTTCACCTGAGTGCTTAGAAGGGCACCGTCGTTGATGCATGCAATCTTGAAGCGTTGTCTCAAAATGAGTGCTTGGCCATGGGTTTCTTCATTGGTTTTATTTGTGCAATTACACCAAGAAGATTTAGTGTTCAAGTTGATTAAATCTTGCGAGTTCAATATTTGTTAATTCTTTCGTGAGATTTAGAGATTATTTCGTGAAAAATTACGGATTTAAACACTGCATACGTTATCGAATGTAATTGGGGCTTGAGAAACACTGAGTGTGATTGAGTGACTCGAGCATGTAATCTCTGTTACATCACTTGATCTATAATGAAATTCGTATCTGCTTGCGTCATGGACGTAGGTCACTATGACTAAACCATGTAAATTCACATCCAATTTATTTTCTTATTGTGTCTAATTTATTATTTGATTGCTTGCTTTCCGCAACAATTGGTATAAGAGCCAAACTTGGCTAAGTTGAAGCAAATTAATGACAACAAAAGAAGGAAAAGTGAAAATTGACAAATTTGATGGAAAGAACTTTGGTTTCTGAATTATGCAGAATGAGGATTATTTCGACCAGATGAAATTACACTTGCCCTTGTCTAGGGTGAATCTAAAGAAGATGAAGCAAATTGATTGAGATTTGTTGAATATATGAGCTATGGGTGTTATTCGATTGACCTTGGCTTCTAACGTCGTGTTTAACATCATGAAAGAATAAAAAACTATGGATGTGATGAAAGCCCTGTCGAATATGTACAAGAAACTCTCTATGATCAATAAGGTCTATTTGATGCCGTGTCTATTTAATTTGAAGATGAGTAAAGATGCGTCAATTGCATATCATATCAATGAATTCAATGAGATTGTTAGTTAATTGAGTTCAGTTGAGACTGACTTTAAAAGTAAGGTACGTGTTTAATTCTATTATTTTCATTGCATAATAGTTGGAATACTATTGTTATTACTGTTAGTAATTCCTCTAGGTCAACAAGCTTGATGCTTGATGGGGATCAAGATTTAATTCTTAGTGAGGACATTTGTAGAAAAGAATTTGTTGAACTTATATCTGCTGCTTTAATAGATGAAACTAGAGGAAGAACTAGTACATAGGTTAGTAGGAGTAGTATAAACATGAATAGACATAAGGATTAGAATGCTTGATGATATCATGATGACATTGATTGAAGTGAGGCATCTTCCAAAGTTGAAGAAGAACTTAATTTTTTTGAATGCCCTATATTAAGCTAAATATCGATATATTTCAAAATGTGAAATTCTTAAAATTATTCGAGATGCTTTGGTGATAATGAAAGGAATCAAGCACAGTGACTTGTATGAACTTCAAGGTGAGACAGTGATAGATTTCACTAGGGAGATGTCAAATGCATCTGTTAGATAGTTTGAATTGTGGCGTAACATTTGGGGCACATTGGCTAGAGAAGCCTAAAGGTTTTAAGTGAAAGAAATTTGCAATATCGATATGTTGCTAACAAACTGAATGTATGTAGGTGCTATGATTTAGATCAACAGTAGAAAGTTCAGTTTAGTACGACTTTCAAAGAAATTGTGATATCCTGATTTTCAGGTTTTGATTTCGATTGGATAAGATGGGCCTTTCGTCGACACAACTATAGTGTTTTTCTCTGAGTTGGCAACTCATGAGATAACTGATCTATCGAGTGAACCATTAATGGATTTTAAATGCAATGGACTTGAGAATTCAACTAGGAATCAACTGTTCGACTGTGCTAGTCTGCAAAGGTCATTACAACATTGTCAAAGTCGATTAGAGACCAGAGATAAGTTGATTTGACTGAGATGTGTGATCAAGGTGTGAGTGATTCCAACTGATTGCAAAATTCTCGTCAATCAGCACTACACCGATTTTATGTCATTTTGGGTACCCTGTGTCCGTATTTAAAACCTTGAGATTTTCACGATCATTGAGAGTCACTAATGTGTCGAAGAGGTATATGTGGCTCGACGAAAATCGACTACGGGTCATTTGCACCAAAAACTCCTAAAACTTACCTGGTAGGTAAGGTCATACTAAAAGCGCGTTTGATTGAAAATAATCACAAATTTGAATTCAATTTCAGAAATTGAAAGTCCTGTTGTATCATGAATCATTCTAGGAATGTCGGCTTTATGGCACCCCTCGACGGCCCCCAATCCGTTAGGGTCACCACAGGTACTTGTCACTCATCTTACTACATACCAGTAAGGTAATTTTTTTTTTTTATTAAAGTAAAACCATAGTTCATAAGGGGTTGATCAATAGAATACTTTTCCATTTTTTTTTAAAGGTCCCAGCGCAGTTCACTAGCAGAAGCATAAACATATCTCATCAATTCTCACTTCAATAACAATAATGCAATGCACACCACCTACGCTCCAAATGAAAAGACAAAGCCAAGTCACTTTTATTTATATTTTCACGATAGATATTTCGGGTCGGTACAGCAAAGGCCAAGATTTTTAACTATACTTGGCTATAACTCAAAAGAGAACTTGACCCTACATCAAACATGTACACCCATCCATCAACAAGCATAAGCTATCCCTAAAAAGTGTCAGCTCCCACCAGCTATACGTGCCATCACACCCAACTTGGTGTATCGGGCAGCGGTGGTGGCAGCATCCTTAGCATCACTCCACCACGCTGGACATGAACAGAGAAAAACTCCTAGATAACTGGGCCATCAGCAAGACCCACATCATACACCACTAAGACACGGACTCGGACATACGCTAGACCAGGCAAACTAACATAGGAATGCTCTGTGCACTCCACCTCGACATCAGATGGCAATCCATAATAAGTACTGTGTGCAACTGGTAGCAAATGCATCTTTCTAATCTGAAATGTTAATCCCCAAAAAGGGGTGAGTACAACCACTCAGCAGTAAAGATTCACCAAACTACACAATGCGTCAAACAGAACAATCAATGTATTAAGAATAAAACACATATCATTCATGCATTTAAGCATACCTCACCTTACAGCCATGCATATACACCATACAATATGCATAAATCACCATGCACTTGTACTTATATCATCGAGTAGCCATGCATATCATCATGTAACATGCATATACCACCATGCACTTATACATGTATCATCAAGCACCCAAACATATATCACCAAGATTCATATTATTTTTCTTTCTAGGGACCAATTTTTGCATCCCACAATTTATCGCTCGCATCCAACCTAGCATCGCGAGGAACCTCCGGCACACACCTCCGGGCATCCGGTACACACACTTCGGGCATCTCGTACCCCAATTAGCATCACGAGGTATCCCCCCGGCACACACCTCCGAGGCTTCTGGCACACACCTCTGGGCATCTCGAAACTCCCAAGGACATCCGACACACACACTCCAGGCATCTCGAAACTCCCGAGACATCGTCGGCTCACACCTTCAACGGTCTTGTTATTATCTTAATTTATATTTACACATGTATTTCAATTTCAACATAGCATTTGATGCAACAATATCAAGGTTCTCAACCAACTTTTGATGTCATATAACATGCCATATGTCACCACATATGCAGCATAATCAACCACTCAAAACATCATATCACATGGAACAATTTCATTTATTTTTGAAAATATAACAATTTCGGATAAAAACGGATTGCACTCCTTTGGTCATAATTCTTGAAAATTTAGTAAACAACCTTAATAAATTATAAAAATTTGACATGTTATATACAATCTAGAGAAAAATATTCTGTGAAGGACACCATATCAAAAGAATACCATACAATTCGGTACAGTCCACACATCACAGTTTTTATAATTTCGGAATATTGTCATACACAGTTTTATTTACAAATTCAGTAAAAATCCTAAATCAATTCCAAAAATTCTGAAATTTTTATATGTTATAGAATAAATCTAGAAGTAAATAGTTCATGAATAACTCAAAATAGATTCGTGATAAATTAAAATCTATAATAACCATAACCGTCTATAACCCTCGGCACCGAATTCCAGTTCTAACCGTTTTGAATAAAGATTGTTTCACCAACCTAAACTCATCCATTTCCTCTAAATTTTTAGTATGTTACTCCTTAACATGTCATCTTCAACTTTCATTTAGAACACGAAATCAAATTTCAACCAGAAAATTTCACAGAATCACACTAGTTCAGTATTACGATTTCCAGATCTAACTTCTTTAAAGAAAAATAGTTTCACCGGTCTATAATTGTTCATTTCTTCTGAAATTTTGATATGTTACTCTCCAAGAAGTTCTCTACAACTTTCATCAAGAAGTCGAAGTGAGATTCCAACTAAAAAAATCGCATGCAGCTCAAGAATTCATCAAAGATCGGACTGCCTTTCTAGAAAATAGAATGCAAGACTACCATATTTTCCGTAGAGCTTCGAATTTCTTCACTTCTACCTCAACCAAAGTTTAACATCCCTTACAATACATATCACAGCAAGCAAATGGTAGGTTTTAGGACTCTACTTGTCTCTAATCCGAGCACAAAACAGCAAGCAAAGATGGCGGGGCAAGGCGGGACTTGATGGCTCGACAGTGGCGAAGAACAGCAACAATCGGCCTCACTCTTCCCCTTCTTCTCTCGCTCGCTCGCTCTCTCCCTTTCTCTCTTCTCTCTTTCTCTCGGACGGTCACTCTCTCTCTCTTTCCTCCTTTCTCTTCGTGTGACACCCCCCTCCCTTGCTCAATCCGCCCCTTCTTCTTTCTTCCCCCTCATGATTAGCATGTAATTATTTCTTTGCATGCAGGTGACACTTGGTAAGTCCGCTAAGCCACTTGGTAATTGCCATGCAAGAGGATGGGCCTCTCATGGGCCGCCCCTCCTTCGTCGACAGCCCTACAGGCTTCATGGGCCAGGCCTCCTCCCCCTTGGTCGACGGCAGCTCCTTTCCTTTGAGCTTCGCGGGCCAAGCCAAAAGGGCTGAATGGTGGGGCTGATCTTGGGCTGATAAATTCAACCCACTCTTCTAATTTTTCCCTTTAATCATCACCTAATTACCCATCATATAATTACCTAATTACACTTATTCACTTGGCCATAAAGCTTGCAACATAAATTAATAAATTCCAGCTTATAAACCACATAGCCAAGAATAGAATTTTCTTTCCTATTAAATAATTATCCATTAAAAGCTTGGCCATAAATCTTATTGCAAATTATGGATTAAATGGCTACAATACAACTTGATGGTACTTCCATCACCTATTCATAGGCCTTAATGTATCTGGAGGTCGCCATGAATTTTGGGATGCCACAGACTCACCTTTTGAGAAATTTCTGTTGAGTTCGGGATTTTTATGAAAAATCGTTGCAAACAATTCGGAAAATGAATGGAAATTCGGATTGGCCAATTTGAAGAGACTTTTGGCATCTGGTGTAAGTGAATCGGTGAATGAAAGTTGCTTGGGCTTTTTCTACATTCAAATAGGACCTCAATCGGATTTGTTTGTTCAGAAAATCGGATTCCGAAAGAAAATGAAAAAGAATTCGGATTTGAAGGAAATTCATGAGATGAAAGAACTGACTCATCTGGGTCTTCGTTTAGACTTCACATTATTCAATTGGTGAAGAAATCGGCCCTAGGAGGACCAATTGGTGAAGTGTTGAAGTTGAACAAATTTATAAATAGGTTTTGTTCTAATTTTTCTCTCTTCTTTTTGGACCCACGCCCACACGCACGCAGCCCCCTCCTTTCAGCCGCACGTTTTTCTCCTTTTTCTTTCTTGTTTGGCCGACATTCCCATGCTAGTCTTCTCATTAAATTATTGGACTTTAGTCTTCCATTTACTTGGAACGTTGACCGCGGGGCCCCACTTTCTTCTTATCCCTGCACGAACGTCCCATTCATTCTCTCTCTCTTTCCCCTTAACTTCCTGGCCTGCGCATCAGTCCACCTCCACCGCCTCTACATCTCCACGGCACAGCTGCCCCACGATCTCTCTCTCTCTTCTTCACTGTCCCTTCGTCCGCGACTTAACCGAAGCAGCCCTCGAACCAACAGTTCAGAACCGAGATCCCAGCAGCAAAACAGATGCTTGCGGGGCCGTTTTCAGGCCGTTCTGGGCCCCCGTTGGCGCTGCCGCTTTGGGATTTATCGAGCTTCGTCGCATGCTTGTCAATTTGATCCGAGCGGATCTTAATTTAAGTGAGTTTTGCTCATTAATCCTTGCTTAGTTTGCTAATGATGCTTAAGGGTTGATTAGATTTAATTAAGTGTAATTATGTGGTTAGATTAGAGTAGATTAGTGATTATTAGTTAATGATGATGCATGTTAGGCATTTGGCTAGTGCAATTAGATAGAGGATAGCCTATATTATTTATTTAATGCATCTCGGAATTTTTCTCAACCCGTCTTAGGCTTCAATTAGGCCTTATTGGCCTAAATTGGATTTTTAGTATTTATTTATTAATTTTCGAAATTAATTAATTATTTATTTATTTTCCGGAAATTCAACCGGGATGGCCAGTGACCGGAATTTCTTGCTAATTGTCTTGGTGTAGTCCGTTTACTTAATTGAGCTTCAAAACGTTCTGAATTGATTTAATTGTGGATTTTTAGGATATGTTCCTAATTGGTTGTTTTTTATTATTTGATTGAGAAGTGATCGGGTATCGGTGGGTCAGTATTGATAGTAGAGTGGTGGTTAAGTATGGCATCCTAAAAATGACATGTGGGCTCGGTGATTTGATGCATCACTTTGGCGAATCTGTGCCTAAGAGAATGCACGTGGGCCCAACGATTTGAGTGTGGCATCGTTAAAAGGACACGTGGGCTCAGTGATTTGATGCATTATCTTGGGGAACTAGTGCCTTAGATAAGGCACATGGGTCCAGTGTGAGTACGGCATCGTGAAAGGGGCACGTGGGCTTGGTGATCTGATGCGTCACTTTGGTGAACTAGTGCCTAAAATCATGCACGTGGGCCCAATGTTTGAGTATGTCATATTGGTGAAGAGGTCGCCTTAGAGAATGCACGTGGGCTCAGAGACTCGGTACGTCGTCTTGGAGAATGCACGTGAGCTCAATGACTAGATATCCCACCTTGAACAATGTACGTGGGTCGATGAGTAGGTAGGTCGTCTTAGAGAAGGCACGTGGGCTCAGAGACTTGGTACGTCATCCTGGAGAATGCACGAGAGCTCGACGACTAGATATTCCATCATGGGGAATGTATGGTATTGATTGAAATGACCAAGAGATGGTCCGAATGACATGTAATCACTGAGTTGATTTGATCGATGTTCCGATTTGTTGTGATTGATTTGGTGTCTATTGAACTGTGCTAATATACAAGTGGAATCTGAGCCAAGGTAAATCCTCCGACCCGTGTGTGCATAGGCAGCCCGTACGGCATATTGGTTTACTAATCGAGTCTTAGGGGGCAGAACTCATTGAGATGTAGTCTCATTGGTTATTAAATAACCATTTCAGGTCCGTAGAGGGACTGGAGGAGGATTACATATTGGATGACCTTGATAATGAGCCAGCAGAAGATGAAGAGCTTGGAGAAAATGAGCTTAGTGAAGAAGAGTCTAAGGAGGATCGGGATGATGATCCCGAGTATGATCCGGATGAGGATTGAGATTCTATCCTATTTTGTCAGACCCTATTTATTGTGGATAAATGTTAGATCAGACCTTTGTGAGTAGTATTGTATCATATACTATGAGGTGCTTGTATAAAGGTGTGATTGTGAATTTTAGTATGAAAAATATGGCCTTACTTTTCTATCCCATTGCTTTATTGTCTGGATATACATAGTCCTGGGATATCGCACTTAAAATCGACCAAGATGAAGGATAGGTGCGTCCCCGAGAATTGGGACATGACATAAACCATAAAGATTGCAAAGTTAATTCACTTGAATGTTTGCAAGTTGTCACAATTTCCTTCGAAGAAGAGTGCTAGATTTATAATAACAATTGTTGATGACTACTTAATTAAGATGTGGACATTTGTACTTAGGCGCAAGTTTGATGTTATCGTTAGGATTAGGCAATTAAGAGTTTTGATCAAAAAAGAGACAGGTAAAATGATTAGGCATATGCGGAATGACAGTAGCATGGAGTTTTGCTCGAAACTATTAACGAATTCTACATGAAGGAATGAATAATGAAACATCACATTGACGCTAATGAACCACAATATGTTGCAAAATTTATGAGCAAAACATTAGCAGAGGTAGCCCATAAAATGCTCTCTAATGCTAGTATTGCTAGTAGAGGCAACCCATAAAATGCTCATCGATTGCAATTGGATGTAGGACTCCCAAAGAAGTGTGGTTAGATAACATTGCTGATTATTCTACTCTTAGAATATTTGGTTGTTCATGTTATGTTCGAGTTGATATAGCTAGTACGAGTACCTAGAGGGGGGTGAATAGGTATATAAATGATTTTTCTTGATGATTGCACAATACTTAGACAATTGAAGGATTTGCAGCAATTAATAATCAATCGTAAGACTGAGTAAAGGAAAGAGAGAATTGAACACGCGGTTTATAGTGGTTCGGCTTGATTCAAGCCTACGTCCACTCTTCTGCACTGACAGCCTATTGGCTGGATTCCACTATGAACAAAGAGATGTTACAGCGATGATCTTCCTTCACTTTTAGGTGTAGATGATCTACCACACTCGCACAAAGTATCACTAAGTATAAACACTCTCTGTGTATACAATTTCGCTCGAACTGTATCGACTAATAATCAAGGTGCTTCAGACTCTAGAATTTCTCTATCGATCACGTTACTAAAAACAACTAGAACGTCTTCCTTTTATACTCCTTTATGCCATCATAGCCGTTGGCACTTACCAAAGGAATTCCTCCAATCTACCCGTTGGACGGAATCAATCAAGAAGATCATTCGAGCTATTTAAGGAACCTAACGATAGCCCATCAATCCTGTTCGCCCATACAATCAGGATCTTGGTTTCCAAGAATAGAACATTCCAAGAATATTTCATCGACCATCGGATCTTCAATCGATCTAGATAAGAATAAAAGAATCCGAAATATTTATCCAACCAAGGGATCTTCTCCAGAGGATAGGATCGAATCCTCAACCATATACTTCGGCTCTAGATTTCCTTTGTCACTGGATTAGAAAGACTGTCAGTGAGAATAGTCTTGAGTCTTGAGTCTTGAGTCTTGAGTTCTGAGTTCTGAGTCAAGTGATCATAAAGTCTTCAGACTTTAAACTGTCGGTCTGCAAATATCAAGACTAGGCGATAGAAACGTTTTGTCGGCTTCAAAATATTCGGAAAGATTTCTCCAACAATCTCCCCTTTTTGATGGTGACAAAACTTTCTTGTAGATTTGAACAACTTTGACCTGCAAAAACATTTCTCAAGCAATATGGCTAACTCATAAAGTTTAATAAAACAACTAGACTCTGTATCCACAGAAAATTGGTTAGTCTTTCATGAGTAATACCATATAACAACACTTGATATAAATGCAACTAATCAAGCATCTAAATCCACAGCCAATTCAGTCAAATTTAAATTCACACCCAAGTTCACTCAAGTCAAACTCAAAAAACACAAACATAACCACAAATTTAAAGTCAAAGTTTAAAAGATGTTGGTTCAAATTGGTTCTCCCCCTTTATGTCATCATTAAAAAAGGTGAGAAAGGAATCAGGTCTGCTTGGGAATGCGTACGATCTGGAAATCTCACATAGATTGGACTATGCCTTCTAGCCTCTTCAAGTCTTCCCTTAGTTGAGCTACCTCCTCTCCTTTAGCATTGGCTTGAAGTTGTAGAGCGAGGTCTTTCATTTTGTCCTCCAGGGTAACCGAAGATGCTTGTCAAGCATTCTTTATGGTTTGAATCTCACGATCCAGAGCATATATTTGTCCCCGCATTTCCAGAAGGATATCAAGAATACGACGAAAATCTGCTGAGTTGTCCGTCTGTGTACTTGCATGTGCTTTCTCAGATGGAGTGAATGCAGACGATGGAGTTTCTGTATAATCTTGCAGATTTGGAGTCGACGTATCGTGTCCTTCTTCAGACAATTGAGAAACCTGAACTTCTTCTGGGTCTGCTGGAGATTGTCTTAGACCTTCACTATCGGCAGCATGTGGTGTGAACCTTTCTTGCTCGCCAACTCCCCCTGTCTCTAGGACATCAAAAGGGGAAGAGTGATAATCATGCTCTTCTGTATCTTTATTTCCCTTTTCTCCAGATTTAGCTGCAGACTTTTCTTTCTCTCCTTCTCTTTCTTCTTCAGCTTCTTTATCCTTCTCCCTCTGCTCTTCTTCTTCTCTGTTCTTGGCTTGCTGCTCTTCTTCTCTCTGTTTCTTCTGAAGTTCTGTCGGTTGAGGCACATAACGTCTAGTTCTTGTCAATGCACAGATAGTGGGATCTTCATCCTCTTCATCTTCATCCTCCAAGATGAGAGTTCTTTTCTTCTTTTTCGATGGGACTCCAATGGCCTCCTTTCCTTTTCTCTTTGAAGCGAGACGGAGCTGGAGACTTCACTCGAATTTCTCCATTGCCTTGGAAAGTTCTTGCGAGACGCATCTTCGTTAACATCTTCAAACCTACCACCATCTTATCACACGGTCGAACACAAAGTGTATGTGGCGGTTCAATATTCATGTGTCTCGAAGATCTTGGTCACGGACTGGATAAGGCAATTGTCCCTTGTCTTTCGACATTGCTCTGTACATATGGAAGAGAATGGTGTGAGGGAGAGAGAACTTCCGTCCTGAGTTGATCGTGTACATCAATTTTGCTTCAGAATTAGACACGGAAGTCTTTGACGTAGACTTCGGTCTGAGACAGTTGATCACAATTTTATGAAGCATAATGTTGATGGTATTCATCCTTGAGTAGGTAATTCTCTTCTCTGTATCCCTATCTTTGACAAGTTCCGAGGTAGTACGAGCATGTGAGACTTTGATTGGTTGATAACGTCCTCGTTCAACTCCAACTATGTCCGCCAACATGTCCACATCTACCACGTAGACTTGGTCTCGTACACTGAATGAAATTCTATTCGCATCCAAAAAGCTGAGATTCGAATAGAAATATGCGGTCAGTTGTGCATAACCGTCCGTGGTGTCAGAGCAAAATTTCTCAAGTTGAAGCAAATTCAACTTCTCTCTTAAGTTCATGTTGATGGCGTCCAAGAAGTCAAAATCGACACTTCTAGGGTTTATCACCCCTCTTTTCAACAGTCTGAAATACACATTCTCCTGATCCTTTGATTTGAACAAATCCGTTCGATTTCCTTTCACCTTTGCTGCCACACCCATTCTAGGTTGTAATTCAAGGAACATTCTGTCATCATCGTTCCCTTCAATCAGATTTTGTCCTGGTACACGAGGATCACTTGGAATGTTCGCAAGTGCATCCTCTACCTTTCCTTTCGGAGCAATTCCCAATTCCTCCATTTTCCGTAGAAAAAGATACTCATTCCCATAATTCTTGTCCTTAAGGAAATCATCTATATAGTTCAATGGTGTACCGGTGCTTTTCAACGCACGATAAAACTTATAGATAAAGGAGGGTTTTTGGACTCTTACAGGGTCGGCGTCCTCGATTATCTCTTCCTCCAGATGTTGACTTGCACTTTGTGGGGTAGAAGGCGTTGAATGACGTGGATGAGAGTGAATCGGGCTTTGTCGCTGACTTGATAAGTCTTCCTCTTCGGTGAGATCGAAATGTGCTCTCGGTCCCTTCTCCATTCTTTGTGGTCCCTCGCTTGCGATTCTTGATGATTTCCTTGAAGAAGACATCCTTCTTTGTCGTTTAAAAGATTCCTTCACTTGCTTTCCCAAGAAAAGATGACCACTTTCTCGAAGATGAACAAGAAGTAGAAACAGGATCGGGAGGAGAGTGCCTTTTAGGGTTTTGAAGATTGGAAAAAAAAACTGTATATATATATATATATATATATATATAACTCAGTTTTGAAAAGGGAAGTTCAATCGGCACAAGGAAGGTGTACGAACACTTCTTTTTAAAATCAATAACTGCCAAAATTAATCCTTTTGAAAAGACAAGTTTTCGATTTTCACACATATTATAACTGAACGAAAGATCGTACCTTTTCGAGTTTGGATAAAATAGCAACTTACAGTCTATAGCCATGAATGTCTGAATCTGAGGATTTAGAGTCTGAGAGATTAGAGTTAGAGGGTTGGTGAGTCTCTAGACTTTAACTTCTTCAAGCTTCAAAATGTTGAGTCTGGAACGGATAAAGTCGAATTGATTTTTCTCCAAAGGCTTTGTGAAAATATCCGCTAGTTGACTCTTTGAATCAACAAATTGAATCGAGATTTCTCCATTTTGAATATGATCTCTAATGAAGTGATGTCGAATCTCAATATGCTTTGCTCTTGAATGAAGGATTGGATTTTTGGTGAAATTGATCGCGCCGGTGTTGTCACATCGATTTTCGTGCATGAGTCTTCAATGCCAAAGTCTTGTAGCTGTTGTTTTATCCATAGAATTTGTGAACAGCAGCGTCCAAGAGCTACATACTCTGCTTCTGTCGTTGAGAGAGCCACGGTGCTTTGCTTCCTTGAAAACCAAGACACTGTCCTATTTCCAAGCAGTTGACAAGTTCCAGAAGTGCTCTTTCTATCGACTCTGCAACCGGCCAAATCTGCGTCTGAGTATCCTAGAAGATTAAAGTCTCCCTTCTTTAGATACCAAAGACCGATGCTTGAAGATGAGGCAACATATTTGATAATACGTTTCACGGCACTGAGATGAGATTCTCTAGGATCTGATTGAAACCTAGCACAGATGCAAACACTTAACAAAATATCAGGTTTAGAAGCGGTTAGATAAAGAAGTGAACCGATCATGCTCGTACTGAGTTTTTGATCTACTTTCTTCCCTTCTTCATCCTTGTCTATCTTCAGAGAACATGACATTGGTATGTCGGTCTTTTTGCATTTTTCCAGTCCAAACCTTTTGACAAGATCATTTGCATACTTTTCTTGATGAATGAAAGTTCCTTCCTTCATTTGTTTCACTTGGAGTCCAAGAAAGAATGTTAACTCTCCCATCATACTCATTTCAAACTCATCCTGCATAGACTTAGAAAATTTCTTGTATAGACTTTTATTAGGAGATCCAAAAATAATATCGTCCACATATATTTGAACAAGTAAAAAGCTTTTGTTTTCCTTTTTGATAAATAAAGTAGTATCTACTTTACCTTTGTCAAAATCATTCTGCATTAGGAACTTACTTAGTACGTCGTACCAAGCTCGAGGTGCTTGCTTTAAACCATACAAGGCCTTTTCGGTCCCAAGGCGAGTCTGGCTTCTTTGGGTCTTCAAACCCAGGTGGTTGTTCCACATAAACTTCCTCATGGATAAATCCATTTAGGAACGCACTTTTGACGTCCATTTGGAATAACCTGAAATTTTTATAACAAGCAAACGCAAGTAATAGTCGAATAGCTTCTAACCTTGCTATCGGTGCGTAAGTCTCGTCATAGTCTATTCCTTCTTCTTGCGTATATCCTTTGGCCACGAGTCTTGCTTTGTTTCGTACGACTTTTCCTTCCTCATTCATCTTGTTCCTGAATACCCATTTGGCTCCAATAACAGTTTTACTTTTTGGTTTAGATGTCAATTCCCAGACATCATTGATGTTGAACTGCCTCGAGTTCTTCTTGCATAGCTTCGATCCAGCTTTCATCAGATAAAGCTTCTTCTATGCTTTTTGGTTCAATTTCAGAAATGAGAGCCACAGCACTAGATTCTTCACGCCTTTTTGATCTGATGCGGATTCCTTCATTGATTTCGCCGATAATGAGATCTTTGGGATGACTAGACTTATGCTTCCGATTCTTGGTTGATTTGCACGGTTGATGATCTCTTTCTTTATTTGAATCTTCATGAGCATCTTGATGTTGGACTTCCAGTCCGAGACGCTTCTTGAGTTGTAAGCTTTGGAAGGTCTGGAGTAGGTTCAGACTCTTCATACTGAATCTGACTAGATTCATCTTGCGTTGAGTCTTGGAATTTGACATTCATTGATTCCTCCACCTACGGCTTTTCTTGTTATAGACTCGTAGGCCTTGCTTGATGTAGAATATCCAAGGAAGATGCCTTCATATGATCTTTCTTCAAACTTACCAACTCGATCATTTGCATTTTTCAAAATAAAGCATTTGCAACCGAACACATGGAAGTATGAAACAATAGGCTTCTTACCTTTGAACAATTCATAGGGGGTTTTCTCTAGAATAGGTCTTAGGAAGACTCTATTGATGATATAGCATCTTTGTTGAAACTTGACTTCAGCCCAAAATCGTGAAGAAATTTTACTTTCAATTAAAAGAGTTCTAGCCATTTCTTGAAGAGATCTATTCTTTCTTTCCACAACTCCATTTTGCTCTGGAGTATATGGAGAGGAAAACACATGATTAAAACCAGATTTATCACAAAATTTTGTAAATTCTTGATTTTCAAATTCACTTCCATGATCTGTTCTTATACTTGAGATAGCACATCCTTTTTCATTTTGAACCTTTTTAGCAAACTTCTCAAAGTACAAAAAGGTTTCTAACTTACTTGCAAGAAAATATACCCAGGTAAAGCGAGAGTAATCGTCCACAATTACTAGACAATATTTCTTACGTCCAATGCTCTGGGTTCTTGTTGGTCCAAAGAGATCCATATGCAGCAACTGTAGTACATGATTAGTAGAGACATGATTTATTGGCTTAAATGAATTTCTTACCTGCTTTCCCAAAATATATGGTGTGCATGAATCAGACTTTTGGTATGGCAATCTAAGTAGACCTTGAACAAGCTTCTTTGATGAGATTTTGGCTAATTGCTTCATGTTGACATGGCCAAGCTTTCTGTGCCATAAGACCGCTTCATCTTGAATTGAGATTAGGCATTGTGTTTCATTTGGTTTTACATCAAGGAGGTAGATATTTCCATGCCTTCGACCCATGAAAGACTCGAGTCAAGTCTTTACTAATTCCGTAACATATGCCTTCTTGAAAGGAGATCTTGAAACCGAGTATCACACAATTGGCTAATCTTTGAGAAGATTGTAGTTGAGTCCTTCCACTAGAGAGACATTGCTTATTGTGAGATTTCCAATTTTCACAGTTCCAAATCCCACAATGCTTCCTTTGTTGTTTCCACCAAATGAAACTTTTCCACCATTTACTTGAATAAACTTTATGAAACAATTTGAGTCTCCTGTCATGTGTCTTGAGCATCCGCTGTCAAGATACCACTTTACCTTCTTTTTGACAGAGACCCGCATTCAAAAGAGAGTCTCAAGCTTTCTTTGGTACCCAAATTTTCTTGGGTCCTTTGGCGTTAGTAGGATAAGCATTATTAGGCCATACTTTCTTAAAGGCTTCCAAACCATAGGACACTCTTTTTCAAAGTGATCCCGACTGTTACACTTTGAACACCTTAGAGCATTTCGACCTACGAGACTTTACAAAAACTTTCTTGAAATGATTTTTGTAAGCCTCTCTCGACGGTCTTTTCTTAATTCTTTCTTTTACTTTCGGAAAATCAATCAAGGGGATTGTTTCGCTGTCATACCTAGACCAGACTTATTGAAGTAAGGTCTTTGAACGAAAGAATTTTCTCAAGTTTTTCAAACCCTATTGAAAATTTCTTTGAAATATTTGATAAGTCGTTTTTAAGAAAGCATTTTCTTTTGAAAGATTATCTTCATTCTCTTTAAGAGTAGAAACATTCAAGTCTAAATTTTTCACTCTTTCTTCTAAAATGTTTTCCTTTTGTTTTAGAGCTGAATTTTCCTTTTTAAGTTCGGAAATTTTTTTGAGAGAAGTCTTAAGACTAAAACATAGTTCATCAATGTATTTAGAGACTTTGACAGGAATTTTAAAATCACTTACCTCAAATTCCTTTGTCCGAATCGATCCAGTAGTCTCGAGTTTGATTGTGCCATCAGACACAGGTTGGCATATTCCTCATCACTTTCTTCACACTCTGTATCGCTCCAAGTTTCGGCTTTGAGAGCTTTTCGAGACTTTTCAGCTTTTCCTCTCTTCTTCTTCAGAAGAGGACAGTTGAGTCTGATGTGTCCCTTTTTCTTACATTCGAAGCAGACTACATCTTTGTTTGGTTCCTCATTATCAACAAACTTGGTTTGCTGTTTTTGAAAACTTTGTTTCTTTGAGTTGAACCTTCTTCCTTTTCTATTCAGCTTTCTGAATCTTCTTATCATTAGAGCAAGCTCCTCATTATCTAGATCTTCTTCAGAATCTGCATCATCAGAATCATCATTAGATTTTAATGCAATGGATTTCTTACCTCTTGGATCTTCGTCTTCATTAATTCGTTCCACTTCGTAAGACTGAAGACTTCCAATCAGCTCGTCTATAGATAATGGCATAATTCTTTGCGTCTCTCTTATTGAAGTCTTTATATGATTCCAATCCTTGGAGAGTCCACACAGCAGCTTGTTCACCTTCATGGGATCAGAAATTTTCTGTCCTTGATTCTCAAGACCATTGACAATATACGTAAAACGGCTAAACATGTCAGTTATAGATTCTCCTGGTTTCATTTTGAAGGCTTCATATTGACCAAGGAGAATGTTAATTCTGGTCTCCTTCACTCGGTCTGTCCCTTCATAGGTGATATGTAATCTGTCCCAGACTTCTTTTGCTGTAACAAAAGAGGATATTATGTTATATTCAGTTGGTGACAAAGCACAATATAAAGAGTAAATTGCTTTTGCATCGAGTGCTTGTCTCTTGTTTATCTCTTCTTGAGACATTCCGATGGTCTCAACAGTTTCTTTCCCTCTTTCAGACACTGATGCAGCAGTAGGAGTGATTCCTCTTTCCACAACGTCCCATTCTAGAGGATCCTTTGACCGTAGGAAAGCTTTCATCTTGTTCTTCCAGATGTTGTAATCCTTTCCATCAAAGTAGGGTGGTCTGGTATTGCTTTGCCCTTCCACCAGCCCTGGTGCTAGCATACTAGCCATGGATCTTTTACTACGAAGTAAAACACTTCAAATAAAGTAAGAACACGGGCTCTGATACCAATTGATATAGCTAGTACGAGTACCTAGAGGGGGTGAATAGGTATATAAAGGATTTTTCTTGATGATTGCACAATACTTAGACAGGTTGAAGGATTTGCAGCAATTAATAATCAATCGTAAAGGCGAGTAAAGGAAAGAGAGAATTGAACACGCGGTTTATAGTGGTTGGCTTGATTCAAGCCTACGTCCACTCTTTTTCGCACCGATGCCTATTGGCTGGATTCCACTATGAACAAAGAGATGTTACAGCGATGATCTTCCTTCACTTTTAGGTGTAGATGATCTACCACACTCGCTCAAGGTATCACTAAGTATAAACACTCTCTATGTATACAATTTCGCTCGAACTGTATCGACTAATAATCAAGGTGCTTCAGACTTTAGAATTTCTCTATCAATCACGTTACTAAAAACAACTAGAACGTCTTCCTTTTATACTCCTTTATGCCATCATAGCCGTTGGCACTTACCAAAAGAATTCCTCCAATCTACTCGTTGGACGGAATCAATCAAGAAGATCATTCGAGCTATTTAAGGAACCTGACGATAGCCCATCAATCCTGTTCGCCCATACAATCAGGATCTTGGTTTCCAAGAATAGAACATTCCAAGAATATTTCGTCGACCATCGGATCTTCAATCGATCTAGATAAGAATAAAAGAATCCGAAATATTTATCCAACCAAGGGATCTTCTCCAGAGGATAGGATCGAATCCTCAACCATATACTTCGGCTCTGGATTTCCTTCGTAACTGGATTAGAAAGACTGTCAGTGAGAATAGTCTTGAGTCTTGAGTTCTGAGTTCTGAGTCAGGTGATCATAAAGTTTTCAGACTTTAAACTGTCGGTCTGCAAATATCCAGACTAGACTGATAGAAACGTTTTATCAGCTTCAAAATATTCTGGAAAGATTTCTCCAACACGAGTTAGTGATGGTAAGTTTGATGGAAATGCAAGAAAGTGCATCTTCCTAGGTTATGCACAATGTGAGCATGACTATTGGTTATGGTGCCTGGAATCAAATTCACCTATTTGACAAGTCTTTGGTACTTCTGACTAAGAGTGTTTATGGTAGTGTTCATATAGATTTGAACGGTATTCAACTTGAGGTGGAGTTGTAACCAGAAACTATTGAGATAGTGGGTATGAGTACTAAAAATGTAATGGACACAAACGGTGCTTGTAGCGAGGTGGAGCTTGTTAAGCCAATGGTTGTTGTAACTATTGATATTGATAAGGTACGAAATTTGATCTTTTGATAGATATAGATGCAACAATAGTTTTACTTGAGGTTGCGTTGGAAAATCCTTGCATAGCAGTTGAAGGCGCATATGTAGTTGGTCTTCTAATGAGGTCAACGGTTATGGCAAAATCCAACCGCGACTTGGATTTGCAAAATATCTATGGTGATTAAGCCCATTGGGGCTATGGGATAGTAATAGCAGAGTCTGAATTTTTGCGAAGTGATTGTGACTTACCTTAAACGTCGAGTCAAGGTGGAGATTGTTAAATATTTGTCTCGAATTTGAGACCAATAGAAGAAACTTGACTCGAGATTAATTGTTTTTGTGGAGATTTGAATATTTCAAAATGGATATTTTATGGATGTTCTAAATCGAGTTATCTCAAAAGAAGCGGAGGTCTCCTACTATGTGTTGGAGTGCGTGGCTGAAATTGGAAAGTTTATCTGCAATATTGAATTCAATATTGACTTGGTCAATGTTTTTTTTTTTTTTTTTTTTTTTGGTCAGATACTTGGTCAATGTGACAGACCAAGAAATCGACGAAAAAGTGGAAAGTGTGAGAAACGGTCATTTTCGTTAGAGTACTAGTCATGTAATAAGCCCATATAAAGGCAAGTCTTATTATCGTTTCTGATAATATATCGGTCATCTTCAACTTCTCGTGTGAGAAACGGTCAATTTCCTTAGAGTTGCGAGTACTTTCACCGTCATATTATTTTATCATGAGACAGCTACCTTTTCCTTCTTGAGAGATGACTGAAATTTGTAGTAAGTGTACTTTGATTGCCTTCCAGTTTACTTTAATGAAATTCTTGAATTCCCACGTGCAAAGCACATGAGGATCTCAGGCACGAGGGAGAAACAATGGGCTTCCCCAAATTTTCAATTTGTACGGCTTAGTCCAATTAGTTCAATTGGGTTTGGAACCTCCTTACACCAGTTCGATCAGAATGCAGTTATATAAGTCTATTGCTATTAAATGAAAACGTTCCCTATTATGCAAATGCAATTTAGCTATTTTTGTATAGGGATTGATATTTTCTATACGATGAATAATTAAATGGGTCAGTCAAAATTTATGTTCAACAGTCCTAAAACCAAACTATTCTTAAGGTACAGTTTCCCTAAATTGTAAAGGATTTTCAACTTGTTTGTGTCCTCGCCATTCCATGCAATGTACATCTATCGGCGAACACCCAGAAACCATGGAAGAGAGAGAGAGAGAGAGAGAGAGAGCTTTTGTATTCAAGAAGAATCACTTGGAAGATACCAATGGGAATAGCTTTTTCTGTTCATCAATGAGAAGTAAATATCATAACGGCAAATAGTTAGGGCCAACTCCTTTAAGCCCGACGAAAGTCTTGAGAGAGAGAGCTTTTGTATCCAAGAAGAATTACGTGGAAGATAACGGTGGGAATAGCATTGCTGTTCATCAATGAGAATTAAATATCATAACCGCAAATAGTTAGGACCAACTCCTTTAAGCCCGAAGAAAGTCAATGAGTGAGAGAGAGAGTAAGAAGCTTCAATTGTTGATTGAGTGACCGACACCAGGACTGTGACCAGGCTCGGTTGATGGAAAATCTGGAAAATCTGCAACATGCTCAACCTTACCAGTCGTCTTCTTACTTCTTCCTTCACCACCTCCAAAACTTCTTCCAACGCTCACACCCGTCTCACGATGATGGTGGTGGTGGTGATGACGATGAATCTTTGAATCTTCCCTCAAATGCCTTGCTTCGACATGGAAAACTTCCTGGCACAAAATCAAAACCAAAAGCAAAGAGCACCAACGTGCGAAGGAAAAGGGAGTGTGTCTCGCCATTGGCGTTATGAGAGAGTTGGACCAAAATCAAACGTTTTTCTTTTATATCTACTTTCAAGCGAGATGATTAATGAAAGATTAGTGGGTTGTGAGTAAAACTGATGTACTCAACTGTGCTATTTATAATCTCTCTCGATGTAGTGGCCCTAGTGGGAGCTAATTATACTACATGGGATAGAGAAATTGGCATGTGAGCTGTACTAGCGGGAATATTCCATTACAGGACAACCAAGCGATGTAGGCAAACCAAAGGGAGGGCAGAGAAACAATTTTGGATGGTTAATGTTGGGGGTTTAAGCACAACCTATCAAAAATGAATATTGAGCGTTTGACAGGCGGTTGTGTGCATGTTAGTTATGACAAGTTGTGCCCCATTCTCCCCCTATGGCGGGCGGCCACTTGCAACCTAAACTAAATGTCCTTTAAAATTAACATTTTATTAACGTAAACGCGCTTTTTTTGCAAAATAACAACCGACGATAATTAATGGAACACTCAACAGATTTTTGTGGTTGGTTTATAAGGAAAAACGTATAATACGAAATTGGATGATAGATTACATTCTCTGTACTCTCGAACTATAACTCTGGTCTCTCAATAACACTTTCTAAGTTGCCATAAAATCTCACAAATAGACATAAAATTAAACAAACAAATAAAAATTGAAGAAAAACGCCTAAATCTTGTTGGAACAAACACCAATTTCATTATTGGGTTCGTTCAGCTCGATAAGTACATTCCAACTATTATTTTGAAACTTTTCTTCTTAAATCAAGTCAATTCTAGTTAACTATTCCGGGATTTCGTCGGTACATCACTAGATTGCATCATATGTCAGTTTTACTAAGTCTTTAGCTACACCTACAAACAGAACACTCCCGGACTCCCTCCCTCCCTCCCTCCCGAGTTCACGTTTGTCGTAGCTCAAAATCATATGCTAGGCTCTATGCTATCGGTGAATCATCTGGAAGAGGGGCCTCTAGATGTGGAGGCACTATTCAGATCTCATGAGACCTTCGCGACTACTATTGCTAGATTTTAGGGAGATCTCAATGCTTCGCCAAGAATCCTTGCTTAGATTTGGTGGTGGCCGAAGAATAATGAAGAGAAAGTGCATCAAAAGGGAGTTCAAAAAAAAAAAAGAAAAAACATGGAGACAGATGAGGCGAAGTGCAAACTACTCTAGGTTAGTGCTGGCTACACAAGTTAACGGTTAGGATTTAACCGGTTAATGGGGTTTATGGCATGTTCCATAACTTCCAAGTATACTACCCTCTACTCTCATGTCCATGCATTATAAATAACAAGAGTATAGGGAATATTCTATAATATAAGGCACTCTTTCCCTCATAAAATGGACAAATCGTGGATCAATTGACTCAATTTTTCATCACCATTCTAAGAAGATAATTCTTTAGTCAAATCTTCTATTGGTGGATTATAGGTGTCCTCGCATACAAAATTAATAAAAAAATAAATTGAGTATCATTCATATTCATAAGTCACCACTAGAACTATTGGTTTAAGAATGTACTCCAACAGATAAAATATTTTTTCTTTTTCAATGTGGGAAAGTGGGCAAGTGGAACAGGTAATCTGAATCTTAAGAAGGAAAGTAGTGAAGTACACAACCGCGGGAAATCTCTAGAGGGATTTAGGATATTTTACAAAACATTTAACTAGTAGCAGCCTAGGACAGGTTAGTCTTACCTTTAAAGGAGGTCAAGAGTCGATCTCAGGACGGAGCTGGACATATTTTAAGAGAAAAAAGGGCATCCCAGCTGCTTTGCACTTTCTCACTTGGTCCTCCAACTGTCCTTAAACTGCAATCATCTCATTTTTTATTTTTTTTTGGTCGTACAATCGTCTTAGTTTTTTTCTTTTTTTTTTAACAGAGTACAATCGTCTTAGTTGGACGGCTTGTTTTTTGCAGGTGCACTAGGCTCACTTTACAGCCAATAGACCTACTTTGTACCGACACCCAAGTTGAAAATGAGTTCTCTCTGTCGGTTCAAAAAAGTTCCCAATATGAACAATATTTTAATTATTAATGATGCGTTTAATAATTATTTTATTTCTGAAAATAATTTTTTTATTAAAAATAATTTTTTATTCTATTCCCAAAAATAATTTCTAAGTATTTGAAAGTATTTAGTACGTGCTCAAAATTTCTATTCTCAAAATAGAATTACGTTTGATCCCGTCCTCAAAATTTCTAATCCAAATAATTTTCTTTTTGATTTTAAATATTTTTATTACTCTTTTATTTTCCTTCTTTTTTTCTTTTCTTTCTCTTCTTCTTTAAAACTTGGTCAGTCGCCAGCCTCGAGATGACTGTTGTGATAGCTTGATTTTCGGGTTCTGTTTTTAATTGAATAAGTTGGGCTTTTCATCAACACACCTATAACTCTTTTTTCTAAGTTGGCTATTTACGAAATAACTAGCCTATTAGGTAAAGCTGTTAAGGGATTCTAATGCGATAGACTTGAGAATTCGATCAGGTATTAACTACTCGACCATACTAGTCTGTAAGGGTTATTACAGCATTGTCAAAATTGAATAGAGATTAGAGATAAGTCGATTCGACTGAGATCTGTGATCAAAGTATGGGTGATTCCACATGATTGCAAAATTCTCGTCAATCAGCATTAAACCGATTTTCCTGTCATTTTGAGTGCCTTGTACCCATATTTAAAATCTCAAGATTTTCACAACAACAGAGAGTCGACAATGTATTGAAGATGCATAAGAAAAAGTGGAGAACCTCAAAAATGAAAGTGAAATGAAGTCAAGGCTGTTTAAGAATGCAAATGAGTTGGAAATCCCCCATAAACTTAACAGTCTCCTCCAGCTTTTTCAAAGTCTCCTTCAGCTGCTTAATATCCTCACCCTTTGCATTATCTTGAACTTGAAGCTTAAGGGTTTATACCTGCTTGTGTAGAGAATCTGAAGTAGACGCCAAAGCTGTTTTGATGGTCCTGATCTCAAACTACATCCCATATTGTTGAGCCTTCAAATCCAAAAGGATTTCTAGCAGCCTTTGAAAATCTGCTACTGGTATTAGTGGAGCACTAGGTCAAGCCAAATTGATTCCAGGAGTATTAAGATGTGAAGAAACATCAATAATCGATCACCAAGACTTGGAGAGGATGCCTCAATACCAGCTTTAGGAAATTAAGAGGCATATACATCCTCTGGATTGGCAGGAGAATGACTAACATCATCACTAGTAAAAATAGATGAAGAAGTACCTCTTTTTTCAACAGCTCCCATTGTTTCCATGCCTATAAGTGGAGAAAAGAATTCTTCTTCTTGTTCTTTCTCGGCATCAGCACCCAAGTAATGTTCTTTCTCTTTTCCATCTCCTACAGTTTCACTCCTAGTCTTCTCAGAATCTTCTGACAAGGATACCGTTAAAGTTGGCTTAAAAGAGTCATCTTGACCCTCTTCTTCTCTTGATTTTCTTCCTTCTTCCTCTCCTTCTCTTCCTTCTTTTTCTTCTCTTCTTTCTCTTTCTTTTGTTCTTCGTTCTTCACTCCCTTCTCTTGTCTCTTCTCTCTCTTCACTTCTTTGCTCTATCTCATCTCGTTCTCATGTCTCTCTATCCTCTGGCTGCTCAAAACTAACAAAACTCTAAAGATTTTCAAGGTAAGAGCAGAAAGAGTAAACTCATCCTCATCCTCTTCATTCTGAAGAATAAGAGCTATTTTCTTCTTAGTTGATTCAATTACCAGCTCCTTGCATTTTCTTTTCTTCGCAGCAAAGTCTTGTTTTGTTTTGCTCGGGGACTTCTCCTTAAAGCGCTCCAAGGCCTTGTTCAGTTCCTTCAATCTCGTTTTCAACACCATCTTCAAACCTTTCACCATGGGAGCAATGGTTCAAGCACAGAGAGATGCAGGAAGTTGAATTTGAAAGTGTCGAAACAATTTGGTGACCAGCATAGAGTAAGGGAGTTGTCCCTTATCTTTCACAACAATCCTATACATATGCATCAAGATTGTGTGTGGTAGCGAGAACTTCATCCCATTATTGATGGCAAACATCAGCTTAACTTCTGAACGAGAAACATTAGTCTTGGAGGTAGACTTGGGTCGAATACAGTTTATCATGATCATGTGTAGCAAGATGTTGGAGGCAGTCATTCTTTGATAAATTCGTTCCCTCACCACGTATTTCTGTAGCAACGTCCATCCTAGGCTGAAAGTTCGCATACAACCTCTCATCGTCATCCTTAATCTCAAGCTGATTGAAAGAGCCAAACTGAGGATCTCTTGGAAAGTTGGCAAAAGTCCTATCTGCCAAACCTTCAAGCACAATGCCTAACATTTCCATTGATCTCAAAAACTGAGTCTCATTTCTATAACCTCTCTCGTTCAAAAATTCATCAATGAAATTCATAGCAGTGCCACCCTGCTTTAACTGATTGTATAGTTTAAAGAGGAACTCGGGTTTTAGCGTTCTTATGGATTCAACGTTTTCCACAATCTCTTCTTTTGTTGGTTGGCGCGGAGGATTTTGAGTAGGACGCTGTTGTTGATGCTGTTGCAGTTGCTGAGGAGAATCTTCTTCATCACTTAAGTCAAAGTGGGTAGGACCCTCAGGCATGCTTCGTGATCCCCTGCTTGCGATTCGAGAAGACTTTCTTTGGAACGACATTGTTGCAGTCAATGAGGATTTCTCTAACTTATTCGTTTAAGAAAGATGAAAACTTGAAGAACTATTTTGAGAGAAAAAAATGAGAAAGTAGAAATTTTGTATTGTAGGGTTTGTGGAAGTGTAAAAGAAGAAGAAAGACTTGACGGTATAAAAGGAAAATGAAACGGGTTATCTGAACCGTTGTATGGAAACGAACCGTCACACCAAAACTTTCTTTTTCGAAAATGAAAACTATCAAAAATTCAAAATTTTGAAAAACATAACTTTCAAAAATAAAATAGGCAAGCAATGACTAAATATCAATGTACCTTTTTGAGAGTTTCATACTAAAATTAAATTGCTTCTATAATAACTTACAGATGTAAAATTTTGGATATTCTGAGTCTGACCACTTTCAAACTTTAATCAATAGAAGATATAATATTCAGTCTGGTGCAAATAGATTCAAATAGACTTTTCTCCAATAGCTTTGTAAATATATCCGCCAATTGATTTTCGAGTCAATGAACTGAATCATGATTTCTCCATTCTGAACATGATCTCTTATACAATAATGTCGAATCTCTATATGTTTTGCCCTTAAATGAAGAATTGAATTCTTTATGAGATTAATGGCACTAGTGTTGTCGTATTTGATCTCAGTACAAGATTCTTCAATTCCAAAGTCTCTTAGCTATTGGCTTATCCACAAAATTTGAGAACAACAATTTTCACGAGCCACATACTCTGCTTCTGTTGTTGAAAGAGCTACAGTACTAAGCTTCATTGAGAACCAAGACACCAGCTTGTTGCCCAGCAGTTGACAAGTGCCATAAGTACTCTTTTTATCAACTCTGCAATCTGCTAAATCTGCGTCTGAATATCTAAGGAGAGTAAAGTCTTCTTCTTTGGGATACTACAGACCTAGCTTTAGAGTAGTTGCAACGTATTTGATGATGCGTTTTGCAGCACTTAGATAAGATTCTTTGGGATCTGATTGAAATCTAGCACAAATATAAACACAAAACAAAATGTTAAGTCTAAAAGCAGTAAGATAAAGAAGCAAACCGATAATGCTCTTATAAAGCTTCTAGTCAACTTTCTTTCCTCTTTTATCTTTATCCAGTTTCGAAGAACTTGACATTGATATCTCAATCTTTTTGCAATTCTCCAATCCAAGCTTCTTGATGAAATCTTTTGCATATTTTTCTTGGTGAATGAAAATTCATTTCTTTAATTGTTTGACTTGTAATCCGAGAAAGAAAGTCAATTCACCCATTATGCTTATCTTGAATTCATCCTGCATAGACTTAGAAAACTTCTTGCATAGATTTTCATTAGGAGATCCAAAAATAATACCATTGACATAAATTTGAACTAATAAAAAGTCTTTTCCTTCTTTTTTTTATGAATAACGTAGTATCTACCTTTCCCTTTTCAAAACAATTTTGAATTATAAAATTACTTAACCTTTTATACTAGGCTCGAGGTGCTTGTTTTAATCCATATAAGGCATTCTTCAGTCTATAAATTGAGTTTAGCTTTTTTGGGTCTTCAAAACCATGGGATTGTTTCACATAAACTTCTTCTTGGATAAATCAATTGAGAAATGCATTTTTGATGTCCATTTGGAATAACCTGAAATTATTATAACTGGCAAAAGCAAGTAATAATCTAATTGCTTCGAACCTCGCTACTAGTGCATATGTCTCATTATAATTTATCTCTTCTTCTTGCGTATATCCTTTAGCCACGAGTTTTGCTTTGTTTCTAACCACTTTTCCTTTCTCATCCACTTTGTTCTTGAAAACCCATTTAGTTCCAATAATAAATTTACCTTTTGGTTTAGGAATCAACTCCCAAACATTGTTGATGCTGAACTATCTGAGCTCTTCTTACATGGCTTCGATCTAGCTTTCATCATATAGGGTTTCTTTTACACTTTTGGGTTCCATTTCAAACATAACTGCTAGTGCACTAGACTCTTTTCGCCTTTTGGATCTTGTGCGAATTCCATCATTAATGTTGCCAATGATGAGTTCTTTGAGATGACTACATTTATGCTTCCAGTTACTGGTTGGTTCAGAAGTCTGCTAATTCCCCGCTTCAATTGAATCTTCTAGTTTTGCTTGTTGTTGATCTTCAGAAGTCTGAACCACTTTGGGGGAAGTAAACTTTGTAAAGTTTAGAGTAAGTTCAAATTCTTCAAATTGAGTCTGATCTAGTTGATTCTGCATAGATTCTTGAAACTTGATGTTCATTGATTCTTCCATAGATTGAGTCTTCTTGTTGAAAACTCTATATGCTTTGCTTGAGGTAGAGTAGCCAGGGAAAGTTCCTTTGTCTGATCTTTTTCAAACTTCCCGGTTTGATCATTTGCATTTTTCAAAACAAAACACTTACAACCATACACATGAAAGTAAGAAACATTTGGGTTTTTCCCTTTATACACTTCATAAGGAGTTTTCTCTAGAATAGGCCTCAAAAACACTTTGTTGATAATATAACAGGCTGTTGAAAATGCTTCAACCCAAAATCGAGAGGAAATTTTACTCTCAATTAAGAGGGTTCTTGCCATTTCCTGCAAAGATCTGTTCTTTCTTTCCACAACCCCATTCTGTTCTAGTGTGTATAGAGAAGAGAAAACATGCTGGAAACCAGAATAATCACGGAATTTTGCAACGTCTTGATTTTCAAACTTACCTCCATGGTCTATACGTATACTTGAAATAGCATATCCTTTTTCATTCTGAACTTTCTTTGCAAATTTTGAGAAGTGAGAAAAGACTTCAGACTTGTTTGCTAGAAAATATACCCAAGTAAAACGAGAGTAATCATCCACGATTACTAAGCAGTATCTTTTTCCACCAATGCTTTGAGTCCTAATTGGTACAAAGAGGTCCATATGCAGAAGTTGCAAAGCTCCATTAGTGGAAATTTGATTTATAGGTTTAGAGGAACTTCTAACCTGTTTTTCCAAAACACAAGGAGTGCATAATTCAGACTTTTGATAAGTCAGGTTGGGAAGACCACAAACAAGTTTCTTGAATGAAATCTTGGCAATCTGCTTCATATTGATATGACCAAGCTTTCGATGCCAAAGATTTACTTTATCTTGAATGGATATGAGACACTGAGAACTTTATGGTTTTACATCCATGAGGTAAATGTTCCCATGCCTTTGTCTAGTTAAAGATTGAGAAAAATCTTTACTTATTTATGAACAAATGCCTTCTTGGAAGTTAATTTTGAATCCAATGTCACAAAGCTAACTAATGCTAAGTAGATTGTAATTCAGTTCTTCTACCAAGGAAACATTGTTGATGGTCAAGCTTCCAATCTTCACAGTTCCACAACCAACGATTCTTCTCTTGCTATTCCCATCAAATGAAACTTTTCCACCATTTATTTAACAAGCTTTATAAAGCACTTAGAGTTTCCTGTCATGTGTCTCGAATAGCCACTATCCAAATACCATTTGATCTTTCTTTTGATAGTGACCTATGATTACGAAAAAAAAAAACTCAAGCTTTCTTTGATACCCACATTTTCTTGGGTCCAAGGGAGTTAGTATTAAAATAATGTCTTTACCCAGTCCCTCTTAACAAGTCTCCAGACTTTGGGACATTCATTCTCGAAATGTTCTGAACTGTTACACTTTGAACATTTGAGAGCACTTCAACCAACAGGTTTTACAAAAAAAAATTGAAAGTGATTTTTGTAAAATGTCTTTGTAGGTCTTTGTTTGATCATTTCTTTAACTTTGGGAAAATCAATTAAAGGAACAGTTTCTAAAGTCATTCCCAAATCAGATTTGTTAAAGTAAGGTCTTTGTACATAAATAATTTTCTCCAATTTCTCAAATCATTTTGAAAACCTTTTTGTGATATTTGAAATATATTCTTTTAAAAAGAGATTTTCTTTAAAAACAAAATTATAGTTTTCTTTCAAATCATCAAAAATTTTGTTCGGGCTTTCAAACTTCTTTTTCCAAGAAGATTCTTGTTGCCTCAATTTGAAATTTTCCCTCTTTAGCTTGGAAATCCTGTTAAGAAATGTTTTGAGACTAAGACAGAGTTCATCTATATACTTTGAGACTTTAATAAGGATTTTTAAATTACTAACCTCAATTTTTTTGTCTGAATCTAAATCAGAGTTTGTTTCAAGGTCCGAGTCTAATTTAAATTTGGCCATTAGACATATGTTGGCATATTCTTCATCAATTTCCTCACATTCAGTATCACTCCATGTTTTTGCTTTGAGAGCCTTCTTATATTTCTGAGTTCTTCCTTTCTTTTTCTTCAACAAAGAGCAGTTGGGTCTGATGTGCCTATTTTTCTTGCCTTCAAGGCAAATCACGTCTTTGTTGACTTCATCATCCTCAGTTGATTTGTTCTAGAATTTTTGAGTGCCTTGCTTCTTCTAATTGAATCTTCTTCCCTTTCTATTCAACTTCTTGAATTTCCTAATCATGAGTGCTAGTTCTTCATCGTCCATGTCTTCTTCTAAATCTGTATCATCATAATCATCGTTAGATTTTAAAGCAATTGACTTCTTACCTTTGGGATCTTCTTCCTCACTGAGTTGCTTCACTTCATATGATTAAAGTATGCCTACTAATTTGTCGATTGAAAGAGGCATGATCCTCTGGGTTTCTCTAATTGATGTTTTCACATGATTCCAGTCTTTGAAGAGTTCACACAGCAGTTTATTGACCTTCATTCGTCCTGATATTGGTTGTTCTTGATATGCTAATCCATTCACGATTTCAGTGAAACGATTGAACATATCAGTAATTGATTCTCTATGCTTCATCTTGAAGGCTTCACACTATCCGAGAAGAATATTGATTTTCGTTTCCTTTACTCGATCAATTCCTTCATAGGTGACATGCAATCTGTCCCAAACTTCTTTCGCTGTTTCACATGAAGAAATTCGATTATATCAGTAGGAGATAAAGCACAGTATAAAAAGTAGATAGCTTTAGCATCAAGACTTTGTCTCTTGGTTAATTCTTCTTATGTCATTTCGCCAACGTATGTAACTTATTTTCCTCTTTCTGAAGTTGATGTAGCTTTAGAATTGATCTCTTTTTCTACCACATCCCATTCCAGGAGATTTTTCGATCTTAAGAATGCCTTCATCTTATTTTTCCATACGTTGTATTCCTTCCCATCAAAGTAAGGACGTCTGGTGTTGCTTTAGCCTTCAACCAAACCTAGAGCCAAAATACCAGCCATAGATCTTTAACTCAGAAGTAAAAACATTTCAATAAAATGAGTACACAAACTCTGATACCAATTGAAAGAGCTAGTACAAACACTTAGAGGGGGTGAATAGGCGTTAAAAGAATTTTTTGCAAGAACGTTTGTAAAATACTTTTCTGTAGAAACAGAGTTTGATAACCAACGAACTTGACTGAGTCTTGAATCTCTAACGAATAAACAAAATCATGAATAAGTAAAGGAGTTTAGGGAAGATAATAAAAACACAAGGTTTATAGTGGTTTGACTTAGATCAAGCCTACGTCCACTTTTTAGCACTGACACCCTACTAGCTCAATTCCACTATGAAGTAAAAGAGATTTTACAATTACACAATCTCGACTTCATAGTGCAGAAACTCTACTACACTCTTCCGAAGTCTCACAAATGTTTGCTCTCTCTCTCTTGAGTACAATTTGAGCTTCGGCAAATGAAATAGCAAAGAACTAGGAAGCTTCAGACTTTGAAGTTTTTCCTTCATGCACTTTTTTGAACAACTAGAGAGTCCGCCTTAAATACTCCTTCATGTCATCACGACCGTTGGCACTTTCCAAAGGAGTTCTTCCAATCTACCCGTTAGATAGAATCAATCAAGGAGATCTTGAGTCATTTTAAGAATGTGATAAAAGCCCGTCAATCATATTCGTCCATACAATCAGGATCTTGGTTTCCATAAGTAGAACATTCCAAGTTTGTTTGCCTTTCAAAAGATTTGATTATCGGAATTGATTCTAATAAGGATAATCAATCATATAAGTGCTATATCCAGCCATAAAGTCATCCATGAACCATACAAATCGAATCCTTGAAGATAATCATGCATCTGAATACATCTTCATTCTTCAGTGTCGTTCAGTCTGAAATCTATCAGCGTGAGAAGACTTTATTCTAAAGTCTGTCAGTCTTCAGACTTTGACCTTAAAGTTTTTGAGTCTTCAGACTAGATTGAGGAAATATTTTGTTAACTTCAAAACAGTAAAGGAGTTTTGTTCAACACCTAATTGGTTAGTAGCGGCTCCAAATTGAGTAAAATTTCATGTTTAAATGGATTATTTTTTTTTTGTGTCAAGTTGCGATTGGTAGGGCTTGGGAGGGTCCGTGCTAAGTTTTTGGACTCAATAATCCATTAGCTTTCTTGCATAATTCACCTTCGGAAAGTTCACAACACGACTGGACATATCAAATCAAAAGAACTAAGAAGAAGGACAAGGACGATAGGAATGGGAAACATACCTATTGCAAATAGGGAGGCAAGTAATCTTTCTCATCTATCCAAACATCAAAATTATGGCACTTAGTAATCTACTTTCGAATACTAGAATTTAAGATATTAAAAGCAATATTTCGTTGATAAGTTACTTAATAACTCATGGGCCTAGTAAATTGTTAAAGCATTTGATATGTGTTAATAGAAGTGAGTGTTATGAAATCATTATTGTAAGTCAAATTTTACATAACATCCATATTGGAGATTACTTCTTAAAATTTATCATGCTTTGTTTCTCTCCATCTTTCTCCCCCATTGCAATTCCTTGCTAGTGGCCATCAACTTCAAAGAACCCTATGATGGCCCCTGCCAACCTAGATCAATGTCTGGTTGAGCTTCAACTAAGCTAAGATTTGAGGCTCGGGCTTGGTTTGAGCCTGATATCTTAGTTAGCTGCATTATCATCGTTAATGGCTGTGTGCATGAGAGAGGCCATGGAGGTTGATGCAACTGAAGCAATGGAAAGAAAGTGAGCGCAAAGAGATGACAAGGAAGGGATGATGCATGAAGGATAAGAGAGAGAAGGCGACAGGCGATTGGCATTGGCTCATCTAATAGGGTTGTGAGAAGAATAGTGGCATCAACGAGCAAAGGCCAGAGATGATGGTTGGTTTGAGGTGGCAACGAACCCGCAGTTATGGGTATGTGGCAAAGTACATAGTGCAGGAGGGCATGATCAAGGAGATAATGAGGATTTTCATTTTAATTGGATGGTTGTTAATAGGTGACACAAATCCAACGGTCAACTGGATGGAAATAGGAGATGTGTCGATGGTAGGAAAATTGTGTCACCCATTTATTTGCATTGTTCCTTTCAATGAGTATGTTTGATTGCTTTTGCAAGATTTAATGATTATTGCCAAATACAAAAAAGTGTCACGGAAATCTTATTTCCATTTACATGTGTAATGAAAACTCTTTATGGTATGATACTTTCAAAACTATCCTTAATTTAATATCTACCTGATGATTTTAGATGTCCTTCTTGTTGAATTGATGATAATTTCAAGAAGATTGTGATAATATTGATGGTTCTCCTAAAGTTTAACAAAGGAAGTTTACAAAGATATAGGCCTTGACAAGAGGATAACAAGTTTGATTTGACCAATCATTCAGGAGGACTTGGAGGTGAAAGTGCTAGTATGAACACTTAGAAGGGGGTAAATAGATGTGAAGAAAATTTTTCTCAAAGAATAGTAGAAATATTTTTCTTCTAAAACTGAGTCTAAAGAATAACAGACTTTTGAAACTGAGTCTGAAGAACAACAGACTTTTAGCAAGATTAAACTTTAGTAATTAAATAGAACTATGAACAAAATAAAGGAGTTCAGGGAAAAGAATAAAAACACAAGGTTTATAGTGGTTTGGCTTAGATCAAGCCTACGTCCACTCTCCCACGTTAACAGCCTTCTGCTAGATTACACTATGCAATCAACAAGAGATCACAAGTTTGAGTGCAAACACTTAGTAGTAGATTACACTATCTCACTAAGTCACTCTTTTAATATTTCTCTCACGATTACAAATGTTTAAGCTCACAAAAGACAAGTGTATGATCGAAGGTCGCTCAGATTTTAGAATTATAAATTCTACGCTCCATCTCTTACTTGCTCATCGGTCCTTGATCTCCTTAAATACTCCTCAACTTCCAAACTAGCAGTTGGGCAGTATCTTAGATAATCGTCTTCCAATATACCCATATGACAGATCTATATCTAGAAGATTTGATAGCCGTTGAGTGACAAAAGTAGAATTCTAAATTGATTTTGATCGCTCATACGAACAGAATCTTGGTTTTCATAAGTAGAGCTTCTTCGTATAGAAAGTTATTGTTTTCAAGATCAAATCGTCAATCAATTAGATTGAGTCAATCAAATCAATCTTGATGTGAAATCCAAACCAGATCACTAGTCGTTATATGATTGGGGATTATATTACGTTTTGTCGAATCTGGATGTAAAGTCTGAGTGCAATAGACTTTACAATCGGAATCTGAGTGCAATAGACTTTATAATCTGATTTTGAGCATAATCTATTTCTGAACAAATTTAGCCTTAAGATCTAGACACAGTCTAAATAAGTTTAGCTTCAGCATAAAGTCTGTCTTTTGGTTCTTCATTCACGTTTAATTTGGAATTTGTCGGAGTTTGTAGACTTCTGATATAGAACAGACTTTGACACTAAAGTCTGGCAATCTTTAGACTTTGACATAGAAGTCTGGAAATCTTTAGGATATATTTTGGACATGTGTTACGTTCAGTTTTCTGGTCGTCTTCAGACTTTGATAATATCCTTTACATGTTCTGTCATCTGCATGGTCTATTACTTAACCTTTAAACATGTTAGTAGTCTTTGATTTATTTTGTCATCTTCAAAACATTATAGGGGATTTCCCCAACAATCTCCCTATTTTTTTATGATGACAAAACAATCTCTGAATATGTAGATATGTAATCATACTTTTTAAAATATTAATAAATCAATCATCGAATTTTAGATTTTCAAAAAATGTGATTTGAATCGAAAGACAGTAAATAGATTGAGCATAACAATATATAGAAAAATAATTGCAGCTCAATATTATAATATCAATCAACCAACACATATGCATATTTATATTCTCTCCCCATTTTTGTCATAATCAAAAAGCGATAACAATAGAAATAATATCACGTAGAGAATATAAAACGATAACCAATGTGTCTTGCATAATTTACAAAAATCAGCTTTTATAAAGTAAATCGAATATTAAAGATATGCAATATAGCTCACTTCGATCATATATATCAGCAAATATCTAATAAAAATCACGGATGCATTATAAAATTCACTTGATCCATTTTGTCATAATAAAATGATAATATCAATAAGAAATTTGCTAATAACAAAAGATAATAAAAGATGCATTAACCGGATTTTGATAAATTCTATCACATTTACCTTTTTATTCATTCCATAATAATCAAGATCACGATCAATTCAAAAAGATTTTTCCAAAATTGATCAATGCTCTCCCTCAATTTGTTGCCTTTTTTAGGTGATCACAATTATTTTCCTTTTCTTTTGGATTCACTTTTTCCTCCTGTCATCATGACAATATTTGCAAATAGCACTAATTGTGGCTTGTGCACGTTAAGCTGAATATTTTTCCATTATTTTCTTCGTAGCAACAATATCCATAGCGATCACTTGCATTTTGAAATTCAAGGCAAAAATTTATTTTCTTCAATCAAGCTTGTATCGAATTCAACTTGCATCAACTTAACAAACTTTTTGCACAAATAAGTTGTAATAATATCCACATAATATATAATGCCCTTTCTTCAAATAAATAAATTGAATAGTGTATATAAAATTATCAATTATTAAAATTCAGAACTACTCAACCTTTCGTACTACACATTAGGGATTTCCTTAATAATTTGTAAAAACTTTGCACAAGGAAGGGAATTTTTGAACCTCCAAAAGATAGTATAGAATCTTCATAATTTTCAGATCGAGCTTTCCAAAATTCATATGGAAGATTCTTTTGTCACGTAATACCTTACTCCGATTTGTGGATCAAACTTACTAGATATGAGACATCTACTAATAATATAGCAAGAGTATCAATAAATATGCAATAATATCTTCCAAGATCAAATGGATTACCTTGAGCATAAATCTTAAAAGTATATTATCGATGCATTTCACAAAAAGAAAGTAAATATTTCTATCACATGCCAAATCAAGTAAAAATTGCAATGCCTTCTACTTGTGACAAATGATATTTGCAATAAAATGATAAACAATCATCCAAAATCATGATAAATGCATGTAGAAATTTGTAAGGCGGGATGATAACAAAATTTCTCTTACCCAAGGTATATATTGGCAATATACCATTGATTAAAAAAATTCATTATCAATTTTCGTAGGAGATGCTTTTTTTTTTTATTGCACCAAAATATGTGTAGATTTGCGATCATTCTTCCCTTAAAAAATTTCTTGCAATCAACTCATTTCCTTTTTGGTATCCATCAATTTGGATCCTTCCATTTCGTTAGAAAATCTCCATAGATAAACAAATATTCTTTCTTCATCATAACAAAGTATTCAAATAAAGAATATTATGCACAATGATATTTTGCAAAAAATAAATTCTCACTTAGTCATAGTACAATAAAAACAGAGAGAATAAAATCCTTGAGTATTTTAGAATATCTTGCATAATAAATTAATATTACGTAAAACATATTTTTACTTGGCAAAATATGATAAAATCTGAGAGTATAAAATCAAACCAAATAAATTCATTGTCTCTAAGAAAAATGATCACACGTATTATATCAAATCTCAACGCACGAATCACAAAAATAAATCACACAATTCTTTCTTCAATAAAAAAAATCAAAGAATATGATCATTATAAAATTCGAATCAACCAAGGATATATTGAATATCAAGCATAATGAGAAATTTTAAATTGTGTACTCAAACCAAATTGAGAATAAAAATATACATTCCTTACCAAACTCTCTTTCTTCTCTTCCTTTATTTCCTATAAAAATAACTCATCTTTTCTTTGGTACCCATTTTTTCTTGAGTCCATGAGAGTTAGTAGAGTTTGTTGTTTTTACACAATCTTTCTTAATAGGTTTCCAAACTTTAGGACATTTCTCAAAGTGTTCTAAATCTTCACAATTTGAACATTTGAGGACTTTTCAATCAATAGGTTTTGTAAAGATTCTTTGAAAATGCTTCGTGTACACAAGTCTATGAGGTCTTTGTTTAAGTCTCTCCTTGACTTTAGGAAAACCTATTAGAGAATCACTTTTCTTATTGAAACCAAGTCCTGACTTATTATAGTAAGGAACTTGTATGGAAAGGATATACTCTAATGTTTTTGATCCATTTGAAAATTTTGTTGAAATATTTGAAAATTTATTTTTTAAAGAATCATTTTCTTTGATAAGTAAATCTTGACTTTATTTTATTTGTAGAAAATCTTTTTGCAAAATTTCAAACTTTTCTTTTCGAGAAAGATCCTATTGCCTAAGACGTGAATTCTCCTTTTTAGTTTGGAGATTCTTTTAAGAGAAGATTTGAGATTTAAGCAGAGCTCATTTATATACTTAAAAACTTTGATAGAAATTTTTGAATTGCTTACCTCGATTTCCTCATCGAATTCTGAGTCTGTGTCTAAGTCAGACTCTGATTCCGAATTTGAGTTTGAGTCTAAATGTGTCATCCAGCATATATTTCCTTGCTCATCTTCTTCTTTCATTATTTTTTTCTGCCCATTCTGCTTGTATTGTCTTCTTCCATCGAATTTCCTTCATTTTTCTACTCAGCTTTTTGAATTTCTTTATCATAAAAGCAAGTTCTTCGTTGTCCATGTCATTTTCTAAATCTATATCATCATAATCAGCGTTAGATTTAAGTGTAATGAACTTCTTACCTTCAGGATCTTCATCAACAATTTGTTCCACTTCATAGGATTGAAGAGTGTTGATCAATTCATCAACGAAAAGTGGCATAATCCTCTGAGTCTCCTGGATTGAGGTCTTAACATGATTCCAATCTTTCGAGAGACCTCGCAAAAGTTTGTTGACCTTCATTGGAGAAGAAATTGGATGATCTTGATACACAAAACCATTTACAATTTCTGTAAAACGGCTGAACATATCTCCAATTGACTCTCATTGCTTCATCTTGAAGGATTCATATTGGTCAAGCAAGAAGTTTAATTTTGTTTCTTTTACACGATTAGTCTCTTCATATATAACATAAAGTCTAATCCAAACTTCTTTTATTGTTTCACATGGAGAGATTATGTTATATTCAACAGGAGACAAAGCGCAATATAAAGAATAAATGGCTTTTGCATCAAGCGCTTCTCTTTTGGATATTTCCGTCCGAGACATAGGAGCAAGGGGTTTTGTTTCTTTGTCTTTGCCATTCTTATTTGATATAAACGCAACAGTGGGATTGATTCATTTTTCCACAACATCCCGTTGCAAGGGATTTCTAGATCTTAGGAATGCCTTTATTTTATTTTTCCAAACGTTGTATTCCTTTCTATCAAAATATGGTGGCCTGGTGTTGCTTTGCCCTTCCATAAGTCCTAGTGCCAAGATACTAGCCATAAAAAATCTTTAACTCAAAAGTAAAAACACTTTTATAAATCGGGCACTTGGCTCTGATACTAACTGAAAGTGCTAATATGAATACTTAGAGAGAGATAAATAGATGTGAAGAAAATTTTTCGAAAAGAACAATAGAAATATTTTTCTTCTGAAACTAAGTCTAAAAAATAACAAACTTTTGAAACTGAGTCTGAAGAGCAGTAAACTTTAAGCGAGATCAGACTTTAGCAGTTAAATAGAACTACGAACAAAATAAAGGAGTTCGGAGAAGAGAATAAGAACACAATGTTTATAGTGGTCCGGCTTAAATCAAGCCTACGTCCACTCTCCCACGTTAACAGCCTTCTGCTGGATTCCACTATGCAATCAACAAGAGATCACAAGTTTGAATACAAACACTTAGTAGTAGATTACACTATCTCACTAAATTACTCTTTTAGTATTTCTCTCACAATTACTAATGTTTAAGCTCACAAAAAATAAGTGTATGATCTAAGGTTGCTCATACTTTGGAATTATAAATTATACGCTCCGTCTCTTACTTGCTCATCGATCCTTGATCTTCTTAAATACTCCTCCACTTCCAAACTAGTAGTTGGACAGTATCTTAGAGAATCGTATTTCAATATACGCATTGGACAGATCTATTTCTAAAAGATTTGATAGACATTGAATGACAAAAGTAGAATCCCAAATTGATTCTGATCGCCTATACAAACAGAATCTTGATTCCACATCAAATTGATTCTTCCTATAGAAAGTTTTTGTCTTCAAGATTCAATCGTCAATCAATTAGATTGAGTCAATCAAATCAATCTTGATGTGGAATCCAAACCAGATCACTAGTCGTTATATGATTGGGGCTTATATTACGTTCTGTCGAATCTGGATGTAAAGTCTGAGTATAATAGACTTTACAATCTGAGTTTGAGTGTAATAGATTTTACAATATGAGTTTAAGCATAATCTACTTTTGAACAAATTTAGCCTTAAGATCTGGACATAGTCTGAATAAGTTTAGCTTTAGCATAGAGTCTGTCTTCTAGTTCTTCATTCACGTTCAGTCTGGAATTTGTCAGAGTTGACAGACTTTTGATGTAAAATAGACTTTGACACTAAAGTCTAGCAGTCTTTAGACTTTGACACAGAAGTCTGAAAATTTTCAGGATATACTTTGGACATATGTTACGTTCAGTCTTCTAGCCGTCTTCAAATTTTGACAATATTCTTTACATGTTCTATCATCTGCATGATCTATTACTTAACCATTAAACATGTTAGTACCCTTTGATTTATTTTGTCATTTTCAAAACATCATAAGGGATTTCCCTAATAGGAGGGACCAAGCTAAAGTGATCATCTCAAGCCTTTTGATATTAATATGCTCCAAAAGACCATTAAATAATAGATCGCAAATCATTCGGTAAAGAATATGTTGAATAGCACTAATGAAATGTTGACAAGGGCACATGCTCCTATCAAGTGATAAGGAGCAACATATTGTGCAAATGTCAACTCCTAAAAGATGCTGGTCAATCGTCTATCTTAGGATGACAGTTGAATCGGAAGAAAATAGCCGTTAACAAATTGAGAGTTCATGACAAGAGGACTTAAGACGAGTCAACACAACTCTATCGATTTTGGTCTAGGTTTTAGACTGAACAATTGATGGAAGAGTACCAGTAGACTCCATCTTGGGAAGCCTTGCTTTTGTCGATAGGACCAGACTATATGGGCAGCTTGAACGTCAACACTGGCTCGAACAACTCCCAATGACTCTTAGCTCTTCAAAAATGTCTCCAATGGTTAGATTAGAAGATGAACATCTATATTAAGGTCAAGGCAGTTAGAAGGGATTAGATGGATAATTGAGAAAGCTATTATGTTATTATCATATGTTTCTCTATCACAAGCAAAATCGTGCTATTGTCCATGCGAGATAATTCTTTGTATACTCCTTGTTGCTTTCTAATCATAATAAGATATTTGTATTGTGGCACCCCGAACCCCCCTTAGGTCGCCACAGGCACCAAACGTTACACCTAATTACATCTCTTCAAAGAAGCGTCGTAAATCATAGACACATTTTTTTTTTTTTGAAAACGGTCCTAGCGCGACTCATTAGCTGAAGCAACATATAATATCGCCATCTCCCCTCCATCAATCCATGATACAATTGCACACCACTAAACATCATAATAAACGGTCGACCCACTACGTCTAACGCGCAAGATCCCCCATCACTAGTGTCAGCTAACCATCCCAAAAAGTTTCAGCTCCCCTACTTCCCACGCACGGGCCCTCACACCCATCCCGGTGCATCAGGCGGTGGCGGCGGCAACATCCCACGTATCACTCCGTTCCGACGAATGTGGACGGATATGAACTCTTGGACAACAGGGCCCCCAGCCAGGCCCACATCGTACATAACTAAACAGCGCACTCGAACATATGTCAATCCAGGAATAGAGGGACAGTCAAACTCCTCGCACTCGACCTCTATATCGGAAGGTAGGCCGTAAAACACGCCCCGCGTGACAGCAGAGAGCGGCATTCTGCTAATCTGAAATGTTGGTCGCCGAAGGGGTGAGTACAATCACTCAGCAGGTAAATGATCAATAAGCCACTCAATACATCATGCCATGCAATCATCACAATCATAGCATCACATGTCACACAAGCATCCATGCACAACATACCATGGCATCGTGCACATGTCATCATACCTCATATACCATCATCATCATATAAACATCACCATCATATCATACACTTACCATCATCATGTCACATATGGCATCATCCTTACCATGCATCCATGCGTATGACATCATCATCATATCACATGTACCATCATCATTACCATGCATCCATGCATATGACATCATCATCATATCACATATACCATCATCATTGCCATGCATCCATGCATGTAACATCATCATCATATATACCATCATCATTGCCATGCACCCATGCATCATATCATGCATATATCATCATGCATCATGTCATGCATATATCACCATGCATGATTTAATTCCAATTTCATCTTGGACCGCCACATTTCTCAATTCTTGGGACCAATGTTTGTGTCCCACATGTATCCAAGATACAATTCAGACCATCCGGCTCCCCCACTCTCCGGGCATCTCGTACCCCAACTGGCATCACGAGGACCCTCCGGGCATGCATCATGATACAACCGGGCATCCAGCACAAACCTCCGGGCATGTATCATGACATAACTGGGCAACCGGCCGCACCCTTCAAGCCAGGCATCTCGCACCTAAACTAGCATCGCGAGGTATCCCTCGGCACAATTACCATGCCGAGCTTCCGGCTCCCCCACTCTCCGGGCATCTCGATACCGCTCGGTCTCCCGAGCCCCTCCGGTATCCGGCCATTCATGACCACCGGGCAACCGGCCGTACCCTTCTAGCCAGGCATCCCGACACTCCCGAGGCATTGTTGGCTCACACTTCCGACGGCCTTCTCATTTATCTCAATTCTCATCTTCAATTATAGTTCAATTTTTAACATGGCATGTGATGTGATGGCAATCAAGATCATATTCATCATTGAATTCATACATGCATCTCAAATCATTATCATGCATGCAGCAAGACACCATCATCCATAACAATACAATTCATGTAGTCCATGCAATATAAAATGGTCCATATTTCATGCCTTTTCAAAGTTTACAAAATTCCAGCATGTACCATTTTTAGAAAATATTCAAATTAAATATCCACATGCTTCTCAAAAATCATGAAATCAAGGCACGTGATAGACAAGACAATAAGATAGCAATTCCATGAGAAACACATGCCCAATCGAGTTCCACCCGATTTCAGCATGCAAATTCGGATAAAAACAGAATGTGCAGTTTTCGAAATAATTCGATTAAAATACCCGAACGACCTCCGAAAATTATGAAATTTTACCAGGTTATAGTTAAGACACTAAAGTATATTTTTCATGAAGACTTCTAGGCCATATTCGTTTTATATCATTTTCTATAGTCGTACGAAGCTTCTGGTTCTCGCACCGAAACGTCCAGTGAAGTCATCTCCAAAATATTGAGTTTTCACCCCTCTATTCTTCTTCGTTTCCTCTGAAATTTGGATATTTTTTACTTCAAGAGGTCCCCTACAACTTTCATTAAGGTATCTAAGTCAGATTTCCAAAGCATAGTCACCATATGGGTCCATAAAGTGTCGGGTGTCCTGTACCGTGTCTCCAGATTTACCGTCTTCAAGAGTAAATCGATTCACTAGGCTAAACTTGCTCATTTTACTTCAAATTTGAGTATGTTAACCTTAAGGATGTTCTCTACAAGTTTCATGAAGAAGTCGAAGAGATATTCTTAGTAAAAATCAACATGCAACCACAAATCTACCAAAAGGTCAGCGAAATCGTTCCAGATCTAGTATCTTGGTAGGATGAGGGTTTGACCCCTTAAATCTCCATCATTTTGTCCCAAATTTTAGTATGTTGTATTTTAAGATGTTAGATACAACTTTCATGAAGAAATCAAGGTCAAAATCAAACTCGAAACATGCATGCAAGCTCTCACAAGATTCTGGTTCAGGTGGCTCATATGAAAACAGCAAGCATCTCCAAGAACAAACCTCATGCGCTTCGATTTCTAGTCTCTAAACATCCAAGAACTCAACCACACATGCAAGACACACATGCAAGAGTGGAAATCAATCCCAACTTGCCTTAAAGACCGAACGAACAGCAGCAAAAGAGACGGCACACCGGCGAACGAACGGACGGCGTGCGGCGGCGACGGGCGACTCCTTCTCCTCCTGGCGATTCCCTCTCCTCTCGGCCTCACTCTCTCGCAACTCACTCTCTCTCTCTTTCTCACTTGGCCGAATGACACTAACCGGCCACCCTCTCTCTCTCCTCTTCCTTTTATTTCCCCAAATCCTCATCATTTGCAATGATGAGCTTGCCTCTCCAATGGCCAATGCATGCCATCTTCCTTTGTGCCACTTGTCATGACACATGCAATGGGATTTTGGGCTTGGATTGGGCCGGCCTCCCTTGTGGCCGACGACAGCCCATTCGTGGGCTTCAATGGGCCGGCCAACTTGGCCCATTAAAGGTCCACTCTTGGGCCTAAGGCCCAACCTAATTCAAATCAATTTTTCCCCTTTTTCTATTCTTTATTTTAAGAATTAAATTACTAAATTCCACATGGCCAAAATCTTGTAACATTTTATTTATAGAAACTTAGTCTATAAAGTGCATACCCAAGCATAGATTATTCTCATTAATTTATCTAATTTAAAATCTCATGATCACAAACACATATCACTTAGTCTTAAAAGAAGACTAATGGCTAAAGCATAAACCATAGGTAATTTCATTACCTAATTATGGGCTTTAATACACCTTAGAGCTTGTCTTGAATTTTTGGGATGCCACGTGTATAAGTATGATAACAGTACTTGCATTCCAATATTGTGATATCAAGAAATAGAAGCAACACTTGATGATTGTAACTTCTCTTGGAGATTATTAATAGATTTGAGTCACTATTAGGGCTGTTAGTATGGAGATTGGACATAAGCATGTGGATAAAATTGAATCACTATAAATCTCTTAGTCCTATTTTCTATCTGCTCATTATTGCCTATAAATGTCTTATAGAAGCACTTGCTATATTCAATTTGTTTCTGCTATTGTCAAAGTATATCTTATCTTAGTCTTGCAATATTATTTGAGTTTTCAAACAATCTATTCATCCCAACTATAGATTGTATTGTTAACTGCAATACTATAAGTTGCTAGCAAATTCATGAGCAAAATCATAACTTGTGAGAATTTGTTCGATCAAAATCACATTATGCCTTGCCCTTAAAAACAACCACAGAGTCATGTTTTTGACAATTGAACATATCAAGGGGAGTGGTGACTTCTATTGGGATGTGTTGGAGAAAACTTCCTTATTTGTTTTGAAGCTGACAAAACGTTTCTATCAGTCTAGTCTGAAGACTTATAGACTCTTTCATCAAAGTCTGAAAACCGCTAGACCGCCAGACTCAAGATTTAAAGTCTGCCCTCATTGACAGTTTGTAGACAGTCGAAGAAGACTTATCCATAATCGAGTATCTCTTTAAGGATTTGATTTAAGCGGCTGAAGAAGATCTCACAGCTGGAGATAGCATCTCAAGATCTATTATTCGTTTTTAATTTAATTCGGGTAATTTGGATCCGTTGAATGGCGAAGCATACTTGGAAGGTTCTACTTATGGAAACCTAGATCCTGATTGTATGGGCGAGTAGGATTGGTGGGCTATCGTCACATTCCTTAAGTAATTCAAGATCTTTCTAATTGATTCTGTCCAACGGGTAGATTGGAAGAACTCCTTTGGAAGGTGCCAACAGTTATGAAGGCATGGAGGAGTATATAAGGAAGACGCTCTAATTATTCAAGTGTGTGCACGATAGAGAAATTCCAAAGTCTGAAGCAATTGTTGAGCGTAAACTTGTATTCAAAAGAGAGTTTATACATTTGTGAGACCTTGAGGAAGTGTAGCAAAGTCTTTACACTGTTAAATCAAGGACGTGATACTGTAACGACTCCTTTGATTCATAGTGAAATCCAACCGGTGGGCTGTCAGTGCGGGAGAATAGACGTAGGCTTGGATTAAGCCGAACCACTATAAACCTTGTGTTCTTATTCTCTTCCCTGAACTCATTTACTTTGCTCGTAACTCTATTTGATTGTTAGAGTCTAATTTCATCTTCAAAGTCTACCGTTAACTAGACTCAGGTTAAAAGTAAATTTCTACACTATATCTTGCAAAACTTGTTTTTGCACCTATTCACCCCCCTCTAGGTGCTCGTACTAGCATTCACAGGATGAGCATCGAGTCTGGTTCGATTTCACAACCGGACAAAGTGAGTCAAACGAAGGCCGATTTTTTTCAATCGGTCGATTCTAGGAAGAATCAGTTCAACTCTCGATTTTGAGAACCTAGAATCAATCGGTTCTCGTTCCAATTTTGAAATTGCTATTTTACTTGACAACCAGTGTAATCGACCCATTCCTGGATGAATCAATACAACTGACCCATTCCTAGGATGAGTCAATTTGAAGCCGGTCTTAAAAAAGAAGGTTTTACGCACGCGAAGAATTGAACCATGACCTCCACGGTGAAAAAGCAAGAATATAACCACTTGACCAACATATGTTTTTTTTTTTTTTCTGTAATGGTGTAATGGTTATTTATTATTATAAAAAATTTAATTTTTTGGACAAAACAAAAGTTGGATTGATTTCGAGACCAAATTTTTGGAATTAGGAGGAACCATTGGCCCCTAGTTTTTTAGGGAAATTATCTATTCAATCATAAACCTATCATACGAATATCATTTTATTCAAGAAAATGATACTATAAGTGTCATAACTTTCATGCCATAACTCATTGCCATATCATTTAAGTGCCAAATATGAGAAAAAAAAAAAACGATTATTTAAGTGCCTCCAACAACAAATTTTATCCAAAATTCCTAATGGGCATTTGTAATTAAGTATCTATAATTACATGGCTTTATGATGAAAAAGAAAAGCCAATTTAGAAATTCTAGCCCCCCTCTCTCTCCTTTTTAACCAAACAACATTCCTCCTGTTGGAGAAATCTTCCTGGAGTATTTTGAAGCTGACAAAACGTTTCTATCAGTCTAGCATGAAAATTTGCAGACTCTACTATTTAAACTCTGAAGACCTCCAGACTGCCAGACTCAAGACTCAAAGTCTATTCTCATTGACAGTTTCTAATCCGTCGAAGAAGGGCTATCTAGAATTGGGTGTTTCATTAAGGATTTGACCTTATCGACTAGAGAAGATCTCTTGGCTGGATATGACATAACGGATTCATTTATTCGAATCAAGATTGATTAAGGATCCGATGATTGGTGAAGTATACTTGGAAGGTTCTACTTATGGAAATCGAGATCCTGATTGTATGGGCCAGTAGGATTGATGGGCTATCGACACGTTCCTTAAATAGCTCGAATGATCTTTCTAATTGATTCCGTCCAACGGGTAGATTGGAGGAATTCCTTTAGTAAGTGCCAACCGGTATGATGGCATAAATGAGTATATAAGGAAGACGTTCCAGTTGTTCGAGTGTGCGCGATAGAAGAATTCCAAAGTCTGAAGCTCTTTGTTGTTAGTTAATTCATTTGTTGAGCGAAATCTTGTAAGCAAAAGAGAGTCTATATTCTGAGAAACCTTGAGGAAGTGTGGTAGAGTATCTACACTGTGGAATCAAGGGAGAACTTTGCTGTAACAACTCTTTTGTTCATAGTGAAATCCAGCCAGTGGGCTGTCAGTGTGGAAGAGTAGACGTAGGCTTGGAATAAGCCGAACCACTATAATCTCTGTGTTCATTTTCTCTTCCTTACTCTTTTTACTTTGATCATAATTTATTTTTGCTAACAAAAGGCGAACTTCCTTTCTATTGTCTATTTCGTATTGCTCACTTATCACGATAAATTATTATACACCTATTCACCCCCCTCTAGGTGCTTATATTAGCTATCTCAATTGGTATCAGAGCTTGTGTACTCATTTTGTTTGAAGTGTTTTACTTTAGAGTTAAAGATCCATAGCTAGTATGTTAGCTCCAACGCTGGTAGAAGGGCAAAGCAATACCAATGGAAAGGATTACAACATATGGAAAAACAAGATGAAGGCGTTCCAAAGATCAAAGGATCCTCTGGAATGGGACGTTGTAGACAAAGGAATCATTCCTAAATCTGCAACCTGTCTCAGAGAGAGGAAAAGATACTGTTGAGTCTAGTGAAATAACTCAGGAAGAGATAATCAAGAGACAAGCTCTTGATGCAAAAGCAATTTATTCTTTATATTGTGCTTTGTCACCTACTGAATATAACATAATATCTTCTTATGTTACAGCGAAAGAAATTTGGGAAAGATTACATATTACCTATGAAGGAACCGATCGAGTAAAAGAGACAAGAATCAACATTCTCCTCGGTCAATACGAAGCCTTCAAAATGAAATCAGGAGAATCTATAACTGACATGTTTAGTCGTTTTACATAAATCGTGAATGATCTTGAAAATCAAGGTCAACCGATTTCTGATCCCATGAAGGTAAACAAGCTACTGCGTGGACTCTCCAAGGATTGGAATCACATAAATACCTCAATAAGAGAAACACAAAGAATCATGCCACTATCTGTTGATAAGTTGGTTAGGACTCTTCAGTCTTATGAAGTGGAACGAATCAATGAAGACGAAGATCCTAAAGGTAAGAAATTTATTGCATTAAAATCCAATGATGATTCTGATGTTACAGATTCTGAAGACGATATGGATGATGAGAAGCTTGCTTTCATGATAAGAAGATTCAGAAAGCTAAACAGAAAAGGAAGAAGATTCAATCCAAAGAAACAGAGTTTTCAAAAGCAACAGACTAAGTTTGTTGAGGATGATGAATCAAACAAAGATGTAGTCTGCTTTGAATATAAGAAAAATGGACACATCAGACCCAACTGTCCTCTTCTGAGGAAGAAGAAAGGAAAAGCTAAAAAGTATCGAAAGGCTCTTAAAGCAAAAAACCTGGAGTGATACGAGTGTGAAGAAAGTGATGATGATTATGCCAATATATGTTTGATGGCACAATCGGATTCGGATTCAAACTCCGAGACAAACTCAGATTCAGACAGTGAATTTGAGGTAAGTAACTTTAAAATCCCTATTAAAATTTCTAAATACATTGATGAGTTGTGTTTTAGTCTTAAAGACTTCTCTTAAAAGGATTTTCGAACTCAAAAGAGAAAATTCTGCACTAAAACAACAAGAAAATGGGCAGAAGTACAGCGCAAGTGCCATAACTTGGCACCGAGGGACACTTAAGTGCCATAACTTTAAAATGGTACACTTGAGTGCTAGTTTTGAAGTTAAATGGGATACTTAAGTGCCACTCTGGCGAAGATCCGGCCAAATGGCTTACGTGGCAACTTTCCGGCGAGCTTGGTCCAAAACGGCGTCGTTTTGCACGCTGACGTGGCGGAGAAAATGCAAAAACGACGCCGTTTCGTGTCTACGTGTAAATAATAATATAAAAATTAATTAAATTAAATTTAAAATATTCAAAAAATTTTAAAAAAATAAGAAAGTTTTAAAAAATTTTAAAAATTTTAAAAATTTTAAAAATTAAGAAAAATTTAAAAAAATTAAAAATTAAGAAAAAAAGTGGGGTGGAGGTCGAACGGGCGGCTCCCTCGCCCCTCGGCCGTGGCCCGGCGACCCCGGCCGACCCTCCCCACTCCGTCGCCGGCCCTTCCCCGGCGGCGGGGAGGCGGCGAGGGCCCGCGACCCCTCGCCGGATCGGGCAAAGGTCGCGGCCCGCGCCTAGATCTAGGGCGAGGGTCGCGGCCCTCTCACCCAGATCCGGTGAGGGCTCGCGGGCCCTCGCCGCCTCCCCGCCGCCGCCGAGAAAGGCCGGCGACGGAGTGGGGAGGGTCGGCCGGGTCGCCGGGCCCGGCCGGGGGCCGTGAGGCCGGGCCGACCGGCGGCGAGGGCCCGCGAGCCCTCGCCAGATCCGGGGCGAGGGTCGTGGCCCTCGCCGTGATCCGGTGAGGTCTCGCGGCCCTCGCCGTCGGCCGGCCGGGGCCGGCGACCCCGCCAACCCTCCCCCTCCGTCGCCGGCCCTTCCCGGTGACGGCGGGGGGCGGCGGCAAGCGAGGGAGCCACCCCGTTCGACCTCCACCCCCCTTTTTCTTAATTTTTAAATTTTTTTAAATTTTTCTTAATTTTTTAAAATTTTTAAAATTTTAAAATTTTTCTTAATATTTTAAAATTTTTAAAATTTTAAAATTTTTCTTAATATTTTAAAATTTTTAAAATTTTAAAATTTTTCTTAATTTTTAAAATTTTTCTTAATTTTTTAAAATTTTTTAATTTTTCTTAATTTTTTTAAAATTTTTTGAATATTTTAAATCTAATTTAATTAATTTATATATTATTATTTACACACGTAGACACGAAACGACATCGTTTTTGCATTTTCTCCGCCATGTTAGCGTGCAAAACGACGTCGTTTTGGACCAAACTCGCCGGAAAATTGCCACGTCAGCCATTTGGCCGGATTTTTTAGCCGGAGTGGCACTTAAGTGTCCCATTTTACTCGATATTGGCACTTAAGTGTATCATTTTAAAGTTATGGCACTTAAGTGTCCCTCCATGCCAAGTTATGACACTCCAGGTGTCACAACCTCCAAGAAAATGTTTTGAAGGAAAATGTCAAAGTTTTAGACAAAAATGTTTCTACCTTGAAAGAAAATGAAGGCAATCTTTCAAAAGAAAATGCATTCTTGAAAAACGATATCTCAAATATTTCTAAAAAAATTTCTATAGGATCTCGAGAAACTGGAAAAAATTCTTTATGTTCAAAGACCTTATTTCAATAAATCTAGTTTGGGAATGAATGCGAAAATTATTACTTTAATTGATTTTCCTAAAGTGAAGGAAAGAATTACAAAGACCCACAAGAGATGCTTACAAAAATCATTTAAAAAAGATATTTGTAAAACCAGTAGGTCGCAATGCTCTCAGATGTTCAAAGAGCAATAGTGTAGATCATTTTGAAAAAGAATGTCCTATGGTTTGGAAACCTGTTAAGAAAGTATGGGCAAAAACTGCATATCATACTAACACCAATGGACCCAAGAAAATATGGGTACCGAAGAAAGTTTGAGTCTCTTTTTTAAATGCAGGTCACTATCAAGAAATGTAAAATGGTATCTAGATAGTGGATGCTCAAGACATATGATAGGAGATTCAAATTGCTTCATAAAGCTCGTTCAAGTAAATGGTGAAAAAGTCTCATTTGGAGGCTTGACAAAGGAAGAATTGTGGGATTTCGAACTGTAAAGATTGGAAACCTCACAATCAGCAATGTTTCCTTAGTTGAAGGACTCAACTACAATCTGCTCAGTATTAGTCAGCTGTGTGATACCGGTTTCAAAATCAACTTTCAAGAGGGAATATATTCAAGAACCAGTAAAGATTCTACTCAGTCATTCATGGGTCGAAGACATGGTAATATCTACCTCTTGGATGTGAAACCAGATAAATCGCAATGTCTAATCTCAATTCAAGATGAAGCGAACTTATGTCACAGAAAGCTTGGGCACATCAATATGAAGCTGATAGCCAAAATTTCAGCAAAGAAGCTTGTTCGTGGTTTATCCAATCTATCATACCAAAAGTCTGATCTATGTACACCATGCATATTGGGAAAGCAGGTAAGACATTCCTTTAAACCAATAAATCAAGTTTTCACTAATCGTGTACTGCAGCTTCTACATATGGATCTCTTTGGACCAACTAAAACTCAAAGCATTGGAGGTAAGAAATATTGCCTAGTAATTGTGGATGACTACTCACAATTTACCTGGGTATATTTCCTGGCAAGTAAGTTTGAAACATTTTCTTACTTTGAAAAGTTTGCTAAAAAGGTTCAAAATGAAAAAGGGTATGTTATTTCAAGTATAAGAACAGACCATGGAGGTGAATTTGAAAATTAAGATTTTACAAAATTTTGTGATGAATCTGGTTTTCAGCACTTGTTCTCCTCTCCATATACTCCAGAGCAAAACGGAGTTGTGGAAAGAAAAAATAGGTCGCTTCAAGAAATGGCTAGAACTCTTTTAATTGAAAGCAACATCTCTTCACGTTTTTGGGCTGAAGCAGTTTCTACAGCATGTTATATTATTAATAGAGTTTTTCTAAGGCCTATTCTGGAAAAAAAAAAAACCCCCCTATGAGTTATTCAAAGAAAAGAAGCCTATTGTTTCATATTTTCATGTGTTTGGATGTAAATGCTTTATATTGAAAAATGCAAATAATCGAGTTGGCAAGTTTGAAGAAAAATTAGACGAATACATCTTCCTTGGATATTCAACCACAAGCAAAGCGTATGGAGTCTACAACAAGAAGACTCAATCTGTGGAGGAATCGATGAATGTCAAATTCCAAGATTCTATGCAAAATGAATCTATTTAGACTCATCTTGAAGAATCTGAACCTGCTCCAGACTCTACAAAGTCTAAATCTCGAGAAGCAGCTTAGACTTTGAAAGATTAGCAACAAGTGATTATTGAAGATTCAAATGAAGGAAGTGATCATCAACATAACAAATCAACCAGTAACTGGAAGCATAAGTCCAATCATCCCAAAGATCTTATTATTGGCGACATTAATGAAGGAATTCGCACAAGATCCAAAAGGCGCGAAGAGTCTAGTGTTGTGGCTCTTATTTCTGAAATAGAACTCAAAAGCATAGAAGAAACTTTATCTGATAAAAGCTGGATTGAAGTTATGCAAGAATAACTCAGGCAATTCAGCATTAATGATGTCTGGGAGTTGACTCATAAATCGAAAGGTAAATCTATTATTGGTGCTAAATGGGTTTTCAGGAACAAGATGAACGAGAAAGGAAAGGTCGTTAGAAACAAAGCAAGACTCGTGGCCAAGGGATATACGCAAGAAGAAGGGATAGACTATGATGAGACTTACGCACCAGTAGCAAGGTTAGAAGCAATTCGATTATTACTTGCTTTTGCTTGTTATAAGAATTTCAGGTTATTCCAAATGGACGTCAAAAGTGCTTTCCTGAATGAATTTATCCATGAGGAAGTCTATGTGGAACAACCACCTGGGTTTGAAGACCCAAGGAAACCAGACTCAGTATTTAGACTGAAAAATGCCTTATATGGTTTAAAGCAAGCACCTCGAGCTTAGTACGACAGGCTGAATAAGTTTTTAATTCAAAATGGCTTTGTAAAAGGTAAAGTAGACACTACTCTGTTTATCAAAAGAGAAAACAGAAGTTTTCTGCTTATTCAAATATATGTTGATGATATTATTTTTGGATCCTCTAATGAAAGTTTGTGCAAGAAATTCTCTAAGTCTATGAAGGATGAATTTGAAATGAGCATGATGGGTGAATTAACCTTCTTTCTCGGGCTTCAAGTGAAACAACTAAAGGAATGAACTTTTATTCATCAAGAAAAATATGCTAATGATCTTGTCAAAAAGTTTGGACTGGAAAATTGCAAAAAGGCTGATATACCAATGTCAAGTTCCTTGAAGATAGAAAAAGATGAAGGAGGAAAGAAAGTTGATCAGAAGTTATACAGGAGTATCATTGGTTCACTTCTTTATCTTACTGCTTATAGACCTGACATTTTGTTTAGTGTTTGCATTTGTGCCAGATTTCAAGCAGACCCTAAAGAATTTCATCTAAGTGCTGCAAAGCGTATTATCAAATATATTGCATCAACTTCAAACTTTGGTCTTTGGTATCCTAAAAAGGGAGACTTTACTCTTCTTGGATACTCAGACGCAGACCTAGCCGGATGCAGAGTTGATAGAAAGAGTACCTTAGGTACCTGTCAACTACTTGGAAGCAGGACAGTGTCTTGGTTTTCCAGGAAGCAAAATACAGTAACTCTCTCTATAGCAGAAGCAGAGTATGTAGCTCTTGGAAGTTGTTGTTCACAAATTCTGTGGATAAAATAACAGCTAAGAGACATTGGAATTGAAGATTCCTGCATGGAAATCAAGTGTGACAACACCAACGCAATCAATCTCACTAAGAATCCAATTCTTCACTCAAGAGCAAAACATATAAAGATTCGACATCACTTCATTAGAGATCATGTTCAAAATGGAGAAGTTTCAATTCAGTTTGTTGATTCAAAAAAACCAACTGGCGGATATTTTTACAAAGCCTTTGGAGAAAAATCAATTTGAAGCTATTCATTCCAGACTCAAAATCTTAAAGTCTGGGGAAATTCAGACTCAGGATTGAAAGTCTAAAGATACCCAGTCTCAGATGATCAAGTTTTTCTTTCGTAAGTTATTTTATTTTATCTCTCGAATCTCATCTTGAAAAGGTATGATCATCAACCGTGTTTGATTATTGCTATCTTTAATTGACGTGATTATTGCAACGTTTCCTTTTCGAAAAAGGAGTTATTTTTGAAATGACAATTATCTAATTTTTCGAAAAATGGAGTTATTTTTTTTAAAAGGCATCTTTTTACTTTCTTTTATGACGTTCCGTATGCCTCTCTTCGACTGTTCTATACACTATCGTTTCTTCTTCGCTTTACTCTCAAAAACCCTAAGAGAGCACCGATCTTCCATTTCTGTCTTCTTCTCTTGTTTAATCTTCGAAAAGTTATCATCTTTCTTGGAAAAGTCAAGCTTGGAATCTTTCAAAGACTGTGAAAGATGTCGTCTCAAAGGAAGTCTTCGAGGATCACAAACAGGGGACCACAGCAAATGCGTGAGGGGCCTACGCACTTTGATCTCACCGAGGAAGAAGAGTCTCCTAATCAGCAGTAGAGCCCACAACATTCTCAGCAACATCCATCTCCTCCATCTAGACAACAGGAAGCTGCTCGACAAGAAGAGGAAGAAATAATCGAAGATGCAGAACCTAAAAAGAAGAAGAAGAGGAAAGAGGAAATCAAGAAGAAGGAGAGCATGAGGAACTCTCTTCTCCACCTAAAGGCATGGAAATAGGGGGAGACCATGAGAAAAGAGGAATGTCCTCATATCCTGCTACCAATGAAGGAGTCAGTCGCTTTCCAGCAGATCTAAAGGACATCTATGCCTCTCAATTTCCTGAGGAGGGACATGATGTTTCATCGCCCAATCTGCGTGACTATGTTGATTTGCCATCGTCTGCCTTTACTCCATCTGATCGTGCAAAAGCCAGTATGCAGACTGATAACTCAGCAGACTTTCGCAGAATTCTTGATGTTCTCTTGGAAATGCGGGGTCAGATATATGCTCTAGGATACGAAGTTCAGAATTTGCAGACTGCAGGTCAAGCTTCTTCAGTTTCTTTGAATGATCAGATCCAAGCCATTTCTATTCAGATTCAAGCAAATGCTAAGGGTGAAGAGGTGGCTCAACTGAAGGAAGAGTTGAAAAAGTTGGAAGGCATTGTCCAGTCAATGGGAGATTTCCAGCTTGTTCGTGTTCCCAAGCATTCCTGAATCAATTCTCTTTCTATCTCAACCTTTTTTATGCTGACAAAAAAGGGGAGAGATGCAAGATTTGAAACTTTGAACTTGAACTTTTGATTTATTTTGATATTTGTTTGACTTGACTTTTGTGTCTGGATGTGGACTGAATTTGGGATTTGGGTTTGACTGCTTATATTAAGTACTATTGATATCTTATGAATGGCTTTAATCACATGAAAGACTAACCTATTTTCTGTGGTTGTAGATTCTAGTGTCATCATTAAGCCATTTATCTTTATGAGATATCCATATTTGCTTGAGTAATGTTTTGCAGGTCAAAATTATCCAAATCTGCAGGAAAGTTTTGTCACCATCAAAAAGGGGGAGATTGTTGGAGAAATCTTCTTGGAGTATTTTGAAGCTGACAAAACATTTCTATCAATCTAGTTTGAAAATTTGCAGACTCTACTATTTAAACTCTGAAGACCTCTAAACTGTCAGACTCAAGACTCAAAATCTATTCTCATTGACAGTTTCTAATCCGTCGAAGAAGGGCTATCCAGAACTGGGTGTTTCATTAGGGATTTGACCTTATCGACTGGAGAAGATCTCTTGGCTGGATATGGCATAACGGATTTCTTTATTCGAATCAAGATTGATTAAGAATCCGATAATTGGCGAAGTATACTTGGAAGGTTCTACTTATGGAAACCGAGATCTTGATTGTATGGGCGAGCAGGATTGATGGGCTATCGACACGTTCCTTAAATAGCTCGAATGATCTTTCTAATTGATTCCGTCCAACGGGTAGATTGGAGGAATTCCTTTGGTAAGTGCCAACAGGTATGATGGCATAAAGGAGTGTATAAGGAAGACATTCCAGTTGTTCGAGTGTGCGCGATAGAAGAATTCCAAAGTCTGAAGCTCTTTGTTCTTAGTCAATTCATTTGTTAAGTGAAATCTTGTACGCAAAAGAGAGTCTATATTCTAAGAAACCTTGAGGAAGTGTGATAGAGTATCTACACTGTGAAATCAAGGGAGAACTTTGCTGTAACAACTCTTTTATTCATAGTGAAATCCAGCCAATGGGCTGTCAGTGCGAAAGAGTTGACGTAGGCTTGGAATAAGCCGAACCACTATAATCTCTGTGTTCATTTTCTCTTCCTTACTCTTTTTACTTTGATCATAATTTATTTTTTCTAACAAAAGACGAACTTCCTTTCTATTGTCTATTTCGTATTGCTCACTTATCACGATAAATTATTATACACCTATTCACCCCCCTCTAGGTGCTTATACTAGCTATCTCACCTCCCACCCAGTCTCTGTCTCTCTCGGGCTCCTCTGTTTCTTCCCGATGTTGTTCTCCATTAGACTGGTTTTTTGAAATTCACTCATGTCATCCATGTCCTTGCAATAGAGTTTTTAAATATGATATGTCATTTGCTCAACAAGATTGCAAGTTGGAGATCTTATAATGGAGTTGTCTATATTGCTACTTGCTATGCTCACTGCTCCCCATTTTGTGAGCGAAAGTTTTGAAAAGCTCGAGTGTCGGTTGACGATCACCTATAGACTTTGATTTGCATTGTCCCTGCTGCCGTTCATTGTTGCTGGTATCATTTTTGGAATAGTACCAAGATTGCTCTGCCTTACTATGTTTCCCCTTATTTCGCATTTGAGAGCATTGATGTGGTCAAATTTCAATCAAAGGTTCCCTCCACCACTGTTGATTCTACCTGTCATCACTTCCTGGAGACTCTAATCACCAAACAGAGGCTTTTGATTAGTTAACAAGGTAATACTCCTGCTTACTTTTTCTTGTTCTGATGATGAGAAAGATGCCGAAATGCATTTTTTTTTTTTTTTTTTGGTGCTAGAGGAACCGCCTCAATCGGTAGCCGAAGCGTAAACCCCAAGTGCTACGTAAACAGGAGGACCCACCACCCCCGACAGCACACTTAAGTCACCATGTAACTCCGCCAAAGCCTTTGCTTCGCAAAGGTTTCGAACTCCTCACCTCTCTTGCAAAGGTTCAATGAAGCTTACCCAGCGGAGCCACCACGGCCAATGGTAAAAATCGACATTTGAGATTGAAATGATGAACTTAAACTGATTGCTCACTACCTGTTTGATCAAATGCTCAAATGAAGTTAACATGAGTTTATTGTCTGGTCAGTGTTTTACCTCTCACAGCTGTACTACTATCCCTTCGTTGATCATACTACCTCTTTGATGCCTGAAGGGAAACTTTTGAATTCTTGAATCCAACTTCATTTGATCATTGTCAAATCAATCTGTCACATTGTCCTCTTCAGTAGAACTAGAACGAACCATTGACTATAATAAATTGTACATTTGGTTGACTGGACCAAATTAGGGTTTTAAATTGGGGGAAACCATGCTAAATGACATTGCTTAGGGTTGTTGAGTTAGGTTGTTGGTGAGCCACATCAATCCGAAAAAATGATGAAACATTGCCATGTCAAATTTTTGATATCCCACATTAGAGCTGGGACTTTTTTTTCTTTTCTTTTTTTTTTTTTTTGGTCAAAGTAACATTTCAAATATATATCCACAAAAATACAAATGAGAAACATTACAATCCAATTGAAAATTAAGACAAATCCGAGACACTTCCAAAAAAAAAAAAAAAGCTCCTCTTAACAAGAAGAATTGTAAGAATAAGGTTAGGAGTCACTAGCTCAAAGAGAAAATATGAGATTTCTTTAAACCAAAATCGGCATTGATCACTTAATCTATCTTTAGTAATGAGCACATACTAAGACCTCCATTTATTAATAAGACTTTGCCTTTTGGCAGTGCACGCCTAGGTGCAACGTCTCTAACACCATCGCCATTTAGAGAAACAAGGTTGAACAAGCATAAATCCGATACTTGTCAAAGTGAATCCTTGATGAGACTCCTCCGATCTCCTTCAAAATTAGACTTATACACCAACAAAATCTAAGGAGAGCAAAATCCTAAAATTATATGCACAAAATCCCTAAATCTAAACTAGATTGGGATAGAAATCTCCTCAAAATAAAAGAGAGAAGCTTCTAGATCTAGACTAGATCAAAAGAGAAAAGCTTCACAAAACAAGTGGAAAGCAAGAAAAAGATAACAAAAAACCAAATCAACCAAAGAAAAAGGAAAAAGGAAAAGGAGGGAGAGATCTAATTCAAACCTCCCCTTCATGAAGATTGAAGGAGTAAGTTGGAGCTTTTTTTTTTTTTTTTTTTTTTTTTTTTGAGCGAGAGTAAGTTGGAGCTTAAGTGGTCATTTCTTTTTTAAAAAATGACACTTAAGTAATTCAGGAAAAAAAATTTGGCACCAAGCGCCTTATGAAAATTATGGTACTTGTAGTATCATCTTCCCAATTTCATTTTTTTTCTTTTTAATTTTATCAATTTAGTCATAAACCTTTTGTAATCTCTTTAATCAATTTTCATTGGAAATTGATGACATGGCGATGCATCATGTAAGATGACTAGTGATAATTGGATTGTCACATTAGTGGTATCCAGCGAAAATTGACCATAAGAACTATATTGGAATTTCGTTAAAGGGTTTTGCAGTAATTTGAGAAAATTTAAAAATTTAAAACTGAATTGTTATGCATTCAATAGGTTTAAGATTGTTTGTGTTATTTTTCACTAACTTCTACTTGGTGATGGGTACTTTACTTGAACTTAATTAAGCTACAAGAATGTCTTAAGCTCCCAAACATAGATAGAGGGTTTTTAATGGATGCCATAGGCTAAGTAACACTGACATCGACGCACGTCATGCGACATGACACGATATGTCGCCACATTATTTCTAAAAAAAGTAAAGAATTTCGATACGTTGAGACACGTTATATATTAAATGTATAATTTTTATATACATAATAAATTATCATATTAATATGAGTCAAATTCACAAATAAATAAATAATAATAAAAGCCTAGAATGAATTTACATTAAAAACATTAATCCACCATTTATTAATATTATTCATTATTTCAATTTGACAAATTCAACTCCATTCTAATAATCTATAAAATTTGGAGAAAAAACAAGTAATTTACATTATGCACTTGCGTATCGACGTGTTAAAGAGAAGAGAAAAAACTAGAAGGTGAATTGTCTATCATTGTAAGTAATAGTCAAAAGAGAAAATAAGATTAGGTTTTTTTTCTTTCTTTATTTATTATTTTATTTTTTTATAAATACACATTTTGACTTTTCATTTATTGAAATTTTTAAAATTGATTTCATATGTCGGAAACTTGTATGTGAAAATTCATACGCGAGTATCGGGTGCCAAATTTTTGAGTGTCAGAGAGTGTACATAAAGGCTCTAAGAGAATATCAGTGCTTCCTAGACTATAGGTCTGGTATTCACTTTTTGTTCTTCTATATTTTTTATTATTAGTTTGGAGAAAAGCCACTAGAAAGCTTGTTCTTGAGGCCACGCTGGCCTTCCTTTTTTGTTTAATAAAAAATCAATTCGTACATGTAAAGATATAGCAAGCTGGTACTTGAGAGCTCTGCACACGTGATCCCAGAATGTGAGGCTGGGGGATTCTCGCTGAATTCCCACTTCCCGAGAAGGACAAAAAGGATTTGGCAGGAACTAAACCGTCCGAGCCTTCGTTTTCAAGGCACAATAACTACCTCATAAAAAGAGAGGTCCCCGTATATGTATACTAAGACAATGCATAAATAATCACATTGGGTAGATCACAGAAAAATTTATGTAGGACTGATTATCATCAACAAGTGATATGGACTAGGTTCGCAAAGGATCGGATTTACACAAGAATTCCCTTCAACAAGGATTCTTTTCAACATGGATACTCATAGCACCTTAAGCCTCACATTTCGGATAAGAGAGCATTTGTTGTTTGATTCATAAGTTCAACCCAAATAGTCATGACCTTCCCCAGTCATATTTAAGTACTTAGTTTAAGACCCAGCTTATTATAAGTACTATCAAAGTAGCACGCCAACAAGAATGACAATTTGCATGACAAAATAATACATTGTGAAAGCCACCTTTTAAATCCATTTGATACGAGCATGCTATAGAGTGAGAATCACTTCAAGAATCCTATTTTTTTTTCCAAAGGGGAGAGATTAAAGCATCCCTAGTCTCCATTTACCAAAAAAAAGAAAAAGCACCCCTAGTCTCCAACTCAATACAAAAAAAATCGATTATTTGATTCTTAAGTACAAGCCACCGCCAAATGGTCATCAACGTAAGTGATCTTTCACAAACTTTTTTTTTACTTGACCCATGTGAAATCGAGTCCGGCGGCTATGATTTGGGATTTTTTATTCTATCAAAACTAAATATAACCACACTGTGCGTCCTTGGCAGCTTTTAAGCATGGGGCCTCAGCCGCAACAACTGGAACTTTTAGAGTTGAATCCCAGAGCAGCACATGGACAAACTTTGACCCCTTGGTTTTATGCTGAATGTTCTACTTTTCCATAGTGATTGTCGCTGTCTTTGTCAACTTGCAGAAGTAAGTGGCTGGAAAAAAGCCGAATATAACTTTGTTTAATACAAAAAATAACTTTACTTGAAGAAAGTACTGACAGAGAACACATTTCCCGGAATTCAGATCTGTTGACAGCTACCGGACGCCAGACTCCCGCAGGATCCAGCCGTCGCACATGGCGGCTGGCGGCTTTTGCCCCTGAATACGAACAAAGATCTCTAGCAATTCTTTGGCCGATATAGGAATCAATTGACAGATTCCACAGGAATATGCGCATTCTCTAGTTTCTAAGAATTAAAATTTAGGCCACTAGGCTATTTTTTGCTGCGTCCCTGGCCCTGTGCTTCCATGTGCCTTCCGTCACCGATGAACATGCGGTGTGGAATATTTCCTGTTCTCTCTGCTCCACGGAAACTAAACCTTTAAAAAGTGGTTGGGCTCCTCATGTTATCAAACTCCCTACTTTTTCCTCCACTGTTGACGGTCCATAAACCAGCGAACTTTAGTCCGTTCGCCCCAATTTGAAACCTTTTCCTAATTGTTCTCTTTAGTATTCCCCAAAAATTAAACGTTTAATCTCTCACAATTGATATAATTGGTTGCGTCATTAGAGATTTTTTACTTTCAGGAATTAAAAGTCATCGATTTAAATCCCACGAAATGCTTAGAAACTTCTCCAGATTTGGACCATTTACACAGATGTCTCGTTTCTACTTATGACCTTGATGGGCACATGCGTGCATGCACAAATTTATTTTTGCCATGATAATATTAGCCTTTCTTTGTACATATACAACTCTATTACGTACTTCAAATGCAAATGTCTGAACTACCCTTTCAACCATTTAATTAAGGTTGTATTGCAAATAACTATTTAATGTCATTTTGATGGTCGAGACCATTATCAACAGTCCTAATTAATTTGCTGTGTCTCACAAATAAAGAATGGCAAATGTGTAAAGAACCTTTAATGAGAGGCAATACTCTGAAATATATTGAAACATCAATGAGACACGTATGTGCCTAGACCATATTTGAAATATAGTTTCGCTCGAATATGTAAACATCACCTGATGCCTTTATCTAAAAGTTTAATATGAAATCTTAGTGGGAGATCTTTTGTTTAAATCTCTTCAAATCCATTCTTTACCTTGTCAATACAAATGATGATACGCATCACTCTTACGTGGAAAAGCCAGCCTACGCATGCCGAAAGTCATAGAGTTTTTGGCATATACTGTCCAGGCTTCCTTCATACAAATCCACTCAGGGTGTGGCCCTCTTAGATAAATTGGTATAGTCATTCTTGCCTTTTCTCTAACTTGTAGTTACGTCTTTGAAAATAACAAAATTTTGACATAGTAACATGGCGTGCCCTATCAATGAAGCAAGAAAGAAATAATTTGAACAATTTAACAGGGATCACGCAATGAGCATTCTCTTTTCAGGTTAATTAAAAAAAAAAAAATTGTGATGATGTCTTGTGTGAGATTTGAAGGAATGGAACCATCGTTGGTCATTTTAAGTATCCAAATGAGTTTTGCTCAAGTTAGGGATTAAATTTACTCAATTTATCTGATTATGATATGGAGTATCGCCTACAAATGCATCTTGACCGCTCATCTATCCTCCAAGAAGACAGTGCTCTTAAGAGAGCTCCAATCCATTGCTTAAAAGTCCATTTCATTTAAGTTTGCCTAGATCCTTAATATGTGTAATTATAAAAAAAACCTTAAATTCATTACACTTGTGTAATTTGATTCTAAATCTTTTAATTGTATCAATTTAGTACTACACTTTTTCACAATTACCGATTGAGTCAATCCAATCAATTTTGGCAGGAAATCGTTGATATTCCATCATCCTATATGGTACGACCGACGATAACGTGGACATTATTTAATTATATTTTGATTCTTTTGGTCTTCTCCATTTTCTTTTTATTTTATTTACTTTTCTAGACTAAAAGCTGGCGAGAGTCATTGGCTAAACCTCACCGGCACTAAGTGAGGGCTTGCAAGCCCTCACTATGGTCAACAAGGATGTCACAGCCCTTGGCCAATGCCCTTGTTATGGTTGGCAAGGGTCTAGGCGAGTGCCATGACACTCTCACCTACTAAAGTGAGGGAATCACGGCCCCTTCCCAGATCCCTTGCCAACCCTGACAAGGGTTGTTACCAACCAGTAGTCCAAAAAACAAATCAAAAGAAAAAAAATTATAAAAAATTCAATTTTTTTTTATAAATGTTTGCATTAGCACCGATTATATGATATACGACGTTTGACGTCTACGTTGGCATTTTTTTATCAAAATTAACCGGATTGACTCAATTAGCAAAAGTTAAAAAGATTTATTATTAAATTAGAACGGTTCTAATCTTTAAAGATGAATTGGTACGAGTGGATGTGATGACGTGCGCTCTCCTGCATGCAACTAAGAGAGTGCGTTTTTTAGAGTGCACTAAGCTGACATGAACTCGGCTGCGCGCGCGCGAAAGAGAGATTACAACATCTGTACTGCGTCTCCGCACAATGATCTTACACATGCACTTGACAACAGATACATAAATCATTGTCATTTAATTCTCCATGACAGAGGAACAGCACAGATCCCATATTAACTAATAAAAGCATTTGTGCCTAAACTACTTGATGAAACAACTTTACGAACCATCCATCCAAATGAAGAACAAGCCTTTACTAATATGAACCCCAAATCACTACGGATTTGGTTCTGCTGTAGCCGTGTCTTCGAAAGAATGGCCAACACCAGGGCTATGACCGGGCCCCGTGGGTCGGAAGTCGTTTCTTGACACGGTAACAACTTGCCGATCACCTCCATTCATTTCTACCGATTTGACAGCCCTTCCTCGAGGAAAAGAATGGCCGACCCTCTGACTGTTTCCCAGCGTTGTGGGACGAAAATCATCCACACCAGCAGTTGTTGAATCGTCAAGGCCAAAACCCTGCGACAATACTTCTCCTTTCTCTGCAATCTTTTGTGGCACATCGATTTTTCGGCTTATGAGCTTCGCTGAACTGATTTGGTCGTTTTCTTTAAGGGAATTGACATTGTGAGCTATGGGAGGATTCATTGGCCTTCCATCTATGAAGAGAATTTCATGAGAGATCATCAGTGCAAAGATAATCAGAGAGAAGTTTCCTATGGCTTGGGACAATATCGCCATATCTGATAAACAAGAAAATTTAATAAAGAATGGTAAATAAGAAGATGAAGCAGCAAAATGAAAGATTGGTCAGGACTAGTTGGGTTTTATTTAGGAGAGAGATGAAATTGAGATAGGACTCAATTTGTTTTGGCTACGAATGGAGTACGGACAGGTTAGATTTCGGAGAGTTGATGGTAATGGACTTATAATTGTATGGCTATTTATAACCATGAAAGCATTACCATCCTCACTAATTCATCTATTAAATTGAATGAATGGGGTTCACATAATTCTAATTTGAATGGTCTGTGTTAACTGCTTTCAAAAGCGACTTCTCCAAAGAATCTTGCCTATTAGAATTATTGGAGGATCTTCTCTATATATCTCATCGGTCATACAAGCCGAAAGTTCATAATCAGTTATTGTTCACTTTATATGCAGCTAATAGCTTACCATTAAAGGTGGCACAGCAAAATGTTTCGTTTATCGTTTTAAATGAGTTTTATATATTTGAATAGGTGCGATTATATATTTTTTTCTTAAGTGTAATCAAGCCCTTCTAACCAAGAATCTCGAAAAATTGCTTATGTGTCAAACCACAACTTTCCTATAGGCAGATTTTTATATTAAACTACTAAAAGTTCAAGATTCAATTGTGTCAAGTTTAAAAATTTGATCACATTATGTACGTAGAGTTTAGTGCTCTTACTCTAGGGACAAGTATGCCCCTGACATCTCAAGCCAAATGCAATTCGGTTCTAAATCTCTTTAAAATGAAAAATTATGGAAGTACAGTTAACTGAAGTTACTCCAATGGTCACTCTTTGAAAGTTGTGGCATGTTAATGATTGTTTGAAAATTTGATAACAAAATGGACCCCATATGATAATTATGGACAAATACCGTCTTTACCCGTAACTGAGGAGGACAAATTCAACTTAGAAACATAAAGCTTGACATTTCATGGTTATTTAATCGAAGCCTCGAAGTCAATCCAGCTAACCTATAAAAGATAATAAAAAGAATGTCCAATTTGATGGCCATACTCAAGTAATTTCTTCGCCAATAACCCGAGAGGTTGAGCACTCCTACATTAATTAGAGCTGGATTTTCTTTTGAGCGCTGCACTAAAAGGGACTCTGATTGGAAGAAATCTGATTCTGAGTCACCACCCCAGCATGTGGCGGCCAAATATATTGGAGCTTGGAATTACGTCCAGTTCACTCCCATCGGTATAGAATTTGTCTTGTTAAGGAAGGTCAAAAGAAGAAGCACGCGATTAACATGGAAATATTAGGGAAAATTGCCCACAAAATCCTAAACCTATTCTACAGCCCAACTCAATCATAGACCTTTCAATTTTACTAATTCAATTATAAACCTTTTAACAACTTACCAATTATATCATAAAACTTTCCGTTGTGTCAATTTAGTCCTAAACATTTTAATGATTTGCCAAACTAGTTCTAAACCTTTTAAAAAATTGTCAATATAGTCATTTCGATTAATTTTAGCTAGAAATCAATTATGTGGAGGTCCAATTAATGCCAACTGTGTTATGTGATGTGGTCAGTGTTAACGTGGACAATATTTTTAATTCTTTCAAAAAAATTCCAAATTTTTACTCTTTTTTATTTTCTTTCTTTTTCCCCTCTTTCTTAATAATAATAATAATAATAATAATAATAATAATAATAATAATAATAATAATAATAAAACCACAACGCTGGCAACCTCCACTAGCCATTGAGCAAGGGCTGGCAAGTTGTTGGCTCCTAGGTGAGGGTCACAACCCTTACTACAGCCTGTGAGGGTACTACAACGCCCTCATTATGGCTTGCGATGGCTTGGTTGAGAGCTCGTGATTCCTTCACTGGGCATAGCGAGGGTTCGCAAGCCCTCACCCAAGGGCTGGGGGAGGGGGGTCACTAGCCCTATGTTTGTTTTCTTTTTTCTTTTCTTTTTATGGCAAAAAGAGGAAAGAGGAAAAGTAAGAAAATAAAAAATTCAATAAAAATGTTTGGAAATTTTTTGAAAATATTATTTACTTCAGCGTCAATTGTATCACATAAAACAGCCAATCAATGCTAACTAGATCATCGCATCAATAAAATAAGCTAGAAGGACTAAATTGGTAATTTTTAAAAAAGTTTAGGATTAGTTTGGCAAATCGTTAAAATCTTTAGAGCTAAGTTGGCACTATTGAAATATTTAGGATTGAATTAGCAATTTATCAAAACATTTAGGATTGAATTAGCAAAAATGAAAGGTTTAAGACCGAATAAACCACCATAAAATACGTTTATGACTTTTTGGATAATATTCCCGAAAATATTAACTCTTAGTATGAATCTGCTTGGTATTCCCCCTATTTAGCTAAAAGGTGAAATTAGCACACAATTAACCTGTTGCCTTTTTGAATTGGCTAAGTGCTTAAAGAACAGTCTTGTGTGTTCATTAGACTTATGGGGCTGAATTGAACCGATTTCTCTATCATCTATTGAAAAACCATCTCATATTTGAACTACTCAACTTGGGATTCTTTTGCCAACAAGCATCCAGCCCTGCTGGAAAAGGATTTGGGGGGTGGGGCAAAAGATTACCAGGTCCATGGTTCGATCCACGTGAGCATTGCACACACATGTACATAGAAGAGACGAGTGAGATCGAAAAAAAGTAAAAAACTAGGGTTTTGTTTTCAACCAAAAAGAAAAGAACTTGGGTATTGGCTCCAGCTAGTTTAAGTTATTGGGGTATTTCTTGGATTTGAAATTTATCTACCAAAGATATGGTTTTTATCATCACAATAAAAAGAAGAAATTAGAGTAAACCATCAGAAATTCAGTAAAAGAGATCTCAGTTGTATATGTTGAAAATTTCTCGATTGGGTTGATGTTATTTGTTTGTTGGTTTCTAGCAAAAGGCCCGTTCTGATTACAATTTAATGTAAAAGAATGAAGTGAAGGGATAGTAATCAACCCCACCGAACTTTTGTGCTCTGCTTATAATGTTTAAGGGTACATTTTTTCACAAAATTAAGTTTGCTTTGTCGTCTGGCAGAATTGACCGTTCGAATAGCTTTAACTTGTTTGCATTATTCATCAATGTAAATAGTCAAACATTTCTTACTGATTTGAACATTCCCACGATACATATGGACAAAATGCACTTTCATTAAAAAAATTCCACAAAAAGCTCAAGGCGCAACCGTCAATCCCCTGAACCACTAGCGATGGGAAACTTCGGTGATGAGAACCGGAATTCAACGAGAATCATCGCAAACGACATTTCCAAAAGAGAATGCCATTTTCACTACACGGAAATTGGTTGAACCTTTGTAATCGAATCTCATTAAATCTTAACTTCCTGGCTGTTTCAGGTTATGGACAAAACACAATACCATGGCGCTGTCACATCATAAGCCACATATATTAGGAAACTTTCTTCTTCTTTTTTTTTTTTTTTGGGGGGTGCGGGGGGTGGGGGTTGGTTGTGGGGTTAATAAAAAATTCAAGAAAACTTCGTATCCATGCGTTAAAAAAATGAGATGACAGCGGAAGTCATCTTTAATTTTATCTTCGTATTAAATGCCATCTATCCATTTCAAAATTTACATTCTACATCTCTCTAATCTAGAAAGATTTATTTTCCCTCATGCACACTTGATGTCTAAAGTTGAGGATGGGGTAATTTGGAAAAGAAAATCGCAACTTGATAAATTATGTATGGGTGGAGATACAATATGAAGTCCACCGTTAAAAGTGATGTCGGTGGTGGTAGGGTTTGAAATGCGAAGATAATGCATATGAAGTGTGAAGTGGAGAATGGTATTTGTAATTTTTCCAAAGAAAATTCAGTAAATTTGATGTTGTTTGAAATTCGATTGGCCTATTATGTATACAATTACATACATCAGATCATTATTATTTACGCTCTCACTCAAATCATAAATTCCTTCTAACTTATGAGTTGGATCTCATCAATTAGCAACGAGATTTGTATCCTTTAGCCATACAAGGATGGTCAAAGGTAGCACTTCCTTAATTACGGTCAACGGGCACAGAGCTTGACGCAATACGAGCTCCTCTATACATGCGCGGAAAGGCAGAGAGAGAGAGAGAGAGAGAGAGAGAGAGTTGGCTACTTCACCAGAAATGGCGGCAGTAGAGGCATTTTGGGAATTCGTGAGATCACGAATATCCTCATTTTGATACCCCGATACCCCGTGTATAACTATCAACAATCTTAGTCTTCTCTGATTGGCAATTACTTCCATTTTATTTGTTGATAGTATTGACATGTACCAACAACTTAATTTTTTTTTTTTAATGAAATAGAATCTTACATTGAGAGGCTCTTCAACATTTTTAAGATCCTAATTGCTTGAATTTTGACAGATGAAAACAAAGTTTACATGAAGTTATTAATTAAATTGTTGGACAAACTTTTATAGGATATTTACACAAGCCAATTAGGGTAAACCGCATTTAGTAGAAGTATTCGGTCACAGTCTACTAGATTGTCTGACAAATTTGTTATTTTGATTGAAATAGAGTATGCACGCAGCTACATGTTCAACACGTTTAATATGTTGAAGAACACTTGGACCATAAGTAAAATTGAACCCCCTCTCATGTGAAGACCAATAATATGACAAAGTAGTTAAACAAGCAAACAGTTCATGTAGGTTAAGGAGTTGTGGAAAGTTGACATGCATAAAGAAGAGAACTCACGAACAGGTGCAAAGCGAGTATGGCAGATTGATTCAATTATAATTCCTACTACAATACTATATTGAAGTTGAGCGTGTAACCACTTATTCTAAGTGTCTTTTGTTTTACTTAAAGAAAGTGCTTTATCCTATGTTTTACTTTCTCTACAAAAAAAGAAAAAAAGAAAAAAAATATAGATGATTCTATACGTCAATATATATGTAATTTGAGAGGACTAAATAATTTTATGTTAAAGTGTGAAAATCACTCCCAATAAATCCTTAATAAGTTACTAACGTTAGACGGGAGTTTTACTTTAAATATAATCAAGTAATAAGTAGAGATTCTACGTACTATCAATTATATTATACATCACATGTGGTCGGGGATTAAAGCGGTCAAGTCAAAGGTACAAAAGCCACCAACCCACTTTGAAACACGCACTGCTCTTCTTTGTCCACAGTATTAGTCCCCAATTATAAATTTCGTATAAGTCGATGAGACAAATGACGAACTTCAAGGCGCCATGCCTCAACCGCCCAATCAAAAAGGCTTCTACTTTTTACCAATTAAATAAATGAAATCAAAGAATCCTGGAAAAGTAGGAGGCATGAGCAAACCCCAACCGCCTTCCCATTAAAAGTGTTAAACATAAATAAAACCTGAAAATAAGACAAATTAAATAAATAAAAATATTAGAGCAAGAAGAATCATTTGATTCTCTTTGCTTGTGCTAGCTGGAGTGCTCGAGTTTTGCTAAGTAAATAACCATTCTTGGTAATAAAAAAAAATAAATAAAAATAAGTCGTCAGCCGTCAAATCTAAAAACGACTCGTGATTGCGACTTCATTAAAATTGTTGAAAGGCGACAAAGGATCTCCCAAGATGCCTTTAGAATCCCAACTGTTAGGACCAATGCTTGTACAATTTCACATTTCCTTCTCACCTTTTTCTGGCAGTTAGTTTTGTCCCAGCTCACTATTCTATATTTTTCTGTGTCTAAGTTCACTGTACTTGTAATTAAAAGAGAATGTGCTATTAATCCATCTTATATCGTTGGTAATTTTTCCTCCTAATTGGGTTGATTATTCAGCTGAAGTCACATGTCACAGTAGCTAAACTCATAAAACTTACTCATACTAAATTATGTTCAATAATTTATTACAGATAAGATACACATGAGTCAAGTCTACGCACACCAAAGTTATCTCCCCTATAGGAGAGAGATTCATCACAACCCAATTTTGATTCCGAACTTGAACACAACCATTTACTCAAAAAATTAAATAAGATGGTCATCTTAGGATGATCCTTTTGTTGACAGTAAAGCCAATCGAACAACTTGGAACAAATAGCCAAAGAGAAATGATTACCTAATGGCAACGTCCCTCTTAAAAAAGAGATGATGCCTTCTCTACCTTTAAATTTCCTTGGGAAATTAGTTAAATTTCTTGGAAGAAGAAACTCACTTGTTGCGTTTCCTCTAATGCCACATTGAGATTACCTAAATGATAGCTCAAATCAAGCAACCCTAAGTGAGATCTCAAATCGAGCAACCCTAAGTGAGATCTCAAATCGAGCAACCATGGTCTTGAGTTGTGACTTGAAACTGAAGTGGCCATGGTCATTATGAGCTTGAGGCTCAAGAAGTCATGGTGGCCTTGAGCATCATGGCTTTAAAGGATCTAGTGGACTTGACACTACAAGCTTCACAACTCAAAAACTCTCGTGTCAATGACCATTTCAATCTCAAATTGAGCAGCTACGGCCACGTGTTCAAGTGGCTATGGCATCAACAAACTTGAGCTTGAACATCCATTGTTGTTGAGCCAAGACTACAATTGTCACACCCCAATCCTCCGAGCGCGTGCCCATCCCTCTACGGTCGATTAATAGCGACGTCCCATGATGCATCGTCGACCCTTTCATTTTCATGCACAAGTGGAAGCAGATAAATAATTCACATACAGCAATTCAATGGGATAAAAAAGTAGGGTCATAATTTTGAAAATCAACATCACACTTCTATATACATATTACAACTGGTTATATATACAATACAAATTGATATATAAATATATATATATATATATGTCTATCTATCTATCTATATAAGTTCTACAAAACAATGGGGTTTTGCAACTACAGGTCCTCGTCCTCCTCTCCATCATCCTCCACACTCCAACTGGAGCCTTCAACAGACTGCACCAGGGACTCTAGTTCTTCAAGAGCTGGGTCTACCGCATCTACGACCGAGCCTTAAGGAGGATCTACAATACCCTTCCCAAAAGCCACCTCCAAAACGTACAGAAGTATCTCAGACTCCGATATGGGACCCTCTCTCTGGCCATCCTGAGCCTGGCGGTACCATGATCTGTATCGATGGGGCCCCTTATGGGTGAAACTCGCATCGACTCAGACTATGGACCTTATTAGCTCATAGGTCTAACCCCTAGGGCTCCCATGCAACTGAATATAGGATGTCTACTCTATAACATTCTTAGGCCGTCTAAAAAACTCACGAGTTGCTATCTAAGGACATGAAATGTTATTCCACAACGGGATGAGACAACATTTTAGCGAGTTCTACCCCCTAAGACTTGACAAGGAAGAAAATACGCCATGAGGGCTGCCTAAGCACAAACACAAGTCAGAGGGCTTACCTTGACCTCAGTTCCTTCCTGCAAGTCAATATAATTCAAATAGACATTCGATTATTTCAACCAATCAAATCATCCAAACAGATCGAACCATCGATCAATCGACTTAGTCGATTCCATGTTAACATGACCATTCCCCGGTCATCTCAATCAATACTATCTATAGAGTTCGACCATCTTGCAGACAGCTTACTCTAAGCTGAAAATAGATAGTATAGCTCACCAAAAACTGCTAGATATACTGAAAGTATACTATATATGCTCACTAGAAGCTACCTCAATACTGATATAGTATACTAATCAAATCACCATTTTTATCCTTCTCGATAAAAATAATCGTGTGTGGGTACACGATCGACCTTAGCCAAAAATACAATATTTTCACTTTCGAAAATCCCACTAAGCTCAACAGTCCACAAACCCATTTTTGGCATTGTAAACCGACGTCCGGTGATTTTCCAATTAATTACAGAAATTAAATAAATTTAGGAATAAATTCCTAAAATACAAATCATACAAAATCTGCACAAATTAGAACTCAATTAAATAAACGGATCACACTCCTGCGATCAGCATAAAATTGCGGTCACCGACTATCACGGTCTAATTTTCGAAAAATAAATGATTAATTAAATAATTACGGAAATTAATTATTAAATACCAAAAATAACAACTTTGGCCCGTAAAGCCTAATTAAAAGCCGAGACGAGCCCGGAAAATTTCCAAAGTACTCTAGATAAATACTAGAGCTTGTCTAGGCCCTAATTGCACTATTCTAACCACCTAACATGCAATAACGGTTAATAAATTGCTAATCTACTCTAACTATTCACATAATCCATATTTAGTCTAAACTAATCAACCCTTAAATGTCATTAACTTACTAAGCATGGATTAGTGAGTTAAACTCACTTGTTTAATGATTTAGTCAGATCAAAACGACGGGGGCGCAATGAGGGTCAAAAAACTCCAAAGCGAGCTCGCCAACCGGGGTCGGGAACGACCTAAAAACGGGCTGAATAGTGCTACGAAAACCCACTCGACTCGGTCTCTATCCGATGCTAGTCGAAGTTGCTTCGGTAGCTAGTTGGGACCGAAACAGCCAAGGAAGACCGGCACGGACTGTAGTGGGCTTCACAGCGGTAGGCGGGCGGCAAAGAGGCTTCGGTGGTGGCGGGGCAAGCTCGAACAACTCTGGGGACTTCTTGGGATTGTGGCTGAGACAGAACGTTGGCCTAGAAGGTGAGGGACGGTTGCGTGGCTGGGCAAATGTGTGACGGCAGCGATGGCAACTCGGCGGTGGCTCCAACTTCGAACGGGCGTGCGACGGTGAGGGCTTGCGGGTTCGACGGTTCTCTGGTTTCTGGGCTACATAACAGCAGCTGGGAAAGGAGGAGGAGGGGTCTTCGATGGCTTGAAGGGGGAGAGGGGACCGGTTTGGGCTGTTGGGACTGGTTTGGGCCATTCCTATCCAAATTGGTCCCCTTGACCGTACCTACCCCCGCAGCTGGTCTCCCACAGCAATTTCCCTGACCTAAGTGCCCCTTCTAGAAGGCTTTAGGTGGTCCAAAGGTTGTAGGCAAGGGGGCACACGAATTTCACCAAGTTTTCCCTCAATTCCACTTCAAATCTTCCTTGAATCAAATCAATTTGGCCTCTACAAATTCAACCAACGAGTCCTCAATCAAATTGATATTTTTCCTCACCAATTGATCCCACTTATATCCCAATTTCACGATAAAAAACGGTTTTCTGAATTTTCTGGACAAAAACGACCCTACCTAAACTTTTTCCCAAAAAGTCTCGATTTGTAGAAAAAATCTTCAGAGACTGAGTTGATGTTCCTAAAATGATTTGTGACATGACAAAACTTTCAATTTCTTAAATCGTGATGGTTAATTTTGATTTGGCGCGTTTTTAGCGTGACCTAGGCTACCGGGTAGTTTTTAGAAATTTTTAGTGTAAATGACCCGTGGTCGATTTTCTTCGAGTCACAATGAACCTCTTCGACACATTGGCGACTCTTGGTTGTCGTGAAAATCTCAAGGATTCAAATACGGTCACAGGATACCAAAATGATAGAAAAATCAGTCTAGTGCCGATCGACGAGAATTTTGCAATTTAGTGGATTCACCCACGTTTAGCCACACATCTCGGTCGAACCGACCTATCTTTGACTAGGAATCCTTGTGGTGTAAATGGATTCACTCAACCTTTTTAAAAAGGAAGAATTTTTGGATAACCAAAAAGTCTACTGATTGCTCTTAGGCCTGGAAGAAGATTCTTCAACTTAGGAGGGAGTTTCGACAATCCTTTCAGTGGAGGGTTGGGCATGGCCTTTTTGTGTCTTTTTGATTCGACAATTGGCACCCTAGAGACCCCCTCAACTTGCATTTCTCGGACACTCTCATTTATAGCTCAGGTTTATCTAGGCTTGCAAAGGTTGCAAACCTCTACTCCATTCTCGGACAGGCTCTCAAGACTGTGTTGGAGTCTTGGGAGCATCCCCTTCTCGTTCTATCTCAGAGCTCGGACCGCTTTTGCTAGATGGAGAATCCTTCAGGCTTGTTCTCAGTAGCTTCTGCGCGGCAAACCGTCAGATTGAAGAAGGGCTTGGTGCCTTGGTGCACGCTCATATGGAGCAATACGATCACACCGCTGTATCAATTTATCTTGTGGCTTATAGCTAAGAACCGGCTTCCCACTCAGGTTTTTTACTTTCCTATGGGAGAATAGACAGCGTGGCTTGTGCCTTTTGCAATACTAGGCCTGACTCTGTTGATCACTTATTTTTTGGTTGTCGCATCACTACTAGTTTTGCGTTTTTTTGGGCTACGAGATGCAACCTCCTCTAGTGAAACAAGACTTGGGCAAACAATCTCCAATGGGCTTTGAAGTTCCTCTCAAGTAAGGATTTTCATCAATGCATGGCTCGGTTCTCCTTTGGAGCCCTTTGCCATATGATTTGGAAGAAGAGGAACAACATTCTCTTTAAGGAAAAAACATTGGCGGTCCTGGCTTTGAAGAATCGCCTCATCAAAGTTGTCAAGGATAAGGCCTTGACTTTCACCAACGTTGCGGACACTGCTAGGAATAGGAGGTTCCAACGCAATTGGGGCATTGACCCATCTATTTTTGCTCCTACGCTGACGAATTCTTCCTTCTGATTCGCCTATGTTCTTGTTTGTTGTTGTTGGACTCTTCGAATGATGGGGCTGCTAAAGCCTCTCCTTTGAGGTTTCAATTGAAGGGGCTAGCCCTAGAACTGTCGATGCTATGCATTGCTTGGTGGAGTTAGATCAGGCCTATTCCTGGGTGGTTGGTGCTGTGTGTTCGGGTGGGTTTCCGTAGTTGGGGATCCAATTTTGGCTTCGTTGTTTGCCATTGCCAGTGAGAAGGTAGGCTTGCTCCTTCTGTTGTTGCCGCTTTTCGCTTGTTCTGTCCATTGTTTTAGGTTGTTCTGTTGCCCCAATTGGGTGGGCTTTTCCCTTGCTTTTGGTTGTTGTTGCCTCTATTTGGCTGCTTTGTTTTGTCTTGGCACCTTTCCACTCATTCTAACTGTTGTCTTTTGAGTGTAAGTTTTGGTGCGAGGACCCCCCTTTTGTATAGTTTGGTTAAAGTTGAATATATTCTTACCTTACCAAAAAAAACTGCAGTGAGAAGACAATGGTAGTCGCTATTTTTGGTTAATCTCCAAAAATCCCAAGAAAGAAGCTATATGGGCAAAACTTTTCTAGGCAACAACTCAACGAAAAACTCTACAATGGTCACCTACTTCTCTAAACCATCCTCAACGGATTGATTGAGGAAGAGTATAAAAGAGAAGGCATTGAGGAACCAAAAGAGCAAGTAGCTTATATACTGAGTCCAAATAGTGTGATTTGTCACATGAAGAATCAGTGCTGGCCGATTGTAACTTTCCAAGCAGATTGTTAGTGGAATCCAGCCTGTCTTGAGGTTGTTAGTCTGAAGTGTGGACGTAGACTTAAGGATAAAGTTGAACCACTGTAACTCTCTGTACCCCACTGTTTTTCATCTTTTCACATACATTGGTATACAATAAGTGAGTGTTTATATAAACATTAGGTTGAGGTGATATTTGCTTAGCAATTAGCTAATTTTCACAAAAGATCATCAAAGTTTGAAAACAACCTATTCACCTCGCCTCTAGGTTGTATTGTTAGCCTCAATAGTAGAGAGAGCAACCTAGTGCTTATATCTCTATTGACTACAATAGGTTGTTTGACTCTCAAAGAAGTGTGTGGTCAAGTCATGTTATGAATTATTCAATTCTTATAATATTTGATTGCTTATCTTTTGTTCAAGTGAGTGATAGTAAACTCAATGGAAGGGTAAAAAAGTGCATATCCCTTGTCAATGCACAAGTTGAGGGAGGTTGTTGGCTATAGTGCCTAGAATTTAATTTACCTTTCATTAGCAAAGAAGTTACATTGACAAATTTTCAATACTTTTAGGTAAGAGTGATTGTGGCATTATTTATACAAATTTGAACAATATTTATCTACATGAGTAGTAATAAAAAAATCATGACGTTGTGGGTACTTGCATTAGAAATGACACAAATGGTTCTTGTAGTGAGGTGGAGCCTATAAAACCAATGACGTCTATAGCTACTGAGTTTGAAAAGTTGTACATACAATCTCTCGACAAATTTGGATGTAATGGTGGTTTTGCTTTATTAGTGATTTAGGAGGTTTTGTCTATACATTCTTGTGGAGCTAAAATTTCAATGAGTTGGTGAAGTTCAAGCAAGGCCTAAATTGGGAAGATGTTTATGGCGATTGAGCCCATAAAGGACTATAGGAGAGTAACAATGAAGTTCCGGTTCCAATGAAGCAATTGATGAAACGTTGAGCCAACGTGGAAATTGTTGAAAATATATATCAAGTTTGAGTCTGTAAAGAATTTTTATCTAACTAGATTTCATAACTTGAGTAGATTTCTAAGAGTTTCTTATTTTGGATATGAATATTACACACACGTATATATAGGTAGGTGTCATTTTTTTGTACATTAGAGTGAGTAGAGCTTTTTTATGTAAACAATTAATTATGCAACGCTCTCATAAATTACGTCTCAAAGAAATTGAAAGTGCTTTGAAGCCAATGAATCTTGTGGTAAGATTTGAGAAATGATTTGTGAGATTGAAGATTGTTTGGCAAGAAATTGTGATAGTTAAACAATGCATAAGTCTACTGGCCAATAAAAAATAATGTGTAAGTCATTAGGTGAAGACACTGAGAGTTTTCAAATGACTCATGAATGGTTGTAATCTCTATTGTATCATTTGCTCTATGATATAAGCTTATCGTGGTCTCCTCGAGAAGTAGGTCATACCAATCAAATCACTTTAATCTGGTGTCCAATTTATTTACTTATATTGTTTATTTTATTATTGGACACTTGCTTTTTTGCGCCAAACATTGAAGTGAGTGGAAGCAATTATAAGCTGCAAATGATTATGATTTTGTGTTAATGAAAAATTCTTAAACTAGGGTTTGTCATTAAGTCCCAAAAATTATCAATTGTTAGAATGATTTCTCTAGGATATCAATCAGATCTTGTCTTTTAACTCTGATGTTTAGTTGTGACATAATTGAAAATGAAAACTTTATAGATCATGTAATGAAAATAATTTAATCCTGTTCACACAAAGAGGAGAATAATACTGCCAATTTAGCTTATAGATTTGATTAAGTAATGAAAGAATCCTGACAACATCACAAACAATTGCTTTATGCCCACGTTATTCATTACAGAACAAATGAATGTAAAACTTTGGAAAAATAAGCACTTCCATATTTATCTCAACTCCAAAACTCTAGTTGATTTAATCCAAATCCCAACAATTGGGTGAATTATCTTGATTTGTAGCATGCCAATATACACATTAACTCCAATATTCCTCCTTAGCATAGGTACATTTCTCGGACTCTGAAAACCTCCCCCATTGCGTTTTCATAGGTATAATCTACTAAGCCAATAATATGAACTATAAGTGTTAACCTATTCAAGAGGTCTCATGAAAATGCATCGTAAAAACTATTCAGCCTGAATAGGAAGTGTGTATCCTCCGTCCACCAGAAGGTTTAACTTTATGGAGTAATCAACATATTCAACCCTACATATATAGTTGAACAAGGTATCTAAATCAATTATTAATTAAGTCATACCATATTTCATTTGGTTAGATTCCTTTTCATCTACTTCTTATTCTGCAATCCCACATGCATGCAAAGACCACATCACGTGCGATTGATCTTCGTGGATTTACTTCTAATAAGAGGTTGCAGTAAGTCATTCGTGCCGTTGCTTTGGGGTTTATGCTCATATTACATACATCTATACAACGTTCTCCGAAATAAAAGATAAAGTTCGGAGTAATTGACTGACAATTAAAATTCCAGAAGAAACAAATATGCTAGGACCTTCTAAGCCAGCAGAAATTCAGAGTTTCCTTATACCTCAATTTACGCTAAAAATTTCTTTACTCTTGCAAATTACTTGCGTAGTTTGTCTGTATAGAGGTGCCTCAATATGTATGAGACAGAGAGAGGAGAGAGAGGAGAGAAGGGGAGGGCCGAACCGGGGGGGTGTGGGGGGTTGTAGGTCGTCGACTTTGTAGTTCATTTGTCGTACCTTTTATAAAGATCAGAACAGAAAGGGGGACCAATATTGCATTACAGTGCATATTTGAGAATCTAGCAATTATAAAAGGAGCAAATAAAAGAACCACAAACTGGGCTAGTAAAAATAAATGGACAAATGACAACTTAGATTTGCACGCTTTTGTCTCGCAAATAATTAATATATACCTGGACGACAAACACCTTACACTTGCACTAGCCTACCAACTCAAGCTTAAACCGATACAACTAACCCTTATCAAGGACACAAATTTGGTACACACATGAAGAAAGAGAAGAACATACACAATTGAACAGCAATTTTGATGATTAAATCCTAATTCTGAAGCGAATGGCCAACACCTGGGCTGTGGCCAGGAGCTGTGGGCCTGAAGTCATCTAAGCTACGTCCAGGAGATGGCGGCGGTGTAGTTGCCCCCACCATGGCAGTTGGCGGCGACGGCGGAGTGGAAGACGCATTAGTGTTTGTTGCTTCATTCAAGGTTTCACCACGCCATTTTTTGCTCTGCTCCGCAATGGTTTTTCTTGGTTCCTTTCCTAGGAGTTTATTCACATGTCGAAGCTCGTTTGGGAATGGGTTTTGCTTTTGCGAGGTTAGCTTCAACTGCCTTGCTTGAGTGGACCGGAGTTTTAGACAGAAGGCTACAAGAAGGAAGAGAAAGGCAACGAGAACCCTGTTTTGGGCCATGGTACAGAGGGAGGGAGGGAGGGAGGGAGTACCCAGCTGAGAAGATACCTAGAGAGCACCAACTCGAGTGCTATTTATAGAATCTGAAGTAAGCATATGCCAGACGTGTTGGAGATTTAATATGTTTAAGAAGCTAATGAAAAATCAAATTCCATTTGACATATAATATTCTCTCTCAGACAAAAGATACCACAATGCTATAACTTTCAAATGTCATTTACTTGAGTACCATAATTTTTTTTCCAATTAGTTGAGTGTCATAACTTATGTACAATGCTCGCATAAGTGCCATAACATCTTTTTTTTTCCAACTACTTGAGTGTCATGTATCTTTTCAATCAATCACTTGAGTGATATAAGTTTTTAAAAACATTTATCATAAGTGATATATCTCATTGGAATTTTGATACAAACTAAACGTTTTTAACAATTTTTTGCACGTAAGAGATCAATTGAAAGTTACGACACTCAAATTAATGTTACTTTATAAATTATGGCACTTAAGTGGTCAAAAAAATAGTTATGGTACTCAAACAAGCACTGTACAAAAACTATGGCAGTTGTGATGACCTAAATAATGTTCTCGTTGCCTTTCTCTTTCTTCTTCTAGTCTTCTCTCTAAAATCCAGTCCACTCAAGCAAGGCAGTTGAAGCTAACCATGCAAAAGCAAAACCCATCCCCAGACAATCTTCAAAATGCGAATAAACTCCTAGAAAAAGAACCAGGAACAACCATGGCAGAGCAGAGCAAAAACTTGCGTGGTGAAACATTGAATGAAGCCATGAACACGATTGCGTCTTCCACTCCGCTACTGCCACCATCTCCCGGACTTAGCTTAGATGACTTCAGGCTGCCTTGACATGGCAGCGGCATTGTTAGCCCCATGGCAGAGTGGAAGACGCCTTAGTGTTTGTGGCTTCATTCAAGGTTTTTTATGGATAATTTTTTTTTGTCGGAATTTTTATCGATATTGTTATATTCAATTGTTCAATTGCATCCTCTGAAGGGAATGGCTGACGCCTGGGTTGTGGCTAGAAGCTGTGGGCCTGAAGTCACCTAAGCTACGTCCGGGAGATGGCGGCATCGTTGCCCCCTCCATGGCTTCATTCAAGGTTTTGCCATGCAAGTTTTTGCTCTACTCCGCTATGGTTTTTCACGCTTCCTTTTCTAGGAGTTTCTTCACATTTTAAAGCTTGTTTGGGAATAGGTTTAGCTTTTGCATAGTTAGATTCAACTGCCTTACTAGAGTGGACTGGAGTTTTAGAGAGAAGGCTAGAAGAAGAACAAGAAAGGTAATGAGAACCTTGTTTTGGGACATGGCTGAGAGAGAGAGAGAGAGAGAGAGAGAGAGAGAGAGAGAGACAGACAGAGAGTACCCAGCTGCTGAGAAGATACCTAGATAGCACCAACTTGAATGCTTTTTGTAGAATCTGAACTAGTCCTGCCAGACTAGATGGAGATTTAATAAGTTTAAGAAGATAATGAGAAAATCAAATTCCCTGACATAAAATACCCCCCTCCCCCTTCCCTCCCCCAATTGTAAGTTCAAATTTTTAAAGCCACGAGGAATACACCAACTAATGGTGCCACGACATCTTTTTCAGATAGTGAGTTTAACCACCCAGCTTGAGATGGATTGATGTGATTCCAATATACCTAGGACGCCAAAATATCAAATCATGAATGAAGAAAGATGCGAGGAAAAATCGTATTCACCAATGATTGTGCGACCCCAATTTTTTACTGGAGAGGACACCAAGGACCTCTACCTTTCCTTCCCTTGGATAAATAGATACTTATGAGATTTAGGTAATGATGGAAGGGAATAAAAAAAGAAACATAAAAGAGAGAAAAAAAAAAGTAGATAAAAATGAAATAGAAGAACGCAAATTTTGTCAAAGAAACCAGACTTTTTGTTGGTTGGGTTGTGAACGTGAACATCACCCCCACATCTATACTTAGTTAAAATTGAGTGTGAGTTATGTTCTAGTTTGTAACCACAATCAGAGCTCTGATTAAAGAAAGTTTTTTGCGATTGTGGGTGAAAGAAATATATAATCTTCTTTCGTATAGGCTATCCAGACCTTCTACAGCACCCGACAAATTTCGTTAGGTCTCAGTCTCTATTTCTAGCCATCACACCTAATTAATTCCTAGAGCAGGGCGCCTTGAAATAATTTTAATAGAGATCTCTTGGCGAAAACTATAGACTTTTGTGGGCATTATGAATTTAGGGTTGAGTCGTCACGTACTGGACTTCTCCTTACAGTTTTCCTAGCCATTTATATACTTCTTTAGTAAGCACACACATCCCGACTTCCCTTCTTTATATGTATTGTAGTTGGACTAACGGACATTAGTTATGTGCAACATTTTTTTCATTGACATGTTATTACGTATTTTGTTGAAATATCTGCGTGAAATGCTTACGTGGAGTAATTTAGATGGTCACATTCAATTTCGTTTTTTTATTATTTTTCAAATCAGGATAACTTCATTTAGACCCATGGAATTCCCTAATTCATTTGATTATTATTTACTTTCTCCACCCTACTTATATATCATTAACTTATTTTGCTAGGGTTTAGCCAATTGCATTTTACGTGAATGGGGGGCTAAATCTATACTTTAACTGTTCCTCTATCCATAGGTCTCAAACTTTTAAATGAATCATTAGTCTCGCAAAGAATGTAATACAGGAACCGAAAACATTTTAGAGAATACGTTTCCATTAACAATCTATATGTCGCCTATAAACAGCGTTGCTTATTTATCCGTCCTCCATATTGGATCGCTCTCATGTACTAGGCATTTATCATTCCTTGCAACCTACACATGCATTAGAGGAAAAATGTAGACATCTTGAATATATATGTTTGATAATCATCAATATACTTCCAAAGTCCCAACTATATGAAAAAGAGCCAATATTCAATAACGTATCTTCTGATATTAAGTTAAAACCTTGGAGGAAATGAACCTAAACTTAAATATAAAAAACAAAAGGCAGACGACTCTTCTGTGATTCTCCGATGAGATGTGAGGAATTCATGCCAATAGAAAATGGCATTGTTTTGCTTCAACCCCTTTCAAATCTTCTTCCCTCTTTCTCCTCAAATCATCAAAACCCAACGCTCGGTCATCAACGCACCACTATCTACAAGAATGAAAGCATGTTACAGGCACCATCGGAGTGCGAGGTCTCGGATGCTTATGGAAGATAAATTGCTGCCACTCCTAGTTAGCTTGAGCCCACCATGCCTTCACGTTTTTCAAAGGTTGATTTGTCTATCGGACTTTGTTTACATAATACTTGCTCTTACTTCTTATATGTTATCTTCTCTTACATTATTGACCATCAAATACGGATTGATTATCAGCATTCAAACTACTTTGTGCTGTTGCACAAAAAAAAAAAAAAAGTAATAACTAAGAAGCTGGGTGTGATTGAACTACTTAGCTTTTGGTTCTTAGGCATCTTTTACCATTAGGGTTCTTATTTTAAGTTTTTGCGGCTATTAACAATTCAAACTGTATCTTGACCCCTTGAAATAGCCCTCGGACCCGTCACATGCTCCTTTAAGAGTGGCATGTTTGTGGGCCGAGAGAGGCAGTCTTTAGGCCTCGAACATGGAATTACTAATAATATTCACTACTACTTGTAGTCTCTTGCGGCGTATATGTACTTTTTAACCAAATATTTTAGTCAAGTTGCAATTTGTTCATGCTCTATCAAATATTTCATATGGTAGAATCGTCGTCATATTACTTTTCATTACTCATCCCCACATGCATGCTTAAGCAACATCCGCATCGCCATTGGTCTTCATTGACATTATAAGCGTACCCAATATACTGTATAGAATTTCTTTATATCCCAATTAAAGCTAAAAAATTCTCTACTCTTGTGAATTACTTGCGAGGTATGTCTGTATAGAAGAGCTTAGATAGGTATGGTTCATTGTTTGTACCTAACATATAGGTCACTGAGGGGGACCAATCTTGCATGACAATGCATATTTGAGTATCTAACAATTATAGAAGGAACACATAAAAGAACTACAAACTGAGCTAGTTAAAGTAAATCGACAAAAGACAACTGAGTTGCACGCTTCTGTCTCGCAAATGATTAATGTATACATAGATACGTCGAAGACAAACACGCACTAGCCTACCGCCTCAAACTTAAATCGAAGCATCTAACCCTACTCAAAGATAGAATGATGATACATGCATGACGACAATAAACATGCGCGATTGAAAATAGCAATATCGATGATAAAATCCTAGTTCTGCAGCGAATGGCCAACCCCGGGGCTATGGCCAGGTTCCGTGGGCCTAAAGTCATCTAAGCTTCGTTCGGGAGATGGCGGCGGTGTTGTTGCCGCCACCATGGTACTTGGTGGCGGCGGCGCTGGAGTCGTAGACACATCAGTGTTCGTGGCTTTGTTTAAAATTTCACCATGCAAGTTTTTGCTCTGCTCGGCTATGGTTTTCCTTGGTTCCTTTTCTAGGAGTTTGTGCACATTTGGCAGCTTGTTTGGGAACGACTTTTGCTTTTGCACGGTTAGCTTCAACTGCCTAGCTTGAGTGGACTGGAGTTCTAGAGAGAGGGCTAGAAGTAGAAAGGCGAAGGCATAGAGAACCTTGTTTGGAGCCATGGCGGGGACGGTGGGAGGAAGGGAGGGGGGGAGAGAGAGAGAGAGAGAGAGAGAGAGAGAGAAGATGCCTAGAGAGCATCCAACGCTAGGTATTTATAGAATCCAAAGGAATCTTACCTAACCAGTACAAGATTCAAAAAGTTCAAAAAAATAATGAGAGAATCAAAGTGAAAAATACAAAGTCACGTGGACAACACCACCTAACCGTGCTATGGCATTCCTTTGTTTTATGAGGTCATATTTTCCTTCATCTCTGGTTAGAAAAACTATTTTTCTGATTGGTTAGGATATAAATACGGATATCACCCATATTTATACTTAATTAAGTTTAGATATGACTGGCGTTAATAATTTGTAACTCACAATTAGATGTATTGTTAAAGAAAGTTCCCTCTGACCGTGAGTGGAAGAAAGCATAACCATTTTTTGAAAAGAGTATTGGGACCTTTTGAAGCACCCAAGATTTTTTCTAGACCATGAGGCCTTCAAATAATTTTCGAGAGTTTTCTTAGCAAAAACTCGAACTTCAAACTAGACTGTCTTAGCATTATATATTTAGGGTTGAATCTTCACTAACTCAACCTTCCTTACAATTTTCCTAGCCATCAATGTACTCGTCTAGTAAACATACACATCCCGTGTTTGCTTCTTTAGATGTGAAAATGTAATTTGGATTAGTTGGACTAACAAACTACTTTATTGCTTTTGTTCTCCAACATTTTCTGTCTATTTCTAACTTGTTCAATACGTGCAAAATGTTTTTCCTTGATATGTTATTATGTTTTTTTTATTTTTTGAAATATCATCATGTGATGCTTAAGTTGAATTAGTTAATGAACCTAGACTTATAAATGGTCTTCAAGATCATTATGGTACAGAACATAAGGGAAACAACTCTTTTGTGATTCTCCGACGAAGTGTGAAGAATTCATGCCAATAAAAAATGTGCTTCAACCCTTTTCAAAGTTTCCTCCTCTCCTTCTCCTTAAATCATAGAGCCGATCGAACGGTCATCGACATATTGTACTATTCACGAGAACGAAAGCACGTTGATGCATGTGGAAGACAAATTGCTGCCAAACCTAGCTAGCTTGAGCCCACCATGCATTCACGTTCTTCGAAGTGCTGTCTCGGCTGTTTTTCTTGTACTTCTTCGAGTAAATATAATATCAACGTAATTTACACAAAATACAATGCATATAACCAATCACGATACGTCATTCAATGTGATGGTCACATGTTCTTAAAATATGATTGATTTGATCTAGCAAATTTTTTTACGAAATAGTTACTCATACAAACTCTCTCACCCACAAGAAACTCTAACATTGTTAACCATTAAACAAGGATGGAGTATCAGCTTTCCAACTAGTTAGTGCTGTTGCCCAAAAAACAATTTAAAAAATAGACAGCTTTTTCCATGTTAGCTTCTTATTTTCAATTTTTGCGGCTATTAATAATTCTAACGGTATCTTGATTCTCTACCCCTTGGAATCGCCCAAGAGACGTCACATGCTATGTGAAGAAAATTATCAAAAAAAGTCCTTAAACTATTATAATTATGCTAATTTAGTTTTAAATTTTTTGAGTCAATTAAGTCATAAACATTTTGTAATTGTGCTAATTTGGATCATTAAGCCTAATTTGGCCTATCGCCATCGACATGGTATGACTAAAGCTGACATGACATGGCCAACACAAATATGGACAATTTGTTATAGTATTTTAATATTTTTTTTGAATTTTTGAATTTTATTTTTCTTTTTATTTTTCTTTTTTAACTTATCTTTCTCTTTATTTATTTTCTTCTTCCTCATTCCTTTGGTTGGTCATCGAACTGAGACAATCAACAAAAGGTGAGGGCTGATCGCCGAACTGAGGCGACCTCGTTGGCTAGTGGCAAGGCTCGCCTTGCCATTACTGGGTGAGGGCAAGCTTGCACTTACCCTGATTTGGCAAGGGCTCCACTTGCTAGCGGCTGGGGGCAAGGCTCGTCCTCACAAGATCTAGTGGGGCTCACCTCCCCAATGGCTGGGAGAGCTCAATCTCACCCACCCTCAGCGAGGCTCACCTTAGTTCAACGGCCGACCAAAGGAAGAAGGAGGAAGGAGGAAAAAACAAAAAAGAGAAAAAAAAAATCGAAAAAACAAATAAAATATTATTAAAAATTATATACGTCGGTGTCGGTCAAACAATCGGTGCCACCTAGCATCCACATCAACGCCATCTAGCCAAAATTAATCGGATGAACTAAATTGTCACGAATGCAAAAGATTTAAAACTGAATTAGTATGATTGCAATAGGTTTAGGACTTTTTTGATAATCCCTTGCATCCTTGTAAGCTGAGAGAAAGACCTAACGTTTTAAGGCCTTGAAAGAGGAACATTACCAAGAATTTCTTCGTACTTTCAAACCTTATGTTTATCTGGCTAAAGAAAATTTTCTCCAATCATACCTTCTATTAGTGGGTTATAAGTTACCAAAATCATTCTTAAGCAAACTTAACTAAATATTAATGTGAGTAATATGCATACTTGCACAAAAACGTCGTTGAAGGAAATTTCCTCCGATTAGGAACAGCAGAAAATATGGCCTTGTTTCTTAAGTGTCTTTGCAAATGTCGTTGGGATATATTTTCCTCATTTTTTCAAACCACATCTCTGGTAGTTGAGTTAAAAATTATGGACACAACTCACATATAAACTCAATTAAGACTTTAAATATGGGTGGTACTATGTATGTAAACCACCAAAATAAAGATTGGTGAGTGGAAACTTCTTCCAACCTTGGATGAACTTAAAAAAGGCTCGGTGTTAACGTCCACAAACTATGCTTATGCACGTAAAAGTTCTTGCGCAGGTTATTTCTCAAAGAAATATAACTTCTATGTAGAACCAATTGGATCATTCGGATTTCTAGACAAGATAGTATAAGTAATTATATTGGATTTCTTGTATCTCAAACTTTGTTTAGAGAATGACGTATTTGGAGTTCAGATATAATATGGAGAAATATTGTCTTAATTTGGAGTTGTCTATAATTCTAAATAATTTTGTGTAATGCATGTTACGAGGTGTACTTTTGTGCGAACACCTGAGAGAGTGTGCGTGTTTGAGAGTGCCCTAAACTGACATGAACTCGGATACGCGAGAGAGAGAGAGAGAGAGAGAGAGAGAGAGAGGTCGCAACATCTGTACTCTGTCTCTGCACAATAAGCTTACGATAAGGCTTTATATTGACCTCCCCTCATACAAGTGCTTGAGTACGGATACCAAAATCAGTATCAATTAAATCTCCATGACAGAGAGACAGCGGAGACCCCACAACTGTACAAACTATACACCAATTTGGAGAACAAGCCTTTACATATATGAACCACAAATCACTCTGAATTTGGTTCTGTGCAGCACCCTAGTACTGGAAAGAGTGGCCAACACCAGGGCTGTGACCAGGTTCCGCGGGTTGGAAGTCGTTTCTCGACACTGTGACCACGTGCCTATCACCTGCATTTATTTAATTTGATTCAGTATCTTTTTCTGGAGGAAAAGATTCGCCAACCCTGTGACTGTTTACTGGTATCGCCGTACGAAAATCGTCCACATAAACTGCTCCCAAATTGTCAAGTCCCAAACTTTGCGCCAGTGCGTTTCGCAACAGTACTTCTCCTTTCTCTGCAATCTTTTGCCTAGCGTCAATTTTTCCGCTTACAAGCTTCATCGAAGTGATTGGGTAATTTTCTTTTAGGGAATTGGCGTTGTCAGCTATGGTAGGCTTCATTGGCCTTCCATTTATGAAGACAATTTCATGGAAGATCATCAATGCAAAGATGATATCAAAGAGCATTTTCCTCTGGCTTGGGACAATATTGCCAGACCTAATAAACAAGAAAATTTAATAAAGGATGAAGATGATGCAGCGAACTGAAGACTAGTCAGGACTAGTTTGGCCCTATCAAGGATAGAGATGATGAAATTGAGATAGGTCTTAATTTGTTTTGGTTGACAGGTTTCATTTTAGTGAGGTGATGGTAATGGACTTATTATTGTATGGCTGTATATAACCATGAAAGCATTAGTGTCATGCTCCGAATCTCGAGCGCACGCACATCCCTCAGTGGTCAATCAAATTGCAACGTTCCCAAGACACATCGCCAACCCATTCATTTTATACGCATGCGAAAGCAAATTAAACAATCTCCAGACAACAAACAAACATGGGATAAAAAAGCATCACAATTAACACAAAACATATTTTATAAAAAAAACCAAGTTTATATACATAACCAATCAGTCCTACCAGTCTATACACAAGAGTCTAACTCAAAAAGGACTATTGAGCCATCTAAACTCCGAACTCTGCAGTCATCAGCTCTGGGTCCTCCACAATACCATCAGGAGTGTCGATATCCATAGAATGCCCTACTTCCCACTCCCCAGTCTCAACGGGAGGCCCGTCAAAACCCTATAGGAGACCCTCCCAACCCCCTTGAGAAAAGTTAATGAACCGCACTATGAAGCAATGAGGTATCAACTGAGGCCAGCCCTCCTCGACCCATACCGTAGACTCAACCAACTCACGGGCAAGTTAGTCCTAGGAATAGGGAAATAGGAGTACTGAAAGTCCATCACTTGGAGGACCCCATAACGTACATGACATACCTCCATCTAAGGACCTGAAAAATTTAAACCATAATGGGGTGAGACAATGTTTCAGCGAATTTACACCCTAAACCCTGATTAGGAAGATAATTCACCTAGAGGCAACCTAAGCACACATCATATAAAACTTACCTCACCTCAGCACCTCCCTACACGTCAGTACATCTCATATAACATATGCATACAGTAAATGTACTCAATAATTGGAACACTTCACTTTCATATATCAATCATTCACAAGGGTCCCAATTATAAGGCCAAGTTATTATGACACATCACATTCCGTGCTACACAATTTCATCTCATAATTAGGTGTGGTTATCCCACTCATTCAAGCGTGTTCCAATTAGTTATGACCCAATAGTCACAGCCAACTAAACAGCCGGCGGTCATCCGGCATAACTGGGCGTCGTCTCGCCCTATCGAGCACGGCAACGTCTACATCTAGATGGCATTCCCAAAGGAGCATCGGTCTAGCCTTTACAGTGATCCGGCATCCGTTGTCAATGGCATCTGAACTTAATCAAGTATCATCCCGCGTAGACGCGTCAGGATGGGTTCACTACCCCGCATAAACGCGTCAGGGTATTTGGTGATCACACGCACATCCGTACTTGGCCAAGGACATTGTGCTTTGCACTCAAATACCTCAATTTCAAATAATTTACTTGGCTTATTTTCTTCATATTAATAACACCCGATAAAATAATTGTGCATGGTCATACGATCAGATTGAACCATAAAAAGTGGTATACTCTCTTTTGAAAATCCCACGATTTTATAAAGTACTTAAAATATTTTTGGTGTCAAAACCCGACACCCCATATTTTTCCAATTAAATACCAAAAATTCATATTTTTGAAATAATAATTAAAAATTATCATCCAGCAATCAATTGCATAAATTAGCAATCAATTTAACAAACCAACATAATCATGACAGTCAGTACAAAATTCTAACAACCGGCTATCTCAGTATAGTTTCTGCTAATTAATAATTAATTAAATAAATTGAAAAATATTTAAATTAAAACACTTAATAAAATTAAATAACTGAACCAGACTAATCTAATTGAACTAACTAATTAATCTAACCAGCCTAACTAATTTAATCTAATAGGCTAACTAAATTCCCTAACTAATCCACCTAACATAACTACCTAGTTCACTCAACTAAATTAACTAATTAGGCTGCGCATGACAAAATTTCTAAAACAGCAATTGATTTCTAGCCAAAAATTAATTTTTTAATTTCTATTCCCTTGACAAGTTTCTGAGCAAAGAAACCCGTTTGATAACGACTCAAAATTTCTATTTTTGAAATAGAAATCTATTTGATAACAAAACAAAATTTCTATTTCTAGGAATAAAAATTGATTAGATAACAACATAGGAAATCCTCAAATACAAAATAATAGTCGAAATAATACTAAAACAACATAGGAAATCCTCAAATACAAAATAATAGTCGAAATAATAAAAGTTGAAAATACAATTTCATGGAATTTCCGGCATATTATTATCCCTTGCCATTTTATTAGCAATTGTTTTCCTAAGCGTATTTATTTGGTTTCCCTTCTCGGTCCATGTACCGTTTGCAAGCTCATCCTACGTAGGTTCAGACAAGTACTACGGAAGCATGAATATGGGTGCCATCAATAGCGCCTATACGGCGTTGTCATTTTATCAAAAACTAATATTATACAAGATTATCAACAAAATAAAATTAATGGTGTAAAGGAATATATGAGAATTCTACCTTAAAGTAACATTTATGGTTAGGAACCAATCGGGGGAAGGTCGGTTTATTTTGATTCTTGAATTGAATCAGTCCAGCTTGCTCATCTCTAATTTCTTTATTGTTGCTCAATGAACCTTTAATGGCCCTTGCATAGCAAAAGAGAGATTCTCTTGAATCTCTTGCCTTCGAATTAAAATTCAAGATTGTGTAACAATCTAATTATTTTGATTTTGCAAGAATTTTGAATCTGTAAAAAAAATAAGGTTAAATTTCTAGGCACGTTTTTTATTCATCTATTATGTAAGAACTTTTTCTTCAACCAGCTATGTGCGTGCCTTTTCTAGGAGGAAAGAGCCCCATTGTTTTTGAGTAAGCATTTAAGAACTTTGGTCGTTTTTGAAAATTGGGGACCCATTGATTGCCTTTCATCCTAAAGAGGAAGTTATCAAAAAAAAAAAATTGAAAAAAAATGCAAAAAAAAGAAAAAAACACGAGCAAAATAAGAAAAAGAAAATTAGCAATAATTTGTGAAGTTATGGTTATGAGTGAATTAAGTTAGCAAGAAAGCACAATGTTCTTTTATATGGTTTGATTTCAATTTCTAATTTCTTCAATTTCTCTATTTCCTCGAATGTAAATCTGCTTTCGTAAATAGAGAAATCAAATTGCATTATTAAACGAATCTCTGTTCCAAACCTATTCCTGGGAATAGAGAAATAGAGAAATCGAGAAATAGAAATTTTGTCATGCGCGCCTTTAATAGTTACTCTAACTAAATCAACTATTAAACCATGCTTAAATCTAACTAATCCCTCAATAAGAGTAATTATCCCTAATTAGAGCTTAGGAGGTTAACTCACCGAATTAGCGAGCAAACTGGTTCACAGCGACGGCGGTGCAACGGCGACCAAAACCCGAGCCTACAACGACACCAAAGGAGGCCGGGAAAGGCCTACAGTTTGCTGCTGGGTTTCACCTCTAGTTGGAGCTAGCTGAGTTGATTGGTTCGGCTTGGAGGCAAGGGGCGAGTCGGCTGGACATGGCGCAGAGGCGAGCGATGGTGCACGGTTGCTAGATGGACGATGGCAAGACCTGATCAAGCGGAGCCGGCTATTCGAGGACGGCGGGTGTGACATCCTGAAATTCGACCCCGTTTCGATAAAGTGAAATGGGCATTTCGTCGACGTGTTTACGGTCCTTTTTCTCTGAGCTGATCACTCACAAGTTAACTAACCTATTGAGTGAAGCCATTAAGGGATGTATCTGCAGTAAAATCCCTAAAAGCTACTCAATTTGTTGGATTGGGCTAAAATCACGTCTGATCGATTTTTAACCACGAAATTTAATCTGGTTTCGGGAATCGAATATTCGAGCGTGTCATAATTCATTTTTAGGATCCTGTCTCATCGCTCGTCAATTTATTAATGAGTCCGAAATTTCAATAAAGAAATTATCGGAGGAAAATTGAAGGCCAAAAAGAAAATAGAAAGGAAAAGGGGAAGAGAAAAGGAAAATATGAATAATGAAATTAATTATTTTCTTTTTCTCTCTCTCTCCCCCTTTTTTTCTCTCTCTCTCTCTCTCTCTCCTCCCCCCCTTTGTGCGATTTCCCCCTCCCCACGCCAACCCTCTCTTTCTTTTTCTCCCTTTGACCATTCAAACCCCTTTCTCTCTCTCTCCTCTCTCTTCTTCCCCACCCCTCATGACCGAACCCTTCTTTCTCTCTTTCTCGTTCTGAAAAACAGAAGCGAGCGGAAGTTGCAGGCGCACGAAGACAAAGCAACCAGCCACCGTCGCCACCCATCCTGCCGCCGCACCGGAGCCAGACCGCTTGTGCGCTCGCCGCTCGCCGCCGCCCCGCCGTCCGCGCACGTCCCGCGTCTTCAGCTCGCTGCAAAGCACCTTCCCCTTCGCGACCCGGCCCGCCGTTCCGCCCGTTCGGCCGGCTCCGGCCACCGCCTAGCCCCGCCGGACCTCCCCGACGTTCCCCTCGTCCTCCGCCGCCCCCCCTCGCCATTTTGGCCGTTGGATCGGCGCCGGCCAGCCTAGGGCAGAACCCAACGAGTGGGTTTCCAGCTCACTCGTGGGCCGTTTTGGGCCGTTTCCCGGCCCCGAACCCGAGGCCCGCTTTGGGAAGAATCGTTCCTCGCGTCGCCGCCATCGGATTGATCCGATTTGCGCGCGATTTGGTGAGTAATCTCACTAATCCCGGATTAGTTGACTAATTATGCTTTAAGGTTGGTTTAGTTTTAATTAATTATGTTTAGGTTGTTAGATTAGAATAAATTAGCAATTATTAGTCAATTGTGATGCGATTTAGTTAAATTGATTGTGCAATTAGCAAGTAGACGTGGTCTACTATTTATTGGAAGCATCTCGGGAATTTTCCGACCCCTAATCGGGCTTCGATTTGGCGATTCGGGCCTAAGTGAGATTTTGGGCATTTAAATATTAATTTTCGGAATTAAATTAAATAATTATTTATTTTCCGAAAATTCAAGGGAGATGGCCCGTGACGGGAAAATTATGCTGATGACTGTGGTGGAGTCCGTTTATTGAATCGGGCTTTATTTTGAGCTAAATTGAATTTTTAATATTAATTATTTAATTTTCGAAATTAATTAATTATTTATTTATTTCCTGAAAATTCAACTGGGATGGCCCGTGACCGGAAAATTATGCTGATGACCGTGGTGAAGTCCGTTAATTTAATTGAGTTTTTTTTTTGTGCTAAATTGAATTTTTAATAATTAATTAATTTAATTAATTTTCGAAATTAATTAATTAATTAATTATTTTTCGGAAATTAAGATTTTGATGACTGACGACTGAAATCTCGTGCTGATCATCGTGGCGTAGTCCGTTTATTTATTTGAGCTCCACGTTGTATGGAATTGAATAAATTGTGATATTTTAGGGATTTACCCTAAATTGATTTGGAGATTGAATGATTGATTGGTAGATGGCCGAGTATGCTTGTTTAGCATTTATAATGCTTTGATTGAGTTGTAAAGTGGATGGAGTTATGAGAGAATTGGAAATACGCTGGGATTGAACCAATCGATACGGTGTATGGACATGGACCTACGTGGTTCGGTGATTGAGACATCACTGGCGAAAACGGCGCCTTAAAGAACGCACGTATCGGTCTAGTACATACATTATTGTGGACCTACGTGGTTCGGTGACTGGGACATCACTGGCGAAAACGGCGCCTTAAAGAACGCACGTATCGGTCTAGTACTCATATTGTTATAGGCATGTATGGTTCGGTGATCAAGGACATCACTGGCGAAAACGGCGCCTTAAAGAACGCATACACTTGTCTATCAAATACATTGTTATAGGCATGTGTGGTTCGGTGATTGGGATATCACTGGTAAAAACGACGCCTTAAAGAACGCACACAATTGTCTATTGAGTACATTGTTGTAGGCATGTGTGGTTCGGTGATTGGGATATCACTGGCGAAAACGGCGCCTTAAAGAACGCACACAATTGTCTATTGAGTACATGGTTATAGGCATGCGTGGTTCGGTGACTAAGGATGTCACCGGCGAAAACGGCGCCTTAAAGAACGCACGCAATTGTCTATTGAATGATCATTGTAGGCATGTGTGGTTCGGTGATTTGGGGTATCACTGGCGAAAACGGCGCCTTAAAGAACGCATGCAATTGTCTAGTGAATATGTCACTTTGGCGAACTTGATGCCCGAGAGTATTGACCTAGAATGGTCCGTCTGACATGTAATCGACTAGTTCGATTGATCAATGAATTGATCCGATTGTTGTGAAATGATTGATTGAATGGAAATGACCGTGAGTGGTCTTGTTAGTGTGTGATCGATGGATCGATTGATCGAGATATCGATCTCGTGATATGATTGCTTAGGTGCCTATTATGAATTGTACTGACTTGCAGGTGGGATCTGATGCTAAGGTACGTCTTCCGACCTATGCGTGTTTAGGCAGCCTTTAGTATAATGGTTTACTAATTGGGCTTAGTGGGGTAGAACTCGCTGAGACGTAGTCTCATCCCAGTTTGGGGAAAAACATTTCAGGACCCGATGAGGAGGCGTCTGAGAAGGAGAACTCGGAGGTGAAACTTAAAGAGAAGGATTTTTGGAAGAAGAAGATAATCCCGAGAGGGGCCTTGAGTATGGCCTGGATGGGCTGAGTGTCTATCTTCTTTTGAGAATTTCTTTTGAAGTGAATAGTTATGAATTGATTTGTGTCTTGTATAAAAGTTTGGTTATAAATTTCAATATGAAAAATATGGCCCTGCTTTTCTATCCCATCGTTTTATTGTGCAGGGATTTTAATCGCTTCCGCATGTGCTTAATAAAACAAAGGGCCGGCGATACTTTGTCCTGGGATATCGCATTATAAAATCGACCAAATGAGAAGGATGTGTGCGTACCCGAGGATCGGGGCGTGACAACCAGTTTAAGTGGTATCAGAGCGAGGTTGAAGATTGGAGTGATAAGGAGCGTTGACCATGGGATAGTTAGTAGGAAAGGCCTTTAAATTCATGCCGGTGCATGTCTGTGTTAGCTGAATGCTAGAATTGTTTGTTGTGTGTTGATCGCTCACCTTCTAATCTAGTGTGGATGTGGAAGACGAGTTTCAGTATAAAGACTGAACCATGAGCGAGCAGGAGCTGAGAACTCCTAGTAAGAGGACAATGTCCTCTGTGACTCGGGATAATGCAGCGACAAAGGTCGCACCGAGGTAGTTGTGGCAGAGTGTCGGCTCTAGCCAGCTCGAGTGTAAGAGTACCACCGTAGGTTGGTACTAGTGTAGCAGCGTCGAATGATCCTAAGTTCGATAGGATCGTTCTGATGCAAGTGTTTCTTGGGAACTAGATAAGCTAGGAGGCTCAGGATCGAATCGCCGTCAGTGTTGTAACCGCCGTTGTCGCTTCACCTGCTGAGATCTAGAGTGGAGATGTGATCCGAGAGCGAGTCATTGCATTCGAGCTGAAGTATAGATCCGGTTCAAGCGAAATGAAAATCGGTTAGAGAAAAGATTGAGGTCGTGAGTGGTCCTAGCGCATCGATGGGGCAACCGAGAAAGAGTGTGTCTTTGTCACTTGGCGGGAGATAGAAGACTCACCTGATAAGTGTCAGAATTGTAGAAGGAAGCATGGATGAATCCGAAGTCCGTATATGACTAGAACCTGTTGTGATGATGACCAACGTGGCCATCATGTGAAGGATTGTCAGTGGATGTCCAAGGTAGCATAGGCATCGCATCGCGCGAATGCCACTAGGATGACGAAAGGAATAGGAGTAGAATTGATCTTGCACCGATCGAAAAAGAATGTGTTGGAGGTGATCTTATCGAGTAACGTAGCGAGTTTTTTTGCCGAGTTGGTAGAACTTAAATTGTTGAAGTAAAAGTGAAAGAGAAGGGAATCACTAGCAATAGTTATGCTTGATTAGTTGCTGAGGTGTGAGTTTGACGCCACGTGAATAGTGTGGGTTCATGGAGCATCTTGTGATAATGAATCATGATTTTAGAGTAATCCAGTTTAGTCCATTAGCATGTGAAAGTGTCGAGGTTATTGAGAGTCGAAAAGAATCTTCGATTTCATTAATCTCGTTGGTTGGAGGCAACTTGTTTGTTATATGGAGGTTGCCAAGGTTGCTTGGAGATTGTCTTGGGTAGGATAAATTGAAGGACTAGAGATGAAGGACATCTCAATGGTCTAAGAATTTCTAGATGTGTTGTCACAAGAACTGTCAGACCGTCATTATAGAAAGAGATAGAAATCGCGATCGAACTAGCACCAGGATAGAGCCATTCTCGAAGGCTTCTTACCAGTTGTTGTCTGAATTGGTAGAATTGAAGATGCAGATGTGAAGATTGATGAATGAGGAATTCATGCATATCAGTGCATCACTTTGGGGAAACATTAGTTGTGTTTGTGAGAAGAAGAAAGATAGTTTGTTGCGAATGTGCATCGACTATCGTCAACTCAATTAGGTGAAGATCAAGGACAAGTGTTCTTTGCCAAAGATCGATGAATGGTGTGACTAGTTATAAAGAGTATCGATATTTTAAAGGTCGACTTGAGATTACGAAGTCATCGATTCTGAACCGGGATGGAGGTTGTACGAAAAGACACTGTTCGTACTTGATGTGATCTTTACGAGAGTATTGTAAGATCGATTGGCTTGGTGAACACTCTAGTTGCTGTCATGGATTTGACAAACAGAATGTTCAAAGAATATCTAGATCAATGGTGATCGTGTGGTGTAGCGACATTATATGGTGTTCATTAAGTGTTGAGAATCACGAGATGCCCCTAAGAATGGTCGTGTGGTTACAGGTAAAGGAATCTTCATGGACCCAGTCAAGATCGAATCATTTGTTAATGGACCGAGACCAACATCAATGTCAGAGATCAGAAATTGTGGGGATTGGACAGATTACTACGGAAGGTTTGTGAAAGAATTTTCAGCATCAGTATCATCGCAGATTGACCTCTTGAGAAAGAAGAGAAATTCATCAAAGCATAGACAAGTATGAGGATAGTTTCCGAGCTTAAGTAAGAACCGACTATCGTACTTGTGCTAAACTTTTCATTTGGCTCTAGAAAGCACGGAATCTTTAGTGATGTGTCTTGCAGAGGACGAGGTATGCATTTATACAACATGAGAAGATTGTTGCATCACCATTCCGCCAGTTGAGACCCAATAAGTGGAATACGAAGCGGTGTCGTGAATTAGAATTTCGGCAGGACTATAATAGTGATATCAGATATCACCTTGGAGGAACGAAATGAGTCATTAATGTGTTGAGCCGATAGTCTTTAAATGTACATAGACTGGCTAAAGTATAGACTTTACTTAAAAAGGGTTCGAAATTTGGTTTTCAAATTTGAGGTAGGCTACCTTTTAAATTTTATAGCCGCCCTCAAAATTGAACCAAATGTTCAAGTTAGAATCGGCGCCTAGTTGACAGACAGAGATGTTCAGAAGATCTTATAAGAGGATACTGGCAATAAAGAATCTGACTTTAAGATCTATGAGAATGGAAAGTTCAGGTTCCATGAGTGATTGAATACACTTGACAAAGTGTAGCACTCGGGGAAAAGATCTTGTCGGAAGTCCACTATAGTATTGCGAGTCTTGACCAAATGGTGCAAGTAAAGCGAGAATCGGCATCGCTAGATTAGTAAGCCGATATGAAGATAGATACCGCTGAGCAGGTTGCAAGTGTCAGAAGTGTCAATAAGTGGAAGCTCGGTAATGCGAACCGGGAGAATTTTTACCATCACTTGAGAGTCCCAAGTGGAAATGGAAATATATGGCTTACTAAGGATTCAGGGGATTACTAATACCATTTGAGAATAGTGGTTGATCGATAGATGGAGTTGGTCCACTTTGGTACAAGATACGAATAGATCTTGTTTTGAGTGTGTAACATCCAGATTTCGGGCTCGATTTCGATTAGATAAATTGGGCATTTCATCGACGCGATTACGGTGTTTTTCTCCGAGTTGGCCACTCATGAGATAACTAGACTAGCCGGGTGAGTTATTAAGGACCTTAAGGCAAATAGACTTGAGAATTCGACCATGGATCGACTTCTCGACCGTGCTCATCTTTAGAGATCATTGCAAAGACAAGTATAAAATCGATTTGAAATCGAAATAGATCGGCTCGACCGAGATGAATGACCGATCGTGGGTGACTCCACTAAATTGGAAAATTCTCATCGACTGATACTAATTTGATGTTTCTATCGTTTTGGTACCCTGTGTCCGTATTTGAACCTTTGAGATTTTCACGATAATCGAGAGTCGCACATGTGTCGAGTGGGTTCATTGTGGCTCGAAGAAAATCGACCACGGGTCATTTGTCCTAAAAAGCTCTGAACACTACCCGGTAGCCTAGGTCACACTAAAAGCGTGTCGGAGTGAAATTAACCGCCAATCTAAGTTCGATTTCAGAAATTGAAGATTCTGTCATGTCACAGAATGGATATACCGAAGCGTGTGTGCATCAGATAATTCACCGACATGGAGTGTCGAGGATGAACTATATCTCGAATCTAGATCAGAGATTATAAGTTGGCAGAGTTTTCAGAGGGTTCTTTATCAAGCAAAGTGTATAGCGAGAGGGTACAGAATTTCGGTGATGAAAGGAAAATGAAGAAAGATTACAGCCGTAGTCGGCTCGAATCGGTGTTTGCAGTTGTCAGATTAGTGTCAGAGTAAAGATTGCTCAGAATTGTCAGAAATTTTGAATCGTTGAGGTTCGAAGGTTATTAGGGAGTCGAGAAAAAGAAATCAGATGTGGATGACAGGGTGTCTTATGTGAGAAGCTCAGTTCAGTCCTTGGTTCAGAAAGAGCAGAGTTTGTGTACCAAGATGATCTCTTTGGTCAAAGTGGTTTGGCAACACCAGCATTGAAAGAGCGACTTGGGAGGCGAAGAATCGATGAGACAGTTGTACCCCCGCCTTTTTGATCAAAGTGTGTAATGGCTTAAATTTCGAGGACGAAATTTTTATAAAAGGGGAAGAGTTGTGACATCCTGAAATTCGACCCCGTTTCGATAAAGTGAAATGGGCATTTCGTCGACGTGTTTACGGTCCTTTTTCTCTGAGCTGATCACTCACGAGTTAACTAACCTATTGAGTGAAGCCATTAAGGGATGTATCTGCAAAGTAAAATCCCTAAAAGCTACTCAATTTGTTGGATTGGGCTAAAATCACGTCCGATCGATTTTTAACCACGAAATTTAATCGGTTTCGGGAATCGAATATTCGAGCGTGTCATAATTCATTTTTAGGATCTGTCTCATCGCACGTCAATTTATTAACGAGTCCGAAATTTCAATAAAGAAATTATCGGAGGAAAATTGAAGGCCAAAAACAAAATAGAAAGGAAAAGGGGAAGAGAAAAGGAAAATATGAATAATGAAATTAATTATTTTCTTTTTTCTCTCTCTCTCCCCCCTTTTTTCTCTCTCTTCTCTCTCCTCTCTCCTCCCCTTTGTGCGATTTCCCCCTCCCCACGCCAACCCTCTCTTTCTTTTTCTCCCTTTGACCATTCAAACCCCTTTTTCTCTCTCTCCTCTCTCTTCTTCCCCACCCCTCATGACCGAACCCTTCTTTCTCTCTTTCTCGTTCTGAAAAATAGAAGCGAGCGGAAGTTGCGGCGCACGAAGACAAGAACCAGCCACCGTCGCCACCCGTCCCGCCGCCGCACCGGAGTCGGACGCGCGCGCGCGCGCTCGCCGCCCCCCCGTCCCGTCCGCGCACGTCCCGCGTCTTTCAGCTCGCTGCAAAGCACCTTCCCCTTCGCGACCCGGCCGCCGTTCCGCCCCCTGTTCGGCGGCTCCGGCCACCGCCTAGCCCCGCCGGACCTTCCCGACGTTCCCCTCGTCCTCCGCCGCCCTCCCTCGCCATTTTGGCCGTTGGATCGGCGCCGGCCAGCCTAGGGCAGAACCCAACGAGTGGGTTTCCAGCTCACTCGTGGGCCGTTTTGGGCCGTTTCCGGCCCCGAACCCGAGGCCCGCTTTGGGAAGAATCGTTCCTCGCGTCGCCGCCGTCGGATTGATCCGATTTGCGCGCGATTTGGTGAGTAATCTCACTAATCCCGGATTAGTTGACTAATTATGCTTTAAGGTTGGTTTAGTTTTAATTAATTATGTTTAGGTTGTTAGATTAGAATAAATTAGCAATTATTAGTCAATTGTGATGCGATTTAGTTAAATTGATTGTGCAATTAGCAAGTAGACGTGGTCTACTATTTATTGGAAGCATCTCGGAATTTTCCGACCCCTAATCGGGCTTCGATTTGGCGATTCGGGCCTAAGTGAGATTTTTGGGCATTTAAATATTAATTTTCGGAATTAAATTAAATAATTATTTATTTTCCGAAAATTCAAGGGAGATGGCCCGTGACGGGAAAATTATGCTGATGACTGTGGTGAAGTCCGTTTATTGAATCGGGCTTTATTTTGAGCTAAATTGAATTTTTAATATTAATTATTTAATTTTCGAAATTAATTAATTATTTATTTATTTCCTGAAAATTCAACTGGGATGGCCCGTGACCGGAAAATTATGCTGATGACCCTGGTGAAGTCCGTTAATTTAATTGAGTTTTTTTGTGCTAAATTGAATTTTTAATAATTAATTAATTTAATTAATTTTCGAAATTAATTAATTAATTAATTATTTTTCGGAAATTAAGATTTTGATGACTGACGACTGAAATCTCGTGCTGATCATCGTGGCGTAGTCCGTTTATTTATTTGAGCTCCACGTTGTATGGAATTGAATAAATTGTGATATTTTAGGGATTTACCCTAAATTGATTTGGAGATTGAATGATTGATTGGTAGATGGCCGAGTATGCTTGTTTAGCATTTATAATGCTTTGATTGAGTTGTAAAGTGGATGGAGTTATGAGAGAATTGGAAATACGCTGGGATTGAACCAATCAGATACAGTGTATGGACATGGACCTACGTGGTTCGGTGATTGAGACATCACTGGCGAAAACGGCGCCTTAAAGAACGCACGTATCGGTCTAGTACATACATTATTGTGGACCTACGTGGTTCGGTGACTGGGACATCATGGCGAAAACGGCGCCTTAAAGAACGCACGTATCGGTCTAGTACTCATATTGTTATAGGCATGTATGGTTCGGTGATCAAGGACATCACCGGCGAAAACGGCGCCTTAAAGAACGCATACACTTGTCTATCAAATACATTGTTATAGGCATGTGTGGTTCGGTGATTGGGATATCACTGGTGAAAACGGCGCCTTAAAGAACGCACACAATTGTCTATTGAGTACATTGTTGTAGGCATGTGTGGTTCGGTGATTGGGATATCACTGGCGAAAACGGCGCCTTAAAGAACGCACACAATTGTCTATTGAGTACATGGTTATAGGCATGCGTGGTTCGGTGACTAAGGATGTCACTGGCGAAAACGGCGCCTTAAAGAACGCACGCAATTGTCTATTGAACAGATCATTGTAGGCATGTGTGGTTCGGTGATTTGGGGTATCACCTGGCGAAAACGGCGCCTTAAAGAACGCATGCAATTGTCTAGTGAATATGTCACTTTGGCGAACTTGATGCCCGAGAGTATTGACCTAGAATGGTCCGTCGACATGTAATCGACTAGTTCGATTGATCAATGAATTGATCCGATTGTTGTGAAATGATTGATTGAATGGAAATGACCGTGAGTGGTCTTGTTAGTGTGTGATCGACTGGATCGATTGATCGAGATATCGATCTGTGATATGATTGCTTAGGTGCCTATTATAAATTGTACTGACTTGCAGGTGGGATCTGATGCTAAGGTACGTCTTCCGACCTATGCGTGTTTAGGTAGCCTTTAGTATAATGGTTTACTAATTGGGCTTAGTGGGGTAGAACTCACTGAGACGTAGTCTCATCCCAGTTTGGGGAAAAACATTTCAGGACCCGATGAGGAGGCGTCTGAGAAGGAGAACTCGGAGGTGAAACTTAAAGAGAAGGATTTTTGGAAGAAGAAGATAATCCCGAGAGGGGCCTTGAGTATGGCCTGGATGGGCTGAGTGTCTATCTTCTTTTGAGAATTTCTTTTGAAGTGAATAGTTATGAATTGATTTGTGTCTTGTATAAAAGTTTGGTTATAAATTTCAATATGAAAAATATGGCCCCGCTTTTCTATCCCATCGTTTTATTGTCAGGGATTTTAATCGCTTCCGCATGTGCTTAATAAAAGAAAGGGCCGGCGATACTTTGTCCTGGGATATCGCATTATAAAATCGACCAAATGAGAAGGATGTGTGCGTACCCGAGGATCGGGGCGTGACAGCGGGAGGCAGCTTCTGGCCAAGACGGGTGGACGAAGGACAGTGAGGAGGCAAACACGCAGGCAACTCGATCGAGCGGCAAGAGGGCTGGCGATGGCTGGTTGCTTCAATGTAAGGGCTAGTTGTGTTGGCTAGTGGAGGTTCTATGTTGTAGCAACAATGGAAGAGGAAGAAGAAAGAAGAAGAAGCAGAAACTAGACAACAAGGGGGAGGGTGTTGAGTCGCATAAGGGGAAGAAGAACATGAAGAAGGGAGAGAGAAGGGGGACAAGGGGACAAGAGGGGGAGAAAGTCAATGCCTAAGCCAATCCCTTGGTTCTCTAAATATCCAAGTGATGATTAATAAGCCCCTAAAGTCCTCAGCCATATCCCGTAGCCATTTTTCCCTCCCAAACTTCTCAAACAAGCCACAAATGAAGGCCAAATTGTAGTAGCCCCATAGACCTATGAATTTGCCTTGGTCTCCAATCAATTCCTCGCCAATTCAAGCCAATTTGGTGACCAAAAATACCAAGGGGGCAGCCCAAACGAATTCGCACCGATTCTCCACAATTTACTTCAATTTGGTAGCCCAAAAATCCAAGTAAAGAGGTCCCTCCGAATTTCTTGATTCAATTTTGCCGAATTTTGATTTTTCACCAAAAATCTTGGGCTCGCAAAAAATTCTTCAAATGATGAGTCAACGTCCCAAAAATAAATTGTGACACGCCCGAACTTTCGATTCTTGAAACCAAGTTCAATTTCGTGATTAATTTCAATTAGACGCGATTTTAGCGTGACCTAACCTACTAGGTAGCTTTTAAGAAGTTTTAGCGGGTTTGACCCAAGGGTGTTTATTTTCGATCCACGTTGTGCATCTCCAACTCATAGGCAACTCTCGGTTGTCGTAAAAATTTCAATGTTTCAATTATAGGCATTAGGTACAGAATCAACAAAAAAATCGGTTTAATATTGTTCGACGCGAATTTTGCAATCAGGTGGAATCACCCACAATTTAATTATGTGCTTATGTCAAATCAACCTATCTCCGATCTCTAATCGATTATAACAGTGCCGTATCGACCTTTGTCGACTAGCACGGTCGACTAGTCGATTTCTGATTGAATTCTCAAGTCTGTCACATTTATATCCCTTAACGGCTTCACCTGATAGATTAGTTATCTCGTAAGTGATCACCTCAGAGAAAAAGACTATAAACGCATCGATGAGAAGCCAATTTCATTTAATCGAAACATGGTCGAAAATCAGGATGCCACAATTAGCTTCCTCACTAATTCGTCTATTAAATTGAATGAATGGGTTCACATTTTTAATTTGGATGGTAAGTGGTAGCCCCTCCAAAGCCCTTCCTCTCGAAATAATTCTGCATTTTGTAGATTTGGTGGAGACATATAACTGAAGGGGTATACAAGACTCAAAGTTCTTGATCAATTATGGTACATATTATATGCAACTTGTTATAATATTTAAACAGTAAACCACGCTTTCATCTAATAGCTTAAGTTTTTAAAAGAGTTGATTGTGATCTTACAAAATCTCACATGATATCAAAGTTGGAGGTATGAATTTAAATCATTCTAGGCCTTATTTGCCTTCCCAATTAAATTTCCATGCTTAGTATTACACAAAAGACCGGACTAAGTGTGAGGGAGAGTGTTAAAATATTAAAATCACTCCCGGTTAAAATATTTAAATAATAAATCACGTATTCATCTAACGGCTTAAGTTTTTAGAATAATTGGTTGTGATCTCACGAAATCTCACAAGTTAAGAAATAAGAAAGATTTGCGAAAGAAAGGAATCATGGAATTTTCAATATTTTTAGATATGTCAATGAAAAGTGCATCAATATATTTATAGGCTTTATGAGAGACTATCAAAGATAATATATATCAATTAAGATATGCACAATCAAATGAGATATTGCACAATTTTGAGTTATACAAAAAAAATCAACAGAAACATTTTAATTATGTCTAATATAGGAAAATATCCGAAAGAATCATCTTAATTGTCTCTAACATTGTCCATTAGACTCAATGTGACATCAAAGTAGTCAACTGATGTTTGAATTAATGTTGAACAATGCCACGAAAACATGTTTCTCTAAGAACACCGCGGGCCGTCGAGCTTGTTGATTTGTGTAGTCTGGTGTGTGAGGCAGTGTCTTCCAAATCTGGTTCGTTTGAGGGTGGCAAGTCTGGTGTTGGTGTCTGTTTCTCAAAACAACGCATGAAAGGTCGAGAATCAAAGGGGAAATAGCAAACGTTCAATGTAGCTGGCTTTAGTAACTAAGTGATGCAGCCTATATAGCTAGCATCATAGCATTAAGCAACCTATACGGCTACCTTGGAAAATAGTTACTAGATACGGCCTTAGCGACTGGCAATGAAAGAAAGTCACCCCATGAAAAAGGCTCAATCGGACTACGCAATCAGTACATTAGTGTCAAAACACAACTAATGGAAAGGATTCAATTAAGCGATTGCTCATATGAAACTTGTGCACATGAAGTGAACACTGTGTGATTATGGGGATGGATTAATTTGGATGTGTGCCACTAGATGTGTACCAGGGTGCGTGAGCTGCCCCAGATGTGAAGTCCACCCTGTGCACTTAGGTTTCCTCATGAACAAAGGCTTTGATACAAAGTTAAAAAATAATAAAGATATGCGGAAGAGAGGAGTTGTGGAATTTTCAATATATTTTGACATATCATAATGAAAAGTTTAAGTTTTTAGATGAAAGTATAGAATAATATTTAAATACTTTTACAATTTAAGCGTAACTTACGAGACCAAGTTTGCTTTGTCGTTTGGCATAATTGGACCCCTCGAATGCATTCAGTCTAACATTTCTTGTTTATTGTGACCATTACCATCATAAAAATGGACTAAATGCACTTAACTTAAAGAGCTCTGCAGAACAGTCTAGTGCGCAAGCGCCAAATTGAGCAAGAAAATTACATGTTTAAACTTCCCCTCATCCACCGGGGATGGGAACTTTGTGATGATGGGTTCATGAGTGCCGAAATTCAAGTAGTCATAAAAAACGACATTTAGAAAGACGGATGGCATTTAATAAGACTGTGAGGATTGGTTTAACCTAATGCCATGGAGCTGTCACATCATAAGCCATCCTAGGATTTTTTTTTTTTTTTTTTGGGTGGCTAATTGAATATCCTAGAGACTTCTTGCTCAAGACTTCTTGCTCACATGTGAGAAAGAAATTAGATAATTGCAAAAGTCATCTTCAATTTTGTTATCAAATATCCTTGTCACATTTCAAAATTTATATTTTGCATCTCCCACCATTAGAAAGATTGCCCTCATGCGCATCCGATTTCTACACTCAAAAATGAAATCTAATATTAAAATTTAATGCAGAAAATGAGGTTGGTAGTTGTTTTTTTTTTTTTGAAATGTGAGAATGTTAAGCCTAAAATTGAAGATGATGTCATTGTTTAAACAATTAAAATTCAATAAATATTTTGTTGTCTGAAAATCAATTGGTCTATCATATATACAGGGGGAGAATTACCAAAAAAGTCTTAAACCTATTGTAATTGTGCCAATTCAGTTCTAAACTTTTTTTTTAGCCAATTTAGTCCTAAACCTTTTACAATTATGTCGGTTTAGTCCATCCAGTCAAAATTGGCCAACCGGCGCTGACGTGGACACCGGCCGTTCGGCGAAAGCTAACATCGCAAAATTTTTATTATTTATTTATTTATATTTCGAATTTTTAAATATTTTTTTGAATTTTTGAATTCTTTTTTTTTCTTCACTTCTCCTTCCTCTAGCGGCCGGCGAGGCGAGGCCGACCTCGCCGACCAATGGCGAGGCCGGCCTCGCCCAACCATGGCAAGGGCCGAGCTCGTCGGCACTAGTGAGATCGACCCTCGCCATGGCTGGGCGGGGCTGAGCCTCGCCAGATCCAAGGTGAGGGTCGGCCTTGCCCAGCCAAGGTGACGGTCCCACCCACTGCTCCGCGTTTCCGACGGCTCCGGCTTCCGCAGTTCGTTCTTTGTGGAAGCCAAGTTGGGTCGTCATCTTCTCCAATCCACCCTCTGCAAAACGAGCCGAAAAACCCTCGGGTCCTCGGCAAGCTCCGACAATGGAGGCAGTGAACAGGGCACTGGCCGCGCTCACGAAAGTTGCTGGCGAGGTCGGCCTGGCCGTCGCTAGGCGAGGCCCCACCAGATCTGGCGAGGCTTGGCCTCACCCAACCATGGCAAGGGCCGAGCTCGCCAGCACTAGCGAGATCGACCCTCGCCATGGCTGGGCGGGGCCAAGCCTCGCCAGATCCAAGGCGAGGGTCGGCCTCGCCCAGCCAAGGCGACGGTCGACCTCGCCATCCATGGGTGAGGCCGACCTCGCCATTGGCCGGCGAGGTCGACCTCACCGGCCCTCGCCTCGGCCGGCGCCGGCGCCGGCTGGCCAAAGGAAGGAGAAGCTGAAAAAATAAAAAAATATTTAAAAAATTCAAAAAAATATTTAAAAATTTGAAAAAAAAATTAAAAAATTTGCCATGTCAGCTTTCGCCGGACGGCCGGTGTCCACGTCAACGCCGGCCGGCCAATTTTGGCCGGATGGACTAAATTGGTATAATTGTAAAAGGTTTAGGACTAAATTGGCTAAAAAAATAGTTTATGACTGAATTGGCACAATTGCAATAGGTTTAAGATTTTTTTGGTAATTCTCCAAGTCACATGCGTAGGGCCATTAAAATTTATGAAGAACCCCTAACTCAAACCTTTAAGTTCTCCTACCTTATGATTTGGACCTCATCAATTTGCAATGAGATTAGTATCTTTTGACCATATAAAGAAGGTTAGAGGTAGCATCTCTTTAATTACCGTCATTGAGATAGAGCTCGACGCAATGCAAACTCCCCCTACATACTCATGGAAAGGTGTACAGAGAGAGAGAGAGAGAGAGAGAGAGAGAGAGAGAGAGAGAGAGAGAGAGAGAGAGAGAGAGAGAGAGAGAGAGAGAGAGAGAGTGGCGACTAAGACTACTAAGGACATCTTGGGAATTTAGAAAAGATCATGAATATCCTCATTTGACATACCGCGTATTACTATCAACAGTTTGTTTTCTTTGTGGTGCACTAACTTCCATTTTATTTGTTGAAAATCATTGACAAATATCAACAACTTTATTTTTGTAATGAGATAGATTCTTAAATTGAGCGGCTACTCAACATTTTTAACATTGTAATCGCTTGAACGGGGGAAATTATCTAAAAAGTCCTAAATCTATTCTATTTTTACCAATTCGATTTTAGATCTTTTAATTTTGCTAGTTAAATTCTAAACTTTTTTTACTTTTTGGCAATTGAATCCATATGATTAATTTTGGAAATCATTACGTGGACTTTGGCGGCGGTCATCGGCATTGACATGGACAATTACAAATAATATTTTAATAATTTTTAAATTTTTTATTTCTATTTTTCCTTTTTCTCTTCTTTTCTTTCTTCCTTTTTCCCTCGATTGGCCACTACCAAACCTCATCGATGGCCAACTAAGGTCTTTGGCGTCATGCGAGGGTTGCCCTAGGCAATGAAAGGATCACCCATGCAAGCCTTGCCTAAGGCCAGTAACCTTTGACAATCATTGACGAGGTCTAGTAGTGGCCAGTAGAGAGAAAAATGAAGCAGGAAAAAAAAAGAAGAAAAAAAAAGAAAAAAATATTAAAATTCAAAAAATATTAAAATATTATCAAACTTTATCGAAGTTAACGCCAACCGTGCCACATAGGACGGTCAACATCCACCTCATTGATTTCCTATCAAAATTGATCAGACGGACTTAGTTGACAAAAAAATGAAAGGTTTTAGAATTCAATTAGTAAAATTGAAAGGTTTATGAATGAATTAATAAAAATGTAATAAGTTTAGAACTTTTTGAATAATTTTCCCTATGAATGGGGAAATTCTTCAAGATAATAATCATAAATATTGTTAATAGATGAATACAAAGTTTGAATAAAGTTATTGAATATATAAACATGCCCAATATTTTTATTATAGATCACATTTATTAGAAGTTCATTCACAGTATGCAAGATTGTTCAACAAATTTGTATAAGTCTTAACATTACTTGCATTAAAGTCAAGTGCCCACGCAACTAGAAATTCTAAAAATTTAATAATTCAAAGGAAACTTTTAGCTCATACTTGAAACTTAATATTCCCTCTCATGTGAATACTAATAAGATGATAAAGTCGTTAAGCGGGCAAACAATACATGTGAGTGAAGGAGCTATGGATAGCCGACGTGCATAAAGAAGAGAACTCACAAACATGTGAAAGGAGAGTAGCACATATTAAACTCAATTGAGAATTCCTACTACTTTACCATATCGAAGTTGAACAAGTAATCACTTAGGGCTTGTTTGATAACATACCAAACATTGTCGATTCTATTATTTTATTCCCTAAAATAAAAAAATAATAAAAAAAAGAACTGAAATCCGTTTGGTAATATTTTTGTTCCTAAGAATATATTTGAAACAAAATCAAGAAGTCAAAAAAAGTTACTCATTTGTTTTCGGAAACAATTTCAAAATCAAGCCTAAACTCTTTTTTTCTTCCTTCTCTTTTCTTTCAAAATCAAGCCTGTCACTAGCTCTCAGCAAGGGTTGACCTTGCTAGCTCTTGTCTAGCTGGTCACCAGCCATGATCATGGTCGACAACTAGCTAGAGGAAGAAAAAGAGAAGGAAAAAGGAAAGAAAAAAAAGAAAGAGAAAAAAATGTAATAAAATTATTAAAAAATTAAAGAAATTCTACAGTACAAAAAAAAAAAAAATTAAGGATCATACTAAATGCATTTATATTTTGGGAATAGAAATTTTAGATAATTATCAAACACCTTCAAATAATCAAAAACTTATCTAGGGAACAAAATTAGAAAAAGTTATTTCTGGATATAAATTATTCCTGAGAATAAAATGGTTACCAAACGCATCCTTATCATTTATGTCTATTTGCAGGTACTTAAAGAAAGTACTCTATCATGCGTTTTACTTTTCCTCCAAAATTCTGAGATTTAAAAAAAAATGATAAATAATTCTATATGTCGATATCTATGTTTGAGAGGGCTAGAGAGTGTCATGTTAAATGATATTTAATTAGTGAAAGCCATGAGATTAGAAAGTAAATCATTCTAAATAGATATTATTAAATTACTAAAGTATGACATGAGTTGTACTTTGACACTATAGAACTCTAACCAATTAATAAATACAAATTCTCGGACTGTCACTTTGCATTATTTTATATGTCACACATGGGCAGGGATTAAAGAGGCCCAAGTCAAAAATACGAGAGCCACCAAACCTCCGCGGACCCCCAACCACTCTTCTTTGTCCACTGTACTAGTCCCTAATTATATATCTCGTACAAGTCAAAGAGACAAACAATGAACTTCAAGTGTCTCAGCATCCCAATAAAATATTAAGTGCTCAAGTGATAGACACGTTAATTTTACATGAGTCCATTCAACAAAGGACACGTGTCATTTTTGGGTCCACTTGTTAGAAATCATTGCATCATCTCTCTCTTTTACTCTTCTTTTATCCTTCTTTTTTTTTGTTCTTTCTCTTTTTCTTCTCCCTCCTCCTCTCACTCTACCAAGGACGACAACGCCTCGCCCCAACTTAGACTCACTGTCAACTTCATCCTGCAAATTGCATTCCACCATCACCTCACCATCATTCCAGTCCTCCGTTCTTAAGCTTGAGCTTGGCTGACATGATGGAGCCCACCGTGCGACAAACCGCACAGCCACTTCCACATCCGCCTTGTCTATTACCTCCAACGTCCAACGAAATCACTCAAAACGACAGTGTGTTCACTCTGTCTCTTTCTTGAGATTGCTCTATCTCGCCTTCTCCACCTCCCGACGAACCACGCTGCCGCCGCCGCCGCCTCCGTCTAGGTACTTTTTTGTAGAGAGAAACACGAAGGGGAGAGAGAGAGAGAGTCTCTCCGCTTGAAATTGAAATAAAGATACGGAGAAAGCTTCTGGCCCGGTGGGGCACAGGAGAAATGTGTCTTCCAATGAATGGAGTAGAATTTTGGCATGCCAGAATCCCAACTCTATTTAATATTTTCTACAACCTCCAAATAGAAAAAGTTACTACTTTTTTACCAATATAAAAAAGGTTCACAATAAAGAAATTAAAGTAATGAGAATCTTCTTACAAAACTAATATTTGGTTGGCTCCTCAAATGGGGGAGTCAAGCGTCCCCCGACGCCCTCCCCACTGAAAGTGTTAAACATAGATAAATCCGAAAATGAGACAAAATAAATAGATTAATAAATATTAGTGCAGGGACATTTGATTCTCCCAGCTTGTGCTAGCTGGAGCGCACGAGTTTCGTTAAAGTAATAACCATTCTCGGCAATCAAACAAAAAAAAATTTAAGCCGTCAAACTTCAAAAAGGCTTATGAGTGCGACTAAATCAAATTGTCACATAGGACCAAGGATCTCCAAAGATACTTTTAGAATCCCAACCGTCAAAAGCCAAATTCTTTATACAATTTCACTTTTCTCTCTCACCTTTTCTTTTTTTAATTTGCCCTTAGTTTTGTCCAAATTCTATATACTTTTGGAATCCCAACTGTCAAAGGCCAAATGTCGGACTTTGTTTATTTTGTGAAAAATGTAACATTTTTGAAAAAAAAAATCAGAAGTTATTTTCCAGTATTTGGCCAAGACTTGAAAATAAACAGGAAAACATTTTCCATCATTTGTTAAGGAAAATCTCATTTAATTTTCTTAATAGACATACACTATTCAGGTTCTATTGACTTGAGCGTGGATAGTTGGGGAGCTCGACACGAGCATTGGGGTCTCAAGCGTGGATGCCTAGCTCCCGAGCACAAGCATGGGCACAAATCTTGGGTCCACCGAAGCCAAACATGAAAATTTGGTGCGCATGCCCAGCTCCCTAGTGCCTCAGTTCAAGTCTATGTAGGTTAGACCTAATTCCATCAATGCTAGGGCTCAGGTCTCCAATGTCGATACTTGCAACTGCATCTATCTAGGCTGAGGCTCGAACCCTAAGGCCAGGGACCTGATCCCCAATGCCCAGAGCTTAGGTCCATCAAATTTGGGCCCATCGAGTTTGTCGATACTCTAGCACCCATGCCCAAGTCCATTGACATTGGGTCGAAGTCTCAAGAGCCTAAGCCTAGTTCCATTGAGGTTGGACTCAGGTCAATTGAGGTTGGTCCTCAGTCTCTAACGCCTGGTCTCGAATCCATCAAGGTTAGGTTTGAGACCCCAGTGCCCATACCCAAGTCCATCAAGGCTAGGCACTAAGCCCTAATGCCTGTTCTTAGGTCCATAAAGGTTTATTAATGTCTTTCTTCAATGAACCTGAGCATGGGCACTAAGGTCCATGGCCTAGCTTTGATGGACTTGGGATTGGGTGCTAGGGTCCTAGCTTGGGCTCAGAGGGATGGCCTTACTAGATCTGGGCATGTGCGGTCGAGGTCTTGAGCATAAGCTCAACCTAGATGGACACGGCTTGTACAATGAGGACTTGGGCACAAGTGTTTAGGGTTGTAGGCCCGGGAACCAAGGTCATAGGCCCAAGTGCTGGGATCTTAGTATGATCATTATTGGATGATGTGTGCGTGGGCAGGTAATTCCAAGTACGAGAAATTTTGGATAAGTATTTAGGAAATTGTGTGTATGGGGATGGTTATCAATGGATAAAATCCAGAATTAAAAGATAGAATACGATTGCCACCAAGGTATAAAGGACGTCCCACCAATCGAGAATGAGGATCGGGATTGATGAAGTTTACCACCAGAGCTTAAAGGATGAACCACCCGCTAAGGTTGAAGGACTTTGAAATAGGAAAAGCTCACCACCTAGGTGTAAAGGAAAACCACCAAGCTAGGATAAAGTGCTTCTTGGCTCACCATCGAGGAGTAATCCACTCTCCAGGGATAAAGAGACCGAAATAGAAGTTATCCTTCATCAAATCCACTCTTCAAAGATAATTACTCAATTAGAGAAAAATCTCATGTATTTTCATTCATCAAAACTATTCCGTCCTCACAATTGAGATGATTTCTCTATTTATAGGAGGAATACAACTTAAGAAATAGAAATGTAATTAAATAGACATGAGAACTAGCCTAGCATTAAAGATCTAGGAACTTAGAATTTTGACTCTTGAAACTTACATAACAATAAAGACTCATTGAAAAATAGAGATGCATTTAATGACTTGAGAACTTGCATTCTTGATTTTTGAGCCTTACAAAATTCGTGATTCCACCTTGACTATAAGATAAATATCTCAAGATTTCATCAAATAACCAAGGAAGTTATTCAGAATGGCCTCCTATTGATATTTTATTGATAAACTTCGAGATTAGCAACTAATAAAGTGTACTGAGAAATCAGCAACTAATATATTATACAGAGAATTTGGTAACTCATTAATCATCGGTAAAGAAAACTTAGTATGAATGGTTCAGTTCCGCTTTAGTTGGAAATTTTAGTCTCCACCCATTGAAGCATGTTATACCCAAATTCTATCTTGGCTTAAATGAGCAATGATGGTGCTAAATGGACTGATGGAGCTAAGTCGGTTGCTCCTAAATCAATGGACCCAAGCATGGGCATGAGAATCCTAGGCATAGGCATCCAGGTAGGGGTGAGCATCGGTCCAGGGTCAACCCTAGACTGACCCAACCCTGTCAGTCCTAGTTCGGTTCCTAAGGAGACTGGGTCGGTCCTTGGTCCTGGAATTCTTGGACCAGCATTGTGCAAGTCGATCCTCGGTCCTAAGAGTTATGGGTCAGTCCAACCCGAACCAACCCTGACTATATATATAATATATAATTTTTTTACATAGAGAAAACCTAAAAATAAACGGCATCAACAATATTAAATAGCTCTTTAGTGAGGAGTTCAAGTAATTTTACATTATTCTTTAATAACTTAGGTTTTTAATGTCTTTTATGGCATCAATAGTCATAATTTATGAATGAAGAAAATATTTTTGTGAGAAATCCTCACGACGTCCAAAAAGGCACCTTATGGCATCCTCCTTTAGTATTCATTATCTTCTGTCTTATTTGTTCTCTTAGTCTTCAATTTTCCAAAATCAAAAGAAACGGGATAAGTACACTAATGGTGCCATAAGTTGTGTACGGCGCTCACTTTGGTGCCAAAAGTTTCCGTCGGATCACTTAAGTGCCAAATCGGAGGAAAAACGCTCACTTTGGTGCCACCGGCGAAAGATTCCGGCCTCCGGCGAAAGATTCCGGCCAAAATGATATTTTTTTTTTTAAAAAAATCGATAAGCCTTTAAATGACGTCGTTTTCGGTCCTCCTCAAGAAAACAACATCGTTTTGCCGTCCTACGTGGATGGCTTCATGGAAACGACGCCGTTTAGCTCACATGGGGAAAAATTAGGGTTTCCCCCGCTCGGCCACCGTCGTTCGCCCGCCGTCGCTTGGCTACCGTCGCTGCTCGGCCACCGTCGCTCAGCCACCATTGTAGTTGCTCGACCAGGTGAGCGAGGAGAGACTGAGATTATTGCAGGAAAAATCGAAGGCGAGGGCGGAGGAGGAGGAGGAAGAAGATGGGTCGAAGGGGCCGCCAGTGCGGCGTCGGCGGGCCGCTTCTTGGTGCGTTGCCGGTGTCGAATTCTTTGGTGTCTTTGTCGGTCTTTATTGCTGGTGCCGTGTTGGTGCCGTTGCTGGTGTGGGTCTTCGAGGAAGAATAAGACACGAAGACGAGCTTCCCTCTCTCTCAATTTGGGGATTAGGGTTTCAAAGTTGGGGGAAAGATGCCAAACGGCGTCGTTTTGGTGTTTGGATCGACTCAACTCTCCGACGAGCCACGTCGGCGTCAAAAATTAATAAAAAAAAAAAGGCCACGTCGGATTTCCAGCCAATTTCGTCGGAGTTGGCACCAAAGTGAGCGTTTTCAAATTTTTTGGCACTTAAGTGATCCGACGGAAACTTTTGGCACCAAAGTGAGCGCCGTACACAACTTATGGCACCATTAGTGTACTTATCCCCAAAAGAAACAATTTCTCCGCTCGCCTCGCTCACTTTGGGTCACTCGTGCTGCTCGCCTCGCTCACTTTGGGTCACTCTTGCCGCTCACTGCTCGATACTCGCTTGGCTTGTTGCTCCCCGCTTGACATTCGATGCTCATTATGTTCAACGCTCACCTCACTTGACCCTCATTGCTTGCTTTTCTTAATTGATCCCACTCATCATCGAACCCATTAGATCGGTACGATCCTCAGTTGTCCTTTCAAGGAGTACAAAAAATTGAATAAAAAATTATTGGTTAGTCTTGGGTTGACCTAGAAATCGGACCAAATCCATTGGGTCAGTTCGGTTCTCAATCATTTTTTTTAAGGAGTACAAAAAAATAAAATAAAAAAATTATCGATTGGTCCTGGATTGATCCTAGAATCGGATCAAACCCATTGGGTCAGTTTGGTCCTCAATCCCAAAAAGTGAGGACCAGCACTATGCGAGTTGGTCCTAAGGTTAGGCGGTGGACTGACCCAACCCGGACCATGCTCACCCTACATCTAGGTCCACCTTAATGGACCAAGGCAAGGGCGCTAGTGACCTAGGTCCAATGTCTTGTGCATGGGCATCAACACTAATGTCCAAAGACTAGTCTCAATGGACCAAAGCGTGGTAACTAGGGTCCTAGAAACAGCCTAGATGATCCCAACTTATTCCCTATGGTTTAGCCAATTTCATTTTACATGAATGGGAAGGTAAATATATGCTCTAACCATTCCTGTATCCATAAGTCTCAAAACTTTTAGATGAGTCATAAGTGTTGTGGAAAGCCATGGTTTGGTAATGAAGAAATTTTCAATGAAAGTGATTCCAATAACAATCCAAATGTTTCCGATTAACTGCATGGCTTATTTGACTGCCCTCCATATGGTATCACGCTCATGTACTAGGTGTTTATCACTCCCTTTCAACTTATGCATTAGACGAAATTTGACGACATACCTATATATGTGTGTGTGTGTGTGTGTGTGTGTGTGTGTGTTGGATAATATTTGTGCAATTCCGGGATCCTAAGGGGAATAACTCTTTTGTGATGCTCCGATGAGATGCGAAGTATTTATGCTGACAGAGAATGGCATTGTTTTGGTTCAACTGCTTTCGATCTCTCTCTTTAATCATCAAAGCTTAAGGCACGATTATCGATACTCTGTACTGTTTACGACAACGAAAGCATGCGGTAATTAGAAAAATGTTTTAGGCAACATTGGAGTGCGAGTTTTCGGATGCATGTGGAAAACAAAATACTGCGACTCCACGCTTTTGCTTGAGCCCCCGATGCACACACGTTCTTCGAAGTGTTGTCTCCGCTCCTTTTCTTTTGCTTCTTCAACAAAGTATTATATACACTTCTAAATAATACGATCAACAGAATTAATTACAATATTTTATTGATATCTTTTAGTCATATCTAACATAGATCTCATGTATTCTTGAAAGGTCATTGATTTAATCTAACAGACTTAATTTACTTGTTGAGGAAAAAATAAATCGATTGAGAAGAGCAATGAAATGAGATTTTGATGTGTGAAACAATTTCATTTAGTAATTATTTGTCCAACAACATTGTTAATGGTTACTGGGAAAAATTCTCCAGTATACAATATAGTCTCGATGAGAATACCAGATATCAATTCTAGTATTTTTATAAGATTTCTAAAAAAGAATTAATTGAAAATTATGGCTGTATATCTTTAGAAAGAAAATGAAATTGAAAGGTGAAAGTATTGAACAAAAATATTAAATAAACATATTTGAACAGATACAACCTTTCCAAAAAAAAAAAAAAAAAGTTACCTTCCAATAAGACACAACATTCCAAAGGTTTAAGAGCACCTAATAATCATTAGGCAATTTTTTTAAAAATTGAAATTAAATAATTGAAAAATAAAAATTAATCTATTATGAACAGTCATACCATTTTAATAAGTCACTATGGTTATCATATAATTTTAAATTTGAATTTTAATAAATAAAAAATAATGATGGTTGATTTGTGTCAAACCTCATTCATGTGTGTACTCACATCGTTTCGATGTGGGAGAAGGCAACACTTAATTTGTTTTACAAATAAATTATCAACAATACTTGCGTGTACTTCTTACATATCTCTCTCCCTTGCAAAACCCTAACCCTTAACATTACAAACCATTAAATAAGTACAAGTATCAGCTTTCCAACTACTTAAATAATAAGAATAATAAATAAGAAAGTGAGTGTGACTGAACTACCTGGCTTTAGGATCTTAGGCAGCTTTAACCTTGTTAGCTTATTATTTTTAGTTTTTGTGGCTATAAACAATTGAAACGATATCTTGACCCATTGGAACGCATGATCTTCTGAGAGAAGAGCCTAGGCCTTGAACGTGGAACATTACTAAGAATATTCACTACTAGTTGGAGTCTCTTCTTGAGGAGTTTATGTTTTTTCTAACTTTATATTTCTCCGGGTTATATTTTCTTCTGCTTACGATTGGAGAAATATGCTACATTTATATCTTTTACTTATTGGTTATAAGCTATCCAAAGTTCCCATAGCAAACTCACCTAGATATAAATTCAGATGGTGTGCGTATTTGTAAACCATAAATACAGAAGAGTCAAGAGGAAGTTTCCTCTAAATACGAATCAATGAAAACTTGGCCCTGTTTCTAGAATTTCTGCAGATATCTTTTTTTTGACAAGTCCTTCTGATATCAGTGGGTTATATTTTTTCCTCCTTGTTGGAAGATATGATTCACCAAATCGTCACCAAATCGTATCATATTGTAATTGATTGTAAACCTTGTCTATTTTAGGACTAGAAGAATAGGAGAATATCTAGTTTCCTTTATTGATTCATCTTCGTAATTAAATACATGTCTTGTGTTACATTGAATAGAACAACACACAGAAATACAGAAATTCCCTATCTGTTTCTCACTCTCTTACATGGTATCGAGCCTACGGGTTCACCCTTTTTCTGCTTTTGCCCAGCATTGCCTCATAAAGGAACTTCAATCTTCAAAGGAGTTGCCGTAGGAATCTAAGCTTTCAACCATTTCCAGAAGAACTCAGCCTACAAAAGAGTTGCCGAAGGAATTAGTTTCCATTTATCATGTCAAATCCAGAAGACCTTACCTCGAGTCCAATCGACCAGCCTACTGGGAACACCACGCCACAGAATCTCGGGAGCCAAGAGCCTTCTGCTGTGGTTTCCGAATCAGGGCAGCAACAGGACCAGATCGCGTTGCATCCGCAACACGCGCAATGGCAGCACTACCAAGCTCAGACCAATCTGGGGTTGCCCTTCTCGGGGCCTCCTTACCAGTGGATACCATATCCATGGTATCAGGGACTAAGCCCCAGTGCATCATTGCCGGGCTACCAAGGCAACGTGCGAATCGATGGAGGCCCACCGACCAATGACGGGGCAAGCTCAACCATCGGTGTGGAGCAGACGGGCGGATCAACTGGACCGGGTATGGGAACGAATCCCTACCCGGGTTTTCACGATGCGGGGCCTACACTAGGGTCGGGTCGAATGCAAATCCCTATCCGGGTTTCTTTCCGTATCAATTCCCCTGCATGTCGGTGGTCGGCCGGAACCCGGCGACCCTCTTTATACATCAAATGCCGAGGGATCTGAACTGAAAATTATCAGCCAACAGTTAACAGGCGTCGATAATTACTCAACCTGGTCGCGCGAGTTCCGGCGCGCACTGATCACAAAAGGAAAAGAAGTTTTCATAGACGGAACCTTACCTATTCCATCCGACGAAAGGTCGGCGCGCCTTTGGAAGAGATGCAGCCAATTAGTCAGAACTTGGATTGGAAACTGCATCTCGACCGAAGTCGCGGCCGGACTTCCGCCGACCGAAGACCCACGAAAATTATGGGAAAGCATAAAGGAAATGTACGGAAAGCTCAACCAAGTCAAGATTTTTTATCTCACACAGCCCGGATATCGGATCTGAAGCAAGGGAACTCAACAGTTGCTGGGATTTACAATAAACTCTCGGCACTATGGAACGAATTAGAGGCCGTCGAAGAAAAATTCGAATGGCCCGAACAGATACAACAACAGTACAGAAGCATGAGGGAGAGGGAGAAGGCGACGAGGTTCCTCCTCATCCTCAATGAAGCTTACCAGACGTTTCGCTCCCAAATCCTTACCATGGAGCCGATGCCGAGCCTCGGTCGGATTTACCAACTCGCCGTTCAAGAGGAAAATCAACAAAGGACGGCAGATCATGGAAGGGGAGGAGAAGGAATCGTTTTGGCAGCAAGGGGCCATCCCCGTTTCTCACAGAGAAGCACGGCGAGAGGAAGAGAGGCAGGGGCGGATCTAGGGTTCCTCGATGAGAACCCTAGATATATCCGAAAATATACCGATGGTCCGAGATCAAGCGAACCAATCGGACGGCTCACGTCTAATCTTGGGCGCGAACGAATCCAACGGCCCGCGAGGATCCGGCGGTGGTGGATCGGACGGCTCGCGCGGAATGAGCTTCAATGGGCCAGACGGCCCACGCGGTGCCTTTCTCGGAGGTTTTGAAATGAATGGGCCCAATTCGTTCGGCCCAACTTCGGCGCAAGTCTTCCAGCCCATGAACAGGTCTTCCTCTGTTTGCAAAAAATGGTGGGCCAAGAGGAAAAGGTAAATTATATTGCGATTACGCAAGCGGCCACACCATACCATAGAAAACTACTGGAAATTACATGGAAAACCAGGAGAAAAAGAAAAGGGAAAATTTTCCTCAGTTTTTCAGGTATCAGGACAGCAAATGGGAAAAACTGTCACCCATGATCAATATCAGGAACTTATGGAGGCATTGAAGAAATTGGATGCTTCTGATAAAACTGGGAGCTTTACAGGTACATCATATTGCTTGATAAATGCAATTTCTCAGAATGCATGGATTATTGATTCAGGTGCCAGTGACCACATAGTCTGCAATAAATCTTTCTTTTCTGAAGTTAAAAGGTTGTCTTGTCCCATATCAGTACAACTTCCAAATGGAAACACTACTCAAGTAGTCATGTCTGGCACTGTGAATCTTAGCTCACTTATTACTCTTCGAAATGTGCTATATGTTCCTAATTTCCATTTCAACTCGATATCGTTTCCCGAGTTTGCGAAGAAAATTCATGCCGCATTCTATTCTATCCTGATAATTGTTTCTTTCAGGCCCTTTCGACTGGCAAACTGATGGGCTTGGGTAAAGTCAATCAAGGGCTGTATTTTTGGGAATGTCTCCCTCGTCATTTATCTTCGTTGAAATCAATAAGTCATTGTGTAATGTCGCTACCAATGATATGAATTTTCTTAATCATAAAAGATTGGGTCACAAAGTGCATATTTTCCTTGTCCTCAATGTCCCATCCGCCCCATGGCAAAACAAACTCGTGCTCTTTTTCCTCATAGCACTTCTCGAGCGAGATGACATTTTTTCTTTAATACATGTTGATGTTTGGGGACCATACCATACCTTGAATCATGATGGATCCCGATTTTTCCTCACAATCGTGGACGACTTCTCCCGTGCCACATGGATATTCCTCATGCAGTCCAAAAATCAGGTTCTTTCACATCTGAGAACTTTTCTATCTCTGTCAAAAACTCAATTCGGGAAAATAATCCGTCGGGTTAGAACTGATAATGGTAGAGAATTCCTTAATAAAGAGTGTGACTCAATTTTCTCCCTGAATGGAATATTGCATGAGAGTTCATGTACCTATACACCACAACAAAATGGTGTGGTAGAAAGAAAACATCGTCACCTTTTAGAAGTTGCTCGAGCTCTTAAGTTTCAAGCGTCTGTTCCTGAAAATTTTTGGGGAGATTGTGTGGTCACAAAGCAAAGATATCGATCAATCGCATGCCATCTCGCATACCGAAAGGAAAGACACCTTTTGAGTGTTGTATAGAAAGAAACCAGATTTGGGTCATCTTAAAATATTTGGATGCCTATGTTATGTAACTACAGTGGGATATAAGGATAAGATGGCTCCTCGTGCTCATCAATGTATATTTATGGGTTATCCAGCCTTAAAGAAGGGATACCGTATTTATATGCCATCCACAGGAGAATTTATTGTCAGCAGGGATGTTGTCTTTCATGAGAATATTTTCCCTTTCAATACGATAACTCCTTCCTCTGAAGATCCCAAGACAGTTCATAAGGAATTCTTAGAAGATGACTCGCCTTCCGGAGGAACTCTTATTATTGCTTCTCCTCCAAGATCAACTCGGAGCATCTTCTTCAACACCCATTGAGACTCCTCTGGGTCATGCTATTACAGAACCTCCTGAAGAGCCAAAAGAATCAGCAGAAGATGTCATAGCAGAACCAGTTCAATCACCGGAGATCTCAGAAGCAAGCACTAATGAAGACTCAGCTTCAATACAACATGAGCTGCCAATACAACATGAACCATCCCGACGTCCTAGTCGCACTACTCGCCCACCGACCTGGACTAAAGACTACATATGCGGTTTTTCGAGGTCATCAAGTACTCGTTATCCTATCTCGTCCTATGTTTCATTCAGTAGGCTATCACCAGAGCATCTATGTTGTATAAGCCGTATTTCTGAAGAACGAGAACCCTCTAGTTATAACGAAGCACGAGATGATCCTCGTTGGCAAAAAGCTATGGCAGCTGAATTACATGCATTGATGGAAAACCACACCTGGGATATTGTACCTTTATCTGCTAACAGAAAACCCATTGGGTGTAAATGGGTATACAAGATCAAATACAAGGCAGATGGTTCAGTTGAACGATTCAAGGCACGATTGGTGGCCAAAGGATTCACACAACGAGAAGGTTTTGACTATCATGAAACTATTTCGCCAGTGGCAAAGGATGTTACAGTTCGTTCATTTTTATCGGTAGCTGCTTTCCGAGACTGGCCATTACATCAGATGGATGTCCATAATGCTTTTCTGCATGGTGACCTGGATGAAGAAATCTACATGGATCTTCCACCAGGATTACGGAGACAGGGGGAGTCTAAGGTATGTCGTCTCCGCAAATCTCTCTATGGACTAAAGCAGCTTCTCGACAATGGTACGCCAAATTTACCAATGCACTCATGGCTGCTGGATTCAAACAAATTCAAATATGATTATGCGTTATTCACCTGGACAAAAGGTATGTCATCTATTTACTTGATGATTTATGTAGATGACATACTTATCATGGGCAATGATGATTCTGCTGTAAAGAGACTTAAAGAGTATCTACATTCCACCTTTCATATTAAAGATTTGGGGCCACCTAAGTTTTTCTTAGGAATTGAGATAGCTCGTTCAGATAAGGGAATCTCCCTTAGTCAGCGGAAATTCGTGATGGAAATTATCTCGAAGCGGGATTGTCGCCGACCGGCGATTATTCCTATTGAGCGAGAATGCCAAATTGACTTCGTTGACTATGATGCCTGATATATCATCTTCCTCGATGATCCATTGATAGAGGATCCGCTAGGATATCGTAGACTCGGTGGGAAAGCTTATATACCTTACCATGACTAGACCGGAGATATCGCTATGCAGCATGACTCTCGTCGTTTATGCACAAGCCAAAGCAATCTCACATGAGTGCAGCCTTGAAGGTCGTGAAATATTTAAAGACATGTCCAGGATTAGGGATCCTTCTTTCTCGAAAATGCAACATGGAAATGACAGCCTATTGCGATTCGGATTATGCTACATGTCCTATGAGCAGGAGATCCATCACTGGCTTTTGTATCAAGTTTGGGGAGTCGTTGCTTTCATGGAAGACAAAGAAGCAATCTACTGTGTCTTTATCTTCAGCTGAAGCCGAATATCGATCTATGGCCAAGACAGTTTGTGAAATAGTTTGGTTAAGAGGTTTACTCTTAGATCTTGGCGCAGAAGTTAAAGGACCATCTATGTTTTTTTGTGACAATGATTCAGCACTCAAGCTTGCAAAGCAAATCGTATTACATGAGAGGACGAAGCACATAGAAGTTGATTGCCACTTTACTCGAGAAAAAATTCAAGAAGGAATTGTCGAGACAAGAGGAATCAGAACCTCGGAGCAACCCGCGGACATATTCACTAAACCGCTATGTCAAAGACAACATGCATATCTTCTAAGCAAGCTTGGCGTCTTGGACATATACAGACCACCAGCTTGAGGGGGAGTGTTGGAAGATATGATTCACCAAATCGTCACCAAATCGTATCATATTGTAATTGATTGTAAACCTTGTCTATTTTAGGACTAGAAGAATAGGAGAATATCTAGTTTCCTTTATTGATTCATCTTCTGTAATTAAATACATGTACTGTGTTACATTGAATAGAACAACACACAGAAATACAGAAATTCCCTATCTGTTTCTCACTCTCTTACACTCCTTTCTTCCGATTACATCTCTGGTCAATAAGTTACAAATTATGAACATTGTTCACATACAAACTTAACTAAGATTTAAATATGGGTGATGTCATGTATGTAATCCACCAAACGGAAATAGTTGGATGAATCCAACTCCCTCCAACTAGTTTCTGGGGATAGAAAGAAACATAGTCCAATTTTATCGTCCACACGCAATGCTCATGCTCGTATTGTTTCTTGCAAAGGTTATTTATCAAAGAAATGTTAATTTAATGTGTGTGCATATTTGGCCATTTGGATTTTTAGAAACGATATAATTAGTAATAATTATTGGATTTCCCGTATCTGTACTTTATTTGGAATGATCTATTGGAAGATAAGATACATCATGGAGAAATATTGTCCGAATTAGTGTTTTTTGTGACTGACTCTGCACTAGAGCTAAAAAATTAAAAGAAATGATGGACCTACCTTTCTAGTGGAAAGAGAGAAGTCGAGCAGAGTCCTCCACTGGTAAAAACATCGTAATGGACTGTAAATTTTATCACAACGGACTCCTCACCTCTCTCTCTCTCTCTCTCTCTCTCTCTCTCTCTCTCTCTCTCTCTCACTAATTTTCTTTTTTTCTCTTTGTTTTTTCTTTTGTTTTTTCTATTTTCTGCGAGAAAAGTTATCTGGGCTTGCGCGACCCTAAGTGAATGGCCAAACCCGCACTTGGCAGTTGCGGTGCCGGAGTGGTAGACACATCAGTGTTTGTGGCTTTGTTTATTCATTTATTTATTTATTTTGGTAGAAAGCTTTGTTTAAAATTTCACTATGCTACTTTTTGCTCTGCTCGGCTATGGTTTTCCTTGTTTCCTTTTTTAGGAGTTTATGCACATTTGGAAGCTTGTTTGGGAATGGCTTTTGGTTTTGCATGGTTAGCTTAACTGCCTAGCTTCAGTGGACTGGAATTTTAGAGAGAAGGCTAGAAGAAGAAAGCCAAAGGCAAAGAGAACCTTGTTTTGGGCCATGGCGGGAAGAGAGAGAGAGTATGCAGCTGGAAAGATTCCTTGAGAGCATCAACTTGCGTGATTTTTTTTTATAGAATCTGATCAATTCTACCTGATTAGTACGAGATTCAATAAGTTCAATAAAATAATGAAATGGTCAAATTAAAAAATGCAAGGTCACGCAGATTACATAACCTAACCAAGCCATAACATCGCTTTATTTTTATAAGATCATATATATATATATATTTGGTAAAGTTTATAAGGTCATATTTTCCTTCATCCTGAATCAGAAAAACTATTCTTCTGATTGGATAAATATGGTGTCACCCACATTCGTACTTAACTAAATTTAAAGACAAGTGACAGTAATAATTTATAAATCACAATTAGATGTATGGTCAAAGAAAGTTCCTTCAAATCGTCAGTGGAAGAAAGCATGACCATTTTTTGAAAAGGATATTAGGACCTTTTGAAGCACCTGACAATTTATGAGAGCATGAGGCCTTTAAAAAATTTTCATTGAGAGTTTTTTTAAACTCCTGACCAGACTATCTTAGCATTATGAATTTAGGGTTAAGTCTTCACTAACTTAACTTTCCTTACAGTTTTCCTAGCCTCCATGTAATCCTTTAGTAAACATACACATCCCGACTTTTCTTCTTTAGATGTGAAAATGTAATTTAGATACAACATTCATAGTTGGACTAACAAACTACCTTATGGCTTTTGTTCTTCAACATTTAGTCTCAAAACTTTAAGATGAATCATAAGTCTCGTCGAAAATGCAATGCAGTAAGTGGGAATCTTTCAATGAATGCGATTTTGTTGACAATCCAGATGTTCCCATTAATTGAGTTGCTTACCTGACTACCCTCTATATTGCAGCTCTTTATGTATTAGGCGTTTATCTTTAATTTCAACCGATACATTATTAGAGGAATTTTGAAGAACAACTTAATATGTATGTTGGGTAGTCATTTATACAATTTCGAAACCCCAACTATCAGAGGAAGATCCAATATTCAGTAGCTGCTTTCTGATATCAAATTTAAAACTGGGAGGAAAGAACCTAGACTTGTGTATGGTCTTTATGATCATCATGGTACAGAACACAAGGGAAACAACTCTTTGGCGATTCTCCGACGAGGTGTGAAGAATTCATGCCAATAGAAAGTGTGCTTCAACCCTTTTCAAAATTTCCTTCTCTCTTTCTCCTTAAATCATCAAAACCCAACGAACCGTCATGGATAAATTGTACTATTTACGAGAACGACATGCAAAATGACAAATCGCTGCCCCTCAAAACTTGCTTGAGCCCACCGTGCACTCACGTTCTTCAAAGTGCTGTCTCGGCTCCTTTTCTTCTGCTTCTTCGAGCAAATATAATATTAACTTAATTTATGGGTAATACAATGGACAGAACCGATCACAAAATATCATTGGTGTTTTTTGGACAGATTCATTGTGATTCTCACATATTCACAAAACATGATTGATTTGATCTAGCAACCTTTACAAAATGCTTGCTTGTGATTCTTATAACTCTCTCCCCCACAAGAAATTTTAAGATTACAAACCATTAAATAAGGATGGAGTGTCAGCTTTCCAACTACTTATTGTTGCCGCCCAAAAGATAATATCAATAATAGGCAGCTTATTCCATGTTATTAGCTTCTTAGTTTCAAATTTTGCGGCTGTTAACAATTCAAACGTTGTCTTGATTCTTCACCTCTTGGAATCGCCCGAGAGCAGTCACATGCTCTTTTGAGAGTTGCATCCTTGCGAGCTGAGAGCAAGACCCAATGTTTTTAGGCCTCGAACGGGGAACATTACTAAGAATTTTCACTGCTACTTGGAGTCCCCCGTGGAGTTGTATGTACTTTCTAACGTTATGTTTACCTGCTTAAAGAAAATTTCCTCCAATCATACCTTTTATTAGTGGGTAGTTATCCATATCATCCTTAAGCAAACTTAACTAAATACTAATGTGAGTAACGTGCATACTTGCACAAAAGAGTGGTTAGAGGAAGCTTTCGGTTCAATTAGGAATTGAAGAAAATATGACTGTGTTTCTGAAGTGTCTATGCATATATCGTTAGTCTATATTTTCCTCGTTTCTTCAAACAATATCTCTAGTTGGCGAGTTTCAAATTATGAACATCACTCACATTCAAACTCGACAAAGATTTAAATATGGGTGATGGCATGTATTAATCAATCAAAAAGAAGATTAGTTGGAGGAAACTTCTTCCCACCTAGGGTGGACATAAACAAGGCTCAATATTATTGTCCACGAACTACGCTTATGTGTGTAAAAATTCTTGCAAAGATTATTTCTCAATGAAATATGACTTCTACATGAAGATCAGATATAATATGGAGAAATATTGTTCTAATTAGTATTTGCTGTAACTCATAGTGTACATACCATCATTCATCTTCCAAGAAGATAGTCATATTCTCAAGGTTTACACTAAATCAAAATGTTAAGAGTATTCCGATCCATTTTTTAGAAATCCATTCCATTTAGATTTCACTATGATTCTTAATATTTGTGTGTGTAATGCATATTTGAGAGTGCGATAAGCTGACATGAACTCGGATACGAGAGAGAGAGAGAAAGAGAGGTTGCAATATCTGTACTGTGTCTCATACAACTGCTTGACTACAGATACATAAATCAGCATCATTTAAATCTGCATGACCGAGAAACAGCAGAGACCACAGAACTGTACAAACTATACGCCAATTTGGAGGACAACCCTTTACATATATGAACAACAAATCACTATGAATTCGGTTCTGCAGCACCATTGTAACTGAAAGAATGGCCAACACCAGGGCTGTGACCGGGTTCTGTGGATTGGAAGTCATTTCTTGACACGGCAACAACATGCCTATCACCTCCATCCATCTCTTTCGATTCAGCATGTTTTTCTTGAGGAAAATATTGGCCAACCCTTGGGCTGTTTCCTGGTATTGCCAGACGAAAATCATCCACATGAACTGTTCCCAGATGGTCAAGTCCAAAACTTTGCCCCAGTGTGTTTGGTGACAGTACTGCTCCTTTCTCCGCAATCTTTTGCCGTGCGTAAAGTTTTCTGCTTATGAGCTTCACTGAAGTGATTGGATAGTTTTCTTTAAGGGAATTGGCGTTGTGAGCTATGGCAGGCTTCATTGGCCTTCCATAAATGAAGACAATTTCATGGAAGATCATCAGTGCAAAGATGATCAAAGTACATTTTCCTATGGCTTGGGGCAACATTGCCATATCTTATAAACAAGAAAATTTAATAAAGGGAGGTAATGAAGAAGATGAAGCAGCAAACCGAAAGATTGGTCGGGACTAGTTTGGTTTTATTAAGGATAGAGATGATGAAATTGAGATAGGTCCTAGTTTGTTTTGGTTTTGTATGGAGTATGGGCAGTTTGATTTCAGTGAGGTGATGTTAATGGACTTATCATTGTATGGCTATTTATAACGATAAAAGCACGATCATCCTCACTAATTGATCTACTAAATTAAATGAATGGGGTTCACATTTTCAATTTGGATGGTCAGTGTTAACTGCTTCAAAAAGTGCCCTTGGCTCTTTGTCATATTGTAGATCTCCATTATATATCTAATGGGGCATACAAGACTCAAAGTCAATAATCAATTATGGTTCATTTCATATGCAACTAATGGCTTACCATTGCATGCGGCACGGGAAAGTGTTTGATTCATAGTTCTACATCATGTGTACAAGATTGAACCAGGTCTTATATATTTGAATTGGTGCAATTGAGTTACACTTTGTTTTTTTTTTTTAAAAATTGTTATAAAGTCCTTCTAGTCTTATGTGTCCAAAAATTGCTTTTGTGTCAAACCGCAACTTGCCCATAGGGAGATCTTCATATTGCACTATTACTAAAGGTTCCCAATGCAATTATATCATATGATAGGGGCAAGTTTAAAAATTTGATCTCCTTATGTATATAAAGTTTAGTGCTCTTGCTACAGGGATAAGTATGCCCCAAATGTCTCAAACACTTGTATGTGAAATGTAATGCAATTTTGAAACTCTCTGAAGTAAGAAATTATGCAAGTGCAATACATTGAAGTTATTGCACTTGTTCAAAAAGTTCTAGCACCAACACAAGTGTCTACAATAGTGGTAGCATCGATACCATCTTTACCCCTAACTAACGTGGACAAACTCAACTTAGAAACATGAAGCTTCACACTTTATGGTAATTTAATTGAAGCCTTAAAGTTAATCCAGCAAAACTATAGTTCATGAAATGTTAAAAAACAAAAATAAAATACGGAAAAATACATTGTAAGTCCTAAAACTTATCACAATAGTGTAATTAGAGCTTGACATTTTTTGTTGATTGTGAACAATACCATCATAAATGTGGACAAAATGCACTTAACTTTAAAAAAAAAAAAAAAAAAAAAAAACTCTGCAAAACGGTCTAGTGCGCACGCGCCAAATTAAGCAAGGAAGTTACATGTTGAAGCCGCCAGAAATGGGGAACTTTTGTGATGGTGGTGGGTCCATGAGAGCCGAAATTGAACAAGTCATAGAAAACGACATCTAGAAAAAAGCAACGACATCCCATTTGACTATATAATGATTAGTCTGAACTTTAGCTGTCACATCATAGGCCATCCTAGTGAACTTTTTTTTTCGTTTTTTTTTGTTAATTTTTTGGGGGGGGTGGGAGCGTTAATCGAATAACCTAAATACTTCCTGTTGTCATGCGATAAAGAAACGAGATAATTGCAAAAAAAAAAAAAATTCAACAAATATTCTTATCGCATTTCAAAACTTATATTTTACATCTCCACAATTTAGAAGGACAACTTCAACAAATATTCTTATCACATTTCAAAACTTATATTTTACATATCCACAATTTAGAAAGACGCCCTCTTGCGCACCTGATTTTACACCAAAAAATGAAACTTGATATTTAGGATGGGTAATCTAGAAAAATAAATGGCAACTTAATAAATGATGTGTAGGTTAAAAATGAAACTTGAAATATGCAAAAAATGAGGTGGGTAACTATTTATTTTGAAATGCGAGATGGGTTGTGTAGTGTAAAATTGACGATGATGTTTATAATTTAAATAGTAAAAATCAATAAGTTTTTTACCACCCGCCGCAGTGGCTCCACTGGATAAAACTCCGTTGATCCTTACCCTCAAGATGAGGGGTTCAAAACCCAGTGAAGACGCTTGGTGCCTTAAACGCTTGTATGGGGTGGTGATTTTCTCGTGCAGCCCTAAGGTTTGCCTGCCGACTGCCGGCTATACAGGTTTCCCCGGGTCATAAAAAAATAATAAATAAATAAATTTTGTGTTGTTCGAAAATCGATTAGTCCATTATATGTACATGTTATATATTTAGGGTCATTATTACTCACAAAAAAAGCCCCAACTCAAATCCTAAATTTCCCTTACCTTATGAGTTGGATCTCATCAATTTGCCATGAGATTAGTGTCCTTTACCATATAATGAAGATAAGAGGTAGCTCATTAATTACCATTAGAGAGAGAGAGAGAGAGAGAGAGAGAGAGAGAGAGTGTGTGTTATTGTTTGCGTCTATTTGCATGTACTTAAGAAAGTGCTACCTTGGGTTTTACTAATCCTCCAAAATCTTGAAAACCGAAAAAAAAAATAAAAAAGGACAAATAATTCTAATTGTCAATATATGTTGCAAAAGTTTAGAGAGTTTGATGTAGCAATGACTAGTTGAACTCATGAAATTAAAAAGTGAAAATCATCTAAACAGAATCTAAATAGATCCTATAAAGTTGCAAAAGTATGATGGGGTTGTACTTTGAATCTATAGAATTCTAACCAATTAAGTGAAGAATCCATGTACTATCAATTTACATTGTATTATATGTCACGCATGGTCAGTGATTAAAGAGGTCAAGTCAAAGGTACAAGAACCACCACCAACCCTTCAGGACCCCCACCGCATGAGTCAAAGAGACAAATGATGAGCATCAAGGCGCATGCCTCAACCTCCCATTCCAAGGAAAAAAATTAAGACAATGAGAATCTTCTGACAAAAACAATGTCTCGTTTAATTTAGTTGGCTCCTGGAAATGGGGGGAGGCGTAGGAATTCCCCAACTCCTTTCCTACTAAAAGTGTTAAACATAAATAAATCCCGTACTGGGACAAAATAAATAAATAAATATTAATGCACGAAGAATCATTTCATTCTCACTGTTTGTGCTAGCTGGATCGCACGAGTTCGATAATATAATAACCATTCTTGGCAATCAAACAAAAAGCTTAAAATGAAAAAAGAAATCTTAAGCCGTCAAACTTCAAAATGGGCTTGTGATTGCCACTAAAGTTATAATGTTGACGGACGACAGAGGATCTCCAAAGATACTTTCGGAATCCCAACTGTCAAAGGCATATGAACATGAACATAATTATAAAAAATTCTTAAACCTATTATACTTATGTCAATTTAGTCTTAACATTCAATTATGTCAATTTAAGCTTAAATCATTTTACATTTTACCAATTGAGTTCATCTAATTAATTTTAATTAGAAATTATTGACTCCCACGTGGTATAATCAGTGTTGACGTGAATATTTTTAATAATATTATAGTAATTTATTTATTTATTTATAACTTTTTTAATGATTTTTCTTTTCTCTTTTCTTTGCTCTTTCTTTTTTGGATTGATGGCCAGCAATAGTCGTCGCCCACTAGGTAAGGGCTTTGAGTTCTTGCTATGGCCATGGCATCCCTCACCCGATGCCCTTGCCTTGCTATGGATGATGTGGGCCTAGGCGAGGGTCACAATGCCCTCGCGACCAAAGCAAAGGCGCATGACCCCTTATCCAAATCTAGCAAGGGTCATGACACCCTTGTAGGCCCAAGGCGAGATCGCATGTCTAGATCAGGCAAGGGCATCCTAGTTCTCATTTGTGGGCGACGACCCTTGCTGACCCTTAGTCCAAAAAAAAATAAAACTAAAGATAAAAAAAAAGTTATAAAAATAAATAAATAAATAAATTATTGAAAGCGTCAGCGCAAATCATATTACATAAGACGGTTGATATTTACATTAATAATTTTCAATCAAAATTGGTTGGATGAACTTAATTGAGTAAAATATGAATATGTTAGGGACTAAATTGATACAAATGACTAAATTGGCACAAGTGCAATAGATTTAGAATTTTGTTGGTAATTTCCCTTGTGGATGTGTCATTAATCCATTATATGTGACATTATTATTGAGAGATGCATATGTAAATCATGTTAAAAAGGTCACATATGGTGTGAATAAAGGTCAACTGAACATATTAACAGGCTTAAATTTTGGGCTCTCCATTGCCGTACGTTATCACTTGTCGAATAATCATGAAAGAATATTTAATGAAGTAATTATGATATTTAATGAAGTAATTATATTGCGCCGTCATCGACAGTGATCTTCCTAATATCTACCTACATTGACGGTTTGAAGCCCATATTACCAGTTTTTCAACGTTGAACATCAAAGTTAGTGGAAGCGATTATAAGATCCAAATGATTGTAATTTTGGGTTGGTGACGAAGTCTTAAAAATTCAGCGTGTCATTTAATAAAGCCCAAAAATATTCAATTGTTCGAATAAGTTCTCTGGGAATGCACGTCCAATGCTCCTCCGCAGCATCGGTATACTTCTCGGACCCGAAAAGCTCCAATTGGGTTTTAAAACAAGATGTTATCCACTATGCAATATTATGAACTAACTGGATATTCTTTGTGTAGAGCAAATCTCAAGTTTGAAGACAAATAGACATTATTCTTGGTATTATCATCGAAATCTCAAACTTTTATCGAGTTCATCTATCATCTCAAACTTCTGGATTGGATTTTCTGACAAAGCATATAATATTTGCTTAATTAGAGTTAAAAACTTGATTGAAAATGAGAAAGATTGATCATGTTTTTCATTGCTTAATGATTCAAAGTTATTCATAACAAAGTGATTCACTCATTATCTACTCTGATAATATAAAATATGACTGAAAATTTATACATTTTTATGACTCTCATTGTGTTTTTGCGAATATTATTTATTCACATAAAACTTGCTTAGGGAGAAGCATGTGAAATCATTTCAAATTATTCTATTAATTTTTTAAAATTTGAAGTAGCGATGTGCACTTTATATTTACAGGGACTCATCTTCATGGCAATGGTGGCGTAACTAAGTGAGATTATACATAACATTTGCAATGCTATGCAACTTATAAGTGGTATCTAATTGAAGAGGTCTCATGAAAATGCATCGCAAATTTGTTCATGAGGTTTCCAACTCAAAAATTTAAACTGATAGGTGGAAGCAAATCACATGTATATGAAGAGCATATAAACCTCATTATCAAGCGATGTGTAATATTAAAACACTTGTTCTTATATGCAAGCCGGATTAAGAGTGGCATGTGGAATTTGATTAAGAACCTAACTTTAATACCTTGTTAAAATTGCTGACTTAAAAACTAAGCTTATAGATGGAAGGGAATTATTTACAAGTATATAAAAAACACATAAATCTCATTTTCAAGCAATGTGAGATATTTCAACAAACCCTTTGGAGTGATGAACAAATTCAACAATACGTATGTTGTTTAACAAGTGTGGGACTCTGATTGTGGGATAATATCAACTGATATGGATAGGTAGGGTTAGTAAACACAATTTTATCGGTAGAGACAGACTACCAACAACAGAAATCGTATCATGTTGGATGTCTACAGTGGCAATTCATTGTAATTTCTATTTAGTTGGTCTGGAAGATCTTGATCATCTGTTCTTTCAGTGCACATGGACAGGAAGCATATGGTTTATCCTTGCACAATACAAAATCCGTCGATCTTTAGAAGGATGGAATGATGAATTCCGATGGATGATCAAGGCTACCAAAGGCAAGGACTTGGCGGCAAGGCTTCTCAAGGTAACTTTCTTAATAATCATGTACTGCATTTGGATGGAATGTAATTGTAGACATTTCCAAAACAAGTCAAATGATATCACCATCATCGCGGCTAAAATTCATAAACTTGTCAGAGGGCAAGCATCATATTACAAAAATTTCAAATCTTCCCAAACAAATATAATATTTGCCACTATATGGAGACTCCCTCACACCACTTTTTCACGTTGTTAATTATCTTTGTAATGCTGCGAAATGCCCCTAAGCTCCTATACATCTTCGTATAAATGATACTTACATTTCAAACCGAAAAAAGAAAAAAAGATGTCTTAGTCAATTTTTAATTTGTTCATACCCTATCAATATTCAATGTGGTAGAATCCTCATCATAGGCATGCAAAAGCAACATCTACGCACTATTGATTTTGTGGGATTTTTGTGAAAAGGAACCTCTATATCGTTATTGATTTTGTGAGATCACGGCCAATTATTGTAAAAACTTAAACTGTTAGATGGATGCATGATTTAATAAATATATATTTTTAACACTCCTGTTCACACGTAAGTTGATCTTTGGCTTAAGCCTGAAGTGTGGAAATATGTAATTGAAGAGGTAATTAGGGAAATGGAAGATTTGAACTTAGGACTTTCTCCTTTAATACCGTGTGAGATTTTGTAATATCACTGCCAATTGTTCTAAAAGTTTAAAATGTTAGGTGAATGTGTTGTTTAATATTTATATTTTCTAACAATATCCCATTTTTAGCTAAAAAATTCTTTGCTCTTCCAAATCACTTGCGTGATATGTATACAAGTGATATGTCTGTATAGAAGTGCTTATAGAGGTTTGGTTCAATGCTCGTACCTAATATATAGGTCACAGACGGGCACCAATATTGCATGGCAATGCGTATTTGAGAATTTAACAAAGGAGCAAATAAAAGAAACACAACCTGATCTAGTTAAAATAAATGGAGAAAAAACAACTGAGATTTGCACGCTTTTGTCTCGCAAATGTTTAATATATACAGGGAAAACAAACACTTGCTCTAGACTACCAACTCAGACTTAAACCGAAACATCTAAACCTAATCAACGAAGCATCTAAAGCTTATCAAAGACAGGATGATAATACGCGCACGAGAAAAAAACGAACATACTCAATCGAACATAACAATATCGATAATTAAACCCTAGTTCTGAAGCGAATGGCCAACACCGGGGCTGTGGCCAGGAGCTGTGGGCCTGAAGTCATCCAAGCTATGAAGAGGAGATGGTGGCGGCGGAGTGGAAGACGCAACAGTGTTTGTGGCTTCGTTCCAGGTGTCACCGTGCAAATATTTGCTCTGCTCGGCTATGGTTTTCCTTGGTTCCTTTTCTACGAGTTCATTCACATTTTGAAGCTTGTTTGAGAAAGAGTTTTGCTTTTGCATCGTTGGCCTCAACTGCCTGGCTTGAGTGGACTGGAGCTTTAGAGAGAAGGCCAGAAGAAAAAAGACAATAGCAATGAGAACCTTGTCTTGGGCCATGGCGCAGAGAGAGAGAGAGAGAGAGAGAGAGAGAGAGAGAGAGAGAGAGAGAGCTAGCTAGCTGAGAAGATACCGAGAGAGCACCAACTCGTGTGCTATTTATAGAATCTGCAGTAGTCTTAACCTTCTTTTTTTTTTTTTGTTCGAAGTAGCCTTACTTTACTAGTCGGAGACTCAGTAAGTTGAAAACAATGAAGAAATCTACATATTTTCTTTGACGTATAGTATTCTCTCTCTCTCTTAAAATTCTAAAATAGAAAATTATTATGTCATGTCTTATTTCTCTGTTATGAGGATCACATTTTTCTCTATTCCTAATTGGAAAATCACTATTCTGATTGGTTGGATTACGTGTATTTATACTTAGTTAAATTCACATGTGAGTGACACTCATAATTTGTAACTCAAAATCATAGATATTGTTAAAGGAAGTTTCCTCCAATGGTGGATAGAAGAAATGCCTTTTTTATATAGGGTATCTCAACCTTTTAAAGAACCCAAAAATTTTCATTGCATCTCACATCTCCATCTGGCCATTGCACCTAATTAATTTCTAGAGCAAGAAACCTTGAATTATTCTTGAGAGAGTTTTCTTGGCAAAAACTTGAACTCTGGACTAGACTTGTTTAGACATTACAAATTAAGGGTTATGTCTTTGCTAACTCAACTTGTCCTTATAGTTTTCCTAGCTATCCAATACATGCTCCTTTAGTAAACATCCACTTTCCTTATTTAGGTGTTAGAATGAAGTTAGATATAACATTCATAGTTGGACTAACGAACTCTTTTTGACCTGTTGAGCTCTATATATGCAACATATTTTTTCCTTGACACGTTATTATGTATTTTGTTGAAATATCAGCATGAAATACTTACATGGAGTAAATGGTAACCCATTTTCAAGGTTTAGGCTGCTTCCATCTGATTCTATGACTAGCAGCTCTAGCGGCGACTTGGTGAATGCTACGTTAAGCAATTCTACTTTTCTAATTCATATCAATTTTTCATATAAAGATTACTTCATTTAGGTCCATGAAATTCTCCAACTCATTGGATATTTATTTACTTTCTCCACCTTCTCCCCACTTATATATAATAAGCTAATTTGCCTAGGGTTTAGTTCATTTCATTTTAAGTGAATAGAAAGGTAAATATATGCTTTAATCGTTTCTCTATGCACAAGTCTCAAAACTTTTAGATGAATCATAAATCTCATGGACAATTGTAATTCGGTATTGAAGAAGTTTTCATAAAGCTTAATTTCGTTAACAACCTAAATGTTCCCGATAAACTGTATTGCTTATTTGACCGCCCTCCATTCGGCATCACTCTCATGTATTAGGCATTTAGCATTCCTTTCAACCTACTAATGCATTTGACGACATACTCAATATATGTTTTGGGAGAATTACCAAAAAAGTCCTAAACCTATTGCAATTGTGTCAATTCAGTCCTAAATTTTTTTTTTTTGCCAATTTAGTTCTAAACCTTTTACAGTTGTGTCAATTCAGTCCATCCGGCCAAAATTGGCAGGCCGGCGCTGACGTGGCATTTTTAAATATTTTTTTTTTTTTTTTTCGAATTTTTAATATTTTTTTAGAATTTTTTTAATTCTTTTTTTTTTTTTTTTTTTTCCATCATCTTCTTCACCTCCCGGCCGGCCGGCGCCGGCCGGAGGCGAGGGCCGGCGAGGTCAGCCTCGCCGGCCAATGGCGAGGCTCGCCCCCGCCGGCCGGAGGCGAAGAAGATGATGGAAAAAAAGAAAAAAAGAATTAAAAATTCTAAAAAAAAATATTAAAAAAAAAAAAAATTTAAAAATGCCACGTCGCGCGCCCGCCGCCAATTTTGGCCGGATGGACTCGAATTGACACAATTGTAAAAGGTTTAGAACTAAATTGGCAAAAAAAAGTTTAGGACCGAATTGACACAATTGCAATAGGTTTAGGACTTTTTGGTAATTCTCCCTATATGTTTTAAATAATCATTTATGCAATTATGGGATCCTAAAGTATATGAGGGAGAGCCAATATTCAATAACAATTTGTTGTGATATCTAGTTAAAAACTAGAAATAAATGAACCTAGACTTGTATATTCTACACGATCATCACGATATAGAACATAAGGGAAATAACTCTTTTGTGATTTTCTGATGAGATGCGAAGAATTTATGCCGATAGAGAATGGCATTGTTTTGCTTCAACCCTTTTCAATTTTTCTTCCTTCTCTATAAAAATCAAAACCCAGCGCACGGTTATCGACACGTTGTACTGTTTACGAGAACGAAAGCATGTGAAAATTAGAAAAATGTTTTAGGCAACATCGGGGTGCGAGGTTTCGGATGCATGTGGAAGACAAAATGCTGCAACTCCTCGCTAGCCTGAGCCTCCCCCATGCATTCACGTGCTTCAAAGTTGTGTCTCGACTCTTTTTATTTACTTCTTCGAGAAAATATTATATAAACTTATAAGTAATCCGATGGATGGACGAAATCAATTAAAATACGTTATTAGTCTTTTTTTAGTTCTAATATATATTGATTAAATATATCCATGAACGTGATCATTTCATCTTGCAAAATTAGTTTATGTAATACTTGCCCGTGGGATAATTATAAAAAGGGTTTTAAATCTATTGTACTTATGATAATTTAGTTTTAAACATTTGAATTTGACTAATTAAGTCATTAACTTTTTGACAATTTGTCAATTCAGTTCTAAATATTTCAATCGGGTCAATGTAGCCCTAATCATTTTGATAGTCATGTTGACATTGACTAAACCTCAATGTCAACGATTTCTAATCAAAATGGGCTAAAAGAATTAAATTTGTCAATTGTCAAAAGATTTATGATTCTATTAACATAATATAAAGGCTTATGACTGCAATGACATAAATTGAATAAGTTTAAGGTTTTTTTTTTTTTTTTTGTAACTTCTCCCTTGCCCGTACTTCTTACATATTCCTCTCCCTCGAGATACCCTTAGAAATGTTAACGATTAAATAAGTGTAAGTATCAGCTTTCCAACTACTTAGTGTCGTTGGCAAAAAAAATAATAAAATACTAACTAAAAAAGTGAGTGTGACCGAACTACATAGCTTTTGGATCTTAGGTAGCTTTTTCCGTGTTAGCATCTTATTTTAAGTTTTGCGGCTATAAATAATTCAGACGGTATCTAGACCCATTGGAATCGCCTGGAGACATCACATGCTCTTCTGTAAGGGTAGCAAGATTCTGAGCTGACAGAAAGATCCAATCTCTAGGCCTCGAACGCGGAACAATACTGAGAATATTCGCTACTAGTTTGAGTATCTCGTGGAGTTTATGTACTTTCGAGCCTTATATTTCTCCCGCTTATATTTTCTTCTGCTCATGATTAGAGAAATATTCCTACATCTATATCTTTTACGAATAGGTTATAAGTTATCAAAATTACCCACAGGCAAACTCAACTAAATACAATATGGGTATATGTGCGTATTTGTATATCATCGATCCAGAATAGTAGTTCCAAGAAGTTTTCTCTAATTAGAAACTGAAGAAAAGATGCCCCTGTTTCTAGAGTATCCATGCAAATATTATTTGGCTATATTTTCTTAGTTCTTCTCATCATATCTCATTGGCGAATTATAAATTATTGACATCATTTACATGCAAACATAATAGAAATTTAAATATGGCTGATGTCATGTATGTAATCCATCAAGCAAAACACTAAGTTAAGGAATCCAACTTTCCTCCAAATAGTTTTTAGGGATAAAAAGAAACATAACCCATTGTTATCGTCCACACACTATGCTTATGTACGTATGGATTCTTGCAAAGGTTATTTCTCAAAGAAATATTACTTCTATGTGTGAGCTGTATTTAATCATTCTGATTTTTAGACAACATAGAATGAATAATTATTAATGAATATCTTTTATCTCTTACTTTATTTGGAATGATCTATTAGAAGATCAGATATATGTACCCTTCTCGTGGAAAGAGAGAGAGAGTCATCCTAAGTCCATCATTGGTGTAATTACATTGCAATGGACGGTAAATTAAATTGCAATGGACTCGGCACGACTCTCTCTCTCTCTCTCTCTCTCTCACAAAGTCGTGCTAAGTCCATGATCAGTCATTACACAGCCATGGACTCATCATGGACTCAGCACGTCTCTCTCTCTCTCTCTCTCTCTCTCTCTCTCTCTCTCTCTCTCTCTCTCTCTCTCTCTCTCTCTAAGTCGTGCTCAGTCCATGATTAGTCATTACGTAGCCACGGACTCATCATGGATTCAGCATGACTCTCTCTCTCTCTCACAAAGTCGTGCTGAGTCCATGATCAGTAATTACACAGCCATGGACTTATCAGTAATCGCACGGCCATGGACTTACCATGGACTCAGCACGACTCACTCACTCACTCTCTCTGTCTCTCTCTCTCTCAGTTTCATTCTTTATTATTATTTTTTTTATCTCCTCCGAGAAATTTCCATCTGGGCTTACTAGTGGTATGCATTTTATGGTTGCTCCGTTGCCCTAATAAAATCTCTGTCAAGCACCAATCACAGAATAACAAGGTAAGATCATCATTAGTACGAATTTACATATGCAGCTCTATTGTATAACAATGACACGTGTGCAAGAAATTTTCAATTTTTCTCTCGGTGCTCTTGTTCTTGCCCTCCTTTTCCTTTTAAAATTGGGATATTCTTCAAAGTTTAGAGAAAATTAATTGACTCAACCCTGAAGCCATGACCCATTATATTTAGAGAGGTCTGTTTTTTGAATTTTGGCTTCCTCAATTCCTAATTGAATGGATTTTTCTTTAATCGGGGAGATGAGAAAATCCCCCCAACCATTTTTTCGATTGGTAGGGTTATGCACAGACATCGAACTTGGAGGGAAAAAAACATAGGAAAATATGATCCTTTCTTTGTTAAATATCGAACTTGGAGGTCACTAACTTGGGCCTTGCCATTTAGCTTCTTTCCTAATTCTCTTTTTTGTATATTATTGGGCTAAATGAAAGTCCGTTTCGTAAAACTCTAATTGATTAATGAGCTTCGGTTTGGTCGATTGGCCATTAGATTAGGCCCAAACATCGAATTTCTTTTCGTATGTGCTTCCCTGCCCTTGCCTAAAGACGCAGACACTTGGACCCTTCGTTTGAAATTGTACTAGCACCGATTCGTTCTACACGGGTATATGCACGGGTGTTCATGACACGATAGTAGTTACAACATGAGGGATAACTTTCACACATGCATCGATTTTGGAAGTAGTGGGTGGAAGATTTCCAGATCATAGGTGCTGAAGGCTTTTTACGAAAAATCAGAAAAATTACAAATAATGATTTTATAGGAACAGACATCAAAAGGTCATCTCTCCCTCACATATTAGTAATTATGTGAGGGGAAGAAAATGAATAATTATATAATGAAGTGGGTGAAGTGGGAGATATTAGTTGTAATTTAACTATGTCCTTCGTTTCCACCAGTTCGATTCCAGATTCTTTAAATTTTAAAAATTGAGGAATTTATTTCAATGGGTAGATTTTAGGTTTTAGGGAACTTAGAAAAAGCCTTTGTTTCCTACAGTATTCCATGGCGTTTAATGATGAATGTGTAATTTGAAACACTAGTTTAAGCTTCCATTTTCAATAATATTTTTGACTGAGACTTTCAATTTGTTAATATTTCATAATTTTCATATATCTAAATATGAGTTGTAATCGGTGGATTGTAGCAAATAATGGTCATTAGAGGTAATAATTCATTATAATTGTTCAATAAAAGTGAGTGGAACTTGGGTAGACTCCGGAACCAATCTTGAAACTTGTAACAAAGTAGGTTTTAGGTTTTTGGATATGTAGAGAAGGTTCCAATTTCCAAAATTTAGGGAATCTGTTTGACAGGTAGGTTCAAAGTTCCAAGTTACTAACCCCTACCATTTTGTGAAGGATAGTTTTGAAAAGAATAAAAAGGGAGATGCAATGGTGTTTCAACTATTTTAGTCAAGTTGCAATTTGTTCATGCTCTATCAAATATTTCATGTGGTAGAATCGGTCATATTACTTTTCATTACTCATCCCCACATGCATGCTTAAGCAACATCCGCATCGCCATTGGTCTTCGTTGACATTATAAGCGTACCCAATATATTTTATAGAATTTCTTTATATCCCAATTAATGCTAAAAAATTCTCTACTCTTGTGAATTACTTGCGTGGTATGTCTGTATAGAAGAGCTTGGATAGGTATGGTTCATTGCTCGTACCTAATATATAGGTCACTAAGGGGGACCGATCTTGCATGACAATGCATATTTGAGTATCTAACAATCATAGAAGGAACAAATAAAATAACCACAAACTGAGCTAGTTAAAGTAAATGGACAAAAGACAACTGAGTTGTACGCTTCTGTCTCGCAAATGATTAATATATACATAGATACGTAAAAGACATACACGCACTAGCCTACCGCCTCAAACTTAAACCGAAGCATCTAACCCTACTCAAAGATAGATTGGTGATACATGCATGACGACGATAAACATGCGCGATTGAACATAACGATATTGATGATAAAATCCTAGTTCTGCAGCGAATGGCCAACCCCGGGGCTGTGGCCAGGTTTCGTGGGCCTAAAGCCATCTAAGCTTCGGCCGGGAGATGGCGGCGGTGTTGTTGCCGCCACAATGGTACTTGATGGCGGCGGCGCTGGAGTCGTAGACACAGCAGTGTTCGTGGCTTTGTTTAAAATTTCACCATGCAAGTTTCTGCTCTGCTCGGCCATGGTTTTCCTTAATTCCTTTTCTAGGAGTTTGTGCACATTTGGCAGCTTGTTGGGGAACGACTTTTGCTTTTGGATGGTTAGCTTCAACTGCCTAGCTTGAGTGGACTGGAGTTCTAGAGAGAGGGCCAGAAGAAAAAAGGCGAAGGCGTAGAGAACCTTGTTCGGGGCCATGGCGGGGACGATGGGATGAAGGGGAGGGGAAGAGAGAGAGAGAGAGAGAGAGAGAGAGAGAGAGAACGCGGCTGAGGAGATGCCTAGAGAGCATCAACGCTTGGTATTTATAGAATCCGAAGGAATCTTACCTAACCAGTACAAGATTTAATAAGTTCAAAAAAATAATGAGAGAATCAAACTGAACATTACAAAGTCACGTGGACAACACCATCTAACCGTGCTATGACATTCCTTTGTTTTATGAGGTCATATTTTCCTTCATCTCTGGTTAAAAAAAAATATTTTTCTGATTGGTTAGGTTATAAATATGGATATCACCCATATTTATACTTAATTAAGTTTAGATATGAGTGACCTTAATAATTTGTAACTCACAATTAGATGTATTGTTAAAGAAAGTTCCTTCTGACCGTGAGTGGAAGAAAGCATAACCATTTTTTGAAAAGAGTATTGGGACCTTTTGAAGCACCCATCAATTTTCTAGACCATGAGGCCTTCAAAAAAATTTCGAGAGTTTTCTTAGCAAAAACTCGAACTCTGGACCAGACTGTCTTAGCATTATATATTTAGGGTTGAATCTTCACTAACTCGACCTTCCTTACAATTTTCCTAGCCATCAATGTACTCCTCTAGTAAACATACGCATCCCGCGTTTGTTACTTTAGATGTGAAAATGTAATTTGGATTAGTTGGACTAACAAACTACTTTATTGCTTTTGTTCTCCGACATTTTCTGTCTATTTCTAACTTGTTCAATACGTGCAAAATGTTTTTCCTTGATATGTTATTTGTATTTTTATTTGTATTTTTGAAATATCGTCATGTGATGCTCAAGTCGAATTAGTTAAATAAACCGAAACTTATGAATGGTCATCAAGATCATCATGGTACAGAACATAAGGGAAACAACTCTTTTGTGATTCTCCGACGAAGTGTGAAGAATTCATGCCCATAAAAAATGTGCTTCAACCCTTTTCAAAGTTTCCTCCACTCCTTCTCCTTAAATCATAGAGCCCATCGAACGGTCATCGACATATTGTACTATTACGAGAACGAAAGCACGTTGATGCATGTGGAAGACAAATTGCCGCCACACCTAGCTAGCTTGAGCCCACCATGCATTCACGTTCTTCGAAGTGCTGTCTCGGCTGTTTTTCTTGTACTTCTTCGAGTAAATATAATATCAACGTAATTTACACATAATACAATGAATATAACCAATCACGATACGTCATTCAATGTGATTGTCACACGTTCTTAAAATATGAATGATTTGATCTAGCAAATTATTTTACGAAATAGTTACTCATACAAACTCTCTCACCCACAAGAAACTCTAACATTGTTAACCATTAAATAAGGATGGAGTATCAGCTTTCCAACTAGTTAGTGCTGTTGCCCGAAAAAAAATATAAAAAATAGACAGCTTTTTCCATGTTAGTTTCTTATTTTCAATCTATGCGGCTATTAATAATTCTAACGGATTTTACCAAAAATAATAATAATTCTAATGGTATCTTGATTCTCTACCCCTTGGAATCACCCAAGAGACGTCACATGCTATGTGAAGAAAATTATCAAAAAATGTCCTTAAACTATTATAATTATGCTAATTTTGTTTTAAATTTTTTTGAGCCAATTAAGTTATAAACATTTTGCAATTGTGCTAATTTGGATCATTCGGCCTAATTTGGCCTATCGGCATTGACATGGTATGACCAAAGCCGACATGACATGGCTGACACAAATATGGGCAATTTTTTTATAGTATTTTAATATTTTTGAATTTTTGAATTTTAATATAATTTTTTTCTTTTTCTTTTTTAACTTATCTTTCTCTTTATTTATTTTTTTCTTCCTCCTTCCTTTGGCTGGTCATTGAACCGAGACAATCGACAAAAGGTGAGGGCTAATCGCTGCACTAAGGCAACCTCATTGGCTAGTGGCAAGGCTCGCCTTGCCATTACTAGGTGAGGGCAAGCTTGCGCTTGCCTTGATTTGGCAAGGGCTCCACTTGCCAATGGCTGGGGGCAAGGCTCATCCTCACAAGATCTAGTGGGGCTCACCTCCCCAATGGCTAGGAGAGCTCAATCTCACCCGCCCTCAGCGAGGCTCGCCTTAGTTCAGCGGCCAACCAAAGGAAGAAGGAGGAAGGAGGAAAAAACAAAAGAGAAAGGAAAAAGAAAAGAAAAGAAAAGAAAAGAAAAGAAAATATTATTAAGGATTATATATGTTAGTGTCAGTCAGATGATCGGTGCCACCTAGCATCCATTCAACGCCATCTAGCCAAAATTAATCAGATGAACTAAATTGTCATGAATGCAAAAGGTTTAAAACTGAATTGGTATAATTGCAATAAGTTTAGGACTTTTTTGATAATCCTCTACATCCTTGTAAGCTGAGAGAAAGACCTAATGTTTTAAGGCCTCGAAAGAGGAACATTACCAAGAATTTCTTCGTACTTTCAAACCTTATGTTTATATGTTTATCTAGCTAAAGAAAATTTTCTCCAATCATACCTTCTATTAGTGGGTTATAAGTTACCAACATCATCCTTAAGCAAACTTAACTAAATATTAATGTGAGTAATATGCATACTTGCACAAAAAAGTGGTTGAAGGAAATTTCCTCCGATTAGGAACAGCAGAAAATATGGCCTTGTTTCTTAAGTGTCTTTGCAAATGTCGTTGGGATATATTTTCCTCATTTTTTCAAACCACATCTCTGGTAGGTGAGTTAAAAATTATGGACACAACTCACATATAAACTTAGTTAAGACTTTAAATATGGGTGGTGCTATGTATGTAAACCACCAAAGTAAAGATTGGTGAGTGGAAACTTCTTCCAACCTTGGATGAACCTAAAAAAGGCTCAGTGTTATCGTCCACAAACTATGCTTATGCACGTAAAAGTTCTTGCGAAGGTTATTTCTCAAAGAAATATAACTTCTACGTAGAACCAATTGGATCATTCGGATTTCTAGACAAGATAGTATAAGTAATTATATTGGATTTCTTGTATCTCAAACTTTGTTTAGAGAATGACCTCTTTGGAGTTCAGATATAATATGGAGAAATATTGTCTCAATTAGCGTTTGTTGTAACTCACACTGTACTTACCACTTATATATCCTCCAAGAAGACCGTCATGTTCTCAGGGTTTACACTAAATCAGAATTTTAATCCATTTGAATTTGTCTATAATTCTAAATAATTTTGTGTAATGCATGTTACGAGGTATGCTTTTGTGCGAACACCTGAGAGAGTGTGCGTGTTTGAGAGTGCACTAAGCTGACATGAACTCGGATACGCGAGAGAGAGAGAGAGAGAGAGAGAGAGAGAGAGAGGTCGCAACATCTGTACTCTGTCTCTGCACAATAATCTTACGATTAGGCTTTATATTAACCTCCCCTCATACAAGTGCTTGAGTACAGATACCAAAATCAGTATCAATTAAATCTCCATGACAGAGAGACAGCAGAGACCCCACAACTGTACAAACTATACACTAATTTGGAGAACAAGCCTTTACATATATGAACCACAAATCACTATGAATTTGGTTCTGCAGCACCCAAGTATTGGAAAGAGTGGCCAACACCAGGGCTGTGACCAGGTTCCGCGGGTTGGAAGTCGTTTCTCGACACTGTGAACACGTGCCTATCACCTGCATTTATTTAATTTGATTCAGTATCTTTTTCTTGAGGAAAAGATTCTCCAACCCTGGGACTGTTTACTGGTATCGCCGGACGAAAATCGTCCACGTAAACTGCTCCCAAATTGTCAAGTCCCAAACTTTGCGCCAGTGCGTTTCGCAACAGTACTTCTCCTTTGTCTGCAATCTTTTGCCCGACGTCAATTTTTCCGCTTACAAGCTTCACCGAAGTGATTAAGTAATTTTCTTTTAGGGAATTGGCGTTGTCAGCTATGGTAGGCTTCATTGGCCTTCCATGTATGAAGATAATTTCATGGACGATCATCAATGCAAAGATGATCAAAGAGCATTTTCCTCTGGCTCGGGACAATATTGCCACACCTAATAAACAAGAAAATTTAATAAAGGATGGTAATAAAGAAGATGATGCAGTGAACTGAAGACCGGTCAGGATTAGTTTGGTTCTATCAAGGATAGAGACGATGAAATTGAGATAGGTCTTAATTTGTTTTCGTTGACAGGTTTCATTTCAGTGAGGTGATGGTAATGGACTTATTATTGTATGGCTGTATATAACCATGAAAGCATTAGCTTCCTCACTAATTCGTCTATTAAATTGAATGAATGGTGTTCACATTTTTAATTTGGATGGTCAGTGGTAGCTCCTTCAAAAAGTGCTCTTCCTCTCGAAATAATTCTGCATATTGTAGATTTGGTGGAGACATATATCTAAAGGGGTATACAAGACTCGAAGTTCATGATCAATTATGGTTCATATCATATGCAACTTGTTATAATATTTAAATAATAAACCACGTTTTCATCTAACAGCTTAAGTTTTTAAAAGAGTTAATTGTGATTTCACAAAATCTCACATGGTATCAAAGTTAAAGGTATTGAGTTCAAATCATTCTAGGCCTTGTTTGCCTCCCCAATTAAATTTCCACGCTTAGTATTAGACAAAAGACCAAACTAAGTGTGAGGGGGAGTGTTAAAATATTAAAATCATGCATTGTTAAAATATTTAAATAATAAACCACGCATTCATATAACGGCTTAAGTTTTTAGAATAGTTATTTGTAATCCCACAAAATCTCACAAGTTAAGAAATAAGAAAGATATGCAGAAGAGAGGAATCATGGAATTTTCAATATATTTTGATATGTGAATGAAAAGTGCATCAATATATTTATAGGCTTTATGAGAGACTATTAAAGGTAATATATATATATAGATATGCACAATCAAAGGAGATATTGCGCAATTTTGAGTTATACAAAAAATCAACAGAAACATTTTAATTATGTCTAATATAGGAAAAAATCCGAAAGAATCATCTTAATTATCTCCGACATCATCCCTCAAACTCAATGTGACATCGAAGTAGTCAACTAATGTTTGAATTAATGTCAAACAATGCCATGAAAACATGTTTCTCTGAGAACATCGCGGCCCGTCGAGATTGTTGATTTGTGTAGTCTGGTGTGTGAGGCAGTGTCGTCCAAATCTGGTTCGTTTGAGGGTGGCAAGTCTGGTGATGGTGTCTGTTTCTCAAAACAACACGTGAGAGGTCAAGAATCAAAGGGGAAACAACAAACGTTCGATGCGGCTGGATTGCGAAATAGTAACTAAGTGATATGGCCTATATAGCTAGCGTCATAGCATTAAGCAACCTATACGGCCAGCTTGAAAAATAGTTACTGGATGCGGCCTAAAAGACTAACAATTAAAGAAAGTCACCCCATGAAATAGGCTCAATCGGATTATGCAATCAGTACAATTAGTGTGAAAACAAGACTAATGGAAAGGATTCGATTAAGTGATTGCTCATATAAACTTGTGCACATGAAGTGAACACTATATGATTATGGAGATGGATTAATTTGGATGTGTGCCACTGGATGTGTACCAGGGTGCGTGAGCTGCCCCAGATCCGAAATCCACCTTGTGCACTTAGGTTTCCTTCAAGAACAAAGGCTTTGATACAAAGTTAAAACATAATAAAAATATGCGGAAGAGAGAAATTGTGGAATTTTCAATATATTTCGATATGTCATAATGTAAAGTACATCAGCCTATTTATAGGTTTTATGAGAGACTATTAAAGGTAACATATATTAATTAAGATATGCACAATTAAATAAGATATCTCACAGTCTTGAAATATATTGAAAGTTAACAAAAATATTTTAATTATCTCTAATATAAGAAAATATCCTAGAGAATTATCCTAATTATCTCTAGCGGTAATAGCTTACCATTCTATGTAGCATATGAAAATGTTGTGATAGTTGTACAAAAACAAATTAAACCTATTGTATAATGGTCAATTCAATTCTAAATCTTTAAATTGTGCTAATTTAATCATCAACTTGTCAATTATATAAATTTAGTCATAAACCTTTTGAAAATTTGCTAATTTAATCCTAAACATTTTAACTATTTGCTATTTCCTTTTAGCCAATTTTTGCTAAAAATCGCTAAGGTAGACAATGGTTGAGCACCAATCATCCACGTGACATGATCGGTGTTAACATGAACAATTTTCACATTTTTGTCTAAAGCATATAAATATGGAATTGGGAAGGAAAATGGGGTTTAGAAAAATTTGAACTTAGGACCTACTATTCTTATACCATGTTTGTTTTGTGGGAGACTGCTAATTGTTCGAAAAGTTTAAGTTTAAAGCAAAATTTAATATTTAAATACTTTTATAATTTAAGCGTAACTTACAAGAATAAGTTTGCTTTGTCGTTTGGCATAATTGGACCCCTCGAATGTATTCAGTCTAACATTTCTTGTTTATTGTGACCATTACCATCATAAAAATGGACTAAATGCACTTAATTTAAAGAGCTCTGCAGAACAGTCTAGTGTGCAAGCGCCAAATTGAGCAGGAAAATTACATGTTTAAACTTCCCATCATCCACCGGCGATGGGGAACTTTGTGATGATAGGTTCATGAGTGCCGAAATTCAAGTAGTAATAAAAAAAAAAAAAACAAAAACAAAAACAAAAACAAAAACAAAAACAAAAACAAACAAACAAACAACATTTAGAAAGACGGATGGCATTTAATTTGACTGTTAGGATTGGTTGAGCCTAATGCCATAACCATCCTAGGAATTTTTTTTTTTTTTTTTTTTTGGGTGGCTAATTGAATATCCTAGAGACTTCTTGCTCAAGACTTCTTGCTCACATGTGAGAAAGAAATGAGATAATTGCAAAAGTCATCTTCAATTTTAGAAAGATTGCCCTCATGCGCATCCGATTTCTACACTCAAAAATGAAATCTAATATTAAAATCTAATGCAGAAAATGAGTAGTTGTTTATTTTGAAATGTGAGAATGTTAAGCCTAAATTTTTTTTTTTTTTGATCGGTTCTACTCTATTCCTACTCTACACTCACTCTCGACTTTTGCCCCGCTCTTGCGGGCGTGGGAGTCGAAACCCACTCCTGAAACTTACGCGTCCCCACCCTATCCCTCCCTGAGAAGGTGGGGATTTGAACCCCTCACCTCCCCATTCCATGTTGGAAGGGTGGCCACTAGGGCGAATCCCAGTGGTTAAGCCTAAAATTGAGGATGATGTCATTGTTTAAACAACTAAAATTCCATAAATTTTCTGTTGTCCAAAAATCGATTGGTCTATCATATATACAGGTCACATGCGTAGGGCCATTACAATTTACGAAGAACCCCTAACTCAAACCTTTGATTTCCCCTATCTTATGATTTGGACCTCATCAATTTGCAATGAGTTAGTATCCTTTTACCATATAACGAAGGTCAGAGGTAGCATCTCTTTAATTACCGTCTCAAATTGAGACTAAGCTCGACGCAATGCAAGCTCCCCCTACATACTGATGGAAAGGTGTACACAGAGAGAGAGAGAGAGAGAGAGAGAGAGAGAGAGAGAGAGAGAGAGAGAGAGAGAGAGAGAGAGAGTGTGTGTGTGTGTGTGGCGACTGAGACTACTAAGGACATCTTGGGAATTTAGAAAAGATCATGAATATCCTCACTTGACATACCGCGTATTACTATCGACAATTTGTTTTCTTTGTGGTGCACTAACTTCCATTTTATTTGTTGAAAATCATTGACAAATATCAACTACTTTATTTTTGTAATGAGATAGATTCTTAAATTGAGCGCTTATTCAACATTTTTAACATTTTAATTGCTTGGACAGAGGAAATTATCTAAAAAGTCCTAAATCTATTGTATTTTTGCCAATTCGATTCTAGATCTTTTAATTTTGCTAGTTAAATTCTAAACCTATTTAGTTTTTGGCAATTGAGTCCATATGATTAATTTTTGGCTGAAAATCATGACGTGGACTCTAGCGACGGTCAACAGCATTGACATGGACAATTTCAAATAATATTGTACTAATTTTTAAATTTTTATTTTTATTTTTCCTTTTTCTCTTTTTTTTTTTTCTTTCTTCATTTTCCCTCCATTGGCCACTACCAAACCCCATTGATGGCAAATTGAGGTCTTTGGCCTCATGCGTGGGTCGCCCTAGGCAATGAAAGGGTTGCCCATGCAAGCCTTACCTAAGGCTAGTAACCTTTGACAATCATTGACGAGGTCTAGCAGTGACCAGCAGAGAGAAAAATGAAATAGGAAAATAAAAGAAGGAAAACAAAACAAAAATAAATAAAATTCAAAAAATATTAAAGTATTATCAAACTTTATCCAAGTCAACGCCAACCATGCCACATAGAACGGTCAACATTCACGTCATCTACTTCCTACCAAAATTGATTAGACGAACTTAGTTGACAAAAAGTGAAAGGTTTTAGAACTTAATTATCAAAATTGAAAGATTTATGACTAGATTAATAAAAATGTAATAAGTTTAGAACTTTTTGAACAACTTTCCCTGTGAATGGGGAAAATCTTCAAGATAATAACCATAAATATTGTTAATAGATGAATACAAAGTTTAAATAAAGTTATTGAATATATAAACATGCCAAATAGTTTTATTATAGATCACATTTACTAGAAGTATCCATTCACAGTCTGCAAGATTGTTCAACAAATTTGTATAAGTCTTAACATTACTTGCATTAAAGTCAAGTGCCCACGCAACTAGGAATTCTAAAAATTTAATAATTTAAAGGAAACGTTTAGCTCATACTTGAAACTTAATATTCCCTCTCATGTGAATACTAATAAGATGATAAAGTGGTTAAGCGAGCAAACAATACATGTGAATGAAGGAGCTATGGATAGCTGACGTGCGTAAAGAAGAGAACTCACAAACGTATGAAAGGAGAGTAGGACATATTAACCTCAATCGAGAATTCCTACTACTTTACCATATTGAAGTTGAACAAGTAATCACTTAGGGCCTGTTTGATAATGTACCAAACATTATACAATTCTATGATTTTATTCTCTAGAATAAAAAAAGAATCGAAATCCATTTGGTAATGTCTTTATTCCCAAGAATATATTTGAAACAAAATCAAGAAGTCAAAAAAAGTTACTCATTTATTTCTGGGAACAATTTCAGAATCAAGCCTAAACTTTTTTCTTTTTTTCTCTCTTCTTTTCTTCCTTTTCTTTTCTTTCCTTTTCTCTTCCTCTTGTTTTTCCTCAAGCCGGTCACTAGCTCTTAGCGAGGGTTGACCTTGCTAGCTCTCATCTAGCCGATCGCTACCCATCACCGTGGTTGGCGATCAGCTAGAGGAAGAAAAAGAGAAGGAAAAAGAAAAAGAAAAAAGAAGAGAAAAAATTATTAAAAAAATTAAAGAAATTCTACTATACAAAAAAAGAAAAATTAAGGATCATACCAAATGTATTTCTATTTTGAGAATAAAAATTTTAAATAGTTACCAAACACCTTACAAATATTCAAAAACTTATCTAAGGAACAAAATCAAGAAAATTTAAAAATTATTCCTAAGAATAGAATGGTTACTAAACACACCCTTATCATTTATGTCTATTTGCAAGTACTTAAAGAAAGTACTCTATCATATGTTTTACTTTTCCTCCAAAATTTTGAGATTTAAAAAAAATAATAAATAATTCTATCTGTCGATATTTATGTTTGAGAGGGCTAGAGAGTGTCATGTTAAATGATATTTAATTAGTGAAAGCCATGAGATTAGAAAGTAAATCAATTTAAATAGTTATTATTAAATTACTAAAGCATGACATGAGTTGTACTTTGACTCTATAGAACTCTACCCAATTAATAAATACAAATTCACGGACTCTCACTTTGCATTATTTTATATGTCACACATGGTCAGGGATTAAAGAGGCCAAGGTCAAAAATACGAGAGCCACCAACCCTCTGGGGACCCCCAACCACTCTTCTTTGTCCACTGTACTAGTCCCCAATTATATATCTCGTATAAGTCAACGAGACAAACAATGCACTTCGAGCGTCTCAGCATCCCAATAAAATATTAAGTGCTCAAGACACCTTAATTTTACATAAGTCCATTCAACAATGAGCACGTGTCATTTTTGGGTCCACTCATTAGAAATCATTGCATCATCTCTCTCTTTTACTCTTCTTTTTACCTTTTTTTTTTTTGATTCCTTCTCTTTTTCTTCTCCTTCCTCCTCTCACTCTACTAAGGACAACCACACCTCGCCTCAACTTAGAATCACTGTCTACTTCATCCCCCAAATTGCGTTCCACAATCACCTGACCATATCCCAGTCCTCTGTTGTTAAGCTCGAGCTTGGCTGACATGATGGAGCCCACTGTGCGACAAACTGCACCGCCACCTCCGCATCCACCTTGTCCGTTACCTCCACCGTCCAATGAAATCATGCCAATCGACACCGTGAGTTCACTCTGTCTTTCTTGAGTCACTCTATCTTTCTTGAGTCACTCTATCTTGCCTTCTCCACCTCCCGACGAACCATGCCGCCGCCGCCGCCGCCGCCGCCGCCTCCGTCTAGGTACTATTTTGTAGAGAGAAACACGAAGGGGAGAGAGAGAGAGTCTCTCCGCTTGAAATTGAATAAAGAGACAGAGAAAGCTTCTAGCGCGGTGGGGCGCAGGAGACGTGTGTCTTCCAATGAATGGAGTAGAATTTTGACACCTCAGAATCCCAACTCTATTTAATATTTTCTACAACCTCCAAATAGAAAAAGTTACTACTTTTTAACCAATAAAAAAAGTTCACAATAAAGAAATTAAAGTAATGAGAATCTTCTTACAAAACTAATATTTGGTTGGCTCCTCAAATGGGGGAGTCAAGCGTCCCCCGACGCCCTCCCCACTGAGTCTTAAACATAGATAAATCCGAAAATGAGACCAAATAAATAGATTAATAAATATTAGTGCAGGGACATTTGATTCTCCCAGCTTGTGCTACCTGGAGCGCACGAGTTTCGTTAAAGTAATAACCATTCTCGGCAATCAAACAAAAAAAAAAAATTTAAGCCGTCAAACTTCAAAAAGGCTTATGAGTGCGACTAAATCAAATTGTCACATAGGACCAAGGATCTCCAAAGATACTTTTAGAATCCCAACCGTCAAAAGCCAAATTCTTTATACAATTTCACTTTTCTCTCTCACCTTTTCTTTTTTTAATTTGCGTTGTCCAAATTCTATATACTTTTGGAATCCCAACTGTCAAAGGCCAAATGTCGGACTTTGTTTATTTTGTGAAAAATGTAACATTTTTGAAAAAAAAATCAGAAGTTATTTTCCAGTATTTGGCCAAGACTTGAAAATAAACCGGAAAACATTTTCCATCATTTGTTAAGGAAAATCTCATTTAATTTTCTTAATAGATATACACTATTCAGGTGCTATTGACTTGCACATGGATAGCTAAGGAGCTCGGCACAAGCATTGGGGTCTCAAGCGTGGATGCCTAGCTCCTAGGCACGAGCATGGGCACAAGTATTGGGTCCATCGAAGCCAAACATGAGAATTTGGTGCGCATGCCCAAGTCCCTAGTGCCTCAGTTCAAGTCTATGTAGGTTAGACCTAATTCCATCAAGGCTAGGGCTCAAATCTCCAATGTCAATACTTGCAACTGCATCTATATCTAGGTTGAGGCTCGAACCCTAAGGCCAGGGACCTGATCCCCAATGCCCAGAGCTTAGGTCTATCAAATTTGGGCCCATCAAGTTTGTTGATACTCTAGCACCCATGCTCGAGTCCATTGACATTGGGTCTAAGTCTCAAGAGCCTAAGCCTAGTTTCATTGAGGTTGGACTCAAGTCAATTGAGGTTGGGCCCTAGTCTCTAACACCTAGGCTCAGATCCATCAAGGTTAGGTTCGAGACCCTAGTGCCCATACCCAAGTCCATCAAGGCTGGGCGCTAGTCCCTAATGCCTGTTCCTAGGTCCATAAAGGTTTATTGATGTCTTTCTTCAATGAACCCGAGCATGGGCACTAAGGTCCATGGCCTAGCTTGGATGGACTTGGGATTGGGTGCTAGGGTCCTAGCTTGGGCTCGGAGGCATGGCCAACTAGATCTGGGCATGTGCAGTTGAGGTCTCGAGCACAAGCTCAACCTAGATGGACACGGCTTGTACAATGAGGACTTGGGCACAAGCGTTTAGGGTTGTAGGCTCGGGAACAAGGTCCTAGGCCCAAGTGCTGTGATCTTAGTCTGATCATTGTTGGATGATGTGTGTGTGGGCAGGTAATTCCAAGTATAGGAAATTTTGGATAAGTATTTAGGAAATGGTATGTATGGGGATGGTTATCAATGGATAAAATCCAGAATTTAAAGATAGAATACGATTGCCACCAAGGTATAAAGGACGTCCCACCAATCGAGAATGAGGATCAGGATTGATGAAGTTCACCACCAGAGCTTAAAGGATGAACCACCTGCTAAGGCTGAAGGACTTCGAAATAGGAAAAGCTCACCACCTAGGTGTAAAGGAAAACCACCAAGCTAGGATAAAGTGCTTCTTGGCTCACCATCGAGGAGTAATCCACTCTCCATGGATAAAAAGACCGAAATAGAAGTTATCCTTCATCAAATCCACTCTTCAAAGATAATTACTCAATTAGAGAAAAATATCATGTATTTTCATTCATCAAAATTGTTCCGTCCTCACAATTGAGATGCTTTCTCTATTTATAGGAGGAACGTAATTAAATAGACATGAGAACTAGCCTAGCATTAAAGACCTAGGAACTTAGAATTTTGACTCTTGAAACTTACATAACAATAAAGACTCATTGAAAAATAGAGATGCATTTAATGACTCGAGAACTTGCATTCTTGATTTTTTAGCCTTGCAAAATTCGTGCTCCCACCTTGACCATAAGATAAATATCTCAAGATTTCATCAAATAACTAAGTTATTCATAATGGCCTCCTATTGATATTTTATTGATAAACTTCGAGATCAGCAACTAATAAAGTGTATTGAGAAATCAGCAACTAATATATTATACTGAGAATTTGGTAACTCATTAATCATCAGTATAGAAAACTTAGTATGAATGATTCAGTTCCACTTTAGTTGGAAATTTTAGTCTCCACTCATTGAAGCATGTTATACCCAAATTCTATCTTGGCTTAAATGAGCAATGATGGTGCTAAATGGACTGATGGAGCTAAGTCAGTTGCTCCTAAATCAATGGACCCAAGCATGGGCATGGGAATCCTAGGCATAGGCATCTAGGTAGGGGTGAGTATCGGTCTAGGGTCCACCCTGGATCGACCCTGAACCGGCCCAACCCTATCGGTCCTAGTCCGATTCCTAGGGAGACTAGGTTAGTCATTGGTCCTGGAATTCTTAAACCAACACTGTGTGGATCGATCCTCGATCCTAAGAGTTACGGGTCGGTCCAACCCAAATCAATCCTGACTATATATATATAATTTTTTTATATAAAGAAAACCTAAAATAAACGGCATCAACAATATTAAACAGCTCTTTAGTGAGGAGTTCAAGTAATTTTACGTTGTTCTTTAATAACTTAGGTTTCTAATGTTTTTTACGATGTCAATAGTTATAATTTACGAATGAGGAAAATATTTTTGTAAAAAGCCCTCACGACGTCCAAAAAGGCACCTTATGGCATCATTCTTTAGTATTCGTTATCTTCTGTCTTATTTGTCCTCTTAGTCTTCAATTTTCCAAAATCAAAAGAAACAATTTCTCTGCTCGCCTCACTCACTTTGGGTCACTCATGCTGCTTGCCGCTCGATACTCACTTGGCTTGTTGCTCCCCGCTCGACATTCGATGCTCATTCTGTTCAACGCTCACCTCACTTGACTCTCATCGCTTGCTTTTCTTAATTGATCTCACTCATAATCAAACTCATTGGATCGGTACGATCCCCGATTGCCTTTTTAAGGAGTACAAAAAATGAAATAAAAAATTATTAGTTGGTCCTATGTTGACCTTGAAACCGAATCGAATCCATTGGGTCAATTCGGTTTTCAATCGTTTTTTTAAGGAGTACAACAAAATAAAATAACAAATTATTGGTTAGTCCCGGGTTGATCCTAGAATCACCAAACCCATTGAGTCGGTTCGGTCCTTGGTTCCAAGCTCAATAAGGTCAGTCCTCGGTCTAAAAAATTGAGGACCAGCACTATTCGGGTTAGTCCTAAGGTTAGAGGGTGGACCGACCCAACTCAGACCATGCTCACCTTACATCCAGGTCCAGCCTTGATGGACCAAGGCAGGGGCGCTAGTGACCTAGGTCCAATGTCTTGGGCATGGGCATCAACACTAATGTCCAAAGCCTAGTCTCGATGGACCAAAGCGTGGTAACTGGGGTCCTAGAAACAGCCTAGATGGTCCCAACTTATTTCCCTACAGTTTAGCCAATTTCATTTTACGTAAATGGGAAGGTAAATATATGCTCTAACCATTCCTGTATCCATAAGTCTCAAAACTTTGAAATGAGTCATAAGTCTTGTGGAAAGCCATGGTTTGGTAATGAAGAAATTTTCAATGAAAGTAATTCCAATAACAATCCAAATGTTTCCGATTAACTGCATGGCTTATTTGACTGCCCTCCATATGGTATCACGCTCATGTACTAGGTGTTTATCACTCCCTTTCAACTTATGCATTAGACGAAATTTGACGACATACCTATATGTGTGTGTGTGTGTGTTGGATAATATTTATGCAATTCCGGGATCCTAAGGGGAATAACTCTTTTGTGATACTCCGATGAGATGCGAAGTATTCATGCTGACAGAGAATGGCATTGTTTTGGTTCAACTGCTTTCGATCTCTCTCTTTAATCATCAAAGCTTAAGGCACGATTATCGATACTCTGAACTGTTTACGACAACGAAAGCATGCGGAAATTAGAAAAATGTTTTAGGCAACATTGGAGTGCGAGTTTTTGGATGCATGTGGAAAACAAAATGCTGCGACTCCACGCTTTCGCTTGAGCCCCCGATGCGCACACGTTCTTCAAAGTGTTGTCGCCGCTCCTTTTCTTTTACTTCTTCCACAAAGTATTATATACACTAATAAATAATACGATCAACAGAATTAATTACAATATTTTATTGATATTTTTTAGTCATATCTAATGTAGATCTCACGTATTCTTGAAAGGTGATTGATTTAATCTAACAGACTTAATTTACTTGCTGAGGAAAAAAAATCAGTCGATCGAGAAGAGCAATGAAGTGAGACTTTGATGTGTGAGACACTTTCATTAAGTAATTATCTGTCCGATAACGTTATTAATGGTTACTGGGAAAAATTCTCCAGCATACAATATAATCCCGATAAGAATATCATAAAGCAATTTTAGTATTTCTATAGGATCTCTCAAAAAGAACTAATTGAAAATTATGGCTGTATATCTTTAGAAAGAAAACGAAATTGAAAGTTGAAAGTATTGAACAAAAATATTAAATAAACATATTTGAACAAATACAACCTTTCAAAGAAAAAGAAGTTACGTTCGAATAAGACACAACATTCCAAAGGTTTAAGAGCACCTAATAATCATTAGGCAAAAAAAAATGAAATTAAATAATAATAAAAACAATTAATCTATTATGAATAGTCATACCTTTTAATAAGCCAAGATGGTTATCATATAATTTTAAATTCGAATTTTAATAAATAAAAAATAATAATTGTTGATTTGTGTCAAATCTCATTCACGTGCGTACTCACATCGTTTCAATGTGAGAGAAGGCAACTCTTAATTTGTTTTACAAATAAATTACCAACAATACTTGCTTGTACTTCTTACATATTTCTCTCCATTGCAAAATCCTTAACATTATAAACCATTCATAAGTATAAGTATCAGCTTTCCAACTACTTAAATAATAAGAATAATAACTAAGAAATTGAGTGACTGAACTACCTGGCTTTCGGATCTTAGGCAGCTTTAACCTTGTTAGCTTCTTATTTTTAGTTTTTGTGGCTGTAAACAATTGAAACGGTATCTTGACCCATTGGAACGCATGATCTTCTGAGAGAGAGCCTAGGCCTTGAACGTGGAACATTACTAAGAATATTCACTACTAGTTGGAGTCTCTTGAGGAGTTTATGTTTTTTCTAACTTTATATTTCTCCGGGTTATATTTTCTTCTGCTTACGATTGGAGAAATATGCTGCATTTATATCTTTTACTTATTGGTTATAAGCTATCCAAAGTTCCCATAAGCAAACTTACCTAGATATAAATTTAGATGGTGTGCGTATTTGTAAGCCATCAGTACAGAAGAGTCAAGAGGACGTTTCCTCTAAATACGAATCAATGAAAACTTGGCCCTGTTTCTAGAGTGCCTGCAGATATCAGTGGGCTACATTTTTTCCTCCTTTCTTCCGATTACATCTCTGGTCAATAAGTTACAAATTATGAACATTGTTCACATGCAAACTTAACTAAGATTTAAATATGGGTGATGCCATGTATGTAATCTACCAAACGGAAATAGTTGGATTAATCCAACTCCCTCCAATTAGTTTCTGGGAATAGAAAGAAACATAGTCCAATTTTATCGTCCACACGCAATGCTTATGCTCGTATGGATTCTTGCAAAAGTTATTTATCAGAGAAATGTTAATTTAATGTGTGTGCATATTTGGCCATTCGGATTTTTAGAAAAGATATAATTAGTAATAATTATTGGATTTCCCGTATCTATACTTTATTTGGAATGATCTATTGGAAGATAAGATACATTATGGAGAAATATTGTCCGAATTAGTTTTATTTGTGACTGACTCTGCACTAGAGCTAAAAAATTAAAAGAAATAATGGACGTACCCTTCTAGTGGAAAGAGAGAAGTCGAGCTGGGCTTGCTCGGCCCTAAGTGAATGGCCAAACCCGCTCTTGGCAGTTGCGGTGCCGGAGTGGTAGACACATCAGTGTTTGTGGCTTTGTTTATTTATTTATTTATTTGGGTAGAAAGCTTGGTTTAAAATTTCACCATGCTACTTTTTGCTCTGCTCGGCTATGGTTTTCCTCGTTTCCTTTTTTAGGAGTTTATGCACATTAGGAAGCTTGTTTGGGAATGGCTTTTGGTTTTGCATGGTTAGCTTAATTGCCTAGCTTGAGTGGACTGGAGTTTGAGAGAAAGCTAGAAGAAGAAAGCCGAAGGCAAAGAGAACCTCGTTTTGGGCCATGGCGGGAAGAGAGAGAGAGAGAGAGTACGCAGCTGGAAAGATTCCTTTAGAGCATCAACTTGCGTGATTTTTTTTTTTATAGAATCTGATCAATTCTACCTGATTAGTACGAGATACAATAAGTTCAATAAAATAATGAAACAGTCAAATTAAAAACTGCAAAGTCACGCAGATTACATAACCTAACCAAGCCATAACATCGCTTTATTTTTATAAGGTTATATATATATTGGTAAAGTTTATAAGATCATATTTTCCTTCATCCTGAATCAGAAAAACTATTCTTCTAATTGGATAAATATGGATGTCACCCACATTCGTAGTTAATTAAATTTAAAGACGAGTGACAGTAATAATTTATAAATCACAATTAGATGTATGGTCAAAGAAAGTTCCTTCAAATCGTCAGTGGAAGAAAGCGTGACCATTTTTTGAAAAGGATATTAGGACCTTTTGAAGCACCCGACAATTTATGAGAGCATGAGGCCTTTAAAAAATTTTCATTGAGAGTTTTTTTAGTGAAAATTTAAACTCCTGACCAGACTATCTTAGCATTATGAATTTAGGGTTAAGTCTTCACTAACTTAACTTTCCTTACAGTTTTCCTAGCCTCCATGTACTCCTTTAGTAAACATACACATCCTGACTTTTCTTCTTTAGATGCGAAAATGTAATTTAGATACAACATTCATAGTTGGACTAACAAACTACCTTATGGCTTTTGTTCTTCAACATTTAGTCTCAAAACTTTAAGATGAATCATAAGTCTCGTCGAAAATGCAATGCAGTAAGTGGGAATCTTTCAATGAATGTGATTTTGTTGACAATCCAGATGTTCCCCATTAATTGAGTTGCTTACCTGACTACCCTCTATATTGCAGCTCTTTAATGTATTAGGCGTTTATCATTAATTTCAACCGATTATTAGAAGAAATTTGAAGAACAACTTAATATGTATGTTGGGTAGTCATTTATACAATTTCGAAACCCCAACTATCAGAGGAAGATCCAATATTCAATAGCTGCGTTCTGATATCAAATTTAAAACTGGGAGGAAAGAACCTAGACTTGTGTATGGTCTTTATGATCATCATGGTACAGAACACAAGGGAAACAACTCTTTGGCGATTCTCCGACGAGGTGTGAAGAATTCATGCCAATAGAAAGTGTGCTTCAACCCTTTTCAAAATTTCCTTCTCTCTTTCTCCTTAAATCATCAAAACCCAACGAACCGTCATGGACAAATTGTACTATTTACGAGAACGACATGCAAAATGACAAATCGCTGCCCCTCAAAACTTGCTTGAGCCCACCGTGCACTCACGTTCTTCAAAGTGCTGTCTCGGCTCCTTTTCTTCTGCTTCTTCGAGCAAATATAATATTAACTTAATTTATGGGTAATACAATGGACAGAACCGATCACAAAACATCATTGGTGTTTTTTGCACAGATTCATTGCGATTCTCACATATTCACAAAACATGATTGATTTGATCTAGCAACCTTTACAAAATGCTTGCTTGTGATTCTTATAACTCTCTCCCCACAAGAAATTTTAAGATTACAAACCATTAAATAAGGATGGAGTGTCAGCTTTCCAACTACTTATTGTTGCCGCCCAAAAGATAATATCAATAATAGGCAGCTTTTTCCATGTTATTAGCTTCTTAGTTTCAAATTTTGCGGCTGTTAACAATTCAAACGTTGTCTTGATTCTTCACCTTTTGGAATCGCCCGAGAGCCGTCACATGCTCTTTTGAGAGTTGCATCCTTGCGAGCTGAGAGCAAGACCCAATGTTTTTAGGCCTCGAACGGGGAACATTACTAAGAATTTTCACTGCTACTTGGAGTCCCCCGTGGAGTTGCATGTACTTTCTAACGTTATGTTTACCTGCTTAAAGAAAATTTCCTCCAATCATACCTTTTATTAGTGGGTAGTTATCCAAATCATCCTTAAGCAAACTTAACTAAATACTAATGTGAGTAACGTGGATACTTGCACAAAAGAGTGGTTAGAGGAAGCTTTCGGTTCAATTAGGAATTGAAGAAAATATGACTGTGTTTCTGAAGTGTCTATGCATATATCGTTAGTCTATATTTTCCTCGTTTCTTCAAACAATATCTCTAGTTGGCGAGTTTCAAATTATGAACATCACTCACATTCAAACTCGACAAAGATTTAAATATGGATGATGGCATGTATTTGTCGCGACCTCTTTTTTTCGGCGCCCGTAGTCGAGTACGAGCGCCTAAGGAGGCTAATGGCTCGGCCGAAATTAGTTATGCTCGGACTCTCCAAAGTCCACAAATTCACGACTTTAATAGTCTGAGTTTTTAACTTGTAAATCAATTTTTAAAATGGAGTCGCCACTAATCGATTTGGGGTGGGTTGATTAGAAACCCAAGTGAAGTATCGGGAGATATACTCACTCCTGCGCAACCACAGAAATTAGGATCGGGGACTTGATTACACTAGTTAATCACTAATGCCCTTTCGATACCTAATCTTGTTTAAACCCCGAGGTTTTTGGATGTTCGAGGGATTTTCCATGCATTTTTGGGAAGAAAAATATTTTTGAGTCATTTTCTAATTTTTGGACACAAAAGGGATTTTTTGGTATTTTTTTTGGAAAAATACAAGTCTTTTTGACTTTTTCTGAATTTTTTGGCTTTTTCATGAATTTTTGGCCTTTTTTATATTTTTGACATTTTTTGGAAAATATGAAATATTTTTGATTTTTTGATTTTTCGGAAAATAAAATATTTTTTAAATATTTTTTAAATATTTTTGGAAAATAATTTTTTTTTTTATTTTTCTCGATTTTTTTGAAAATAAAACATTTTTTAACATATTTTTAAATATTTTTTTGAAAATAAAACATTTTTTGATTTTTTTGATTTTTTGAAATAAAGTATTTATTATTTATTTATTTATTTAAAATATTATTTTATATTAAAATAATATAAAAACCGACCGGTCGGATCCGCGGGTTGGGTCCGACCGGGCCGGCGATCCGAACGAGGCGGGCCCGACTCGGATTTTTTCTTTTTTTTTTTTTTTTAAACGAAACGGCGTCGTGGCGGGCGTTCGGGGACACCCGGCCCGACCCAACGACCTCGACCCAACAACCCACTCCCCCGGCGAAACCCTACCCGGATCCGACCCGAACGCCCGACCCGACTCCAGCCGCCCACAGACCGTGAACCCTACCCGATTTTCCGGGTCCGGATCTGCTTCGAGACCGGAAAATCGCAAACCCTAGGGTTTGCGAATCCGCGGCGCCGGGAGCTACAGTGGCGACGACGGCGAAGACGGCAGCGACGGCGAAGATGATTGGACTATGGAGAGGGAGATGGCGACGGCGACGGGGACAGCGCGATACCTGCTCGGCAACGGCGCGACAAGGGCGAAGACGGCAATGGCGAGACCCACACGAATCCCTCCTGCGTCTCTCTCTCTCCGTGCCTATCTATCTCTCTCTCTACTCTCCCTCCGGCGGGGCTCAGATCTGAGGCCGCGAGCCCTCGGCCCCCCTGAAGTCTCTCAGTGGGGTGTCCAAGGGCTGCGACTCGATCTGGCTCCCTCTCTCTCTCCGTGATCTCTGTCTGTCCTCTTCGTCGGGGATGGAGGGCCTATTTATAGGCGCGGGAGCGGCCGGTCGGTGAGGCTTCGACCCGCCGGTTGGACCGTCGTCCCATCCGCCATCATCGCCTCCTCCGGTCACGTCCCGTTGACGCCAACTGCTCCTCTGCTCCGCACGCGACCACCGTTCGCTCAAGCTTCTTCGGCGTCACGCCTGCTCGCGCGTGCTCCTCAGTGGCGCGAGGAAGAAGACCACGTGGAGGGGGCCGGGCTTGAGGTGACAATGGGCCGATGGACCACGCGGGGAGCGGGGCTGCCTTTCCGCTTTCGCTTTTCTTTTTCGCTTTTTTTTTGGTTTATTATCCGAAAATTAAATAAAACAAAATAATAATAAAATAAAGCCTAATTTTAGGCGTCAACAGCTGCCCCTCTTTGAAGGTGAGCTCGCAGAGGTTGCATTCAAAGACAAATTGATGTCTAAATTTTACCCGTATATGCGTAGTAGATTATATTTTATTTGAGACCTATTATCCTATGCAAAAAGAACAATATAACTTTACATATATTAAGACAGATAAGAAGATATCTTTAGTTACTTACCGGGAGTGAGTGAGATAGGGTGTGAACCCCGAGTTTAGCAAGTATCAAGGCGTCATCTTACCCGGTGACACGAGGAGGTTGATTTTCCAGGGCTCGAACCATTCTTCGGTCGCCTGTTAAAACAATCAATAATTTGTCTAGGACCCGAACCTTTCTTTGGTCGCCTTGACGAGAAATTGCTCCTCCATGACCCGAACCATTCTTCGGTCACCGTGACGGGAAATTGCTTCTCCAGGACCTGAACCATTCTTCGGTCGCCTGTTAAAACAATTAATGATTTGTCTAGGACCCGAACCTTTCTTCGGTCGCCTTGACGGGAGATTGCTCCTCTAGGACCCGAACCATTCTTCGGTCGCCTGTTGGAGTAATCAATGGTTTGTCTCGAACCCGAACCATTCTTCGGTCGCCGTGACGGGAAATTGCTTCTCTAGGACCCGAACCATTCTTCGGTCGCCTGTTAAAACAATCAATGATTTGTCTAGGACCCGAACCTTTCTTCGGTCGCCTTGACGGGAGATTGCTCCTTCAGGACCCGAACCATTCTTCGGTCACCTGTTGGAGTAATCAGTAGTTTGTTTCGGACCCGAACCATTCTTCAGTCGTCATGACGGGAGATTGCTCCTCCAGGACCCGAACCATTCTTCGGTCGCCTATTGGAGTAATCGGGGGTTTGTCTCGGACCCGAACCATTCTTCGGTTGCCGTGACGGGGAATTGCTTCTCCAAGACCCGAACCATTCTTCGGTCGCCTGTTAAAACAATCAATGATTTGTCTAGGACCCGAACCTTTCTTCGGTTGCCTTGATGGGAGATTGCTCTTCCAGGACTCGAACCATTCTTCGGTCGCCTGTTGGAGTAATCAGTGGTTTGTCTAGGACCCGAATTTTTCTTCGGTCGCCTTGACGGGAGATGCACCGACCTTTCTCAGGGCATCTCATTTGGAAGATACCTGGACATTCACAAGCATATCAAAGAGTACCTGGATATTCACAAGTACTAACCTAAAAGATATTTGGGCCTTTGCAGGCGTCAAAATGGGTATTTGGCTGACCATAGGCATTGAAGGGGTACTTGGATGATCACAAGTATGAATTCTTGGGGGATACTTGGATATTCACAGGTATTGAAGGGGTACTTGATAATCGGAAATATTGAGAATATATCTTGGATATTTGTGAAGGTGTCCCACATCCTAGCAATTGGGATATATCGAGGGCGTACCTAGGATATTTGTGAAGGTCTCTCACTTCCTGGTAATGGGAATATCAAGGGTGCGCCCCGCATATTCGTGAAGGCTCTCACCTCCTGGTAATTGGGAATATCGAGGGCGTACCTGAGATATTCATGAATGTATCACCTTCTGGTAATTGGGAATATCGAGGACGTACCTGAGATATTCGTGAAGGTCTCTCACCTCTTGGTAATTGGGAATATCGAGGACGTGCCCCGAATATTCATGAAGATCTCTCACCTCCTGGTAATTGGGAATATCGAGGGTGTACCCCCCATATTCATGAAGGTCTCCCACCTCCTGGTAGTTGGAATATCGAGGACGTACCTTGGATATTCATGAAGGTCTCTCACCTCCTGGTAAAGGGAATATCGAGGACGTGCCCCCTATATTCGTGAAGGTCTCCCACCTCCTGGTAGTTGGAATATCGAGGACGTACCTTGGATATTCATGAAGGTCTCTCACCTCCTGGTAAAGGGAATATCGATGACATGCCCCCGATATTCGTGAAGGTCTCCCACCTCATGATAGTATAAACTTGAATGTGGTATGAGGCTTACTTGGATTGCCGCAGGCACTTAAAGGGGTGGAACACTTGGATAGCCACAGGTGTACAAAGTACTGGAATACTTGGATGAACACAAGTATTTAATGATATGATCTGAGACCACTCAGGCTGGTCCAAGTGCTAGAAAACATACCTGGACAGTGGTGCCAAGCAAAGCAATGGAATGCTTGAACAGCTGCTATATTATTTTGGGGACAACTCGGGCAAGTTGAGTGTCATGAAAAGGAAGTACCTAGACAACGGTGGGTACTTGACGACATGGGGATACCTAGACAGCAGTAGGTATTCCAAGAGATACTTGGTCAGTCACAAGTATCAATACTCTGGGGACAACTCGAACAGGTCGAGTGTCAGAAAAAGGGAGTATTCGAGCGGTGGCCGGTACTCAAAGACAATAGGGATACCTAGACAGTAGTAGGTATTTAACGATAAAGGGATACTTGGTCAGTCACAAGTATCAATACTCTGGGGACAACTCAAATAGGTCGAGTGTCAGGAAAATGGAGTATCCAAACGGTGACCGGTACTCAAAGACAGTGGGGATACCTAGACAGCAATAAGCACCCGAACTCAAAGGACGACTCAAATAGGTTGAGTGTCAATAAGAGAGTACTTGGACAAAGGTAGGTACTTTAAGACAAATGGGGATAAGGATATGCTTACCTGGCAATATCTCTGATCTCTGAGAGTATGTCTGCTATTTGCACAATATGCACACATGATTGTATATGCTGTAAATTCATGACTTTAAATGAGATTCATGCATGATAATTTTGTCAGTTTTGCATCATCTGAATTCCACTGGGGAAGATTTTGAAAGACAACATTTATTCGGAATATAGATGCTTTGAACATGCCAGATGAGGGACTTTCAGTCTAAAAGGACTTTTCACTCACTCTTATGGAGAAGGCTATTCTGACCATTGATGCACGATTTATAAGGACCACACTATCTTACTGTCATCATGTCAGCAGGGGTCCGAGTATTCTCGCGAACAGTACGACTGTACCAATGTGAGAGGTCTTTGTTGAAACTGTGATGAAATCTTGGTCAGCGGCTCGCCAAAGGGGACCATTAAGGTCGAATTCGATGGACGAAAATGTTGCACGATCATCTCTGGGTTTGCGAGTCAAAAGTCCTGCGAAAATGGATAGAATAGTCTTGCTCGTACTTCTTCGAGCGATGCTTATGCACATATGAAATCCTACGTTAATTAAAGTGCCCCTAGTCTGAAGAGACTTTTACAATGGGAATGTGACATAGACTTGGCTCACATGCAAGAGGGTAAGAGTTAGTGATTGCCTTGGCATTTGTTACCAGTCCCTTTTTTTTTTCACTGTCAAATGGAGGCTCTATTAGTTTAACCACAACGGTAACTTCTCTTGACTGTATTTTTGACTAGGGGGCATTGGCCTTGCTTTTATCAGGCACACTGCTTTTTTATGCCCCTATTTTTATTCCAGTTCTTCATTCATGGGCATTGACCTTGCTTTTTTCAGGTACACTACTTTTTTTATACCCTGCTTTTCATTCTTGTTGCTTGAGGAACTGATCTTGACAAGTTCAAGCAAATGCCTTTGTTAGACTATGGAGTCTTCATCTTTTGTTGGCACTTCTGATTATGCTGCTCAAACGACAGTGGCTTCTACTTTGCCTCCATGTGAGGGTGAATTTATAGACTCAATTGAGTTGTACAATGGATGCAAGTGCGTAAATAAAGAATTACTCTTCACGACTTTAGGGCACTTAAATTAACATGAGTGTTCATATGCAATAAAGACACTCAAAGATTGATGCAAATGCAAGCAAGAAAATTTCTATCTCTCTTTCCATCTTGTGATGCTGCTTTGCCTCCGATTTGCCCCAGTGTGGGGTGGTTCTTGACGGGGGTATAAGAGAAGTTTCACCAATGTATGGGGCTCAATGGGGTGAGTAATGAAATGCCTCTCACTGTTTTGGTTATCGTACCATTCGCGAAAGAACTCTTTACCCTACAGCCATGGAATCTTCTGCACTCATCTCACAAGTGTATAGATGGGGGGGAACTGTGTGTAGGATATGGCTTGCCTTTCATCATTTTGACGCGCCTCATCCAGCATGCTCAATTAATCTTGTATTCTTCACTTAGCTGTCTATTCTAATAATCCTTAGTGGAATCAGTGACTTAGACAGGCAAAATCATCATGCAGAATTCATCTGGATGCAACATTTTGAATATGATGGAGTTTGAACTCTTCAAAACAAGTGAATGGTTTTGACTCAAAAAAAGGCCCTATTGACAACTTTAGGAGTTAACATAATGATGTTTCCAAATATGTTAAATCTTGGATATCAAAAGGGTTATTCACAAAGGGGTGTTAATGGATTGTCTCTAATGAATAGGGATATGACACATGAATGATCAACCATGGATTGGGAATCTGATCATTGATTTGACGGGTCTTTCTTCTTTTGCCCCTGTAGAAGAGAAGATGTACAAGTAGATCAATTAGTCTGGCCAAAATCAAATGTGAGTTGAGGCTTGAAGATTTTCTGTCATTTGCTTTGGCGATACTTGAGACACCATTTTGTTTGGAAGAGCTTATCAAAGTTTGACATGTCTCTTATTGATTTGTTATCCTTGCTTTAGAGCTTATCAAAGTCTGACATGTCTCTTATTGATTTGTTATCCTTGCTTTTGACAGTCAGGTGATCCTGCAACAGACAACAGAGAATGTGTTAGTCATGAACTCTTTCAAGAGTCGAAAAACTGGGAGCGATACAACTTTACCCTTTGCTGGTTTTGCAAATGATTAAGTGGACCTAGAGTATAAAGAGGACATGAAGTCTCGTGTCTTCCACTTCATCAAGTCAATTATTTTCCTTAATTGGCTTATGGATGGCGTGTCCCTTTACACGAAGTCAAGTGAATTCGATGCAGGTCATTTCTGTATACTAGCTTGGCTAGTATTTGATTTGTCAAATCTAACCATTGAGTTTGGTTCTTGAGTTGTGATGCTCCCTGTCAAATAGGGAAAATATGTCAAAAGCGGGTTCAGATAGCGGGAGTATTGGAAACGATACCAAATTACCCTTCTCCAGAGTTTGTATGTGCTAACTCCTAAAGATATTTGAATGTCAATGATGGCCCTTTTATCTTGGCATAGTTCAATGTTTCCTTCAGTTGGCCTTCCTCATTCATGACCATGTATGCATGATTGTTGGTCGTTGATTCATCTTCAACGCCTTCCTTCTATGGAATTTCTTCTTCTGTCTTTAACTATAGCATCATTAGCAGCATTGAGCAAAGTCATGTACCTCAAGCTTCTACGGAATCTGAGATCAAAATCTCATGCCTTGTGATGGCAACTACTCCTTGGAAAAACATGTGTCTGGAGTACGAAGTGAGATTTCTAGGCCCTAAGTCACAATTTGAGATAAGGGGTTAGAGACTGCCTCAACTGACTAGATTTTCTCCCTGTTGATAGTAGCCAATTCGAGAGGAGAAATTCATTTTCTGTGCTTCTTGGCTTGTCAAAGTTGCAACTGTAACATCTAGTTGTTTGGGCGTGTCATGTGACAAGATAGTCCTTTGGCTCAGGATAGAGCTGGGCAGGAGTGAGGCATGTCATGGATGCTTCGATCTCAACTCTATGCATGTACCTATTATGCTTCATCTTTTGTATCCTGTAAATAGAAGAGAGAGGACATAATTTCCAAATTATATTCAGAGAATAAGACTTACCATCTTTTGGTGTAGGATGATTCTTTCTATTTGCCCATGTTTTCTTGGTAGGGTGTCTTTGAATTTGGCGAGTTCACCTGATGCGCTTGCTTCAAATGCCCCCTGTCACACTAAGTCAAAGGGGACGGGAATGATCTTCTGAGACATGAAGTAAATGAGTCAGAAAGACAAACATGATTAAATTTATCATCTTGTTTTAACAAAAGCTTTTAGGTGATGAAATATTTTTTTATTTTCAAAATATGTCTTTGGGGGAGAAAAAGGCATGAGGAAGCCCAGCCCTCAGTATTCTCCTTGGATGATATTTTCTTTTCATGGTTGGATAACATCACTGGGCTGGTTTGGAGTACCGCCTCATGCTTTTAAAACAAAATATTAGAACTGTACAATAGAGTACTTGGAATGGAAAATACAACAGTAGCACACTAGACAAGATAAGAAACATGAAATTATAAAAATGAGTAAAACCCAAGAAAACTCCTGTGCAAATGAGTACTTTGATAGTGTTGGTCTTGAAGTTAAGCGTCTTTGAATTCCTCGCCTTCAGTGGAGTCGAAGTATTCGCATGCGAGGACTACCTCGTTGAAGTTGCGGAAGTGTAACCCCTGCAGCCAACAACGACGCTTGTAGGACAAAACTTCTATGGACTGCTTTGCCAATTCTTCTTCGGCCAATTCAGGGTAGATTTGCATCATGAAAGCCTTCCACCTCCCTGCATATGCTCTGAAATCTTCCATTGGTCCTCTTCTGAAGTGGGTCAAACTCTCGCAAGGCAGCTCAGTTCCAATCTGGTTTTTGTACCGATGCAAGAATGTAGAACTCAGCTCATTCCAATCTTTTAGGAGATGAATATTTGCTGTGATGAACCATTGCAACGCGGATCCCGTGAGAGTTTCTTGGAACGCTTTAGTTGTGAATGACATCGGGCCATAGTACCGACTCATTTCAGCATGGAGGTACCGCAAGTGGGCCATGGGGCAAGTCGTGCCATTATACTTGCGGAGATTGGGTATCCACATTTCTATGGGGGTCATGATCCTACGAGGGCAAGATGAGCCTAGTATGTCTTGGTTAGACCATTGGTTTTCCCACTGCATATTCGTAGTGGTGAATTTTTCTGCTTCAGGGAAGTTGGACTCTATCGAGATTACCCCATTGCTTTCTTCTGGGTCAAAATTACCAAAGGAGGATGAGGCATTTAAGCTATCCTCACGGTCAGGTGACGAGCTTAGTACTTCGTTAGAATCGTAGCGGATAAAGACGTATGTTTCCTCTTCTGACGGGCCTTCATCCCCGAGTGAGAGTAGGAAACAGTTATACGATGAATTGTCAGTTTCGTTGTCGAAATAACGCTGGAAGTCCTTGGGGCTGTATTCTAGGGACGGGAAGTCTTCAAGGTTGTGTTCGAGGGAATGCTCGAAACTTTGGTGTGGCGGCTCTTTGGTAGACGCGGAATTGATTTGCTTAGGCTTTCTTTTCTTGGCCCCTGGACCAGACCTCTTGAATAAGGCCCTGCGTTTCGCTAGCTCGATTCTGTCAAGGGAAGTGAGAGATATTAGAGTGTCACTCTCTGATTCACTTTCTAGGTTGATAGGGGTTGGTATTCTTTGGACCCTAGCTCTTGGAGTAAGCTTGGGGAGTTGTCCAGTCATGCCCCACTCTTGAACAGGCCCTAAGTCTATGATCTCGTGCAAAGGCTCCTTGCCTTTCCTAGTGGGAAATTTTCCAGTAACAGGATGTTGCTCAGTCGCCCATTTATTATGCAAGGCTTCATTGACATGTTCCTCTCTTATCTCAACAACTAATGGCTCCTCGTGCTCCGCGATCATCGGCTCTTCGTAGGGTAAGGTGATGTCAAGGGTGATGTCAACATTATACTCTTGGTGAAAAACATGAATTAGTTCCTTCCAAGTTTTAAGGGGATTAATCTTTCTAACAATGTACCATCGCAAGGCAGGGCCAGTCAAGTTCGATTGGTACGATTGAATCATCCTTCGGACCAGGTAGGCCTGCAAGTAGGTCTCTGGGCGGGAGGTATCAGCATACCTTTCGCATTCAGGTGTTTTGAGCTCTTCAGGGATCTCAATGCCGACATAATTGGAAAGGTCCATGGGATTCTACCCCTGCAGCTGGTTTAACTTTTTCATAATCCTTTCAAACTGTATATGGTACTGGCTATTTTCTGGCAAATTTGCGGGTGTCATGACAGTGCTTAAAGCAACTACGGAGTTGGGCTCAGCTTGAGTAGATTTCATTTGTCTTGAGAGCTGTCGAAGGACAATGGACATCTGTCCTACACCGTTTTCAATGTTGGCGAGACGATTTGGTACATCATTCTGATAAGCCCTTATTGCATGAGGCCATTCACGAGCGATTGGTGGCCGATGATTCATAATTACCTGTTCGTTGCGAAAACAATGAATGAGCACGAAAGTAAACAGAGATTGACCCATGGCAATGGTCTAACTACTTTTTTTATTTATCAAAAGAGGATTTTATAGACCGTAAACTTCTTACATCTAAAACTTGAAATTGAAATGACATAATGAAATGCTAGATATTAAACAAAAGTCCCTAAACAATGGAACAAAACCTTCACGATATTAACACTAAGGGAGACACGACTGCTAATTTATATGTGACAGGGAGCCTTGTTCCTGCAAATGCTGCTTGCTTTCTTGGACTGGCTCTGAGATGAGTATCTGGCCTATTCCCATATCCTCTGCATAAGCTCTGCTTGCTCGTGCGGGCTGCTCTCTCTGATTGAGCGAGGGACCGATGGCTTCCACCTTGTCGGGATGTGATGATTGTGGATGTAGGCCGCAGAGGCATGGTGGACTTTTTCTTCTGCCTCAAGCCCTTCAGGTATCACGATCCTTTTGTGATGGCACTTGTCCCAAGTTTCCTCAACGATAGAAAATTCGATTGCATAGTCACGGCTTCTGTTGAAAAGGACTAGAGGAATTCTCCTCCTGGAAGGCGGTGGAATCTCCTGAAGCGCTCCAAATTGTCGTGCCACCCGATATGGGTAATAGGGAACGGCGCCAGTGCAGCCAAGCAACGGAATCGGGTGGGTGCGTTTGTAAGCAAAACGGGCCCTCTTTTCATGGAACCAACCAGCACACCATTGGAATGCCTTAGGAGCTGGGTTTCTTAGGAAGTCAACCCAATTTAAACAATTTTGATTGGGAATATACGGTCCTAAAACCATAAATTTTTGTAACGGATTTTCGAAAGCATTTGTTTCAGACGATCGCATGAAGTCTCGGAATTCGCTTAAGTGAGAAAAGAACCAGACTTGTAAAATTTCAGGAGAGGCTCGCATGATTTTCTCCGTGTTGTCTTTAAAACGATTAAATGACAAGAATGTTTCAATTAAAATCATGTTGACATAATTTCCCCCCCTCAAGATCTGATCAACTATCCATGCCATCTTAGGACTTATGGCATTTCTTTGATGAGGGAAAATGATGAGCCCGAAAAATGCCAGGAGGAAAATCTCACTTTTTTGGGTCAGGCTGATTTTGAAAACAGGCATTCATAAATTCAAATTGACAGGTATTATGGTTGTTTTCAAGAATTTGTATCATAACATGGACTTCAGTTCTCAAAAGTCGCGCCAACCCACGCAATGGGATGATGCCTGTTGATGGCCTGACAAGCTTTTTTTCAAGAGGCATTCCAGTGATGATGCTGTATTCCTTCAGGGTTGGAGTTAGCTCAAACTTTCCAAACATAAAAGTAAGTGTTCTTGGGCACCAGAAATGTACCATGGCTTGTATGACTTCGGGACGAACAATGATTTGAATCAACGATAGGAGATGACCGATTCAGAGATCCGCCTTGGGAGCAGGAATGAACTGGATATCGTCTTTCCCCATCGCATATAAACTGAGACTTGAAAAACTTATCCTAAATTGCCATGGGCCAAATAAAAAGACTAAGTAAAAGTAAAGAAATCACTTTGCTTTTAAATAAAATGGCAAGGACAAAGACATACAGATGGGATGTGCAGCTCGATTTCTAACTCAGAATGCTTGATGAAATTAAAAGGGTATCCGCCCGTCGCAATCTCGCGTTAACAGCATACCGTCTTAACCTCGACTAAGAAATTCGGGGAAAAGAAAGGCAACCTCTACATCGCAGTCTCGCGTTCGAGATCGTATCTTTCTTAACACCATCCCAGAAATCCTATGGCGACCCAGGTCCGGCGGTCGGGTTGTGTGTGCCATGTGTAGTGTTAAAACAGTAAAGCATGCACAACGGTTTATAATCACAAGATAATCTATTTTAAACAAAATTAAAATAAATTTCTAAACTACTGACCTGCATAAAGAAAAAATAAAAACAAGTCAGTAAAGAATTTAAACAAGACAAAAATGGCCTAAGTCCTCAAATTGTCCCCAGCGGAGTCGCCAAGCTGTCGCGACCTCTTTTTTTCGACGCCCGCAGTCGGGTACGAGCGCCTAAGGAGGCTAATGGCTCGGCCGAAATTAGTTATGCCCGGACTCTCCCAAGTCCACAAATTCACAACTTTAATAGTTTGAGTTTTTAACTTGTAAATCAATTTTTAAAATGGAGTCGCCACTAATCGATTTGGGGTGGGTTGATTAGAAACCCAAGTGAAGTATCGGGAGATATACTCACTCCTGCGCAACCAGAGAAATTAGGATCGGGGACTTGATTACACTAGTTAATCACTAATGCCCTTTCGGTACCTAATCTTGTTTAAACCCCGGGGTTTTTGGATGTTCGAGGGATTTTCCATGCATTTTGGGAGGAAAAACATTTTTTGAGTCATTTTCTAATTTTTGGACACAAAAGGGATTTTTTGGGATTTTTTGGTATTTTTTTGGAAAAATACAAGTCTTTTTGACTTTTTCTGAATTTTTTGGCTTTTTCATGAATTTTTGGCCTTTTTGGATTTTTGACATTTTTTGGAAAATATGAAATTTTTTTGATTTTTTGATTTTTTGGAAAATAAAATATTTTTTAAATATTTTTAAATATTTTTGGAAAATAAATTACTTTTTATTTTTCTCGATTTTTTTGAAAATAAAACATATTTTAACATATTTTTAAATATTTTTTTGAAAATAAAACATTTTTTGATTTTTTTGATTTTTTTGAAATAAAGTATTTATTTATTTATTTAAAATATTATTTTATATTAAAATCATATAAAAACTGGCCGGGTCGGATCCGCGGGTTGGGTCCGACTGGGCGGCGATTCGAACGAGCGGGCCCGACTCGGATTTTTTCCTTTTTTTTTTTTTTTTTTAAACGAAACAACGTTGTGGCCGGGCGTTTGGGGACACCCGGCCCGACCCGACGACCTCGACCCAACAGCCCACTCCCCGGCGAAACCCTACCCGAATCCGACCCGAACGGCCGACCCGACTCCCGCCGCCCACGGATCGCGAACCCTACCCGATTTTCCGGATCCGGATCCGGATCCGCTTTGAGACCTAGAAAATCGCAAACCCTAGGGTTTGCGAATCTGCGGCGCCGGGGAGCTACAGTGGCGACGACGGAGAAGACGGCGGCGACGGCGAAGATGATTGGACTATGGAGAGGGAGATGGCAACGGCGACAGGGACAGCGCGATACCTGCTCGGCAACGGCGCGACAAGGGCGAAGACGGCGACGGCGAGACCCACGCGAATCCCTCCTGCGTCTCTCTCTCTCCGTGCCTATCTCTCTCTCTCTACTCTCCCTCCGGCGGGGCTTGGATCTGAGGCCGCGAGCCCTCGGCCCCCCTGAAGTCTCTCAGTGGGGTGTCCAAGGGCTGCGACTCGATCGGGCTCCCTCTCTCTCTCCGTGATCTCCGTGATCGTTCTTCGTCGGGGATGGAGGGCCTATTTATAGGTGCGGAAGCGGCCGGTCGGCGAGACTTCGACCCGCCGGCTGGACCGCCGTCCCATCCGCCATCATTGCCTCCTCCGGTCACGTCCCGTCGACGCCAACTGCTCCTCTGCTCCGCACGCGACCACCGTTTGCTCAAGCTTCTCTGGCGTCGCGCCTGCTCGCACGTGCTCCTCAGTGGCGCGAGGAAGAAGACGACGTGGAGGGGGCCAGGCTTGAGGCGACAATGGGCCGAAGGCCCACGCGGGGAGGGGGCCTGCCTTTCCGCTTTCGCTTTTCTTTTTCGCTTTTTTTTTGGTTTATTATCCGAAAATTAAATAAAACAAAATAATAATAAAATAAAGCCTAATTTTAGGCGTCAACAGTATTAATCAATCAAAAAGAAGATTAGTTGGAGGAAACTTCTTCCCACCTAGGATGGACATAAACAAGGCTCAATATTATTGTCCACGAACTACGCTTATGTGCGTAAAAATTCTTGCAAAGATTATTTCTCAATGAAATATGACTTCTACATGAAGATCAGATATAATATGGAGAAATATTGTTCTAATTAGTATTTGCTGTAACTCATAGTGTACATACCATCATCCATCTTCCAAGAAGATAGTCATATTCTCAAGGTTTACACTAAATCAAAATGTTAAGAGTATTCCGATCCATTTTTTAGAAATCCATTCCATTTAGATTTCACTATGATTCTTAATATTTGTGTGTGTAATGCATATTTGAGAGTGCGATAAGCTGACATGAACTCGGATACGAGAGAGAGAGAGAAAGAGAGGTTGCAATATCTGTACTGTGTCTCATACAACTGCTTGACTACAGATACATAAATCAGCATCATTTAAATCTGCATGACCGAGAAACAGCAGAGACCACACAACTGTACAAACTATACGCCAATTTGGAGGACAACCCTTTACATATATGAACAACAAATCACTATGAATTCGGTTCTGCAGCACCATTGTAACTGAAAGAATGGCCAACACCAGGGCTGTGACCGGGTTCTGTGGATTGGAAGTCATTTCTTGACACGGCAACAACATGCCTATCACCTCCATCCATCTCTTTCGATTCAGCATGTTTTTCTTGAGGAAAATATTGGCCAACCCTTGGGCTGTTTCCTGGTATTGCCAGACGAAAATCATCCACATGAACTGTTCCCAGATGGTCAAGTCCAAAACTTTGCCCCAGTGTGTTTGGTGACAGTACTGCTCCTTTCTCCGCAATCTTTTGCCGTGCGTAAAGTTTTCTGCTTATGAGCTTCACTGAAGTGATTGGATAGTTTTCTTTAAGGGAATTGGCGTTGTGAGCTATGGCAGGCTTCATTGGCCTTCCATAAATGAAGACAATTTCATGGAAGATCATCAGTGCAAAGATGATCAAAGTACATTTTCCTATGGCTTGGGGCAACATTGCCATATCTTATAAACAAGAAAATTTAATAAAGGGAGGTAATGAAGAAGATGAAGCAGCAAACCGAAAGATTGGTCGGGACTAGTTTGGTTTTATTAAGGATAGAGATGATGAAATTGAGATAGGTCCTAGTTTGTTTTGGTTTTGTATGGAGTATGGGCAGTTTGATTTCAGTGAGGTGATGTTAATGGACTTATCATTGTATGGCTATTTATAACGATAAAAGCACGATCATCCTCACTAATTGATCTACTAAATTAAATGAATGGGGTTCACATTTTCAATTTGGATGGTCAGTGTTAACTGCTTCAAAAAGTGCCCTTGGCTCTTTGTCATATTGTAGATCTCCATTATATATCTAATGGGGCATACAAGACTCAAAGTCAATAATCAATTATGGTTCATTTCATATGCAACTAATGGCTTACCATTGCATGCGGCACGGGAAAGTGTTTGATTCATAGTTCTACATCATGTGTACAAGATTGAACCAGGTCTTATATATTTGAATTGGTGCAATTGAGTTACACTTTGTTTTTTAAAAAAAAAAATTGTTATAAAGTCCTTCTAGTCTTATGTGTCCAAAAATTGCTTTTGTGTCAAACCGCAACTTGCCCATAGGGAGATCTTCATATTGCACTATTACTAAAGGTTCCCAATGCAATTATATCATATGATAGGGGCAAGTTTAAAAATTTGATCTCCTTATGTATATAAAGTTTAGTGCTCTTGCTACAAGGATAAGTATGCCCTAAATGTCTCAAACACTTGTATGTGAAATGTAATGCAATTTTGAAACTCTCTGAAGTAAGAAATTATGCAAGTGCAATACATTGAAACCATTCAAGTGATCGCTTCTTAAAAGTTATTGCACTTGTTCAAAAAGTTCTAGCACCAACACAGGTGTCTACAATAGTGGTAGCATCGATACCATCTTTACCCCTAACTAACGTGGACAAACTCAACTTAGAAACATGAAGCTTCATACTTTATGGTAATTTAATTGAAGCCTTAAAGTTAATCGAGCAAAACTATAGTTCATGAAATGTTAAAAAAACAAAAATAAAATAGGGATAAGTATATTGTAAGTCCTAAAACTTATCATAATAGTGTAATTGAATTTTAATTTTTTTAAAAATACAATTAAGTGCTAAAATTTGTTACGAAATGTGATGGATTCTTAAAAATTTTAAAAAGTGTAATTAGAGCCTGACATTTTTTGTTGATTGTGAACATTACCATCATAAATATGGACAAAATGCACTTAACTTTAAAAAAAAAAAAAAACTCTGCAAACAGTCTAGTGCGCACGCGCCAAATTAAGCAAGGAAGTTACATGTTTAAGCCGCCAGAAATGGGGAACTTTTGTGATGGTGGTGGGTCCATGAGAGCCGAAATTCAACAAGTCATAGAAAACGACATCTAGAAAAAAGCAACGACATCCCATTTGACTATATAATGATTAGTCTGAACTTTAGCTGTCACATCATAGGCCATCCTAGTGAACTTTTTCTTTTTTTCGTTTTTCTTATTTTATTTTGGGTGGGGGGTGTTAATCGAATAACCTAAATACTTCCTGTTGTCATGCGATAAAGAAACGAGATAATTGCAAAAAAAAAAAAAAACTTCAACAAATATTCTTATTGCATTTCAAAATTTATAGTTTACATCTCCACAATTTAGAAGGACAACTTCAACAAATATTCTTATCACATTTCAAAACTTATATTTTACATATCCACAATTTAGAAAGACGCCCTCTTGCGCACCTGATTTTACACCAAAAATGAAACTTGATATTTAGGATGGGTAATCTAGAAAAATAAATGGCAACTTAATAAATGATGTGTAGGTTAAAAATGAAACTTGAAATATGCAAAAAATGAGGTGGGTAACTATTTATTTTGAAATGCGAGATGGGTTGTGTAGTGTAAAATTGACGATGATGTTTATAATTTAAATAGTAAAAATCAATAAGTTTTTTACCACCCGCTGCGGTAGCTCCGCTGGATAAAGCTCTGTTGATCCTTGCCCTCAAGGTGAGGGGTTCGAAACTTAGTGGAGGCGCTTGGTGCCTTAAACGCTTACATAGGGTGGTGGTTCCCTCATGCAGCCCTAGGGTTTGCCTGCCGGCTGTACGGGTTTCCCTAGGTCATAAAAAAAATAATAAATAAATAAATTTTGTGTTGTTCGAAAATCGATTAGTCCATTATATGTACATGTTATATATTTAGGGTCATTATTACTCACAAAAAAGCCCCAACTCAAATCCTAAATTTCCCTTACCTTATGAGTTGGATCTCATCAATTTGCCATGAGATTAGTGTCCTTTACCATATAATGAAGATAAGAGGTAGCTCTTTAATTACCATTAGAGAGAGAGAGAGAGAGAGTTATTGTTTGCGTCTATTTGCATGTACTTAAGAAAGTGCTACCTTGGGTTTTACTAATCCTCCAAAATTTTGAAAACAAAAAAAAATGACAAATAATTCTACTTGTCAATATATGTTGCAAAAGTTTAGAGAGAGAGTGTTATTGTTTGCATCTATTTGCATGTACTTAAGAAAGTGCTACCTTGGGTTTTACTAATCCTCCAAAATTTTGAAAACCGAAAAAAAAAATGACAAATAATTCTAATTGTCAATATATGTTGCAAAAGTTTAGAGAGTTTGATGTAGCAATGACTAGTTGAACTCATGAAATTAAAAAGTGAAAATCATCTAAACAGAATCTAAATAGATCCTATAAAGTTGCAAAAGTATGATGGGGGTTGTACTTTGAATCTATAGAATTCTAACCAATTAAGTGAAGAATCCATGTACTATCAATTTACATTGTATTATATGTCACGCATGGTCAGTGATTAAAGAGGTCAAGCCAAAGGTACAAGAACCACCACCAACCCTTCAGGACCCCCACCACTCTTCTTTGTCCACTGTACTAGTCCCTAATTATATATCTCGTATGAGTCAAAGAGACAAATGATGAGCATCAAGGCGCATGCCTCAACCTCCCATTCCAAGGAAAAAAATTAAGACAATGAGAATCTTCTGACAAAAACAATGTCTCGTTTAATTTAGTTGGCTCCTGGAAATGGGGGGAGGCGTAGGAATTCCCCAACTCCTTTCCTACTAAAAGTGTTAAACATAAATAAATCCCGTAATGGGACAAAATAAATAAATAAATATTAATGCACGAAGAATCATTTCATTCTCACTGTTTGTGCTAGCTGGATCGCACGAGGTTCGATAATATAATAACCATTCTTGGCAATCAAACAAAAAGCTTAAAATGAAAAAAGAAATCTTAAGCCGTCAAACTTCAAAATGGGCTTGTGATTGCCACTAAAGTTATAATGTTGACGGACGACAGAGGATCTCCAGAGATACTTTCGGAATCCCAACTGTCAAAGGCATATGAACGTGAACATAATTATAAAAAATTCTTAAACCTATTATACTTATGTCAATTTAGTCTTAACATTCAATTATGTCAATTTAAGCTTAAATCATTTTACATTATGCCAATTGAGTTCATCTAATTAATTTTAATTAGAAATTATTGACTCCCACGGGGTATAATCGGTGTTGACGTGAATATTTTTAATAATATTATAGTAATTTATTTATTTATTTATAATTTTTTTAATGATTTTTCTTTTCTCTTTTCTTTGCTCTTTCTTTTTTGGATTGATGGCCAGCAATAGTTGTCGTCCACTAGGTAAGGGCTTTGAGTTCTTGCTATGGCCATGGCATCCCTCACCCGATGCCCTTGCCTTGCTATGGATGATGTGGGCCTAGGCGAGGGTCACAATGCCCTTGCGACCAAAGCAAAGGCGCATGACCCCTTATCCAAATCTAGCAAGGGTCACGACACCCTTGTAGGCGCAGGGCGAGATTGCATGTCTAGATCAGGCAAGGGCATCCTAGTTCTCATTTGTGGGCGACGACCCTTGCTGACCCTTAGTCCAAAAAAAAGTAAAAGTAAAGATAAAAAAATTTATAAAAATAAATAAATAAATAAATTATTGAAAACGTCAGTGCAAATCATATTACATAAGACGGTTGATATTTACATTAATAATTTTCAATCAAAATTGGTTGGATGAACTTAATTGAGTAAAATACGAATATGTTAGAGACTAAGTTGATACAAATGACTAAATTGGCACAAGTGCAATAGATTTAGAATTTTGTTGGTAATTTCCCTTGTGGATGTGTCATTAATCCATTATATGTGACATTATTATTGAGAGATGCATATGTAAATCATGTTGAAAAGGTCACATATGGTGTGAATAAAGGTCAACTGAACGTATCAACAGGCTTGAATTTTGGGCTTTCCGTTGCCGTACATTATCACTTGTCGAATAATCATGAAAGAAAATTTAATGAAGTAATTATGATATTTAATGAAGTAATTATATTGCGCCGTCATCGACAGTGATCTTCCTAATATCTATCTACATTGACGGTTTGAAGCCCATATTACCAGTTTTTCAACGTTGAACATCAAAGTTAGTGGAAGCGATTATAAGATCCAAATGGTTGTAATTTTGGGTTGGTGACGAAGTCTTAAAAATTCAGCGTGTCATTTAATAAAGCCCAAAAATATTCAATTGTTCGAATAAGTTCTCTGGGAATGCACGTCCAATGCTCCTCCGCAGCATCGGTATACTTCTCGGAACCGAAAAGCTCCAATTGGGTTTTAAAACAAGATGTTATCCACCATGCAATATTATGAACTAACTGGATATTCTTTGTGTAGAGCAAATCTCAAGTTTGAAGGGAAATAGACATTATTCTTGGTATTATCATCGAAATCTCAAACTTTTATTGAGTTCATCTATCATCTCAAACTTCTGGATTGGATTTTCTGACAAAGCATATAATATTTGCTTAATTAGAGTTAAAAACTTGATTGAAAATGAAAAAGATTGATCATGTTTTTCATTACTTAATGATTCAAAGTTATTCATAAGAAAGTGATTCACTCATTATCTACTCTGATAATATAAAATATGACTGAAAATTTATACATTTTTATGATTTTCATTGTGTTTTTGCGAATATTATTTATTCACATAAAACTTGCTTAGGGAGAAGCATGTGAAATCATTTCAAATTATTCTATTAATTTTTTTAAAATTTGAAGTAGCGATGTGCACTTTATATTTACAGGGACTCATCTTCATGGCAACGGTGGCGTAACTAAGTGAGATTATACATAACATTTGCAATGCTATGCAACTTATAAGTGGTATCTAATTGAAGAGGTCTCATGAAAATGCATCGCAAATTTGTTCATGAGGTTTTCAACTCAAAAATTTAAACTGATAGGTGGAAGCAAATCACACGCATATGAAGAGCATATAAACCTCATTATCAAGCGGTGTGTAATATTAAAACACTTGTTCTTATATGCAAGCTGGATTAAGAGTGGCATATGGAATTTGATTAAGAACCTAACTTTAATACCTTGTTAAAATTGCTGACTTAAAAACTAAGCTTATAGATGGAAGGGAATTATTTACAAGTATATTAAAAAACACATAAATCTCATTTTCAAGCAATGTGAGATATTTCAACAAACCCTTTGGAGTGTTGAACAAATTCAACAATACGTATGTTGTTTAACAAGTGTGGGACTGATTGTGGGATAATATCAACTGATATGGATAGGTAGGGTTAGTAAACACAATTTTATTGGTAGAGACAGACTACCAACAGCAGAAATCGTATCATGTTGGATGTCTCCAGTGACAATTCATTGTAATTTCTATTTAGTTGGTATGGAAGATCTTGATCATCTGTTTTTTCAATGCACATGGACAGGAAGCATATGGTTTATCCTTGCACAATACAAAATCCGTCGATCTTTAGAAGGATGGAATGATGAATTCCGCTGGATGATCAAGGCTACCAAAGGCAAGGACTTGGCGGCAAGGCTTCTCAAGGTAACTTTCTTAGTAATCATGTATTGCATTTGGATGGAATGTAATTGTAGACATTTCCAAAACAAGTCAAATGATATCACCATCATCGTGGCTAAAATTCATAAACTTGTCAGAGGGCAAGCATCATATTACAAAAATTTCAAACCTTCCCAAACAAATATAATATTGGCCACTATATGGAGACTCCCTCACACCATTTTTTCACGTTGTTAATTATCTTTGTAATGCTGCGAAATGCCCCTAAGCTCCTGTACGTCTTCGTATAAATGATACTTACATTTCAAACTGAAAAAAGAAAAAAAGATGTCTTAGTCAAGTTTTAATTTGTTCATACTCTATCAATATTCAATGTGGTAGAATCCTCATCATAGGCATGCAAAAGCAACATCTACGTCACTATTGATTTCGTGGGATTTTTGTGAAAAGGAACCTCTGTATCGTTATTGATTTTGTGAGATCACGGCCAATTATTGTAAAAACTTAAACTGTTAGATGTATGCATGATTTAATAAATATATATATTTAACACTCCCGTTCACACGTAAGTTGATCTTTGGCTTAAGCCTGAAGTGTGGAAATATGTAATTGAAGAGGTAATTAGGGAAATGGAAGATTTGAACTTAGGACTTTCTCCTTTAATACCATGTAAGATTTTGTAATATCACTGCTAATTGTTCTAAAAGTTTAAAATGTTAGGTGAATGTGTTGTTTAATATTTATATTTTCTAACAATATCCAACTTTTAGCTAAAAAAATTCTTTGCTCTTCCAAATCACTTGCGTGATATGTATACAAGTGATATGTCTGTATAGAAGTGCTTATAGAGGTTTGGTTCAATGCTCGTAACTAATATATAGGTCACAGACGGGCACCAATATTGCATGGCAATGCGTATTTGAGAATTTAACAAAGGAGCAAATAAAAGAAACACAACCTGATCTAGTTAAAATAAATGGACAAAAAACAACTGAGATTTGCACGCTTTTGTCTCGCAAATGTTTAATATATACAGGGAAAACAAACACTTGCTCTAGACTACCAACTCAGACTTAAATCGAAACATCTAAACCTAATCAAGGAAGCATCTAAAGCTTATCAAAGACAGGATGGTGATACGCGCACGAGAAAAAAACGAACATACTCAATCGAACATAACAATATCGATAATTAAACCCTAGTTCTGAAGCGAATGGCCAACACCCGGGCTGTGGCCAGGAGCTGTGGGCCTGAAGTCATCCAAGCTATGAAGAGGAGATGGTGGCGGCGGAGTGGAAGACGCAACAGTGTTTGTGGCTTCGTTCCAGGTGTCACCGTGCAAATATTTGCTCTGCTCGGCTATGGTTTTCCTTGGTTCCTTTTCTACGAGTTCATTCACATTTTGAAGCTTGTTTGAGAAAGAGTTTTGCTTTTGCATCGTTAGCCTCAACTGCCTTGCTTGAGTGGACTGGAGCTTTAGAGAGAAGGCCAGAAGAAAAAAGACAATAGCCATGAGAAACTTGTCTTGGGCCATGGCGCAGAGAGAGAGAGAGAGAGAGAGAGAGCTAGCTAGCTGAGAAGATACCGAGAGAGCACCAACTCGTGTGCTATTTATAGAATCTGCAATAGTCTTAACCTTCTTTTTTTTTTTTTTTTTTTTTTTTTTTTTGTTCGAAGTAGCCTTACTTTACTAGTCGTAGACTCAGTAAGTTGAAAACAATGAGGAAATCTACATATTTTCTTTGACGTATAGTATTCTCTCTCTCTCTTAAAATTCTAAAATAGAAAATTATTATGTCATGTCTTATTTCTCTGTTATGAGGATCACATTTTTCTCTATTCCTAATTGGAAAATCACTATTCTGATTGGTTGGATTACTTGTATCTATACTTAGTTAAATTCACATGTGAGTGACACTCATAATTTGTAACTCAAAATCATAGATATTGTTAAAGGAAGTTTCCTCCAATGGTAGATAGAAGAAATGCCTTTTTTATATAGGGTATCTCAACCTTTTAAAGAACCCAAAAATTTTCATTGCATCTCACATCTCCATCTAGCCATCGCACCTAATTAATTTCTAGAGCAAGAAACCTCGAATTATTCTTGAGAGAGTTTTCTTGGCAAAAACTTGAACTCTGGACTAGACTTGTTTAGACATTACAAATTAAGGGTTATGTCTTCGCTAACTCAACTTGTCCTTATAGTTTTCCTAGCTATCCAATACATGCTCCTTTAGTAAACATACACTTTCCTTATTTAGGTGTTAGAATGTAGTTAGATATAACATTCATGGTTGGACTAACGAACTCTTTTTGACCTGTTGAGCTCTATATATGCAACATATTTTTCCTTGACACGTTATTATGTATTTTGTTGAAATATCAGCATGAAATACTTACATGGAGTAAATGGTAACCCATTTTCAAGGTTTAGGCTGCTTCCGTCTGATTCTATGACTAGCAGCTCCAGCGGGCGACTTGGTGAATGCTACGTTAAGCAATTCTACTTTTCTAATTCGTATCAATTTTTCATATAAAGATTACTTCATTTAGGTCCATGAAATTCTCTAACTCATTGGATATTTATTTACTTTCTCCACCTTCTCCCCACTTATATATAATAAGCTAATTTCCCTAGGGTTTAGTTCATTTCATTTTAAGTGAATAGAAAGGTAAATATATGCTTTAATCATTTCTCTATGCACAAGTCTCAAAACTTTTAGATGAATCGTAAATCTCATGGACAGTTGTAATTCGGTATTGAAGAAGTTTTCATAAAGCTTAATTTTGTTAACAACCTAAATGTTCCTGATAAACTGCATTGCTTATTTGACTGCCCTCCATTCGGCATCACTCTCATGTATTAGGCATTTAGCATTCCTTTCAACCTACTAATGCATTTGACGACATACTCAATATATGTTTTAAATAATCATTTATGCAATTATGGGATCCTAAAGTATATGAGGGAGAGCTAATATTCAATAACAATTTGTTGTGATATCTAGTTAAAAACTAGAAATAAATGAACCTAGACTTGTATATTCTACATGATCATCACGATATAGAACATAGGGAAATAACTCTTTTGTGATTTTCTGATGAGATGCGAAGAATTTATGCCGATAGAGAATGGCATTGTTTTGCTTCAACCCTTTTCAATTTTTCTTCCTTCTCTATAAAAATCAAAACCCAGCGCACGGTTATCGACAGGTTGTACTGTTTACGAGAACGAAAGCATGTGAAAATTAGAAAAATGTTTTAGGCAACATCGGGGTGCGAGGCTTCGGATGCATGTGGAAGACAGAATGCTGCAACTCCTCGCTAGCCTGTTCCTCCCCCATGCATTCACGTGCTTCAAAGTTGTGTCTCGACTCTTTTTATTTTACTTCTTCGAGAAAATATTATATAAACTTATAAGTAATCCGATGGATGGGCGAAATCAATTGAAATACGTTATTAGTCTTTTTCAGTCCTAATATATATTGATTACATATATCCGTGAAACGTGATTATTTAATCTAGTAGACTTAGTTTATGTAATACTTGCCCGTGGGATAATTATAAAAAGAGTTTTAAATCATTGTACTTATGATAATTTAGTTTTAAACCTTTGAATTTGACTAATTAAGTCCTTAACTTTTTGACAATTTATCAATTCGGTTATAAATATTTTAATCGGGTCAATTTAGCCCTAATCATTTTGATAGTTACGTCGACATTGACTAAACCTCAATGTCAATGATTTCTAATCAAAATGGGTCAAAATGATTAAATTTGTCAATCGTAAAAAATTTAAAGGCTTATAACTGAATTGACATAAATTTAATAAGTTTAAGGTTTTTTTTTTTTTGGGTAACTTCTCCCTTGCCCGTACTTCTTACATATTCCTCTCCCTCGAGATACCCTTAAAAATGTTAACGATTAAATAAGTGTAAGTATCAGCTTTCCAACTAACTGTCGTTGGCAAAAAATAATAAAATACTAACTAAAAAAGTGAGTGTGACCGAACTACATAGCTTTTGGATCTTAGGCAGCTTTTTCCGTGTGAGCATCTTATTTTAAGTTTTGCGGCTATAAACAATTCAGACGGTATCTTGACCCATTGGAATCGCCTGGAGACATCACATGCTCTTCTGTAAGGGTAGCAAGATTCTGAGCTGACAGAAAGATCCAATCTCTAGGCCTCGAACGCGGAACAATACTGAGAATATTCGCTACTAGTTTGAGTATCTCGTGGAGTTTATGTACTTTCGAGCCTTATATTTCTCCCGCTTATATTTTCTTCTGCTCATGATTAGAGAAATATTCCTACATCTATATCTTTTACGAATAGGTTATAAGTTATCAAAATTACCCACAGGCAAACTCAACTAAATACAATATGGGTATATGTGCGTATTTGTATATCATCGATCCAGAATAGTAGTTCCAAGAAGTTTTCTCTAATTAGAAACTGAAGAAAAGATGCCCCTGTTTCTAGAGTATCCATGCAAATATTATTTGGCTATATTTTCTTAGTTCTTCTCACCATATCTCATTGGCGAATTATAAATTATTGACATCATTTACATGCAAACATAATAGAAATTTAAATATGGCTGATGTCATGTATGTAATCTATCAAGCAAAACACTAATTTAACGAATCCAACTTTTCTCCAAATTGTTTTTAGGGATAGAAAGAAACATAACCCATTGTTATCGTCCACACATTATGCTTATGCACGTATGGATTCTTGCAAAGGTTATTTCGCAAAGAAATATTACTTCTATGTGTGAGCTATATTTAATCATTCTGATTTTTAGACAACATAGAATGAATAATTATTAATGAATATCTTTTATCTCTTACTTTATTTGGAATGATCTATTAGAAGATCAGATATATGTACCCTTCTCGTGGAAAGAGAGAGTCATCCTAAGTCCATCATTGGCGTAATTACATTGCAATGGACGGTAAATTAAATTGCAATGGACTCGGCGCGACTCTCTATCTCTCTCACAAAGTCGTGCTAAGTCCATGATCAGTCATTACACAGCCATGGACTCATCGTGGACTCAGCACGTCTCTCTCTCTCTCTAAGTCGTGCTCAGTCCATGATTAGTCATTACGTAGCCACGGACTCATCATGGATTCAGCATGACTCTCTCTCTCTCTCTCTCTCTCTCTCTCACAAAGTCGTGCTGAGTCCATGATCAGTAATTACACAGCCATGGACTTATCAGTAATCGCACGGCCATGGACTTATCATGGACTCAGCACGACTCACTCACTCACTCTCCCTGTCTCTCTCTCTGTCTCTCAGTTTCATTCTTTATAATTATTTTTTTATCTCCTCCGAGAAATTTCCTTCTGGGCTTACTAGTGGTATGCATTTTATGGTTGCTCCGTTGCCCTAATAAAATCTCTGTCAAGCACCAATCACAGAACTCCGAGAAATTTCCATCTGGGCTTACTAGTGGTATGCATTTTATGGTTGCTCCGTTGCCCTAATAAAATCCCTGTCAAGCACCAATCACAGAATAACAAGGTAATATCATCGTTAGTACGAATTTACATATGCAGCTCTATTGTATAACAATGACACGTGTGCAAGAAATTTTCAAATTTTCTCCCGGTGCTCTTATTCTTGCCCTCCTTTTCCTTTTAAAATTGGGATATTCTTCAAAGTTTAGAGAAAATTAATTGGCTCAACCCTGAAGCCATGACCCATTATATTTAGATAGGTCTGTTTTTTGAATTTTGGCTTCCTCAATTCCTAGTTGAATGGATTTTTCTTTAATCGGGGAGATGAGAAACTCCCCCCAACCATTTTTTTGATTGGTAGGGTTATGCACAGACATCGAACTTGGAGGGAAAAAAAACATAGGAAAATATGATCCTTTCTTTGTTAAACATCGAACTTGGAGGTCACTAACTTGGGCCTTGCCATTTAGCTTCTTTCCTAATTCTCTTTTTGTATATTATTGGGCTAAATGAAAGTCCGTTTCATAAAACTCTAATTGATTAATGAGCTTCGGTTTGGTCGATTGGCCATTAGATTAGGCCCAAACATCGAATTTCTTTACTTATGTGCTTCCCTGCCCTTACCTAAAGACGCAGACACTCGGACCCTTCCTTTGAATTTGTACTAGCACCAATTCGTTCTACACGGGTATATGCACGGGTGTTCATGACACGATAATAGTTACAACATGAGGAATAACTTTCACACATGCATCGATTTAGGAAGTAGAGGGTGGAAGATTTCCAGATAATAGGTGCGGAAGGCTTTTTATGAAAAATCAGATAAATTACGAATAACGATTTTAGAGGAACAGACATCAAAAGGTCATCTCTCCCTCACATATTAGTAATTATGTGAGGGGAAGAAAACGAATAATTATATAATGAAGTGGGTGAAGTGGGAGATATTAGTGATAATTTAACTATGTCCTTCGTTTCCACCAGTTCGGTTCCAAATTCTTTAAATTTTAAAAATTGAGGAATCTATTTCAATGGGTATATTTTAGGTTTTAGGGAACTTAGAAAAAGTTTTTGTTTCCTACAGTATTTTATGGCATTTAATGATGAATGTGTAATTCGAAACACTAGTTTGAGCTTCCACTTTCAATAATATTTTTGACTGAGACTTTCAATTTGTTAATATTTCATAATTTTCATATATCTAAATATGAGTTGTAATCAGTGGATGTAAGAAATAATGGTCATTAGAGGTGATAATTCATTATAATTGTTCAATAAAAATAAGTGGAACTTGGGTAGACTCTGGAATCAATCTTGAAACTTGTAACAAAGTAGGTTTTAGGTTTTTGGATATGCAGGGAATGTTCCAATTTCCAAAAATTAGGGAATCTATTTGACGGGTAGGTTCAAAGTTCCAAGTTACTAACCCCTAACATTTTGTGAAGGATAGTTTTGAAAAGAATAAAAAGGAAGATGCAATGGTGTTTCTACTTAATGCTCCATTTGTTTTCACGAAAAAGAAATAATTTAAAAAGTATTTTTATACAAATAATCATTTATATTGATTAAAATAAATAATTAATAGAAGACGTTTTCACTATAGAGGTGGGTCCAAGAGTAGGGGACTGGGTCCCAAGAACCGGGAGTCAAGTTTGGGGCCTAGCCTTGAGGGCTTGTGGGCACCAATACTAGTGTTTGGGGCCTAGCCTTAATTGACCAAGGCTTGGGTACCAGGGTCTTGATCTTGAGTGTTGGGATTTGGGGGATAGTCTCAATGGGTCTAGGCCCAATTGCTGGGGACTTGGGCATGGCCTCTGCAGACTCGGGCCAAGGTGCCATTGAGTGGAGCACACGTAATGAGTTCTCAAACAAACAAAAAGGAAAAAAGAAAAGCATCATTTGCCAAAACACCCATCCACACAAGCATTACGTTGCACATTCAATTTTCGATTAGCGAGAAGAAGATTGACCTCAATTCTAGCTAGGGTTGTCAAAATTGTTCACAAACCCACATTCTAATCCACATTTATTTAAATGAGTGATATATGGATCACCTCAAAATTAAAGTATGAGCCATAATTGGTTTTAAAGTTAAAAGCTCAAAACAAATGAGTTTGAGTGGGTCTATTATAAACTCGCTTTTACCCTATTTAACATAAGGCTCAGACCACTTTGGTCCCCTTTTTAGCAATACTTTGGTCCTTCGTCACCAGTCTCTTTTTTATCCCTCTTTGATTTCATGACCTGCAACTGTTGGCACTGTAATTTTGACTATTTTATTTACTTGTTCATCATATAAAAACTACATTAAGCATTTCATAACATTTACATTTAGGTAACAATAATATTTAAACTTATCTTTAAAAAATTTTTCTAAAAAAAATAAAAAAAATGAAAAAAAGAGGATAAGAAAATAATCTATAAAATAAAATATTTGGTTGTGGAGGGAGATTTTGAAAGATTTTAGATTTTGGATAATGGAGCCTTTTCAGAAGATAATCTTCAACGGTTGAGTGAATTACTTTGGAAAATCTTCACAAAAGATTTTAGATTTTGGAATCATTTTCTTGTTGAGCGTATCCCTTCTTTTCGAAAGATGATCATTGGCAATCGATTGAATATATGCAATTATCTTGGAAAATCTTCACTTACGAAACAAACTTTTTTTTTTTTGTCTATAAATAGGGAGTGAAAGGAGTTTCATTTGAAAGGGGTGAAGATTTTGACAAAAAGTGCTCGTGTGGTTTCACGGGGAGGAGAAGTTGGCGAAGCGCTAGCGAGGTTTCGTTCCCCGGGGGAGTTCGCAAGTCAAAGAGCATACTTTGTCCACTAGTCTTCTCCCACAATGGCAATGGCTTCACGTTACCACCATATTTGTTACTAGCTCCCTAATTTTCAAACCTTCAGTGCCATGGTTGTTCGCGTTGCTTGAACAATTGTCATCTTGCCCACACGACCAGCCGATTTCTTGCAAAGATCGATATTGCTTGTTGTCCGTTTGGAGTCCCGACAATGGAGTTTATTGTTCCTTGAAATGAGTCGATCCCATTGATGCCAGCAGTTTTTCTCCGAGACATTTGGTGCATCCCAACGAGTTCCCACAACGATCGAAATTGTTCGTTGTCCACTGCTCTTTGTTGAATTGCACCCCTACCCTTAACGACAAAGAATCGCATGCTGCCCCTCCGACGCTAGCCCCATCCGAGTCATTTTAGCAGGTCCTTGGTTCATGGGCTGGGCCTCATGGTCCCTTGATCATCATTTACTCGTCAAGCACCGGTGAATTCTCGGTCATACCTCATTTGTTAGTCCACAAGCCTTGTCACCGTCCCCTCGAGAAAGCCGTGCCCTGGACTAGGTAATTTCTTTATACTAAATTCAGTTCAAATATTCAGATTCTTAGTTTGTGATTCCGACTTGATGTGTTTTATCATATTTAATTGTTATCTGATTAGGAAATTTGTCATATTAAGTCATAAACAAAAATATTAAGCCGCGAGACGTTAGTTTAGATTTTTTATTATTTCAACTTTTCACGGCAAATTTATAGATTGCGTAATTGATTCGTATTAAGATAATATGTCATTGATTTGTATTGGTAGATTATTAATATGACATATATTTTGTTGCGTCATCGTCATGTACACATCCTATATCATGCATATATGTCATATCTAGAATTTAGGTCCATACACATTTCATGTTTAAAGCAACATACCTTGATTTTTATGATTCATATAATGTCAAGATAATTTTCCTTTAATAAAACCAAAAAGAGGAACCAAAAAAAAAAAATGTTATTTAGTTCATATAGATTTCATAATATGCATGCCATATGTTGCGCTTTAGTTAGTGAGTCATATGTTTTAGGTTTAATGTTTTAATATTCCCATCATATAGTTTTTTTATCAAAAAAAAAAAAGAAAAGAAAATGCCAAAAGATGAGCGTTGCATCATTATGTTACTTTCTTTTCAATAAAAATTATTAAGTCATTTATAAAAAAAAAAAAAAACAGAAAGGTCATTTACTTGGTTAGTTAATAAGTTAATTCATAATTAATCACATTTCATGTCATTATTATTTAGTGTAGGTTGCATATATATATTAAAAAGAGAAAAAAGAATTTATCGGAGTTGCATTATTCTAAAAAAAAAAGAAGAATCATAGAAAGAACATGCATATAGAATTATCATGTCATCCATTCCATTTCATGTAGCACATGCATATTTGGGTTCATGTGAATTAGATTGCACACATATTGTTATGGTTCAAGTTATGTAATATAAATTGCATCTCACATGTCATTAGAGTAAAAATCATGCATATTAAATTTAAATTAAGATTGCATATAATTAATAATTTTTTTAAAAGAAAAATTAGGTGTTATGTCATTTAGAAATCATGTTTAGGGCATGCATTTTTATCAGCATTTTTGTAAGTATTTTTTAGAGAGTAGACCTTAATAAAGTTTAAGTTTATAATTTCTTACATTCTATCACTTCGATTTATTGAATGTTATTTTATTGATTGTGCATCCGCATGACCACCCTTTGCATGTTAATAGCTTAGGTTAAAATTAATCAAGACTGCTTGTAAAAATATTTTTGAAATTAAGATGAAAAGGTATTGAAAGGGCGTTAAATTAATCTAGCGTAACTATCATGCCCCGAACTTTGAGCACAGGCACATCTCTCGATGGTCGATAAAATTGCAACGTCCCAAGATGCGTCGCCGACCCATTCATTTTATTGTACATGTGAAAGCGAATAAACAAATCCTCTAATAGCAAACAGCATGAGACATAAAAGCTGGATAACAAATACACAACCAAAACACGCTTTTATAAACAAACTAGGTTTATATATAAAAGTAGTCTACTAAAAAATTGGTCCTTAAAGAGGAAACTGTCGTACGACCCACTAGTCAGACACATTCATTGATCCTTCGGACTCCACAGGCTCCGAGGGCGCCGGGTCCTCCACAACACCATCAAGAGGGTTAGTTGCATCCTCGCCTAGTCATTGTTAATTTCAACCAAACGCGATTTTAGCGTGACCTAACCTACCAGGTAGCTTTTAGGAATTTTTAGTGCAATTGACCTGTAGTCGATTATTTTCGAGCCACATTGTACATCTTCGATCCATTGGCAACTATCAGTTGTCGTGAAAATGTCGAGGTTTCAAATACATGCACAAGGTACATAAATGACAGAAAAATTAGTTTAGTGCCGTTCGATGAGAATTTTGCAATTAGGTGGAATCACCCACTCTTTAATCACATGACTCAGTCGAACCGACCTATTTCCGATCTCTGATCGATTTTGACGGTGCTGTATTGACCCTTGTAGATTAGCACGGTTGAGCAGTTGATTTCTGGTTGAATTCTTAAGTTTATCACGTTTAGATTCCTTAATAGCTTCACCTGATAGATTAGTTATCTCGTGAGTGATCAGCTTAGAGAAAAGAATTATAGGCGCGTTGATGAAAATCTCAACTCATTCAATCGAAAACAGAATCAGAAAATTAGGATGTCACAACTCTTCCCCTCTTATAAAAATTTCGTCCTCGAAATTTAAATCATTACAAATCTTTAAGCAAAAATGTGGGGGTATTGTCGTCTCATCGAGTCTTCACTTTCCCAAGTTGCTCCTTCTGTGTCGTGGTATTTCCAAATCACTTCGACTAACGGAATTGTCTTGGCGCACAAAATCTACTCATTTCGATCCACAATTTGAACTGGTCTCTCCATGTACGACACTCTGTCGTCTACGTCTAATTCTTCAAAATTCAGCACGTGGGTCGGGTCGGGTCAGGTTCATGCTTTCTCAACATCGACATATGTAAGACGTTATGCACTTGCGCCGGTCTCGGCGATAGCGCAAGACAATACGCCAGAGTCCTTATTCTTTCCAGAATCTCAAAGGGACTTACGTACCTTGGACTCAGCTTCCCTTTCTTGTTGAAGCGCGAAGTACCCCTCATTGGTGACACCTTCAGAAAAACGTGCTCACCAACTTGGAATTTCAATGGTCTTCGACACTTATCTGCATAGCTTTTTTGATGACTCTGAGTAATCTTTAATCTGTCTCTGATAACTGCAACTACATCCACTGACTGTTGAACTAACTCTGGGCTTATGATCTTCTGTTCTCCGACTTCATCCCGACACATTGGCATTCTGCATGCTCTGTCATAGAACACTTCAAACGGTGCCATTTGAATACTCTGATGGTAGCTATTGTTATAGGCGAACTCAACTAGATGAAGCCGTTCCTCCCAACTTCCTTTGAAGTCTAGCACTCACGCTTTCAGCATGTCTTCGAGGGTCTGAATTGTCCTTTCAGACTGGCCATCTGTCTGCGGATGGTAGGCCGTACTATACTATAACTTTGTTCCTAAGGCAGTTTGCAAACTTTTCTAGAAGGCTGCTATGAACTTTGGGTCTCTATTAGACGTAATCATCACTGGCACTCCGTGAAGACAAACAATCTGATGCATGTACAATTCTACATATCCGTCTAATGCATAGTCCTTAGTGAGCTAACTTCGTAAATCTATCAACCGCAACCCAAATGGAATCATTACCCCTACCGTGGCTGGGATGACGGTTCGTCTGCGTCAGGGCGGGTGACCCAAAGCGGATAATATTACACAGTGGGGCCTGGGATGTTACAAGTGGTATTAGAGCCCGTTCAAGGGTTAAGTTGATCTCTTGAATCAGAAGTTTTTTTTTTTTTTTTTTTAAGTAAAGTTCTGGAAACTGTGGAATGAAGGGTCTTCATTCTTTTATGCCCTGGGGCTATGTTTATGGCGGGGGAGGAGCTGATGGTGTTTGTTTAATTGAATAAAAATAATGCATTCACATTTAGTAGATTGGACATCAAAATATTAGATTTTCTAATGATCCATGCACGAAATGCCGGAAACCCACCGATGACAAGCACGTCCGATTCAATGCGTGAGAAGGACTGTGTGATTGGGCGCGGTCCCGCGCCCCCTCGCGAAACCCTAAGGCTCCTGTTTCGGGTGTCAGGGAGTTGGGTTTTTTTTTTTTTTTTAAGTTCGGATTCGATTTGACTCCTTGGTAAGCCCATCATAAAGTCCATCCTGATATGTTCCCATTTCCACTCGGGAATCTCGAGAGGTTATAGAAGTCCTCCCGACTTACAATGCTGTGCCTTCACTTTGTTGACACATTAGACATCTGGTGATATGCTTGGTGATATCCGCCTTCATACTGGTCCACCAATAGTGTTGACACAGATTCTGATACATCTTCGTACTACTTGGATGAATGCTGTAACTGCTACGATGTGCTTCTGACAAGATCTCCTCCTTAAGCTCTGCATCGTCAGGTACACACCATCGTCCATGAAACCTCAGTGTTCCGTATTCAGAAATCTGAAAGTCAGCATTTCTCTTTTCGGTATCCTCTTGCAGGATTTTCTAGATATCTAGGTTTGTCAGCTGTAACATCTTGATTCTGATCTCTATTACTGTCGTCGATCTTGGCCAGTTGATAAGTGTTTCGATCTTGGTCGGGTCCACGGAGATATCTTCACTTGAAATCACGTGACCTAGGAAAGCAACATGAGTCAATCAAAACTCGCACTTATTGAACTTAGCGTACAGTTCATGATTCCTTAGAGTCTGGAGCACCGTCCTCAACTATCTTTCGTGCTCCTCTAGACTTCTCGAGTATACCAGGATATTGTCAATGAAAATGATCACAAACTGATCTAGATACTTCTTGAAAACTCGATTCATTAGATCCATGAAAGCAACTGAGGCGTTCGTAAAACCAAACGGCATTACAGTAAACTCATAATGGTCGTATCGCGTACGAAATGCTGACTTCGGTATATCTTCCTTTCTAATCCTCAGCTGATGATACCATGTCCTTAGGTCGATCTTAGATAATATCGATGCTCCTTGCAACTGGTCAAACAAGTTGTCGATCCTCAGCAGCGGGTACTTGTTATTGATCGTCACTTGATTGAGTTGACAGTAATCGATGCAAAGACGCAACGGACCATCTTTTTTTTCACGAGTAGCACTGGTGCTCCCCAAAGTGATGCACTGGGACATATCAATCCCTTATCCAACAACTCCTACATCTGCACCTTTAGTTCTTTTAACTCGGACAACGCCATGCGGTAAGGAGCCTTAGAGATTGGCTCTGTCCCGGGGGCTAACTTAATCACAAACTCAATCTCTCTTTCTGGAGGTAGGCATGGCAATTCTTTTAGAAACACGTCTGGAAACTCCTAAACCATTGCGATATCCTCGATCTTCAGCTCCTCAACTGTCGTATCCACGACAGTCGCCAAGTAACCTTGATAACCCCCGTCTAACAAACAGGTTGCCTTAAGTGACGAGATTAAAGATATTGAGGGTCCTCCTCGACTCCTAATAAACTCGAAACTTTCACCTACTAACGGGTTAAACTGAATCGTTTTATGATAGTAGTCCATTTTAGCTTTTTGCTTGGTGAGCCAGTCCATGCCAATTATTACATCAAAATCATACATGGCTAGGACTACCAAATATATCCTCCCCTCTCGCTCACCAATCACTAACTTGCAATTAGGATAGCCTACCGTAGACAAAACCTTATCTTTTAACGATGTAGATATACTAGCCACTGACTCCAACATTTCATGACTCAATCCTACTAGCTTAACAAACTGCTCAGCTATAAACAAATGAATTGCGCCAGGGCCAAATAAAGCATAAGCAGCATGGTTGTTCAGTGAAACAGTACCTGTGATCACATCAGGTGAGTCCTCTACCTGTCCTTTGGTGATGGCGTACACCTTTCCTTGTACTGGAAGTCTGATCAGTCCACCCTGTTGTGCATTTGGTGGCGCGTATCCTCTGTTTTGACCCATCAGCGGCAATGCCAACTACTGTGGTCCTCTTAGCTTTCTAGGACAGTCTCTAGCTAAGTGACCCTATTGGGCACACTCATAACATGTACCCATCCTAAAATGGCATGAGGCTGAACCATGTCGCCTTTCGTAGAAGCGACATACTCCACTGAAGTTCGGTACTAACTTACCTACCCCACATTTCCTATTAGGTAGGACAGGATACCTTCATCTGGTCATGGGCTTCTTCCTAAACCTGTTCCTATCTCTACTTGCACTGTATCTTGACCCAGATGGGGTAGTTTGCTCACTCAGGTTCCTCTCTATCAACTGGGCCTACTCATATAAATCATTGTAGTCCTTTAGGTTGAATAGTACCAAGGGATTCTTTAGCTCTAGTCGAGGCCATTCCTAAACCTCCGAGCTCTATCTTTCGGATCTTTTACCAATTTGGGAGCGTATTGCGACAACTCTGCAAATTTAGCCTCATACCGATCCATAGTCATCATCCCTTGATGGAGGCGTTGAAATTCCTCCATCTTCTGGTCTTGAGTGCTGTCAGAAAAGTATTTGCTATTAAAGGCTTGGAGGAAGGCTTTCCACACTGGAACTTCACCTTCTGGGGTCACTCTCCCTCTAGTGGCCCTCCACCAAGTACTTGTATTACCCTGCAGCTGATATATTGCAAGGACAACCTTCTCTTCCTTAGTGCACATCAGTAGTGCAAAGGTCTTCTCCAAGTCTTGGATCCAGAGTGTTGCAGCCTCGAGATCTCCCGCACTGGTGAACCTCGGCAGGTTCAACTTCAGAAATTGCTCCAAGAGCTTGTGCATCAGTCTCTTAGCAACTACGTTCCTAGATGGAACTTCGGTAGGTATGGCAACAGTAATGACAACATTGGTGGCAACAGTAGTAGCGGCAGTAGAGGCGGCGGCTTGATTTTGAGCCTGTTGCCCCATCAAATTCCTAAGCATCTCAAGCGCCCGAACGATCCCATCTATCCTAGGATCGCCAAGGCCTACTACCTTAGCACCAATCGGTGGTGGCGTTAATCCACTTGCGCTGGCTTGAGCCTGTGCTTTACCTCTATCATCTCGGGTACCGACTCGTGTCGACGTCTAACCCTGAGTCACTGGTCCTATAGTCCTCTTTCTAGGGGTCCTCTGCTCTTGATCACTCATGACGTAGATTCTTTATAGAAACCTTATTTCCAATTCCACACATAATTAGAACTTGAGCGATCCCATAAAACAATCTACCAAACAGCTATAAATCACATGCATCAGCATAATAAAAGGCATTTCCTACTAACTATCCCAAGAACCCATCGCACCTTATCACTCCAAATACTAATCAGCTCTGATATCACTTTAGGCGGGGATGTCACGCCCCAAACCTCGAGCATGCGCACATCCCTCGGTAGTCGATAAAATTGCGACATCGCAGGACGTGTCACCGACTCATTCATTTTATTGTACATGCGGAAGCGAATAAACAAATTCCTAGACAACACAAATATGGGATAGAAAAGTAGGACAACAATTTTCACAAAACGTTTTTATAAACAAACTGCGTTTATATACAATACTAGTCTATAAACAAAAGCCTATTCCAAAAAGAGAAGAGTTGCTAAGCCATCTAGGCACAAGACTTCTCAGCCAAGACCTCTGAGATACCTGCCGCGGCGTTGACCACAATGGCAGGGATGTTAGAACCCTACAAGGGGCTTTCCTTCATTCCATTGATCCCATGGCGAAACCATGCCCTAAATCGATGAGGTACCAACTGAGGTCGGTCCTCATCGACTAAGATAGTGATTACAATGAGCTCATGGAGCCAGGGATTCCCAGGGACAGGCACGTTAGTACTCTGCTTCATAAACCCCCTTAGCTGTCCAAAACTTACTAGAGGGACTGCCATCTACGGACCTGAAAAGTTAAACCTACGATGGGGTCAGATGACGTCTCAGCAAGTTCACGCCCTAAACCCCAATCAGGAAGTAAATACGCCTAAAGGCGGCCTAACCACACAATCACAGAGACTCACCTCGCCCTAGTTCCTCCCTGCACGTCAGTAGAATTCATATTGTAGATGTATTTAATAAATGCACACATCAATTGGAACGTCTCACTCAATTTCAATCAATCACAAGGGTCCCGATTATAAGGCCAAATCATTATGACACGTCTCATTCCGTGCCACACAATTTTTTCCCATAATCAAACGCCTTTATCTCAATTAATCACGCGTTTCAATTGATTACTACTCGCACAGGTAGTTCTACCTGACACACATCAGTCTTCTAGCGTAACCAGGCATCATCTCATCCCTTAAGCACGACAACATCCACCCGACGCACATCGAGGATGGCATTTCCGAAGGAGCTTCGGTCCGACCTCTACCGCGATTCGGTATCCATTGTTAGGGCATCCCATGTAGGGGCATCATCCACCCGACGCACTCTCATAATCATCACATGATCATTCAATTCTGGCCAAGGACATTGCGCTTTGCACTCACATGCCTCAATTAAGATAATGCGCTTCGCCTATTTTCTTCATATTAAAAACACATGGTGAAAATAATTATGTGTGGGTACAAAGTCAGATCGAACTAGAAATTCATAATTTTGAAATAAATACTCAAAAGTCACAATCACCACTCAATTGCACAAATTAGCACTCAATTGCACAAACTAAGCACATCACTGCAATCGACACGAAATTCCAGCTACGGACTATCCCGGTATAATTTTCGGAAAATATTAAATAATTAGATAAATAGCAAAAATAATTAAATAAATGCAATTTAATCCAATAAATCCATACTTAGGCCAGAAACGCTAATTTAACCACCTAAACGGGCCTAGAAGAATAATGCACCTATCTACATGAATCAAGCAACCTAATTAACCCTTAACTAGTCTAATCTTACCACCTAAATAACCTAATTAAACAACTAAATCACTAATTAAAACTAACTAACCCCCTAATCCAATCTTAGGCTAAGCTAATTATCTACTAAGCATCATTAACCTCTTAAGTAAGGTTTAGCAAGTAAACTCACCAATTAGTGAGCCGATGAGTCCACGGCGATGGCGAGGGTGACGTGACGGCGAGTGGAACACAAGCCTGGAGCGACATTAAAGGAGGTCCGAACAGGGCCTAAAACAGGGCACGAAGTTTCAGCCCTTGTTGGAACTTCTACTTTTGTCCAAGGTTGAACCGAAGGGGACTGAGGCTAGAACGGCAAGGAGATGGGTGGCGGAAATCAACAGCAAACTAGGTGGACAAGCGACGAGAGTTCGGCAGCTTGAAGGTGGCGAATGGTGGCAAGCACGGCTTTGACGGCGCACAGGACTATGGGCGACCGGGATGCCAAGCAGAGGATGGCACGGGTTCGGGCACTTGCGGCGTGCGGGCTGGCGCGCGACAAGAGGACGAGTGACAGTCGGACGGCATGCGGCTCCTTGGCTCGGCTTTCTCTGGTTCTTGACTGGTTGTTGAGCTCTCAAAACACTACAACAATGGAGAAAGGAAGGCCAAGGAGGAAGAAGGCTGCGGTTGGAGAGGGGGACCACCAAAATATCACAAACACTCATCACAAGGCCCCTACAATGTCCAGCCCTATTCTTTGCCCATTTTCCTTCATCAAAGCTTCCTTAGCAAGCCAAGAGAGGGTTGAAATGTTGCACACCCCTGTGGCCTACGAATTTGAACATTCCCTCTTCAATTCCAACTTAAATCACCTTTAAATTAGTCCCAAATGGTGCCCAAAAATTCAGCTAAGGTGTCCACATCCCATCCCATGATTTTTTCTCATCAATTGAACCAACTTGATGGCCAAAAGTGCGCTAAAAAGCGGTCCTTTAATTTTCCTGGTTCAAAAACACCCAATCTTGAATTTTCGCCAAAAACTCAAGTCTGCCGAAAAATCTTTGGAGGATGAGTCAACGTTCCTAAAATAAGTTGTGACATGACAGAACTTTTAATTTCTGAAATCAGGTTCAATTTTGCGGTTAATTTCAACCTGATGTGATTTTAGCGTGACCTAACCTACTGGGTAGCTTTTAGGAATTTTTAGTGCAATTAACCCATGGTCAATTATTTTCAAAGCACATTGTACATCTTTGACCCATTGGCGACTATCGGTTGTTGTGAAAATCTCGAGATTTCAAATATGGGCATAGGGTACATAAATGACAGAAAAATCGGTTTAGTGCCGTTTGACGAAAATTTTACAATTAGGTGGAATCACACACTCTTTAATCACATGCCTCAGTCGAACCAACCTATCTTCGATCTCTAATTAATTTTGACGGTGCTGTATTGACCCTTGCAGATTAGCACGGTCGAGTAGTTGATTTTTGATCGAATTCTCAAGTCTATTGCATTTAGATTCCTTAATGGCTTTACCTGATAGATTAGTTATCTCGTGAATGATCAGCTCAAAGAAAAGAATTATAAGATGCATCGATGAAAAACTCAACTCATTCAATCGAAAACAAAAGCAGAAAATTAGGATGTCATAGAGGGAGGTAACAAAAACGCTGAAAAGGCCACTTTGGGGCAAATACTCGATTTTTTAATAGGCCGTAGATAAGGGTCCATGTGTGCTAACCCCACAAGTGGGCCGAATGGGCCCATGCCCATGAAGGATGGCCCAATGGACTTCACCCCCAAGATGGGTGGCCCAATTTGCCCGACGCCCAAGGAGGGTCAGCCCAATGGCCCATGGGCCACCCAAACTTTTTTTGGTCTTTTTCAAGGTCCCTCATTATTATCCATGTGCATGGTCAGTAACCAAACCTAGCATAATTAGCATTTTTCCCTTCTAGCCAAATAAAACAAAAACCTTTTTGCATGCAAAAAGCGTGAGGCGTTCAAGGGAGTGGATAAGAGAGAAAGTGACCTCATTCTAGTTTAATGTATCATATTTCTAACTTAAGAATGATGGCTAAGTAGAGCTTGAAGGACAAGTTTTCAAGAAGCCATTTTGGCCACTCATTCTTGGTTTAGGGAGCAAGGCCTCATCTTGGCCATCCATGGAACTTGGTCATGAACCTTCTCTCCTTCCCTTAGTTCAGCCATTCTCTCTTTCCCTCATTTCTCTCTCTCATTTTCTCTCATTTTCCTCAATCTCTCTCTCTTTTTCCCTTTGTTGCTAAACCTCACCTCCCTCCATTTCCACCATTTTTGTAAGCCATTTCCTCCCCTTTTTTTCTCTTACATCCACCATCGAGACTCCATTTCCCCACTACAGTTCTCATTATTGAGCTAGGTTTTTTAGCCGAAGGGGAGGCCGCCCAGCCTCACCGCTGCCCCCCCTTTCCCTCCCTCCTTTCTCGGCTTGGACTGCCATGAAGTTGGAGACCATCCGCTCGCCATTTCTGTACCTCACCACCTTCAACGTGAGCCTCCACCACCACCGTGAGCTGCTGGTGTAGATCCAAAAGTAAGTGGTTTTCTAACCCTTGTTTAAGGTTTTGATTGCAATTAAGATAATGCTTAGCATTAGATTAAAGATAAGTGGTGGTTAGTTTAGTTAATGGATAGATTATCTAAATATCTGATAGGTTATCTAAATATTGATAGGTTATCGGAATAGGTTATCTTAATATCCAATAGTTTATCGGGATAGGTTATATAAATATCCGATAGGTTACCGCGATAAGTTATTATAATGTGTGATAAGCTATCTTTACACATTGCGGTAGTATGTGATATGTGATAGTAATATGTTATCTTATGTTATGTTATGTAATATGTGATATTAATATGTTATCTTATGTTATGTTATGTAATATGTGATATGTTGTTGTAATGGGATACGTTAAGGTGTGATGCATTGTAGTTATAAGATGTGTTAATAGGTAATCTATTATAGTAATGCAATATGCTAATATGTAATGAGTTATGGTAGTATAATATGTTGACATGCAATATCCTAATTTGTTGCCTTAAGCTTTCCATAGGATATGATTTCAAAGAGGTTTGTTGCATTGTTGGGTGTTAAGATTAAATATGGAGTATGCTCATGTGAGTTGTTTTAGAATGGAAATTTGTAATTGTTTATGGCACCTCATAATCATAACGAATTATTATGTATATCAATATGTGTAGAAAGATGACATATTAAAATGTGTAAGTGGTATGCTAATGTGATGTGATATGAGATGTAAGCTTGTACGTGGCAAATGTTATTATATGTTGAATAAGCAACACACACTCCTGCATCAATTAATGAGAAATATATGAAATGAGTTTGAGTGATGGTATGCTATTGTAATCACCTAAATACCTTGATGCGTATGATTATGAAGGGTGATGGAACTGTCCTAATGCGTATGATTATGTGTGACGATGCCCGATTAAGTTTGGATGCCCTCACATTAATGGGATATCGTTTGCAGTTAGATTTCGGAACAAAACTTCTCAACTAGAATGCTATCCTAAGGCATATGCATGAGCGGGATGATGCCGTGCTTGTCACGCCCCGGATCCTTGAGTGCGCGCACATCCCTCGTTGGCCGGGATTGATTGATCGTGTGATGGTTAAGTGAACCCATCCCCAATGTGCGTCAGTGTATCAACTTGTGCGAGCAATAATCTATATCAGCTTGTGTGATCAATAATATGTATTAGCTTGTGCGAGCAATAATTTGTATTAGCTTGTGCAAGCAATAATCTATATCAGCTTGTGTGAGCATTAATCCTTAGCTACGCCAGAAAACCAATGTGTGATTGATTGTGCGAGCAATAATCGAATTGAAAAGTGTGATTGATTGAAATCGAAGTGCCGAATTATGGGGCGAAATTGTGTGGTACGGTATGAGATGTTTCATAACGATTTAGTCTTATAATTGGGACCCCTAGATCGATTGTATTGATGTATCGATGGCATTGATTGAATTGATCAATTGATCGATTGTATGGATTGAATTGAATTGAATTGATTGATTGATTATGTGAATTGTACTAACATGCAAGAGGAACTAAAGTGAGGTAAGTCCTCTATCTTTTGTGCATAGACTGCTGGAGTTTAAGGGGTGAGCTTGCTGAGACATTATTTCACCCCATCGTGGGCTCAATTCTTTACAGGTCCTTAGATGGCGGCCCTGCCAGTTCATTATGGTCAGCCTCGGAGGGTTATCGAACAGGTGACTTAATTTCCTTGTTCCCGGAGGCCACGGGATCTGGGTCTACGAGCTCGTAGTGATCACCGTCTAGGTCGATGAGGGCCTACCTGAGAGGGTACCTTATCAATTTAGGGCATGGTTTTGCTGTGGGCTCAATGGATACAAATTTGGTCCCCTCCAGGGTTTTGAAGTCCTAGCTGCGGTAGCAGATGTTGCTTTTGGAGAGGGTACAATTGACCATCCTGATGGTTGTGAAATTGTTTCCTACTTTTCTATCTCGTGTTGGTTGCTGTCAGGAATTATCGTTTTGCTTCCGCATGTGCAATAAAATGAATGCGTCGGCGAAGTGTCTTAGGACATCACAATTTAATCGACCATTGAGGGATGTGCACGCGCTCGAGGATCGGGGCTTGATAGTAGAGGTGCTAGGCCAACCCCTCAAACCCACGTGGAAATGTGTGGCTAGCTAAGCTTTTGGTTGTAGAAGAAATTAACCCATAACGGTTCACGTATGGGCAAAAATAAATGAAGTGTGCTTTGATGTATGTAAATGTTTTATGCTATCCCTATTTTGATTTGGTTGGGTGATTTGTTTCTACTTCCACTTGTGCATAATTAAACAAGAATATTGTGATGGATCGGCGACGTCTCTTGGGACATTGCAATCAAATGGCCTAAAGGTGTCATGCCCCGATCCTCCAAGAGCGTGCCCATTTCTCAGCGGTCGATTAAATAGCAACATCTCATAACACGTCGCTGACCCATTCATTTTAATGCGAATGCGGAAGTGAATAAATAAATCACTAAACAACAACAAGATGGGATAGAAAAGCAGGGCCATAAATCTTTTTAACCATAACACACTTATATATACATACCAAACTATCATATACAATACTAGTCGATATATATGTACAAGGTCTGCAAAAAGGTGGGGTAGAGGCTACAAATCTTCAAGCATTCGAGTCTTCCTTAGAATACATTGAGGATCCTAGATCCGATAGATATAGGTCCACCATTGAACCACCCGGAGGGTCGACTGTCCCTTTTTCCAAAAATGACCTCCAACACATACACAGGTATCTTAAATTCCGGTATGCAACCTTCTCTCTGTCCATTCCGTGCATGTCGGTATCATGATCTGTATTGATGGGGTACTTTATGGGGTAGAGTCTCATCAACCTAGACCACGGACTTTATGAGCTCATAGACCCATCCTCTTGAGCTCCCATGAAGTGGGATGTAACATACCTGCTCTGTGACCTTCTTCGGCTATCCAAAATGCTCGGGAGGAGCTGCCATCTAAGGACCTGAAGATGTTATCCCACAATGGGGTGAGACGACGTCTCAGCAAGTTCACTCCCTAAGTACAAACACTAGGAAGAAAATATGTCCCAACGGTTGCTTAAGCACAAACACGAGTCAAAGGACTTACCTTTGCCTATGTTCCTTTCTACAAGTCAGTACAATTTGCAAATTCAATGAACCACTTCAACACATCAAAGCAACAAACCAGATCGAGTCATCGATCAATTGACTCAGTCAATCCTATGTCATCAAGACCATCTCTCGGTCCACTCATTCAATATTATCTATCTAGTTTGATCATATCAAAAACTGCTCACTCTAAGCTGAAGATAGATAGTATAACTCACCAAAAGCTAATAATAAACAAAGCTCACTAGAAGCTAATAACAGAGTATACTGCTCACCCTAAGCAGATATATCAAGGCCCGCAGGTTGATATAATATACTTCCAATGTTCACAAAAAGTTGCTAAGGTATTTTGTTCACCCAAAGCTGATATATTAAAGCTCGCAGGCTGATATAGTATATCAGTATGCTGCTCACCCTAAGCTGACACATCAAGCCCGTAGGCTGATATAGTATACCATCCTGATTTTCTAACAATTTCATCATTTTTATTATACCCAATAAAAATAACCGTGTGTGGATACACAATTGTCCTTAGCCAAAATACAATATTTTCCCCTTTTGAAAATTCCACTAATTTCAATAGTCCATAAACACATTTCTGGCGTTATAAACTGACGCTCAATATTTTCTAATTAGATACCGAAAAAATTAAATTTTGAGATAAATACCCCAAAATCACAATTCACACTCAAATTGCATAAATTAGCATCCAAATAAGTAAACCAACCACACCATTGCAATCAACATGAAATTCTGATCACCGGTTATCCCCGTTATTCTAACCACTTAACATGCAATATTGAACGATTAAATCGCTAATCCATTTTAACTAACCACCTAGTCCAAGTTTAACCTAAACTAATCAACCATTAAGTATAATTAACTCTCTAAGCAGAGATTAGTGAGTAAATTCACTAGATTAGCGATCCAACAGGACCACGGCGATAGCAAGGCGGAGAGGGGCCACAAACTCCAAAACGGGAGCACCTTCCAAGGCAAGGAAAGGGTCCAAAGCGGGCCGAATAGTGCAAGGTAGACCTAGGGCTTCTCGGTTCTATTCGTGGGTCGAAGGGGCTGCTCTGGGGATTGGTTGGGCTGGAAACGGCCAAGGCGGGTTGGCAACGGGCTGTAGTGGCTAGGCGGGGCTTTGGTAGCTTGGACGGTGACTCACGGCAGCTCAGGCAATGGGAACGACTTGCGACAGTGGCTGGATGGGCTTAAGGGACGAATTGGACGTGGGAGGGGATGGGACGGCTCGGTTCACGCGGGGATTGCCTTGGCTTGACCCCACTTGCTAGATGGCTTCCTTAGTAGTTTTTCCAGCCCGTTAGCTTGCCTTAGAAGCCATTGAGATGGTCCAAAATGTTGAGGGCATGGGGGCTACGAATTTTGTACAAATTTCCCTCAATTCCTCTCTAATTTCTACTTGAATCAAATCAATTTGGCCCTCAAAACTTCCACCATCGCGTCCTCGATCAAATTAACATTTTTCCTCACCAATGAAACCAACTTGCATCTCAAAAATGCGATAAAAAACGGTCCCCTAAATTTTCCGGACAAAAACGACCATATATTGACTTTTCGCAAAAAACCTCGGTTTGCAGAAAAATCTTTGGAGGATGAGTCAATGTTCCTAAAATGACTTGTGACATGACAGAATTTTCAATTTTTGAAATCGGATTCAAATTCGCGGCTAATTTCATTCTGGTGCGATTTTAGCGTGACCTAGGCTATTATGTAGCTTTCAGAAATTTTTAGTGCAATTGACATATGGTCAATTTTCTTCGTGCCACAATGAACCTCTTCAACACATTGACGACTCTTGGTTGTCGTGAAAATCTCGAGGTTTCAATTACTGACACAGGGTACCAAAATAACAGAAAAATCAATTTAGTACTAATCGACGAGAATTTTGTAATTTTGTGGAATCACCCACATTTAGCCGCACATCTCTGTCAAACCGACCTATCTCTGATCTCTAATCAACTTTTAACTATGCCGTAATGATCTCTACAAATAAGCGGTGGTCGAGTAGTTGATTCCTAGTCGAATTCTCAAGCCTATTGCATTAAAACCCCTTAATGACTTTTCTTACCTTTACAAAAAAAAACCCCCTTAATGACTTCCTCAGATAGTCTAGTTATCTGAGGAGTGATCAGCTCAGAGAATAGCACTATAGGCGCGTCAATGAAATGCTCGATTTACTCAATTGAAAACAGAATTGAAATTTCAGGATATTACAACATTTCCCCTCTTATAAAAATTTTGTCCTCGAAATTTAAACCATTACAATACTTTAAACAAAAATGTGGGGGTACAATCGTCTCATCAACTCCTCGCTCTCCTAGGTTGCTCCTTCAGTGCCATGGTGTTGCTAGACCACTTTGACCAACGGGATAGTCTTAGTACGCAGAATTTGTTCTTTTCAATCCATAATATGAACCGGGCTTTCCACGTATGACACTCTGTCGTCCACGTCCAATTTCTTGAAATTAAGTACATGGGTCGGGTCAGGCTCATACTTCCTCAACATCGACATGTGAAAGACGTCATGCACTTACGCTAGCCTCGGCAGCAATGCAAGACAATATGCTGGGATCCCAATTCTCTCTAGAATCTCAAATGGACCTACGTATCTCAGACTCGATTTTTCTTTCTTGCCAAAGCGCGAAGTACCCCTCATTGGTGACACCTTCAAAAAAACGTGATCACCAATTTGGAATTCCAATGGTCTTCGGCGCTTATCTATGTAACTTTTCTAGAAGCTTTGAGCGGTCTTTAATCTGCCTCTGATGACTACAACTGCATCCATTGACTACTGAACCAACTTTGGGTTTGTTATCTTTCTTTCCCCGACTTCAAAAGGAGCCATCTGGGTGCTCTGCTAGTAATTGTTGTTGTAGGCAAACTCAATAAGGTGAAGTTGTTCCTCCCAGCTTCCCTTGAAGTCCAGCACGCAAGCTTGCAGCATGTCTTTGAGGGTTTGAATCGTCCTCTCAGACTGGCCATATGTCTGAGGATGATATGCCGTACTATATTGTAGCTTCATTCCTAAGGCAGCCTACAAACTCTTCCAAAAAACAACTATGAATCCCGGGTCTCGGTCTAAAGTAATTGTCACCGGCACTCCTTGTAGACGAACGATTTGACGCATGTACAACTTTGCATGCCTGTCCAAGTCCAAATCCTTTCATACTGCGATGAAATGATCCAACTTCGTTAGTTTGTCAACCACTACCCTAATGGAATCATTACCCCTCTGACTCCTCGATAAGCCCGTCACAAAGTCCATTGTGATATGCTCCCATTTCCACTCTAGAATCTCGAGAGGTTGCAGAAGTCCTCCCGGCTTACAATGTTGTGCCATCACTTGCTGACACATCAGACACTTGGCAACATGCTTGGCAATGTCTGCCTTCATACCGAACCACCAATAGTGTTGACGCAGATTCTGATACATCTTCGTACTATCAAGATGAATGTTGTAACTGCTATGATGAGCTTCTGATAAAATCTCATCTCTAAGCTTTGCATCGTCAGATCCACACAATCATCCTAGGAACCTTAGTGTTCCATCTTCAAAAATCTAAAAGTTAGCCTTCCTTTTGTCAGTGTCCTCTTGTAGAATCTTCTAAGCATCTGGGTTTGTCAGTTGAAGTGTCTTGATTCTAATCTAAATATCTGGCTCAATTCTGAGGATTGCTGCAAGTTCCAAGTCATGCGTCGGGTAGTTTTGTTCATGAGGCCTCAGTTGATGGGAGGCGTATGCAACAACCCTACCATGTTGCATTAGCACGCAACCCAATCCTTTGAATGACGCATCACTATAAATCTTGTATTCTCTAGGACCAGATGGAATAGTCAGCACAGGTGCAGTAGTCAGCTTATGCTTAAGCTCTTGGAAACTACGCTTGCACTTGTTTGTTCACACAAACTTCTCTTCCTTCTTTAGGAGTCGGGTCAACGACGAAGCCAAAGCTGAAAATCCTTCCACGAACCGTTTGTAATACGCTGTTAAACCCAAGAAACTTCTGATCTTTGTCATTGTAGTCAGTCTTGGCCAGTTGATCACTGCTTCAATCTTGGCTAGGTCCACGGAGATTCCTTCGCCTGAAATCACGTGGCCTAAAAAACTCTACTTGAGTCAACCAAAACTCGCACTTACTGAACTTGGCATACAATCCATCAATCATCAGAGTCTGCAGTACCATTCTCAGATGACTCTCATGCTCCTCAGTCACCTGATTGAGTTGACGATAGTTGATGCACAAGCGTAACGAACCAGCTTTCTTCTTCACGAACAAAACTGGTGCTCCTCAAGGTGATGCGCTAGGACGTATGAATCCCTTATCCAACAATTCTTGCATTTGCACCTTCAGTTCTTTTAACTCAGATAACGCCATCCGGTAAGGAGCCTTAGAGATTGGCTCTGTCCTGAGTGCTAATTCAATCACGAAATCGATCTCTCTCTCTAGCGAGAAGCCTAGCAATTCTTTCGGGAATACATATGGAAATTCTTGTACCACTAAGATGTCTTCGATCTTTAGCTCCTCAATTGATGTATCCAAGGCAGTTGCTAAGTAACCTTGACAACCCCGTCTAACAAACGGATTGCCTCAAGCGACGAGATCAATGAAATCGAGGGTCCTCCTCGGCTTCCAACAAACTCAAAACTTTCACCCCCCCTAACGGGTTAAACTGAATTGCTTTACGATAACAGTCCATCTTAGCTCATTGCTTGGTGAGCCGGTCTATGCCAATTATTAAATCAAAGTCATACATGGCTAGGACTAATAGGTCTATCCTCCCCTCTCGCTAACTTGCAACCAGAACAACACAATGCAGACAACACCTTATCCTTTAACGGTGTAGATATGCTAACCATTGATTCTAACAACTCAAGACTTAATCCTATCAACTTAACATACTGCTCGACAATAAAAGAATGAGTTGCGCCAAGGTCAAATAAAGCATAAGCAGCATAATCATTAAGTAAAACTGTACTTGTAATCACATCAAGCGCATCCTCTACCTGATCTCTGGTGATGGCATACACTGTGTCATACCCTGATCCTCAAGCACGCGCACATCCCTTACCTTGGTCGATTTTAAGTGTGATATCCTAGGACTATGTATCGCCAACCCTTTCATTTTAAATAAGCACATGCGGAAGTAATTATAAATCCCCAGACAATAAAACAATGGGATAGGAAAGCATGCCATATTTTTTATACTGAAATTCATAACCACACTTTTATACATTAGCACAACCCACAGTATATTTCACAATACCATGCACGACTTTCTAGGCTCACACTTATCTACATGTATACAGGGATCACAAAAGGGATGGGATCTCAATCCTCATCCAGATCGTACTCAAGATCCTTCTCTAGATCATCTTCTTCTTCAAAATCTTCCTCCTCCTCTGGTTTCACATCAGGGTTCTCCTCCTCAGATTCCTCCTCCTTAAGCTCCTCATCAGGGTCCTGAAATCGTTATACAATAACCATTAAGACCACGTCTCAACAAGTTCTACCCCATAAAACTCGATTAGTAAACCAATACGCTAACCGGGCTGCCTATGCACACACGGGTCAGAGGACTTACCTTGGCATCAAATTCTACCTACAAATTAGCACAGTTCAATAGGCACCCAAGCAATTACATCACAGATCGATATCTTGATCAATCGACCTAGTCAATTACATGTTAGTTGGACCCTCTCTAGGTCAGTTCCAATAGTATGCCTAGTCACCAAATCACATGTACATTTTCAGGCGCCATTTTCACCAACTGACATACCATCACCGACCCCATGCGTTTTCACTAATGATATCCTCAATCACCAAATCACCGAATCACCGACCCCGTGCGTTTTCCCATTAGTATGCCTAGTCACCAAATCCCATGTACATGTACAATTACATGTTAAGGTGCCGTTTTCACTAATGATATCCTCAATCACCGAATCACGTGTCTTTTCTAGGGCGTCGTTTTCGCCAAGGTGATGTATGTAATAGACAGCACTCGTGCGTTCTTTAAGACATCGTTTTCACCAGTGATATTCTTAATCACTAAACCACATATGTTTATAAGTTACGTACATTCTTTCTCTCTGACACCATTTTCGCCAACGTGACATACTTTTATGTGCATTCTTTAAGGCGTTGTTTTTGCCAATGATACTCCCAATCACCGAACCACGTACCTGATTAGTCTCAGCCAAGAATATTCCCAGTTCACTCTGATAATTCCCTCTTTCTATTTAGCTCATCAACACACCATTGATGCCACACAACCACACTCGGCCATCTACCAATCAATTATTCAAATTGAACTCAATTTCAATCAATTTAGGAATAATTCCTCAAATCGCACAATCAATTCAATTCAACGTCACGTAAAGTTCAAATAAATAAACGGGTTGTACCATGACAATCAGCATAAAATTCGGTCGTCGGCTACCCCAGCCTTATTTTCGAAAAATAAATAAATAAATAAGTTTTGAAAATTAATAATTAAATACTAAAAATCCAATTTAGGCCCGTAATGCCTAATTGGAGCTCGAGACGGGTCAAAAAAATTCTAAGATGCATCCAATAAATAGTAGTACGAGTCTACTTGCTAATTACACAATCCAATTGCCTAACATGTATTGTAATTAATTAATAATCACTAATCTACTCTAATCAACCACATAATTGTACTTAATTAAATCTAATCAACCCTTAAGCATAATTATCAAACTAAGCAAGGATTAGTGAGCAAAACTCACCGAAATAACACGCGAGTCGGTTCAAACCAACGGGAACGGTGCGGGGAACAACAAACTCCAAAGCGGACCTAGAAACCGAGGCCCGGAACACCTCCAAAGCGGGCCTAGAACCTAGCTGGAAACCCACACTGAAACTTGCTACTCTAGGCTGGAAAATGAAGAAAAATTACTTGGTTACGGCGGAACTTGCTCAGGAATGAAGGAATATACCAACCCGAGCCTAGATGGAGCTTTACTGGTGAAGAAACGAAGAAAACCAGCTTTGGTTGAGCTTCCACAAACCAAAAACAACATGGGGGAGAGAGAGAGAGAGAGAGAGACGGCCAAGGGGATGGCGGTGCTCGGCCAGGCGGGTGTGCATGCGAGGGGCGAGGGCAGCATCGGCACAGCGACGGGCGGCTTGGCGTGGACGGCTGCTACTCTCTTCCTTGTTGTGCTGGTTGGCGTCACAAATGGGGGAGGGAGAGAGAGGTTGGGCGGCCAAGAAGAAGGAAAGAGGAGAGGATAAGAGAGAGAGGAAAGGAGGGGCCCTTGGCTTGATACTTTCCACAACAGATATCTCCCATAATGATCCTAGGCCAAGCATTATCCTTTGGCCTCCATTGAACCACCCAAGCACTCCCCACAATATCTCAATTGGTCCAAAATGCTAGGGGGAAGAGGGAGCTACGAAATTGGGAGAAGATGGCTTTAATTGGATATAATTCTCTCTTGATTCAACCTCAAATGGCCTCAATAAAATAAATCCATGCTTGCTTAATCACCATAGCATTTTTCCTCACCCATATATCCATCTTGCTTTCTAAATTTGCCATAAAAAAAACCCTCGGCTTTTTCTGCACAAAAACGGCCTAGCAACAAGTTTTTTCCAAAAAGTCTCAGTTGTTAGAAAAATCTTCTAAGACTGAGCCGTGGGTCCTAGAATTTATTGTGACATGACAGAACCTTCAATTTCTGAAATCGGACTTGAACTGGAGGTTAATTTTCATTTGGCGCATTTTTAGCGTGACCTAAACTACCAGGTAATTTTCATAATTTTTTAGGGTGAATGACCTGTGGTCGATTTTCTTTGAGCCACTACGAATCCACTCGACTTGATGGTGACTCTCGATTGTCGTGAAAATTTTGAGGATTCAATTATGGACACAGGGTATCAAAATGATAGTAAAATCATATTAGAATCGGTCGACGAGAATTTTCCAATTTAGTGGAGTCACCCATGATCGGCTACACATCTTAGTCAAACAGACTTATATCTGATCTCAAATCGATTTTTAACTGTGCCATAATGGCCTCTAAGATAAGCACGGTTGAGAAGCCGATTCCCGATCAAGTTCTCAAGTCTATTTGCTTTAAAGTCATTAATAGCTTCCTCAGATAATCTAGTTATCTCGAGAATGATTAGCTCTGAGAACAGCCCTATAGGTGTGTCAATGAAATACCCGATTAATTCAGTAGAAAACATGATTGAAAATCTAGGATGTCACACACTATCCCTTGAGCTAGGGGTCTGTTTTATCCACCCTACGGTGCGTACTACGACGTGTATCCTCTGATCTAACCCATCGATGGCGACGACGGTAATTGCTATTGTCCTCTCGGTCTTTTAGCACAATCTCTAGCCTTGTGACCTTGTTGGCCACATTCAAAACAAATGCCTGGTCTTCAAGGGCACGGAGCTATACCATGTCACATTCCATAGAAGCGACACATGCCATTTTGATTTGGCGCTGGCTTTCCAATTCCACCCTTCCTACTGGGCGAAACATGGAACATTCCTCCAATCATGGGCCTCTTTCCATGTCGATTCCCATCTCTATTCGAATTAAACCTCGATCTAGATGAGGCTGCTTACTCGCTTAGACTTCTCCAGTAGCTGAGCTCGGTTGTACACCTCACGATAATCCTTTAGATCCAGCAGTACCAGTGACTGTTTCAGCTCAAGTCGAAGGCCATTCCTGAACCTTTGAGTCTTGTCTTCTGGATCCTCTATCAACCTTGAAGCATACTGAGAAAGCTCCACGAACTTGACCTCATACTAGTCAACATTCATCATCCTTTGGCGGAGGCATTGAAATTCCTCCATCTTCTGTTCTCGGGCGCTACCTGAAAAGTACTTGTTGTTAAAGGCTCTAAGGAAAGCATCCCACACCAAGACCACGCATTCTAGAAATACTATGTCTCTGGCGGCCCTCCACCAGGTATTTATGTTACCCTACAGTTGATATACAACCAGGACAACTTTCTCTGCCTCCGTGCACATTAGCAGTGCAAAGGCCCTCTCCGGATCTTGAGTCCAAAGTGATGCAGTCTTTGGATCTCCAGTACTGGTGAACCACGGCGGGTTTAGCTTCAGGAACTGCTCCACCAACTTATGGATCAGTCTCTCCCTCTCCACAACTATGTTCTCAACTGGAACTTCGACAGATATAGCAACGGTGGCGGCCTTAGTAGCGGTGGCAACAGCAGCAGTAGTGGTAGCTTGAGTGCTGGCGACAGTGGCGGCGGCTTGGTTCTAGGCTTGCTGCCCCATTAAATCTCTCATCGCTTCAAGTGCTTGCATGATCCCTTCAAACTTGGGATCACCAAGGGCTGCTACCTTGGCACCAATAGGAGGTGGTGCTACTCCACTGGCGCTAGCCTAAGCTGGCGCTCTACCACAGCCTCCTCGGATACCGACCCTTGTTGGCGTTCTACCTCGAGTAATAGGCCTTATAGTATGCTTTCTAGGAGTCCTCTACTCCTGATCACTCATTTGCAAGTTTTCTATTGAAACCTGCCTTCCAATTCCACACTGAATTAGAAGCTAAGCGATGCACATAAACAAACAATTCTACCACTCAGCTATTACAAACATGCACTAGCATAAAATAAAGACCTTTTCTACTAACTATCCCATGATTCATCGCACCTTATCATTCCAACCACTAACTTTACTTTGATACCACTAAACGGGGATGTCACACCCCGATCCTCCGAGTGCGTGCCCATCCCTTAGCAGTCGATTAAATAGCGATGTTCTAGGACACGTCGCCAACCCATTCATTTTAAAGTGCATGCGAAAGTGAATAAACAAATCCCCAGACAACAACAAGATGTGATTGAAAAGAAGGGCCATAAATCTTTCAAACCACAACACACTTATATATACATACCAAACTATGTCATATACAATACCACTCAATATATATGTACAAGGTTTGCAAAATGGGGGGGGGTAGAGGCTATAGATCTTCAAGCATTCAAGTCTTCCTCAGAATACACCAAGGATCCTGGATCCGATAGATATGGGTCCACCATTGAACCACTTGGAGGGTCGATTGCCCTTTTCCAAAAGCAACCTCCAGCACATACACGGGTATCTCAGATTCAGGTATAAGACCCCTTTTTTCTGTCCATTTCACGCACGTTGGTACCATGATCTGTATTGATGGGGTACCTTATGGGGTAGAGTCTCATCAACCCAGACCACAGACCTTATGAGCTCATAGACCCATCCTCTTGGGCTCTCATGAAGTAGGATGTACGATACTTGTCTGTGACCTTCTTCGGCTGTCCAAAATGCTCAGGAGAAACTGCCATCTAAGGACCTGAAAATGTTATCCCATAACGGGGTGAGATGACATCTTAGCAAGTTCACTTCCTGAGTCCTGACTAGGAAGAAAATATGCCCCATGGGCTGCCTAAGCATAAACACGAGTCAGATGACTTACCTTTGCCTTCATTCCTTCTTCCAAGTTAGTACAATTTTCAAATTCAACGAATCACTTCAACACATCAAAGCAACAAACCAAATCGAGTCATCGATCAATCGACTTAGTCGATTCCATGTCATCTAGACCATCTCTCGGTCCACTCATTCAATACTATCTATCCAGTTTGATCATATTAAGAATTGCTCACCTTAAGCTGAAGATAGATAGTATAGCTTACCCAAAAGCTGGCAATAAACATAACTCGCCAGAAGCTGATAATAGAGTATACTGTTCATCCTAAGCTGATATATCAAGGCCTGCAGGCTGATATAATATACTCCCAATGCTCACCAAAAGTTGACATATCAAACCCCGCAAGCTGATATAGTATACTGGTATACTGCTCATCCTAAGCTAACATATCAAGCCCACAGGCTAATATAGTATACCATCCTGATCATCTAACAATTTCACCATTTTTATCATACTCGATAAAAATAATCGTGTTTGGATATACGGTCGGCTTTAACCAAAATACATTATTTTCCCCTTTTAAAAATCCTACTAATTCCAATAGTCCATAAACATATTTTTGGCGTTGTAAACCGACACCCGATATTTTCTAATTAAATGCTGAAAATATTAAATTTTGAGATAAATACCCCTAAAATCACAATTCACACTCAAATTGCACAAATTAACACTAGATAAGTAAACCAACCACACCGTTGCAATTAGCACAAAATTCCGATCACCGTCTATCTCGGTCTAATTTTCGAAAAATAATAATTAATTAAATAATTACAAAATTTAATTAATAAATACCAATAAATAGAAAAAATGCACACTTAGGCCGGAAAAGCCTAAATAAAAGCCAAAACGGGCCCGGAAAAATTCCGACCCATTCAAATAAATATTAAGACTTATCTACTTGCTAATTGCACTACTCTAACTACCTAACATGCAATATCGAACGATTAAATCGCTAATCTGTTCTAACTAACCACATAATTTAAGCTTAACCTAAACTAATCAACCATTAAGTATAATTAACTCCCTAAGCAGAGATTAGTGAGTAAACTCACTGGATTAGCGATCCAACGGGACCACGGTGACAGTGAGGCAGAGAGGGGCCACAAACACTAAAGTGGGAGTACCTTTCAAGGCTGGGAAAAAGGGTCCAAAGTGGGCCAAATAGTGCAAGGCAGACCCAGGGCTTCTTGGTTCTGTTCGTGGGCCGAATGGGCTGCTTCGGGGACCGATTGGGCTGGAAATGACCAAGGTGGGTTGGCGACGGGCTGCAGCGGCTAGGCGGGGCTTTGGCAGCTTGGACGATGACTCACGACGACTCAGGCGACGGGAACGACTTGCGACGATGGTTGGACGGACCTGAGGGACGAGCTGGATGCTGAAGGGGATGGGACGGCGCATGGGATTGGCGCGGTTCATGCGAGGACTCACGATAGCAGCGATAGCACTAGGCGACTCTTGCGGGTTGCTCAATGGTGGAAGGAGGCTGAGCTCGGTTTCTCTGGGATTTTTGAAGGCTTCAAGCTTGCTGGAATGGAGGGCTTGATCGGATGGAGAAGAAAGGGACCAAAACTAAGCTTGGAGGGGGCCACTTCTCTCTCTTTCTATCCTCTTGTCTCCTTGGCTTGACCCCACTTGCTAGCTAGCTTCCTCAGTAGTTTTTCCAGACCATTAGCTTGCCTTAGAAGCCATTGAGATGGTCCAAAATATTGAGGGCATGGAGGCTATGAATTTTGCACAAATTTCCCTCAATTCCTCTCCAATTTCTACTTGAATCAAATCAATTTGGCCCTTAAAACTTCCACCATCGCGTCTTCGATCAAATTGACATTTTTCCTTGCTAATGGAACCAACTTGCATCCTAAAAATGCGATAAAAAATGGTCCATTGAATTTTTCGGGCAAAAATGGCCTTGTATTGACTTTTCGCCAAAAACCTCGGTTTGCAAAAAAAATTTCGGAGGATGAGTCAACGTTCCTAAAATGACTTGTGACATGACAAAACTTTCAATTTCTAAAATCGGATTCAAATTCCCAGTTAATTTCAATTTGGCGCGATTTTAGCGTAACCTAGGCTACCGGGTAGCTTTTAGAAATTTTTAGTGCAATTGATCCGTGGTCTATTTTCTTCCAGCCATAATGAACCTCTTTGACACATTGGCAACTTTCGATGGTCGTGAAAATCTTGAGGTTTCAATTACGAACACAAGGTACCAAAACGACAGAAAAATCAGTCTAGCACCAGTCGATGAGAATTTTGTAATTTGGTGGAATCACCCACGTTTAGCCACACATCTCTGTTGATCCGACCTATCTTTGATCTCTAATCGACTTTTAACTATGCCGTAATGATCTCTGCAGATTAATACGGTCGAGTAGTCGATTCCTAGTCGAATTCTCAAGTTTATTGCATTAAAACCCCTTAATAACTTCCCCGGATAGTCTAGTTATCTCAAGAGTGATCAGCTTAGAGAATAGCATTATAGATGTGTCGATGAAAGGCCCGATTTACTCGATTGAAAACATAATTGAAATTTCTGGATGTCATATAAGGAATGAGGGATACTGTGCACTTTAGGGTCAAGGAGTGACACCCTATGTATATTTGCATGTTCTCATGACAAATTCTAGGTTTGCATCATGTTTAGGCCCGGTTCTACTGTGTGGCACCCCTCGATGGCCCCTGATCTGTTAGGGTCACCACAGGTACTTGTCACTCATCCCACTACATACCAGTAAGGTAATTTTTATAATTAAAATGAAACCATAGTTCATAGGTATTGATCAACAGAATTCTTTTCCATTTTTTTTTTTTGTAAAGGTTCCAAATATAGTTCATTAGCGGAAGCATAAACGTATCTCACCAATCCTCACTTCAATAACAATAATGCAATGCACACCACCTATGCTCCAAATGAAAAGAAAAAGCCGAGTCACTTTTATTTATATTTTCACGATGGATATTTCGGGTCGGTAAAGAAAAGGCCAAGATTTTTAACTATACTTGGCTATAACTCAAAAGAGAACTCAACCCTACATCAACCATGTACACCCCTCCATCAACAAGCGTCGGCTATCCCCAAAAAGTGTCAGCTCCCACCAACTATACGTACCATCACACCCAACTCGGTGCATCGGGCGGCGGTGGTGGCAGCATCCCTAGCATCACTCCACCACACCGAACATAAACAGACAAAAACTCCTGGATAACTGGGCCATCAGCAAGACCCACATCGTACATCACTAAGACACAAACTCGAACATACACCATACTAGGTACACTAGTACAGGAATGCTCTGTGCACTCCACCTCGACATCAGATGGCAATCCATAATAGGTACCGCGTGCAACTGGTAGCAAAGGCATCTTTCTAATATGAAATGTTAATCCCCAAAAGGGGTGAGTACAACCATTTAGTAGTAAAGATTCACCAAACTACACAATGTATCAAACAGAACAATCAAGGTATCAAGAATAAAACACATATCATTCATGCATTCAAGCATACCTTACCTTACAGCTATGCATATATCACCATGCAACGTGCATAAATCACCATGCACTTGTACTTATATCATCGAGCAGCCATGCATATCATCATGCAACGTGCATATACCACAATGCACTGATACATGTATCATCAAGCATGCCAAACTTATATCACCAAGATTCATATCATCCATGCTATCAAGCATACATCCATGTGCATGATTCGATTCTCGATCTTTATCTTTCAATTAGATCACATCATTTTTCTTTCCAAGGACCAATGTTTGCATTCCACAATTTATTGCTCGCATCCAACTTGGCATTGCGAGGAACCTCCGGCACACACCTTCGGGCATCCGGCACACACACTCCGGGCATCTCGTACCCCAACTAGCATCAGGAGGTATCCCCCCGGCACACACCTTCGGGCATCTCGAAACTCCCGAGGACATTCGGCACACACCTCCGAGCATTCGACACACACACTCCGGGCATCCCAACACTCCCGGGGCATCCCAACACTCCCGGGGCATCGTCGGCTCACACCTCCGACGATCTTGTTATTATTTCAATTTATATTCACATGTATCTCAATTTCAACATGGCATTTGATGCAACAATATCAAAGGTCTCAACCAGCTTTTAATGTCATATAACATGTCATATGTCACTACATATGCAGCATAATCAACCACTCAAGACATTATATCACATGGAGCAATTTCATTTATTTTTGAAAATACAGCAAATTTCGGATAAAAACAGATTGCACTCCTTTGGTCATAATTCTTGAAAATTTAGTAAACAACCTTAATAAATTCTAAAAAATTTGACATGTTATATACAAGATCTAGAGGAAAATATTCCATGAATGACACCATATCAAAAGAACATCATACAATTCGGTACAGTCCACACATCACAGTCTTTAAAATTTCGGAATATTGCCATGCATAGTTTTATTCACAAATTCGGTAAAAATCCTAAATCAATTCCAAAAATTCTGAAATTTTTATATGTTATATAAGAAATCCAGAAGTAAATATTTCATGAAGAACTCGAAACCATATTCATGATAGATTAAAATATATAATAACCATAACCGTCTATAACCCTCGGCACCGAATTCCAGTTCTAACCGTTTTAAATAAAAATTGTTTCACCAATCTAAAATCATCCATTTCCTCTAAATTTTTAGTATGTTACTCCTTAACATGTAATCTTCAACTTTCATTCATAACACGAGATCGAATTTCAACCGGAAAATTTTATAAAATTCACAGAATCACACTAGGTCAGCATTACGATTTTCAGATCTAACTTCTTCAAAGAAAAATAGTTTCACCCGTATATATTTGTTAATTTCTTCTGAAATTTTGATATGTTACTCTCTAAGAAGTTTTCTACAACTTTCATCAAGAAGTCGAAATGAAATTCCAACTAAAAAGTCGTATGTAGCTCAAGAATTCATCAAAGGTCGAACTGCCTTTCTAGAAAACAGAATGCAAGGCTACCATATTTCCCTAGAGCTTCGAATTTCTTCACTTCTACCACAACCAAAGTTTATCATCCCTCACAACACATATCACAGCAGCAAATGGTAGGTTTTAGGACTCTACTTGCCTCTAATCCAAGCACAAAACACATCGACAAGGATGGCGGGGCAAGGCGGCGAACTCCTCCTCCTCCTTCCTCTTCTTCTCTCACTTGCTCGCTCTTTCCCTTTCTCTCTTCTCTCTTTCTCTCGGACGGTCACTCTCTCTCTCTTCCCCCCTTTCTCTTCGTGCGACACCCCTCTCTTTCTCTCCCTTTCCTCGCTTAATCCACCCCCCTCTTCCTCTCTAATTTTCTTCCTTTCAATGATTAACAATCATTGATCTTGCATGCCGGTGCCACTTGGCTCTATGGGAGGAACACTTGGTAATTTTTCATGCAAGAGGGGCTTCATCCGGCTGGGCTTGGACCAGCCTTGGTTGACGGCAGCTCCTCCTCCTTTGGGCTTTGTGGGGTAGGCCAAAAGGGCCGAATGGTGGGGTCTTGTGGGCTGGTCTTGGCCTAAAAGTTTTGGCCCACTCTTCTCTAATTTTTCCCATTTAATCACCACCTAATTTCCCATTCATATAAATACTTAATTTCCCTTATTCACTTGGCCATAAAAGCTTGCAACATCAATTAATAAATTCTAGCCTATAAAACACATGGCCAATGATAGAATTTTCTTTCCTATCAAATAATTATCCATTAAAAGCTTGGCCATAAATCTTATTGCAAATTATGGATTAAATGGCTACAATACAATTTGATGGTACTTCCATCACTTATTCATAGGCCTTAATGTATCTGGAGGTCGCCATGAATTTTGGGATGCCACATACTGTTGTAGCTCGTTTGTTGCCGTAGGGTGTATTTAGTCTAGTTTAGGCCTTAAGTTATTCATGAAGGAAAATGAAAGGAATTAAAAGAAGATGGAAATATAGGAAATGCATTTAGATAACATCTGCATCATAAAACTTAGTTTTCAAGCTTAATTTCATTCTATTTTTTTAAATATGTCATTGTCATCATCTAGCTAGGGATCCGCATCCATTAGACTAGGTTGGTTACACATTTAAATTCATTCATAGCTCATTGGAGTCCAGTCGCGGGTCTTAATAATCAACCCATGTTTAATTTTGCCAGATATGGCTCGAGTTCTCTCCTTTACGGCACTATATTGTTTTGATATTGTTAGATTCTGTATGATTGTCTAAATGACTCATGATTACTTGTCTTATGTATCTTAAGGGATAAAAGGGATAGATAGACTCCTGAGTCTTACTTACCTTCTAATTGATCCGTAATAAATTTGTGGTGACTTCTAGAGTAAAATCAATTGTTAACATTAATGAGAAGATGAAGTTGCAATTGGTAGAGTTTGGAAGAGTTCGTAGTAAGTGAAATGTCTACCTAGTAAGAGGATTATTTGCTCCCACCTAGCAATCTATCAAACCCACTCGTGTCAGGAGGATTGTGACAACCTTTTCTTTATTAATCGTGGTTATAGGAGTGTTACTGACAAATTTTCTTGGTGCATTAGTCAAGACCACTAATAGTAAAAGCACATGAGACTATCTTGAAACTTGAAAAGGCATTTTTCCATAAAGCGATCTACTTCAGATAAAAATGTTACATTTTGAAAACACTATTAATGATCCTTAACAGGTATTCTAGGGACACTTCTTAACATTTTGAATATCATATGTCCAACAACTTCTGACTAATTAAGTAATCCTCATCAATTTAGTTTGGAAAGCTTTTACATTAATGAGTTTTGTGCATACACTAGGAAAGAAAGTAAAAAATTCCAAAAAGAAAAAGGAGTGTTGATAGGCTATGCCTTATGGGCATCATCCAATTTTTTTATTTTCTTTAGTAACATCTAAATTTATATGTGGTTAACTTTTGCGTCAATGAGAGTCATGACTTGTAACCCATCAGTCAAAAACATGATTATAAAAAATTTCCTCTAACCATAGATGGAAACAAACATAGCTAATTGTGGATTAGCTTACAAGCACATCATTGGTATTGTCGGGGGATGATGACGTCAAGCTCTCCAACTTGTATTTAATTTGTAATGTTATTCCACGCTTGGCATGTATATTCAATATTGAATTTTTCAAATTTTAATAACGTTTCCCACTCTTCTTTTTCACAATTTATTACATGATTCGATTAGTTTTCGGAGTCATTATCATCCTTGCTATTCTCCACATGGTGTGACTTTTATTGAGTTAGTGTCCCACGTCAGCTTATTAAAATAATAGAACTATGGAAATTTAGAAATTACATTACATATTATACGAAAGTCAAGAAACCTAATTTAATCACTGAAAGCGTGAAACTGACATTGCACGCCAGACACAATGGACAAAATTCGGAGATAGTAGTGTCACTATCGCTTTTGCAAGAGAAAACCACATCGAACCGTATCAATCCGATGCTTTGTGCAAATCGTTTCATCATCGCAATGCAACGAGCTGGAAGATAATAGGAAAATGAGACGACGACAGAAGCCTTCCCACAATTATTTCTGATGCTTCGACTCCAAAGTACGACCACCGACGCGTAGCATTCCAAAGATGCTCATAGGTAAGTAGGCTCTGCAGTGAAAAAAATTCACATGGCGGACAGGTGAGAAATAAGAAGATAATAAAAATTGTCAAATAAGATTGGCAATTATAATTCTGATTAGCTCGCAAAAGAGGAGCAACTTTTCTGAGCAAGGGTGTTAATTTTTTGCTAGCAACTTACAGGCCAAACAAACAAACAGTGCACATGAAAGCTAACTTCAAAACTTACAATCCCCTTGCGATCCTTGAAATTTCCTGCCATTGAGATCACGAAGTTGCTCCAAGCTGACCGCAGAGAATGGCATTTCTAGTGGTACTCGAATGCGGAGCTCCTGGGAAACTTGTCTCATGGTCGGTCGAAGCTGCGGATCGGCTTGCAAACACATGAATGCTAGCCTTGCAATAGAGACCACGTCTTCTGCATCTCGAATTCGAACTCTAGAAGGTGAGAGGCGCTGATCTAGCACGTCTTTCAATAATGCTGGTGACCCAATTTTGGTCGATGATGAACATTCCCAAGAGACAATATCTCTTGGATGCTTTCCCATTAGTGTCTCTAATGCAATGACTCCAAAGCTATATACATCAGATTTTTCAGTTGGAATTGTAGAATAAGCCAGCTCTGCAAGTGAAGAATTCAAAACGTGTTCATAACCTCATCAACTACGCTAAAGTTAACAACATTAATTCCCCTTCATGTGATTGGTATAGGTAAAATATTACGTGCAAATGTTATTTCGATTACACATACTTAGTATCCTTCAACTATCCAGATCAATTATAATGCCTTTCTTGATCTAAAATGTTATTGAAACAAAAATCCTAAAGGATAGTAGTACCTGGAGCGATGTAACCGATAGAGCCAGCAACTGCAGTCCAGCTTGATGAGTCTGGCCTCAATAGTCTTGCCGTACCAAAATCTGAAATGCGAGCCTCATAATCAGCATCCAACAGAACATTGTTACTGGTCAAGTCTCGATGTATCCACTGAGGAAAACAATCGTGATGCATATAGGACAATGCGTTCGCCACTCCTCGAACCATGTTCACTCTTTTGTCCCAGGCAAACTCTGATGCTTTCTCATCATCATTCAGAATTGCTCTCAAGCTTCCTCTTTCAATGTACTCATATACCATAAAAGAATGTTGTAAGTGAGAGCAAAACCCATAAAGTTTGACGATGTTGCGATGGCGAATATTTGATAAGGCTTGAATCTCCCTCTCAAAAGATACAAAGTCAAGGATCTCCTCTTCAGGGGACGAAGAAATCTTCTTGACAGCAACAATTTGACCTGTCGATAGTTCTGCTTTATAAACAATGCCGTATGCTCCTTCTCCCACATAGAACTTAGAGTCAAACTCTTCTGTGGCCTCAAGGATTTGCTTGTAGAAAGCTTTGCCATCAAAATTCAAAATGCACAAAAAATCTAAATCATTCAATCGTCCAATGTCTTCTCTCTTGATATTCTTTCTTGGACGACGTACAAAGATCAAGAGAAGGATCACGATGGAAGCAAGAAGCAGAAATCCCATGAACGTGAGTACTGGGATAGCAGTAGTTCCACGTCCACCATCTCCATTACCTTTCTTGCTCATAGGAGAGTCGCATTTTTGTAAAGCCACAACATTCCCACAGAGTCTCTTGTTGTGCTGAATTGCCTCAGATGGAGCCTCATTAAAAGCTTTGACATTTGGGAGAGGACCCTCAAGGTTATTGTAGGACACATCAATAATAGTTAATGCCAGCATATCACCAAAAGTCTGTGGAATTGAACCCAACAAGCTATTGTGGGAGACATTCATGGTTTCGAGGACTCTCAGCTTTCCTAGCTCTTGCGGTATTCTTCCGGTCAATTGATTCTGACTCAAATCAAGAACTTCTAGGAATCGCACATTTCCTATCTCGGAAGGAATGGTTCCCTCCAATTTATTTTTGCTCAAGTTCAAGCTCAACAAGTTCGTGCATTGAACGAATTGCGCTGGAATTGATCCCCCGAAATTGTTTGATGCTAGGTTGAGATGCTCTAGTTTGGATAAAAATCCTATTTCATTAGGAATATCACCTGTGATCCGATTACTATTCAGGATGAGATCTAGCAAAAACTGCAAGCTTGCCAACTCCCTTGGAATCACTCCACTCAAATTATTTGAAGACAGGTCCAATTTCTGTAACCGAGTCATCTTTCCAAATACTGCAGGTATCTCACCAGAAATGTTGTTGTTGGATATTGTTAAGCTTGTCAAATTACGACAACTCTCCCACTTCCATGAAAGCTCACCATACAAATAATTGTGGCTCAAGTCCACGAGTTCCAGCTGTGGATATATTCCAAAAGCTTCTGTTATATTTCCCGTAAGTTGGTTTCCGTCAAGCCTCACTCTTATTAATGCACTACAGTTCCTCAAGCTTTTTGGAATAAGCCCCGTGAAATGATTGTTTATGACACTGAAATTTTGCAATAATTTCCCTTGGCATATTTCATCTGGCAATTGCCCTTCAAGTTTATTGTAAGACAAATCAAAAGCACTCAAACGAGTAATTTGATTAACTTCAGGAGGCAAGGAACCAGCAAAGTCATTGTAGCTGAGGCGTAATATGCTTAAATTGGTTAGGCTTCCAATTGATGACGGTATTGAACCGCACAAACTGTTATTAGACAAATCTAATGTTCCAAGAGACACCAATTTTCCAATCTCTTCAGGAATTGGGCCCGAAAGATGATTTGAGTAAATGTGTAAAAGATTTAGATTGCTCAAATTTTGGATAGATGATGGAAGAGGACCAACTAAATTATTTACAGCTAAATCTAATTTAGTAAGAAAAGCGAGGTTCCCTATTTCTGAGGGTATGGATCCGGAGAGTCTGTTTTCCCACAAATAAAGAACCTTCAAATTCCTCAGTTCACCTATCTCACGTGGAATGTGACCGACAAGATTGCTTTGTGAGATGCTCAATTTTGTTAAGTTCCCTAAATTTCCAAGAGAAGTAGGGATTGGACCGACTAAATTATTTTTAGCCAGTTCTAATTCCTTGAGAGATATCAAATTTCCTATTTCTTGAGGGATCATGCTGGAAATTTCATTTTTGAAAAGATCAAGAATTGATAAATGTGTCAAGTTTGCTATAGAAGGAGGGATTGAGCCGTTGAGATTGTTAATTGATAGGAAAAGTTCAGTAAGAGAAGTCAATCCCCCAAATTCGGAAGGTATGGGCCCTGAAAGGTTGTTTCCCCACAAATAAAGATTCTCCAAACTCCTCAGGTCACCTATCTCGAGAGGGATGTGTCCACTCAGACAATTTGCACATAGGTACAAACTACGAAGATTTTTTAGCTTGCTTGCACTTGCAGGAATATTCCCATGGAGTTGATTGTTACATAAATCGAGATAGTTGAGTTTGGAAAGGTTACCGATACTCGAGGGAATGAAACCATAGATCCAATTGTTGCTAATGTCAAGACTGAGCAAATTGGTTAAGCACGAGAAGTCAAGGCCATCAAAAGTCCCTCTCAAACCAAGACAGGAAAGATTAAGATGGGTAATGGATCCATAGTCATTGCAAGTAATTCCAACAAAGTTGCAAGAATTCTTACCATGCCATGAAGACAACAGGGATTGGCTATAGTTGTCAAGGCTAGATTTCCATGTCAGGAGAGCCTCCGTTTGTTTCTCATTGTTGGCAGCAGCGGGGAAAGTTGAAGGAGTGGAAGAAGCAAAGCTGACAAAGAACAAGATGACGAATAAGAAGAAGGCGGCTCCTAAAGAAGAGGGATGATGATTGAGTAGAGACTTGTCAAAGATAAAGGAAGAACCCATGATTTGGTTGTGATTGATGTTGTTGAGACCTGAGGTACTTATAGACAGTGCCTGGTCTATGGATGCCTCAACTCTAGTGGACAAATTCTGAGTTTTCTTATTTTGTCTGCATTTTGCCCGAAACGAGGAAGCAGAGTGGGTGAATATTTTGCAAAATAATGCATGCAACAGTGGGAATGACGCGTTTAACGAAATATGAATAGGCTAAAAAACACAAAGTTGGTCAAAAGCTAATCACTACCACTATAAAAGGGCAGAAAGAAAGAAAACTTTTATATTTCACTCATTCCCACTAAACAGTGCTCGTCGAGGGTAAACCTTTTTTTAAAAAAAATCCAATCCCAACCCCCATTTAACCTCCTCTCGATTGGCTCAAAGTAACTTTTGTAATTGCCCGGCTTCGTTCCACGCCCCGTGCAAAAAAGAAGAAAAATAAAAAAAAAACACGACCACTCAAGTTGGAGAACCTTCGGTGGTTGCTGACGTTAATAAATCTAGCAACCCAGTCATAATAAACGATTAGCTTTCCCTCAAAATTCTTGTCATGCAATTATATTAAAAGGCGCCTTTAGGAGAGCCACTTTCCTTGAAAAATCACTAACCATCTATTGTATCATCCACTCTTGACCCATAAGGTCATGTTGGCACTTAAATTGTGGTGACTCATTTTGTCATTTATTGCATTGAAAATACCAAGGATTGGTCCTCACCTCTAAACAAAAAATAATTAAAATTGCATATAGTAATTAGGAGCATTTTTGCATTAGTAGGTAAGCTCAAATTGGCGGTAGATAGAGTTAATTAAAGATTCTAAACTTTGTTAAATTATTTGGACTGAGCCTATGAAAGAAATACATTTTGGCCGAGCCCATGGAGATGCAAATTGACCAATAATTACATGGCTAGAGGGGACGGGGGTTAAAACCCATGAGAGTTAAAACTGATAAGAAGGCTTTGCGCTTAAGTTTATTAGAGCCAACTACTTCTTGATGAGGCTTGAAAATAAGCCCTCATAATGGATTAGACCTATAATAACACTATATAGAGACACTTAGGGTCTATTTAATAACTATTATGTTCCTGAAAACAATTTTTGTTTAGAAATAGTTTTTCCTGATTTTATTCCCCATAATGAGTTTCTGAGCATTCGAAGGCGTTTAGTAATTGTATAAAATTTCTATTACTAGAATAGAAAAAGAACAAAAATACATTTGGTACGACCTTCAATTTTTTTTGTACCATAGAATTACTTTTTATCTTTTAGTAATTCTATGAGATTTCTCTTTTCTTTTTTACTGTTCTTCTTCTTCCTTATTTAGCCAGTTATTGGTCTCATCGAAGCTTCTTTGACCCTCGGCGAGGTCATGGAACCTCATCCGGAGGCTAGTGACCGATATGAGAAAGAAGAAGAAAGAATAAAAAGAAAAGAAAAGAGAAAAAAAAGAAATTCACTTGATTATAGATTGTTCATGAGAACAAAGAAGTAATTTTTTTTCTACTTCTTAATTTTGTTCTAAATTTATTCTTGGAAACCAATTTGTTATTAAAAATAGAAAAATTAGCTGACATTACCAAATTGATTTCTACTCTTTTTTTGTTATAGGGAGCAAAAGAAAAGAAATATCTAAGAATTGACTAGTTACCAAATAGCAATCCCACTGCCCAACTGAGTCGCTATGCTTTGCTCAACAGTGAGGTTCCACCATTTGCCAATCCCCTACCCAAGGCGTCTACACTAGACCTGTCGCTAGCTTCCTAACGTCGACACGGTTGCTTCAAGTCCCTTCTTCACAATGACAAAGCTAAGTTCCTACATCATGAGTCCTTGACGACGACCTATTGCCATCGAGCCATCGTGACTGTACATTGCCTCCACTAAGCCTTACAATCCCTTTGTAGTAACTAGCCATGACACCCGCAGCGCAACAGCTTTCCTTGCTACCAACGAGCCACCTTGAGTTGCACTAGCCTCGATCCAAGCTCGACACCACCAACAATTCTTGTTGAGCCACTTGCCGATGTGACTCACCGTAAGCATCCTCCCCCTCACCCTTGCCGGTTCATCACGATCCTCCATATTGGTCCCCCTTTTGGAAACAAAATCCTTTGAGTGAGGTAATTATCTAAATCAACTGAATTCAAAATTTTAATACCTATTTGGTATTATCACAATCTAACTTGATTATTGGAGATTATAGGCATATCCAAATTAGGAAATTTCCTAATTTAAAATGTGCACATAATTGGTAATTTAATTTCTAAACATTGAGATAGGGTTATACATTGCACGGAAAACAGATCTTTAAGCATTAGGATTGGGGTGTCCATTTATTTGTCACCAAGTTTGAATTGAGTGGATATCTTCAACGATTTTGAGTTTGTCTTTTGCAATTTTTAACTCATCTTTTTTTATTGATCTACTTATTTGAAAATACAAAAAGATAGCATTGAATAATTAATTAGGATAGTTTTTGTGACATCCTGAAATTGCAATTATATTTTCAATTAAATAAATCGGGCCTTTCATCGACACACCTATAGTGCTATTCTCAGAACTAATCACTCTACGAATAACTAGACTATCTGAGGAAGTCATTAAAGAATTTTAATATAATAGACTTGAGAATTCGACTAGGAATCAACTGCTCGACCGTGTTCATCTGCAGAGATCATTACGGCACAGTTAAAAGTCAACTAGAGATCAAAGATAGGTCGATTACTGAGATGTGTGGTTAAATGTGGGTGATTCCACCAAATTGAAAAATTCTTGTCGATCGGCACTAAATTAATTTTTTTGTCGTTTTGGTACCCTATGTCTGTATTTGAATCTTTGAGATTTTCATGACCACCGAGAGTCGCCAATGTGTCAAAGAGGTTCGTTATGGCTTGAAGAAAATCGACCATAGATCATTTGCACTAAAAGTTTCTGAAAGCTACCCGGTAGCCTAGGTCATTTGCCTCCCTTGCTCACAACTTATAGACCAACTCAAGACCTCTAGATGAAGCAATTGGTCTGGAAAATCTTAAGGGAAGCTAGCCATGGTGGTAGGACCCTTCAAGGAGACCAAAGAAATAGGAAGAGAGCACGTGAGACCCTCCAAAGCAAGTTTGTCCCCTTCTCCCCTCCTTCTCCTTCCCATCATCAACCAGCCCCCATTCTAGCTACTGAAGCCTTCAAAATTTCTAGCAAACCGAGCCTCCCTACTCCCTCCTTTGTCGCAACCACCTACCGAGCCGCCGGACAGCCACCGCAAGCCACTGCGTCGCCATCGCGCTTTGCAAGCTAGCCATTCGTCCGCGCCCATTGTCCCGCCTCTTCGCTCAACATCCTAGCACCTCCGTCCGTCCTGGTCGTTGCTTGCGGCCGTCAGACCACCGTACGCCACCATGAAGCCCCGCCTAGTCTCTGTTGCAGCCTTGCCATTCATCCCTGCTCGTCTCTGCCTCAGCCGAGCCACCAACTAGCTTATTCAGCCAGCCACAGAACCGAACAGCAGTGGGTCTCCAAGCCACTGTTTGGCCCATTTTCAAGCCTTTCCCGACCTCAAAAGGTGCACTCGCTTTAGAGTTTGTGGACCTCCTCTGCATCCCCATCGTTTTGATCCAAGCAAATCTTTAATCAAGTGTGTTTAACTTACTTATCATCGCTTAGTAAGTTAATGACGTTTAAGGGTTGATTAGTTTAGACTAAGTATGGATTGGGTGGATAGTTAGAATAGATTAGTAATTTAATTAATCGTTATTCCATATTAGGTGGTTAAAGTAGTGTAATTAGAGCCTAGACAAGCTCTAGTATTTATCTAGAGTGGTTTGAAAATTTTCCGGACTCATTTCGGCTTTTAATTAGGCTTTCCTGGCCTAAGTTGCTATTTTTGGTATTTAATAATTAATTTTCATAATTATTTATTTATTTATTTATTTTCCTGAAATTAGACCAAGATAGCTAGTGATTAGAATTTTATGATGATTGCAGTAGTGTAATCTGTTTATTTAATTGACTATTATTTTGTACAAATTGAGTGTGATTTGTGATTGTGGGAATTTATCCCAAAATTTAATAATTTCATTAATTAATCAGAAAACCACCGAGCGTTAGTTTACTATGCCAAAAATGAATTTTTGGATTGTTGGAATTAGTTGGATTTTAAAAGGTGAAAATATTGTATTTTGGCTAAGGTCGACTGTGTACCCACACAATTTTTTTTTTTTATTGAGCATGATAAAAATGGTGAATTTGTTAGATGATTAGGATGGTATACTGTATCAACCTACGGGCTCGATACATTAGCTTAGAGTGAGCAGTATGCCAGTATACTATATCAGCCTGCGGGCGATATGTCAGCTTAGAGCGAGCAGTATACCTGACAGCTTCTAGTTAGTATTATTAGTATACTATATTAGCTTGCGGGTGATATGTCAGCTTAGAGCAAGCAATATACTATCTATTTATCAGTTTAGTGTGAACTATACTATCTATTTATCAGTTTAGAGTGAGCAATCCTGATTATGATCGGACTTTATAGATAGTATTGATTGAAATGACTAGGAAATTGTCATGATGACATGGAATCTACTAAGTTGATTGATCGATGATTTAATTTGATTAGTTGAAATGATTGAATGGTTATTTGAATTGTATTGACTTGCAGGAAGAGACTGAGGCTAAGCTAAGACCTCTAACTTGTGTTCGCACCTAGGCAGCCCTCAAGGTGTATTTTCTTCCTAGTTGGGTCTTAAGAGGTTGAACTCGCTAAGACATCGTCTTACCCCATTGTGGGATAACATTTTTAGGCCCATAGATGGCAGCTCCTCCCGAGTATTTTGGTCAGCCAAAGAAGGTCACGAAGCAGAAATGTTCCATTTCGCTTCATGGAAGCCCAAGGGGGTGGGTATATGAGTTGGTGAGGTCTGTGGTCTAGGTCGATACAAGTCTACCCAAACAGGTGCTCCATCGATATAGATCATGGTATTGTCAGGAGTGGAATGGACAGAGAGAATGGCCCATACCAGAGTCTAAGGTTCCTCTATATATACTAGAGGTTGCTTTTGGGAAAGGTACTACAGATCCCCCTAAATGTTCAATGGTAGACCCGGTGGATCCGGACCTTGAAGACCTAGGAACTCTGGTGTACTCAGAGGAAGGCTCCAATGATAGTGAGGAGGTGGAGAAAGAGAATCTGTAGTTTAATAAACCCCCATGTTTTTGTAGACCTGACATATATATATATATATATATATATCGGTTTGGTTTGTATATGACTCGTTATGATATGTATATGCAAGTGTGTTGTTGGTTTTCAAAATTATGGCCCTACTTTCCTATTCCATCTTGTTGTTGTTTGGGGATTATTTAATTACTTCCGCATATGCATTAAAATGAATGGGTCGACGATGAGTCCCGAGACATCACTATTTAATCGATCGCAGAGGGATGGGCACGCACTCGGAGGATCGAGGCGTGATAGTTTTTTTCTAAATAGGATTGCTTGCTTAGATAATATAGAGCTAGTTAGGATAAGTTTCCAAGTAAGAATAGGATTTAACTTTGATTATCTCCTAATCATGTTGGATGATCTTTCATTTTAGATAATTTTTTCATTAATAATTGTGCACCTCCTAGGGTTTGGCTATCATTATTATTAAGCCTAGACTTAACTTGGGCTCTTTGAAGCTTATACCAAATCGTGATTTATGGCTCAAGTTCTGACATGACAAATGATTTTCAATAAAGAGTCGCCGCAAATCAGTTTGTGGTGGGCTGATTAGAAGCCCAAGTAAAGTGATTATGTGAGTGCACAAACCATCAAAGTAATATCCAATGATCAAAGCAGTATATAAATTGTGCGGAGAAAGTACAACCTATATATTATTTCTAATTAACATGCAATTCACTCAATACTTTTTTAGGGTTTTTGCTTATTTAAATGAAATCTTAACTATGTGCAGTGCATATGATGCATATATTCTAATACAAAATATGTCTATGCTAAAATGATAAGCAATTTTCAATTAAATAAACCTAACATGCAAACTATATGACATGAGTTTTATTTAAATGACCTAACTCTAATGATGGGCAATAATTAATGTGTAACTATCCTAATATGTAATGCATTTTAATTTAATGATCCTAAACACGTGATTACTAAATCACGTGTAGTTGATGAACCTAATTCTATATGATATGTAGGGGTGAGAAAAAAGAACCAACTAGATTGGGAACTACCCAGATTAGACCAAATTGGCCTGTTTGGTCCAGTCCCAAGGGAGACTGGTCCAGTTCCCAGTTCTATAAAATTGGGACCAGTGAAATTGGTCCAATTCCCAATTCCAAGGAAGAAACCGTTCAAATTGGCATGGACCAATTATTTTTTAAATTTTAAATTTTATTTCTTGAAATTATTAAAGAAATAATTTAACTCTTAATTATTAAGAATGTTCTCAATGTTGTTGAGATGGAAATGACAAAAGGCCAAGAAAGACATGTTTTGGTTGGAGCATGGCTTGGCAGCTTTTATTCACAACTTCTCTTATGATCTTTGCGTGCCCATTTCATGTGGCACTCTCGACATTCACATGGAAGGCTAGACACAATAATAGAGACAAGCTAAGTGTCCCACATTAAAGGCATTTTCATGGAAAACTAGATACCATAAGAGACTAGCAAGACAAGACATACAAGAAGAGTCCCACATCGAATAGACATGCAAAGACTGTAAGAGAGTAGTGCATAAAAGCCAAATTATGCTACAACCAAAGCATTAAGTATAATATTTGTTTAAGTGTGTGATGTTGACACAATTTTTATAGCATTTTGATCTTCTTGTGGATGACAAAAAAATGCTTGATTTTAAAGGGGAGGAGAAAATTGATTTATCACCAGTTTCATTAGACTGCCCAGGAACTAGGCCAGACTAATGGGCTGGTCCATTTCTTGGTTCCATGACCAATTGGTCTAGTTCCCAGTTCCTTGGTGGCACCAAATTGGACTGGGAACCGATCGCCCCTAATGACTTGCACTTGATGTATTTTTATTTTTTTAATTAAAATTCATCATTGAAAATACCCAATATTTAAACATGTAATTTAAATTAAGAGAAAGAAATTTAATCTATTCAAGGCAATGCTTCTTTTTTTTTTTTTGGTATTTTTTAAAAATTTGGAAAAAATAAATAAGGCAATTTGATTCATTTTATTATTTCATAATATGTGAAGTGATCATGCGATAACCACCAAAATAACATGTCACACCCCAAACCTCAAGTGCATGCACACCTCTCGGTAGTCGATAAACTTGTGACGTCCTAGGACGCGTCGTCGACCCATTTATTTTTATTTTTTATGCACATGCGAAAGCAAATAAACAAATTCCCTGATAGAAAACAGCATGGGATAGAAAAGCAGGGTACCATTTTCACAAAACACTTTTATAAACAACCAACTGGTTTATATATAAAATTAGTCTGTCTACCAAAAAGATCGGCCCTCAAAAAGGAAACTGTCCTACGACTCACTAGTCGGACACATTCACCAATCCTTCGAACTCCACAGGCTCCAAGGGCGCTAGGTCCTCCACAACACCATCAGAAGGGTTAGCTACACAGCGAGGATCTCAAAACCCTAGAGGGGACCAACTTTGTATCCATTGAGATCGCAGCGAAACCATGCCCTAAATCGATGAGGTACCCTCTGAGGTAGGCCCTCATCAACCCAAACGGTAGTCACTACGAGCTCATTGACCCAATGGCCTCCGAGAACAGGGAAGTTAGTAATCAGCTCAGAGACACTCCGAGGCTAACCATAACGTACTAGAGGGGCCGCCATCTAAGGACCTAAAAAGATTAAGCCCACGACGGGATGAGACAACGTCTCAGCAAGTTCACCCCCTAAACCCCAATTAGAAAGGAAATACGCTTAGAGCGTCCTAACCGCACGGCCACACAACCACAGAGACTCACCTTGTCTCAAATCCTCCCTACATGTCAGCACAGTCATATCACAAACATAAACAGTAATCAAGCTCAATCAATTGGAATGTCACATCTCAAACTTTAAACAACCAAAGGGGTCTCGATTATAAGGCCAAATTATTATGACATGTCTCATACCGTGCCACATAATTTTGTCCCATAATCCGGCACATTAATTTCACTCAATCATGCGTTCCAATTTTAATCGCAACCCAACGGGCACAGCCTACTTGACGTTCAGCGGTCTCTGGCATAACCAAGCATCATCTAGCCCCATCGAGCACGGTAACGTCTACATCTAGACATCATTCCACATAGGAGCATCGATCAAGCCTCTCCTGCGACCGGCATTCGTTGACAAGGGCATCCCATATAGGAGCAACGTCCACCTAGCTCACATCAAAGACGGGTTCTCATAACCATTCATGCACCCATCCAATCCTGGCCAAGACATTGTGCTTTGCGCTCAAATGTCCTGATTAAAATGATGTACTTGGCCCCTTTCCTTCGTATTAAAACATACGGCAAATATAATTATGTGTGGGTACACAGTCAATTTGAACCAGAAAAACTGATATCCTCCCTTTTTAAAATCCCACTGTTTGATATAGTTTTTAAAACCATTTTTGGTGTCAAAACCTAACACCCGGGATTTTCTAATTAAATATCAAAATTTCACAATTTTGGAATAAATAACCAAAATTCCAATCACCACTCAATTTGCACAAATTAACACTCAATTACAAAAATTAAGCACACCACTACAATCAGCACGAAATTCTGGTCACCGACTATTCCGGTATAATTTTCGAAAAATATTAAGTAATTAAATAATTATAAAAATTAATTAAATAAATGCCAATAAATCCAATGAATACAAATCTAGGCCGGAAACGCTAATCTAACCACCTAAACAGGCCTAGAAAATTTATGCACTTATCTAGATAAATAGTACAATCTAATTAGTTATGAATCAATCTATTCTAACCACCTAACATGCATAATTAAACAATTAAACCACTAATCTAAGCTAACTAACCACCTAATCCACACTTAACCCAATCTAATTATCTATTAAGTGTCATTAACTCCCTATGTGACATCTTGAATTTCTGATTTTGTTTTCAATTGAATAAATTGGGCTTTTCATCGACACGCCTATAGTTTTATTCTCTGAGCTGATTACTCACGAGATAACTAGTCTATCTGATGAAGCCGTTAAGGAATTTTAACGCAATAGACTTAAGAATTCGATCAAAAATCGATTGCTCGATTGTGCTAATCTGCAAGGGTCAATACAGCACTGTCAAAATCGATCAGAGATCGGAGATAGGTCGGTTCGACTGAGGCATGTGATTAGTGTGCGGGTGATTCCATCTAATTACAAAATTTCTATCGAAAGACACTAGACCAATTAATCTGTCATTTCTGTACCATGTGCCCATATTTGAAACCTCGAAATTTTTACGACAACCGGGAGTCACCAATGCATTAAAGATGTGCAATGTGGCTCGAAAAGAATCGACCATGGGTTAATTGCATTAAAATTTTCTAAAAGCTACCCGGTAAGTTAGGTCATGCTAAAATCGCACCCGATTGAAATTAACCGCAAATTTAAACCCAATTTTAGAAATTGAAAGTTCTGTCATGTCACGATTCATTTTAGGAATGTTAAATCATCCTCTAAAGATTTTTCTGCAAACTAGAGATTTCGACAAAAATTCAAAGTAAGGTTATTTTGGACCAGGAAAATTAGATGGCCATTTTTGGTCGCATCTTTAGTTGTCAAGTTGGTTCAATTGACAAGGAAAAATCATGAGATGGATGATGGCACCTTAGTTGAATTTTTGGACTCCAATTTAAGCTCAATTGAAGAAGAATTGAAGTGGATTTGGAGGGAAATGTTCCAAAATTCGTAGGCCAAGGGGGGAGCAACATTTTGGACCTCTTCTAGAATTCAGCTGTAAAACCATCTGGTCCAGGGGCTTTACCACGGACTAGAGAAAAAATAGTATTGTGGATCTCGGTGTCAATAATTGGGCGAGAAAGAACACCAACCTGGTCAACGGAAAGAGGCCGTTGAATGAATGCCTTTAGCTTCGGCAACGAAGGCTTTGAGAGGGCAATCTAAGGCATCAAGAGGTTGCTGAAATAGGAAACAAAAACAGGAGGCACCAAGATAGGGTCCGATATGAGAGAATCAGTGGGATTCTTCACCAAAAGAATCATATTTCTGAGTTTTCTTCTTTTAACCGAATGATGAAAAAATTTGGTGTTTGAATCACCTTGTTGGAGCCATCTCACTCTTGATTTCTATTTGTAAAAAGACTCCTCCTGAGAATGTAACTCCATAAACTGACGGCACCGAGATTTCTCCAACTTAGCAAGGGTGATACTGCCTGGGTCTTGCTGAAGGCCAAGCTGTGTAACTCGAAGGGCCTCTCGAGCAGTAGCAGTTCTCTCAGAGATATCAGAATAAGCCTCTCTATTGAGCTCTTTGAGATGCCATTTCAACATTTTTAACTTGTGCATAAGTATAAACATGGGATGCCCCACCACCGGGCTTTCCCAAACTTGCTGAACAATGGAAGTAAAAGCAGGGTGCATCATCCAGAACTCAAAAAATTTAAAAGGTTTTTTTCTAAAAACCGGGTTAAGAACTCTGACAACCATGGAGGAGTGATTAGAAATACCCGAGTTTAGAAAAGAAGCTTCGGAAAAGGAGAAGACATGGTTCCATTTCGCATTTACCAAAACCCGATCAATTTTTCTCATTTTTCTTCCCGCTCCTGAGGAAGTAGACCAAGTGTACCAAAGTCCAACATACCTCTAGTCCTCCAATTCAGTTTGTTCTAGACAAAGCTGGAATTCGTCAAAGCAAGGGATCCAATTGGAAGCTCCCGCAACTCGGTCAGATGGATCTTTGATTGCATTGAAATCCCCAGCGACCAACCAAACAGAGTCCTGCATAATATTATTCATGTGTACAAGGTCATCCCATAGGGGTCGACGACGGATAAACAACAGGCCAGTTGCTGAGAGAGGTAAACAACACAATCTTAACCTTGGTGCCAAAAATTCCTAATGCCTGTGGGGTTTCTGATTTCAGGCCTATAGCTTGTTGTAACACAATAATTAAAATCATCACTAAGATATTGGCCAATCGCCTTGTTGCTGTATTGAATGACCTGATAAGCCATCCTCAGAATGCCTTTGTGAAAGGTAGGAGAATCACGGATAATATTCTCCTAGCTCAGGAGCTATTAACAAGTTTCCACCTCAACCCTTATCTTCCCAAATGTGCAATTAAGGTGGACTTCCAAAAGGCATATGACACAGTGGATTGGGACTTTCTAGAGCTTACTCTTTTAGCTTTTGGATTTCCCGAAAGGATGATCAGACTCATCATGGTTTGTGTTCGCACTCCCAAGTACTCCATAGCTATCAATGGCGAGCTTCATGGCTTCTTTTCAGTCGGACAGGGACTTCGGCAAGGGGACCCTATGTCCCCCTACCTTTTTACCTTGATAATGGAGATTTTCTCAGGTATCTTGGTTTCTCACACAGCTCATAAGGACTTTAAATACTTTTACAGGTGTAAACCTGTGAAGCTTTCCCATCTCTTCTTCGCTGATGATATTTTTCTTTTTTCTCGGGCTAATTGGGCTTCTGTGAGTATACTCAAGAGAGGACTTGACATCTTTTCCTCTTGGAGTGGCTTATTGCCTAACAAAAATAAGAGTGAAGTTTTTATGGCAGGAGGCTCTCCTACTCTGCAAAGGCATATTTTTCTGACCTTGGATTTTCAGGAAGGGAAGCTTCTAGTACGATATCTAGGAGTCCCAATTATTTCTTCAAGGCTTGGTAAAACTGACTATATTGCACTTATTGACCGGATCACAGCCAGAGTTTAGACTTGGGCTCAACGGTTTCTTTCATTTGCTGGAAGACTCCAGTTGATCAGGTCAGTACTCCACTCTATTCAGGATTTCTAGGCCAGTGTGTTTACTCTTCCTACTTCAGTTATTGATCGTATTGAATGTATTTTGAGACAATTCCTTTGGAAAGGCCCATCCCTAGGCTGGGGAGGAGCAAAAGTTTCTTGGGAAGATGTTTGTGTTCCTAAGAAGGAAGGTGGTTTGGGTATTCGTAGATTAAAGGACTGTAATAAAGCTGCCATGCTTAAGTATATTTGGGTTTTGTTTCTTGACAAAGAATCCCTTTGGTGTCGGTGGATCCACACCAATTTCGTAAAAAGGGATCACTTTTGGGTTTCCTCCATTCCCACCGTATGTTCTTGGGCTTGGAGGAAAATTCTCTAGCTGAGAAGAGACTTTAGGGCTTCTTTTTTGTGGAAACTAGGTGATGGTCATTCGATCTCGCTTTGGTATGACAATTGGCATCAGGAAGGCCCTTGGAGCCTCATTTTTCCATACTCTCTTATTGCTACCTCGGGACTTACGAGACAAGCAACAATGGTAGATTTACTTTCACCCGAGGGCTGTGTTTTCAGGACTCTTTTGGAATCTTGGGAGTTTGCCTTGCCGGTTCTCCCTCAGACCCCTGATTGTTTCTATTGGCGCGAGTCTTCTGATGGTGCCTTTTCGATAGCCTTAGCTTGGGAGGCGATAAGGACCAAAAAGAATCGGGTTCCTTGGGCTCGTTTTACTTGGAATAATGCTATAGCCCCAAGGTTTCAATTTAACCTTTGCTAATTATCAAGAACAGATTGCCTACTCAGGTTTTCTCATTTCCATTGGAATGATTGATTTTGAATTATGTGCTTTTTGCAATCGTATCCCAGACTCTATTGATCATCTCTTCTTTGATTGTCATGTTCCTGCGACACTTGCTTTCTTTTGGGCCAAAAGATGTAATCTTCCATGGCGTAACAGAACTTGGGCGGAAAATCTCCTCTGGGCATTGAAATTCCTGTCGGGTAATGACTTCTTTCATTCTATCGCCCGTTTTTCTTTTGGGGCCTTATGTCATCTTATCTGGAAGAAAAGGAACATCATCATCTTCCGTGGTGAAGCCCTTGAGGTTGCAGCTTTGAAGAATCATCTCATCAAAGTTGTGAAAGACAAAGCCCTCACATTCAGTAGAGTACGGGACAACCCTAGGAATAGAAGGCCCCAACGAGGATGGGGATTTGACCCCTCTGTCTTCGTCGATAGCCTTGCTGAGCATATGGACTGATGGCGGGTCGTTCCAGACTTATGGATGGTGCTATGGCTGCCGTTACTGAGTTGATCTTCTTTGATCTTTGGCGTTTGCCGGTTGTTTTGGCTAGTGTTGTTGTGTTTGTTCTGGTTCTTTTATATCGGCTTTCTTTCCACTCATTCTGCTTTTGCACTATGAGTGAAAGTTTTTGACAACGATTTTTTGTATAGCTAGCTCTCCCTTAATATATTCTTACCTTTACCAAAAAAAAAAAAAACGTTTTGGACCTCTTCAATAGCTTCTAGGGGAAGTTTGGGTGTGGAAATTGGCTAAGGTGGGGGCCAAGCAATGAGCGAATTATGATATTTTGGTGGATATTTAAGGCCATTGGGTCCCCCTCTTGCTGCAGCTGGCTTCTTCTTCCTCACCAGCCTCACTTTATCCATTGTTGTGCTTTTGTTGAGCTTGAGAGAACTAGAGAAACTGGCCAGCCCTCCCCCTTCACCGTCGACCGCCCTTGTCGCCGTCGAACCTGTAACACGCCCGCACGTCGCACGTGAGCCGTCCGCCTGCCTAGCGATGGTGCCCTTGCTTGTGTTCGCCCATCCCCACTCGTCTCCGCATGTCTTGGCCGCTGTCGCCTCTGTCCAGCCAATCGAAGCATCGTCGTCACCATCCAAGTACCTTCCAAGGCTTGGCTATGCTCATGATGATTCTGGATTTCAGGGACATGTAAGCTTGTATCAAATGACTAGATTCCGAGAAGAATTAAGGAAACTTGTCTTCCAAGAAGTCTCATAGGCGTGTAGCCTTATCTTGACTTGGTAAACTTGTTCTTTTATAGAAGGGTTACCATTTAAGAGGCCTTGACTTGGGGTGAACTTGATTCTTCTAGAGGCCTTATCGTAAGAAGACTTGTGGTTGACTTTCTTATCTTGACTTGGTTGAAAAGATAACATGTGAAACGTATATTCTTTTCAATGGGTGAGAATTTTCATGTCCATCCATGACCGACTACCCTATTCTCATGGTCCAAACTGAGGATGTTACAGTGAGAGTTAGCTATAACTCTAGGATTGTGAAAGAGGCAGCTTCATCTCCAAGATTGTGGGATTGGCTTCAATTCCAAAACTGAGGGATTGGACACAACTCTGAGATTGTGGGAGTTAGAGATATGATTCCACGATTGCATGAGGTAGCCAAAATTTGGACAAAATAGATCATGATTCCGAGGATTGTGGACTGGCCAGTTTGTTTCAAGATGAGGCCAGCCGTAGTAGATAAGACTACGAGGGATAAGGTCTAGCTGGACGTTTGATATTTGGATGAGATAGCTGGAACATAAATCACTCAGTCATATTTTAAAAGAGGAAAACCGAGTGATAGGAGGGCAATGGGATCGTGAAATTGAAAAGGAAAAGGAGAAAGATAAAGACTAAGAAACAGAAACATAGTGGCCATTTGAAAGCAAGAGTACACGGCATTGAAGAAGATGAATAAACCGAGAGCAAGTCGGTCAACATTCATTTAAAAATACAAGGCGCACGCACACACAGAGTGATTGGGCTAGAGATAAAAACACAAAAGAGGATAGAGCATCAATGTAGAAAACTAAAAGAAAAAAGACAGGAGAAAGTTCGGTGGGGGAGATAGTGACAGCAACTGAGAGATAATGGGGATGGTTTCGTGTAAAAGTTGAAGCAACAAACACGGTCATAGGGATTTAACTCCTCCAGAATTGAAAAACTGAGTTGGAGAGTTTTAAGAAGCCGAAGCACAACCGAGAGTAAAAAAGGTGAGTTTGAATGAACAGAGAGCGCAGTCTTGTGGAGAGAAAGCTGTGACATTTGAGAGCAAAACGCGAAGAAATTGCGCGCGATTGGGGGAGCACTCCGTCATTTGTCATTTTGTGTTCTTTCTGCTACCCAGTCAAAAGGTTTTCAGCTTTGAAAGATATCATATGATTAATTACTGAAGGATAATCCATTTCAAACATTCTTCATGTCGGTTTCTTGCCTGACAAATCGACTTTGATCGGATCCTGCAATCTTGTACGATGGTTCAGCATCATGGCGACTAATTAGTTAGTCACAAGGATAACTATTTTATATATACATCTTTTAGGCATCATTTATATTAAGTTGACGAGCTAAATGCTTATAGAAAACTTCTCTTGGTACTCACGGTGTAATAGATTTAGCACCAAAATTTTATTTCATTCGATTTAAGCAGGAAAAAAGTGCTCTTAACGAGCAAGGAGAGTGCCATTACCGTCCAATATCCATTCCCTAGAGTACTCATAACTCTTTCCAACCTCATCTTGTTTTTTTTGTTATAATAGTTGTTACAATAGTCTGCGGGAACTTTCCTCCAAGTGTGGGCATGCTAAAGAATCTTCGCTTGCTGTTCCCATATTCAAATTAGTTATCCCTCGAGAAATTAGATTGTTAAATTCTCTTTTGGAAGTTGATTTTTCTCGAAATAACATCAAGGGTCCTATCCCTGTTTTACTAGGAGACCTAAGCGGCCTGAATCATCTCTACAGTAAAAACGACTGTCGGGGTCTATTCCTCCTTCATTTGGAAAATTAGGCAACTTGACAGAATTATATATTTCAGAGAATGACTTTTTTTGGTGCCATTCCACAAGCCATAGGTAACTTGATGAAGTCTGAAAATTCTTCAATTGTTGGGAAACGGAATTTGAAGATCCATTTCTTCTTCTCTTGGAAAATAGGCAACTTAAAGAAATTAACCCATTCACAAAGTGACTTTTCTCGTCCCCTTCCACGACAAATGGGTGATTGAGGAGTTTGAAAACTCTTTACTTGTGAAGTAATGGACTTTCAAGATCCATACCCTCGAAAATCGGGAGCCTCGGCTCTCTTACAAAACTTGACCAACCAAAAAATATCGCTCAATTCCCCTTATGTTGAAAACTTGAATAGTTTATCTGTTCTTCAAATCTTCAAAAATGGAATCTCCGGCCCAATCCTCGATAAATAGAGGGACAAATATTCCTCAAAAATTAGATACGTCACAAAATAATTTGGTCGGTTCCATTTTGTCAGAGGCAGGTGACTTGAAGATTTTTGTTGAAGATATGTTTGGAGATTTTGATTCTGATTGATGATTTGTATTGGTTGTAATTGATAGGATAATGTGGTTATTTTAGGACTAGAAAGATTAGGAAAAATCATTTACTTTTTTATTGAAGATCTTGTACGGTATATACATGGTTGTATCATATACAGAAAATGATGAAGAAGAAGATACAATTTTCCGCACACGAAATTCCACATTTTCTCTTCCTGTATTCTTTCTTCTCGATTTGTGACATGGTATCAGAGTGTGTCTTGATCCTGGCATAGCTTCGAGCCTGAAATAGTCTCTGTCTCTTCCCTATTTCCTATTGTTGCAACACTCGTAGAACAGGACAGCTTCCATTCACCTTTCTTTCTTCAAAAGCAAATATGCAAAACAGTTCTTTTAGAAAATCGTCCTCATGACAAACCCACAGACTCTTACCTTGGGATCCAGTGATCAGCCTGTAGGAGAAACAACACCACCAATCTCGCAGATCCAAGAATCATCATCTGCTGTCATCATTTCCGAAGAACAAAGGCAGTCGCAGACTCAAATTCAGCATGCACAATGGGTACCTATTCCGGCTCAGGCAAATTTGGGGCAACCCTATTCGGGCCAACCTTACCAAAGGGTACCACATCCTTGGTACTATTGGATCAATCCAAATGCATCATTGCTAGGATTTCGATCTGATGGAGGCCTACCAGCCAGTAACGAGGCAGGCACAAACATCAGTTCACAGCAGACAAGTGGATCAGTCGAATCGAGCATGGGAACAAATCCCTACCCGGGTTCGGGTTCTTTTTTTCCAAATGCAAGTAACACGATCGGATCTGAGGTGTCGGGTTTAGGAGCAAACCCATACCCGAATCCACCACCAGGTCTCTTCCTGTACCAGATCTACGCTGCCAGTAGTCATCCGGAGCCCGGCGACCCTCTTTTCACAACAAATGCCGACAGACCAGAACTGAAGATTGTTGCTCAACAGTTAACTGGACCAGATAATTACTCGAGTTGGTCGCGCGAGTTCCGGTGCGCTCTGGTAACGAAAGATAAAGAGGGCTTCATTGACGGAACAGTTCCAATTCCGTCCAACGAACGACTCGCGCGGCTTTGGAAAAAATGTAATCAGCTAGTCAGAACGTGGATCGGAAACAGTCTCGCCCCCGAAGTCGCAACGGGTCTTCCCCCAACGGAGGACTCAAAACAAATGTGGGAAAACATCAAGGAGATGTATGGAAAATTAGATCAAGTCAAAATTTTCTCCTTGACGCAACAGATCTCAAATTTAAAGCAGGAAAGCATGACTGTTGCTGCAATTTTTAACGAACTTTCAAGTCTGTGGAACGAATTGGAAGCGGCCGAAGAAAGATTTGACTGGCCGGAGCCGATTTTGCAGCAATACAAAAAGATGCGAGACAGGGAGAAGGCAATAAGATTCCTCCTCATACTAAATGAATCTTACCTTTCGTTTCGATCATAGATTTTAACCATGGAGCCGATGCCAAACCTTGACCGCATCTACCAGCTCGCTATCCAGGAGGAGAGCCAGCAGAGAGCAGCAGATCTTGGCAAAGAAGGCGAAAGTGTGGCTCTGGCGACAAGGGTTTCCCCTCACCTGCTACAAAAAACCATAGGAGGAAGAAATCTAGGGTTCCACAAAGGAGCCGCAGGAGGGAGAGAGGGTCGAGGACCCAATCTAGGGTTTCTCGAGAACCCTAGGCCTTTTATACGGTCAATCGATGGCCGTGATTTCTCTGGCCGATCCGACGGCTCAAGATTGATCCTCGGGGCTGCTGGATCCGACGGCTCACAGAAAGGCGCGGCTCCTGAATGAAATGGTCCACGAGCTAGGGGCTTCTATGACTCCGAAGGCCCACACGGGCATTTTTTTCTGGGCCCGACAGCCCAAGAGGCCATTTTTTCGCAACATCTGAAAGCCCATATGGGGGTATGGTGGCCCATGCCGTGAGCAGGCCCTCACCATTTATAAAACACAATAATCACAAGGGAAAAGGTAAGCTCTATTGTGAATATTGTAAACGCCCGCATCACACAGTTGAAAATTGTTGGAAATTACACGGTAGACCGGGTGAAAAAGAAAATGGAAAGTTTTCAACTGTCTTTCAGGTGACAGGAAATTTAGCTGACAAGTCAATTACTCATGAGGAATATCAAGAGCTGATGGAAGCCTTGAAGAAATTGGATCCTTCTGACAAGGCAGGAAGTTTCACGGGTATTTCTTACTGCCTGATGAACTCAATTTCAAATGATGAATGGATCATTGATACAGGAGCTAGTGATCATATTGTTTGCAATCCAAAATTCTTTTCCAATGTTAATAAGTTATCTTATCCAATATCAGTTCAGCTCCCCAATGGAAGTACTACACATGTTGGAATGACTGGCACTGTGAAACTTTGTTCACTCATTACCCTAAAAAATGTCCTTTATGTCCCTATTTTCCACTTTAATCTCATATCAGTCTCTCGAGTTTGTGTAGAAAATTCTTGTCGTGTCGCCTTTGACCATGACAAATGTTTATTTCAAGCCTTTTTGACTGGCAAACTAATGTGCTTGGGTAGAGTCTATCAAGGACTGTATTTTTGGGTTGATATTCCAGACAATTTTACATTATCCTCTGTTGCATTCAATAAATCATTGTGTAATACTGTTGTCAATGAAAGAAATTTTCTTTATCATAAAAGATTGGGTCACACTGCTTCTTTCCCCAGTCCTCAATGTCCCATTTGCCCTTTGGCAAAACAAACTCGTGCACCCTTTCAAAATAGTACAACTCGAGTAGACGACATTTTTTCTTTAATTCATGCTGATGTTTGGGGACCATATCACACAATAAATCGTGATAGTTCAAGATTTTTCCTTACAATTGTGGATGATTTTTCATGTGCCACTTGGGTCTTCCTCATACAATCAAAGGCTCAAGTTCTTTCTTATCTTAAAATCTTCCTTTCCTTATCCAAAACTCAGTTTGGAAAATCAGTTCGTCGCATTTGCACTGATAATGGGACTCAATTCTTCAATAGAGATTGTAATTCTTTTCTGTCCTCAAATGGAATTATGCATGAAAGTACATGCACTTATACCCCACAACAAAATGGGGTTGTTGAGCAAAAGCACCGTCATCTCTTAGAAGTGGCACGTGCCCTTAAGTTCCAGGCATCCATACTTGAAGATTTTTGGGGAGATTGTGTGGTTACTACAGCATATCTTATAAACCGTATGCCATCACGCATTCTAAAAGGGAAAACTCCGTTTGAATTATTGTATGGAAGGAAACCAGATCTGAGTCATCTCAAAGTATTTGACTGTCTATGCTATGTGGCTATAGTCGGAGCCCGAGATAAAATGTCTCCTCGGGCTATGAGGTGTGTCTTCATGGGATATCCCAACTTAAAGAAGGGTTATAGAGTTTATGAACAATCTACCGAAGAATTCTTCGTCAGCCGGGATCTGGTTTTTCATGAAGACATCTTCCCTTTTCATGATACTACTTTTATGTCTGCAGAAGATATAAGAACTGGTCATCCATTCCTGTCGAAAGAAGATCTATCTACTGGAGAATCTATTCTCATTAGCTCCCCTCCAAGAAATCAGATAGTAGATACAGAATTGTCTTCACCATTGCCCTCACCACCGCCCAATGGTTCATATGACGACATTTCTGATTGGGAACAACTCATGGGACAGCAATCCCAAGAGACAAACAACGAAGAATTTGGAAGTATTGAAGAATCATCCTTGAAGACACCGGATGAGCCACCTCGACGATCAGGTCGAATAATTCGTCCACCAGCCTGGACCAAAGATTATGTCTGTTCCTCATCACTATCATCAGGTACCCGTTATCCTATATCCTCATATGTGTCTTTCAATCGCTTGTCGTCAGATCATTTATGCTGCATTAGTCGAATTTCTGAGGAAAAAGAGCCTTCAAATTATGACGAGGCTATACAAGATGATCACTGGCAAAAGGCGATGGAGGCAGAACTCAAGGCCCTGATTGATAATCACACTTGGGATATTGTGTCTTTACCTTCTGATCGTAAACCCATTAGATGTAAATGGGTCTATAAGATAAAATATAGAGCAGATGGCTCTATGGAACAATACAAGGCTCAGCTGGTGGCCAAGGGTTTTACACAAAGAGAAGGTTTTGACTACCATGAGACGTTTTCTCCAGTCGCCAAAGACGTCACAGTCCGTTCTTTCTTATCAGTTGCTGCCTTTCGCAATTGGTCATTGCATCAAATGGATGTCCACAATGCTTTTCTTCATGGAGATCTAGAAGATGAGACTTACATGGACCTTCCACAAGGATTACAGAGACATGGGGAGTCTAAGGTATGTCGTCTCCGCAAATCTCTTTATGGATTGAAATAGGCTTCTCGACAGTGGTACGCCAAGTTTACTACTGCACTTATGGGAGCAGGGTTCCAGCAATCCAAACATGATTACGCATTGTTCACCTGGGCAAAAGGTGCGTCGGCCATATACTTGATGATTTATGTTGATGACATACTCATTATAGGAAATGATGATTCTGCTATAAAAAAGCTAAAGGACTACCTACATTTGTCTTTTCACATCAAAAACTTAGGGTCACCTAAGTATTTTCTTGGAATAGAGATAGCTCGCTCTGATCTAGGGATTTCCCTTAGTCAACGAAAGTTTGTGATGGAGATTATATCAGAAGTGGGACTATCAGGATGCAAACCAGCAATCATTCCCATCGAACAAAATGCTAAGTTGACCAGTGTTGACTATGATGCTGGAACGTTGCCCTCCTCTGATGATCCACTGTTGAAAGACCCAACAAGCTATCAAAGACTTGTTGGGAAGCTTATCTACCTCACTATGACTCGGCCAGATATTTGTTATGCAGTACAAACTCTTAGTCAGTTCATGCACAGCCCAAAGCTATCACACATGAATGTAGCTTTAAAGGTGGTGAAATACTTGAAGAGTTGTCCAGGACTAGGAATACTCCTTTCCAGAAGATGTAATATGGAGATGACAGCCTACTGTGATACAGATTACGCCACATGTCCTATGAGTAGAAGGTCTATCACTGGTTTTTGCATCAAATTTAGGGAGTCACTGCTTTCATGGAAAACAAAGAAACAATCCACTGTATCCTTGTCATCAGCAGAAGCTGAGTATAGATCCATGGCAAAGACAGTTTGTGAGATAGTGCGGCTTCGAGGCTTGCTTCTAGACCTTGGGGTACAAGTTAAAGGTCCGACATTACTCTTCTGTGACAATGATTCGGCACTCAAGCTTGGGGCAAATCCTGTACTACGTGAAAGGACAAAGCATATAGAAGTTGATTGCCACTTTACTCGAGAGAAGATCAAAGAAGGGATCATCAAAACCAGAGGGATAAGGACCATGGAACAACCAGCAGATATTTTCACTAAACCCCTTTGTCAGAGACAGCATACATATCTTTTGAACAAGTTGGGCGTCTTGGATATATACAAGCCACCAGCTTGAGGGGGAGTGTTGAAGATATGTTTGGAGATTTTGATTCTGATTGACGATTGATTCTGATTGATGATTTGTATTGGTTGTAATTGATAGGATAATGTGGTTATTTTAGGACTAGAAAGATTAGGAAAAATCATTTACTTTTTTATTGAAGATCTTGTACGGTATATACATGGTTGTATCATATACAGAAAATGATGAAGAAGAAGATACAATTTTCCACGCACGAAATTCCACATTTTCTCTTCCTGTATTCTTTCTTCTCGATTTGTGACAATTTTGAAAAAAATTTGATTGCACCTTTCCTTGATTCGTCTTTCATGATTTTTCGAATGGATTTGCTTGGTAAATGCCCTTGATTTCTATGGACGGGCAAGCTGTCTTTTATGTCAATTCTAGATAAACCTTTGTTTTGCAACTAGTCTTTTGTACTGATACGGGTGACTAAATGGTTGTATTTTTTCTCAAGTTTATAAAGGATAGTTGTGGTAGATACTTAACCATTATTATGCATTTTACTCAGTGGATGGCCTGTTTACATTGAGATATTTGAATTGTTGCACCATGGAATGAGTGTGATTTGGGAATGTCATCAATCCTTGAGACGACGATGCATGGGGTCATAGTAGGGATGCTTGAAGGGCGTAACACAATTCCCTCAGATGCTTGGTGGTGTAACACAATTCACTAGATGACCTCGCGATGCCATGGGTATGAGATGCCTCAAGGGGTAACGAGATTCCTCCGAATGCTTGAAGGGTGTAACACGGTTTCCTAGATGTCCTCGCAATGCCGAATGGGTGCGAGATACACAAGCAATAACAGGGTTCCTCGAAAGATGGTGGCAATCAATTCACAATGAAAATGATCAATTTTACTTCTAGATTTCATTCAAGCTCTACTAGTTTACTATTTTCGTAGAGAATGTTTTTTGTTTGCCATTCTGATTTTAAGAAAAGTTCTCAGGCAAGTTGATGTCATTACGATCTTTTGCCTTTTAAATTTAAACTTTCTCATATGTGTTGTTATTGACTTATGTAATATAGACGGGTCGATAGTTTGCTTGCTGAGCTTTGTGCTCACTCGTGGTTGATCGTTATTTTTCAGATTAGTAGTATTTTGGGAAGACCAGGCCAAAATTTTGGATGTACTGTGGGAGGAAAACAAATTACATAGTACATACGTAGTATCCAAGTCAAGATGATATAGCTACTGGAGCCTTTGGGTGTAGTATGGAGTAGTGTGCCTTTTGCTCATCCCCCAGTGTACCACAATCCTATCACCTAAAATATATAAACAAGAAATGAAAGTGCTTGGTTCTATATTTTTGCATGCATTGCTTGAAATTAGTGTGTACCAGGTTGTTGTTAGACTTTCACATGCTTAGAAATGGAAAGAATTGGATAGATACGTTAGTCATGACATGTCGAGGGCATCACAACTTTGTTGATATCAAAACATAGGTTTGAAGGAGCAATAAGGTGCGTTAGTGGTGGAAGGAGTTAGGATGAACACCCACGATAAGATACTAAAGGCATGTGTTTGATTCATTTTGGGACAATGGGTGATGGACAATAACTTATGAGGTATAGGTAACGATTGTAAGTTACTTGTGTATAGCAGCAACATGTATCTGTTACCAATGCGATTCCGGTAATGTTTATACATACCTTATTAATCGATTAATGACAACAGGTCATTGATCGTTTACATGGCCAATACTTAGTAATCTACAAGGAAATATGGCAAGATTAAGAAGTTCTTCTCCATCATACTTCAAGAACAGATTTCGAGTGAAGAACATTTTGTGAGCACTTGCCAACATAGGGACCTTGATGGAAAGGCAAGCCGAGCAACAACCTAGAACTAAAAGTTGTACCTAGGGGTTGTTAGAATAATTCCTGAAATTGAAGTCACCAACATTTATCAAAATGAGAAGTTCTGAAGAGGCAGAGTGATGGATTGATGGAATGGAGAGAATCTTCCAACTGTTGAACTACAACAACACGGAAAAGTTAACTCTTGCAAAGTATCAGTTCGAAGAAAATGCCAAATACTGATGAAAAGCCTCTAAGGACATGATATTTCTAATCGGGACGGCAATGATATAGGATGAATTTGTTAGGGCTTTCTACAGGAAACACTTTCTTGATTGTGCCAAAGATTGGAAGATAATAGAATTTGTCCAACTGAGTTAGAAGGAGCTGAATGTGGACCAATATGAAGCCAATTTTTCCAAGTTCTCCAGGTATGCTCCTGATTAGTGGAAGATTGAGAGGAGAAGACCAAGATTTTTTTGAAGGGCTTAAGGACGGACATCAAGAAGCAATTGGTGTCCATCAACATCAAGGACTAAATGGTTGCAACCAGCAATATCGCTTTTCTCTCTCGTTTTGTTGAGTTCTTTCTACCATTATGGTAGTTCAAACCCTAAACCCTAATTGTCTTCTTCTTCCCTAATCCGTCTTCCAGTCATGGCGATTTCATCTATCTTTACCCCCTTCTTTCCTTCTCTCCGAATGATGGTTTCGCTGCTGTCTGATTTCTTTTCTTTTCCCTCAGCAACCCTCGATCTCACTTGCTTATTCTGAATTCTGTGACGTGAGTTTTTCTTTGCCCATATTTACTCTTCGCTAGATACAGTTCTCATCCTTCTGCCTTGTCTTTGTTCGTCAGTGGATCTTTTTTCTTTAGAATTGGTCTCTAGCTGTTTGCATGGACGTTTCTCGCCAATTACACCTTTACCCATCTTAATTTTAACCCGAGTCAGGTCATGGATCATGATGATGAAGAAGATTCATCTCGAGTTGCTGCGCTCTGCCACCGACTGGGACAATTATGCTCGGAACAGAATATTGAGGTGTGGAATGTCGAGCCATCTCCTGCAATAGTGGAGGAATGCAAATTAACTCTTATCGGTAACATCTATTCCAATCCCTCTATAAATTTTCAAGCTTTTCAAAGCACTTTGAAGAGGGCATGGAGGACAGAACAGGTTGATATTGTGCAAAGGGAGGGGAGTTTATATTTAGCGAAATTTAAGTCAGCAACAGATAAACAGCAAATTTTAGAGGGTGGACCTTGGCTCTTTTCCGGTCATCTAGTCAATTTCAAGTCATGGATTCTGAATACTCCGCTACATTGTTACAACTTTTCCACTTGTGCCTTCTGGGTCTAGGTTTTTGGTCTGCCTTTGGAGTGCTGTACTGAAGAAATGATCTGTAAAGCAATTAGAAATGTAGGCTGAATGCTACAAGTTAAGCCCGATATAATAACTGGTTCTACCCTAAGAGCGGGCAGAGCAAGGATTGAACTTAACTTATCCGAACCGCTGAAAACAGGTCAATTACTCAGAATCAACAAGAAGACTATATGGTTGGATTTCAGGTATGAGCGCCTGTCTCATTTCTGTTATTCGTGTGGCAAATTGGGCCATTATGCAATGTCCTGTCCAGACGTTCCTTTCAATAATGAAAAGTTGGAAGGAAAGGAAAAGTCACCTTATGGTCAGTGGCTTTGTGCAGAAGTTAAGATGCATAGCCCTTATTGGAAGTTCTATTATGAAAGGTTAGATATAGAGGAGCAGATGGAGGAAAGTGTACCTGAAACGCCTCCCATGAATGCTCACCACCTCCCTTTATTGGTGCCATAGGCCACCACGGACGAAAATCCCCTGCTGCAATCCACTGCAATCATTACAACTTCATCGCCAGCTCAACAGGATTAGCTTCCTCAGGGCGGTATCTTGTCACGTAGTAATATTACCACTGCCCTTATACCTGCAGCAGAGAAAATGAAGGGCGTTCAGATTCACTCAAGCACTTTAATTCAGGGGAAGAAATCAAAAAGCACTCGTCATACTCCAAAGATTGGTCCTGCCAAGAAACCTAAACGCTATAACCCCTATGAAATGTGAGATGCTGATCCAATTGACTTTGATGAATCGCTGTTGTTAGACACACCTGTTATGGAAGCATGCGAAAATGGAAGTTGGGCAAAGGTGGCTGGCCCTCAACAGCCACCCGGTTACAAATGAAACTCTTGAGTTGGAACTATCAGGGTTTGGGCAATCCCCTGACAGTCCAAGCACTTAAAGCCCTTGTGGCAAAGGAAAAGCCCGACCTACTCTTTTTGATGGAAACTAAAAACAAAGATGATGTTCTTCAAAGACTGAAATGCAGCTTACATTTTGTGCATCTTCAGGTATTTTCTCCAGTTGGCTTAGCTGGGGGTTCGGCAGTGTTCTGGAATGCCAACCTTTGTTTGACAACTATTAGATCTTCTCCGTACCTTTTTGACTTGCTCTATAAGGAGGTTTCGGAGGACAGCACATGGCACCTTACTTGTTTACATGCCCCTGTAGTATATTTACTTACGCCAACAGGTTTGGCAGGAGTTGAGACAAATCAGCAATGAAAACCACTTACCATGGGTTTGTTTCGGTGACTTTAACGAAGTCTTGTATCACTGGGAGAAGGTGGGGAACCGACTAGCAGATTCATCTCGCATGTCTTCATTCTGAGCTGTTTTAAATGACTGTTCTCTTATGGGTCTTGATACTAAGGGGTGCGCTTTTACCTGGATGAATAACCGAGAAGGGGATGCATTAATAAAGGAATGTCTTGATAGGGTTCTATGTAATATGGAATGGCGTTTAAAGTTCCCTGGGGCAGAAGTGTATGCTCTACCTGCTGTGGCCTCAGATCATAGTCCTCTTTTCTTAAATACTAAAGCTACTATTGGTAGAGGACAGCGGCATTTTATATTTGAGGCTTTTTGGAACCAGGATTGCGAATGTAGACAAATCATTGAAAGCTCATGGAATTCAAATTCAGTGCAACGTTCGGATCTCTTGGCCAAGTTAAGGGTGGTTGCTGTTACACTAAATAGGTGGAGTCGAACAAAATTCCCCAACAATCATAACAAAGTGGCAGACTTGCAGCAGCAATTATAGCAAATAACCAACCAGCCGCATACATTTTATGATAAATCAGCAGTTATGGCTTTGAAAGAAGAGCTACATAAGGTATGGCAACGTGAAGAACAGTTTTGGGCTATGAGATCTCGTATAAACTGGTTGAAATAGGGCGACAAGAATACAAAATTTTTTCACACCACTACTATTCAAAGACGACAACGAAATCGTATCAGTATGTTGCGTGATGAACATCAAATATGGGTTAGGGATCCCACAGAGTTAAAAGAGATGACATCTACCTTTTTTTCGAAGTTATATACCACTACGGGCAGTCGTAGTTATGGACCTATATTAGATCAATGCCCTAATGTGGTCACAGCAGAGATGAATGATGTCTTAATAGCAGAGGTGATGTATTCGGAAGTTAAACAAGCTACCTTTCAATTAGAAGCCACCAAAGCTCCGGGTCCGGATGGGCTGAATGGTTTATTTTATCAAACACATTGGGACATTATTAAAGATGATCTTTTCAAGGCAGTTCAGAATTTCTTTGCTTCAGGTTTTTTACCTTCCGCATTAAATAGGACTGTTATTGCCTTGATTCCTAAAATCCCTAACCTTGAATGTTTGGATCAATATCGCCCCATTAGCTTGTGCAACTACGCTTACAAGATCATTTCAAAGGTTCTTGCTAATAGATTAAAACCTATGCTACCAACTCTGATTTCGGAGGAACAGTGCGCTTTTATGGGTGGTCGACAGATACAGGACAATATATTACTAGTCCAAGAGGTTCTTCACCAGCTAAAGTCAAAGAACAAGAAGCAACATTTTCAAGCTGTACTTAAGATGGATATGCAGAAGGCGTATGATCGAGTGGAATGGGATTTTCTTAATGACTATTTACACATTTCATTCTAGTTGGATTAGATTGGTAATGCAGTGTATCACAACAACATCCTCTTGTGTCAAAATGAATGGCGAGCATTTGCAGTATTTTCATCCTACCAAGGGCCTTTGACAAGGTGATCCTCTATCCCCATATCTTTTTATCCTTTTGGCGAATCTATTATCTTATCTTATTAGCAACGTAGTTGACATGGGTGTTCTCAAAGGTATCAGATTAAATAGATGGTGTCCTGTTATTTCACATCTGTTTTTCGCAGATGATGCGATTTTCTTTCTTGATGGTACGATTCATGAATGTCAGAATCTATCTAATCTATTGCATCAGTACTACTTAGCGACGGGTCAAGCTGTTAATCGCAACAAATCTAGTATTTATTTCAGTAAAACTTGCCCGGCTACTTTACAAGAGAATATGGCTAGGGAGTTAAAGGTACCAGTATTGCAAAGATGTGGTAAATATTTAGGAATACCATCTGACTGGGGGCGTCCGAAAAAGGATATGTTTTCATGGATTATGGGCAGAGTTCACGCAAAACTGGAAGGTTGGAAAGAAAATCTTATTTCAAAAGGCGGGAAAGAAATTCTACTTAAGACTGTGGTACAAGCTATACCACAATATGCCATGTCTGTATTTAAATTACTCGTATCTATCTGCAAATCTATTGAAAAGTGAATTGCAAGATTTTGGTGGCAAAATGACACAAGCAAAGCAGGGATACATTGGCAAAATTGGGAAGCACTGAAACAAAGAAAGGATGCCGGTGGCTTAGGTTTTTGAGATTTAATAAGCTTCAATAAAGCCATGCTTGGCAAACAAGCGTGGCGTCTATTCCATTAGCCTTTATCCTTATGGGCTAGAGTTTTTAAGGGACTCTATTTCCATTCGTCAAATTTCTGCACTGCAAAAAAAGGCTCTCGCCCATCTTGGGGCTGGCAGAGTCTTTTGAGTGGAAGGGATGCAATTTTACCCTCTGTATGTTGGTCAGTTGGAGATGGGCGATCAATCAATATATGCGAGGACAGATGGCTGCCTATTGGATTACTAGGTGGACCTAAAGTTCGAGAAGAACCACAAATGGTAGCTGATCTCATTGATCATAACACCAACACTTGGAAGTGCAATCTGCTCAACAGATTTTTTGACTCCAAGGTGATCGATCAGATTACCAGTATTCCGATAAGACCTAATTTTGCCAAGGATGAAATTATATGGACTGCTACCAACCATGATGTTTATACGGTCAAATCTGCATATCATGCAATTACACAGACAACAACTACGCATATCAACAGAACAGCTTCTACATTGTATCAGAACCCTACCTGGTTATGGCAGAAAGTATGGAAAATGCCAACTACCCCAAAAATTCGCACTTTCTTGTGGTTAGTATGTAATAATGCTTTAGTAACCAGAGCCAATCTACATTAGAGACATATAATAGACAACCCATGCTATACACTATGCAATCAGAAGACACCAAAAACCCTAGAACATTTGTTCCTGCTTTGTACATGGACTAATCATGTGTGGTCACATCCCCAAATCGTTATTAACATCTCACCCACTAGCATCCAGCGTATTGATACATGGCTCATGGATAAAGTCAGACAACAGAACAGCTTACCTGGTCTAGCGAAGATAGCTAACGTTCTTTGGCAGATCTGGCATGCTCGAAATGGATTCATCTTCAGGCGTGCTACTATTGATCCGAATCAGGTCGCTGAGGCAGCGCTTGCTCATTTCCATGTGGCTCGGGTGTCTTCTTCGTCATTGACCTGTAAGGGCAGATCACTTCAAAACAGGGAATCACTTTGGCAACCACCAAATCTGGGGATTCTAAAGGTGAATATTGACGGTTCTCATCAACCAGGAAGTCTGGAAGGTAATATAGCTTGCGTTTGCAGAGATCACCATGGACGACTTACAGATGGTTTCTCCAAAAGTGTACTTGCAACCTCGGCACTGTAGGCGGAGATCCAGGCCTTTTCATCTGCTCTACATCACTTGTTGCGTCAAGACTTCACTCGAGCGACTTTGCTAGTTGAATCGGACAATCTCATCCTTGTTGAGACGATGAATCGACAAAGGCAACCGCCATGAGAGGAGCGGAGTCTGTTCTCAAAAGCTGCTTTTTTGGTTTCTCTTTTCCCTAATCTCACGCTGTGCTATTGTCGTCGAGAAGCTAACGTGGTCGCTGATTGGGCTGCAAAAGCCCATAATCAGGCTTTGTCAAACCAGAATTGGGCTGTTTTTCCCCCTTTTTTCCTCATGGATCTGGTATGTGCTGATGCACTGGCTGCAGGATGTACAAACTTTAAATCATCAATATAATTTCTGCTATTTTCGACCAAAAAAAAAAAAAAAAAACATCAAGGACTATAATGAAATTTATGAGCAAGCTTAACTCTTAGAATAAGAACTAACAATGGAGCACGCAGAGAGCAAACAATGAATGGCACCAAGTTATGCTCAACATGCCAAGAGACCTTACCCATCTCAAGAACCAACAAGTACCCCTCGTAAGAAGTGAAATTCTTGAAACTATGGGGAGCCAGGAAAGGTCTAGCGATGAACTGGGTGCCATATGGAAATGACGCATGTCAAAAGTATAGTGAACAACATGGACCAGGACCATGTCAAGATCCAAAGAGATATTTTGGATGTGAACAATAGGGCCGCATAAGGAGGATTTGTCCGCAAGAAAGGACATGAAGGAATGCTGGCTCAACATGACCAACACAACTACATCCAGATGAAGCACCCCCACAAGGAAACCCGCAATGGCCCCAACTCAAGGAAGGGCATATGCGGTCACCCAAGTTACTGTTAATATTGGTTGAATTCCTTCATGATAGAAATCATTTTAGAATCATTAGATCTTAGCTAGGCTTTGATGAAAATTATGATCTTTTAGGGTGCTTAGATATTATTCACAAGGTTATAGGCAATGGTTATATTATAGTAAGTCTTAATGAATAAACTTCGATGGCATAGATGGATTTGACTACAAGGTTTAAGTTATGACTTATAGAAAGCGAGTTTTGAATTTGAGGATTAAGTTATTTGTGATGTCCTATTAAAGGGTCTCACTGAAGGTCTTGATACATTGCATGGAGGTATTTTGTATGTGAAGATTGATCTTGGAGGTTATGAGTTTGAGTGGTCATATGAGACATCAAATTCCTTATGGTTTATATGTCGGAATAATAGGTTTAATTGATAATGATCAACTTCTAATTTTAGGTGATGGTCTCAGTTTAAAAAGGTTCTATGGAATTAGTGAATATGATCAATTGTGGTTAATACTCTTTCCAAGGTGAAATAGTGAAAGTTGGGATTTGATGAGTGATTAGTCTAAGCAATGATCATTTAGATTGGGAACTTGAGGGATACTAGATGGAAACTAGACATGTTCTTATCTTGGTGAATTGTCTTAATGGTGTCGTATTGTAAGTTTGAAGCTACATTGCAGCAAAGGCATTGTGACTAGCTTGGTTGGACTAGGCCAACTGAATTGTTAATGGTGTCAATTTTGGTGATTTTAGGCTTGAATTTGTAATGACAAAGGTGTGAGGATGATTCGGCTAGATGGTGTGTTCGGTTGAACAAGAAGTGGAATCATTGAGCTTGAATTTGTGCGATGACTACATTTAGCATAGAACTTGAAACTCTACAAAAGATTAAGGGTAGAAGAACACCACAAGTGCCATAACTTGGCACGACGACACTTAGGTGCCATAACTTCAAAACAGCAGGTACACTTAAGTGCCACTTTTTTTCGAGTGGACACTTAAGCGCCACATCCAGGCGACCCTGCCGGAATCCTACGTGTGATATTTTATTCTTTATTTTTTGCCTACGTGGCTCGCACGGAGCTCCAAATCGCAAAAAAATTAAAAAAATTAAAAAAATTAAAATTTTTAATAAAATTTTAAAATTTTTAATTTTAAAAAATTTAAAAAATTTCAAAAAATAAGAAAATTTTAAAAATTTTAAAAATTTTAAAAAATAAGAAAATTTTAAAAACTTTAATTTTAAAAAATTTTAAAAATTTTAAAAATTTTAAAAATTTTAAAAATTAAAAAAAAAAAGAAAATTTTAAAATTTTTAATTTTAAAAAATTAAAAAATTTTAAAATTTTTAATTTTAAAAAATTAAAAAATTAAAAAAAAAAATTTAAAATAAGAAAATTTTAAAATTTTTAATTTTAAAAAATTAAAAAAATTTTAAAATAAGAAAATTTTAAAATTTTTAATTTTAAAAAATTTTAAAAATTTTAATTTTAAAAAATTTTAAAAATTTTAATTTTAAAAAATTTTAAAAATTTAAAAAAAATAAGAAAATTTAAAAAAATTAAAAAATTAAAAAAAAAAGGGGGGGAGGCGGCGGCGGCGGAGGTGGTGGCGGTGAGTGAGCCGGCGACGGCGGCAAGGGAGCCGCCCCGTTCGGCCTCCCACCCCCCCCTTTTTTATAATTTTAATTTTTTTAAATTTTTCTTAATTTTTAAAAAATTTTAAAATTTTCTTAATTTTAAAAAAAATTTTAAATTTTTCTTAATTTTAAAAAATTTTAAATTTTTCTTAATTTTTAAAAAATTTTAAAATTTTCTTAATTTTTAAAAAAAAAAAATTAGAATTTTCTTAATTTTTTTAAATTTTTTAAAAATTTTCTTAATTTTTTAAAATTTTCTTAATTTTGAAAATTTTTAAAATTTTCTTAATTTTTTTAATTTTTTTAAATTTTTCTTATTTTTTAAATTTTTGAATATTTTAAATCTAATTTAATTAATTTATATACTATTATTTATACGTAGACGCGAAACGGCGTCGTTTTTGCATTTTCTCCTCCACGTCAGCGTGCAAAACGACGCCGTTTTGGACCGAGCTCGCCGGAAAGTTGCCACGTCAGCCATTTGGCCGGATTTTCGCCGGAGTGGCACTTAAGTGTCCCATTTTACTCCGATGATGGCACTTAAGTGTACCATTTTAAAGTTATGGCACTTAAGTGTCCCGGCGTGCCAAGTTATGGCACTCCAGGTGTCCCGCACTCAAAGATTAAGTTATTCTCACAATTCAATCTTGAGATCAAGAAAGAAATTTACGAAAAGTTAATATAAGGAAAGAAGTTGGATTTTCAAGTTATGGTTGATGAAATAGTAAGATTCCATGGATGCCTATGTATGCCTTACAATGAGGAATTAAAGGAAAAAATTTTGTTAGACACATAGGAGTAGTTATAGTCTCCATCCTGGAAATACAAATACGTACCGAAACCTTCACCAATATTATTGATGGAATGGGATGAAGACTGACATTGCTAAGCATGTTTCTGAATGCTTGACCTATCAACAAGTGAAGGCAGAATATCGCAAGCCTGCAAAAATGTTCAAGCCATTGGACCTTTCTAAATGGAATTGAGAGCATATAACAACAAATTTTGTATAAGAACTAACTAGAACATTGAATGGTCACGACTCTATATGGGTGATAGTAGATTGCCTAATCAAATCCGCCCATTTCCTAGTTATAAGAATGGATTACTCGATAGATAGATATGTGGGAATATATGTAAGGCAAATCATGCACTTGCATGGAGTCCCTGTAACTATAATATCGGATCGAGACTCAAGGTTTACATCGAACTTTTGGCGAAGCCTCCAAGCTGCCTTAGGAACTAAACTTTAGTTTAGCACTACTACCATCCATCCACAAACAGACGGAAAATTAGAAAGAGTAATTCAAGTTCTGGAAGACATGTTAAGAGCTTGCATGGTTGACTTTAAAGGTAATTGGGACGAGAAGTTATGCGCAATAGAATTCATCTATAATAATAGTTTTTAGCAAAACGTTGGCATGGTCCCATTCGAAGGATTATATGGAAGGCCCAATAGAATCTTGACACATTGGAATGAGGTAGGTGAGCGAAAATTAACAGGGTTAGAGTTGGTGCAAGTCACCTCAGATGCCGTAAGGACTATTAAGGATCAACTAAAAATGGCCCAAAGTAGATTGAAAAGTTACGCTGACAAGTATAAAAGGCCTCTAGAATGTAACATGGCAGACCACGTCTTCCTAAAAGTGTCATTAATGAAAGGCATATTCCGGTTTGGAAAGAAGGGCAAGTTAAGCCAAAGATTCATTGGACCATTTGAGATTCTTGAAAGAACCTAAATTAGCAAACGTACACAACATCTTCCATGTATCAATGCTAAGGAAATATCAGCCAAACCCCACTCGTATTTTGGACTATTAAACAATTGAAATGGATGAGAAAGTGAAATACATGAAAGAGCTAGTGCAAATATTGGATCAGAAGGAACAAGTCCTTCAAACAAAGGTAATCCCACTCATCAAGGTTTTATAGCGATACCATGATATAGACAAAGCGACATGGGAGGACGAGGAAGAAATGAGGCGACAATACCCTCATTTGTTCAGTCGAGGATGAAATTTCTTAAGAGGGGGAAATTGGTGATATCCAGGTTCTCACTTAACAAAATCAAGCTCTACGGAGTACGAAACCCGTCATTGCCACACCATCAAGCCACATCTTTCTCTCCATTCGTCCCTCCCATAGTAATGACAGATTTTCATCTTACTTAGTGAAGAAATAATTGTGATATTAAAGCCCAAATCAGCCGTGTCCCGAAACACCAGCGGCCTCTCCTTGTACGACTAAATTGTTGACCACCTCAATGCCCTTGCTATCAAAGAGAGGGACAAAGACCCCCCACCAACAAGACATGTCCAACTCCACGTATTTCTCCATAGGGCTGCCACGATCAAAAACCTTTGACCAAGGAAACCCAAGGCAGTGATGAGTGATTAAGATTCCAAAACAAGCCACGTTCAGCTGATTTTTTTATTTGCCTAGTGATCTCAAACATGGCCGAATTCCCAGCTTTAGGTCATGCGAAAAGTGGTAGAGAATTAACATAAAACTAGCCCCTTCACCCTTTCAATGGCATCTTCAGTAAACCTTAAGGTTTCATCACCAATTTTCTTCATTTTCACCCCCAACTAGAAGCATCATAGCCCTCATTCTAGCTTCATTCCGCTCACGCCACCCCCACTGTCCTCAAGCCGCCCCATCGACTTGTCACGAATCAACGAATGACTGGCCACAGCCGAGCTTCCAAGATCTCGCCAAAATCGTGTTGACACTTGCATTGGACTAAAGGCAAGGGAATTATTGCCCATTTATATTACGTAGGTTAATTTATGTGCGTCGTGGTCAATCTCCTCGAGTTTTAGTCACCTCGATTGAATACGTGCTTGATTATGTTCATCAATGGTTTCAAGATATTGGTGTTGCAAGTAGTTTTATAATTTAGTACCTTGAGTATATTAATAGGTTGTTGAAATGCTGGTCGCTAAGATTTAAGTGCATTTGAGTTTGAATACCATGAATTGTGGACGGAATTCGGGTGCGCGATCATGTTGAAATTCGGTTTACTATGTACAGTGGATTTTGCCAATTTGATTCCGATTTCTATGGTACAAACTTGATGGGGCTTTCTTCATGAAAGTTGTGCGTTTTATATTTTCCTACAACATACTTAAATTTCAGATTTTTTGGACTTTGTATGTGCAAAATATATTTCAAAAACTCTGTGGATCCGAAATTATTTTTATAAGTTGTTTCCCAACCTTTGTTCGGTTTCCATTTTCTACCAAATCTTTTGACAAAAAATTTGGACTAGTTTCCTTCACAACATCTTACACTATAATGTGGAATTTTTCCATGATTTTTGGAGTCCATTTAAATGTCCAAAATGTGATTTCCTAACCCGATTGCAATCTGGATTGGTGCTCTATTTTTACCTGAACTTCAGAAAATTATTGGGACCCATATAGGCTAAAATGGACCTCAAATCGTTCACAAAACACATTCCTCAAAGTCTCATCCACGTTGACTTAAAGTTTCATGATTTTTCGAAGAGATTTGCTTGGTAAATACCCTTGATTTCTACGGACAGGCGAGCCGTCTTTTTATGTCAATTCTGGATAAACCTTTGTTTTGCAACCAGTCTTTTGAACCAATACGGGTGACTAAATGTTTGAATTTTTTCTCGGGTCTATAAAGAATAGTTGGTGGTAGATACTAAACTGCTACTATGTATTTTACTCGATGTATGGTCTGTTTGTATTGAGATATTTGAATTGATGCTGCCTTAAGTTGTAGTAGGGATGCCTTAGGGATGTAACATGGTTCCCTTGGATGTTTGGGGGTGTAACACGGTTCCCCAAATGACCCCGTGATGCCATGGGCGTGAGATGCCTGGAAGGGTAACTGGGTTCCTCCGAATACCTGGGGCCTGGGGTGTCACACCCCGAGCCTCAGGCACGCACCCATCCCTCACTTTGGTCGATTAATAGCGACGTCTCAGGATACATCGCCGACCCTTTTTCTTTTTAATACATATGCGAAAGCAGAAAAAAATCCCCAAATAATAAAACAATTGAATAGAAAAGTAGAGCTATACTTTTCACAACTGAAAAACCACAACCACACTTTTAAATACAGCAAACCTCATAGTATATATTACAATACTATTAACAAGTCAGATATATCATACATCAGATCACAACTTAGAGTTTGCAAAACAAGGTGAGGTCTCAGTCCTCATCTGGGTCGTACTCTGGGTCATCCTCAGGATCCTCCTCGGACCCCTCCTCTAGTTCCTCATCAGGGTCCTCATCTTCGGGGTCTTCCTCCTCAGGTTCCTCCTCCTCGGGTTCCTCCTCCTAGTTCTCCTCTGGGTATATCTCTTCTTGTTCAACCTCTCCTTCTAGCATGCTCCAGCTGAAGTCTACTGCTTAGGAGAGTCAGTGTCATTCTCGAGCTTAGGGTCTTTGGCATTGGTCACCATTCCTTGGGATCCACAGTCCCTTCTCCGAATGCTTCCTCTAAAACGAACAGAGGCACATCACCTTCTGGCATGGGACCTTCCCTTCACCCATCATGATATTCATGATACCACAACCGATACTCGCGAGGCCTCAGGTCATCTCTACAAACGTCAACGCAGACAGTCGACTTAACTAGAACGTATTCTAGTCCTTCCGAGCAAGGGTGTATTGGGAAATGAGTTTCTATCTCAGTGACTTCTTCGGGTATACCGAAATGCATGGGAGGACGAAGAGATGGAGGTGCTACCATCTAGGGACCTAAAATGTTGTTCCACAATCAGGATGTGACTACATCTCAGCAAGTTCTACTCTCTAAGACCCGATTAGGAAGCCAATACACTCTAAAGGCTTCCTAAGTACAACACGAGTCAAGGGGCTTATCTTGGCCTCAGTTCCATTCATGCAAGTTAGTATATATATTAAATATACACTATCACATCACATCACTCAATCAGATAGAATTATCGATCAATCGACCTAGTCAATTACATGTCAAGCAGACCATTTCTCGGTCATTTTAATCCATACTATTCATTTTCCCCAACGGTATACATCTAGTCACCAAGCCACATGCATTCTCTAAAGTGACGTGTCTAATCACCAAGTCTCGTGCATTCTCTAAGGCAACGTACTTAATCACCGAGCCACATGTATTCTCAAAGGCAATATACCAAATCACCAAGTTACGTGTTATTCACAGGTGATTTATAATCCACAAATTACATGCATTCTCTAGGATGACACTCTAGATCTCTGAGCCACGTATTACAACTATCTTTCTCATTACTTTATATTTAATCCATAAGTCACATGCATTCTCCAGGACGACCTTTTTGGTCTCCGAGCCACGTAATATAATTTTCTTTCCTACCACTTCATACATAGCCCATCAAAATATTATTGGCACTATAGACACACGCTTGATCATTTTCCAATCAATTTCTGAAATTGAATAATTTAGGAATAAAATTTTAAAATCATATTTAATTCAATTTAGCACAAATCAACACTCAAATAAATAAACAGACTGCACCACAATGATTAACATAAAATTTCGGTCGTCAGCTATCCCTGCCTAATTTTCAGAAAATAATTAATTAATTAAATACTTCCAAAAATTATTAAATAAATACAATATATCCAATTTATGCCCGTAATGCATAATTGGAAGCCGAGACGAGCCCAGAAACTTACTGAGACTGGTTCAATAAATACTAAGACCTATTTCCTTGCTAACTACACTAATCACTTGCCTAACATGCATCAATAAGTCTCTAATTTAATTACTCTAATCTAATCTATCCACCTGATTGCAGTTAATTAAATATAATCAACCCCTAAGCATCATTAGCCTACTAAGTAAGGATTAGTGAGCAAAACTCACCCGTTTAACAATCCCTTCGGATCGAAACGTTGGGAACAAAGCAAAGGTCACTTTTCTCCAAAGCGAGCCTAGGATCCAAGGTTCACAAACACCTCAAAACGGGCATAGAAGACGCTATGAAACCCACTTTTCTGCTTGTGAATAGGATTGCAAAACAGAAGAAAACAAGCTAGCTTGGTGCAATGAGGACAACGGTAGACCGATGGGGGACTTCAGCGGCTTGAAGGGCGGTCCACGGCGGCGGCGAGAGCTTCGGTTGAGCTCCACACGACCTTGGCAGCACCCTGGATGGCAGAACAGGTAGCTAGAACGATGGTGGCTGGACGGTGGCTCGTGCGACATGCGGGCAAGATCGGCGGCAGCAAACGGTGGTGGCACGAGCAGTCCTACTCTTGCAGTGGCTGCTACTTGCACTGGCGGCTTGCTGGTCTTCTTCAGCTACTTCTGGTGTGCGAAAATGAGGAGGAGGGAGAGAGAGATGGGCGGCAGCTAAAGAGGACAAGAGAGAAGAGAGACAAGGGGTCCACAAGCCAAATTTTTCCTCTCTTTTGTCCCCTAGACCAACCTCAACCATGTATGGTTTTCATAGCTGGAATTCAGCCACTAAGACCTTCACTTTACAACTTGAAATGGTTCAAAGACCATAAGAAGATGAGGCATATGAATTTGTTACATTTTTCCCCCAACTAATAACTTATTTCCTCTCAAATCAACCTCAATTGGCCCTCATAAACTCGATCCACCTACCATCGGTCATCTCGGCATTTTTCCTCACCCATATATCCATCATGCTTCCCAAATTTATGATCAAAACGATACCCACCCTTTTTCTGAATAAAAACGACCCTAGAACGACTTTTTCCCAAAAAGTCTCAGGTTCCAGAAAAATATTCTGAGATTGAGTCTACGTTCCTAGAATTTATTGTGACATAACAGAATCTTCAATTTCTAAAATCGGACTTGAATTCGCGGTTAATTTTCATTCAGCGCGTTTTTAGCGTGACTTAGGATACCAGGTAGTTTTTAGAGATTTTTAGTGCAAATGACCCGCGATCGATTTTCTTTGAGCCACAATGAACCCACTCGACTCATTGGCAACTCTTAGTTGTTGTGAAAATTTCGAGAATTCAAATACAGACACAGGGTACCAAAATGATAGAAGAATCAGTCTAGGGCCGATCGACAAGAATTGTTCAATTTAGTGGTGTCACCCACGATTAGCCACATATCTCAGTCGAACAGATCTATCTCTGATCTCAAATCAATTTTTAACTGTGCCGTAATGGCCTCTAAAGATGAGCACGGTCGAGAAGTCGATTCCTGGTTGAATTCTCGAGTCTATTGCATTAAATTTCCTTAATAGCTTCCTAGAATAGTCTAGTTATTTTGAAAGTGATCAACTCTGAGAACAGTCTTATAAGCGCGTCGATGAAATGCCCGATTTATTCAGTAGAAAACATAATCGAAAATCTAGGATGTCACATGGGGTGTAACACGGTTCCCCCAGATGTCCTCTTGATGCCGGATGGATTCAAGATGCCCCAAGGTAACGAGGTTCCCCAAAAGATGATGGTGGTCAATTCACAATAAAAATTATCAATTTCACTTCCAGATTTCATTCGAGCTTTATTAGGTTACTGTTTTCATAGATAATGTTTTTTATTTGTTATCCTGATTTGGAGAAAGATCCTCAAGAAAGTTGATGTCATTACGATCTTCTGCCTTTTATATTTAAATTCTCCGTATGTATTAGTATTGACTTATGTGGTATAAATGGGTCAATAGTTTGCTTGTTGAGCTTTGTGCTCACTCATGGTTGATTGTTATTTTTCAAATTAGTAGCATTTTGGGAAGACCGGGCCAAGATTTTGGATGTATTGTGGGAGGAAAATATATTACATAGTACATATGTAGCATCCAAGTTGAGATGATGTAGCTATTGGAGCCTTTCGGTGTAGTATAGAGTAGTGTACCTTGTGCTTGTCCCCCTAAGTGTCATGCCCCAATCCTCCGAGCACGTGCCCATCCCTCACTGTGGTTAATTAATAGCGACGTCCAAGGACGCATCGCCGACCCTTTCATTTTAATAGCATGCGAAAGTATATAAATAATCCCTAGACAATAAAATAATGGGATAAGAAAGTAGGACCATAAAATTTCAAACTATACCAACCACACTTATTTATATATATAACATAACTAGTCATATATAATATAAGCCAAACCAAACTTTGATTATCCAAATACTTAAGGTTTAACAAACAGGGGCGGGGGTCTAGCAACCACGTCTACTCCTCATCACTAAACTCCTCTTACTCCACATCCTCATCCCCATTTGAGTCATCTGCCAAGTACACTGGAGACTCTAACTCTTCGAGCTTTGGATCCTTTGCATTATCTACTACTCCACCCTCAAGGTCTACTATACCCTTACCAAGTGCAACCTCCAAAACATACCAAGGCATGTCAGATTCTAGCATAGGGCCCTCCCTTCGCCCAACATGATAGTGACAATACCATGACCAGTATTTGCGGGGTACTTTTTTGGGTTCACCCACATCAACCCAGATGGTGGATTTTATCAGCACATACTCAAATCCTTCAGGGTAGGGGTGTATTGGAATATGATAACCTATCTCGGTCATTTCTTCAAGTATACTAAAATGCATGGGAGGAGGGGGGTGCTGTCATCTAGGCACTTGAAATGTTGTCCCACAACGGGGTGAGATTATGTCTCAGCAAGTTCTACCCTCCTAAGACCCGATTAGGAAGCAAATACACCCTAAAGACTGCCTAAGCATACCACAAGTTAGAGTACTTACCTTGACCTCAGTTCCTTCTTACAAGTTAGTAAATATCAAATATACAGAAACCACATCAATTCACCCAATCAGATCGAACTATCGATCAATCGATCACAACATTTCCCTGATCGGTACATTCAATAGTATAGTTGATAATATAGTATACTATATATATGCTCGCCCAAATCTAATAGATTGGGGCCCTCAAGCGATCATAGTATACTATATATGCTCGTCCAAAACTGATAATATGGCATATTGCTCGCCCAAAGTTAACATATCACCCATAGGCCGATATAGTATACCGGTATACTGCTCACCCAAAGCTGATATATCGCTCATAGGCTGATATAGTATACTATCTAAACCATCCAACATTTCCACCATTTTTATCATACCCGATAAAATACCGTGTCTAGGTACATGATCGGCCTTAGCCAAAATACAATATTTCCACTCTTGAAAATCCCACCATTCATATGATCCACCAAAATATTTTTGGCATTGTAAACCGACGCTTGATTATTTTCCAATTAATTACCAAAATTGATTTAATTTAGGAATAAAATCCTAAAATCACAATTAAATCAATTCAGCACAAATTAGAGCTAAAATAAATAAACAGACTACACCACAATAACCAGCATAAAATTCAGGTCACCGACTATCCCGGTTTAATTTCTGAAAAATAAATAAATAATTAATTAATTAATTACGGAAAATATTAAATAATTGCCAATAAATTCAATTTAGGCTCGTAATGCCTAATTGGACCCCGGAACAGGCTCGAAAAATTTTAAGGTTAATTTAATAAATAATAGAACGTGTCTACTCGCTAAATACACTAACTAACCACCTAACATACATCGGCAGATAATTAAATTAACTAATCTAATCTAATATATCCACATAAATCATGCTTAATTAATATAATCAACCCATAAGCATCATTTTCCTACTAAGCTATGATTAGTGAGTTAAACTCACTTGTTCCACAAGCCAAATGGTTCAAAACGTCGAGGACGCAATGAGGCTCGATACTCTCAAAAGTGGACCTAGCTTTCGGGGCCTGGAATCACTTCAAAACGGGCTGAACAATGGTCTCAAGACCCACTATTTTTTTGTTCTGTTCTTGCTGAAATAGAAGGCAACAAGGCTAGTTTAAGGCGAGGATTGATTGGGGAAGGTTGAGAGGGCTAAACCGGGGCTTGGCGGGAACTTACGGAGTTTGAACAGAGGCAAGGCAACTCCGGCATGGCTAAAACAGCAAGTTGGATGGCGGAACAGGAGGTTGAAGCGGCAAGGACGCGTGGTGAGGCGCGACTAGACGGCGGTGTGCGTGCGAACCGTGGACGGGAAGCGATAGTGCGAATGGCGACGTGAGGTGGCAACAGCTGCTCTGGCTTCTCCTCTAGTTTGCTAGGTTTGAAAATGGCACAAGATGGAGGAGAAGGGGCTGGTCGACGGCTGCTATGTGAGAGAGAAAGAGAGAAGGGAACAAGAGGGGGCCACCTTAGCCACATTTTCTCTTCCATGGTCTCCCTTGACCATTCTCCACTAAGCTATCTTCCTTGGCTAATATTCAGCCACCAAGGTTCTTCTTAGGACATTTGAAATGGTCCAAAATGGGCTAGGCAATGGGGCATATGAATTTGCTAAGGTTTCCTCTCAATTGGTTACTTGTTCTTGCTTGATTCTGCATAATTCAGTCTCAATAAATTCAATCAACCCACCATCGATCAGATCAATTTTTTCCCTTACTAATACAACCCACTTGATTCCCAATTTTATGACCAAAAATGATCATTGTCTTTTTTTTTTAACAAAAACGACCTTAGGAGGACTTTTTCCCAAAAAGACTCAAATTGCAAAAAAATCTTCTGAGACTAAGTTGATACTCCTAGAATTAATTATAATATGACAGAACTTTCAATTTCTGAAATCGGACTCAAATTCGCGGTTAATTTCAATTTGGCGCGTCTTTAGCGTAACCTAAGCTACAGGGTAGGTTTCAGAAATTTTTAGTGCGAATGATCCGTGATCAATTTTATTTGAGCCACAATGAACCCACTCGACACATTGGCGACCTCAGTTGTCGTGAAAATCTCGATGATTCAAATACGACATTGGGTACCAAAACGATAGAAAAATCAGTCAAGTGCCGGCCGACGAGAATTTTTCAATTTAGTGGTGTCACCACAATTAGCCACACATTTCAGTCGAACTGTGACATCCTAGATTTTCAATCCTGTTTTCCATTGAATAAATCGGGTATTTCATTGACGCTTCTTCAGGGCTGTTCTCAGAGCCGATCATTCTCGAGATAACTAGACTATTCAGGGAAGCTATTAAGAAATTCTAATGCAATAGACTTGAGAATTCGATCAGGAGTCGACTCTCGACCGTACTCATCTTTAGAGGCCATTACGACATAATATAAAATCGATTTAAGATCAAATATAGGCCCGTTTGACTGAGATGTGTGGCCAATCATGGGTGACACCACTAAATTGAAAAACTTTCGTCGACTGGCCCTAAACTGATTCTTCTGTCATTTTGGTACCCTGTGTCCGTATTTGAATCCTCGATATTTTTACGACAACCGAGAGTCGTCAATGTATCAAGTGGATTCATTATGGCTCAAAGAAAATCGACAATAGGTCATTTATACTAAAAATCTCCAAAAACTATCCAGGAGCCTAAGTCACGCTAAAAACACGATAAATGGAAATTAACCACGAATTCAAGTTCGATTTCAAAAATTGAAGATTCTGTCATGTCACAATAAATTCTAGAAACGTTGACTTAATCTCAAAAAAAAAAAAATTTACAACCCGAGACTTTTTGGGAAAAAGTCGTCGCAAGACCGTTTTTGTTCAAAAAATGCTGGGGATCGTTTTTTATTGTGCAATGGGGATGCAAGGTGGATTAATTGGTGAGAAAAAATACTAATTTGAGTATTGACTCAATAACGGAATTTATCGAGGCCGAATTGAGTTGATTTGAAGACCAGTAAATGATCAATTTGAGGAAAATGTAAGAAATTTGTAGCTTCCCCTCCTCCTAGCCATTTAGGACCAATTCAATGTTATAAGGAGGGCATTGTTGACCTAAGGACAGCCAAGGAGGTGTGTGTGGCTATGGATGGTCAATGTGGACATTGGAATGGAAAAGCAAGACCAAGGTGGAGCCCTTATCTCCTTATCCTCTCCCCTTCTTGCTCCTCAAGCCACCAGCCACCATTCCCCCTCCATGCCCTCTCATTTTTGCACACCAACAGCCAAGGAGAAGCTGCCATCCACGCCGCACGAAGCCACCATCGCCAGATCATCGTTCGCCTCCACCGTTCACCCTCCCCACAAGTGCACCGTGGGCCGTCGCTACACACACGTCTCCGCTTCCCCACGTCGTTCCAACCGCTATCCAGTAGCTTGTGGAGCTCAGATGAAGCCCATGCTCTACCATTCCGCTGCCGGTAAGTCCCGCCAAGGCCCGGTTTGGCCCTTTCCACCTTCCCCAATCAATCCCCGCCTAAACCGAGCTTATTTCTATTCTTTTTTAACAATAACAAAACAGAATATTAGTGGGTTTGCAGCCGGCTTCTAGGCCTGTTTTGAGGTATTTTCGGGCCTTGAATCTTAGGCCCACTTTGGAAAAAAAAAAAAACGTCCCTTGCGACGTTCCCGACATTTCGATCCAAACGGATTGTTAAACGAGTGAGTTTTTCTCACTAATCCCTCATTAGTATGCTAATAATGCTTAGGGGTTGATTAGATTTAATTAAGTGTAATTAGGTGGTTAGATTATATTAGAATAATTAAATTAGGGATTTACCTATGCATATTAGGCAAATGGTTAGTGTACTTAGCAAGTAGACAAGTCCTATTATTTATTGAATGAGTCTTGTTAATTTTCCGAGCTCGTCTCAACTTCCAATTAGGCATTACATGCCTAAATTGGATTTATTGTATTTATTTAATAATTTTCGAAATTAATTATTTATTTATTTATTTTCCGGAAATTAGGTAGGGATAGTCGACGATCGGAATTTTATGCTGATTATTATAGTGCAGTCCGTTTATTTATTTGAACATTAGTTTGTGCTCAATTGATTTATTGGTGATTTTATGATTTATTTCTAAGTTAAATTAATTTTGATAATTGATTGGAAAAGTATCAGGCGTCGGTCTACAGTGTCAAAAAAATCATTTTTTGTACTGCTGAAAGGAGTGGGTGAATAAAAAGGAAATTATTGTATTTTACTCACACACGTGTACTTTTATCAAATATGATGAAAATGGGCAAATTGATTGTGTCTTCCAAACAAAAATACTATAACAGCTCGATGATTCGTATGTCATCTGAAGAATGGACATTATACTATTATAACTCGATGACCCTGTCATCTTGGAAAATGGACGGTATGAAATGTCGACTCGATGATTCTATAGATCATCTTGGAGAATGGACGACATGCCATAACGGCTCGGTGACTCAACATGTCGTCTTGGAGAATGTACGTTATGATGAAGATATTCAGTGACTCTATATGTCATTTCGGAGAATAAATATTACAATATATTAGCTTGGTAACTCAATAAGTTATCTTAGAGAATGAATAGTATGTTATAGCGACTCGGTGACTTAGTGTGTCATCTTGAAGAATGAATCATTTAATAGACTGGCTCGGTGACTAGATATATATATACTATCTGGGAAAATGAATAGTATGGATTGAAATGACCGCGAAATGGTCCGCTTGACATGTAATCGACTAGGTCGATTGATCAATGATTCGATCTGATTGAGTGATGTGATGTGATAGTGTATATTTGATATATATACTTACTTGCAGGAATGGAACTGAGGCTAAAGTAAGTCCTCTGACTCGTGTTGTGGTTAGACAGCCTCTAGAGTGTATTAGCGTCCTAATCAAGTCTTAGGGGGTAGAAATTGCTAAGACGTTATCTCACTAGTTATTGTATAACCATTTTCGGGTCATTAGATGGCGTTGGTGAAGAACCAGAGGCCCAAAGAGTAGAAAGTGGAGCCTGAAGAAATCACAGTCCTGCCTAACTAGCGTCATAGGACAAGCCTCTTTTGATGGAAATTGATTCATTTCTGCAGACTTTGTTTTAGGAACTTGTGGTTTAGAACTTGACTTAATAAATCGACTTGTATATATGTGCACTATGATTTGCAATGTATATAAGTGTGGTTGTTTTCAAAGTTGAAATTTGAAATCCTACTTTCCCATACCATTACTTTATTGTATGGGGATTTTATATGCTTCCGCATGCGTATTAAAATGAAAGGGTCGGCGATGCATCCTGGGAAGTCGTTATTTAATCGACCATTGGTGAGGGATGGGTGCGTATCCAAGGATCAGCGCGTGACATGAACCGACCTATCTCTGTTCTCAAATCAATTTTTAATTGTGATGTAATGGCCTCTAAAGATGAGCACGGTTGAATAGTCGATTTCTGGTCGAATTCTCAAGTCTATTTGCATTAAAATTCCTTAATAACTTTCCTGGATAGTCTAGTTATCTCGAGAGTAATCGGCTCTAAGAACAACCCTATAAGTGCGTCGATAAAATACCCAATTTATTCAATGGAAAACAAGATTGAAAATCTGGGATGTCACACAGGAGTATCCCGATCTTGTCACCTAAAATATATATAAAGAAGAAATAAAAGCGTCTGATTCTATATTTCTGAATGTGTTGCTGGAAATTAGTGTATACCAGGTTGTCATTACACATTTCCACATGCTTAAAATTGAAAAGAATTGGATAGATACATTAGCCGTGAAGTGCTGGGGCGTCACAGCCTCAAATCGAGCCCTTGACACTACCGATTCACTTTACTGACTTGGCAATCTCAATGTTCTTAGAGAAGATCACGCCCTCTAGCATCGACAGGAGGGACATCGAGAGGAGCTTATGTTCAATGAGCTTGGTCTTGAGGCGCAACTCGCACTGGTGGAGGTCCTCCACGATGCAGAGGAGCTCGGAGATATCCCTCGGGCGGGGATGGACCTGGGCGGAGGAGTGAGTCAAGTAGGAGCTATAGGAGTGGCCGAATGCTGTCTACTCGGAGGAGATCTTGGGCAGGTGGGCAACAGTGGCTCCTGCAGCAGCGGAGTCTCGAGCTTCGGCTCATTTGTTTCGCAGATGGGTACATTCTTTATAGGTATTGCAAGGGTGGGTACTTCTTCCTCCCTTCTTATGTTATTCGTACTCATGGATCAAGAAAGCAGCAAGATGCTCTCAAGAATGTGTCCGAGGAACAAATGCATAATGTATTCAAGGTAGTGAAGTTGCTGAATGTGATCTCTTTCGTCTTTTGCTTGTGTTAGCAGTATTTTACATGGATTAACCCAGTATAGAGCTCCTTTAAATTAGCTTCTTTTTTTTTTTGGGTTAGAAAATTAACAGATTTATCTGTATGCTTAAAGCGGTGTCAAAGTTGGGGCATTGTAGTCAACATCATTAAGCTCAATTTGGCTACGACCAATCTAATACAGAAAAATGTCGACACAATTTATCCTATTAAATGCAATAACATGATTATGTGACTGTCTGCTAATCAAGCTAACACCTTGCTCCTTAAGTTTTTGCGGTAAACGTTAATTTCATTATGGGAAGAATAACAAAGTTCTTTTACCAAACTATAATTTGGTAAGGTACATGGGAGTATCTAGTGGTGTATTTGTTTCACGATATGATGGCAAGTGATAAATTTGCTTCTTCTGATGTGGTGGAATGGACTAGACATCATTGTGTAGACATGTCATGCACTTCCTCTTTATGCATTAGTCTTTGTATTAGTAAAAATCTCCCGCAACATTTTTGCCTACTTTATTTTTATTTTATTTTCCTCTCTTTTTATTTTTTTATTTTTTATTTTTTCCCTTTCCATTATTCTCTAATAATATATATTTATAAATTGAACTTATATTATAAAATATAATTAAATTCGAATATATAAATAAAAATAACTAAATTGTTATTTTTTGTTATTTTGAATTTATTATATTATAATTCAAATGTTATTTACATTGAAATGTAATTTTAATTTTGTGTTTAAAAAGCTTGTTATTCAAGAAAAATAATTTTCCTATTATGACTATTATAAATTTTATCTACCTTTATCTCACCTCCTCCATGAGATAATTTTATCCGGTTTATATGCTACTTATATTTGACTTTATCCTATTTTAAACAAACATCAAACATATGAAAAGATAACTTTTATTCTATTTGAATTTTATCCTAACTGTGAAAACACAATGGGGCTGCATGTTTTTACTTCTCAAATCTGTTTATAAACAGATTTTGTGTTTTTTCAGGAGCTTTAAAAAAAAAAAAGAATAAACGCGTTTGTTTGCATTTATGTTCTTTTTTTGTTTTTTCGTTTCTAGAACAAAATTGAAACAAAAAAGAGAAACAAAGGCCCTGCATGTTTTCATTTCTTGTTTTGTTTATAAACAGATTTTCATTTTTTTTGTTAGGGGAATAAAAAAGAATGTAAACGCGTTTGTTTGCGTTTACATTCTTTTTTTTTTTTTTTCGTTTCTAACAAAATTGAAACAAAAATTAGAAACAACAAAAAGTTGTTTCTCTTCTCCAAAACACTTCGGCAAACCGAAAAAAGAACAAAAATAAAGAACAAAATTGAAACAAAACGGGAACACTTCCGGTCCCTCGTTCGTGCCGTGCGAAGCTTCGTTCGTGCTCTCCCCGACATCTCCCCCTCTCCGGCGCCTCCCACTCGGGCGGACTCTCCGGCGACTCCCCCTCCGGCGACTCTCGGCGCCTCCCCACTCCGCTCACTCTCCGGCGCCGACGGGTGGTGCTCCGTCAACCGGCTGAAGCTTCCGAGTCCGGGGTAATTCTTTGCTCCTCCATCTCCGTTCGAAGAGGGCTTCGGCGAGCAACCTTCGCCGACCACCGCCGGACGCTCGCTCGAGCCTCAAGCGAGCATCGCTCGCCCGGATCTGCGCGCAGATCGGGCGAGCAACGCTCGCGCAGCTCGGCTCCGCGAGCTCGAGCTGCCGTGGTCGCTCGGCGGAAGCGGCTCGAGCGAGCGACGCCGAGCCCCAAGCGAGCCGCCGCCCGGATCCGCGGATGCGGGCGACGGTTGCTCACCGGAGCTGCTCTGCCGAGCGAACCAGACGAGGAGGATGAGACTCGGCGGACTCGATGTATAAAAGCAAAGTGGGCTAGCCGACGAGGCCTGAACCTATGTTGTCGAGGACAGCATCCATGAACGATGTCTACAAGCTCCACTCCCTCGTCATCAAGACCGGCCTCCAGGACGACGCCGCCACCTTCCGCCGCCTCCTGCTATCATGCGCCGCCTCGGCCCCGGAGAGCTTGCCCCACGCCCGCTCCCTCTTCGCCGGCATCTCCTCTCCCGACACCGTCGCTTACAACACCATAATCAGATACCACGCCCACTCTTCCCCTCCCCACTCTCTCTCCTTCTTTGCCCAGATGCTCCGCCGCGGCGTGTCCCCCGATAACTTCACCTTCCCTTTCGTCCTCAAGGCCTGCTCTCGCCTCCGGGAGATGGGCCACGGCCTTCACGCCCTGATCGCGAAGCTCGGGCTCGACTCCGACGTCTATGTCCAGAACGCGCTGATCAGCGCGTACGGGTGTGTTGGTGCGGTGGAGACGGCGCGGAAGGTGTTTGACGAAATGCCTGAGCGAGACTTTGTGTCTTGGTCGTCCTTGATTGGGTGTTACGCGAATAATGGATTTGGGTACGATGCCTTGGCTTGTTTTCGGGAAATGCAGCTGGTAGAGAGTTTTGAACCGGATAAATGCTCAGTGTGATCTCGGCGGTTTCCAGCTTAGGGGCTTTGGAATTGGGGAGGTGGGTCGAGTGTTATTTTCGGAGAAGTGGCTTGAGTTGGAAGATTTCTGTTGGGACTGCTTTGATAGACATGTACTCCAGGTGTGGGTCAGTCGATGAATCGATGAAGGTGTTCCATGAAACGCCTGAGAGAAATGTGTTGACTTGGACGGTGGCGATCAATGGGCTTGCGGTGCATGGCCACGGTGATGAGGCCCTCAAATTGTTCCATGACATGAAGGAATCAGGAATGCAGCCGGATTCTATAACGTTCTCCGCAGTTTTAGTGGCTTGCAGCCATGCAGGACTTGTCGAAGAAGGCCGAGGAATATTTGAAAGCATAAAGAAAGATTATGGCTTGGAACCGACGCTTGAGCATTATGGGTGTATGGTTGACATTTTTGGCCGAGCGGGGATGGTTGAGCAAGCATATGAATTTGTTGAAAAGATGCCGATCAGGCCAAACTCAGTTGTCTGGAGAACTCTGCTTGGAGCCTGTGTGAATCATGACCATCTTGGCTTAGCTGAAAAGGCGAGAGGAAGACTTCATGAGCTGGATCCTCATCACGATGGTGATTATGTCCTTCTGTCCAATGCCTATGGGGGAGTTGGTAAATGGAACCGCAAAGCGCAGATGAGGATTTTAATGAAAGATAGGAGAATTAGCAAAAGACCAGGTTATAGTTTGATCGATGCAGACCAAGAGATCCATGAGTTTGTTTCAGGGGAAAATTCTCATCCGGAGTGGGAAAATATTAGGGACTTGTTAACTTCAATAATGGACAGATTGAAGCTTCGAGGTTATATGCCACAAACGTCAAACGTGCTCCATGATATTGAAGAGGAGGAGAAGGAGAGCAATCTGAGTTATCACAGCGAGAAGTTGGCAGTTGCTTTCGCCTTTCTGCATTTTGAAAACGGGAGGACGATTCGGGTCATGAAGAACATCCGAATTTGTCACGATTGCCATTCTTTTATGAAGCACGTGTCGGATGTATTCCAGAGAGAGATTGTTGTCCGAGATCAAAACCGTTTCCACCATTTTTTGCTAGTTCTTATTGTACGAACTTTACTTATAAATTTAGTTTTTAAGTATGCATATATGATTATGTTGGAAATATTTTTCTTCACTCACCATTATCAAAATTAAATTGATGAGAATTTCATGAGAATGAGGATTCAATCATGTTTAAATGTTATAAAAATAAAAAATAGAAAAAGTACTTGAAAAAAATTTGATTTGTTTAAACTTTATTTAGAAAAAGCATTTTTTAAAAAATTTAAAAACAGAAATTTTGTCATGTTTACCAAACGTGTTTCGTCCTTTTTCTATTCCGAGAACAAAAATTAAGCAGATTATTCAAACGCGTGTTTTGTTCTTTTTTATTTCAAAAATTTTTTTTTACACTTACAAACGCGTTCTTTTTTGTTTCAAAAATCAAGCTTTAATGAACAAACATTTTTTTTTATTTCGTTCTGAACAAAAAAAAATGTAAACGTTAAAAAAAAAAAAAAAACTTGTTTCTGTTCTCCAGAAACACTTCTTGCAACCCCAAAAAGAACAAAAATAAAGAAACAAAACCGGAACACTTCTGGAGGTCCCTTCGTTCGTGCTCGAAGCTTTCGTTCGTGCTCTCCCCCGGCGTCTCACCCTTCTCTCCGGCGCCTCCCACTTGGGCGGACTCTCCGGCGACTCCCCACTTCGGCGACTCTCCGGTGCCTCCCCACTCGGCTAACTCTCCGGCACCGACAAGTGGTGCTCCTTCACCGGCTGAAGCTTCCGAATCCAGGTAAGTTTCTGCTGCTCCTCCATCTCTCTCCTTTCTTTCTCGGCAAGGAAGGAAAATCGACTTGCAATTCCCATTCGATCATTCATCTCCTCGATAAAATTCAGTCCAGATAATTCATCGCGTCGTCATCGCGGAGAAGAAGGGGGCCTTGGGGGAGATGGATTTCGAGCTGAGGAGGGCACGGGAGAAGCTGGAGAAGGAGCAGAAGGAGCGGAAAGCGCAGGCCAAGGCGAGGCTGGAGAGGGAGAGGAAGGCGAAGGGGGAGGCCAGGAAGCAGCGGGAGGCCATTGAGGCGGTCCAGCGATCCCGGAGGCTGGACGCTCTCGAAGCGCAGGAAAAGGTACCTTCGTTCGCTTCCTCCTCGTTCCGATGGAATGAGGTGATCGGAATTCCGGTCGGCCGTTGCGATTTCCTAGTCTGAGTAAATTCCTTTTTATCGAATTCGAATCACTTTGATTGCTCGACGCATGACTTGAGTTCGATTCCGGCTACCAGGTTGGGAAAGCTCGATTCTTTGGTGGGGTGGATATTTAGGTGCTTTGATTTAGGCACAATTTGTGGCCTTTAGAAGTGGGTGGTTCCTTATGAACGTGCTCAAGTAGGCTCCCAACTCAAATTTGCTATCAGTGAAAATGTCAATGGGTGATTCATTACCTATCAAAGCAAAATACTCATTGTGGAATTAGTGTTTTTAGCTCTAGTTTTAGATCATTCTGCACAAAACTTCCACTTGAGGCATTGGCTTAAAGCTTGATATATTGCTTAGTCTGGTGGAGCGGAGAAAGTATTGCCCTCGACCTCATCTTATTGCAGCTGCCACTAATGCCGTGCGTGTGCCGTATAGCCTTGATCGAAGTTCTTGCATGGACTGATGTTGCCATTGTCATGAGACCTCTGGTTGTGTTCTATAATTTTCCTCCTAATGAACCATGCTGGATATGTAGGTTGTGCAGTTTTCGGACTTGTGGTAATCCCTGTGGCTTGCTATTTTTCTACCCTTCTGCTTAGTGCTTATTAATATTAGCAGTTAAATGGATATGGCTATTGTTAGAAAAGATCTGGAACATGTAAGTAGGATCTCGCTTTGAATGATATGCAATGTAGAGCTGAGTCCCAAGTCGATTATGTTCAGGTAACTAATTGAGTGAGGGGTGCAGATGTAGCCATTTTTGCTATAAGATGTCCCTTCTCATCTTAGGCAACTACTGATTATTATGCTGAATCTGGGTAAAGCAACTTTCAACTAGCCAGAACCATATTTAAGTTTATATTCTCATGTGAATGGTGTTATGGTGGTGATATCATGCATAGGAATTGCTGAGGTTTAAAGTTATGTATTTAATCAATCTAGTTGCTGGAAAACTTAAAAGGAAAAGAAATCAAATTTTACATGCTTTGTTCTTGACTAACATATGACACCCTGTATGTCAAGGACAGGGCATGCTAGTAATGCTCAATTTAGATTTCAGATGATTGTCTGTACTAGCTAGTTTCACCTCCGGCCATTTTGGAATTTCTTTCAGGGGTAGAACATATATCTTATGCTTTCATTTAAGTGCATGAGCCACGCAAAGTGTTTAGCATTTGATGAAGTATGGAACTCTTTGAAAACTTTCAGGAGGTCTTCATGAACAACCTCCCAATTTCGTGAAATTTTTTTGATAATCACCATAAATCCATCCAAACCTGGTGCCTTATCTCCATTGCAATACGAGAATGTCCTTCTAATCTCCTCCTCCTCGAAAGGTATTTGCCATTTCAGCCATATCAGGATCAAGAAGTAAAAGTCATCCCCTCCAATTCTGATCTCACGACACATCTCTCCCTATATAAACCAGCATGAATTCAGATAGTTGCATACTGAGGGCATCCAATTTTCAACAACCTCTGCCAAAGAGTTCCAACTTATTGAGGAAGTTATATCTTGTACGAGCATTGGACATGTTATGAAAAAATTTGGTGTTTCTGTCATCCTCATCAAGCCAAATCTCCCGAGACTTCTGTCTCAGGAGGTTTCTTCCATTTTTGAATCAACAAGGCGAGTTCTTTTTCCCATTCTATTCTCCTAAAGCTTTTCTCCAATAGCATGAATGGTCTTCACATGATGTGGGTTCAAAGACACTGATTCTTAGCTTCAAGGATAAGGGTCTAGGAGCAGGCACTTATAGCGTTGGTGTGTATGGCTTCAAGGGAACAAGTAAATTCGTGGTATCAGTTATTATTAATGATAATATCCAGAGGACAGTGGGTCAACAGGCTGGATCCTCATCTTCACCTGCAGAGATGGATACTGTGGAGTGTAGAAACTGCAAGCGTTTCATACCCAGTAGAACTGTAGCACTGCATGAAGCATATTGCAGCAGACATAACGTAGTTTGTCAGCATGTGGGTTGTGGAATAGTTCTAAGAGTTGAGGAGGCTAAGAATCATGTGCATTGTGACAAATGTGGACAAGCGTTTCAGCAAGTAGAAATGGAGAAGCATATGAAAGTGTTCCATGAGCCAATCCAATGTCCTTGCGGAGTTATCCTGGAAAAGGTGCAAATGGTAAGCTATGTGTTCTTGTATTTCTGCTCTTTAAGATATAAACAGCTTTTCCTCCTGCTAAAAATTGCTAAAACATCTTTCACATTAATGTCTTAGATTATTTCCAAGGGCTCTTGGGATTTTTGCTTTCTTTAGTACGTTATCTTGAATCATTGACTGTCATGAATTGGTCAGTGTGTCTGGATGTCCAACATGAATGCATGTCTCGAACATGTTGTCGAGATGTGCATATACTGAGTATACCCTAACGATAGGTTTGGGCTGCACATTGTGGCAAAAATGCAGTTAGATATTAGACATGACATTACATCTCTGGGATACCGAGCATTTTGAGGAGAGAAAAAATCGAGGCTAGAATACATTTACTTAATTATTGTACTTATGTTATGTCTTTGTTTGGCAGGTGGAGCACCAAGCTTCAGTTTGCCCCTTACGCTTGATCGCGTGTCGTTTCTGCGGGGACATGGTCCATGCAGGAGACACTGCAGTGGACCTGAGAGACAAAATGCAGGGCCGTCTTCATCCTGATCATTGGTGAATGTATTGCATTTCTATGTGCCGAACGTCATTCGAGTTACTTTGGATCCTTCCCCATTTAGCAGCAGGTTAAGAAGTGACTCTTCTGCTAGTGTATAGTACGTTTCCCGGGTCATACGAGAAGGATTACTCGGAGAGATCTTATCTATTGTATCTTCTTTTGATTTTTCATTGGTTTGGACCGACTGTTTGGAATGCCTTCAAGTCTAATTATTAATCTTCTTGTTTAGTCTGATCTTCAAATCTATGTATCTGTATGCATATGCGTATGTGTTGGGGAAATTTAATTAACTGTGATGAAGTTGAATAATGAACTATAATGCTTCATTATTGTGATGTCATGTTGAGATGTATAAGATACTCTTCTTTTTGCTAGTTCTTATTGTACGAACTTTACTTATAAATTTTTTTTTAAGTATGCACATATGATTATGTTGGAAATATTTTTCTTCACTCACCATTATCAAAATTAAATTGATGAGAATTTCATGAGAATGAGAATTCAATCAAGTTTAAATGTTATAAAAATAAGAAATAAAAAAAGTACTTGAAAAAAATTTGATTCTAACTTTACTTACAAAATTTTCTACCAAGTATGACATATGATCATGTTCAAAATGTTTGTCTTCACTCACCATGAACAAAATAAAATTAATGAGCATTTCATGAGAATGACAATTCAATATCAAGTTTAAACTTTATTTAGAAAAAAGCATTTTTTTTAAAATTTAAAAATAGAAATTTTGTACAGCTTTTACCAAACGTGTTTTCATTTTTTTCTATTCAGGAACATAAATTAACGTAGTTACTAAACGTGTTTATGTTCTTTTTTTTATTTCAAGCACGCTTTTTTTTTACACTTACCAAACGCATTCTTTTATTCAAAAAACTGTTTTAGGAACAAAAACATTTTTTTTTTTATTTCGTTCCTAACAAATTTTGAAATGTAAACGTTACCAAACGCGCCCAATCTAAATGTTCAATGTATTGAAAGTGCGGAAAATAAATACCAAGTAAAGCACAAGAAATAAAACTTATATATATATATATATATATATATATCTTTGTTCTAATACTTAAGATAGGATCTGCATAAGTTAAATTCAAATTGAGTTTAATTCTTTTAATAAAAATCAATCTAATTAAATTAAGCTATATCCAAGGTAACAATTGAAATCCCTTAAACTAAAAGCATATTAATAAATAAAACTAAGCTAAGTCCAGCAGTAAAATTAAACAACTCTAATCAATGCACCCATTTCAAGCCACATTCTGATTTTTTAATTTTCGAAAATTTTTAATTAATTTTTTTAAAAATTAATATTTTAATTCCCAAAAAAAGACCTGGGCTGGGCCCTTAGGCCCGGTCGAGATATGCCCCTACTCTGGCCGCATTGATCTGGGCTAATGGGCATAATTTGATTTTCATGTCGAGCCCTCTTCCCAATTAGACACAAGCCCAACTCATTAATGAACAAACTCAGCCCAAACCAAATTACACCAAGCCAAGCCCAAGTTCACTTAAGAAGACTATCACCAACCCGAATTCGAAATCACCCTAAGCCCAGACTCATTCAGACTAAATCAAGCCTAACTTGCCAAACTTCAACCTAAGCCCAACCTTACTAATTTTATAACAAAAACTAAGCCTAAATCTTACCAAACCGATTAAGCCTATTTTGTCGTTCTCCCATGCCGCATTCTGTTTCCCAATCATCCACTCTTCTACCGACGTCCTCGTTCCTGGATCACCCAAAACCCATTCACATGTTCATCGAATCATTCCCAGAACAAACCGATGGAAAGGAAAACAATAGAAGAACCGATACGAACATGGATATTGAATCATATTTGGGCAATAGATACAAAGGTCACGAGCTAATTGTTTGGGATCAGAATCTTGTGTTGACTTAAGTTTCCTTGGATTATCGGGGTGTCTAAGCTAAGCCTTGTCCCAAGGATTGATCAAACGCTCACATAAATCATAAAGAAAGAATCTCCAGGAAAGAATGTTTTTATTGCTTAAATGTTTGGTGGATACAAATGAAAGAGAGAGCTCTCCTATTTATACAAGAGCCCATCTCATTACAACCATAGATTTCCTTTTGATCTAATGGTGGAGATTGCATTTCTCCATCTTCCAATTACCAGCAATTATATCAAGAATACTCTAGAACTTAGATATATCTACCAAATTGCTTATCCTTGGGAATATTTGGAAAATCCTATGAGACTTGGCCCGGTCTTCTTGGATTGTACACAATCCTTTGTTCATGGAGAACCTTGAGACCGTGATAATCTCCCCCACCCATTTGAGCGACATCCTTAGTGCTCTTGACTCGATGCCTTTTGCTTGGATAGTTGGTTCCTTTGAATGTTGTCGATTATTCTGTTTCTGATGCCATTTTGTATTTTGTTTCCTGGCTTCTCAACTATTTGGCTTCTTCTGTTTGGCTATCTTGATGTTGTCCGGCAAGCTCACTTCCAGGAAGAGCACATGAAATGGCATCTCATGTTGATTTGGTGTAGGGCATTCCAACTCTACCTTTGGCTTTCCCAATGGTTGTGGCTTAGTGCTTGGCTCAATTTCCCAATGGTGTAGGGCATTCCAATTCATCCACAAGTCAGATTGTGGAGATGTTCTTGGTCTCCGTCAACCAATGGATCATAGATACTACTGATGGGCATTATGGGTCAATGATGACAATGGACTTGGTCCTTATGTCAATCATGGCCCTTAAACTATCAGAGAATTCTAAACCCAAAATAAGATCATATATGTCAAGTGGAATTACCTCAAAGGAGAGCTTACCTTTCCGTCCACCAACTCGTATCTCTATGTCCCCAGAAACGCCAACGATTGGCGCCGACTAGGTCCTTATGTCAATCATGACCCTCACAATATCAAAAAATTCCAAACCCAAGATAAGATCATATTTGTCGAGTGAAATTATCTTGAAGAAGAGCTTGCCCTTCCATCCACCGACTTGTAGTTCTATGTCCCAAGCAATACCAACAGTTGGTATATCATACGTGTTACCTGCCTTGAACCGATATCCAATTAGCTTCACGCAAAGTCCCAAACTTTCCACCGCTTTTGCTTGATAACTCAACGCACCCGTGTCAACTAAGGCATAGAGCGATGTGCCATAGACCTTGACTTCCATGAACGACAAATGAGCTTGTAGGCTTCTTTTTGACCTGTGATTGGGTCTTCACTTTAATGAAGTTGAGAAACTTTATGGTCCTCAGTCTCACTTTCCTTTTTTCTTGCTTCGGCTCATCCTCTTCAATGGCAAGCAATGCATTGATTTTGCTCTTCTCCATCGCAAAAGAAGCATAGGGATGGCGGTGGTTTCTTGTACCTTTCTTTGTTGAAGTCACCTTAGAGTTTATTCCACTTCAGGTTGGATTGTTTGGGAAGCCCCTTCTCTCCATGATTTTTCCTTATGATCTCTTAGATCACAAGTAGTCTCACCTTCTTCATCTTTATTGTGCTCATGGTGTTGATCCGCTCCCCCACCATTTCCCTTGGACTCGGGCTCTTCTAATCATTGGAGGTCGATCAAGGAATCGTCCACGACAAGAGCTTTCGATAGTTCATGCACTCCACAGAGTTCCAATTCCACCCTCGCCCAAGGCTCAAGCCCATCCATAAATGTGAATAAGGCCTTGGACTCAGTCACATCTGAAATCTCCAACATCAGCTCGGTTAACTCCCGCACGTAATTGTAAACATCTCCCTTTTGAGAGAGATCGTGGAGCTTACTTCAAGCTTCATTCTTGGCACAATCTAGGAACAATCGCTCAAGGAATGCGGCAACGAAATCAGATTACCAAGTGATCGATTTAGCACCTCACCTTTCATCGCTGCGCCGTCGCTGCTACCAAAGCAAAGTAACATCAGTCAGAAACATAATCGTATTTCTTAACTTGGTCCCATTATCCTTGATTCCCATGGCATCGAAGTATTGCTCCATGCCCTTTATGAAGTTGTCTACCTCTTTGGTGGATCTGTCTCCCTTGAACTACTTTGGCTTGGGAATGTCCACTCTTGGACTCGACACCATGGTGATTACCCCTTGCACCATGACCGTCTTGCAAGCCTTGAATCCATCTTTGACCTCTTCTAGGTCACTTTGTTATAACTCATAAAAAACACCAATCAAAACAGAAAAATTTCTGTTTTTGAGAGAGAGAGAAGATGAAAAAAAACAGAGCACTTCATACGTCTTGTGCTTAAAAAAAACTGTCAAGTACAACCCCTAAATACAAAACAAAAAACTGCTCACGTACGTGCAACACTTAACTGCACACAAACGTGCTATTAACTTCCTAGAAAATAACAAAAACACTAAACAAATAACTACATTGAACTTGGCTGTTTTTTAATAAAAAAAAACAGAGTAAAACAGAGTAAAAACAGCAGAAAACAGAATAAATAAAAGAAAACATAAAACAGCAACGGAGACATTATAATCCAACAAACTCCTCCTTGGATCATTCTTGCTGCTGCATACTCCAATTTTCTTTCTTAGTACTTCAAATCTTCCAGCTTGAAGTGGTTTTGTGAACATGTCTGCAAGTTGATCTTCAGATCTGCAATAGACCAACTTAACTTCGCCACTTTGTTGCACCTCACGCAGAAAGAAAAATTTGACTTTGAAATGCTTGGTTTTGCCATGGAAAACTGGATTCTCGAGATATTGCTAACGCCGCCCGATTATCCACGTTAACTTCAATGCAATCACTAGAATTCAACCACAGATCTTTCATTATCTTTTCAGCCACAAAGCTTGATTTGCAGCTGCAAAGAGCTGCTATAAACTCGGCCTCTGCAGTGGGCGAGCGACAATCTCTTGCTTTTTGGAACACCAGGAGAAACAAGCAGAACCAATATTGAAACAATACCCGGACGTACTTTTCATGTCATCCATCTGAACCAGCCCAGTCACTATCGAAAATCCTTGCAGATTAAACTTCCGACATTTCTTAAACTTCACACCAAAGAACAATGTTCCTTTGAGATATCTTAATACCCTTTTTACCGCAATCAAATGTAATCGACTAGGACTACTCATAAACCTAGATAAAATACTCACAAAGCAAATAAAATATCCGGGTCCGGTTCTTTGTAAGATACATGAGACACCCAATCGACTTCTATACATAGAATCATCTATCGCATCTGTTCCATCATTCTTTTGCAGTTTTTCTTTAGCACCATAGGAGTGCTTACACTTCGACAATCTTCCATCCGAAACTTCTTTAGAATTTCCTTCATGTATTTTTTCCGACGGATGAAGATCTCATATGAAGCCTCGTTTGACTTCCAAACCCAAAAATAAGCCATCTTTCCCAAGTCTCGACATCTCAAAACTGCAAATAGATCTTGCTTCACCTTCTCTATCAATTCCATATCATTCCCCGTCACTAATAGATCATCTACATAAAGTGACAGAATTACAACACTGTGATTCACCTTCTTGACATAAAGAGTGAACTCACTTAAGCTTTTTACGAAGCCAAAATCCTGCAAATATCGATCTATCTTCCCATACCAAGCTCTTGGAGCCTGCTTCAGTCCATATAGAGCTTTCTTCAACCCGTATACACTCTCTTCTTGCCCTTTGATACCGAAACCTTCGGGTTGTTCAACAAAAATCTCCTCCTCAAGCTCTCCATTCAAAAATGCAGACTTGACATCTAACTGAAATATAGGCCACCCCCTCTCTCGCCGCAATAGCTAACAAGAACCTTATTGTATCAAGTCGTGCAACAGGAGCAAATGTTTCAGAATAGTCTACTCCCCATATTTGTGCATAGCCTTTCACCACCAGTCTAGCTTTGTGTTTATTAACAAAACCATCAGGATTAAGTTTTGTTCTAAACACCCACTTAACCCCAATCACATTCTTATCGATGGTCCGTCAACAAGCTCCCATGTGTGATTTTTCGGATCATTGAAATCTCCTCCCGCATTGCCGCAATCCACCTCTCGATCCTCCTTCGCTTCCACAAAGTTAGATGGTTCGAGCATTGCCACATTGCTTCTTTCATAGATTTCAGCAAGTGACCTCGTACCTCTCACCGGTAAATCATCAACACTGTCTTCCAATCCATCTATAACTTCATCAACCTCTAAATCGTTGCAGGTTGTTTTTCAAACTCTTTGTCGTTTCCGCACTCTTTCCTTCCATCCAATTCCACTCATCTTCCTCTAGAAAAACAACATCTCTCGCTTACAGTCACCTTTCCCGTCATAGGGTGAAAAATTCTATAAGCCTTTGATTGGAGATCGTATCCAATGAAGATTCCAAGCTCGCTTTCTTATCCAGCTTGTCCCTCTTGACCTCAGGAACATGAGTATAACACAAACACCCAAAAACCTTCAAATTTTTCACAGAAGGTTTAACACCATACCAGACTTCAAAAGGTGTTGACCTCTCTAAGGCCTTTGTGGGCAATCTGTTCAACAGAACACCTGCAAAGATTAGCCGCTTCACCCCAGAACTTCTTAGGCAACATCTTCTCCCGCATCATACATCTAGCCATCTCCATAATACTTCTATTTTTCCTCTCACTAACCCCATTCTCGTTGAGGTGAATAGGGAGCAAAGTGAACGCCGCACAATTCGCTTGCTCACAATTCAACTTAAACTTGTGAGCAAGTATACTCGAGTAACCATTATCGACCGAGCATTTTAATTTTCTTCCCACTCGATTCTCAACTAAGGCTTTAAACTTCACAAACACATCAGCAACTTCAGACTTGGCTCGCAGAAAATAAATCCAACTCATCCTAGTCATATCATCGTAAAGGTAATGAAATACCCGCTACCATTGAGAGAAGACTCGAGACATAGGTCCACATAAATGCGTGTGGATTAATTGCAGCTTCTCACATGCTCTCCAGCCCTCCTCCTTTGAAAGGAAATCTGGCTTGCTTGCCAAGAAGACAAGTTTTGCACTGTGGAAATTCCTCCTCCAAACTTGGCAAGTCATCTCGCAAGCTATTTTCCCCGCATAAACAACATGCTCTTCCTGTGAACATGCCCAAGTCTTTTATGCCATATCTCTCGCATTTTCTTCTTTGCACTTTAAAGCCATTTGTTGCATCTCTTGTGGCTTGAACATGAAACTCTTGTCCTCCATTGGAATTCTTAGCACTTCTTTGCTATCTCGCATTATTAATAAGACATTCCTTCCCTTCGAATTTCACTTTATAGCCCTTCTCAACTAATTGACCAACACTTAACAGATTGTGGTCAATATTTGGCACAAAAAGAACATCACTGATCAGCTTCACCTCCTGATTTCCTTCAATAGCCACTGTACCCTTCCCTTGCACTTCAATATACTGTCCATTGCCAATTCTAACTCTGGACCTGACTGACCTGTCTAGACTCCTAAACAGCTTTGAATTGCCAGTCATATGATTGGTACAGCCACTATCCACCAGCCATGCATCATTCCCAACAAAAGATTTAGAAAAGGAAGCTACAAACAAGTGCTCTTCCTCAGTTTCATTCACTGCTACCTGGGCTTTTCCCGCTTGCTGGTAATTTTTCTCTTGCGAGATGGCTTCCATGTGACCCAACTTGTGACATCTTTCGCATCTAGCATCAGGCTTTCTCCAACATCTAAAAAGCGATGATTAGTTCCACCACAAGTATTGACAAGGCTTTTTGTTCATCTTCCATTTGCTAGACCCACAGAATTTCCTTCTTTTGCTACAAACTTGGAGTCACCGGCATTTTTCTCCGGACTGAATCCATTTCTTCCCTTTGCCTCCATCATTTGATTTCACTCTAGCTTGCAGCGCACCCTCTACAAACTCTTCTTTTCTCATCAATCTTCGGTGCTCCTGTGCCTCGCAAAGCATTCAACAATTCTCGCAAGCTTTATATCGTAAGTCTCTTGTATTTTCCAGAGATGCTATGGTGGCTTCGAACTTCTCTGGAAGAGACACAGAATCTTCGAACAAGTCTTTCATCCTTCAAGTCGGTCCCTAAAACTCTGATTTTTTCAGCTATCCCAACCAACCTATCGAGTACTCCTTCACCGACTCGAATCCTTCATCTGCTGTCTCTCAAACTCCCTCAAGAGATTCAGCACCTTCATGCCTCTTATCTTCTCATCTCCCTCGTATTCATCCTTCAAGAAATCCCATATTGCCTTTGCAGAATCACATCTCATAATCCTTGTGAAGATAGTGGGTGAAAAAAGAATAGCGTACGGGCATGACTTTGCCTTGGCCTTCCTTGTGATTCTCTCTTTATGGTACTTTATCTCGATTCAAGGTTGGATTGTCTGGAAGTGGAGTAACCTCATAATCATCCTCCACAGCCTCCCATAAATCATGACCCTCCAAGAATGCCGTCATCTTGACAGCCCAAGCCGATAATTTTCCCCAGTAAATACTGGAGAAGCCATCGCAGAGAAACCACTCGACCCTGTCTCCATCACCCTTTAACTTCTTTACACTTCGATACTTGCTTCACTTCACAGTCCCTCAAGATCAATCACGCTCTGATACCAATGTTATAACTCATAAAAAACACCAATCAAAACAGAAAAATTTCTGTTTTTGAGAGAGAGAGAAGATGAAAAAACAGAGCACTTCATACGTCTTGTGCTTAAAAAAAACTGTCAAGTACAACCCCTAAATACAAAACAAAAAACTGCTCACGTACGTGCAACACTTAACTGCACACAAACGTGCTATTAACTTCCTAGAAAATAACAAAAACACTAAACAAATAACTACATTGAACTTGGCTGTTTTTTAATAAAAAAAACAGAGTAAAACAGAGTAAAAACAGCAGAAAACAGAATAAATAAAAGAAAACATAAAACAGCAACGGAGACATTATAATCCAACACACTTGCCATGAAGGACTTGCAAGCTTTGAATTCCTTCTTGACAAACTTGGTCAAGGTTTTGAGGGCATCGCCCCTCTCGTTCGTTGACCTGGCAAAAGTGTTCACGACACCCGAAAATTCATAGAGGAGTGATTCTTTGATCTCGTCCAATCTCTCATTCTCTTCTTCGAATAACTTGTCCATCATTGATTTCATTTGGCGAGTCTCTCTTTGAAGAGGGTCGTGACATCCTTTGAGGAAGCTCTCTTGGACCTTGCATGGGTGTCCTTCTCTTGGGCCTTCTCACCAACCACGGTAGCAACGGCAGTGTCTTGCTCCGATATTCTCCCAAACACTTAGTGTGCACCATGAACTCCTCTCAATCACACCCTCTACAACACCCTCTGATACCACTTGTCACAAGCTGATTGTTTGAGATTGGGACTGTCGAATGACTTACTCCAATCGCTCTTTTATTGCACCTTCCTTTGCCAGATAATGATGCTTCCGAGGATGGTGATTTAATTGATTCCAAATGGAGAACTAGTAGTTAATGGCCTCTCAACTAGTCAAGTGTATTGCAGGTTTTCTACCTGCAGTGGAAGATTGTATTCTCAATTGAGGAAGAACTTAATGCTAAAACCGAGTCAATCAGCCTAGTTGGATTTGCCCTAAAACGGCAAAGTTGATGCTTTCTTGCTAGCTTACTGGGCTTATTCTTGCCATTCTTTGAATCGCAGTTGCAGGAACCTTTTTCTTGGAAACGTCTTATTAGTATTGTTGTCTATGAATAATGTTAATTGATGTTTCTTGAACTTGTTTGTAAAAGAAAAAACTGAGTTTGGTGGGTTTTGGTCGAGACTTTTTGCTATAGAGATTTGCTGAGTTCACTAACTTCGTAGAAATACCAGGGCCAGGTGGGCTCAATGCTTTGGTAATTATTTTTAACCTCGCTTGTGGAACCTGTTCCTTCATCTATGGACCGCCCAAAACCCATCTATATTTAACCAAAAACTAAAATCAAAACCCATTTCATAATTTATGGTTAGCTTATCAAACTGCTCCTCATAAATAATTCATTTTGTAGGTTTTTTATTATACTTTTTTTACTTTATTTACTCATTTTTATTTTGTCAATTTACTTTTTTAATTTGATGTGGAGTTTTTATCCAAGTAATATACACATGAATAGCTTAAAGTGAGTTAAATGGTTGGGTGAGGGTTTTTCTAAATTGAGTTAAATATCAATGTCTTTTTGTGATAGGAGTCGAATTAAAAACATGTACGAGTCGGGTCGAGTATTCGTCATTAAATTTACATTGTATGGAGATGGGTCAATATAGGTCGGACTATTTTCGACCCAACCCACCCATTTGACAGCACTAGACATGCACGTGGGTTCCATCTTCCACAGCCAATTCAGGGTAAACCTAGCGCTGGTGCAACTCTTCCCTCCACTAACTAACTCTTTATGATGGAATGATCTATAAAGGTCTTTAACGAAAGCTTCTCTTGAAGAGGGTCCACATCCACAAATGCTCCATAAACGGTCTTATCATTGCTATTGTTAAGGGAAGATCTGCTCTGGTCGCTACATAGGAGGACAGCATATTTGTTCTGGCCATTTGAAAATTATGAAGAATGCTGCATCTTCTTGCAATCTTTTGAAGCCATGACCAGTAATCCAAATGATCCAAGACTATCTTTAACTGAAGCACCCTTTTGGCTGCACAGCATTTGTGGGTTAGTTTTTGGTCTAAAGTCAGATTGCATTGGTTTTCACAGTTGAAAATAGCTACTTGGAGAGTGCAGTATTGATTGAACGGAACTTTTGTACTTGAATTGGGATTCTTTGATAATGTGAACAGGGAAGCCCGAGGCTGATGTGCCGCTCATGCGTTCGACATTAAGGGGTACGAGTTCAACTTTCGTCCTTCTCTCGTCTCTGGCTTCCTATCTAGAGGTCCTCAGGCGAATCCCATTGCACAGGTAAATATGATTTCTATCACACTAAGTTGCTCCATTTTGCTTCTAGCATGAATCCAGCGATTGGCGTTTATATAGCTGCTTTTCCATGAAATACGCTACTGTATTATTTCCCCCTTCAAATGATAAACGGCATTTGCTTATGGATCAGGTGTATGCATTGGGAGAGTTCATTGGGTGTATGACTCCTGGATGGTGTATATACCAAAATGTGATTTTTTGCCACGTAGGGTGCGTTAGGTAACCATTTTATGTTGGAAATTTCCTATAATATTGACTTACATTAATTAATTGATTTTCTATTTTAAATAATCAGGTTAATGGATATTCCAATATTTATTAAACCCTTTAAGTGATTTTATTGAACTGGATTTTGATATCTATTAATAACGAGCCTAATTGAGTAACAAAGTGTAAGCAACTGTGTTTAACTGAAGCTAGTAATGAGAAGGGCTCAGTTGACTCACTATTGATTAGGGTTTGCTAGGTCCTTTCTCTAGCCTATAAAATAATAGGTTGTACCAATCAATTATTTAATCCCATTAAAAGCTGCTATACTGATATAGGTCATAGAGAGGAAAATCTGATATGCCAATAAATCTCCGATTATCAGGTTGATCTATTTTTCTTCAAGTAAAGTAATGGCTCAAATAGATACGTTTTGATTCCGTTGTGCTTATCAATTTTGGTGTTCTACAGTTATATATGGATCCGATTATTATTGATTAATTAATTATTTATGTGAATAATTTTTTACATGTGCTATTAGAGCAAGTCATATATGATTCTAGAATCCAAAATTATTTTCTTTTTCTAAACAAATTCGAAATTTTCCTCTCTGAACCGAATATTGGTGTTATTTTTTCGTCTGGATTTTTTGATCGATTGATTCTAAAACCTTAGGGCTTTTGTTCTACATGTCAAAATCTTTCCAACTATATATAATTTGTATAATTTCGTTGAGAACTGAATGAGAATTTTGAATTTGAAATTCTAGGGTTTATACATTGAAAAAGTTCTAGAATTAAATTACATGCAATTGATTGATGTTCATTGTGAATTGTTGCATGGGTATTGTTTGATATATATATGTTTTAGAATCTTTGGTTACAATAAGGTAAATTTTTTGGGCTTAAACAAGAAAAAAAAGAATTTCGGCCATGGGTATTAGATCCGAAATTTCTTGAAGCTTAAATATAGTTGATTTCTTAGTATTTTCTTCATTTAATTTATTCTAGTCAATTATATTGATGTTAGTAGCAAGACCCATGAATAAATTTCAAGAAAAATTAACTTAATGGGTGTTTTTTGGTGTTCCGAGTCAAAACCGGGTCGTATGACCGGTTTTGCGGAGTTTGGGACCCGGCTGGAGGTTGAAGAAGACCTCCATATTTTGGGCGTAAGCCCAAAATATTGGGCTTTAAACTCCAGCTGAGCCCGGCCTATATTATGGGCGTAAGCCCATTGTTTCTTTTATTTTTTCTTTTGTTGCTATTGGGCCTAAAGGTCACATGGGCCTACAGCCCAAGCAAAGGGGAAATTAGCCTGGTACAGCTTGGGCCTCGAGAGGAAAAGAATGCATTGGGCCCCACAAGAGGATTCGGTTTGGACTGCTTGCATGAGCTCCGGGAGAGAGTCCAAAACATAATAATAATAATAATAATAATAATAATAATAATAATAATAATAATAATAATAATAATAATAATAATAATAATAAAGGATTTTAATAAATTTGGCAAAAATTGTTGCTCGGTAAATGCAATATGATCTTAGAAAGCACGTGTTGTAAAGTGCTTCATATTGTCCGATGAATTTTGGACATAAATTTTTTGAGTTCCTTATTGATAAAAATTAGTATATACAATAACTCGCTCAAATGGGCTTATTGTGTATATTAATTTGAAAAATTGCATGAATATTAGTTCTCAATTTAATAGATGGGGATGTATAATTGAAAAATATTTATCTTCCCAAGGGGGATAATTTTTTTGAAAATTATATGTAATCCCCCTTTATGTTGTGATAGTGGAGATGAATAATTTAAAGGTCTTGTTTGCACAAAGCGAATAAGCCCTTGATGATTATATATAATTCTCCTTATCGTCTCTATATATTGATATCTTGAAGATATATCATTTAAAGGATTTTGGATCATTGACAATTATATATAATTCTCCTTGTTATTGCTTTACAAATTTCATGCTAGGGAAAATAATTGTACATTATACACTCTGCTCAAATAGGAGTTTATAATGTACTATTTATTTTTGTTGAATTGCTTATTACCATAATTGATCTTATTGCATTATGTATGACAAATAGTTACTTTTGCTGTAAACAACAATAATGCCACCATTGAAATGTGAACTGAATCAAATATTATACTGTTAAAGACTTGGTCAAAAAGTGAGACATTATGATCAAGAATATTAGAACTGAGTTCATGTTGCGTGATCCTTTAACAAAAGGCTCACAACCCATTTTGTTTAAAGAACATGTAAAGAATATGGGTGTTTTAGATTTATTTGATTTTTTTTTTGTTAGTATATTTCTAGATATTATAGTTATATGCAAACTGATAATACTTTCACGATGTCTATTAAAACATTTATTTTCAATTATCATTATTGTTAATTATTGTTATCATTTCTTCCGTTACTAAGAGATGGAAGTATAAATCAGTATCTTTAAACAAATTTTAGTTTAAAAATGACTAGATATCACTGAGTATGAGATCTCATGTTAGATTGTGACATAGTCGTGCAATTTCACGTTGTTTAGAAATTGCGCCAATGTAGTTTCATGTCATTGAGAAAATACATTGATGACCGATAAGAAATAGTGTATATTTTGATCACATGTTGGCACTATGTCTTATTACATTACTAAGCCAATGATCTATGAAAATATTATGCTTATTATATATGATTATGGAAAGTCATGTGTTGCGGTATTTTCTTAACACATTGATCTCCATAGTCCTATACTAAGATTATATATGATTAGATTGATTTTGAGATGTCGTTATTGGAATATTATTTTTTAAAGTTGTGGCCACATAAAACAAAATTTTCAATTATTAACCTGATAGTGTTGTTTTCAATATAAAGTCTTTTTCAAAATAAAAATAAGTTAATTAATGTAGCCCAAGTGGGAGAATGTTGGAAATTTCCTATAATTGTGGCTTACATTAATTAATTGATTTTCTATTTTAAATAATTGGGTTAATGGATATTCCAATATTTATTAAACCCTCAAGTGATTTTATTGAACTGGGTTTTGATATCTATTAATAACCGGCTTAGTTAAGCAACAAAGTGTAGGTAATTGTGTTTAACTAAAGCTCGTAATGGGAGGGACTTAGTTGACACACCATTGATTAAGGTTTGCTAGGTCTTCTTTTTAGCCTAAAAAAAAAGGTAAGTTATACCTATCAATTGCTTAATCCCATTAAAAGCTATTATACTAAAATAGGTCATAGAGAAGAAGATCAGTATTCTAATAAATATCTTATTATTAGATTAATCTATTTTTTTTCAAGTGAAGTGATGGTTCAAACAGGTACGTTTTGATTCCGTTGTGTTTATCGATTTCAGTATTTTACAGACATATATGGATCCAATTATTCTTGATCAATTAATTATTTGCATGAATAATTTTCTACATTCTATTCTCCAGAATAATTTTCACTCAGAAATAATTTTTTTTATTATATTCCTAGGAACAATTTTTAGTTTTTGAAAGGGTTAGATAATTGTCCAAAATTTCTACTCTCAAGATAGAAATGCATTTGATAGAATTCTTAATTTTTTTTTTTTGTTTCTTTTAATTTTTTAATACTTTTATTATATTTTTCTTATTTTTCTTTTTTTCTTTTTCTTTTTTTGTCCTTTTCCTTTTTTCTTCTTCTTCCTCCTGGCCATGGCGGTGGCTAGCAATCGCCTATGTGAGGTCCGACAAGCTCACTGGAGCCTCGCCAGGTCTGACATGCTCACAGTATGCTCACCTAGCCACCACGAGGCTTGGCGTAGCTGGGGGCCAATGACACTCTGAGGAGGTCGTTGGCCCTCATCTACTTGATCACTAGCCATGGCCAAGGCTGGCAATCGGCCAAAATGAAGAAGGAGAAAAGGAAAGAGAAAAAAAAAATTAGACTTGATTCTAAAAATTATTCCTGAAAATAATAAGTAATTTTTTCTACTTCTTGATTTTGTTCCAAATCTATTTCCGAAATTAAAAAAAAATGGATTTTTTCTCTCAAGAACAAAAAATTTACCAAACGGATTTTTATTCTTTTTTTGTTTTCGGGAGTAAAAGAATAGGATCAGTTATTTCTGAGAATATTATCAAACAGGCCTCTATTGGCTCAACAGTCTTTGAAGATGGATCTTTTTTTTCCCCTTTGGAATGTCGATCACCCACCTAATTCGCAGAACCATCTGTCTAATTCAAGATTGAAGAAAATGGTCATATACCATGTTCTGCTTAGTATGAAATGGGTTAGCTGATAGCCAGACAGCTGAGCCTAAATTAGTTAACTTCTAATATTACTCACCATTGTCAAATATACGGATGCTAATGTGGAAATAGCTGGTCATTGCTTTCGGATGGACAATGAGGATACGGAGTTTCTCTATTTGTAATTCAGGCCACTGCACCAACTATTTTCCAGATTTGTCTGGCTGAAAAGTCCTTGAAATTGCCGGCTTTGAAAGTATTACGACTTTCAACAAGTCTGAGCGATGGCACTTGATAGATTCGGTACCATCTGTTCAACAATCATCGTTGGTGATAGCGTTACAGCGACACCCTTCCAAATCAGAGAAGGAACGACTGCTTAAACTAAGCCAGCACCATATATCGATGTGGCTACATAAATCAAAAGAATGAAAGTGATGAATTTAGCTTGATGGTTGATGCATTTGACGTGAACGTGAGCAGCAATTCGTCATCGTCAAACAGCTTCCAGTTCGCACAAGTCCAATGACGCTATAGCCACCCCAAAGATCAAAGGTTCGCGGATTTTCCAATAGCATTGGGATTACACCCTTTCCATCTATGATCTCTACAGTGCAAGTTCCACAGCTCACACCGCCTTCACAATTCATCATACGTGACATGAACTTGCACATTCAAACGCCAAAGGAACATATTGGACAAAGAACAGAGAAAAGCAAATTCAAAGACGCATTACTTACTCGATACATCAGAAATCACGTTCAACAATATGAAAAGCAATCACCATGATATAGTGGGTTAATTCGACTCAGAGTAACCAACAACGAGAGGCATATTCATACAGATCTAGTTCTAGCATTTTCTCAGACAGGTGCTGTCGTAAACTAAAACCATTGTATGGAGCACGGTACCGATCTATTACTAGCATCAGGCATGACAGAATTCAATCATATTACTGACCATTCCATGTTTCAAGGGCTGTTTCATATATATCCTACTCAGGATTGTCAGATTTAACTCGTGAAAACAGGACAAAGCTGGATATGGTGTAGGATATGCAATCCTTTGCTCTGATACCAATTGTTGGAACCAAAAGGACTTGGAGAGAGAGAGTACACAAACAAAGAGAGGTTATATTACACAATATGCCTTGCAAAGGCTTAATAGAGTACACACACTAACTTTGCTAAGCTTAAAACTCTCTCTAAAATCTCACTCTCTCACACACTAAATAAACTAACGTAACCCTATATCTATAAGCACTTCGCTTGGACTTCACCGCCATTGTCTTCAAACGTGCAAGAGTTGAAGTTAAACTTTTCTTCTTGGCAGTCAAAAATTGTGGGCTGCGTTTCCTTCACGTCCAAGTTGTAAGCCGCAAGTTCACCTTCCTTCGTACTTCTTGAGATCTCCAGCAGCAAGTATAATAGATTTTATTGTGTGCCCAAGATGCTTGTAGTTTCTTCATGATTTTTCTTCTCCGGCGGTTTAGAGAGACGTGGTGCTGTAGCACACGTTTCTTTGGCGGTTTACAAACCAACTAACTCTTGCTTTCACACACACAGCCAAAAACAATTAAAAGACAAATAAGCTAATCAAAACACAAAATCAATTTTACTATTTTCTAACATATGGCACCATGTTCGATCCTACCTTCTTAACGTGCAAAACCAAGGCTACGAGTGTTGATTTAATCAACTATGCGAGCTTTAATGATCGTCAATGAGTGGAATCTAACACCGGTGATGAGCTCTGCATGCGATTTAACTCACTCGGAGTGTTTGGCATTAAAACAGGGGAAGGCAGAGATTTCAGTCGAGGGTATCCTTCTGCTTTTTTCCTACGCAAAAGGATACCGGAGACTGGAAAGACGTGGATGTTGGCAAGGTTTGACGACAGCGGATGGGAAGATCCGGAAACTTCTCGATTTTTTTCTTTTTTCTCTCTCTCATTTCGCTCTCTCCCGTCGCTCCCAAAAACGGTTCTCTCCTCATAATCTGAGTATGTCTGGAGTGGTTAGAAGAAAGATAAGCTAAAGAGAGAATGAAAACGCGTAATCCTGTCGTGGTATCGTACGCGTGATGTCCTTGCCAGGTTCTTGCTTCGCTCAACAGCCGTCTTCTCAAACGCTCGTTACTTTTTATTCAGAAGAACGAGAATGACGATAATACATGAATGGCAAAAGTAAAAAACACGGGCAACTGAACATAAAAGTTTCGATAATAAAAGGCCTAGTTCTGCTGCGAATGGCCGAAGCCGGGACTGGAGCCAGAATGTGGGGGCTTGAAGGCGTCTGAGCCACGGCCGGGAGATGGCTGCGTTGTTGTGGCCCGCACCTTGGCACTTGGCGGCCGTGGCGGCGTGGAAGACACGTCGGTGTTCGTGGCTTCGTTCGAGGTTCCAGGATACGACTTTTTGCTCTGTTCCGCTATGGTTTTCCTTGGTTGCTTTTCTAGGAGTTCGTTCACATGTTGAAGCCTGTTTGGGAATGGGTTTTGCTTCTGCAGGAGCCTCAACTTCCTTGCTTCAGTGGACTCGAGCTTTAGAGAGACGGCTAGAAAAAGAAAGAACAAGGACCACAGAACCTTATTCTGGGCCATGGCAGAAAGAGCGAGAGAGACAGCATGAGAAGGCAGCAAACTCCACCCGCCCTGGAATTTATAGAGAGAGAGAGAGAGAGAGAGAGAAGGTACTAGACAGCACCGCACCTTGGAGAGCTCGAGGAGGTACTACAGAGCTTTAGAAGGTCATAGACGGCACCTGCCCGGGAATTCGTGGAATCTGTGGATGGTCAGTCTTATCAGGCTAGACAGACGCGGATCCGATCCTGTCGAGACAGCACCCAACTTTATTTTAATGCCTGTCTGTCTGATGATGCTTTTTAGGGGATGCACCTAAGGTTCAAAGTTCGTGAACATTCCTAGCCCTCCCACGTGACGTGGCTCTCATGTATTAAGTGTTTTATCATTCCTTTGAACCAACACATTAAATGAAATTTGACGACATACTGAATATAAATCATTTGGTGCAATTTTGAATTCCTGAAGTATAAGAGGGAGAGTCAATATTCAATTACTTTTTTCTTTTTTTGTGATATCTAGTTTAAAAATTCCAAAGAAATCAACCTAGACTTGTATATTCTACATAATCATCACGATATAGAACATGAGGGAAACAACTTTTTTGTGATACTCCGATGAGAGCGAAGTATCCATGCCATAGAGAATGGCATTGTTCTGGTTCACCCCTTCCGATTTTTCTTCTCTTTCTTTAATCATCAAAGCTTAAGACACGATTATCGACAGATGGTACTTTTTGCGAGAACGAAAGCACGGATAATTAGAAAAAGTGTTTTTGGCGATATTGGAGTGCGAGTTTTCGAATGCATGTGGAAGACAAGACGTGTGACTCCCGGCTAGCCCTAGGCCCCATTGCATACACGTTCTTTAAAGTGCTGTCTCGGATCTTTCTCTTTTATTGCTTCGAGGAAATGTCATATAAACTTGCGAGTAATCCCTGCACAATTCATTACAATACGTTACCGATATTTTATGGTATATCCAATGAGAGAATCAGATATTCTCGATTGCACGAACTTCTTACGGGTCTTTCTCCCTCGGGAAATGTTTAAATCATTAAATAAGTACAAGCAACCGACCAAAAAAACAAACTACAAGCGTTAGCTTTCCAACCTCCTTTTTTGAGGTCGGCCAAAAAGTAATACGATTAATAAGTAAGAAAATGAGTGTGACCGAACAACTAGATTTAGGATCTCAGGCGGCTCTTTCCGTGTAGGCTTCTTATTTTAAGTTTTTGCGGCTATAAACAATTCAAACGGTACCTTGACCCATTGGAATCGCCTGGAGCCGTCGCATGCTCTTGTAAGAATTGCGGGGAAAAAGTATCAAATTTTTTTTCTAAGTATATTATATTGATATTGATTCGATTATAATATTTCAATTAAACCAATTTAATCTCAATTATTTTTATATTCGTATCAATTTAGTCCATCTAGTCAATTTAAATTGAAAATTGTTGACACGAATGCTAGCTATCATTTATGGGATGATTGATGCTAACGTGGATAAATTTTATAAATTTTATAATTTTTTAAATTTTTTTATCATTTATCAATTTTCTCTTTTCTTTTCTTTTTATTTTTTATTTTTCTTTATCCTTTGGCCAGTGTGGTCGCCAATCAACCATTGCTAGCCATAGACAATGACTAGTGACCCTCACCTGGTATGGGAGAAAGCTCCCATGCCCTTGTCGGCCACGAGCGAGGACCACTGCACCTCGCCTAGATCCAAGCAAGGGCCGAAATCCTCGCTCGTTGGCTAGTGAGGGCCTTCGTGCCCTCGTTGGCCACAAGCAAAGGCACAAAGGCCCTATCTCATGGGGGCAAGGGCCATGATGCCCTTGCCCAAATCCAAGTGAGGGTAGCAAAACCCTTGCCTGTTCTGGGCGAGGGTGTTGCGAGCCCTTACCATCCAACAGGAGAGGGTTTCCGCCCTTGCCTAGATTTAGGTAAGGGCTTAACAGCCTCGCCTGTGGTTGATAAAGGCGCAGAGGCCCTTGCTTGGACTAGCCTCTAGTTGGCAATGGTCAACCAGTGACCTTATCGACCAAAAGGTAAGGAAAAAGAAAAAGAAAGAAAAAAGAAAAAAATAATAAAAAATTATGAAAATATTATAAAATTATAAATTTTGTCCACGTAGCGTTGATCGTGCCACATAAACTGTTAGTGACTACCTTAGGAATTTTTGGGCTAAATTGACCAAATGAGTTGAATTAGTACCAATATGAAAATATGTAAAACTAAATTAGTTTAATTGAAAGGTTCAGGATTAAATTGATATTAATGCAATAGGTTTAAGAGTTTTTTGGTACTTTTCCCAAGAATTGCATGCTTGTGAGCTAAGAGAAAGAGCCAATTTCTAGGCCTTGAATGTGGAAAGTTACACATTCACTACTAGTTGGAGTCTCTTGTGAAGTTTATGTACTTTATAACTTTTTATATCTTGGGGTAATATTTTATTTTGCTTATGATTAGATAAATATTCCTACATTTATATCTTTTACTAGTAGGTTATAAGTTAATACTCCCACATTCACATCTTTTACTAGTAGGTTATAAGTTATTGAATTCACTCACAAGCAAGCATAAAGGGTATGTTTGTTTCGCAAAAAACTCAATAATGAAGGAAAATATTTTCCAAAAAATCATTTTTCAAGAACACGGTTAGTTTTCGTTTGTTTGGTGATGTATGATTGAAAATGTTTTTTGATGTTTGGATCTCATTGGAAAATGATTTTAATTTCATGATTTTATCTAAGTAAAAAAATCATTTTTTAAATTCCAATATTTTAATTTAAAAAAATCAATTTTTTATTTTTTTTCTTTTCCTTCTTTTTTTTCCTTTTTCTTTTTATTTTCTCCTTCTTCTCCATTGCTCCCTTTCTTCCTTCCATGCCATCCCCCATTTGCTTCCTCTGGCAATTTGTCCCCGGTTGAGTCACGAGGGGCGAGCTCGAGCCTCGCTGCTAGAGGTCATGAACTTGCCCGATCTAGTAAGGCTCAAGGCTCATCACAAGAAGCCATGAGTTCGCTAGCCTTAGGTGAGCTCAACTCTCGCCACCTGATCTGGTAAGGCTCGATATTCGCCACTTGTTGGCCTTAGGCAAGCTCGATGCTCCTTGCCAAAGGCCACAAGCTCGCTTGATCGGGCAAGGCTTGTGACATCCCGATTTTCCAATTCTATTTTCAATAAATTGAGACGGGCATTTTGTTGGCACGCGTATAGTTCTTTTCCTTGAGTCGGCCGCTCATGTGAAAACTAATCTATCAAGTGAAGTCGTTAAGAAATTCTAATGCATCAGACTCGAGAATTTGACCAGGAAGCGATCTTTCGACCGAGCTAATTTGCAAGGGTCATTACGGCACAATTAAAAATTGATTAGAGATCGGAGATAGGTCGACTCGACAAAGGCATGTGATCAAGTGTGGGTGATTCCACCGGATCGCATAATCCTTGTCGATCGACACTGGACCGACTTTTCTATCGATTGGGTACCCTGTGTTCGTATTTGAAACCTTGAGATTACCCCGACAACCGAAAGTCGCCAATGTTTCAAAGATGTACATTGTGGCTTGAGATGATCAACCGCAGGTCAAATGCATGAAAATTTCTAAAGACTACCCGGTAGGTTGGGCCGCGCTAGTATCGTGCCAAAATGAAATTAACCATGGAATTGAGATCGAATTCAGAAATTGGAAGTCTGGGTGTGTCACAAATCATTTTAGGAGTATTGACTTGTCTTTAGAAGATTTTTCATGCAATCAGAGTTCTTTGGCAATTAAATTAGAAAATGGCTAATTTGGCTCGAGAAATTAGTAGGCTTGCCTTTGGTATTGCTATTAGGACTTAAGTTGGTTCTATGGACAAGTGAAGATGTTAATTGAAGTGTGGTGACATTGGATTAATTTTATGGACTTCAATTTGGACTCAATTGGAAGTGGATTAATTATAATTGAAGAATTTCATGCACAAGAATTGGACCCCGGCGGAAAAATAAAATGGACCCATTGGAAGATGTTGTGGAAGATTGGGTGAGTGGATTGTGAGGTCATCCTAGGTCATGGTGGGCCACCTTGATTGGATGAGGGAAAAAGAGAAAAAGAAAAGGGAAAAGAAAATGAAATGGCTCCCCTTCTCTCTCCTTCCTTCTCTCTCCTCCCTTTCTTCTTCCTCCCCTCTCTCCTCCATCGACCGAGTCCCCCTCCCATCTTCTTCTTCGGCCGCTCGTGCCATGGCCGTGCGAAGACCAGAGTAGCCGAAGCCAGAATCGTCGCCAGCCGGAGCTCGTCACCGTCGCAGCTCGTTGCCGTCCGCCCGCACTATCACCCGCGCCATCGTCGCCCTCTCTCCTCCATCTTCATTGTGCGAAGAACAGAAAAATTTGCAGAGAAGAAGCCGGAGCAGCCATGGCCGGCCACCCGCTCGGACGCCGCGCGCGCCGCCGCCGTGCGTCCGTCCCGCGCCGCCGCGCGCGCGCCGGCGCCCGCCGTCACGCCGTCTTCGCCTCTTTGCTCCGCCTCGGCCTCGCGCGCGCTGCATCGGCTCGTGCCGGAGCCGTTCGGCCACCTCCGGCCACCGTTCGGGTCCCGCCTTGGTCCGGTTTGACCCATCAACCTTCCCCGGTCCTTCTCCATCCCATCCAAGCCCCGGATCTACCCTCCTTCGCCCCCAACCAGCAGCAAGCAGAGAAGAAGAAAATGGGTATGGCAGCCCCTTCGTGGCCCATTTCGGCCGCCTTCCCGAGCTCGGATGCTCGGCCCGCCTTGAGGAAAGTCGATCCTCGCGTCGTCCCCGTCGTTTTGGTCCCCTCGGCTCGCTAATCCGGTGAGTTTAACTCACTAAACCTTAATTAGACGGTTAATTATGCTCTAAGTGTGCTTAGTCTAAGTTAAGCAAGTTTAGGTGGATATTTTAATTTATTTAATTGTGATTTGGATTAAAAGGTTTGTTTAATCTAAAGTATGTTTAATTAAAGGCTAAGAGAGTTTATTTAATGTTAAGCCTTGATGGGACATAATAGGGTTTTATTTTTGAATTATTTAATTGTTTCGAAATTCTGGAATTTATAATATTATATTATATTCCGAAATTATTAAAATATTATTATATAAAAAAAACGGAAAAATTATTTTTCACCCCGATTGCTTAGAATTCCGTGCCGATCGCCTTTGTGTGTTCGGATTTTGAAATTGATGGTTGGATATTATAAATTGGGTGTGGATGACGAAAATATGGATATTATTATTTAATTAATTTTCGGAATAAATTTAATTATTTATTAAAAGTCGAAAATTTCGTCGGGATCCTAAACTCTCGAATTTCGTGCCGATCGGCGCTGTGTATTTAGAATCTGCATTTGATGATTGATTGTGGCAAATTGAGTGTGATTGCGATAGATAGGGATTCTTTATAAAATCCAAGTGTTGAAATTGATGGGAGATTGGCCGTGATTAACCACCTATTAGAGGTCGTGCCCAGTGGGGCCGTGATTTGCCACCTGATAAAGGTCGCGCCTAATGAGGCCGTGAATAACCACCTATTAGAGGTCGTGCCCAGTGGGGCCGTGATTTGCCACCTGATAAAGGTCGCGCCTAATGAGGCCGTGAATTACCACCTATTAGAGATCGTGCCCAGTGAGGCCGTGATTTGCCACCTGATAAAGGTCGCGCCTAATGAGGCCGTGATATGCCACCTGATAAAGGTCGCGCCCAGTGGGGCCGTGATATGCCACCTATTAGAGGTCGCGCCCAGCCGAGCCGTAATCTACCACCTTTTTAAAGGTCGTGCCGAGTGGGGCCGTGATGCCACTAATTCTAAAATTGGCCGAGTGGGGCCGTGATTGAGAGCAATGATTGATTTGCTAGAATGACATGTAATCGGCCAAGTCGATTGATCGCTGAGACGATCCGAGTGGTTGAATTGTTCTGATGATGTGATTGTGCCATGGTTGTTTGGTTATTATAATTGCACGTTGTTGAATTATATGAACTGTGCTAACCTGCAGATGAAGACTAATGCGAGGTAAGTCTTTGTGTGATGTGGCTAGGCCACCCGGGGCGTATTTTCTTTCTAATAGGGGTTTAGGGTTGAACTTGCTGAGACATTGTCTCATCCCGGTTTGGGGATTAAAATTTCAGGTCCCTGGTGGATGGAGCGGCTAGATAGCTTTGGTTGGCCTTGAGGAGTTGAAGAGGTGAAGTCATGAGGATTGGAGAATGTGTCCGACTTGTAGATCGTAGGACAATTCCTTTTTAAGAGCCGGTCTTTTCTAGACTGTTAGCCGTAGACCTCTGTTTGTAATTCTGTTGAATTATGAAAGTGTTATGTTGTGATTTTGTTTTCTGCTTTTCTATCCCATATTTTATTGTCAGGGCTTTTATAATATGCTTCCGCATGTGCATTAAAGATATGATTGGGTCGGCGACTTAACCTGGGAACGTCGCATTTGAATGACCATGGTGGGATGTTGACGCGCTCGAGGTTCGGGGCGTGACAAGGCTTGAGACTCGTCGGCCTTGGGCGAGCTTGAGCATTGCCGCCAAAGGCTGTGAGCTCACTCAATCTAATGAGGTCCAACTTGGTGAGGCTCGACACATGTTGCTTGAGGCCAACAAGCTCCAGAGGTTGCAAGCTAGGTGGCCTCGCATGAGCTCGAGCCCCATTGCCAAAGGCCATGAGCTCACTACTTGAGGTCGTGAGCTTACTCGATCTAGTGAGGCTTGATACTCTCCACTCATCGGCCTTAGGTGAGCTCAACACTCACTACCAAAGGCCACAAGCTTGCCTGATCGAGCAAGGCTCGAGGCTAGCTAGCCTTAGGCGAGCTTGAGAATTGCCACTGGAGGCCATGAGCTCGCCCAATCTAGTGAGGCTAAGGCTCGCCGACCGTCACTATGGTTGATGACAAGTTGACAAGAAGCAAAAAGAATGAGAAAAAGAAAATAAAATAAAAAGAAAGCAAAAAGGAAAGAAAAGGAAAGAAAAAGGAAGAAAAAGAACAAATTTAAATAATTTTTTTAAATTGATCTTTTTTAATAATATATTCTTATAAAAACAATCTTTCATTAATCAAGCACCCAAATCTAAGCTTTGGAAGATTTGGAAAATATTTTCCAATTCTTTTAAAGATAAAATCATTTTCTTGAATTTAAGCTTAGGTTGGAAAGCCTTTTCCATTGATTAAGAAAACATTATCCATTGACTCATTTTCCTAAATGAACCAAATGCTGGAAAATGAGGAAAATGTCATGAGACAAACGTACCAAAAAGCTTTGTTTGTTTTATGAAAAATAAATTATTTCAAAAGTACTTTTCTAAAAAAATAAATCACATATATTGCTTGGAATAATTAGTCATTGGAAAATGTTTTCACTATTAACAACAATTTAGTCTAAACATTTCCGTAGATGATGAAAATATTTCTTGTTTATTTAATTTCTAGAAGACATAAGTAATTGTTTTTAGGAAAATATTTTTTAAATCATTTATTTTTCGTAAAACAAATGAAATAGGTCAATTTGCTTGGGATGGGGATGCGCTTGTCATTGCAACTAAAGGAAGTTAATGGGCTCTATGATTTATCCCTGGCCCATTGCAGCAAAAATCTAAACAATGTGGCAAATAGACACCTGGCATTTGATTGGTTGTCTAAACCCCTCGAAGGCCTATGGGCTCTTCTTTGTGTCTATTCCAGTTTTTTGTACCTTCGATTGTTACCTAAGTAAGAGAGAGAGAGCCTAAATATAAATGTTCATGATGTACATGTGATACATGACACGACACGATACAATACGCCAATACGTCGTTTTTGAAAAAAAAAAGCGAATTCCGACATGTTGGGACGTATTGTATATTAAATGTATATTTTTATATACATAATAAATTATCATTTTTATAATTATTTCAATCAAATTAATTTGATTTAAATTCATAAATAAATAAATAATTCTAGAATGAATTTACACTAAAAATATTAATCCACAATTTATTAATATCATTCATTGTTTCAATTTAACAAATTCAACTCCATTCTAATAATCCATAAAACTTGGAGAAAAAAAGTAAGCAATTCATATTCTGGACTTATGTGTGAGTAGAAGAGAAGTAAAAAAACTCGGGGATAAATTATGTATCACGAAAAGTGAGAGTTAGAAGAAAAAAATAAGATTATTTTTTTCTTTTTCCATTTATTATTTTTACTATTGTTTTTTATTTTTTTACATATATACATTTTGACCCCTTATTTATTGAAAAAATTTTAAATTGACATCACGTGTCGTAATCACGTGTTGGAAAATTGCATGTAGAAATTCCGACTTGAGTATTGGAGAGTGTCAAGAAAGTTGACCGAGTATCGAAGAGTGTCTGAGAGTGTTGAAAAGTATCGGGCATGTGTCGAAGTATTCAACACAATACGAAAGCTCTCGAAAAGTATTGATGTTTCCTAGCATATGTGTATACCATCAATATAATAGAGTAGTTGAAGGAAGTTTCCTCCAATTAGAATCGAGAAAAACATGCCTCTATTTCTAGAGCTTCTATGCAAATATAATTTTGTTATATTTTGTTCATTTCTTTAGATCATATCTTCGGTTGGTAAGTTAAAAATTATGGACATCATTTATATACAAACTCAATTGAGATTTAAATACGGGCGATGTCATGTATGTAATCCACCAAACAAGAAACTAGTTAGAGGAATCCAATGAGTTTCTATGGATAGAAAGAAACATGGTCCAATATTATCTTCGACGCGCTATGTTCGCACATGTATGGATTCTTGAAAAGGTTATTTCTCAAAGAAATTATACTTCTATCTATAAGCTGTATTTGGTCATTCAGATTTTTAGACAAGATAGAATAAATTAATATTATTGGATTAACAGACATATATACCCATCTCGTGGAAAGAGAGAAAGAGTCATGCTGAGTCCATCATTCAGAGTGCGATTGCCATAAAATTTTATCTAGGCTTACTCGACCCTCAGTGGTATGCTTTTTATGGTTGGTTCGTTGCCCTAATACAATCTATAATCACATAATAGCGGGGAAATATCATCATTTATACGAATTTACACGTCATCCATATGACGTTGCCCTATAGGATAATAATGTCGTGTGTACAAGAAATTATCATATTTTCTCGTCGGTGCTCTTATTCTTGCCCTCCTTTTCCATTTAAAGTTGGGATATTCTCCAAAATTAAGAGACAATTAATGGACTCGAGCCTAATGCCATGATACATTACATAAAATGCATCTTTAGTAACATAATGAGATTGATCTTGATATATAACTTTTTTTTTTTCAAATAAGAACTTGATTTTTTTATTTTTTTTAAAGAATTGGGGTTTCCTCAATATCTGGTTGAATACGAAGGAAACTCCCTGCAACCGATCTTCTAATTGGTAAGATATAGGCACATACATCACTCACATCCAACCTAACTAAAATGAAATTTGTAAGATGTCCGTATTAAAAATTCACCAATTGGAAAATCGGTTGGGGGAAGTTTCCTCTATTTACCTTTTTTCTTTCCCGTATATTGTTGGGCTAAACAAGAGTTCGTTTCGTGAAAATTCTAATTGACTAATGAGCTTAGGCAAGAGCTGAGCGAGGCATGGCGAGGACAGTTTTCAAGCGGTGAAAGCCTAACTCCCGCCGGAAACTTGACTGTGGCTCACGGCTGCACTCGCCGGGAGTTGTCGAAACCGCTGCAGGAGGATGCATGGTCGCTGGACGGCTGCTGTGGTGTCAATGTTGATTCGGGCGAGTTGCATGTAGACGCGACTGAAACGGAGGAAAAGCCTACCCCGGTGTTGGAAGGCTTTACTGCGGGGCAGAGAACTGATGTCGGAGACGTGAGGGTCTTTCTCTCCTTCTCTCGGCTGTTGTGCCTCTTTGTCTTTCTTTTTCTCTTTGGCTTTTTGTATGTGCCCACCGCACGAGTCATTTGGGTGGTGCCTGGTGATTACCAGGCCATATGTTTGTGAAAGCTTCTTATGAAAAATCAAATTAATCACAAATAATGATTTGAGAGGAAGAGACACCAGAAGGTTCTGAAAGCTTTTATTGATATTGGGCTTAAGGCCCTATCCGCCCAAGCTGGGCCCAGAAAGCCCGGCCCACGGGAATAAGGCCCGTGGGAAGGGAGAGGTATAAAAGGGAGAGAGAAAGAGAGAGAAGACACTGGTTGGATAAGAATCAACGTACGCTCTCTCCTCCCGCGTTTTTCTCTCCCGAAGAACGCAGTAGGCATACGGCTTCCAATTTCTTCCCTTCAAGGCTTCATCGACCGGATTCTCTTCCTCCATTGGCGTCGGTGTTTAATCGTGGCTAACAAGGTACGCTCGAATCCGTGGTGTGCTTTACGATCGGTGATACGTGTCGTTTTTCTTGGGCTACGCTTCCGCATTGATTTAGGGATTCGATTTAGTGTCGAATCCGGTGTTTCGGGGATCATTCATTCCTAACATTGGTATCAGAGCCCTAGTTCACGTTTTCCCAATCAATTTGATGTGTTTTTGATTGATTTTCGCAAAAAGGACTTCGGCCGTACGGATCGGGCGACAAATCCCGACACCCGAGACTTCTTCGGCCATTTTCATGAGTTTTAGAATGTCAAAAACAAATTTTGAAAAGACTGGGAGGAAGGCGACGTCGAGACGAGTCGGAGGTGCCTCGAGCGCCGCCGGCGACGCCACACGCGCCCACACGCGCGGCCGAAGGCGCGCTGCGGCGCGTGGGCGCGCGCGCGCCGGAGCGCTCGATCGCCAGCGCGTGCACACACGCGCCGTCGGCGACCGGCACGCGCGCCGCCGGCCGGCGGCGGCACGCGCTGCCGCGCCCGGTCAGCGGCCGGAGCGTCGTGCCGCGTCATCATGACGTCACCCAACGGTAAATAACCGCTGGGGTGACGTCATCGCTGACGTCAGCAATGACGTCGGTTGGCCCGCCGGCGACCCGACCCGCGAACCGACCCGACCCGACCCGACCCGCTGACGATGGCACGCGCGCGGCACGTGCCGCTGACGTCTGCGTGACGTCAGCCGAAGCACGTGCGCGGCACGTGCCGCTGACGTCTGCGTGACGTCAGCCGAAGCACGCGCGCGGCACGTGTGTCGGTCCGCGCGAGCGGTCCGACCGGCCCGACCGGTCCGACCGGTTCGGCGACCGACGACCGTTGACCGTTGACCGACAACCGTTGACCGTTGACCGTTGACCGACGACCGTTGACCGTTGACTTTGACCGTTGACCGTTGACCAAAAAAAAAAAAAGGAAAAGAATGTGTTTCTTTTTCAATTAAGTCATGAGGATTATATGTAATCCCTTATTTGTTCCGCATGTGTTGCGGGAACAATGCCTCCCCGAGGGTGCGCACACCTATTCGCGCGATTCTGGACGAACGAAGGAAAGGCTTCTGGGTTCGATAGGCGGGCGGCCCGATCATCGATGGGAGAGCGGTGACTTAATTGATCACGTCCTTGATGTCAACGTGAAAATTCAACAGGTCATATGGAATGGTCGTCCTATGTCACAGTCAGAGATGGTGCGATTTTTCATAAACACTCTTCCACCTGAATGGCAAGATGTGTTGAATCGCATATGGGATGTCAACGGAGCTGCTTCCTATAAGAAAATTGTAATGAATTTTGCAAATGAATATTCTTGTATTGTTTCAAGGGAAAAGATCAAGAAATTGAAGAAAATAGGATCTTTCCGGTTCGTGTCTTGACTTGGTGTTAGTTGTATTGAATGATATATGTTAAGTGTGATTTGTGAACATATTATGTAATGATTACTACCTATTTGTATTGATTGAAAGCACTATTGTTTTATTGGAATTCAATTATTTGTTGCTTTCTATTATTCTTTGGTTCTTTGTGGGTAATTAGGCGAGGGTAGTTTTTAGAAGTTTTTGTAGCTTCAAAGGCGATTTTGTATATGACAATTATATTAATGATAATTTTTAAGTTAGGATTTTTTGGAGGATGATTGGAAACGTAGTGACCTTTTGATTCGAAGCCTTACTTGAAATTGTTCATTAATATGATGGGTCTATGTAAATAGGGATGCATAAATGATAGGCATTAATAATTCGTGCATATTTGTCGATGTGTTCGGATCAATGGCTTGACCACAAAGAGCATAGTTGCTGAGCTGAACAAAGGTGAGAAGCTCACTGGAGACAACTATGAAATTTGGCAAATGAAAATCCAGTATGTGCTGGAAGAGCAAGAATCTCTTGAGGCTCTTGTCATGACCATGGTAGAACCTGAAGAGAGACCCACCGAACAAAGACAAAAGGACAAAGAAGCTTTTCTTGCGTGGAAAAGAATGAACTCTCTAGCTCGCATCACGTTGCTGAGCGAGCAAAGCATGGAAAATGATGTCATGCGAGAGTTTCGGCGTTTTGACAACGCCAAGGAAATGTGGGAGGCACGGTAGCTAGGTTTGGTCATACTTCGGTGACTAGGCGAGACGGCTCACTATCGATTTGACTCTTATAAGAAGCCTCATGGTCGAGACCATGAAGCAACATCTTAGAAAGATGTCAAATATGATAACCGAGCCGAGAGACGCCGGCCATGTCCTCACGGATGAACAACAGTGCAAGCGGTGATTCGTTCCTTGCCTCGAGTTGGGAGCATATGAAGGTGCACCCGACTCATAATGAGAATATCAAAACATTTGAGGATGCAATGCGTCATCTTGAGCTGGAAGAGGACCGCCTTTGTTGGCGGCTAAGCCGAATGCTTGATTTATATCATGCTAGTTCTAGCTCAAATGGAGCTTCGTGCTCCAAGCGCAAGCGCCCTAACCGGTTTGATAAGGGTAAAGGCAAGGAAGAAGCTGGTCCTTCGGGGAAGAAACCCAAATTTGACCAACATGATAGAGGAAAACGTCCTCACATGAAAAAGCTAGCAAGGGTGAAATGCTACAACCGTGACAAGAAAGGTCACTATGCTCGCGATGTCGTGAGCCAAAGAAGGTATGCACCCCTTGTACTTTTCAGAACTTTGCTTATGTGTCAAGTTCTCGTGTTCTTAATCGAGTCTAATCCTTTGTGGACTGTGGATTCGGGGCGACGGACCATGTAGCGAAGGATAGAGGATCCTTCGTGGAATTCCGACGAGTACCTACCGGAACTAAGTGGATCTATGTGGGAAACAACTCCGTGAGCTGAAGTGAAAGGAATTGGCACATGCCAACCGAATATGCGCGGTGGACGCACTTTGTTCCTTCATGATGTCTTTGTATGCTCCGGAGATTCGTCGGAATTTAGTGTCCGTATTAGTGTTGGTCGATTAGGTTTTTGTATGAACTTACGTAGTAGAGGTGTGAATTTGTTCTTGAATACAAATTACTATGGTTGTGGCTATTTTCTAGATGGTTTTATTGTATTAGATGTTGATTATGTTAATGCTAATATTTGTTATTCCCTTCTCACGTCTCCTAATAAATATGATAATGATGTGAGTGTGTGGCATGCTAGACTTGGTCACATTGGCCAACAAGCGTATGAATAGACTAGCCAAAGAGGGCTTGTTGGGCAATATTGAAAAAGTCGATTTGCCTGTATGTAAGCATTGCCTAGAAGGGAAAGCAACACGAAAACCATTTGGAAAAGGAAAAAGAGCTGAATTTCCTCTTCAATTAATCCATTCCGATGTCTATGGTCCAATGAATGTGAGAGGAAGACATGGGGCTATTTATTTCATCACCTTTATTGATGATTATACTCGATTCGGATATGTCTATTTGATTTCTCATAAATCTGAAGCAATAAGTTGTTTTAAAAGGTTCATGAACTGGTAGAGAATCAATTAGACAAGAAAATAAAAGCATTGAGATCCGATCGAGGTCGAGAATATTTATCCGATGAGTTCAGAAAATTATGTGATGAAAAAGGAATAGAAAGACGAGTTGTCTATTCCGTATACTCCTCAACAAAATGGTGTTGCGAGAGAGAAGAAACGAACCCTACCGGAAATGGTTAGGTCCATGATGGCACATGCTAATTTACCTATCACCTTTTGGAGTGATGCGTTATTAACCGCTGCCTATATACTTAACCGGGTGCCTTCCAAATCGATTACTTCCACTCCATATGAGTTATGGACGGGTAGAAAACCGGACTTAAGTTTTCTTAAGCCATGGGGTTGTGCTGCCTATACACATGAGTCCTCTCACAAGTTTGGGAAATTAGGTCCCAGGAGGAAAGAAGAGTATTTTCATAAGATACTCGGAACACTCGAAAGGGTATGTGTTCATTGGTGAGCGGGGAAAGTGGGAGTATAACCGAATATGAATCTCGAGATGTAACATTCTTAGAGGATGAGTTTCCTAAGAAGGGCGAAATAGGGAAGATAACTCCCTATTTGAAACCTTGGATCAAGATAAAGATATTAGTGGAGTTCATCCAAGTGGGAGCACAATAGGGAATGATGTGCAAAGTGTACAATCTCCCATACGGCGAACAAGTCGCCAAAGTATTCCCCGTCGACGTTTTGACATTGAAGGGGAAACTTTTATGGTTGCTCCACAAGATGAGGATGAGCCAAGAAATATCAATGAGGCTCAAGTGCCCTAATAAGGAAAAATGGATTAATGCAATGGAAGAGGAAATGGAGTCAATGGAATCAAACCAAGTTTGGGAAGGCGGTTGATCTTCCAAAAGGACGCAGAGCTATTGGGAACAAATGGGTTCTCAAAATAAAGCGAAAGGGCGATGGCTCGATAGAAAGGCATAAGGCTCGCCTTGTGGCGAAGGGGTATAATCAACATGAAGGAATTGATTATGAAGATACGTTTTCTCCGTAGTGAGATTTACCTCGATTCGCATTATTCGGCAATAGTGGCTAGTCTGGATCTTGAGTTACATCAAATGGATGTAAAGACTGCTTTCCTCAATGGACAATTAGAGGAGGAAATATATATGGAACAACCTGTTGGTTTCATAGTGAAAGGCCAAGAAGAAAAAGTATGTCGACTTTTGAGGTCGATATATGGTCTTAAGCAGTCATCAAGACAATGGTATATACGTTTTCATAATGCCATAATGGCATATGATTTTACAATGATTGATGAGGATCATTGTGTATATATCAAAAGATCCAAGGATCAATTTGTGATCATATCATTATATGTTGATGATATACTAATTGCCGGAAGCAATATGGAGTTGGTTAGTACCGTCAAGAGATGGTTGTCTTCTAACTTTGAGATGAAGGATATGGGTGAGGCTGCATACATTCTTGGAGTTAAGATTTCGAGAGATCGTTCGAAGAGATCGTTGTCTCTTTCGCAAGAAACCTATATAAATAAGGTTCTTGAACAATTTCGTATGCAAGACTGTAAACCCATAGATACTCCTATTGCAAAAGGTGAAGGATTGAGTCATAGACTGTGTCCAGGAACTCCACAAGAGAATGAACAAATGAAACATGTTCCTTATGCTAGTGCTGTTGGGAGCTTGATGTACGCTATGATGTGTACAAGACCCGACATATGTTTTGCAGTTGGAATGGTGAGTAGATACCAATCCAACCCGGGTCTAGCACATTGGAAAGCCATGAAGAGAATACTGAGGTATCTGAAGGGAACTGCTGATTTCAAGTTGAATTATCAAGGAAAGGATCTGCAACTTGAAGGCTATTCGGATGCTGATTGGGGAGGAGATTTAGATGAAAGGAAATCTACCTCTGGATTTGCTTTCTTTCGAACAATGGCGCCATATCATGGAGCAAGTAAGAAGCAAACGTGTATAGCCTTATCCACGATGGAAGCTGAGTTCGTGGCATTATCAGCGGCCCGGTACAAGAAGGAGTTTGGCTTAAGAGATTCTTGGATCATTTAGGTGTTATTGAGAAAGCTGCAAATCAATTATTGGTTAATTGTGATAGCCAAGCAGCTATAGCGTACACCAAAGATCCAAAGTATCATGGCAAGACCAAACATATAGATACCAAGTATAACTTTGTAAAAGATATGGTTGCACGAAAGGATGTGAACTTACAGTACATATCTACGCATAGAATGGTAGCAGATCCTATGACAAAGCCAATACCTAGAGATGTGTTTTGTGGTCATGTAAAATCTCTAGGATTGCGTAGAGTCTGATGTACTGAATTGTAATTTCCCTGAGTTGTTCACATTTATGAGATTTTGTTTTTCATCGATTAATGCCTATGAATCTATGTGTGATCTTTATGCATCTTAATGCTCAGTGCATTATTTGAGAAGTATGTCGGACAGATATAAGATTAGCCCACTCACACGGGTAATCGCCTCTATTTCTTGTGTGATAAATAGAGATGAGACTGTTTTTAAGCTTATTATCTAGGTGATAATCGAGAGCTCAAGCTTAAAATACATAAGTCGCCTTAACTGAGTGTTAAGATGAGGACATAATACTAAAGATGTCCGAAAGTAAAAATACCCCACATATTTTACTTTATCTGTCTAAGATGCCAGATGAGAGTTCTGATGAATTTTGTGATTGAGTAGATACGTGAACTCAAGTTAGACATTGTGTATGTCTTAACTATCATCTGTACGGTATTGAAAGGTGTAGACATACTCCATGGGAAAGGAGTTAATACCGTAATACGTATTTCATACTACGTATGCATGTGACGACCAATAAGAGTGGCAAAAAGTTTGATCTCAACTTTTATGACGTGTGAGACTCTTGAGGAAAAGAGTTCCTCAATTTTTTAGTCCCCTCAGGACTCTTACTTATTCTCAAGGTTTCTATTTAGTGTTTGCTATCTTAGGGTGTTGCCAATGGTCATGGATGATTCGATCTAATGGGGCATTTCTAGAAAAGCAAGCTAGACTGAAATTGAGAGTTTGAAGGAAAGAGGAAGATCGATTTTGGAAAATCACATTGTGGTTTTGTATTCACTGGTCGACCAATTATGACTGTCTTTGTGATAATTATAATTGTGAATACAATATATATATATATATATATCATGTTTAAAAGAGATCAAGAGAGATATAAATGTGATCGATCGATCTAGGTACGCATACTAAATCTACTCGGAGTGTGACGCCCATTATGAGCGCTATATATTCCTAACAGATGTATAGCAACGAGCTCTCAAAGTATGCTGGTCACACGGATTATTCACCAGTATGAATGTTGAAGAGAGGTAAAGAGAATCCTGTTCGGCCCACCTTGTGCGAGTGGGAGATGAAAGCTTTTATTGATATTGGGCTTAAGGCCCTATCCGCCCAAGCTGGGCCCAGAAAGCCCGGCCCACGGGAATAAGGCCCGTGGGAAGGGAGAGGTATAAAAGGGAGAGAGAAAGAGAGAGAAGACACTGGTTGGATAAGAATCAACGTACGCTTCTCTCCCGCGCGTTTTCTCTCCCGAAGAAAAGAGGCATACGGCTTCCAATTTCTTCCCTTCAAGGCTTCATCGACCGGATTCTCTTCCTCCATTGGCGTCGGTGTTTAATCTGTGGCTAACAAGGTACGCTCGAATCCGTGGTGTGCTTTACGATCGGTGATACGTGTCGTTTTTCTTGGGCTACGCTTCCGCATTGATTTAGGGATTCGATTTAGTGTCGAATCCGGTGTTTCGGGGATCAGTCATTCCTAACAGGTTCTTTCTCCCTTACTATTAGCAACTTTTTTTTTCGTAACTGAGGATCCGCCCTGAGCCCCCTTTCGCTTACGCTACTTAGGGTCACACGGCCCTCCAGTGCCCGGTGACACCGACGGACATTGCCAGAACTATTCGGACAATTATACCTCGGGAGAAGCTGGCCCAGCAACCCACTGCCAGGGCCTCCATTTAAGTCGCTAGCAACGTAGGGATTTGAACTCTCGACCGCATCAAAGCAGGAGAGAACGAATACCAACGTGGTTGCCCACAAGTAGGTATATTAGCAACTATTGTTCAGGCATGCGTAGTTGGATAATTGTGCGAGGGAAAGAAAATGAGTAGTTACATGAGGGAGTGGGTGTGATGGGAGTTATTAGAGATGGAAAAAGCTTGTTCTACTATCTTTAATCAAATGCGAGAATAACAACATATTTTAGGTCATAAAAAATAGAAAAACAAATAATTACTAAAGAATTTATGGCTCACAACGTGTTACTTTCACACTAATGCAAAACCGTTATGCTAGCAAAACCAATTGGAGATATAATGGGCTCATCTAGTTTGGATTTGAGGAAATGGCCTCGAGAAAATTCAAACACCTTTAGGATAAAGAGGTTTTCCGAAATGTTACACAATCTGGCAAATTGCAACTTTAAATAGTATTGGAAAATAGTTTTGACATAAATGTCATTTGGTAAAACCCATAGTTATAAAGGGCTTTTGCTATTTTTTTAAAAAAATTGAGAATTAAATTCGATGGAGGTCAGCCACCAACCAACTGCCAAATAACTGTCGAACGGCCAGATCTGGTAGCTTGAGGTCGTGCAACCTCAGGCATCACCTAGGTTGCGCCAAACAGCCAAATTTGGCCTCCATATGACCAAATATGGCTGCCGACAACCACATCTAGCAACCTGAGGTCATGTGAACCTTAGGCAAGGTGGGCCTAAGGTCGTATGACCTTAGGTGTTACCTGAGTCATGGGTCGTGCCACCCTAGGCGATGGTTGCCAAGATGTACGACCCCCAAGTGATGGTGGTGGTCACTGGAGAAGCTCGGCTCTTAGGTAGTAGATCGAGGAAGATAAACGAATGTGGATGAATGGAGAAGAAGATGAACAATGACGGATGAATAGTGAATTTACATTTTTAAAATGCTGAAAACTCAAAGTAGGTCCCTACCTGCATTAAGCTTTCAACATTTAGAATGCTAGCATTTGGTTAAAGGAGTCTTAAAAACACTTGCCAACTCAAAGTCCTTGGTAAAAGCCGAACCAAACAGGTCAATAACTATGTCCTTTGTTGTCTTTTCATTGTTTAGATAATGAGTCCTTTGAATGATTAAAGAGCATGGAGGGATTTAAGGAAAGCCCATCCGGATAGGTCTCAACCATATCCCCAAATTGGCCCATTAGAAACTCCAAGCCATTTAACCACGTGTTTGGTCTCTCTCCCTCTCTCACCACTTGCAATTTTTACCGTGAACCTCTGTACTTTCTAAGCAATTATATCGTTTTCGAATATTACAGTACCTACTACATATCTTGTTTAGCCTTAAAAACAAGATGCATTAAGCTTACCAACATACTTAGAATTGATAAATCACTTATGGGTCCCTCAAGATTTAAAGGCTGGATCCATTCCTGTTAACAAATGTTTCAAGTGCAACATATTTACTTTGAAATAATTTGATTGTCAAAATATTGCTTACATATAACCGAGGACAGTCAGTGCATTAATTGTTGTGAAGTTTCCTCATGTTGTTAATGATAAGTGCCCGGGGGCACTAGTTAACGAAATCTTTATGCAATTAACCTATGTATCTAAATGAAGGTTTGGTGTTGGAAGTAGGCTAAGATGCATACCTTAAATAATAGAGGACAAGATGCCGGGTAGTATAAGAAACATAGAGGAAATTTTTAAAATGACAAGGCGTGCTATAATAAGCATAATGTGGTCAATGAACGTGATGCTGGGTAGTATAAGAAATATAGAGGAAACTTTTAATATGACAAGGCGCGCTATATATTGTGGTGCTTTCATCGATTTATACAAAACCTTAATACGAATATCACATGTTCATGTAAATTGCTAATGCTTTCGCTTTGGTTAGTTTACCATTCGACCAGTAGAAAAACGTTGATGCAACATACCTATATGACAGAGTTTTATGATGCTTTCTTAAGAAAATGACATCGTTTTGCCATCAGATGTGGATGGCCTCACAAAAATGACACTGCACAGCTCATTTGGGATTGAAATTAGGGTTTTTTTTCTTCAATCCTCGCTAACCTAGCTTGCTCAGCCACCGTGCTCAGCCACCGTCGCTTGGCCACTATGCTTGGCCACCGTTGCTCGGCCTCCATTGTAGTTGCTTGACTAGGAGAGCAAGGAGAGGCTGAGGTTGTTTCTTGGGCAAGAAGCGATAGGAAAATAGGAGGTGAGGGTGGAGGAGGAGGAGGAGGAAGAAGGGGGGTCGAAGGTGCAGAGAGAGAGAAGACAAGGAGTGCGAGGGAAACAAGGAGGGCGTAGATGGAGATGGTAGATTGGGCTTTGCTCAAAGAGTGGTTGGTGCTAGTGTTATTCTTCGGGGAAGAAGACGACGCTACCATGCCTTCTCTCTCTCTCTCTCTCTCTCTCTCTCTCTCTCTCTCTCTCTCTCTCTCTCTCTCTCTCTCTCTCTCTCTCTCTATCTCTCTTGATTTGGGGATTTAGGGTTTCGACTTGGGGAAAAGACACCAAACGACGTCATTTTATGGTTTACATGCTAACTGTACTCTCCGGTGAGCCATATCAGCGTCAAAAATTAATAAAAAACTGCAACGTCAGATTTCTGGCCAACCAGATCGGCATTGGCACTGAAATGATCATTTTTCAAAATTTTTGGCACTTAAGTGATCCGACGGAAATTTTTGGCACTTAAGTGATCCGACGGAAATTTTTGGCACCAAAGTAAGCACCGTACACAACTTATGACACTAATAGTATACTTCTCCCGCATCTTTTGAAGAGGATCCACATCTACAAGTGCTCCATAAATGGTCTTATCATTGCTGTTGTTAAGGGAAGATCTGCTCTAGTCGCTACACAGGAGGACAGCATATTTGTTCTGGCCTTTGAAAATTCTGAAGAATGCTGCATATTCTTGCAAGCTTTGGAAGCCATGACCAGCAATCCAAATGATCCAAGACTATCTTTAACTGAAGAACCCTTTTGGCTACACAGCATTTGTGGGTTGGTTTTTGGTCTTAATCCAGATTGCATTAGTTTTCACTGCTGAAATAGCTATTTGGAGAGTGCAGTATTGATTGAATGGAACTGTTGTACTTGAATTGGGATTCTTTGATTATGTGAACACGGAAGCCTGAGGTTGATGTGGTGCTCATTCATTCGACTTTAAGGGGTACAAGTTCGACTTTGGTCCTTCTCTGTTCTCTGGCTTCCAATACAGTGGTCCTCAGGCGAATCCCCTTGCACAGGTAAATATGATTTCCGTCACACTAAGTTGCTCAATTTTGCTTCTAGCATGAATCCAGCGATTGGTGTCTATATAGCTGCTTTTCCATGAAATGCACTGCTGTACTATTTCCCTCTTTGGATGGTAACGGCATTTGCTTATGGATCAGGTGTATGCATTAGGAGAGTTCATTGGGTGTATGACTCCTGGATGATGTATATACCAGAATGTGAGTTTTTGTCACGTATTAGCCCAACAGAGTCTTTCAAGATAGATCTTTGGTTTTTCCCTTTGGAATGTCGATCACCTACCCAATTCTCAAAACTATCTATCTAATTCAAAATTGAAGAAAATGGTGATATATCATGTTCTGCTTAGTATGAAATGGATTAGCTGATAGCCAGACAGCTGAGCCTAAATTAGTTAAAATCTAATAGTACTCACCATTGTCAATTATACGGATGCTGATGTGGAAATAGCTGGCCATAGCTTTCGCATGGACAATAAGGATACGGAGCGTCTCTATTTGTAATTCAGGCCACTGCACCAACTGTTTTCCAGATTTGTCTAGCTGAAAAGTCCTTGGAATTGCCAGCTTTGAAAATATTACGACTTTCAACAAGTAAGTCTGAGCGATGGTACTCGATAGATTCGGCACCAGCTGTTCAACAATCATCGTTGGTTATAGCGTTACAGCGACACCCTTACAGATCAAAGAAGGAACGACTGCTTAAACTAAGCCAGCACCATATATCGATGTGGCTACCTATATCAAAAGAATGAAAGTGGTGAATTTAGCTTGATGGCTGATGCATTTGACGTGAACAGCTTGCAGTTTGCACAAGCCCAATGACGCTATAGCCACCACAAAGATCAAAGATTTCACGGATTTTCCATAGCATTTGGATTACACCCTTTCTATCTATAATCTCTACAACGCAAGTTCCACAGCTCACACCACCTCCATAATTCGTCCTTTTGACATTGGTGACATAAACTTGCACATTCAAACGCCAAAGGAATACATAGGACAGAGAACATAGAAAAGCAAAGTCAGGGAGGCATTACACAATTACTCGATACATCAGAAATCACGTTCAACAAATTGAAAAGCAAGCAATCACCATGTTAAAGTGGGTTGATTTGGCCCAAAGCGACCGATAACAAGACGCATACTCAGACAGATCTATTTCTAGCATTTTGTCAAGGATGCTGTCGTAAACTAAAACTATCGTATATAGCAAGGTATGAAACTACCTTCAGGCATGTGTCACGGTCCGTGAATCCTCCCGTACTTGTGACACTTGTGAGTGGCGCTTGGGGTCATCTGGTGAAGAGTGTGAGATAGAAGGGTAGAACACAACTGGTCCGTGGGAGTGGCGTCAGGACGGTTGGTGCTAGGAGTTCTAGGATAGAAGGATTATATTACTTAGGAGCTCTGAAGACGGGGTAGGCCTCCCGTGCACAAACTGGTCGGGAGTTGATGCCGCTCTCCTGACGAGGCCATGGTAGGCCGAAACCAGTTGTTATGCCTAAAGAGAACTGCTGTCTTACTCGATGGACTAGACGCCCAAGCGAAGCTGGGCATGGTAGGATCTCGCACGTAGAATCATTCACCGTATTGTTCGTGGAACAGCTAAAGAAAGGGCTAACCTGGCGAATTCCGCTCGCTAGGCGCCCGCGGGTCGTTTCCGAGGCCAAGGAAACTCTCGGCCCGTGACAAGTGGTATCAAAGCAGGAATCCCTCCAATAAGCAAGTGAGCAAGTTGGAGAATCGGACTCCTCGCTCAAGTGCGGGTCAAGCAGATAAGTCCTAATGGATGGGTGCTAGGACGAGTCGGCTTCTCGTCGAGCGGAATGCGAGTTAGAAAAGAACCGAACCCTTGCTGAATGGGGATAACGTTCCTGGATCGATCGGTGAATCCAAAGAAGAGGTCTACTATCACGTTTTCAACAAGAAAAGAACCTCCATTGGTCTGCTGGGGTCAAGATGCTGGTTAGGCTGGAATGGTGCTGCCAAAAGATGCGGTTGGCGAAAAATGCCACACTTGCCAAAAGCGCAGGTGACTGAAGGGCCGAGCAGCTGAGATCAAAAGAGGCCACCGATGGAGCAAAACCTGTTTTGTTGGGCGAGCGTGACCGTTCGATGTGAATTCCCAAAAGTGGCATATCAATGGTTAATTTACGCAAGGAAGCAACAGAGCAGAGATCGCAACGAGGGCGTTGCGAATTGAGTGGGGGAGAATGTCACGGTCCGTGAATCCTCCCGTACTCGTGACACTTGTGAGTGGCGCTTGGGGTCATCTGGTGAAGAGTGTGAGATAGAAGGGTAGAACACAACTGGTCTGTGGGAGTGGCGTCAGGACGGTTGGTGCTAGGAGTTCTAGGATAGAAGGATTATATTACTTAGGACCTCTGAAGACGGGGTAGGCCTCCCGTGCACAAACTGGTCGGGAGCTGATGCCGCTCTCCTGACGAGGCCATGGCAGGCCGAAATCAGTTGTTATGCTTAAAGAGAACTGCTGTCTTACTCGATGGACTAGACGCCCGAGCGAAGCTGGGCGTGGTAGGATCTCACACGTAGAATCATTCACCGTATCGTTCATGGAACAGCTAAAGAAAGGGCTGGCCTGGCGAATTCCGCTCGCTAGGCGCCCGCGGGTCGTTTCCGAGGCCAAGGAAACTCTCGGCCCGTGACACATGACAGGATTCAATCATATTACTGATCAATCCTCCTTTCAAGGGCTATTTCATATATATCTGATTCAGGATTTTCAGATTTGACTCGTGAAAACAGGACAAGGTTGGATATAACACCATGTTCGATCCTACCTTCTTAACGCGCAAAACCGAGGCTACGAGTGTTGATTATATCAAACATGGGAGCTTCAATAATGGGCGGCGAGTGGAATCCAACACCAGTGATGAGTTCTAACAGCAAGTGGAATCCAACACCGGTGATGAGTTCTTGTTAAAAAATTTAATTGAGCGCGGAAGCATGGTATAGTTTATATTTGATAGAGGATGGACAAGGGACAAGGATAGGATATTTTGAGAATGTTTATGGGACAACGATAGTTTCACTAGTTTATGAAAATAATTTTACAATAGTTGAAGTGTTGGTGAGGGAGCATGATGTGTGGTTTTTATGGTTAGCTCCCTTACCCAAAATATGGAGCACTTGCTCCTTTATATAGCTGCCAAAGTTGGTGGAGGAAGTCTCTAGACTTCTCTAACATAAGATGAAACTTCTAGACACGTGAGCCTTCTAGACACATGAGCTTGTAGACAATTCTAGAGACTTCTCTTACATATTGGACATTTTCCTCTTTCTTCTAGAAAATGTTTTCTTCTTTCTTCTAGAAAATTCATCTAGGAATTCTAGAGAATTCTAGAAGTTTACCAAAAATTCTAGAAAATTGATCACCATTTCCAACAATTCTGCATGCGATTTGACTCACTCGCGAGCTTTTGGCATTAAAAACGGGGGAAGGCAGAGATTCCAGTCGCTGCTATCCTTTTGCGTTTACCGGAGACTGGAGAGACATGGACGTTGGCAACGTTTGAAGATGACGGATGGTTAGATCCGAAAACTTCTCGATTTTTTTTCTCTCTCTCACTTCACTCTCTCCCGTCGCTCCCAAAAATGGTTCGCTCCTCTTAATCTGAGTATGTCTAATGCGGTTAGAAGAAAGATAAGCCAAAGAGAGAAAGCAAACGCACGATCCTGTCGTGGCATCGAACACGTGATGTCCTTGCCAGATTCTTGCTTCGCTTAATAGCCATCTTCTCAAACGCGCGTTAATTTTCATTCAGAAGAACGAAAATGATGATAATACATGAATGGCGAAAATAATGAAAGCGGGCAACTGAACATGAAAGCTTCGATAATATAAGCCCTAGTTTTGTAGCGAATGGCCGAAGCCGGGACTGGAGCCAGGATCTGCGGGCTTGAAGGCGTCTGTGCTACGGCTGGGAGATGGCGGCGTTGTTGTTGCCCGCACCATGGGACTTGGTGGCCGTGGTGGCGTAGAAGACGCATCGGTGCTCGAGGCTTCGTTCGAGGTTTCAGGATGCAACTTTTTGCTCTGCTCCGCTATGGTTTTCCTTGGTTTCCTTTCTAGGACTTCGTTCACATGTTGAAGCTTGTTTGGGAATGGGTTTTGCTTCTGCAAGAGCGTCAACTTCCTTGCTTCAGTGGATTCGAGCTTCAGACAGACGAGAAAATATTGGGTGGGTTTAACCTTCCACGTAGGCGAAATGTATCACCATACAGAATTCGACATGTAGCAATTTTGGGCCCACTTGTCAGCGTCCACTCTCCCCCATTAACTCCTTCTCTCTCCCGTTTACCCTCTCTCCTCCCCTCCGTTTCTGCCCACGAAAACCAGCTGTTTGTTCGGAGAAAGGATGTCGATTGTCCTCTCTCCCTCCCTCTTTCTCTCTCTTCCCTCTTTCTCTCTCTTCGCTCCCGATTTTGTATAAGGAAGAAACCAGCGTCCTCTCACGAACGGAGAAGGAATTTCGCTAGTGCCCATCTCGCGCGCTCCGCAAGGGTCGATCCTTCACTTCATCCAAAGGTGCCCACATTCTAGAGAGAGAGAGAGAGAGGGAGTGCAGTAATGAACAAAAGGGAGCTTTTTTGCGTCGTTCCTAGAGAGAGAAAAATGCGTGGGGGCTGAGCTTGAGCCGCTGGACATGGTGGGCATCCAGATCCCGCACCACTTCTGGTGCCCCATCTTGCTGGAGCTGATGCAGGACCCGGTGACAATGTCGACGGGGTAGACCTACAACCGGTCCAGCATCGAGCCCTGGATCGCCGCCGACAACACTACCTGCCCCGTCACTCACGCCCCGCTCCTCGACTCCGCCCTCATCCCCAACCACACCCTCCGCCGCCTCATCCAGTCCTGGTGCATCGCCAACCGCCGCTCCAGCGTGGAGCGCATCCCCACCCCGAAGCAGCCCGCCGACCCCTCCCGCGTCCGCGCCCTCCTTTCCCAGGCCGCCTCCACGTCATCCGCCGCCGCCGCCGCCGCCGCCCCTCGGCTCTCCTCCTCCTTCCGTAATAGACTCGCTCCAAGCGCCGCCGCCGGACTCGTCATCTTCCTCAAGCAAGACGATCATCAAGGCAGTGGCGGCCACTGTGGCCAGCCATGGACAACACTTGCTCGACCTCAAACTCGGAGCTTTGGTTAGCGCTCGAGTTTCGAGCTCGGCCTCAAGCTATCTCAACGCAACCGAAGCTCAACGCAGTCTCCATCCGGCGGCGCGCCGTCCCTCCTTGACTTGAAGCGGCCATGAGCCGACTCGAGCTCGAGCCATGGCAGACGCAAGAAAAAAGAAAAGAGAAGTGGAGAGAGAAGAGGGGGAGAAACAATTGTGGGCAGAAACGGAGGGGAGGAGAGAGGGTAAACGGGAGAGAGACGGAGTTAATGGGGGAGAGTGGGCGCTGACAGATGGGCCCAAAATTGCCACGTGTCGAATTTTGTATGGTGATACATTTCACCTACGTGAAAGGTTAAACCCACCCAATATTTTCTCCAGACAGACGGCTAGAAGAAGAAAGAATGGCAAGAGAACCTTATTTTGCACCATGGCAGAAAGAGAGAGAGAGAGAGAGAGAGAGAGAGAGGGCGTTTGAGAAGGCAGTACCCAGCACCGGCCCGGGATTTATAGAATCTGTTGAGAGAGAGAGAGAGAGAGAGAGAGAGAGAGAGTTTCAGAAGGTACTGGACAGCTCTGGCCCGGCCGGGGCATTTTTTGAATCTGTTGGTAGATTCTTTCTTGCCCAGACAATTATTTTAATATTGACGATGCTTTTTATGGATACGTGCAGGGCCAAAGTCGTGAAGAATCGTAACTCTCCCACGTGGCATCACACCGCTCTCATCTATTTGGTGTTTTATCATTCCTTACAACTTAAGCATCAGGTGAAATTTGACCACATACCGAATATATATATAAGTTAGATAATCATTCATATAATTTCAGAATCCAAAAGTATCTTTCAATATTCAATTATCTTTTTTTTTTTTTTTGGTGATATCTAGTTAAAAATTCGGAAGAAATGAATCTAGAGTTATATAATTCACACGATCATCACTATCGAGAACATGAGGGTAACAACTCTTTTGTGATTCTCCCATGAGCTGCGAGTTATTCATGCCAATTGCTTCAATCCCTTCCAATTTTTCTTCTATCTCTTCAAATATCAAAGCCCAGCGCACGATTATCGGCACGTCGTACTATTTACGAGAACGGCAGCATGTTGAAATTATAAAATATGTTTTAGGCTGCATCGGAGTGCGAGGCTCCGGAAGCATGTGAAATACAAAATGCTGCACCTCCTAGCTAGCCCCAGGCCCCAATGCATTCGCCTTCTTCCAGGTTTTGTCTCGGATCTTGCTCCAGTAAATATTATATAAACTTACGAGTAATCCGAGGGATATAATTAGTTACAATACATTTATGATATTTTTAGGGGCATGGACTGAGAATCTCAGATTTTCTTGATTGCAAGTACGGCTTTCATATCCTTCTCCCTCGGGAAACGGTTAAATTATTGACCATTAAATAAGTGTCAGCTTTCCAACTACTTATTCTTGTCGGTCAAGAAATAAGAAGATTAATAACTAAGAGATTGAGGGTGATTGAACTACTTAGCTTTTGCATCATAGGCAGTTTTTCAAATGTTACCTTCTTATTTAAAGTTTTTGCGGCTATCAACGATTCAATCGGTATTTTGATGCATTAAAATAAGGAATGATCATTCTTTCGAGGTAGAATTCAAAAGTAGAAAAACTTATTCCAAATTTCAAAATTTACAACTAGGTTTCAAACTAAATAACACTAACATTGACATGTAATATGTGATACAATATGACACGATACTTCAATACGTTTAAGAATGTAGTAGACAACCTTGCCCAGCTGGAGCATTTTTTAAATATGTTAATAGATTTTTTCTTGCCCAAACAATTATTTTAATATTGACGATGCTTTTTATGGATACATTTAGGGTGAAAGTCGTGAAGAATCCTAACCCTTCCACATTACATCACATCAGTCTCATGTATTTGGTGTTTATCACTCCTTTTAACCTACATGTTAGTTGAAATTTGACAACATACTGAATATAAATTTATATGTTAGATAAGCATTCATGCAATTTCGGAATCCAAAAGTATCTCTCAATATTCAATTACTTTTTCTTTTTTTTTTTGGGTGATATCTAGTTAAAAATTCAGAAGAAATGAACCTAGACTTATATAGTTTACATGATCATCACCATAGAGAACATGAGGGCAACAACTCTTTTGTGATTCTCCGATGAGAGGCGAAGTATTCATGCCAATTGCTTCAATCCCCTTCAATTTTTCTTCTATTGAAAGAAGGCACAGAGAAGAAGGAAGACTGAGCGGAATCGAGAGAGAAAGAGAAACGTAGGAAGATTTTTGTGTATTCTCAATGTAATATCGAATGTACAATTTCTCCTAAGATATAATACAAGCTGTATTCTGAGTAAGGAAGTAATTGATCTAAAAAATCAATCTAGATCTAAATCTGATATTTAATTAACATACATATACAAATCGTGATCAATTAAGATCAAGATATCTCGGGCAATCCGCAATCCGCATATCTTCCAACACTCCCCCTCAAGCTGGTGGCTTATAGATGTCCAAGACGCCTAGCTTGTTTAGTAGATATGCGTGTTGTCTCTGACATAGGGGCTTGGTGAACATATCCGCTGGTTGTTCCGTTGTCCCAATTCCGCTTGTCTCAATTACTCCTTCCTGGATCTTTTCCCTCGTAAAGTGGCAATCCACCTCTATGTGTTTGGTTCTTTCATGTACTATGGGATTGGATGCAAGTTTAAGAGCCGCATCATTATCACAATATAATTTGGTGGGTCCTTGCACTTCTATTCCAAGATCCTTAAGTAATCCTCGTATCCAAACTATTTGGCAAGTGGCCTTAGCCATAGCTCGATACTCTGCTTCAGCTGAGGATAGAGACACAATAGCTTATTTCTTGGTCTTCCAAGAAAGAAGAGATTCACCCAGCTTAATGCAATATCCAGTGACAGATCTTCGACTAATAGGACATGTTGCATAGTCTGTATCACAGTATGCTGTCATCTTCATGCCACATTTTTTTTTGATAGAAGTATCCCAAGTCCTGGATATTTCTTCAGATATTTCACGACCTTTAAGGCCACATCCAAATGAGAGCGCTTTGGTTGGTGCATAAACTGGCTAAATGTCTGAACCGCATATGAGATATCAGGTCTAGTCATTGTCAGGTATATAAGTTTCCCAACAAGTCTTTGATAGCCTGACGAATCACTGAGTACAGGATCATCAGTTCGAGATATTCCCTTAGCATACTCTGCAGTGGTCAACTTAGGACGCGTTTGGTAACGATTCTGTTCCTGGGAATTGATTCTGAGTAAAAAAACGTGTTTGGCAACTGTCTAAAATTTCTGATTCTAGAATAGAATTGCGTTTGATAACGTGTTTATTGATTCTATTCCAAATTAATTTTTTTAATTTTTAAATAATTTTTTCTACTTTTTTTTTTTTTTTTTTTTTTTTTTTTTTTCTTTTTTTTCCTTTTTCCTTTTCTTTTTTCATTTTTTATTTTCTTTTTTTCCTTTTTCTCCTATTTTTCTTCTTCTTCTTATGGCCGGTCGCCGGACCGGCGACCGGCCGGACGAGGGCCGACGACCTCACCAAAGCGTCGCCGGCCCTCGGCGAGGTTGGCAGCCCTCGTCGGCCGAGCCTCGTCGGCGGCCGGGCGAGGCTCGCCCGCCCCGCCCGAGGCTCGGCCTCGCCGGTGGACGGGGCGGGCCTCGCCGGGCCGGGCGAGGCTCGGCGGGGGCGGGCGAGGCCCGCCCGGCCACCGGTCGAGCTAGGCGAGCCCGGCCGGTGGCCGGGCGGGCCTCGCCGGTGGACATGGTGGGCCTCGTCGGGGCTAGGCGAGGCTCGCCGGTGGCTGGGCGAGCCTCCGGCGAGCTTGCCGGACCTTGCCCTGGCCAGGCGAGCCTCCGGCAAGCTCACCTGACCGGCGGCCGGCGACCGGCGGCGGCCGGTGGTGGGCGGCGGCGGGCGGCGGCGGACGACGGTCACGGGATGGCGGAAGGAAAGAAGAAGGGTTTTATTGTGTTGATTCTTTTTTGATTCTCGGACGCAGAATCGAATTTTTTTTTTTTCTCAAATTTTCTCCAAACCGATTCGGGGAACAAAATTGTTCCCGAGAACAAAAATTTTACCAAACACGATTCTCGTCACAAACCGATTCGGAAACAAAAATCAGAATCGATCCTTTGTTTTGGCACGTTGCCAAACAGGGCCTTAGTGTTTTGCTCTATAGGAATTACAGCTGGCTTGCATCCCGATAAACCTGCTTTTGATATAATCTATAATATAAACTTCCGCTGACTAAGGGAAATCCCCTTGTCTGATCGAGCAACTTCAATTCCAAGGAAATATTTTGGTGCTCCTAAGTCTTTAATGTGAAAGGTAGCATGCAAATATTCCTTGAAATCCTCTATAGATGCTCTATCATTTCCCATAACAAGTATGTCATCGACATAAATCATCAAATAGATAGATGACATACCTTTAGTTCTTAAGAATAAAGCATAATCATGCTTGGATTGCTTGAAGCTTGTTGTTGTAAGAGCACTGGCAAATTTAGCATACCATTGTCTAGATGCTTGTTTTAATCCATAAAGGGATTTATGGAGACGACATACCTTATTCTCCCCCTGTCTCCGTATGGCTTGAGGGATATCCATGTAGATTTCTTCATCTAAATCACCGTGGAGAAAGGCATTATGAACATCCATTTGATGCAAGTGCCAATCATTAATTGCTGCGACAGCTAAGAATGAACAGACTGTCACATCTTTGGCAACTGGAGAGAACGTCTCGTGGTAGTCAAAACCTTCCTTTTGGGTGAACCCTTTGGCTATCAGTCTGGCTTTGTACCGTTCAATAGAGCCATCAGTGCGATACTTGATCTTGTAGACCCATTTGCATCCAATTGGTTTGCGATGAGATGGGAATGGGACAAGATCCCATGTATGATTATTAGTAAGTGCCTTCAACTCTGCCTTCATGGCTTCTTGCCATTTTGGATTAATGGAAGCTTCTTCATAACTGGACGGCTCCTTTTCGACGGATATACGAGAAATGCAACATCTATGCTCCGGAGATAAGCTATGAAAGGAAACATAGGAGGAGATCAGATATTGAATACCTGGAGAGTGGTGTGTAGCACAAACATAATCCTTTGTCCAGGTTGCAGGTCTTGCTGCCCGTCCAAACCGCCTAGGATATTCTGCTCCAGTGGTAGATGGTGATATCTCTGATGAGGAATTAGGTGCACTGTCAAAAACTTCCATGTTGGCAATGGAATCTTCCAATGTATCCTCTGAAACATGTTTGGAAGAGTTTGAACTCATGTTGGGAGACAGTGGAGCTAGGACAGGATTCCTTGGCTGTGCTATTGGTATATAAGAGAGGTCCTGATATGATGCCTCATCAAAGAGAAAGTTATGATAGCTAGAAGTTGTCTCTGGGCCTTCATCTGGGGATGCAGTTTCAGAAAACGGAAAGATATTCTCATGGAAGATTACATCACGACTTACTAAGAATTCTCTTGTGGAGATTTCAAGAACCCGATATCCCTTCTGGAGATTTGGATAGCCCATAAAGATACATCGCCGTGCACGTGGGCTAAATTTATCCCGAGATCCCACTGTTGCAACGTAACAGAGACATCCGAAGATCCTGAGGTGATTCAAATCAGGTTTCTTCCCAAACAAGATCTCGAATGGAGTTTGCCCATGGAGGATCCGAGTGGGCATTCGATTAATGAGATAGGCTGCTGTGACAACACAGTCTCCCCAGTAACTTTCCGGAATCGATGCTTGAAACTTTAATGCACGAGCAACTTCCAGTAGATGGCGATGCTTTCTCTCAACCACTCCATTTTGTTGTGGTGAGTAAACACATGAGTTTTCGTGATGAATACCATGAGAGTTGAATAACAGGGAGTATTCATGACTAAAAAATTCTTTCCCGTTATCAATACGGATCCGCTGAATGGATTTCCTGAATTGAGTCTTAGACAGTAGAATGAAGTTTTTCAGGTGAGAATAAACCTGATTCTTAGATTGCATAAGGAAAATCCATGTTGCCCGAGAACAATCATCCACTATCGTAAGAAAATAACGAGAGCCATCATGATTGACTGTGTGATAAGGTCCCCAAATATCCACATGGATTAATGCAAAAATTTCACTAGACCGTGAGGTACTAGAGGGAAATGGTGTACGTGATTGTTTTGCAAGGGGACATATAGAACACTCAGGATATGGAAATAAGGCACTGTGACCCAATCTCATATTCATAGTAAAATTTCTATCATTGGCAGTTGAATTACACAATGATTTCTTATTCAATGGATTGCAAGAAAAATTTTAATTACTTGGAAAACTCGTCCAGAAATAGAGCTCTTCAGAAAGATTACCCAAGCCCATCAGTCTGCCAATCAAAAGGGCCTGAAATAAACAGGTATCAGCATCGAAAATTACCCGGCAAGAATTCTCTTTGCAGGCTTTAGACACAGATACGAGGTTGAATTGAAATTCTGGGACATAGAGCACATTCTGGAGAATAATCTAAGGACTGAGATTCACTGTTCCTGTCACTTTGACATAGGTAATATTTCCATTGGGTAATTGCACGGAAACAGGAAAATTCAAACTTGCATTTATATGTGAAAAAAGTCCCTTGTCGCATATAATATGGTCACTTGCCCCAGAATATATAATCCATGCCTTTCTGGAAATGGAATTAATTAGGCAATGTGAAATACCTGAGAAACTTCCCCCTTTGTTGAATACATCCATCTTTTGCAATGCCTGCATGAGCTGCTGATATTGACCATATGAAATAGGCTGGTCAATTTGTGGACCAGTTGGTCTAGTGACTTGATAAGCTGTGGAAATTTTTTTTTCCTTTTCTCCAGGTTTACCGTGTAATTTCCAACAATTGTCAATGGTATGGTTAGTACGCTTGCAATAATCGCAAAAAAATTTACCCTTTCCTTTTGAATTTTTTGCGAAATTCCTTGATAACGTGGCAAAGATCTGGCCATCCGCTCCTTTGAACGCGATCTCCTGTCCACCGTCCGACCCAGACGCGATCTCGCCCCTGTGAGAGCCGTCAGATCCTCGCGTGTAATCCAGACCGTGCGATCCTCGCATGTAATCTTGGTCGTTCGATCCTCGCGTGTAATCTGGACTGTTCGTCTCGTCCCTTTTAAAACCGCAGGAGTCCGATTCGCCAAACCCTAAGGGATTCTTTCTTTCCCTTTCGCGAGCTAGGGTTGGGGTTGTCCTGGTGGCCGCGTCTCTCCGTTCACCGTGGGCGGCGAGAGTGATGCTCTCGCTGTTCCTCGTGTGTTCGGTCATTGCAAGTCGCTAACTCTCCTCCTACATCGCCAACTGGAAAATTCGCCCGATCAGTGGCATGGGATCCATGGCAAGGATCTGTGACCGAAACGTGAGGTACGATTCATTTAAGATCAGCAAGAATCTCATGGCTTTTTCTCTTTCTTTGATCTTTTTATACTGCTTGAGGGTAGATTTCGGCCCTTCAAGTTTTTCTTCTACTGCCTCAAGCTGATTCCAGAGAGACGAGAGCCTGTTGAAGCAGGCGGTGACCGTCAGATTTCCTTGTTTAAGCTCGCTTATTTCCTACATGAGATTAAAAATCTTTGCCTGATCAAGTTTGCCATACATTTCTCGTACGTTTTCCCACATGGTTTTGGCATCCTCTGTGGGTGGAAGCCCAGCCGCGACTTCTGGGGATATGCAATTCCCGATCCATGTTTGGACAAGTTGATTGCATTTCCGCCAGTGTCGGGCTAGGCGTTCATCGGAGGGGATTGCGATGGTTCCATCAAGGAACCCATCTTTATCCTTTGTCACTAGTACCCGCCGGAGCTCTTGTGACCACTTCGAATAGACCTTTGGTCCGGTCAGTTGCTGGCTTATTAGTCGAAGCTCCGGTCCGTCAGTGTTGGAGACGTACAAAAGATCACCGAGTTCTGGTCGCCCAGTGAACGCCGTCGCTAGAACGGGAAGAAATCCGGGTGTGAAATTCGAGTAGGGATTCGTCCCTTGACCCGATCCACCCGAACCGACCGGATAACCCGCATTTAGATATCCCGAGTAGGGATTGTGTCCCGTACCCGATTCGCCCGATCCGCCCGTCTGCTCCATCCCGATGGTTGGGCTTGCCCCACTCGTGGCTGGCAGGCCCCCATCGTGGCTTTGGTGGCCCACGAAAACAGACGATGATGAACTTGGGCTTGGCCCAAAGTAAAGTAGATATGGAATCCACTGGTATGGTTGGCCCGTCGTGGGTTGCCCCAATTAAAACTGAGTCTGCGTGGGCCGCCATTGCACAGGTTGGGCCTGAATTGATTGTTGGTCGGATGCTGGAATTATTGCAGGGAGATTCTGGATCTGCGGAGCCGAAGGACTTTCTTCTTCTCCGGTGGTCCTGTCATCAGCACCCATATTGAGATCCTGCCGAGAAGCCATGGTAAGTTAAATAAAGACTCTTCCTTTGAGAGTGTGCCTAATGCCGAAAGATTAATCCTTTCGCAGGTGGAGAATTCTTTTCGGCAGCAATTGGAGGCAAAAGCAAGTCAGAGACCGAGAGGCTCTGATACCATGAAAGAAGGCACAGAGAAGAAGGAAGACTGAGCGGAATCGAGAGAGAGAGAAACGTAGGAAGATTTTTGTGTATTCTCAATGTAATATCGAATGTACAATTTCTCCTAAGATATAATACAAGCTGTATTTTGAGTAAGGAAGTAATTGATCTAAAAAATCAATCTATATCTAAATCTGATATTTAATTAACATATATATACAAATCATGATCAATTAAGATCAAGATATCTCGGGCAATCCACAATCCGCATATCTTTCAACATCTATCTCTTCAAACATCAAAGCCGAACGCACGATTATCGGCACATTGTACTATTTACGAGAACGACAGCATGTTGAATTAGAAAAAATGTTTTAGGCAGCATCGGAGTGCGAGGCCGTGGAGGCATGAGGAAGACAAAATGTTGCAACTCCTAGCTAGCCCTAGGCCCCAATGCATTCGCCTTCTTCCAGGTGTTGTCTCGGATCTTGCGCCAGTAAATATTATATAAATTTACATGTAATCCGACGGACACAATTAATTACAATACATTTATGATATTTTTAGGCTGTGCACTGCGAATCTCAGATTTTCTTGATTGCATGTACGTCTTACATATCTTTCTCCCTCGGGAAACGCTTAACATTATTGACGATTAAATAATTATCAGCTTTCCAACTACTTACTGTTGTCGGTCAAGAAATAATAAGATTAATAACTAAGAGATTGAGTGTGACTGAACTACCTAGCTTTTGCATCTTAGGCAGTTTTTTCGATGTTAGCTTCTTATTTAAAGTTTTTGCTGCTACCAACAATTCAATCAGTATCTTGCTGCATCGAAATTAGGGATGACTATGGTTTCGAGGTGGAACCCAAAATTGAAGAAACGGACCAATGAAAATTTATCCAATTTCAACTTTTAGGATTTGCGGTGTAGATTTCAAGTTAAGTAACATCAATACTGACACACGACACCGTGATATACTAATTCGTTGGGATATTTATATATTAAATATATATTTTTATATATACGTAATAAATGGTCATTTTTGTAATTATTTTAATCAAATTAATTTGATTCAAATTCACAAATAAATAATAAAAAAGAGTCTATAATGAATTTACACTAAAAATATTAATTTACCATTTGTTAATATCATTCATTATTTCAATTTGACAACTTTAACTCAATTCCAATAATTCATAAAACTTGGAGAAAAAAACAAGTAATTCATATTATGGATTCACGTGTCGAAAAAGAAGAGAGAAAAAACTTGGGGAATAAATTGTGCGTTATAAAAAGTGAGAGTAGAACAAAAGAAATGACCAACTTTTTCTTCTTTACCCCTTTGTTATTTTTATTATTTTCTTTTTTACATATTTACATTTTTTGTCAAATATATATTTATTTTTGACTCCTCATTTATTAAAAATTTTTAAAAATTGATCATGTGTGTGTCGGAATTCCGAACTTACATGTCAAAATACTCACATGTCAAAGAGTGTCAAGATAGTTGACCAAGTATCGGAAAATCTTACACATGTTAACTAAGTGTTAAAGAGTGTGGAAAAATGTCAAACATATGTCGGAATGTCTGACACGACATGAAGATTCTCGGAGAGTGTTGGTACAATTTAAGTTCCAAGTTTCAAAAAATAGAAGAACCTACTTTGATGAATAGATTCTAAGTTATAAATAGGTGGAACTCAAAGAGCTTTTTTATATTCTTTTTCTATATCTTTGCATGATCCTACGGTACTCTATGGTGTCCAATAATGAGTGTATAATTTAGAAGTATTAGTTTAAGTTTTCATTTTATGATCCAGACTTTTTACTTTGTTAACGTTTCATATTCTTTATTTGTCTAAATATAAGTCATGATTAGTGAATTGTAGCAGCAAATAGTAGTCATTAAAGATGGTGATTCTTTGCAATCATTTAATTAATAATATAGGTGGAGCCCACATAGACAATGGAACTTATGACAGAGTATCCAGATTCCAAGGTATACAGGGTAAGTTTGAAAAAATGAGCAACTTATTCTAACAAATAGATTCCAGCTTCTAGATGAAATCTATATGGAATTTAGAACTGCTCACCCTAATTGGATTTGCCAGGAGCCATTTCATGCTCTCGTAAAAGTTGTATGCTTGTGAGCTGAGAGAAAGAGCCAATCTCTAGGCCTCGAACATGGAAAGTTACATATTCACTGCCAATTGGGGCCTCTTGTGAAGATTATGTGCTTTCTAAATTTTTATTTCTCGGGGTAATATTTTCTTTTGCTCATGATTAGAAAAAAAATTCCTATAATTATATCTTTTACTAGTAGGTTATAAGTTAATATTCCTAAATTTATATCTTTTACTAGTAGGTTACAAGTTATCATATTCTTCCACAAGCAAACTTAACTAAGGCTCCGTGGTTTTTTTTCTTTTAAAAAAAAATCCAGCAAGGCTCGATTGTTTTGTGAAAAATAATTGATTTGAAAAATATTTTCTTAAAAGAAATTCACTTGTATCATTTTGAATAATTAGCATTGAAAAATATTTTTACTATCTACAATAACTTATGTTTAAATATTTCCGTGGATGATAAAAATATTTCTTGCTCATTCAACTTGGTAAGAGATATAAGTTATCGTCTTTAGGAAAATATTTTCCAAATTAATCATTTTTTGCAAAACAATGGAGAAAATCAATTTGTTTGGGATGGGAAGGCACTTATCAGTGTGGCTAAGAGGAAGTTAATGGGCTTTAATGATGTATCCTGGTCCACTGCAACAGAAATGCGAACAAGGTGGCAGATTGGTTGGTTAATTAGAGATGGAAAAAAACGTGGCTTTGTTTCTAGAGCGTCTATGGAAATATCATTATGTTATATTTTCTTCAATTCTTTCAATCGTATTTTTAGTTGGTGAGTTACAAATTATAAATATCATTTATGTGCAAACTCAACTGAGATTTAAATACGGGTGATGTTATGTATGTAACCCACCAAATAGCAAATTAGTAGGAGGAATCGAACGAGTTTCTATGGATAGAAAGAAACATGGTCCAATATTATCCTCCACGCGCTATGCTTGCACATGTATGGATTCTTGTAAAGGTTATTTCTTGCAGAAATATAACTCCTATCTATGAGCTGTATTTGGTCATTTGGATTTTTAAAGAAGATAGAATAATTAATATTATTGGAATAAAAGGCATCTTTAGTAATATAATGAGATATGATCGTGAAATGAGAATTTTTTTTTTAATAAGAACTTGAGAGGTTTATTTTTTTGAATTGTGGTTTCCTCAATCACTGGTTGAATACGAAGAAAACTCCCTCTAAACCGATCTTCTAATTGGTGAGTATAAGCAAGTATATCACTCACGTCCACCTAACTAAAACTTAAATTAAATTTGGAAGATGTCCGTATTAACAATTCACCAGTTAGAAAATCGGGTGGCGGGAATTTCCTCCATTCGCCTTTTTTCTTTCCCGTATATTGTTGGGATAAACGGGAGTTCGTTCCGTGAAAATTCTAATTGATTAATGAGCTTTGGTAAGAGTTGAGCAAGGCGCGGCGAGGACAGTTGTCGAGCAGTGAAAGCCTAACTCCCGCCGGAAACTTGACTCTGGCTCACGGTTGCACTCGCCGGGAGTTGTCGAAAACGCTGCGGGGGGGGGCGCCTCATTGCCGGATTGCTGCTGTGGGTTCCGGCGAGTTGCACGTAGGTCCGACTGAAACGGAGGAAAACCCAACCCCAATGTCGGACGGCTTTACCGCGTGGCTGAGAACTGATGTCGTAATCAGAGGCGGCAGGCCCACGTGGCCGTGACGGCGCTTTTGTCCTTTCGAGTCTCCCTCGTCTCTCGTTCTCTTGGCCGTCGTGCCTCTTGTCTGTCTTTTTCTCTGACTTTTTGGATGTGCACACCGCACGAGGACAAAACCACCCCCTCCCTTCATTTGTGTGGTGGACCGTGATCTCTCTCTTTTTTCTTCTTTTTTTTTTTTTTTTCTTTTTTTGCGAAAAGCTTTTCTAATGAAAAATCAAATTAATCACAAATAATAATTAGAGACGTCAAAACGCTATCTCTCCCTTAATAGTACCAACTAGTGTTCGGGCACGCGTAGTTGGATAATCGTGCGAGGGAAAGACAATGAGTAGTTTATACAATGGCGGGGAAGACGGGAGTTATTAGTAATGACAAAAGCTTACCGGGAGAACAATTGTTTATTTTAAATTATAGAAAACCAAAAATAAAAAAATTAGTAAAGAATTTGTGGCTCACAATATAGTTATTATTTTCACATTAAGTAAAAAATTATTATGCTAGCAAAATCCTATACCCTTTATTATTTTTTCATTATTTAGATAATGAGTTTTGTGAATTATTAAAGAGCATGTAGGGATTTAAGGCAAGCCCATGCGGATAGGTCTTAACCATCTCCCCAAATTGGCCATTAGAAACTCAAAGCCATTCAACCATGCGTTTGGTTAATCTCCCTCTCTCACCAATTATAATATTCACCGTGAACCTTTGTACTTTCTAATCAATTATATAGTTTTCGAACAGTATTGTACCCACTATATATCTTGTTTAGGCTTGAAAATAAGATGCGTTCAAGCTTACTAAAATACTTAGAATTGATAAATCACTTCTAGGTCCCTCAAGATTTAAAGGCTCGGTCCATCCCTATTAATAATGTTTAAGGGCAATATATTTACTTTGCAATAATCCGATTGTTAAAATATTGCTCACATATATCTGGAAAAGTCAGTACATTAATTGTTACAAAGTTTCCTTAATTTGTTAATTGACAAGAGCCCGAGGCCACTAGTTAATGAATTCTTTATGCAATTAGCTTATGTATCTAAATGAAGGTTTGGTGTTGGAGGTAGGCTAAGATAGATACCTTAAATAATAGAGGACAAGACACTTGGTAATATAAGGAATATAAAGGAAAATCCTAACACGACAAGACGTGCTATACAAGCATAGTGTATATATTGGGGTGAGTGAACAAGCTTTCTTCTAAAAGAAAGTTATGATGCTTTGGTGCTTACATCAATTTATACAATACCCTTGTTCATGCAAATTGCTAATTCTTTCGCTTTGGTGCTGATGCAACATGTCTATATGACGATTTTTATGATGCGGTTATTTAAGGTTTCGGCTACACTTGGAAAAATGTTCAAACCGTGGGCTTGTATGCATTACAACCAATCTCAAGACTTCTTAGTATTCATTGCCCAATAATATATATATATATATATATATATATATATATTAAATGGCAAGTTACCTCAAGTAAAATGCTATTGGCGCATGGCGCATAGTCTTTGGATGGATTTACACTTTGTAATATAATTAAGTTAGTCATGCGATAAGCACATGCCAAAGTCGACACTTAAGGAGGACATTTCAAACAATATGAAGACTTCAGAGGGCATATGACAAAAATTTAAAAGTCAAGGAGGCAATTTGTTAAAATCTAATGGGGGCAAAACATAGTTTGCCTTACATATAGACATCAATTAAGTCGGCGATGATTGCTGGACAAGTTAGAGGCTTATTGCTCAACTTGTCACGCTTCGAAACTACAGTGATGGGATGACATGGCCATCCTTTCACCTAAAGGACGTAACCTCTGACCCTTAGAATCCAACTCCCAAAAGTGCACGTGATATTTCTCTCGTTCTGTTAGTTGCTAACAAGGGGACTTGCAAAAATTGTGAAAAAAAGAGGTGAGCAACCACTAGTTCAATGAGTAGTACATATCTCTTTTAAACCGATCGAGTAGCTATTATATATATATATATATATATATACATACCGGCCTGTAAATAGGACGGTCATGAGGTCGGGTCAAGGGGGACAAAAGAGAGAAAAAAATCACGAGCGAGGGAGAGGGAGAGGGGGAGGGAGAGAGACAAAAATCGGGAGCAAATGGGGGATTTTCCTTTGGAAGTTCGGGGAAAACGGAGAGAGAGACAAGAGTGAACGAGAAGGAGTGAGGGCCGAAACTCTGTCTCTGTTAGGCGTTGCTCAGCCACCCTCGACGCGAATCGACGAACCCTAGCTGACACCACCGAGTCCGCGGTTCAGCCCTCTTCCGCGGCGCTTGATTTCTAGTTGATTGCACCCTAAAGCCCGATCCATTTTTATCTGAGGATCCCAGCTTGGCAACACCCAAGCGGCTGGCCATGCCGAACTCGATTCGCTTAAAGACTGCCTCCCGGCCATCGCTGCTAAGCTGGATAGGTACCCTTGCGGTTAAACGCTCTTTCCGTGAACATCTTTGCTCTACCCAGTTCTGGCCTGTCTTGAGCGAGGTGAGAGCCGACTTGATTTGTTTATTTCTTGCTAGCGCCAGACCCGAATGAGTTGGTTATTTTTGTTTGCACCGTTTGTGCATAAATCCTTGAAATTCTGAATTGTTACTGGAGGATTTAAAATGGTTTTTCTGTTGTAGTGTTGGTTTTAGACTATAAACGATTTCAATTTTTGGTGGGTATGGTCGAACCTTTCATTACACAAAACTATTTGCTAAAATGTCTTGAAGACGCTGACATGAGACTGGTCACGATTTTTGCTCAATCCTAGAGCGCGTCGATGTGGTACATACCATCGTTGTGGTCCCTGGTGGGAATTCCTATAGCTTAATAAGGCCACATTTACTGAAAGTGGGAAAATATATGTACATATTTTATCATTTGAGATCTGCTTCTCTGGCATTAATTTTGTGCATAAATTTACTTCCTTGGCACTGTATGTGCAAGTTCAAGTCAGGTCGTGTGCATAAATATCTCTAGAAACTCTAGAATGAAAGCCTTCCATCCAAAAATTAAAAAATTTATGAAAGCCTTCTATCCAAAAATAAAAAAACTTCTGTCTTCTTTTTTGTCTTTATCTCTTCTTGGGTGAATTATGCTTTAGTAGTCTAATATGTGAAAGCAGCCCATCAGTCTATATAATTCTGGCTAGGAGTTTGTCTTTATGTTTCTAATTTCAAGTATTATATGCGAGCTGATCATCTTAGAGAAGTGTTACTGCTGAACTTGCTTAAGTAAGCTGATGGTGACCAAGCTAGTTGGTAGGTTTCCACTGTTGGAGAAATCTTTTTGAAATGTTTTGAAGCTGACAAAACGTTTCCATCAGTCTAGTCTGAAGGCTTGCAGACTCTGCTGTTTAAAGTCTGAAGACCTCGGACAGGCCGGACTCAAGATTCAAAGTCTATCCTCATTGACGTTTCTAATCCGTTGAAGAAAGGCTATTCAGAACTGGATGTTTTATTAAGGATATGACTTTATCGACTGGAGAAGATCTCTTGGCTGGATATGACATAACGGAATTCTTTTAATTGATCGAGATTGATTCGAAGATTAAGGATCCGATGATTGGCGAAATATTCGTGGAAGGTTCTACTTATGGAAACCGAGATCCTGATTGTATGGGCGAACAGGATTGATGGGCTATCGACATGTTCCTTTAATAGCTCGAATGATCTTCCTAATTGATTCCGTCCAACGGGCAGATTGGAGGAATTCCTTTGGAAAGTGCCAACGGGTATGATGGCGTAAATGAGTATATAAGGAAGACGTTCTAAGTTGTTCGAGAGTGCGTGATAGAAGAATTCCAAAGTCTGAAACCTCTTGTTATTTAGTCAATTCATTTGAGCGAAAATTTGTACACAAAAGAGAGTTTATATTTGTGAGAAACCTTGAGGAAGTGTGATAGAACATCTACACTGTGGAATCAAGGAAGAACTGTGCTGTAACATATCTTTTGTTCATAGTGGAATCCAGCCGATAGGCTGTCAGTGCGGAAGAGTGGACGTAGGCTTGGAATAAGCCGAACCACTATAAACCTTGTGTTTAATCTTCTCTTCCCTACTCTTTAGGTTACTTTGATCGTAATTCATTTTGGTTAAGCAAAAGAGTATTTCCTTTCTATCGTCTGCTTAGTATTGCTGTAGTATCTCGAGAAATTGTTTTTACACCTATTCACCCCCCTCTAGGTGCTTATACTAGCTATATCAATTGGTATCAGAGCCTATGTACCCACTTTGTTTGAAGTGTTTTACTTCAGAGTTAAAGATCCATGGCTAGTATGTTGGCTCCAGGGCTGGTTGAAGGGCAAAGCAATACCAGACCACCTTACTTTGATGGAAAGGATTACAACATATGGAAAAACAAAATGAAGGTGTTTCTAAGATCAAAGGATCCTCTGGAATGGGATGTTGTAGAAAAAGGAATCACTCCTAAAGCCACTTTTTGTTTCGAGAAAAAGAGGAAAAGATATTGTGGAGTCTAGTCAAATGACTCGGGAAGAGATAATCAAGAGACAAGCTCTTGATGCAAAAGCAATTTATTCTTTATATTGTGCTTTATCTCCTACCGAATATAAGAATATCTTCTTGTGTTATCGCTAAAGAAGTCCGGGATAGATTACATATTACCTATGAAGGAACTGATCGAGTGAATGAGACTAGAATCAACATTCTCCTCGGTCAATACGAAGCCTTCAGAATGAAATCGGGAGAATCTATAACTGACATGTTTAGTCGTTTTACAGATATTGTGAATGGTCTTGAAAATCAAGGTCAACCAATTTCTGATCCCATGAAGGTAAACAAGCTACTACGTGGACTCTCCAACGATTGGAATCACATAAAGACCTCAATCAGAGAGACCCAAAGAATCATGCCACTATCTGTTAATGAGTTGGTTGGAACTCTTCAGTCTTATGAAGTGGAATGAATCAATGAAGATGAAGACCCTAAAGGTAAGAAATCCATTGCATTAAAATCCAATGATGATTCTAATGTTGCAGATTCTGAAGACGATATGGACGATGAGGAGCTTGCTCTCATGATAAGAAGATTCAGAAAGCTGAACAGAAAAGGAAGAAGATTCAATTCAAGGAAACAAAGTTTTCAAAAGCAAAGACTAAGTCTCGTTGAAGATGATGAATCAAACAAAGATGTAGTCCGCTTTGAATGTAAGAAAAAGGGACACATCGACCCAAATGTCCTCTTCGAGGAAGAAGAAAGGAAAAGCTGAAAAGTATCGAAAGGCTCTTAAAGTAGAAACCTGGAGTGATACAGAATGTGAAGAAAGTGATGATGATTATGCCAACATATGTCTGATGGCACAATCGGATTCAGATTCAAACTCCGAAACAGACTCAGACTCAGACAGTGAATTTGAGGTGAGTAACTTCAAAATCCCTATTAAAGTTTCTAAATACATTGATGAGTTGTATTTTAGTCTTAAGACTTCTCTTAAAAAGATTTCCAAACTCAAAAAAGAAAATTCTGCCTTAAAACAACAAGAAAATGTTTTGAAAGAAAAGGTGAAATGTTTAGATATGAATGTTTCTTCTCTTAGAGAAAGTGAAGATAATCTTTCAAAAGAAAATGCATTCTTGAAAAATGATATCTCAAATATTTCCAAAAGATTTTCTATAGGATCCGAGAAACTAGAAAAAATACTTTCGTTCAAATACCTTATTTCAATAAATCTGGTTTGGGAATGACTCTTTGAAACCATTTCTTTAATTGATTTTCCTAAAGTGAAGGAAAGAATCAAACAAAGACCCACAAGAGATGCTTACAAAAATCATTTTAAAAGGACTTTTGTAAAACCAGTATGTCGTAATGCTCTCAGATGTTCAAAGTGCAATAGTGCAGATCATTTTGAAAAAGAATGTCCTATGGTTTGGAAACCTGTCAATAAAGTATGGGCAAAAACCGCATATCATACTAACACAAATGGACCCAAGAAAAGATGGGTACCAAAGAAAGTTTGAGTTTCTTTTTAAATGCAGGTCACTATTAAGAAAAATGTAAAATGGTATCTGGATAGTGGATGCTCAAGACATATGACAGGAGATTCAAATTATTTCATAAAACTTGTTCAAGTAAATGGTGGAAAAGTCTCATTTGGAGGAAACAGCAAAGGAAAAATTGTGGGATTTGGAACTGTGAAGATTGGAAACCTCACAATAAGCAATGTTTCTTTAGTTGAAGGACTCAACTACAATCGCAAAGTGTCGATCGGCTATGTGATACCGGTTTCAAAATCTACTTTCAAGAAGGTATATGTTCAGGAACTAGTAAAGACTCTACTCAGTCATTTATGGGTTGAAGACATGGAAATATCTACCTCTTGGATGTGAAACCAGATGAATCGCAATGTTTAATCTCAATACAAGATGAAGCAAGCTTATGGCACAGAAAGCTTGGACACATCAATATGAAGCAGATAGCCAAGATTTCAACAAAGAAGCTTGTTCGTGGTCTACCCAATTTATCATACCAAAAGTCGACCTATGTACACCATGCATATTGGGAAAACAGTAAGAAATTCCTTTAAACCAATAAATCAAGTTTCCACTAACCGTGTACTGCAGCCTTTCGCATATGGATCTCTTTGGACCAACCGGAACACGAGCATTGGAGGTAAGAAATATTGTCTAGTAATCGTGGATGATTACTCACGATTTACTTGGGTGTATTTCCTGGCAAGTAAGTCTGAAACTTTCTCTTACTTTGAAAAATTTGCTAAAAAGGTTCAAAACGAAAAATGATATGTTATTTCAAGTATAAGAACAGATCATTGAGGTGAATTTGAAAATTAAGATTTTACAAAATTTTGTGATGAATCTGGTTTTCAGCATTTGTTCTCCTCTCCATATACTCCAGAACAAAATGGAGTTGTGGAAAGAAAGAATAGATCGCTTCAAGAAATGGCTAGAACTCTTCTAATTGAAAGTAACATCTCCTCACGTTTTTAGGCTGAAGCAGCTTTTACAGCATGTTACATTATTAATAGAGTTTTTCTAAGGCCTATTCTAGAAAAAAACCCCTATGAATTATTCAAAGAAAAGAAGTCTATTGTTTCATATTTTCATGTGTTTGGATGCAAATGTTTTATACTGAAAAATGCAAATGATCGAGTTGGTAAGTTTGAAGAAAAGCCAGATGAAGGCATCTTCCTTGAATATTCAACCACAAGCAAAGCGTACAAAGTCAAGACTCAAACTGTGGAAAAATCAACGAATGTCAAATTCCAGGATTCTATACAAAATGAATCTATTCAGACTCATCTTGAAGAACCTGAACCTGCTCCAGACTCTACAAAGTCTAAATCTCAAGAAGAAGCTCAGACTTTGAAAGACTAGCATCAAGTGATTGTTAAAGATTCAAGTGAAGGAAGTGACCATCAATCTGACTAATTAACCAGCAACTGGAAGCATAAGTCCAGTCATCCCAAAGATCTTATCATTGGCGACATCAATGAAGGAATTCGCACAAGATCCAAAAAGCGCGAAGAGTCTAGCGCTGTGGCTCTTATTTCTGAAATAGAACCCAAAAGCATAGATAAAGCTTTATCTAATGAAAGCTGGATTGAAGCCATGCAAGAAGAGCTCAGGCAATTCAGTATCAATGATGTCTAGGAATTGACTCCTAAACCAAAAGGTAAATCTGTTATTGGAACTAAATGGGTTTTCAGAAACAAGATGGACGAGAAAGGCAAGGTCGTAAGAAACAAAGCAAGACTCGTGGCCAAGGGATACACGCAAGAAGAAGGGATAGACTATGACGAGACTTACACACCAGTAGCAAGGTTAGAAGCAATTCGTTTATTACTTGCATTTGCTTGTCATAAAAATTTCAGGTTATTCCAAATGGACGTCAAAAGTGCTTTCCTAAATGGATTCATCCATGAGGAAGTCTATGTGGAACAACCACCTGGGTTTGAAGACCCAAGGAAACCAGACTCAGTATTCAGACTCAAAAAGGCTTTGTATGGCTTAAAACAAGCACCTCGAGCTTGGTATGACAGGCTGAGTAAGTTTTTAATTCAAAACGGTTTTGTGAAAGGTAAAGTAGACACTACTCTATTTATCAAAAGAGAAAGCAAAAGTTTTGTGCTAGTTCAAATATATGTCGATGATATTATATTCGGATCTCCTAATGAAAGTCTGTGCAAGAAATTCTCTAAGACTATGCAGGATGAATTTGAAATGAGCATGATGAGTGAGTTAACCTTCTTTCTTGGGCTTCAAGTGAAACAACTAAAGGAAGGAACTTTTATTCATCAAGAAAAATATGCTAATGATCTTGTCAAAAAGTTTGGACTGGACAATTGCAAAAAGGTTGACATTCCAATGTCAAGTTCCTTGAAGATAGACAAAGATGAAGGAGGAAAGAAAGTCGACCAGAAGCTATACAGGAGTATCATTGGCTCACTTCTTTATCTTACTGCTTCTAGACCTGACATTTTGTTTAGTGTTTGCATTTGTGCCAGATTTCAAGCAGACCCTAAAGAATCTCATTTAAGTGCTGCAAAGCGTATTATCAAATACATTACTTCAACTTCAAGCATCGGCCTATGGTATCCTAAAAGAGGAGACTTTACTCTTCTTGGATACTCAGACGCAGATCTAGCCGGTTGCAGAGTTGATAGAAAGAGCACCTCGGGTACCTATCAACTACTTGGAGGCAGGACAGTATCTTGGTTTTCAAGGAAGCAAAGTACAGTAGCTCTCTCTACAGCAGAAGCAGAGTATGTAGCTCTTGGAAGTTGCTGTTCACAAATTTTGTGGATAAAACAACAGCTAAGAGACTTTGGAATTGAAGATTCATGCACGGAGATTAACTACGACAACACCAGCTCAATCAATCTTACCAAAAATCCAATTCTTCACTCAAGAGCAAAGCATATAGAGATTCGACATCACTTCATTAGAGATCATGTTCAAAATGCAGAAAGTTTCGATTTAGTATGTTGATTCAAAGAACCAACTGGCGGATATATTCACAAAGCCTTTGGAGAAAAATCAATTTGAAATTATTCGCTCCAGACTCAACGTTTTGAGGTTTGAAGAAGTTAAAGTCTAGAGACTCTCAGACTCAGGCAATCAAAACCTTGACTGTAAGTTATTCTCTCTCTCGAATCTCATCTTGAAAAGGTACGATCATCAACCGTGTTTTATTATCTTTAATCAGCGTAATTATTGCATCGTTTCCTTTTGAAAAAGAAGTTATTTTTGAAATGACTATTTTCTCGGAAAAAATGCAGTTATTTTTTAAAAGACATCTTTTTATTTACTTTTATGACGTTCTGTATGCCTCCTTTTTAACCAATTATGCACTGTTGCTTCTTCTTCACTTTACTCTCCAAAAACCCTAAAAAACACCGATCCTCCATTCCTGTTTTCTTCTCTTGCCTAATCTTCGAAAAAAAGTTGTCATCTTTCGTGGGAAAGTCAAGCAAGGAATCTTTCAAAGAGTGAGAAAGATGTCGTCTTCAAAAAAGTCTTCGAAGATAGCAAGCAGGGGACCACAGCGAATGAGTGAGGGGCCTACTCACTTCGATCTCACCGAGGAAGAAGTGTCTCCAAATCAGCAATGAGCTCACAACATTCTCGGCGGTGCCATTCTCCTCCGTCTAGTCCTCAAAATGTTGGTCATCAACAAGAAGAAGAAATCATTGAAGATGCAGATCCTGTAAGAGTTCAAAGGCCCTCTTTTATTTATAAGCTTTATCGTGCTTTAAAAGGGACTAGTACTCTATTGAACTACGTCGATGATTTTCTTAAAGACAAAGGATATGGGAATGAATATATCTTTTTGCGGAAAATGGAAAGTTTGGGAATTGCTTGTAAAGGGGTGGCAGAAGAATCCCTTGCAAATATCCCAAGTGATCCTCGTGATTGGGGATTTAATCCGAAAGATGGGAATGATGATGACAAATTGTTCAGCCAATTTCAACCAAGGATGGGTATTGCGGCGAAAAATCGAGGAAAAAGGGGAGAGATGTTTAGATCGAAAGAACAAAATGATCTATACTCAAAATTGCTGAAGCGTGGGGTGATAAACCCTAGGAGTGTGGGTTTTGATTTTCTCGATGCTGTGAATGTGAACTTGAGGGAAAAGTTTAGTTTTCTTCAACTTGAGCAATTCTGTTCTAACGCCACAGAAGGTTATGCTGAATTAACTGCCTATTTCTATTCGAATCTTAGTTTCCTGGATGCGAATAGATTCTCTTTCAGTGTTAAAGATCAAGATTTTGTTGTGGATATGGATATGTTGGCAGATGTGTTAAGGGTTGAGAGAGGAAGATATCATCCGATCAAATTTTTTATTACTCGTGCTACATTGGAACTTGTTAAGGACAGGAGAACAGAGGAAAAGATTTCCTACCTAAGGATGAGTGCGTTCAACATTCTGCTTCACAAGATTGTGATTAATTGCCTCAGACCGAAATCAACTTCCAAGACTGATGTTTCAAGTTCAGAGGCAAAGCTGATGTATGCCATTCTCACTGGGAAAAAGTTTTCTCTTCCTCACACTGTTATGTTCCACATGTATAGAGCAGTGGTGAAGGACAGAGGTCAATTTCCTTATCCAAGTCTTGTCACGAAGTTATTCAAACATCTGAACATTTAGCCTCCACAAATTCTTTGTGCTCGATCGTGTGATCATATGGTGGTAGGGCTAAAAATGGTGACCAAGATGCGTCTGAAGGAGCTAAGCAAGGCGTTGGAGAAATTTAAGGAGAAGACTCCTGTAAAGTCTCATCAAATCTCTTCTGCATCAAAAAGGAAAGGGAATGAGCCCATGGTTGCTCTACCCAAGAAAAGAAGAGCTCTCATCATGGAAGATGAAGAGGATGACGACATTACCATTTCGGCCATAGCTTTGAAGAAGCTAAGTTGTACTGTTCCAGAGTCAATGGAACATCATGAGACAAAAGTAGAGGAAAGAGAAGGACAAGAAAAAGAAGAAGAAGAGAGAGAAGAAGAAGAAAAAGAAGAAGAAGAAAGAGCAGTTGGTGAAAAAGAAGCAGAGAAGGAAAGTCTTGAAGAAGAAGAAGAGAGAATGAATCAAGAGGAATGAGAGCCTGAAAAACACTTTTCTCCACCTGAAGGCATAGAAACAGGGGGAGATAATAAGAAAAGAGGGATATTAGCTGCTACCAGTGAAGGAGTCAGCCGGTCTCCAACTGACCCATAAGACATTCATGCCTCTCATTTTCTTGAAGAAGAACATGATGCTTCATCGCCAAATCTGCGCGATTATTCTGATATGCCATCATCTGCAGAGCGTGCTAAAGCCGCACGTTGCACCGACGGCTCGGCAGCAGATTTTCGCAGAATTATGGATATTCTCTTGGAGATGCGCGGTCAAATCTATGCTCTGGGATGCGAGGTTTAAAGCTTGCAGAATGTAGGTCAAGTTTCTTCAGGTTCCTTGAAAGATCAGATCCAAGCCCTCTCTGTTCAGATTCAGGCTAATGCTAAGGGTGAGGAGGTTGCACAACTAAAGGAAGACTTGAAAAGGCTGGAAGGGATCGTTCAGTCCATGGGAGATTTCTAGCTTGTCTGCATTCCCAAACAATCCTGACTCTATTCCATTTTCATCTCAACCTTTTTAATGCTGACAAAAAGGGGGAGAAGTGCAAGATTTGAATCAAACTTTGAATTTTTAATCGTTTGGATTGTTTGATTTGGATTGATGTTTGACTTTAATTTTGTGTCTGGATTTGAATTTGGATTTAACTGCTATTGACTGCTATTGATATCTTATGGATGACCTTATCATATTCAAGACTAACCTATTTTCTGTAGTTGCAAATTCTAGTGTTATTCATTTAGCCATTTATCTTTATAAGATATGTATATTTGTTTGAGAAATGTTTTGCAGGTCAAAGTTATCCAAATTTGGAGGAAAGTTTTGTTACCATCAAAAAGGGGGAGATTGTTGGAGAAATCTTCTTGAAATGTTTTGAAGCTGACAAAACGTTTCCATCGCCCTAATCGAAGGCTTGCGGCACTCTCGCCGTTTAAAGTCCGAAGACCTCCCGGACGACCTGCGAGACTCAAGATTCAAAGTCTATCCTCATTGACAGTTTCTAATCCGTTAAAGAAAGGCTATTCAAAACTGGATGTTTTATTAAGGATATGACCTTATCGACTGGAGAAGATCTCTTGGCTGCATATGACATAACGGAATTCTTTTAATTGATCGAGATTGATTCGAAGATTAAGGATCCGATGATTGGCGAAATATTCGTGGAAGGTTCTACTTATGGAAACCAAGATCCTGATTGTATGGGCGAACAGGATTGATGGGCTATCGACATGTTCCTTTAATAGCTCGAATGATCTTCCTAATTGATTCCGTCCAACGGGTAGATTGGAGGAATTCCTTTGGAAAGTGCCAACGGATATGATGGCGTAAAGGAGTATATAAGGAAGACGTTCTAAGCTGTTTGAGAGTGCGCGATAGAAGAATTCCAAAGTCTGAAACCTCTTGTTATTTAGTCAATTCATTTGAGCGAAAATTTGTACGCAAAAGAGAGTTTATATTTGTGAGAAACCTTGAGGAAGTGTGATAGAACATCTACACTATGGAATCAAGGAAGAACTGTGTTGTAACATCTCTTTTGTTCATAGTGGAATCCAGCCGATAGGCTGTCAGTGCGGAAGAGTGGACGTAGGCTTGGAATAAGCCGAACCACTATAAACCTTGTATTTAATCTTCTCTTCCCTACTCTTTACTTTACTTTGATCGTAATTCATTTTGGTTAAACAAAAGAGTATTTCATTTCTATCGTCTACTTAGTATTGCTGTGGTATCTCAAGAAATTGTTTTTACACCTATTCACCCCCCTCTAGGTGCTTATACTAGCTATATCATCCACATCATGAAAACAATCTCAATATAGTACTTGACGGAAACTCATGCGATTCAGCTGTTGTGGAAACTCAAAATTTGCTCATTTGCTAGAAGATTATTCGTGAATCGTCTTCTTTATTTTCAATCTCTTCGTATGATGATTCACATTGACTTTTGAATTGTGACTTCGCTTCACGGTAATTTTGTAAAAGTCTAGGCAAAATGTGGACTTCATTGATTAGCTAAACCTCATAATCACAAAATACTCATCCGTTTCCCTGCAGCTTTTGACTCATCTGGCATTTGATCGCAGAAACGCTGATGCAGCGGCAAAAGTGGCAGAGATAATGTGTGCTGATTTTGTCCATGAAGTAATTTCTGCCTGTGTGCCTCCTGTTTATCCACCACGTTCTGGCTGAGGATGGGCATGCACTCTTGTTATTACTATGTGCTCTAGAAGTCACTTGGAGAAAATTCTGGCTCCCTCTTCTAAAGAAGCTAAGGGCAACTCCTTTAATTGTTCCATGGAGCAACCGGGGTGCCGCTATTCTCTCTTCCGTTGGATATCATGAAACATCCGGCAAAAGTTTCTTCTGTAAGGGCTGTCCTAGCATGTCTATATGGGAGCAATACCGAATACAATGGCAATGGCTCTTCTATATCCAGTTCTTTCAACAATGGTTTACTATAGTCATCTGACGCTGATAGTTCGTCCTCAGTTTGCTTATATGGGAGCAATACCGAATACAATGGCAGTGGCTCTTCTATTTCCAATTCCTTCAACAATGGTTTACTGCAGTTATTTGACGCTAATAGTTCGTTCTATGAGTTTGCTCTTGATCAATTTGAGAGGTAATGCAATCATTGGTATCTTACCTGTTATCTGATTTCCATTTTTAGCTATATTTTGATGATGTATAGATTTCCAACAAGAATTTAAATGCAGACCAACCTTCATCAAGTTCAAAGTTTGTTGTGACATCTAAGCGAACAACTAACGATAGCAAAGTTAAGTTTGAGTAAAGAGCTGCTATAAAATGAGCTCGTGAGCACGATAGTGGCAACATGGCCCTAAAACCCGTGGGCCATAAATGAGGTGCCTTAAGTTTTAAAATCAAGCTTAAATGAATCATAAATGGGTTACTTGACAACTTAATGGGTCTTAAATGATTTAGTTATCTAATAAGTTTAAGTGAGTCATGGATAGACAAGTCATCTATTTAATTATTTTAATTTTATGATTTTTCCTAATTTTTTCTAGAAAATTTTAAAGTCAGCTGGTCACTAGTTGCCACCAAACGCCATCAATGGTCATTGCCAATCACTAGTCATCGACCATAGGTCATCATTGGTAGCTAGTCTCCGCCTATTACTGCCACTTGCCGCCGATCATCGATTTTCATCAGTTGCCGGTCACCAAAGATAATAGGAAAAAAAATAAAAAAATATAAATATATTTTAAAATATATTTTTTTAATTATAAAAATTGTCCAAAGTGTTTTAGCAATATATATTTTACGAAACAATTTTTTGTAAGTTGGACTCAATATTTAAATCTTTTACTAATATGAGTCAGGTCGGGTATGAATTGAGAATGTGTTGAGTCGAATATGGGTCACTAAAATCATACTTTACAAAAATGAATCAAAATAAATTAAATAGATCAATTTAGGTCATACTATCTTTGACCTAACCTAAAGCTGATTTAACCCACCCATTTGATGGTCTAATGACATGGAATATGAACTTGATGAAAGTGGTGGCAGCAGTAGGATCTGCATCACTCTGACCGATGTCAATTATCAAAGTGGCGGACCTGCTGAAACCTGTGAAGAATCTCTATAGTCTGATTGTGCCGACTACGACATGGCAGTGCATCTTTCATTTGATTGGAATAATGAAGAACCTCACGAGAAAGCTGTTGAGAGGTAGTCGGTTTCTCCTATTTCACTACTTTTAAGTGCATTCCTGGCTTTCTGATGGATGTCCTTTTCAGTTTCTATGGACTTATGCGTTTTCTTTATAGGTCAAAATTCACTTCTATAGAATCGCATGGTTTCTGGCAAATTTAGTTTTTTTTTCTTTTTTTGTCGAAAGAATGATTACTATTCATTTACTTAGGCAAGTTTGGAGCAATTACATCAAAAGCATCGGCACATAATAAATCAAACAGGGCTATCGGGGGATTAGCTACCCAATTACTAGGAAGGTAGTTATCTCTTTGGACTCTTGCAAGCCAGTCTGCGGGTCTATTGGATTCTCTGCTGCAATGGGCTAGAGAAAGGCCTGGAAAGTCCTTTAGTTTTGTCTTGATCCGGTCCACGATCGACACCACTTCCCAGATTGTCTCTGTCAGAGACAGAACCCCTTTCACGAGCAACAAACGGTCAAAGTGTACTTGTAGACTTTGGTTAGACCTGGTGGAGAGGAAGTCTAGGGTTTCAAGGAGAGCGAGTGCCTCCGCTTGTTCTGCCGAGGATGCCGCCACTAGCTTGGAGAAACCATCGACCAATCGATCCCGAGAGTCTCGATAGATGCAGGCGATGGCTCCCCTATGCTCGTCCTCTCCCCTGTTCTCCTCAGAGTCTGATGTTGTGCCTTCATTCCGGACAAAAGAGGCGTCAATGTTGATTTTCAGTGTATCCAAGGTCGGGGGTTGCCATCTGAGCATCTCTTTTCTTGTCTCCTTTTGAGTTTCTGTTCCAAATTGCAAAGTCTTCATGTAAAGCTATTGATTTGAATAGCGTCTATTGCGAGTACAAGGGATTTTGTCCAAAGATGAACTGGTTCCGGTCTTTCCAAATGCACCACAAGGTAGTAGCGATTTGGTCAAATTTTAGTGCACTTCGTGGGTCTTCTTTTCTCATGTATAACCATTCATCGAGTCTTGTTAACTCGAATCTTGTGATTTTGATTTGCAGAGGGCTAGCACTCCATATCCGAGCTGTCCAAGGGCAGAGCAGCAAAGTATGTTCAATGGTTTTGGCTTTCTATTTGCAGATAGGGCATGATGGATCAGGTACTATTTTTCTCTTATGCAAGTTGTCCAATGTAGGTAGTGCATTTTGGCATGCATTCCAGAGAAATAATTTAACTTTGGGTAGAGTTCCAGAGTGCCAGATATATTTCCAGAGATCTAGCTTCGTTTGGTGAGATGAAGTTGCTGTTGTAATTTGTGGGGGCTGGCTACTTGATCTCTAGTGGTGAAATATCCGATTTTCACTATATAGGACCCTGATTTGTTGTTAATCTATACCATTTTATCTTCTGTAGTAGGTAGTCCAATAAGAGTTGCAAAGATTTCCTTTACTTTTTGATCATCAAACATCGACCTTACCATCTTCACCAAAAAAAAAAAAAAAAGAACATTGACCTTACCATTGTTTCATTCCATTTACCATTCCCTTGTACTATTAATACGCCCATTTTCACTGGCTCGTTTCTTATTGCTGGGCCTCCAATAGATCCACTCTTTAACCATTTATCCTCTTTAATCAAAATTTTCTATCCATTCCCGACCGACCACATAACTTGCGAAGATATAGAGTTTCTTCCCAAGACAATGCTTTGCCATCCCCACGAAGGTTGGGAGCCTTTTCCAGCTTTCCAAAACTCGCATTGTGGATAGTAGATGCCCTTCATCAGTTGACTTAAAAGGGACTAAGGTTGCTGTGAAATACACCAAGCTTGCTTTCCTAGCATATTTTTATTGAAAGCTAGTAAATCTTTGAAGCCAGGACATCCTTCATCCTTCCTAAGTTTCAAACTTTCCCATTTTTTCCAATGAACCCCAGCAATTTTGTTACCATTTCTCCACTAGAAATTGACAATTTTCTTTTCAATAGCTTTGTAAATTGAAACGGTGATTTTGAAAATGGACATTGCATATTGCAAAATGGCCTACACCATTGATTTAATCAATATCTCATTGCCTGCTTTTGACAACAAGTTATCCTTCCAACTTTCTAACTTCATGTTAACTCTAGCAAGAATCCAGGCAAACATATCTTTCTTTGAGCCTCCCCAATCTGAGAGAATTCCTAAGTACTTCCTTGTTTTCTCTATTACCGGAACTTTCAACTCGAAGCCATATTTCTTATCAAATTCATTTGGCAGTTTTTGCTAAAATAAATTCTTGATTTATTTTTTATTTTTTATTTTATTTTTTTATGCTGAAGGAACCGCTTTGGCCGACAGCTGCCACGTAAACCCCCAGGTGACGCTAGCCCAGGATCCACCACCAGGGCGCCACGCGTAAATCACCTAATGGCTTGCCAACCTCTCTGCAGAGCCACTACGGCCGGCGGAAAATTCCTGATTTATTGATATTAATAGTCTGGCCTAATGCAAAACAATATTGATGTAGAATGGTTGATGACATTCCAATATAGGGCCATTGAGAAAGAAGATAGAGTCGTCTGCAAATAACAAATGTGATAAAGTAGGGCAATTACTATTAAGCTTAATTCCTCGAAGTGTACCATCTGCTACTGCTTGTTTCATCAAGTGAGATAGGACGTTTGCCACTAAGATAAAGAGATAGGGGGATAACAGATCACCTTGTCAAATCTCTCGTGTAGGCTTGAAGAAAGGTAGACGTTCCCCATTGAAATTGATACTGAAGAAAACCGTTGAAACACATTGCATCACCTATTGCACCCACTTCTCATAGAATCCCATCTTGATCAAACATTCTCGAAGGAAGTCCCATTCAATCCGATCATACGCCTTATGCATGTCTAGCTTTAGGACAGCTTGGAACTTACTTTTCCTCTCATGAGTTCGTAACTTATGAAGTACTTCCTACACAATCAAGATGTTATCCTGAATTTGTCTACCACAAAGGCGCTTTGTTCCTCAGCAATAAGGCTTGGTAGCAAAGGTTTAAGTCTGTTTGTTATTATTTTGGAAATGATTTTATAGACAAAATTACAAAGACTGATAGGCCGAAATTGTTCGAGCTTTTCGGGGTTTGGGATTTTGGGAATAAGGGTGATTTGAGTTTTGTTCATGTCAAGATTAAGGTATCCAGTATCAAAAAAATTATGCACTTCTCTGAAAATATCCTGACTTATATCTGGCCAATGATTTCAGAAAAACCGTCTATTTAGCCCATCCGGTCTTGGAGATTTAGTAGCTCTTAGTTGTTGCATTGCAACAGTAATCTCCTCCATAGTGACAAGTTCTACTAACCGTTGGTTCATCATTTCATCGACTGAAGTAGGTATTTGTTGTATGATAGGCTGAAAATTGCGAGACCCCTCTGACTCGTATAAATTTTTAAAGAATATCTCTATCATCTCCTTCAAAGGTTGTTCCTCTCTCACCCAATCATCTTCTACATTCTTCAGCAAAGTAATTATGTTTCTGGTTCTTCTCTGAATAGCTATTGCGTGGAAAAATTTAGTATTCCTATCATCCCATTTTAACCAGCTGATTCTAGAGCGCATTCCCCAATACATCTCATCTTGTCGCCATAACTTTTCAATTTCCTAGGTTATCTTCTTTGCTGCCTCACATTCTTTAGAAACTTCTGTGCCATTCGTTAGCCTTTGTAGTTCATTTCTTAGCCAATCAATTCTCATTTTCGCATTAGAGAATTTGTTTTTACTCTACTTTGCCAGCTGTTGTGCCACATTCTACAACTTTTCCACCATATTTAGTTTTTGGGAGTCGTTTTCAGCCCAAGGCAAGATTTAGTTAGCTAGGTTTTGATTGCTTGCGAAAAGGCGATTACATCAATTAAGTTTTGTCCTCCTAATTAGTGTCAGCATGCCCCCAAGAAGATTTAGTTGAAAAATGCTGGGTCAAATTAATTAAACCGCACTATACTATATGCATTCATAGCCTTTGTGTTCTATGATATATGGATCTTATTAATCCAAATTGGATGGCACGTAACTCCTTCATTTTCCAAGCTCCTCGGTCGGCCCAAGGAGGATAGTTGAGAGTGCGATCACAGAACAGACGAGCTTGGATAGATGGAATCCAAACGCGAAAAGGCAAAAAGAACCAAATTTGCAAATACCCACTACCCGGTAGCCACCGACGAGGATCACACTCAAAATCAACATCGATTGTGCTAAATTTGAAGGCTTGCCAGAATGTGCAGTCGCTTGAGTCTTTCTCCACCACCAAGGAGCGCTGATTCACGGCTTTGCGACTTTTGCGCTGGCTGGATTGGTGCTAGCGGTTGAAACCCTACCTCTGCGCATGTGCCTGCAGCTGGTGGACGAAAGTGGGTGTCTAAACTGGTGTGTACTTCTCAAACCCAAAAAAAAAAAAAAAAAAAACACTGGCGTGTGCTTGGTGCAGGAGATGTCGTGGTGCAGGCGAAGAGCGACAGTGTAACTCTGGTCAACTGCACTGTGGGTAAAGAACAAAGCCCATGGGAGGGTTAGGGCATGGACTGATGAATGCCTAATGAAGTTGGCCCATCTAAGCTTTGTAAGTTTGAAATTTTGTTCAAGGGAGCCTTCAAGCTAGGTGATTGGGTGGCTATGGCTAGGCGAAAAAGAAAAAAACTCCCTCCCAGTTGGCTATCTTATCCCTCCAAACCTATTTTGTAGGGGTAACCAAGTCAAACCAATTGAACTATAAACTGCCCAAATTGAGAACCGCTCATACTAGACCGATTCTCGATTCCTAAAAATGGAACCAGTGTCCAAGTAGTCTCGTCCTCGGTTCCAAAGGGGGACCTGATAGAACTAAATTGATCAGACCAATTATTTTTATTTATTTTTTTAAAATGCAAACCTAATCATCTAAAATCCCTCACACACACTTCCTCTTGCTCTCCTCTTTCAATTTTTCCAAATTCACCCAAAATGCTCACGCTTCATCTTTAGCTGAACTCACATTAGGGCATGTTTGATTGAATTATGCATTCAATTATAGTAAGTTTATTGTTTAGAATGTAATTCAAATAGAAGTGATACAGAAAAGATACTTGTTTATAAGGAAAATCTATTTGGTAATGTGAGATTTGTTTTATTCTATTTTGAAGTGTTAACAGTAAGATGAGAATATGGTGATTATGTTTTGGATAGGCTCGTTTACTTCAAGCGTAAAATTGCATTGCAAGATGAAGTGCTTAAAATGACTGGTTTCGGAAATTGGAAACTAATCTTGCCAGTCCAATTCCTAGTTTGATTCGGTTCCTAGTTCCTAGGTGGGACTGGACTGGATCAAAAATCAATCACCCTACCATGTTGGATATTTTAGTTTTTGATGTCAACAAACATGCTTCGAGTTAATGACACCTTCATCTTTCTCAACCAAAAACAAAAAAGAGTTTCATCACATTGTCCTTTTAGCTCTACCATGGAATTTGCATGTTATATTTGTAATGATGGTGCTACTTGGTATCTCTATTGATATAATACTTGTCTTTGTAGGTCTAATATATGTAAGCACTTGAGTTTTAATAAAACTTCCCTCCTCCCACACCTTTTTTGAATTGACGGTGTAAAATTATGTCTTAAGTTTGAATCTGATACGAGACTTGATGCACATGCGGAACATTTATTGCTCAAAGTCACATGTAACAATTGACAATGTTGAGCGAGCAAGTATATCAAAGCTAGAATGTTGTCTATGCATGGAAGGAGTGTTGGCCATAAACAAGATCTTTGAAGATGGTGGCCCACGCCATCCACATGGTTGTCTTCAAAGATTATGGGTGCATGCTTGTTTGACTATCATCTCTCATGCGTGCATGCCCATAGATTTGTTTAGTGAGCGTCGGTGACAATTGTGAGCTAACTTTGTCCTTTTGTTAAATGAAGAGAGAGGGATGATAGCAGCTATGCTTTAGGACGATGCATGATGGTCATGCGCACATGCCATCGTCAACTGCATGGAAGAGCATGATATCAAAAGTAGGTGCCACCGTTGACATATGTAGGAGTCTCCGTTTGTTTTGTTCTCTTCCCATGTTCCTATAAAAGGAGGACATTGGAGGTCATAGGGAGGTAAGCAAGAAGTGAGAGCTCAAGAGAGAAAAAGAGGTGTGAGCTTGGAGAGAATTATACATGGAGTTGAGTCCATTGAGTTGAGTTGTTAAATATCATGGGTATTGCGTATATACTAAGGTTGGGAAACACTCAAGTGCATAAGTGATTGCAATCCTGTAATTCTCCAATTTATAGTAGATTATTTGCTAGCTCTCCCAATGGATGTAGGTTCTGACATTCAAACCGAACCACATAAATTTCTAGTGACCTTTTTTTTTAATTGTTCCTCATTTTATTTCTATCAATTTCTATAGCTCCTACAATAATTGCAAACGTTCCGATTTGCTTCCGTTGCGTTGCCAATTACTACAATTGGTATTAGAGCTAAGACTTTGCAGTTATGTCTAGAGGAAAAGTAGAAATTGAGAAATTTAAAGGAAGGAACAACTTTGGTTATGAAGCATCAAGATGAAGGCGTTATTAACAACTCAAGGTTTAGCTAAGACATTGGAGCTCAAGGCCAAGTTGCCTGAAGGACAAGCTAATGGAGAAAGCCATGAGCATAATCTTGTTGAACTTATTAGATGAAGTGCTAATAGAGGTGATCGAGGAAAAGGATGCTGCGGCACTATGGGCAAAACCTTAGGCCCTCTATGTAACGAAGGGTTTGAACAATCGCTTATATATGTTGAAAATGATGTTCTAGTTTCGATACATTGAAGGTATGTCAACGAAATCCCACCTAGATGAGTTTAATAAACTCATGATGGACTTGAAGAATGTCAGTAAGATTTTAGATGATGAAGAAAGAGGCATGATATTGTTGGCGTCTCTACCGGAATCGTAGGAACACTTTTCTAACTTCTTGTTATAAGGGCATACTACAATTACCTTAGAAGAGGTAACATTCGCCCTGTTCTCAAAGGAGTGACATAGAAAGTTGCATGATGACAGTCTAGTGCAAGATGTAGCGTGTGGACTGGTGATCCAAGGTAGAGACGAACATTGGTGGCCTAGCAATAGAAGTAGAAACAAGAGCTGGTCAAAGCCGCGACATAGAAAATCAAAAAGTCGTGCGAAGAGTGTCATAAGGAGAGGCACATACAGAGAGATTGTCCAAAGTTAAATAAAGGCAATTGGCAAAATGCTTGCCACAAGTAGTGTGGTGAATGTTGCTGAGGAGAGTAGTGGTGATGCCAAGCCGTCTTATATGTGTCTACGAGTTCATCGGGAGACAAATGGGTGCTAAATTCCGAATGTTCCTATCACATGACTCCTCATAGGTACTAGTTCACTACCTACTAGACTATAGATGATGGTAGAGTTCTTTTGGGGAATAATGCAGCTTGCAAGATTGTGGGGATAGGAATAGTTCAAATTCGAATGCACATGGCATAGAGCGGACCTTGACGAACATAAGGCACATACCGAAGCTCAAGAAGAGCCTTATTTCTCTGGGTGCACTCAACGACATCAGGTGCAAGTACATCACTAGAGGTGGAACACTGAAGATTTCTAGAGTGCTTTGATAGTGATGAAAGGGAAGAAGGTGAATTCTCTCTATTATTTATTGGGGGAAACCGTGACCGGAGTTACTACAGTTTTATTAGGTAAGTCAGACTCAAACTTGACTCAGTCATGGCATATGCGATGGGGGCATATGAGTAAATCAAGTATAATGATGCTGAATGAAAATGGGTTATTGAAAGGTTAGAAAATAGGAAAGATGGACTTTTGTGAACACTGCATATTTGAAAAGCAACATTGTGTTAAATTTGGTATAGCTGTGCTTTTGACCAAGTAACCAATTGAACATTCATTCAGATGTCTGGGGCCCATCTCCAATTCCATTGAAAGCAGGTGCCCGATATATGCTGACATTTATCGACGATTACTCGAGGAAGGTATGGGTGTACTTCCTAAGAACAAATTTGAGATATATGATCAATTCAAGAATCTTAAGACATTGATTTAGAAGTAGTCAGGTAAGCAAATCAAGTGTCTGGAAATCGTTAACGACTCTATGGTAAGGACTTTACTGAATTCTGTCTAAAGGAAGGAATTGTGAGACACCACATAGTTCTAGGGACACCATAGCAGAATGGCATTATAGAACGTAAGAACATAACTTTACTTGAGTAAGCTCGATGCATGCTTTTGAATGTAGGACTATGTAAGGAATTTTGGATTGAAGTAGTGAATATGACCTATTACCTGTTTAATCAATCTCCATCATCTGTTATCAAGTGAAAGACTCTTGAAGATGTATGGTCGGCGAAACTTGTTGATTACTCTGGATTATGGATATTTGAATGTCCTGTGTATGCTTATTTGAGTGATGGTAAGTTTGAGTTGAGGGTAAAGAAATGCATATTTCTGGGTTATGAACATGGGGTGAAAAGCTACCAGCTGTGGTGCACTGATCCCATATCACTCGGGTTTCTAATCAGTAGAGCAAGACTGCAATGATTCAAAGGAGGACTCTTAAGACTTAATAAGCAAAGCAAATGGATCATGGTGTCAGAAGTGAAGTAGAGCTTTAGGTAGAGCCTCTGAAGACCTCAAAGGTAATAGAAGAAGAGATTGTGGATGAGGCCATAGTTCTTGAAGACAGTGATATCGAACAACTAGCAAAACCACGGCACAATATAGCCACAAGCAGACAAAGAAGGCAAATTAAACCACCAATACGTTATGTTTATTCCAATATTACCTATGCATTGATGGTAGGTGATGAGGTGAAGATAGATGACCCTTCGTGCTACTCTGAGGTGATGGCTAGTATCGAGTCATTGCAGTGGCTAAAGACTATGAGTGAAGAAATAGAATTACTCTATCGAAATCAGACATAAACGCTAGTCAAAGTACCCAAAAGCTAAAAGATTGTTGGAGCCAAATGGGTCTACAAATGGAAAGAGGACATTCTCGGTGTAAAGGCAACCGGGTTCAAGGCAAGACTTATTGCAAAGGGGTATACTTAAGGAGAGGGCATCAACTATAATGAGGTGTTCTCTCCCGTGATAAGGCATACCTCTATTCATGTATTACTTGCCTTAGTAGCTATATAGGATCTCGAGTTAGAGAGTTAGAGCTATTAGATGTGAAAGCGACACTTCTTCATGAGTTACATGAGGCAACCTGAGACATTTACTATTCCAGGTAAGGAAGACCATGTTTGCGTATTGAATAAATCTTAGTATGGGCTGAAACAATCTCCTAGACAATGGTATAAGCATTTTGATACTGTCATAGCTAGTCAAGACTATTCAAAAAGTCAGTTTGGTAGCTATGTTTATTTTAGGAGATTGGAGGATGGGACTTTGATTTACTTGTTATTATATGTTGATGACATGTTGATAACAGCTAAACATATGTCTAATATTGATGTGCTGAAGCGATAGTTGAGTGCTAATTTTGAGGTGAAAGATTTAAGTGTTACTAAGAAAATATTGGGTATGGAGATTTTGCGTGACGGGGTTGTAGGAACGTCATGTCTATTTCAAAAGACATATATTGAGAAAATTGTGGTATATTTTAACATGCAATCAACAAAATCTGTAAGTATTCCTTTAGCCACACGTTTTAAACTTTCTGACAAGTTATCACTGTAGACTGAAGAGGAGGAGGAGGAGGAGGAGGAGGAGCACATGTCCGGTGTTCCTTATTCTAGTGTAATGGGTAATATTATGTATGCCATGGTATGTACTAGACTTGACATTTCACAAGGTGTAAGCGTTATCAGCCGTTACATGAAGTGCCTAGGTAAGACTCATTGGGAAGCTATGAAATGGATGATATTTAAAAGGGACAACAGGTGTTGGCATTGTGTATCAAAGGAACGACAATGGTAATGAGACCATAAGATATGTAGTTACAAATTACGCCGGTAAATTGGATGAGCACAAATTGTTACTAAGATACGTGTTTACGCTAGTAGGTGGTACAATAAGTTGGAAGATGTCTTTACAAGATGATGTTGCCTTATCTTCGACTAAGGCAAATATACAGTACTGACCTTTGTAGCAAAGGAGTCGATATGGCCAAAAGGTTTACTCACGGACCTTGGACAGGAGCCAAAAAGTGTCATTGTACACTGTGACAATCAAGATGCAATATATTTAACTTATAATCCAATATATTGCAAGTGAACGAAGCATATTGATATTAGGTACCATTTCATCTAGAATGTCATAGTGAAGGGTAAGATTGTTGTGAAGAAAATAGCAACGGCAAAGAACTCACAGACATGATGATAAAACTCGTTCCATCAGCAAAGCTCAAGTTCTGTATGAGCTCGATTGGCGTCTGTAGAGTATGAGTGCCCATCAAGCGTTGGGAGAGCCTGCATGAAAAAATGAACACTATAACTTGGCTAAAAAGTCAAGCCAATGTGGAGAATTGTTAACCACTGGGGGTTCGCCCCAGTGGCCACCCTTCCAACATGGAAGGGGGAGGTGAGGGGTTCAAATCCCCACCTTCTCAGGGGGGGATGGGGGTAGGGACGCGTAAGTTTGAGAGTGGGTTGCGACTCCCACGCCCGCAAGCGGCGGGGGCACAAGTCTCGGCGAGTGAGTGTAGAGTAGGAATAGAGTAGGACCGACCAAAAAAAAAAAAAAAAAAAAAAAAAAAAAAATGTGGAGAATTGTTAAATTATATTTCGAGTTTGAGTCCGATACGAGACCCAATGCACATTTAGAGCATTTATTGCTCAAAGTCACACGCAACAATCGACAGTGTTGATTGAGTCACGCAACAATCGACAGTGTTGAGTGAGTCACACAACAATCGACAAGTATATCAAAGCTAGAACATTCTCTATGCATGGAAGGAGTGTTGGCTAAGAATAAGATCTTTGAAGACAGCAGCCCACGCCATCTGCATGGTTGTCTTCAAAGATTATGGGTACATGCTTATTTGACTACCATCTCTCATGTGTGCATGCCCGTCGATTTGTTTGGTGAGCGTTAGTGACAATTGTGAGCTAACTTTGTCCTTTTGTTAAATGAAGATAGGGATGGTAGTAGCTATGCTCTAGGGTGCATGATGGTCATGCACACATGCCATCTTCAACTGCATGGAGAGGCATGATATCAAAAGTAGGTGCCACTGTTGACATATGTAGCACTCTCCATTTGTCTTGTTCTCTTCTCATGCTCCTATAAAAGGAGGACATTTGAGGCCATAGGGAGGTAAGCAAGAAGTGAGAGCTCAAGAGAGAAAAGAGAGGTATGAGTTTGAAGAGAATTGTCTGTACAGTTGAGTCCAATGAGTTGAGTTGTTAAATCCGTAAGTATTGGGTATATATACTAGGGTCAGGGAAACACTCAAGTGCATAAGTGATCGTAGTCCTATAATTCTCTATTTTATAATGGATTATGTGTTGACTCTCCTCGTGGACGTAGATTCCGACATTCAGACCGAATTATATAAATTTTTATTGACTTTTTTTTATATTTATTTTTCTTCATTTTATTTCTGTCAATTTCTATAGCTCCCTACATAATTACATATGTTTCGATTCGCTTCCACTGTGCCGCCTATTACAATAGACGGAATACTTGTTCATTTAGAGTAAAACAATTATGCGTATAAAATAGTGCCAAAAATCAGCCTAATGGGCCATGGGCAGATAACAAAGCCCACCAAGCTTGATACACAAGAGAGCAGGCCTAAAATAGTCTGGGCGAGACTTGCTATCAAAGATACCAACGATTCAGTACCAAGTATCGCCCATGAGCAAAAGGATAAATATGAAAACAGTTTCTAAAGAGTTTGGTATCGAAAACAAGACGGATATAGTTATTAGTGCGGTATCAAAGATTCTAGAAATTTGAAATTGAAGTGATAATTGCTCGAGGACGATTATTCACAACGTTAGATGGCTCGGTTGGTCATGCTCCGACGAGGTTGCCGACCTCGTCTGGCCAGTCCCCAAAGAAAAGAAGAAAAGAGAAAAATATATATTAATAAATTTATCTAAAAAAATTAAAAGAAATTTTAAATCACAAAAGAATTTGAGGTTTTATTAAATGCATTTCTATTTTTTATCTTGCAAATAAAAATTTTGGACAATTATCAAATGCCGTCAAATGCTAGAAACCCGACTGGGGAACAAAAAAACAATCATTTCTAAACATAAATTATTTTCAGAAACATAATAGTTACCAAACAGGCCCTAAGAATAGAGTATATTGGAGGGTTTTCGTTTTGTGATTCTTCTTTAGTGCATTGATTGTTCGGTATTGCTAATACATATAAAATTGTTTTATAATGTGGAGTTGCACTTTTGCTTAGCTATGTTGGAATTGTCGAGTACTTCTATACTTTGAATTGACGCATGTTGCGAACATACACATGTTTCTTTTTTATCCCAACATGTAACTGCCTTGCTATGCATTAACAAATGTTGGCTGTCTTCATTGGCATATATATATGTATTACACGATCGGTCTTTCATCAAAATTATGCTTCAATGATCTCTTGGATTTGCACCTGTTGAGCAAGTCTGAAGCATTCTAGAATTGTATTCTCTTGTTGGAACCAAAAGAATAATGATGACTCTGGAAATTTACAACTGAGTGCACAGGTTGCAGGAAGAAATTGTTCTTAGTATGCTTTCTTGTAGCTTCGATCAATATACTACACTCACCATTACATTCTTATATAATAATAGCACAAAACCTACATTACATTTATGACGAAGACAAACATCCCACACACTTACTATTCTAATGATAAGATGTGAACAACAAAAAAAAAAACATAAACATAAACCGTATGCCATTGACCCTCTTTACAAAACACCAAACAAGAGCTCTTCCTTTCCTTACGAAAGAATTTAACGGTGGAGGGGCTACCCAAACATAGCCCATCATAAATCATATTGATTCCCTTTTGTATTCCTTACGCTTTGTTTGTGATAAGCAACGTTTTATAGAAATTTGTGGTTGGATTTGCAAGGAACAGCTTATACTCTTAACCCTAATAAAAGATAGAATGGCGATACATGTATGACGAAAATGAAGAACATACGCAGTTGAACACAACATGAGTGCTAAAGCCCTAATTTGGAAGCTAATGTCCAATGCCAGGGCTATGCCCAGGAAGTTTGGGCGTGAAGCGCCCCCCACCACCGGAAGATGGCAGCAGCGTTGATGGCAATGGCGATTGCGGCAGTGGAGGCGGCGAAAGCGGCAGCAGCGACGGTAAAGTGGAAGTCACCAACAACCTAGCACGAGGGGTGTTGAGATTTGCAGAGGAGGCTACAAAAAGAAAGAAAAAGGATAAAAGAAACTTGTTTTGGGCCATGGGGCGAGAGAAAGAGAGATAACCCAAAGAGAAGGAGAGCGATGGAGTAGGAGTAAACGTCGAGAGCAGCCGACTAGGGGTATTTATTAATGGAAGTAATTCGAAAGTGAAACGCTCACAACTCACACAAGGAAGAGAAGAAGATAGATATGCTTGTAAATTTATTTCACCTTAACAAAAAAACAATTACAGGACTCTTATTTATAGGTTTGTTACATAACCTTTGCTATATTCTTCATAGAAATAGCTAGTCTTTCATATGAGATCTAGAAACTAACAAAACAATTATTATATATGGCGTTATCTCATCATATCTCATCATATGTCCTCATATCTCACCATATCTCATCAAGTCTCTAGAAACAATCGCTGCATCTAGAAATATGAATAGATTCATTAAAGATAACGTAGCAATTATAACTTTTCTTCAATACGGTACCGAACAATCCTAGTATCAATTCTGGGATCTCTGGGATCTCAATGTTGAAGCATCGGCATCAATATTTATGAAGGAAAAAGCCGACCATTCGCAAATCCAAGGTCAGATAGTTTTGTCCGCTACGAACTACTCCAGTTGAATGATAGGGTGGTGGAGATAAAACCACGTCGGCATAATGTTTATGAGTTCAAAGCATATTGTGCGGCTTTTGTTTAAATGGTTGGCGATTGGATGACGCCAGGGAGGTTACTCTCTCTCTCTCTTTCTCTACAAGTACGCCTTATGCACAGCTGAGTCCATGCCAACCCTCTTTCCCTAAATTCCTACGCCGTCGCCAAGCACACTCAAACGTGGAATTAGATTGGCCATTAGATAAGGCCCAAATCTAGAATGTTGAAGACATGTGGATATGCGGAGACATTTGAACATCATTTGAGATTATAATTAGAACTGCAATTGATCTATGATATCGTTCCGTGAATCAATTCAAGATTAGATTCTGATTTCATATATCATCATTTATTCTTTCCCAATTTTACATTTATTGTATTACAAATAGGAGTACATACTTGTAAAGATACTCATTCGTAAAATACAGAATACAATTTTACTCCCAATTCTTCTTCCTTTTGACTTTGTGACATCTAATGTCTTTTATCAGGTGCTACCCTGCCTATATATTAAGATGCAGACACTTCGACCTTTCTTTCAAATTAGTAGTTGCAACAATTTGCTATGCATGTGCCATGTTCAAACAATAAAGGTTACAACGTGCACACGTATACGTTCATTGTCAACCGTGGGTGGCGTTTAGTTAGGCAAATCAGTGCTCGGTGGAATTAATGACACTTGGGAAAGGATGCCTTTTTAATTTTTCAAAGGCGGGCTTGGGGAGAGGCAAAAGGCATTAGCATCTGGTCACGCAAGAAAATATTAGTGACACAAGCAAGGTCAACTCGGCAAATTCGAAGTTCATTCCATACCTGTCATCTCGAGCCCACTTTACATTAATTTTCCTCTCTCGTCTCTCCTCTCTCTCCGTTACTTTCAACTCCTCTCCTCTCTTTCTCGCTCTTCCTTTTACTTCATCTTCTTTATTGCTTTTTCTCGTATCCATAGCCCCACCACTGAAGCTCCAACGGCCCTGGCTTCCGCGACGGCCGCCGCCTTGTGCACCACGTGCGATGCAGATGTGTACTCTGTCAACCCCTCACCGGCTGCCACGTGAGGGTCCCTTCTTCGACGAGGCCGCTGCTGCTGCCGAGCTCGTCGCGATGGGCTCCGTCCCTGACTTCCTCAATGGCGAGTGCTGCGGCGCATGGCAATAGCGGGAGGAGGACGAGGAGGAAGCGAAGTCTTGGCTCTTCCCCCCCAAATGGGCACTTTTATCTGTTTAATATGAACTCCAAGCCGTCTTCTTGTTTCATTCAATTTCTATATTTGCTCTCTCTCTCTCTCTCTCTCTGAGTAAAAGTTAAAGTCGACCTCAAAATTTGGATAGATTTGACTTTTTTTTAATCCTTTTCTTTTTAAAATCATGAAAAACTAATTGTAATATTTATTGATCCTTTTTCTCTCTATCATATTTAGTTCAAGTCGCGGCTAATTAAGTTGCTCACTTTAACGATATCCCAAAAAATGGTTCAGTTCAATTAGGATTTTCTGGTAATTCCGTCATTAATGTTTTCTGAATTCGTAGTGGAGATGATAAAGTCAAGCCGAAAGATGTAGCAACTTGTTCCAGTCTCATCTTGGCGTTCTCGAAATTGACGATCAGGCGAATCTTTTGCTTTTCGTTGGCGATTTTATTCAATGTCAATCCGGTTTGGAGCAATCCCATTCCAGAAAGGTGCAGACGCTGATAGGTCTGGTCCCACTCCCCAAAAGGGCACCTTTTCTTTTTAATATGGACTCCAAGCTGTCTTCTTGTTTCATTCCAATTCCACGTTTGAGGGGATGAACGGATAGCGTTGACAACAAGCGTCATTGCTCTATTTGGATACAATAAAAAAACAATCGAATTTCGAGGAGTTCACATTAAACTCACCATCATAATAAATTAAGACAAGTGATTCACGCCCTACTCTCCGCATATTCCGTCATCCGTTCTCATCCTTCTTATTTTCCACTTGTATCACTTCATTATGAGGTCATGCACGTAATCCACCGAACATAGGACTGGTAGGGCAAGCAATTCCAAATTCCTTAGAAGTTAAACCTAGAATCTAAAACCTATCTGTTAATACAAGTTTCTCAGTTTTACCTTCTAGGGTCGGTTCTAGAGTCTAATATGTATTTTTATATATATAAAACCTATCTGTTAATACAAAAATGAAGATTTCTCATTTGTTAAAAGCAACAATTTATAAAAGATAAACACGTAAAATGAAATAAATAAATAAAATTCAAAACTTGTAACATAAAACATAAATTATAGAACTTCAGTCCTTAATCATCCATGAAATTTTTTTAAAATTCTAACCACCTAAAAAAAACCAACAATCGTAGTTAGTCACTTAATAATAATTTTAATAAAATTACCAATAACTAAACTTAAATAATTATTAAAAAGCCTCACCACATATATTCATTTTGCTTCAATTGGTAAACTTTATATGTTGATGATAATCCCCTCCTTAAGACAATCCCTATAAGAAAAATAACGAGATTAAATAAAACGTTCGCCCATTAGATATTTATAAAAATATAAACATTACTTTTGGTTTCGATTCAGGAGAAAAATTGGAGATTTAGTTAATCACTTAATAATAGTTTTAAATAAAATTACCATTAACTAAACTTAAATAAATATTAGAAAGCCTCACCACATATATTCATTCTACTTCAATTGGTAAACTTTATTAGTTGATGATAATCTCCTCATTAAGACAATCCATATAAAAAAATAGAGAGATTAAATAAAACATTCACTCATTAGATATATATAAACATTACTTTTGATTTCAATTCAGGAGAAAAATTAGGGATTTTACTTTAGGTTCCCAGTCCGATTCAGTTCCTGGTTCCCGATCCTGGTTGCTATTTCAGTTCAGTTTCTATGGGACTCGAGAGTCAGTGGTTTCTAGAAAAGTGGAATCACGAACCAAACCATCTCTTCCTACAACTTGGAACCATACCGATTCCTACTTGTTCGGTTCTCCAGTTTTTTATTCTATTATGAATCCATGCTTACTCCTGAGAGTAATCATTCTAATTTGAATGGAAGCATGGCCCAATAATAGCATCCACAAACTATGCTTATGCACATATGGACTCTTGCAAAGGTTTCTTAAATATTTTTTCCATCAGTAAGCTGCATTTAATTGTTCAAATTTCTGGATAAGATAGAATAAGTAATAATTATTGGGTTTCTTACATCTCATACTTTTTTGGAAAAATGACCTGTTTTTAATATTTTAATATATTATGGAGAAATACTGTCCTAATTTGTGTTTGTTGAAACTCACATTGTACTAGAGTTAAGAAATCAAAAGAAATAATAGACCTACCCTAGTAGTGAGGGAAGACAGTCGTATCATGTACACAAATTTACATGCGATCCATCTGACTCAGCTCTATAGTATAATAACGCCACGTGTACAAGAAACTTTGTATTTTTCTCTTCAGTGCTCTTATTCTTGCCCTCTTTTTTCATCTGAAATTGGGATTCTGCAGGGGATACATTGACTCGAGCCTAATGCCATGATAAATCACACAAATGCATGTTTATTAACATCATGAGGTATGATCCTGAAATAAGAACTTGAAGGGTATATTTTTTGAACTATGGTTTAGAGTATACTTCAATCAGGAGTAAAGGAAACTCCCTCGAACATGACTTTTAATTTGTGTAGTATAAATATGGACGTCACTCACATCCAAAGCTAAAGAAAAATATTAAGAAAAAATTATTAAAAAAAGTTCGAAATTTATTGTACTTTTATCAATTCAGTCCTCAACATTATCATTGCGCCAATTGAATCTTAGATATTTTCACATTTTGCCAAATCCAATCGACCAATTTTGACTAGAAATTGCTGACATGGACACCAAAGATGCACAGCCAACACTAACATTGACATTTTTAATAATATTATACTAATTTTTTAATTAACTTTTTTTTTGTTTTTGTTTTTTTCCTTTTTCTTTACTTCTTTGTGATTTTGGAGTGAGGGTCAACCTCATGACCCTCTCAAGCTTTAGGCAACGGCACAGCACCCTGGCTAGATTTAGGCCAGGCGAGGGCTTGGCAACCCTCGCTAGGTGTAGGTGTCGCGACCTCTTTTTTTCGGCATCCGCAATCGCGTACGAGCGCCTAAGGAGGCTAATGGCTCGGCTGAATTGATAAAGCCCAGACTCTCCCAAGTCCACCAATTCATGACTTTAATAATCTAAATTTTTAACCCGTAAATCAATTTTTAAATTGGAGTCGCCACTAATCGATTTGGAGTGGGTTGATTAGAAACCCAAGTGAAGTATCGGGAGAAATACTCACTCCTGCGCAACCAGAGAAATTAGGATCGGGGACTTGATTACACTAGTTAATCACTAATACCCTTTCGGTACCTAATCTTGTTTAAACCCCGAGGTTTTTGGATGTTCGAGGGCTTTTCCATGCATTTTTTGGAGGAAAAACATTTTTGAGTCATTTTCTAATTTTTTTGGACACAAAAGGAATTTTTGGGTTTTTTGGTATTTTTTTGGAAAAATACAAGTCTTTTTGGCTTTTTTTTTGAATTTTTTTGGCTTTTTCATGAATTTTTGGCTTTTTTTTTTTGGATTTTTGGCATTTTTTGGAAAATATGAAATATTTTTGATTTTTTGATTTTTCGGAAAATAAAATATTTTTTTAATATTTTTTAATATTTTTGGAAGATAAATTATTTTTTTGATTTTTCTCGATTTTTTGGAAAAAAAAACATTTTTTAACATTTTTTAAATAAAACATTTTTTGATTTTTTTTTTTTATTTTTCGAAAAATAAAATATTTATTATTTATTTACTTATTTATTTAAAATATTATTTTATATTAAAATAATATAAAAACGACCCGGGTTGGATCCGCGGGCTAGGTCCAACCCGGCCGATCCGACGAGGACGAGGGCCGCGTTGCGGGCCCGACTCGGATTTTTTTGTCTTTTTCTTTTCTTTTTTTTTATTTACTGAAACGGCGTCGTGGCCGGGCGTTCGGGGACACCCGGCCCGGCCCGACAACCCGGCCCGATTGCCCGCTCCGCGACCCGACTCCCCACGAAACCCTACCCGAGTCCGACCCGACTTCGTGACCCGACTTCCCGCCGCCTCGGAATCTCGCGAAACCCTACCCGGTTCCGAGACCCGGATCCGATTCGACGACCCGGAAATCGCAAACCCTAGGGTTTGCGAATCCGCGGCGCCGAAGGGGGGGAACCGAGGTGCTTGGCGGCGACGGCGACTACGGCGGCGACAACGAAGAACGGCTACGATGAACAATGACGCCTTTTTTTACCTTCTCTCGAACGGGGACGGCGACGGCAGGAGGGCGGTTCGCGACGATGGAGGTCGCAGCGAACAACGATGGCGGCAACTCAGCTTCCCGATCTGGTGCGGCTTCGACGGATCGATCACGGCAACGGCTTCGCGCGGGAGGGGGTGGGGGAACACGACAACAAACCCTTCGAGGCAACGGCGCCGGGACTTGGTCGAGGCGAACGACGTTCGGTGGCAACAACAGCAGCAAAAAAGAACCAGATCTAAGGCGTAGATCTCGGCCAGACCTTCCTCGGCCTCGATCTTCTCTCACTCAGGCCAGATCCGAGCCTCCACCGGCCGAATCTGACCTTCTCGGAGTTGCTTGCGGCCGACCTTCCCCGAAGTCTCTCGGTAGAAGGTGGGCTGAGCTCGCGACTCGAGTTCTCTCCTACGCTCGCCCTTCAACCCTTCCCGAGGTCTCTCAGTGAAGGATCTCCGAGCTTGCCACCACCTCCGACGATGCTTGCGGCCACCTATTTATAGGCGAAGGAAATCCGGTCGACGAAGGGCCTCGGCCGCCGGCATCTGGTTCCGCTCGGCTAAACCGGTGTCCCATCGAGCTTTCCAGCGAAGCTCGCTCAACATTAATGGCGCCTGCAATCTTATCCCCTCCGGCCGACGTCGGCCTACTCCCCTCGGCCGTAGGCCATCCTTCGCGCTCGTCGCTGGCCACCGCGCGTGAACTACGAGGCGGAGAAAGAAGGAGCGAGGAAGAAGAAGAAGGAAGAAAAAGGGGGTGGGGCCAAGTCGCGCAAGCCCACGTGGAGAAAAAAAAGGGGGATGTTGTTTTTGTTTTTTGTTTATTAATTATCTTATTTATCCGAAATAAAATAAAATTTTAATTAGTAAAATAAAACTTAAATAGAATTAAGGCGTCAACAGTAGGCAAGGGCTTGTGTGCCCTAGCTTTGGCTAGTGTAGTGTCACAGCTCTCTCCAGCTTTGGGCAAGGGTCGCCAACCCTCACTCCAAAACCTTTATAAAAATAAAAATAAAAAGTCAAGGAAAATATAATAAGAAATAAACTATAAACAAAATTCAAAAAATTTCTAAAATATTACTAAATGTTCATGTCAACACCAACCAAAGTCCATGTCACCACTTTCCACTCAAAATTGATCAGATGGACACAATAGGCAAATTATTAAAAAATTTAAGACTTTATTGATATAATTTAAAAAAAAAAATAGAACTAAATTGGTAAAAATGTAATAGGTGGAAGACTTTTTTGATAATTTTCCCTAAAAATTGATGATGTGTTTGTAACCAATCAATTAGAACATTCGTTAAAGGGAGTTTCACCAGTCAGAAATAAATAAAAATATGACCCTTATTTGTTTGAACGTCTAAATAGGAAGTTGTCAGTTTAAGTGCTAGTTTTATATATATATTTTGTTGGGCGAAATGGGTGTCCATTTCATGAAACTCTACTCAATTAATGAACATCGGCTTGGTGCATTGGCCATGAGATTAGGCCTTAACATCGAATGTCTTTTCTCATGCGCTTCCCAGCCCTTACACTAAGACGCAGACATTTCGACCTATCTTTTAAATTTGTACCAGCACCAGTTCGCTCAATATGCGTGTATACGCTTGCCTTCATGACGTGATAGTAGTTACAATAGAAGTAACAACTTTCACTCATTTATTGAATTAGGAAGTGTTGGGTGGTGATTATCAAGGCTTAATGAAAAATCGAATAAAACACAAATAATGATTTAAGAGCAAGAGACATAAATGGTTGATATCTCCCTTGATATTAGTAATTAGTGATCGAGCACGTGCAATCGAATAATTATATAAAGGAAAGAAAATGAGTAGTTATATAAGGGAGTGGGCGAAGCGGGAGTCAGGGAGATATGTTAATTATGTACTTTGTTGTCTTTTCGTTATTTAGTGTTAGGGTAATTTTGTAAATAAAGAAGTAAAATAACACCTTCGACCCAAATATATAGATAGAGGTAGATATAATTAATAAAAAAAATTGAGAAAAACATTTTACATTTTCATCTCACATAATGAACATGGATTAAATTGGAGATACATCAAAATTTATAAGGGTGAACAAATTTGACAAGTTGTTGCTGCAACATAAGCAATGTGACATCCCAACATATCATGTACTATTGTGGCCTTTTTCGAGTTGAACCACCAAGGAAAGTCAATGGACTACTAAGCTAGAGACTTAGCGCACACTTTTTCAAGCTCATACCAATTGCAACTTTAGGGTTTTGATTTAATTAATTTAACATGCAAATTATTTCATTTAGGAGTTATCACTAGTCATTTGTGGATACAGAAACTTGGTTATGCTAGATAAATCTCACCATTTCAGTATTTTTTCTCCTTATTTTCAAAAATATTTTGTAAACAATCCTGGTTGATTTTAATGCATACCCTAAACATGATTTTTAAATGCAATGATATTTAATTTTTTTTTTTTTGGGAGGGGGGTGGCTTTTCCTCTTGTGGGTGCCATTTAATCTAAATTCTATGATTACATGAAATCTAATTAAAAATTTATGAATTATATTAGCCTAATGACACCTGACATAGATTACCTAATTTTGATGACAAACAAAAATTATGAACTAATCTAACATGATACGCAATCTAATTTATATGAGCCTAAACATGCAATCACTAGATGACATTGATAATGACATGACAACAATGGCATGGCAATGCGATGATGTGGCAATGATGCAACTAATTCTATATGATATGCGTGTGTTGTGTTTATGATTTTTTTTTTACATTGATATGATGACATGACAACAATGGCATGGCAATGTGATGATGTGGCAATGATGCCACTAATTCTATATGATATGTGCATGTTGTGTTTTATGATTTTTTTAAAACTAGAATAGGAAATTACCTAAAATTTGCGATTACCTAATTGTAACTAAGAAATCATTTATATTAAATCCTATTGTAAATTTGGTAATTACAACATGATTCCTAGATATGCAATTTTAAATTAGAAAATTAATATGAATGCAATCAATCCTAAATGCAATGCAATTTTTTTTGTATTTTTATAAAAAGAATGTTTACTAAATTAATGATATGAAAAATATAAATCCACATAATTAGATATTAACCATATCCAAAATAGGAAATTAAGGTAATTGGGGATCTGATCTTACATCTTAAAGATCGAAACCCCAATTATCATAGATATGCAGGACCTGAAAAAAAAAATGAAATTTCCTATTTGGGCGACGCTTATAATCTCATACGAAATCAATTAGAATGACAACTATTGGAATTGAATTTAGTTTAAGAAATTACCTAAATTGGACTATGCTTCAACAACAACCGACGAGCAAAGTTTGACGACACGACAGGCGGAGGGCAGGCGGCTATATAACAGTGAGGGAACAACAGTAAAGGCAATGACCGTGAGGAGATCACAGCAATAGTTGGGCACGTCAAAAGACTGATCACTGGAGTTGGTATGAAAAGGGAGTGAGCGGTTCCAGTTTTTTTAGAGGTTCCACTTGGAACTCCAAACCTCCCCTTGGGTATAGGCTCCTCATTTTTTGGAACCTAAAATCTACCCATCGAAATTTAAAACTTGAAACCTACCCCGTCACAAGTTCTAGAGTTGATTCTAAGTTATAACATATTCTTCTTCTTTTTTTTTCTCTTTTCATATTTAGTTTAACGAAATGAAAATAAATGCAACAATACCGAATAAGTTTATCATTCACCAAAAAGAATACAAAATGAACAAAATTATCGATAGAGGAAACGGATTTGGCTGCTGCTTGGCAAGAAAATGTCATTATAGACATTGCCATGCTCTAATGAAGTACTTTCAGAAAGTTGATGCGGTGAACTACTTTCACATGACCAATGTAGTTTCATCGTCCGCCACTCCAGGCTTATGCAGAGAAGAAGAAAATCTGTCATAAAGTGTCCCAGCTAAGAAATCGGCAGCATCACGCCCATTAAATCCTTCATATATTCCACAAAAGAGCCACCCATTTTTTTTCTGAGCGCACAACCTCTAGCCTCACCTCAGCCCCTCTTTTGAGTTCTCTCAATAACATTCCCCAAGTTAAATACGCCAAGCAAACAAGCCAAGCAATGCTCTACACTTTCGATGTGGCAACGACAAGAACAATCATATCCAGTATCCACAAACTCCACACCGAATTAGACAAGACAAAAAAAAAAGAAAAAAAAAACAATATCACCAAATCAACACACGAAGAAGATCATTGACGTTCGCGAGTTTCACCAAAAAAAAAAAAAAAGAAAAAAAAAAAGAAGCAAAAAGAAAGCCAAGCAGTTCCGAAGTAGATGAGACTATTTGGAACTCACGGACGAGACGCGTTTGCAGCACTGAAGATCCGGAGAAGAACTTGCGGCAACAGAGTCCCAAGTCGCGATCGCCCAAACTCGCCGACGGGGAAAAGGAAGAAGAAGAACAATTGCCGCAATCCGTAGAGAGAGAAAAATGAGAACCTAACGAGATGTGCAAAGCAACGGGATTGCAAAAGCAAAGGATTCTATTTTTATTTTTAAGGTTTTATGTTTTAAGAATCCCGGTTCTTGGTTCCCGGTTTCGGTTCCTAGGGAACTGAACTGGAAACCAGCGGCTCCTAAAAATCCAGAACCTCCCTTTCCAGAACCAAGAACTGAACCCGACCCATCGGTCCAGTTTTCCGATTTTCGGTTCTATCTGAGAACTGTGCTCACCCCTAGTATGAATCACAACAAAGGATTGGCCTTGGTGAGAATTGCTAGCTCTTGGTCGAATCCTAAGTATCTAAATCTTTGGTGCTCGATTCCTTTGATGGGATTGCAGAATTATGTGGCGTGGAGATCTCTTCAAAATATCAATGCATTCCGATCAAGAACAAGCATATTCTCACCGTTTTCGCGAGGCTGCGCATTGAGCTCCCTTGTCTTTTGAACCAGCATTTGTCGAAGACATACTTCCACTTATTTCTCATCAATCCCACCGGAGAAACTCAAAAACAATGTCTTACGTACTGTCCACAAATTTTGAGCATGATCCAATGGTTAACAAATGCACACTTGTCGTTTTCGTGAAACTGCACGCTGGAATTTTTCTGCTTCCAAGGAAAAGAGCTTCATCGTTTCCTTGAAAATTTTCTGCACATCCCTCCTCTTTCTTAGTTGGCCAAGAGGGGCAACATTAGATCGAGTTTGAATGAAGATCAAGATTTATTGGATAAGAGTTTGATTGGATTTAAGAACCACTTCAAAGCTCGATCAGTTTTGGCCATTATCTCTTCCGCGGATTAATGTGATTAAATCGCGTTTGAAACGACATGGATAGGATAAAATATCCTTCAAACGACTGCCCCCTTTCTTTTCAATGAAACATGGGTTTGAAACAATGCAAAGCTGGATTGAAAAAGAATTGAATGCATAACTGTTGAATCGAGTAACCACTGGAGATCAAATCTCATCAACAAGGAGTTGAGGGGAAAAGTGCCATAAAAGTCCTAAATCTTTTGCCTTTGTGCCAATTTGGTCCTAAACCTTTTTTTTTGTGCCGATTCAGTCCTAAACCTTTTTAAGTTGTGCCAATTCAGTCCTTTCCGGCCAATTTTAGCCGGATTTTGCTGGCGGACGCCGGCCGGCGACGTGGCATGATCGGCGCCGACGTGGACAACTTTTAATAATATTTTAATATTTTTTAATTTTAAAAATATTTTTTAAAAACTTTTATTTTTTTTATTTTTTTATTTTTTTATTTATTTTTTTTTTCTTTTTCCTCTAGCCGGTCGCCGAGGTCCGGCGACCGGCCGAAGCGACCACCGGCGAGGTCGAGCCTCGCCGGCCATGGGCGAGGGCCGGCGAGGGCGAGCCTCGCCCATGGCCGCCTCGCCCGATCCGCCCATGGGCGATGGGCGAGGCTCGCCTCACCGGATCCGGCGAGGTCGAGCCTCGCCGGCCCTCGCCCATGGCCTGATCTCGGCGAGGTCGGGCGAGGGCCGGCGAGGCGAGCCTCGCCCATCGCCCATGGCCGGATCCGGCGAGGCGGCCATGGGTGAGGCTCGCCGGCCATCGCCCATGGCCGGCGAGGCTCGACCTCGCCTGATCCGGCGAGGTCGGCCTCGCCCACGCCGGCGGTCGCCTCGGCCGGTCGCCGGACCTCGGCGACCGGCTGGATGAAAAATAAAAAAATAAAAAAATATAAAAAATATTAAAAGTATTTAAAAATATTTTAAAAATATTTTAAAATTTTTAAAAATATTAAAATATTATTAAAAGTTGTCCACGTCGCGCCGATCAAAGCCATCGGCCCGGCGGCATCCAGCCAAGCAAAATCCGGCCAAAATTGCCGGAAAGGACTGAATTGGCACAACTTAAAAAGGTTTAGGATCGAATCGGCACCAAAAAAAGGTTTAGGACCAAATTGGCACAAAGGCAAAAGGTTTAGGACTTTTTTGGCACTTATCCCAAGAGTTGAGTGTGGCGTTTAAACTCCTCCTATAACTATGGCTGGCCATAGCTCTCAATTGTGTGGCATGATACTTTGGGGCAATATCGTGTTAAGACCATGTCACTTGCATGTGATGCATAAATTAGATGAAATGCAAATATGAATTATACTAATTGTATACTTGTTTAGGGGTTAGGAATGATCCCTAATTTTCTTATATAATAAATGACTAAATGGATTGGCGAAATTGAGGTATCAACATGCACCAAAGTCAGATTGATAATTAATCATGATGCATAATTAATTGATAAAAAAACTGATTCGGTACTTTCTAATCAAGTTTCTTAGTTTTGATTATTACCATGTATCTTACTCATGCTTAAAAACAAAATGCATTTAAGCTTACCAACATACTTACAATTGATACATCAGCCCTGGGTCCCTTGAGATTTAAAGGTAAGATCCAGCCCTATAAACGAGTTTCAAGAGCACTTGTTAAACATATTTGTTTTTGGAATAATCCAATTGTCAAAATATCCCTTACATATGACTTGAAAATAGTCAGTGCATTAACTCTTGCAAGGTTTTCTTAATTTGTTACTTAAGAAGTGCCAATGGGGCACTAGTTAATGAAATCTTCATGCAATTAATCTATGTATCTAAATGAAGGTTTCGTTAAGAATTTAGAGGTAGGCTTAATCTATGTATATAAATGAAGGTTTGGTTAAAAATTCGGAGGTAGGCTAAGATAGGTACATTAAATAATAGGACAAGACACTTGGTGAAATAAGAAATATAGAGAAAAGTCTTAACAGTGACAAGACGTCCTATGATAGGCACAATGTATATATTATGGGCAAGTGACGTGTTTCCTTCATAACCCCCTTTTTTGGTCTTGTAGAGGGAAGTTATGATGCTTTGGTGCTTGCATCAATTTACAAAAAAAAAAACCTAAATACGAATGTCACATGTTTATGCAAATCGCTAATGCTTTTGCTTTGGTTAATATACCATTTGAAAGAGTCAAAAAATGCTGATGCAACATTTGATATGATAAGTTTTTTTATGCTTTTCTATTTTGCTTTCGTAGCTTGTCTTACACTGTAAACTTCAAGAGGTCAGTTATAAATGACATAAGAAGCATAGTTAATTACGTGCTAATTTTAAAAGTTTGGGCCAAATATGGAGATACACAAAACAAAATTCTATGGTTATTTAAGGGTTGGGCTACACTTGAAAAAAGGATCAACCTGTGGGCCTTCTAACTTGTAAGCATTAAAACCTATTTTAACATGTCAAGAGAATCGCTGCCAAAATTTCAAAAAATACTTAAAAATCAAAGGCCAACTTACCTCAAGTAAAATGTAATTAGCCCATACTCGTCGGACGGATTTGCTCTTCATAAAATAAGGGAATTAGTCACGTGAGATACGCACGCCGAAGTCGACACAAGAGGAGGACATGGCAAACAATATGTAGAGTTCAGACATCATATGACAGGAAACACAAGAGTCAAGGGGGCAATTTAAAAAGGGAGGGTGGGGCATTTGTACTTGGTGTTAAAATCTCATGGGGCAAAACATAATTTGCCTTACACGTCACATCAACTAGGTCGGCGACGACTGCTGGCCAAGCTAGAGCTTTATTGCTGGACTAGAAAAAGCTTCAAGGACGAGATGAACGGATGACATTCGTAACGAAAATCATTCGTCCGACCGAACACAATCAACAACAAATCAGATTTCGTGGGGTTCACGTAGAACACACCATTATAAAAGATCAGGACAAGTAAATCATGCCGTATCGTTTGCAAATTCCGTCAAACATTCTGAATCTTCTATCTTATTTTCCACTTGTATCCCTCCAACTCCCATGTTCCGTAAACCTTGGTGGATAAACCATCTACCCGAGCGAAAGACACGAAAATGGAGGAGAAACGAGAATGGCACGTACCGTACCTCTTCTATTGACAGAACACAGAACTTTTAGTACATATCATATCCCAAGGACTCTGGCAATAAAAGTGCCGAGAAATCAAACCCGTTATAAAAGACAATCAAAGGGCCTTCTTGTTAATCATAGCTAGCAATTGCTCATTGATTAAGTCACCTGCAGTCCTGCGGCAATCTGGGTTGGTGATTCGATTCTCGGGAATGGCAAAAAATGAAAAGGCTACTCTTAATTAGCAGGTGCAACAGATCTAGTGGGTAAAAAAATCAAGAATGACGACCTTTTAAAACTGAACAAGGAACAGAACCACTGTATGATTCAACTATGTGTTGAATGCAGAGGAAGAAACAAAACCAAAGCCCAAAAAGGGGCAGTGTGAGAGAGCACGATTCTCGTGGCTCAAGCCGTTAGCTTCTGAACAGAACCACTGTAATATTCAACTATGTGTTGAATGCAGAGGAAGAAACAAAACAAAGCCCAAAAAGGGGCAGTGTGAAAGAGCACGATTCTCGTGGCTCAAGCCGTTAGCTTCTGCACCCAATAAGATGACTAACTTGAACTTGCTATGTACATAATTCCTAAATGCTGCCAATGAAGCACGGTTCAATAGTCGGCATGGATGAAGCGCTCATAACTCGTCCCATTAAGGGTCTTCAAGACTTCATCCCAGTTCTTGATATGGTCTGACAACGGCCCACTATGTATCTTGATCTGGTGGCTTGTCAAATCTATTGTCGGCAGGCTGAGGAACTCTTGTACTTCTTTTACCTTCTGCACAAGAGTGGAAAATGAATATCAATCTTTTGAAGGAGAAAAACCGGTGATTATAATAGTGAATTAGCAACAGCAGCTTTCAAATGAGACATGATCGCACCCAATTAACACTTCAGCTCATCATAATAAACTGGATTTAGAGTAGAAAGTTACAGATTTCGAGTTATATATGCAGGATGTGGCAGCATAAATACTGTGCTGTGTAAGTGGTCAGTTCAAATTAAGGTGCTTGCTAGATGTCATGGTCCGAGGCACTTACAGTCCAATTCTTCATGAGATCCTCGTAGTAGAGCACAATGTGCCTCGTGGTATTGTAGTATGTCAAAACCTTTGAAACTTTCTTCTCCATCTCCTTGAAATCATTGATCAACGATGAGGAATTGATCATAGGCTTATATCCCGAGAGTATCGCAGCCTGCAGTCAGTATCAGGGGAATGCGTTAATGTATCATGCATCAGTATGTGAAGATGAGTTAGGGCTGGTGTGTGCATGTAGTCGTATGCCCTCCTTTTTTGGGGGGGAGAGATGGGGGAGAGAGAGAGAGAGAGAGAGATACCTCTTGAGGAGAATGCACATGGGACTTGTGGGTTCCATTCAACAGTTTAGCATATCGGTCATAGGAATTTGCTAGCACTGAAACCATCTGGCGCAGAAGATTTCTGCGGAAGAGGAAAATTACAGAAACATGTCTACGGGTGAAGTACTGCACAATTTCTACATGATGATCCGTCACTCCCTGCATGAATTGGATGCAAGAAATGCTCAATTTTCTTGAATTATCATCCAACAATATGACAAGAAGCCAAGTTGTGCTGCATCGATAGTCTCCAAATAAGAAAATATATACTTGCCCAACACAGTCTTGAGCTTAGGTAATATGCATTCACAAATTTTTCTCAAAGCTTATCTGCACCATAAAATTTGAATAAAAAGATATTTTTTTAAAACCATTAATCTAGATAATGATTTGATGCATGCACAACCTTTTTACTCCATTTTTTGGTTGGCCAAAGTGGTACACAGCTTCTACACCAGGAAGTTCTTGAACAAAAAGTCTCCTTTGACATGTAAATCCTAGGGTTTCCAGAAAATTCTGCAATTTTCAAGGTTGCATCACCTTTCATGCATTTGCTATAAGTAGCACATTAGAGGTTTCAGCAGAACCGCACATATCAAATACTCTTGTCACCGATTCATCGTGCCTTTGCTAAAGTATTCACCTTATAGAGTTCAACGCTCTTAAGGACTATGGGGTGCTCTTTGATCATGTAATAACACAATACTCCATCTCTTGCTTCTTCATACACTCAATTTTCAGTGACACATAACCCTATAGTAGTTTCATCGACCCGTTTAGATAGAAAATTTGAATCCAATTGTATAAATTTGCAAATGATGTCCTGATATTTACCTGATTAAGCATCCACTTGAAGCCAACTGCAGCAGAGCACTCGTTCTTCGAAGCGCTGCTAAACCAATCCAAGTTGTAAACTTTGTCAAGAGTCTGTAAAATCAAGGAAACATTCTTCCTCCGATTTAAGAGCGAGAAAATCTCCCCATTAGAGCTCACATTGGCATGGCTATTTAGGAGTGTCTCAAACCACCCACTTCCCGATCTCTGTGTTGATACGATAACGAAATATCGCACTGGATTATCTGCACATTCAGCCCTGGTATCAATTAAAAACAAAAATCAGGCGAAACCCAGTGAATCATCATTCCATCAAAAACGAAATCCTGGTTTTGTTTTGTCATCCATTACCTGCTAAAAGTTTCGGGTTTAGGATAATGGATTGAAGGTTTATCAGATTGTTTCACACCATGAAGCTCACTAGGTTCCTCGATGATTTGGATGTCCATGAGATTTGGCTTGGTGTGGCGGCTTATTTGCTTCAGACAGACTGAGCATATGTACACCCCACAGAACATTGAGAATGCCAAAACTATCATCCTATATGCTAGAGGCGATTTCTTGGGAGGTTTAACAATCAAAGTGTCCTGTCAAGCATTAAAAAAAAAAGAGTAAATGCCATCGTATAAAAATTGATCATTAATCAAACAGAAACATGATAATCTCCTCACAATCTGATGTTAGCAACAGCCATTACAAAACTATGCAGAAAAATTAACTAGAGGAAATCAATGCATGTGAAGTTCATGCAATCTATTAGGCAGTGAAGGGCGAGAAGAATCGATGGAGTGGGTTTTAAATTTTGCCCCAAAATCAGCGACCTGCCCAAGAACTGTAACAGGGCAATAAATTGATTAGCACAGCAAGATCGCTATAATCCGAGATTCAAAATTTCTGACCACAAGTTGAGTTATCTTCTCGTCCCCGCTCAAAAATATGAAGATAACAAGGAACGAATCAGCTGCTTCCAAAGATGAATGCTTTTTCGCACACCCCACTTCACCCCCCCCACCACCCCCAAACAAAGCAACAAATTTTCAGCAAAGAACAGGGAAAAAGATTACTTCTTTAAGAACACCCATCTCTCTTCGGCCAGAAAAGGCAACACCCGTCTCTCCTTCGGTCCAGAAAAGGAAGAATCTGATCACATTCGACAGCGCAAGCAGAAACAAGCGAATACATTACCACAAAAACAGAACAGGGAGAGGAAAAAATCCCACCTTGTTTAACAAATATATGACTTCCGCCATCGCTAGGAACCTGAGATACAAGACGAGAAGGAAGAAGGGTATGGACAAAAAGGATGGAAAATCTTCACTCGTAAAGCAGGGAATTTCTCTTTAGTTGAGCTCAACTTGAGCCTCTTCTCCACCGTAGACAGCAAAGTTCTGAGAAGACAGAGTAGATAGAGAGAGAGAGAGAGAGAGGGAGAGGGTGACTCGGCAGTAGGCCAGCAGCAGCAGGAGTGCGTTTTTCATATGTTCGTGCCTCGTGGAAATCAAAGCCATCTGCAGGCCCTCACCTTTCTTTTCCGGCTGGATCCCTGAATATATTTGATTATCTGGTGAGTGTATACTGGCCGAAAAAGATAAATAGCAATCATTGTTTTTTTGAAATTATGGCATGATCTTAAATCTTACGTTCAGCTGTTTTTTTTTTTTCCTTTTCAAACATTCTTAAGTACCTATGGTTTGTACATGCTCAGCGGTGATTGAGGTTGTACCTCACCACGAATCAGGAGTCAGGAAACTCCATTAAGAGCCGTCATGTTTATTAGAATTATACTCGCAAGCTTCAACCATCAATCAAAGAGAGTTATTTTTACTCTCCCTCCTAAAAAAGTGCCATCAAATTTTTATGTTTTAAAGTTCAAACGAAACAATTAAAAATCATGCTCATAACCAAACTTACTTCTTTGCTCAACTATTATTTTGTTTTTTTCAAATTCTCAAATGTTAGTGGTTTCTAAATTCTCGACAATGATTAAGGTTGCACCTCACCACGAATCAAGAATTCGAGAGCTCCGTTGAAACCCATCCTACTTATCGAGATTATACCTACATGCCTCAACCCCCAATCAAGGAGAGCTATTTTTTTGTCCTCTCCTAAGGTAGTAATTAAGTTGTACCTCACCACGAATCAAGAGCCCAAGAGCTCCATTAAGAGCCATCCTACCTATCAAGATTATACCCCCATGCCTCAATCTCCAATCAAGGAAGGCTATTTTTTACTTCCTCTCCCAAGAAAATACATTTGAATTTTTATGATAGTTTAAGGTCATACTCGGGACCAATCTTACTTTTTATACTCACTCATTTTTCTTTTTTTTCAATTTTCAAGTGCTGATGGTTTATAGATTTTCAACAGTGGTTAAAGTTGTACCTCACTACAAATTAAGAGCTTGGGAGCTCTATCAAGAGCTATCCCACCTCCAAATTAAAATTAAAGATAGCTATTTTTTCTCTCTCCCAAGAGAATACCTTTGAATTTTTACTCATCAGAATTCAGATAAAGCAATCTAGGTCATACCCAAGACCAATCTTACTTCTTATGCTCAGCTTTTTTTTTTATTTTGATTTTTTTTTTCGAATTCTCAACTGTTAAAAGTTTAAAACTAACAAGTTGGGCTGTTTTGGTCTGTCTTGGACTAGGCCGGTCCAGGCGCCGTACGCTCGCATCTGCCACACCTGAAGCTCTCTTTCTCTATCTCACCAAATTCAAAGATAAAAAATAAATAATAAAAAGGGAATTCTTTTGAAATTGTTTCCCATATTAAAAAATATGTTAAAAAGGCTCGGGACTCTCTGGCGTGCGTTGGCGGCTGTGGTTGCTAACAGCCGTGTCGCACTTAGCAACTAGAGACTTTGACTTTTGTTGGGTTCCCCAGGGAAAAGGAATATGGGAAAACGTCACACACACACACACACACACACACATATTTAAATGGGAAGTTAATACTGACCAAAAAAAAAAAAAAAAAAAAGGGAAGTTAATGCTCATGTAAGTTTTTTAAGATTTAATTTTTTTTTTGGTCAGTCCTACTCTATTCCTACTCTACACTCACTCGCAGACTTGTGCGCCCGCCGCCGGGCGTGGGAGTCGCAACCCACTCTCAAACTTACGCGTCCCTACCCCCATCCCCCCCTGAGAAGGTGGGGATTTGAACCCCAACTATCCACTAGATTTCAATTGATTAATAATAATTTCGCTTACGGGCAAAGAAGGAAAACTAATAATTTCACTATGCTTTGTTGTCTGATCATCAATTGTCGGGACTCGCCTATTGATTATTTGATAAGGTGTAATTTTCATTCAATAAATATGTAACATAATTTTATAAAACCTTTATACAATTTTATGTATTTGCGCCCTCAAGCTTTTCTTTTCTTTTTTGTCGTAACCCCTTGAGTTAAGTAGTTAATTATTTTCCCTTTCCTTTGTAGGTTTCTATCTCCACAATGTTTGCTAATGTTTGAAATTGAGTAAGATAGAAAACGTAATTAGTTAAGATAGAATTGATGAGAAATCATCAGATTTTTTTTTATGCTATTCTTTACATAGAAACACTGAATATAATATGGGTGTAGGTAATTATTCTCTAATTTGAACAACTGAAATCTAAAGGACGATTAAGATCTCTCGCATTTTAATATAACATTAAAAACTCATATGAGCATGGTCATTGAAGTCATTAGATATAGTTGCACTACACATATCCAGACTTATTCTTAAAGAGATTCGAACCACAACACCATCTGTAAAGTGATTGATAATCATGCGATTGCACAATATTTATCCAAGATTACCCTATATATTCAAAGTGTGCACCTAAACAGCTAAACTTCAAACAAAATATGTATGTTCCTATCTGGTTTTATATATGAATATCAAAAGCAACCTAGATATGGTTAGGAAGAAGATAAAATCCTGAATACTTTTGGGAAATAAAAGGAGTAACCCTAATATTTCGGATGCGAACAGGGCAATCTGCCGACAATGGTTTTATGAATCCGTGAGGAGGTTCTCATCTCGGGGATCGAGGGTTGAAGTCTTAACTTGTAAGAAAGATTCAATCAATTAACTAATAAATAGTTTTATATATTTCCACCTAAGGTCTTCCTTGTAAGATACAAACGCTCTCGGGACTCTAGCTACCTGATGGAGAATACGAGATGGGTTATGCCTGACCAGGCATTTCTTTACTAAAATAACATAAATAATTTCACCGTTGTGACGTTTACTCAACGAAGGGATGCCTAGTGCTTTGTGAAGGAGAGCTGGAAAATTAATTACGTTCCTACCAACTACTTGTGACTCGTGGGTTGCAACTTGCTTATCTCTTCGCTACGTCAATTGCCTAGTGTGTGTCGAGATTTGCTCTCTTGTTAAGAGTCCCAGAAGATACAAGATTTCCTCTCCCTTCGTTAGAAACAAAGAAATCATTAAAAAAAAAAATCCTAAATCCATTACATTTATATTAATGCAATCATAAACTTTTTAATTAGGTCAATTTAATCCTACATCTTTTCATAATTTCCAATTGAGTCATTTTAATCAATTTTAGTTAGAAATCACTAATTTAGACGATATTTGTCCTATGTAGCATCAGCACTAATGTGAACAGTTTTTGTAATTATTTTAAAAAAATTGAAATTCCATTTACTTTTTGAATTTCTTTTCTCTTTATTTTCCTTTCATTGTGCTGGCAACCCTTACTAGCCGCAAAGATCCTCACACATTTCTAGCGAGGGCCTTCGTAGCCTTGACGGCCACAAGCAAGGTAGTCCTCATGTAGATCTGGGTGAGGCCTTTGTGGCCCCAATAGGGTCATTGACTACAAATATATATATATATATATATTATTAAAAAAATTTACGTTAGTGCTGGTTATATCATGTAGGACGATTGGTGTCTACATTAGTATTTTTTGGTCAAAATTGCCTACAAATACTCAATTGACAAATTGTCAAAAGATTTATAACTAAATTGATTAAATTGAAAAGTTTAAGATTAAATTTGTACAAGTACAATGGACTTATGATTTTTTTGGTAATTTTTTTTTATTAAGAACACTTGCATGAACCTAACTAACTTGAGCCCCCAGCACCTCCTTCCCCCAACCCCACCACACACACACACACACATGTGGACAATCAGATGCAAGCAACCCTAAGGTAAATTATACATGATCTAATGATTCCTGTATTTTAAGTTCACGGGAAATTCCAAATGTTTGATCCACATTTAGGGTTATTTTCCATTTCGAGACCCGCATAGTAGAATGATTCGCTTTCCGTGGCCTTTTTAACGAGGGCTCCTTCTTCTTCTTCTTCTTTTTCGGGGCGATCTTTTTATCATAACCGAGTTGTAATTACATGCATTTTATCATATTTCTCATACAAAGTGATTCAAAACGAATCAGCGATCGAGATACATCATTGCATTCCTCAACACATTGGAGTTGCTCCCTTCTCGATTCAACCGAAAAACTGGCAGTTGAACTTGTTGCGAAGAGGAAAGAAGAATATTGCCAGTTTTTTAACGATGCTTGGAAGTGCCGCATCAGCATCCTATAGTTTAGGCTCCCGTTGTGTTGACTAGGTTTTAGAAATAGCTGAAAAGGCCCATGAAGTGCAAGTGACAACAACATGCGAGCCGTCTTGAATTGGCACCGCAACGATGCAAAATTGACAAACGAAAGTCGTCCGAAGCTGTTAGTTTCACCGTCTGGTAAACGGACTCGAATGGCCCTCTTTTAGAGATAGAGACAGAGACAGAGACAGAGGCAGATTGCGTACGAGGTCGTAGTCTTCGGAATGAAGCATGATGAACTGATTGAAATTGAACCAGGGAAAATCAGTTTGATTCGACACTCGCAAAGGCAAGAATGACCTTAGCGACTAAAGAGGTGCACAATTAAATCGTGAATGCTTATGCTCATTTCTTGGTTTTCTCGCTACCAATTCAATTGCCACCACATGTCCAATTATCATTTTGTAGTTAATCTCTAGTTTCTTGAAAAAATTTAGCCATTCACAAAAAAAAAGAAAAAAAAAAGAAAAAAGAAAAATCGATCATAAATTAACGGAGTGGTTGTTGAGAGAAAGAGACTAATCTATGTCAACGATGGGTGACTTTATTTTGAATTTTAAAGTCAATTATTAACGTAAATAGGCTCAACATGGAATAGTCCTCCAAATATAGGTGAATTCCAATATACCTTTTCCTTTTATTTTACATGACCAACAATCCCTTGACAAAGTGCAAATAAGAAGATTGGCTCTTAACTCAAGATGACCCTCGAAACAAAATTCTCTGAGTACGACTCCAAATTTATTGAAAGGCAAACACTCATTTTTTGATAAATTGAACAGCGTTTAATAATTCGAGTATAACATCCTCTAGAAGACTCCAAATAGCATGAAACTGGATGCGTTGGAAACTTGACACCTAGAGTTTTTCAACCATGTACTGTGAGACCAGATTGTAGCACGAAATCCTCATCAAACTGCCGATTCTGCCCAATAGAGTTGAACTTATTCCCCGAGCAATTTTACATTTATTGTTGGATAAGACTTTATTCTCTTAAGATAATTCTTCATCACAAACCAAAAACTTGAAAATGTCCTCACAATTTACATATATATATATATAAAACGGTAGTCTGATAAACTCACTTGACGCATATCCGTAGATTTCCAATAACCTGCTTTGTGGTGTCTCATGTTGACATGAGGACTTGATCCTAAGAGATGTTAGGCAATTTCTCATTTTCAAAAGCTTAAATTAGAAAAAATTGGACTAACAGTATATTGTAGCATTAAATCTTTTGCTCATTCATAATCTGGTCATACACCTAAAACCTAGGAAGCACAGATACTCTCTGAGAACTTTTGTGTTATGTCGGAGTATTCAACACTCTGATACTATTCGACACTCTTTGACACTCAGTCAACATATGTCGAAAAGTTCAACACTTGGTCAACTTTTTGTACACTTTCTAACACGCAAGTTTAGAATTCTGATATATGATTCCAACAAGCACAAAGTCAATTTTAAAATTTTTCCAAAAAATAAAGGGTTAAAATGTAAATATGTAAGAAAATAAAAAATAAAAAAATAAATGAGGAAAGAAGAAAAACCTATTATTTTCTCCTTTTCTAACTCTTTCTTCCCATGACTTACAATTCACCCCAAAGTTTATTTTCTCTTCTCTTCCGACAAGCTCTAACATGCAAGTCTAGAATGTGAATTGTTTTTTTTTTCCCCCAAGTTCTATAGATTATTTGAGAGAAGTTGAATTTATTAAATTGAAATAATGAATGATATTAACAAATGGTGGATTAATATTTTTGATGTAAATTCATTGTAGGCTCTTTTTTTATTATTTATTTATTTATGAATTTGAATCAAATTAATTTGATTAATCATAAAAATGATAATGCATTATATATAAATATATATCTAATACACAACGTATCCTAATGTGTCAACTCTATTTTTTTTTTTTTTATAAACGACATGTCGGCATATCGTATTGTATTTGTGTCATACATCGGTATCAGTGCTACTTAAATTAAAACCTAGGATGCTCACGTGGTAATACCATATAGACCATCAAAAAGAGGAACAATAAGCATAAATTAAATAATAAGACTTTTTAGAGTTGGCTAGAGGAAGAAAATTCCTCTACATTTACTATCTTTATACGAGAAGACTTTTTAGAGGCATGAATTAAATAATGAAGACCCATCGGATTTGACTTTTCACAAAATTCGATATGTGACTACAAGATCGACTATGATATCGTATATTCAATGGGCCCAGTCAGTCTTGTCCAAGAAACTTTCACTTCCTACGGAGAAAACGTCAATGAGATACAACTCCTTGAGCAAAGATTTTTCTTCTTTCTTCTCAGAGATAACCATTTTCATAGAGAAACAAGTATCCCGATACAGCAGTATCTTGATACTCCTGGAACTGGAAACACAAATTCTATTGAACCAAAGAAGGTCAAACAGATAAATATAAGAGGAAGTGTCAAAATTTAGATAAGTGATTTGTAAGTTGATACCATATAAGAAATTTTTTTTTTTTAATATATCGCCACGTAAGATTTTGAGGCAAGGAAAGTTGCCGATATAATTCAATGGTTGGATTTTAGTTGTTATGACACTTAAATGATCGTTTGGGAAATTACGGTTTCGGAATGAGTGTCGTAGGAATGTTATGACATTATTAGTATTGTTATCTTAATTTAAACTATCAAACTTGATCAGCCCATGGATGAGGAAATCCCTTTGAAGAAAGTTTTAACCCACTATTTTTGTCAAGGCCATGGCTTGAGAAGGTTGAGAATCTTTGTCAAGGCCCACTATTTTCAGAACCATCGTTGACTTTGGGTCTGTTCAAACTACAATATGATCCATGTAATTGGGCATAAGCCCAAACTTATGACACAAATGGAACATAATTTCTAGAAAATACGGTTATGTATAATTTGAGTCCATCCTAAATCTCAAAGATTATTCATGATAGAGAAAACCGATTGGCGACTAATCACGAAAATGATTAGAAGTTCCAACAGAAAATGAAGAAAAGCATGGCTCATATCTTAACATGATACTAAAGATTAGTGCTCCGGTTGTTTTGGACAAGCATGATACCATTCACCTCGCGCTGTCTATTTAATGTATATATTTCCATATTTTGTGTTTTACTTCATGTATATGTTGATTTATACATGAAGATGATTGTAAAAAAAAAAAAATGCACTATATAAAATGTGAATTCATTTGACAATAACTCTATCAGGAGTAAATTTAACTTTTAGTTGTTATATTATACTTTAATATCAGGTTTTTGAGATTTGATATAAATTTATTGTTAACGAGTTATTGATATACTCAAATTCATATTAGCTCATGCAGAAAAGTTTTATTATCTTACTGGAACCACATTTATTGATATCGTTACTGTGATAGTCAACATAAAATAATTTATGAGACATGACAATATACTTAACAAATGACTATATTGAGTGTATTTTTGAAACTTCAACAATTAAATTCAACGAAAAAGTTTTAAGGATCACAATATATATTGAAGGATCATCTATGTAATTATTTTACAGTTTTATGACAAAAACTGTGTAGGAAGAGAATTTGAAAAGAAAAATAAGCATGAAACATTAAAAAAGGATGATAATAGAAACGGGAAGGAATACGTGGCTCCTTAATCGTCTGCTTTTTCGGTGCCCGAAGGGGCATTCTCTTAGTTTATACCTAACATGATCAGCGAAGTAGCTAAAAATGTACAGATAATAAGGTTAATGTGTCTTCAAAGTATCAAATAAAGAAGCTCGTGGTCATAAATCTTCCAGCTCCGTGCACGTGTAAGCAAACTTGAGTATTCAAATGCGCATTCATCTTATTCAAGTTTGCAAGTTTGGAATTTCAAACAAACCCGAGAAGTTACAATATCATAACATAACTGAACAAGACATCATGCACTTGAATAAGATGGACTGTCATAATGAAATAAATCAGCCACGCACATAGTATTTCTACAGAATTCTTCAGTACCCAACATAGAGAGAGAGAGAGAGAGAGAGAGAGAGAGAGAGAGAGAGAGAGAGAGAGAGAGAGAGAGAGAAATGGATATAATACAATACACAGAAGTGGGACGCAAGGAACCATGCACATAAACAAATGGATATAATGTCACCCTTTTGTGGGGATCGATGATGTTATCCTATGAAGAGTCGTGGCAAGAGCTTGAAGTTCTAAACATCTTATGTTACGGGGTTTCGTGCACATTAAAACCTAAGTGGGGAATCCCGAATTCTAGATTACAATACACAGAAGTGGGACGCAAGGAACCATGCACATAAACAAATGGATATAATGTCACCCTTTTGTGTGGATTGATGATGTTATCCTATAAAGAGTCGTGGCAAGAGCTTGAAGTTCTAAACATCATATGTTACGGGGTTTCGTGCACATTTATGATAAGGAACCATTCAACTCATGTAACATAAAATTTAATTTAATTTCCCCGCCACAAAATAGTGACATAAAACCTACCTGAAGTTAAAAGCAGGAGACATAAAGGCCGTCCTAACACAATTGGCCAGACAAATGTTTCTTTAAGGCGACAATTGTCTTATTAAAAACTGTAAGTGTAGAATAAGATTAAAGTCAAGGTTTCTGTTGTGGGTACTTATTGAAGCTGAAGTGTACCCAAAGTCGGTGCATCGATCAATTCTTGCCCACGAAAGCGAGTGATTTAAGGTGTGGCCAATAGTAATTCGATGCCCAATCTTTTGGTCATCAAAACGGTTGTCCACTTGTCGTTGATACGCTAATGTTTGGTCATTCAACATAAGATCAAAGCTACTTTTGCATTGGTTATGAGATTGGACCACGTCTTTGGCTTGTGTTACAAGACCAAGTAATTGACCGTTCAAGATCGGATGGACTCGGTCACAGGGAAATTGGGCTACACTATTGATGTGGTGAAACGTTAAGTTATTGACCTCAATTAGACGGTGAACAGGACACTTTCAGTAGATAGTCGCACCTACTAGGTGAAGCATAGTCGCAGCTACTAGGTGAAGCCCACTTTATATTTAATCCCCTTGTAGCCAAATAGCCATTGTAGAAGATCATCAAATAACAAAGGAAATCAACCATAACAACCTCCAATTGCTAGGTGTCGATTGGAAGCCTTGAAGTTGACAACAAACTTGTAAATCATATTATGATAGTTGATTGGCATCCATGAAATCTATAACTAGTCTGTTGAATCGACAACTTCCTTATATCATTATGGACCCCATCGAACGATAGTGTAGTCGAAATCGGCATTTGCTTATAGAAGTGAGGATTGTGATGGATCAATTAATGAGATTTGAGTTGAACTTAAGAGCTGAGCAATAGAATTTGATGCTTCTGCATCACCTTTGGCCTATATAGCTAGTATTGCCTAGAATTTGCACGCAGTTTGTAGGATTTGGATAGGTGAGTTTTAATTCCTAAACCAGAACTTTCCTCAATGCCAAAGCCAACAACTGAGCCATCACTAAACCATTGATTAAGAAAAAAGAAAGTTTATCTTGGTTGGAATCATACCCATAGTCATGCTTCTAGAGTTCCAACTTGGTGTCACAAATCTACCATTGACTAAAACTGTAAAAGCCAATATATATATATCAAGTCATCTATAACACACGCGCACGCAATCAAGTCAGCTAAAACTGTAACCCTAAATGCTTTGGGCTCCAACTTCAATCGAGACAATATCTTATGCAAAATTAATAATGTCGTGTGCACTTTTACTAGTTATATAGAAAGCAGACTCAAAAGGATTTCTACCTCAAATTTTTGTCCAGAATTCCATAAAAAGCCCAACTAATTTGCTGAAATTTATATATATGATACAATAAAGTATAACAAGTGGTCAGAATTGTAATCCAAACTAGTCAGGATAATTGTTAAATAATCTCATAAATATCTCAGTTTCCAAAATTGAATTAAATTTTCTACGATTACTCCTTCAATAAACCGCATCTCTGAACATCCATGTCTCTCCGCACACATATAGATTTTTTCAACCCGAATCCACGTACACGATTTTACTTATATTCAATTGCTTCATTCTTTTTATCATTCCGCGAAGCATAAACATAAGCCTTTGAATTTCCAAATTTGAATTTCCAAAAATTAGAATGTGTCTCGGACCAATTAAGCAAATTAATAGAAAGAGATACATCATCACTCCCACGTTGGGACACTAGACATTGATACAACCAGTAGCTTGCAAACATGGTATTAGGCTATTAACTAGGAATTGTCTTGAGACTAGTTGCCTATCTTTACTTGGCTAGAGATAAGACTTTGCATAAATGGTATTCTAAAAAATAATGCGGACTTTGGATGAGACTCTTGACAAAAGATTGCCGCTAGAATTGAACAAGCACATGAATGGTTAAGATCGACAGGCATATGAATCTCTTGCCAATTGATGGCCATGTTATAACAAGAACTTATTACCTACCCTCTTCTCTTCCCTTGGCCTCAGTTATCACCCAAAAAGCAAGCTATTACGTAAACCGAGAGGCTTCACAAGTCATATTTTTGCCTTTGTGCAAACCTCTGAATAGAACTCCCAAAAGTTATTTCTTTAGCCAACAGATTGCAATTCTTTGTTTTATTTCAGTATTTTAGGATAATAATTAGAACGACTTGAATTTATTTAATTAGTCTGTAGAACTTAAAATATTATTCTCATATGGACATGAATTAGGATTTGCTTTTGACAGTTATTGAAGGATCTAATATATACTAGATTAGTTGCTTCCGAAAAGTACGAGGACGTCACATGAATATAAAACTCATTCAAACCTCCTAAGCAAGTGATGTGGTTTATATCAATCGGTTATTTTTAGTTTCACAAAACACTTGACTTACTTATTTAAATAAAACCCCAATAGTTACAGCAAATTTCCCATTTAACGATTATCCATAACTATATTTTTCTAATCAATTACCGATTATTTATCTTTTCTAAATTTATAGTGTTTATATAGTCAACTTTCGAATGTTAATATCTACATGCTAAATTACTATTATACAGTAATGGTGACTTTTGCAATATTACGAATTCAGCTCCATAATTTTCGGACAACTGAGGTCGAGAAAAGAGCAGGAGATGGAAGACAGGGTTTCCGTACCCCATTCGGACGGGTGGACGCAGCTGTCCTCTCCTTAATTCTCTCTGATCGGTGTTATAAGGTGAAAGAAAGAGCATGAGCCCGCTCATCTCCCATTGGTTAGCCGTCGATTTCCTTTGCAGTGAGAGGGGTGTTGGGTCAGTTTCTGTTGTAAATTAAACGTGGGACAGCGAATCAGATCATAGACAGCGGGAAGGAAATAATCCATCTGATACCAGATTTATGGGTTATGTGTAAATCTACGTCCGGAAGAATAGCACAGAATTTCACATAAAAAATAACTGATGCAACAGAAATTACAATTACTTGAGCACCTAAGTACTTTCTCGTGTTTCCTAGCCCTTAATTACATTCAATAACTTACTTAGTGTATAGCTTCTCATAATTTCTAGTGAAATCTCACTTGGAGAAATTACAAAAATTTTACTGACAAGAACTTAATTGGTTAAATCACTACATGATATAATTACAATAAGAAAACCACTTTGAAATCCTCGGGGAAGAACTCTGCACATTTTCTTCATTCTCGTGTAGTTCCAGAGCTCTTTCTCTCTCTGTCTTCACGCTTCCTCCCCGTGATTTATAGTGGAAGCTCAACGAGGGAAAGAGAAGGAAAGAAGACGGAAAGGAATGGCCATGACCATTGCGTGGTCGTCATTGCACCTCATCTTCCCTTTCTCCCTCTTCACGTTGGCCCTTTCTTTTCTCTTTCTATATGTCCCCTGTAATGATTGCCCATCAGTGCAACGCTGTCCTACGAAGCTTTATACCGGCCAACTTTCCCATGCTTTTTTTTTTTTTTTTTTTCTGTTTCGTATGCAAAGCATTTAACGTATGAATTATGGTCAGTGTGCTAAGCAAAATCAACACACAATCACAAAATTTTATTGATCGAAATAGACTTGCACGCATTAATTTTGGTATTTATTTAACGGGTTTAAACTTGAAACATATTTTAACAATTTCCTGAGGTCAAACTCTAGAGTGTATTTGTATACTTCCATTTCTTGTTTCTCTTGTTGATTTTGTTAATACATTTATACTGTTTAGGATTATTTTAAAAGAGAAATTCCCACGATTCATAAAACATTATATGTCATGATGTATTTATCAATCAACTTTTGTGCACTTCAAGAGTTAAGGAATCAATCGCACCGTTTTCTCTTTATCGAAGCTTTATCTATATTCAAGCTCAGGTATCATGGCAAGTCAATTACTTGAGTCAAGTATATGTAAGTTTGAAATGGGGTTAATTTCTACTCGAATCACTCCATCTTAGCTTAATTTCGATCGAGGTCGGAATCATTATAACCCAGTTCCACTCCTGAAGCGGCTAAAGTATACTTACATTCCTAAGAATTAAAGAGAAATGCTAGACAAGTTCACAAAAAATATCCATTCATTAAATAAAGCGCTAGGCTTTATTGGATCTTCAAATGTGTGTGATATATATAGATACTCAACTAATCTTGTCTATTAGGTCCATTCCCTGTCAAGAAATTAAAAACCTTCACTCAACCACAGGTGTCGTCAATGTCTAGGTCTCTAATAACCACTCAAGCGTTGAACAAGCTCCTCTCGCACGTGCATCATATTTGCTCTCGTGATGATCAAAACCAACCCAACTTCCACCTCCCCCTTATCTCTCTTTTCCTCGAGAACACTCCAAAATGTGTAACAAGTGATGACCTCCGCCCATCGTGGACCAACCCCCTTTTTGCCTATGAGAAGACCTTGTCAGTTTGAACAAGCGATTCGGTCTTCATCCCTTTTTCGTACTCACTTAAGAGGAACGCGCAAATTGACTAAGCAAGAGCTGAACAAAAGCCACACGGCCATATGTATGTTCATATTCATCATTTGATGATTGCCTATATCGAATCTCTTTGTACACATATGTTGTGAAAATTGTTCAAAAAATTTCTAAATTTATTGTACTTTTACTAATTGAGTGCTAAATACTTTTATGTTTTTGTCTTATAGTCCATTTAGCCACTTTTGACTTGAAATAGATGACATAAATGTTGGCCGTCTTATGTGACATGGCTGACGTTGATGTTGACAACTTTTAAAATATATTTTTATTGTCTTTTTCTGTTTTTTTTTTTTTTTTTTTTTCCTTTTTCTCTCTTTCGTTGCTGTGCCTTGGTGATGGTCAATGGGCCTTTGTGATAGTCAGCGACTAGAGAAAGGCAACCATTGGCGAGGCTCAATCTTGCCAAGGTCAGCGAGGTCGGCCCTTGTTGGCATTCGATGAGGGCAAGCTTCGCCAAAAGTTAGCGAGGCCGACCCTCACTGGCCACTAGGGAGGCGACCTCACCATCCTTGGGTGAGGGTCACCCTTGCTTGAGGCTAGCAAGGGTGATCATCACCGATCATTGCCTTTGGCCGATCATTGGCCATTGCCAAGGCCTGTGCGACCGCGGAGAAAAATAAAAAGAAAAAAAGATAATAAGACATCAAAACTTCAAAAAATATTAATTTTTTTTAAAAATTATCCATATCGTGCTGATCATTCCGTCTATGTTAGCAATTTCTGGCCAACAACGGTTAGGTGGATTATATTAGCAAATTGTCAAAAGTTTTATAACTCAAATAGAAAATTTGAAAAGTTTAGAATTGAATTGATAAAAGTGTAATAAATTTTAAATTTTTTTGACAATTTTCCCCACATATGTTTAGTCTAGCAAGTAATAAGTTGCATCCCTCTATAAATGCTCATGAGCTTCACAACCATAGAGACACCACAAGTTCATTCATCTCTCTATCTACCACGGTTCATTTATCTGTCTTTCACCGACCAAACAAAAGAAAAATTCACCTGTCTCTCTCTCTCCGTCTCTCTCAATTCTTGCATTAACGAGTGAAAAGAAATGGAGAGCGAACGTTTGTCCTTGAAAATTCAGCCGCCGAAGTACGGAAAACTCATCACGATCCTTAGTATTGATGGCGGAGGAGTCCGAGGAATCATTCCAGGAGTCATTCTCGATTACCTCGAAGCCCAACTTCAGGTAATAACATGAACAGAGCACACAAACAAAGTGGAGGCAAGAGTTACATTCTTATGTAACGATGATTAGGGTTAGAGTCCTAGAAGATTTTGAGAAGGCTTTCTTTTTCTTTTCTTCTTCGTTTCTTCTTTCCTGTGTGGAAGGAAGGAAGCCATGCCAAACATTCTGCTCTTTCGCTCTGCACTTTCATCCAAATTTTGATTATGGTGTTCGATGGGTCATGCAACTCTCTGACTTACATATTTCCTTTTCATTTTTCACAACACGGGGCATCGCCGGTGTGCAAACCATCTCTTGATTAGATACTAATCCGGAATTTAATGAGTATTTTGAGTGAAGGAGCTGGATGGCGTAGGCGCGAGGCTTGCAGATTATTTCGATGTAATAGCGGGAACAAGCACCGGAGGTCTCATCACGGCCATGTTGTCTGCGCCTGACGCTGACAACCGTCCTCTCTTCGCCGCGAAAGACATAGTCCCATTTTACTTAGAGAATTGCCCTAAGATCTTCCCTCAAGGATGGTAATCGATTATTGACATGCCACTCGTGTTGCTAGTTTGAATGATCGAACTGATTTGAGTCTTTTTCGTTTCTTTTCTGCTTGCTCCCGCTACCTCTGTCAATACAAAAAAGTGGGTGCCTGGGTTCGGTCGTGAGCACGCTGAGATCTCTGACGGGACCAAAGTACAACGGAGTGTATCTTCACAAATTAATAAGGGAGTTACTTGGAACCACGAGGTTGCACGATAGCCTTACCGGCTTGGTTATCCCCACCTTCGATATCAAAAAGCTCGAACCAGTTTTATTTTCTTCATATGAGGTGAGTTTCCTGTATGTTTTTGGGACAGCGCGCGCTTTTATTTTGTGTACAAGTCATATGAGAAATGTTTTTCTCAAGAAAATTATCCAAAAAATCATCAACTTTTTAATTATGCCGATTGAGTTTAGTTGGCTAATTTTAGTCAGAAATCACTTATGTGAATGTCAATTGTCTTACGTGGTACGATGAACATTTTAATATTTTTTGAATTTTTTTAAATATTTTTTGTTTCTTCTCTCTCTCTCCTTTTTACCTTTTTTGGATTTAGGCCGGTGAGGACATCATGGTCTTCTCCTAGAGCCAATGAGTGTCACATTGCCCTCGTCATTTCTAGGCCAAGTGAGGGTTCCACAGTCCTAGCCGGCCCAGGATCATAAAAAGAAAAGAAAAACAAAATCCAAAAAAATTATAAAAAATAAGAAAAATATTAAAATATTATTAAAAAACATCTATGTCAACATTGGTTGTTCCACGTAAGATAGCCGGTGTGCACATCAATGATTTCTAGCCATAATTGGCCAAATAGAATTAATTGGCTACATGTGAAAATGTTTACTATTCCATTGCCACAGTTGAATAGTTTATGACTAACTTGACAAAAGTGTAATAGGTTTAAAACTTTTTGAGTAATTTTCCCTATTTTTCTCCCTCTCAAGGTGAAGAAGGTTGTAGCAAACTTCCTTCAACTAATCTTTTGATTGATGAGGGTTGAAAACATAAATGTCAACCATATTTATGTTGAGTTAAATTTGCATGTGGACGGTCGAATTGGAGATAACTTGTTTTTAATTAGGGCTAGAGGAAAATATACAACCCAACTCCTATTTATCTGATAAAAACTTTACGCAATTTCTTAATTTTTTTCATTGGGGTGACACATTAGTATTAGTGTGCATATGACCGATTGAGGGAGACATGATCCAATCACACGTTACTGGGACCATTGCGGATTGTTGAATTTGATCTATATCAATCCACTATTCCTATTGGAACTACACCGTGTGAGTACACGCTTGCCGTGAAATTATTCAAAAACCATTTTTTGAAACATGCCGTGTGAGTGCACGCATTCCGGCCTAGTCCAAAGCAAAAAAATTATAAAAAATCCAAAAAGTATTATTTAAAAATATTTATGTTAGCATCGGTCATCGCATTTAAGATGGCCTATGTCCGCATTAGTGATTTCTAGCAGATATTGATTGAATGGACTCAATTGATGACATGTGCAAAAATGTTTAAGATTCAATTGGTATAAAATGAAATGTTTTTGATTAAATTGGTAAAAGTGCAATAAGTTTATAATTTTTTGGGTAATTTTTCATTTTTTCTCCATCTCAAGACGAAGAAGGTTGTAGCAAACTTCCTTCAACTAATCTTTTGATTGATGAGCGTTGAAAACATAGATGTCAACCATATTTATGTTGAGTTAAATTTGCATGTGGATGGTCGAATTGGAGATAACTTGTTTTTAATTAGGGCTGGAGGAAAATATACAACCCAACTCCTATTTATCTGATAAAAACTTTACGAAATTTCATAATTTTTTTCATTGGGGTGACACATTAGTATTAGTGTGCATATGACCGATTGAGGGAGACATGATCCAATCACACGTTACTGGGACCATTGCGGATTGTTGAATTTGATCTATATCAATCCACTATTCCTACTGGAACTACACCGTGTGAGTACACGCTTGCCGTGAAATTATTCAAAAACCATTTTTTGAAACATGCCGTGTGAGTGCACGCATGCCGGCCTAGTCCAAAGCAAAAAAATTATAAAAAAATCTAAAAAGTATTATTTAAAAATATTCATGTTAGCATTGGTTATCGCATTTAAGATGGCCTATGTCCGCATTAGTGATTTCTAGCAGATATTGATTGAATGGACTCAATTGATGACATGTGCAAAAATGTTTAAGATTCAATTGGTATAAAATAAAAGGTTTTTGATTAAATTGGTAAAAGTGCAATAAATTTATAATTTTTTGGGTAATTTTTCCTTTTTTCTCCATCTCAAGATGAAGAAGGTTGTAGCAAACTTCCTTCAACTAATCTTTTGACTGGTAAGAGTTGCAAACATAGACGTCAACCATATTTGTGTTTGGTTAAATCTGTATATGGATGGGCCGAATTCGAGATAAATTGTTTTAATTAAGGATCTATGAAAATATATAACTCAACTCCTGTTTATCTGATAAAATCCTTTAAGCAATTTCATCATTTTTTTTTCATTGGAGCGACACATTAGTGTTAGTGTGTATATGACCGATCGAGGGAGACATGATCCAATCACACAGTACTTGGACCATCGCGAATTGTTGAATTTGATCTATATTAATCCCCTATTCATATTGGAAATACCCCATGTGAGTGCACGCATGCAGTGAAAATATTCAAATCATTATAGCCTTGTGTAGAAGTTTTGGAGGGTGAAAGGTCTCTGTGCAGCTTTTGACTTCCAATTGAAAAAAGGGATTACTGATAATGCCAGTTTGACAAAGACTATTATAATCAATTATATAGTTTTATGTAAGGTAAACAACGATACATATAAATATTAATCTATCCAAGATAATGTATCACATTTGACGTTTTCCATTGGATTTGTACCTCGTGTAGGTGTCGAAACATTCATTCTTGGACGCTCAACTATCGGACATATGCATCGGCACATCGGCCGCTCCGACTTACTTCCCCGCACATTATTTCACGACGGAAGAGACCCATGAATTTAATCTCATCGACGGTGGTATGGTCGCTAACAATCCGGTATGTATGATCGGTTAAGTGGTCAAGTGCGTGTTTGATTAGAATGTGGAAAATCTTAACGATGCTGAAGTAGAAAAATCCAATTAAATCAATCAATTTCTATCATAAAGTGATTGAGCGTAGAGATGAGAATCAATATTTTAATTCATAAAGCTTAAATACGCTCGTTTTTTTTTTTTTTGGGGTCAAAATATTATTTCATTCATTCTTCACCAAAAAAAAAAGGGAGGAGATAAATTAAAACACATTCTAGACAGCTAAGGTCCAAAGTAACAAGATGAATTATTAGAATGAGATTAAGAGTTATATTCTCAAAGAGCAAATCTGTAACTTCTTCAAATCAAAATCGATGATCGATTACCAAATCCGTCTTTAGTAATAAGCATACATCGAGATCTCCATACGTCACGCCTAGGTTTGGCGTCTGAGCAACATCACCATTTAGAGTAAAAAGGGTTGAATTAGCACAGATCTGACAATGAGAGCGACACCTTCACGAAACTCCTCCGATCTCCTTTGAAATGAACTTGAACACTGGACAAAACCTAAGAAAAGCAAAATCCTAAAAACATACACGCAAAAAACCCAAATATAGACTAGATTGGATATAAACCTCCCGAAAACGAGAGAGAAGCTTATAAATCTAGACTAGATCATTACATAATTATTTATTTTGTTCAATGTATTGGCATATTTTAACATCCCCTTTCTTCAGACATTGGTCGCCGTCAGTGAAGTGACCAAGCAGATCTTGAGGGAAGAAGCACATTTCTTCGACATCAAACCGCCCGTCGACTACACTCGATTGTTGGTGATCTCGCTCGGGACTGGCTCGGACACGTCGGAGCTCATGTTCAATGCCAAGAAGGCCTCGAAGTGGGGGTTGCTCTGCTGGTTGTACCAGGACGGCACGAGCCCTTTGATAGACATCTACTCTCAAGGGAGTTCCGATATTGTCGATTACCACAATTCCGTGGTCTTCAAGGCCTACCAGTCCGAGAAGAATTACCTCCGTATTAATGTAAGATCTTCGCTAAGTACTCCCTCTTGGTGTGGTCCCGAAATGTCTTCTTCTTGTGCCGGCTATAGGTGGAGAAAATCGTTTTCATGTAGGCCTGCTGTTCGGTGATTGACACTGACGCGGTTAAAAAGTAGAAACCATCAAGATTCTTATGGATTGCCCCTTTGGAAGATCTTAGCATCGATTAAGAAACACTTTTGCCGTTGACAGTGGATGGATAAAGACAAACCTACTAGATAGGTGACACCATATGAAAGTATAGATATGTAAGAAAAGTTAAAAGTGTCTAGTTAGTAGTTAGCATAAGGGATAATGACATAAATAGTTCCTAAATTTAGAGTCAATATGTAATGTGATTCTTGAATTTTTAATTTATTCAACATGTTCACTTAATTTTTATACATGTTCAACTTAATTCATGAACGACATGAAAATGTTTAATGTTGTCACTGAACTTTGAATTAATAGAAGGACAACATTGAACTTCTTCACATAGTTTACGGACTAAGTTGAGAAGCTATATTCAACAAATTAAAAGCTTAAGAACCAAATTACACTTTGAGTTATAGTCCAAGGATCATATTGAATAAATTAAAAGTTCAGATATCAATATGTCATTTTTCCTTATAGAGAAAAGGCTTCTCTCCACTCTCCTATTTTCTTCACCAAAAAAAAAAAAAAAAAAATTGTCATTTTCCATTTAGCGTAATGGATGAAGAGGGAAATGATCATCTTTGCCTTTCTCTTGTTATACTAGTGGGATCGTAGACTAACACAACTCCTCTCTCATGCATCACGATATGTTGGAATGGAAAAAGAAGAATAATGAGAGATGTGTATTTAGTTAAAATTTCAACTCAAAAACTTAAATTAATAGGTGGCAGGAGAATACATATATGAAGAACATAAAAATAATGATGGATGTATAAATTTCATATAGACATGTAGTATCACAAATTTTAACACTCCTTCTCATGTGCAAGTAGATTTAGGGATGACATGCGATTATGATACCATGTTAGGAAATCCAGCTCAAAAACCTAAACTAGTCAGTAGAAGAAGACCATATATATATATAAAGAATATGTAAAGTCCGTACACAAGCGACGTGGAATATCTCATAAATGTTGAAAACATGAAATGCAAACTATCCCAAACAACTTTGAATTCTTTTGTTGTGATTTCTATTAATCTACACTTGGTACCAACTCAAGCTACGAAAATTGAATGCATTGCTATAGGATGACAGTTTAAAGGGGACTTTATCTTCGGTGGACACATCCACGAAGGAGAACTTGGAAGGTCTGGTGAAAGTTGGCGAGAACTTGTTGAAGAAGCCGCTCTCGCGATGTGATCTCGACACTGGCCGCTACGAATCCATTCCAAATGCCGGCACCAACGAGGAAGCCCTCAAAAGGTAAAGCTTTTTTTGCGTAAATATTTCTCATACAATAAAGTCCTTAGGAAAATTGTTGCACTTTGAGATTTATTTTCTTCAATAAGCGTTGAAGTGGCTAATTAATTTTAGTATAAACTCTTCCAGGTTCGCTAAGCTACTCTCCGATGAGAAGAAACTCCGTGAGTCGAGATCTCCACGTGACGCACGTCGGGAATAGTTTGCTCAATCATGCTCTTGCTATATTAACTTGTGAAATGATGATATAAATCATCTGTTGTTGAATTGGAATAAGCATAGTCCTACGCGCTTGCGAATAAAGGGGCTACAGCATACACTGTTTCTGTGTGGATAGCTAGGCTAGGATTGAAACTCTTTTTGTGATGCACCCCTAATTAGGCATTTATAGGATGCGGTAGGTTGGAGGAAATTTCCTCTAATCACCCTATTGGTTGGCAATGGTCAAATTTAACCCATCAATCGGATGGATGGGTTCGAGAAAATTTCCTTCAATCGGGGTTGGAGGAAAACATTACAGGATTGCATCTCTCTCTCTCCCCCATCCTCTCTCCTTCCCCTGAAAGTAGCAAGTTATGAACCTCTATTACCCTAAATTGCGCACTTGTAACGAGAAAATACTTATCGTCTTTAAGTGATCGCCAATCTCTCTTTTTCATAAGTGATTATCTGTAAGGAAGCACCAGTCCAATGCATGGTAAATTGGTTAAAAATCCTTTCGCCACTTACATTCCAAATTCAAGCCAATCACAAGTACAAAAATACAATGTAAAGCTATTACTTTTAATGGCCCGTAAATATACTTTGGGAAAGCTGAATTGAACATCTAGTCTAAGAATTTTTTTTTTTTGTAATTTAATTTTTCAATCGGAAAAATCTACCTGATCAGTGAGGGTTTTTGGGTAATTTTTTAAGGTCAGACTCACTAGAATGCATACGCCCATTTCTTGTTTTCTCTTGTTACTTTTTGAATATTTTGTTCTGTTTAGGATTATTTTTAGATGTTGTCAGGTTTCCTATGATTAATAGTCTACTGAATGTTACGAAATATTGTTGTTAAACAATTTTGCTCCGTTGACACATAATTTTTAGTGAATGCGCCTTTAAAAGGTAAAAATCGAGATTAGGATTTCCAATTGTAATGGAGCCCATTTCTTGACCAAAAAAAAATGTCATTTTTCATTATTTTTCTTTTGTTTTGTCATTATAAATGATTTCCTATTTATTTCCAATAAAAACCCAAAAAGTCAAACAGTTGATTTCACTTTAGGTAAGGTAATTTTCAAAAGTTTCAAAGATTTGACACAAACATCAACTTTTTAGGAAAAATCAACTAAATGGCTGACTTTTGATAAAAAAAAATTGAAAAAATAAAAAATACATAAAAAGCTTCATTTTAGTGTCAATTTGACTTTAGTGTTGAAAAATTTTCGAAAATCGATTAAGAACCTTGTTTTCCAAATTTTTTGGTTTTAGATTCGAAATCAACCAAAAATAAAATCATTTTCATTCTTGTCATAATTAGATCTAGTTCCTTTTATGACATTTGCTCTAAGGATTATTTCTCATTCACTCGTTCACTCAATTTGGAGAACGGTCACGTCAAAAGGCGAATTGCCATTTTTAGCCTTGATTAGGAGGTTCGATCCAATTCTTCATGAGTTGCGAATAGTTACTTTTATTCTACTCAATTTCTTGAGATAAATCCAAATCCAGGGTGCATTTTGAGAATTTCACATGAAAACTTTCCAACTTGCGGAATCTCACTTTCTTGAATATAGGAAAATCGAGATAATAAGCTTCAATTAAGGAAATTCAAGTTGGCCCATTTGAGACTAAAGTTTAATTTCGTGAATCAATGTTCAATTTTGATATTAGACCTTGATTCATTTTTTGGCATAAGAGTCATGACATTAATTCAAGGTCAATTTGGATGCAATAGGTTATCCTAAGCATGTGCAATTAGTCGAATAGGTGTATCACAATATTAATTGAATTCAATTTCAATTAACTTGTGATTTCAAGTGAGGAATTGCAAAATTGTCCATTTTAGCTTATAATGTTCAATTGTGTGTACCCATGGTATAGGTCCACTATTTTTTCACAATAATCAAGCAATTAGGTTAATATAAAAGAATGGATAGCATTTACATGGTTCAATTGGCCTAATCCCATTAGAAATTGCACCGTTTCTCCTCAAATTAGGTGAGTTTTCTTTTCAATCTAGTCCTCGAGGGATCTGATTGCACAAAACTTCCAAGCTTAAGAATTGCTTGGGCTAGAACCGGTCAAGAACCAATTGAACAGGTGAATTAGTCTGAACGGTTTGATTGGCCGCTGGTGAGATAGGTCGGTTTGGATCCTTGTCAGTTGGTTCTTGATCATCGGCAACTGCCCGTCGACTCCTTGTCATGTGGATTTCATCTTCACGTCCTTACATTTTACAAATTTTGCGAAGTTACCCCTAGATTTTGTGAATTTGCAAAATCACCCTTAATTAGGCCCTTATCACAATTTGTGTTTTAATTCCTTATTTGCAAATCAAAATGATCCAATCGATCACAGGACCTTTTATAAGTAGGATTACTCCTTAATGAGCTTAATTTGGTCACTAGATCAAATTTCAACCGTCGGATTGAACCGACGATTGAGATTTGACATTAAATCAACTGTATATAAGGTTTTTCCCTCCAAAACCTTAGGGGGCTAATTTGTGAAATTTAGAGATCAAAGTTACAGAAAATGCTTTGAAATTCTCTCTATTTTCCTCACTTTTCCTGCCCAAACTTCCTCTCTGCACCCACTCACCCTCCGTCAGTCCACCACCGCACACCGGCCAGCTTGCTGTCGCTGATCCCCCCTCAACGGCCATCCTCACTTGCTTCCTGACATGCTAGTGTCCAACAATCCCTTCGACGGCCTTTGCATCCTCCCGTCTAAGCTTGAGCTTTGTTCAAGATCATCATCGGCGATCGAGTCGGTGATTCGAGTTGATTTGCTTCTCGGTTGGGCCGGGCAGTCCAGCGGTCCCCTGAAGCACATCGATCACCTTCCTTTGCCCATCCTCGAAGTCCTGATGGTTGACGCCTAGCCGAACAACTACCGAAGGACTTCCAACGGCTTGATCTTCACCGACGTTCCAAAATCAATCCATTTTGGACCGGTTCTGTCTAGGCTAGATCGGTGGTCCGACCATTGATCTGACCTCCTGGTGAGTCCACGAGGTTGGTTCGGTGTCCTTGAAGTTCAAGTTGTGTTCTTGCGGTTCGAGTTTTGTCCAATTGTGTTAGATTTCAACAAAATCGTAAAAGGTAACCCCTTGAATAATGAATCCGATGAAGCGAGATCGAACTAGCCAGTCAGGGCTAGGATTCGACCCTAGGATTATGATTTAAGCTTAGATATGAGGTCCATGATATTAAATGATGATTTGTGATTAGTTGATGATGATTGATGATGAATAATGAAGAACTTGAATTTGAACTTGTTTGATCTAATAATGCCTTTGGTCTCGAGTTGACATGGGACCTACCTGGTCGTGAAAGGTTCACCTCGAAGGGTCATCCCCATATCTTATCTATTGATAAAGGAAATGGCAAAGGTAAATTTTCATTGCCCTGTCTACTTTGCAAATTTAAATTAATGATGATAGCTTCTGCATAAAAGTATTTTTTTTTTCATGGTGGCCACTATGGTATCTATTACGTGCATGACTTGAGCTTAAACGTGTAAGACATTAGTGAGAATCAAGTTAATCCATAATATTTCGAGTTTTAGCAGGTTGAGCTAAATAGTGATAGCAAGCCTCGATTATGCTCGATTGACAATCTTAGTATCAATATTTTAAGGAGAGTCTAGGCAGATTATTGTCTGAGTTCAACTTGATTATTGCCTTAGGACTGTTGAAGCAAAAGAGATCATTGGCAGGTGTGATCAAAACATGCTCGGAAAAGGCTCGCCTTGAAAACATTGTAGGCCAAATGGTCATACTGGGTGGCAGAGCTTCAATTACGCCTAAATGCCCAACCATTCCAAACAATCAAACAAAAAGTTTAAAAAATAATTAATAGCACTTTTCTGAAAATAGTTGAGCAACATCGAAGATTGGGTGGAAGGGTGATTATATTGTCACGCCTCAATCCTCGAGCGCGTGCTCATCCCTTGATGGTCAATAAAAAAAAATTACGACGTCCCAAGATGCGTCGCCGACCCATTCATTTTATTGCGCAAGCGGAAACGAATAAATAATACCCCTGACAACAACCAATGTGGGATAGAAAAACAGGAAACATATTCACAACCAAAACACTTTTATAAACACCTCAGTTTATATACAACACTAGTCTATAGTCAAGAGTCTACAAAAGACCAGCTCTCAAAAGAAGCTGTCCTAAGACCTATTAGTTGGACACATTCGCCGATCCTTCGATCTCCACAGGCTTCAGGGGCGTCAGGTTCTCCATTGCACCATCGGGAGGGTTAGCTACTGTGACAACCAGGATCTCATATACCTTGATTTCATTCAAATATTTGTTTATACTTCATGAATTATATAAAATAAATAAATAGATTTCAAATCAAGCGAGGACATGAGAAACTGAGCTACTCGGCTCTATTTGTTATAAACTTGGTTCCTTCATTTACACGTGGGGAAGATGAGAATGAGAGGGGAATTTCTACAAAAAACACCATGTACTACAAACACTAACTATTCCGCCTCTCATTTGTTATGTACATGTTGTTAAACAACTAAAACCAAAAATCCTCCCACACGTTCGACACCTCTCTACACCTCCTACTCCGCAGGATCACCACCCTGCCCCGGCCCATCATCATACAGCTGCAAGGGTCCCACCAACCGTCCATCAACCCGAGCGTAAAGGGCCACGAAGACCATGTAAGCCGGTCCCGTAGGCGCCCCTGTGTCTATTGTCAAACACGAGGTGCATTTGACAAATACAACTCCGGGAAGTGGTGGTCCCTGGAAGTCCTCTTGCCGCCAAACAAAGTCGGCGGGGGAGCCGTAGAGGATGGTCGTCATGGCAGCGAGGCGGGGTAGGCGGTGCGGTCGACATCTTCTACTCGAAGAGACAACAAATTAACAAGTGTGAGTTTTTAAAATAAAAACTCAGCAAGTGGGCGGTTAGTCCTAAATTGGATTGGCCAAAAACAGTGCAAATAAGTAAACAAAACATCAAGTTATTGAATCCACAGAAACTCAGCTACAACCATCACCCAGGGGGAGACGACACTCCACCCCGAACCCCTCGCACCCAACCTGGCATCACGAGGTCCCCTGAGAAGCTATTCAGCCTTTCTCAGACCTCTGGAGAGAATACTACTATTCTTCATCACCCCTCTCCAGGCATCCCGACACCCGGGGTCTCACATTGGCTCACTAGCCAATCATACATTCATAGTTCCTCCTTGTTGCAGCGTCAGCAACTTCAATGCACAACAGCTCTCGCTTTTCTAAAGTCAAGTATAAGTCCTAGACTTAAACAAACTTGGGTATCACAAACTATCTCATTAAATTCCTAATTAACCAATGTCTTATTGAGATCAAAATCACCACATCAAACAATATGTCATACGCAACACCATCAAAAACCATAACCTGGAATCCATTCACCTTCCCATGAATTTCAACAAACTCAGAATATGGGCAACCTCAACCAGAATGCATACTTTCAGGAATTAATTTGAAAATCATATGAAATGGGCTTGAAAGATCCCAAAATTTTAGTATATCATAAATAAGACATTAATAAACATTTTCCATGGAGGATGCTGAACCTAATTATTTCTGTACAGAGAGCAGTAAATCACTCAACTAAGACTCACAACCTGAACTGTTTTCCAGTATGAGTGTGCACAATTAAGAGTATGTTTCAGTACCTAAAACTTCACCAAATTCTACGAAATTTTTATATGTCATACATGAGGATGTCGGCTACAACTTTCATGAAGAAATCGTGACCAGAATCAAGCTAGAAATTTCTATAGAAAATTCGCAAGGTTACAGAGTCACATGTACTGCAGTTCTGTACAGCATACACCCGCTTGAAAGTTATGTCCACACATTGACTATTTAACCTCAGAAAAATCCACGAAAAATATATGTCATAGTTTAAGGTATCTTGCACAACTTTCCTAAAAGAAGTTTCACCCAAATCTCGACACAACAAGCCACACAAAATTGACAGACCAGCAAGATCAAGAGTTCTCAGTTCTGGAAAACAGCAGCAAAACCCAAAACATGCATTCCAGTTTCCAAATCTTGGACTTAAACAGCAATCTCAGTCCATAAATCACACATGCCGAGCTACAATGAGTTTATCTGAACACCCTCAACTCCAAAAACAGCACTACACTCAACATCCAGACAGTAACGAACCATACGTTCCCCAACCCAGCTCTGGACAGAGCTTTTTGCGCCCAATTTCTGCCCTAAATCACAATACCGAGTCCGAAATCGACTCGCACAGCAGGGCAAGGCTAATCCATGAACCCAAGACCTTATTAGTAGCCCAACTTGCCTGGATTTTCTTCACCAACAGAAGGAAGAGAAAGCGTCGGGCGAGTTGGCTTCGCGGTTGGCGGTAGAAGCTCCGAACGGAATCGAACAGCGACGATTCTCGGTACCGGATGGAGGCGTCGGTCGTGAGGGCTGGGACGGGTTGGCTCGGTAGAGAAGAACAGAGACGAGAGGAAAAAGAAGGAGATGGGTTTCCGGTAGAGAAAACGCGAATGGGTTTGTTCGTTTTTGAGAGAGAGAGAGAGAGAGAAAATAAAAGAGATGCGTGTAATTCCCCCCTCTTTCCTTCAACACACCTGGATGCTACGTGGGTAAAGCAAAGCAAGCGGTGCAAATCTTCTTTTCTGTTTTTTTTTTTTTTTTTTTTTTTTTTTTTTTAACACATGGGGGAGAAGTGGTGGGATTTTACTGTTACTCTACGGATGAAAATCTTTCAACAAAATATTCCTTTTTGAGTTTTGATTTATTTTTCTAGGTTATTACTATTTTATTCATTATTTACATATATACATATACATAAACATATACATGTATATATATATAAAGTCTTTAATACACTTAATCTACTAATGTAATTTTTGGGGCGTCACAGCTACACTCTCACCTAGAGCGGCATCAACTACCACAAAGGGAATCTCATAACCCTGGAGGGGACCCACCTTGAATTTATTGAGTCCATAGCAAAACCACGCTCTGAATCGATGAGATACCCTTTGAGGTAGGCCCTCATCGACCCATACGATGGTTACCACGAGTTCATAGACATAGTGACCCCGGGAACAGGGTAATCAAAACTCCACTCGATAACCCTCATGGGCCGACCAAAACGTTTCGGAGGAACCGCCATCTAAGGACTTGAAAATATTAAAGCCCACGACAGAGTGAGATAATGTTTCAGCAAGTTCACCCCCTAAATTCCGATTAGGAAGGAAATACGCCTAGTCATACAACTATACAACCACACAATCACAGAGACTTACCTCGTCTCAGCTTCTCCCTACAGGTCAACACAGTTCAAATACATAACCATATGCAGGAATCACACTCAACCAATTGGAATGCCACCACTTTCATCTCAATAAGCACAAGAGTCCCAATTATAGGGCCAAATTGTTATGACACGTCCCATATTGTTCTATACAATTTTGTCCCATAATCTGGCATGTCAATTTCACTCAGCATGTGTTCGAATTTTTAATCATGGCCACACACGGGCACGGCTTATTCGACGTTCGGCGGTTTTCTGGCATAACCAGGCATTACCTCACCCCATTGAGCGCAGCACGGTATTCCACATAGGAGCATCGGTCCAGCCTCTACTGCGACCGACATCATCCCATATAGGGGCACGTCCACCCGACTCATTTCGGGGACAGGTTCTCTTAACCAACACACGACCATTCAATCTCGGCCTAGGACACTGTGCATTGTACTCAAATGCCTTAATTAAAATAGTGAACCTGGTGTCGCGACCTAAATTTTCAGGGCAATCCTAAAGTTTAGGTTAATGGATTACTAAGTCCGAAGACTTGGCACGGACCCTCCCAAGTCCTACCAATCGCGACTTGATATGAATTAATTCATTTAGACATGCAATTTCAATTTGGAGCCGCCACTAACCAATTAGGGCTGGTTAGAAACCCAAGTAAAGTATGGGAGAATACTTTACTATTGCGAACTAGAGATTCAATAGGTCCGGGGACATGGTTACGCTAGATTAGTCTAACGCCCTTTCGGTACCTTTTATTTTAATTTTAAAAATATTTTGCAGGCAAAGTCAATTAATTTAAACCTAAGCTACTAGTATGCAAATGGTGGTCATGCGGATACACAATCAATAAAATAACATTCAATAAAAAAAGTAAATAAAAATGCATGCCCTAAACATGATTTCTAAATGACATGACATCTAATTTTTCTTTTTCTTTTTTGTTAAAAAAAATGTTAATTATATGCAATCCTAATCTAACTTAATATGCATGAATTTTACTTTAATGATATGTGAGATGCAATTCATGTGGCATAACTTAAACTATCACTATATGTATGCAATTTAATTTATATAATCTTAAATATGCATGTGTTTCATGGCATGGGATGAATGACAATAATGATTCTATATGCATGTTCTTTTTGTGATTTTTTAATAATTTTTTTATTACTACACATATGCAACGTATATTAAACAATGACGATATGAAATTGGATTAATTATGAACTAACCTATTAATTAACCGAGTAAAAGACTTTTGTGTTTTCTTTTTTTATTTGAAATGACCTAGTAATTTTTATTAAAAAGAAATTAACGTAATGATACAATATTAATTTTTTTGGCATTTTATATATATATATATTAAAAAAACTACATAATGAGAATGTTAAGACATTAACTTATGACCCACTAATTAAAACGCAATATGTAATGTGCACATTATGAAATCTATATAATCTAAATAACAGTTTTTTTGTTTTGGTTTTATTAAAGGAAAATCATCCTAATTCTACATGAATCTTAGAAAAAACATAGAATGCGAAGTTTTAAATATGAAATGCATATGGACCTAAATATCTAAATGCATGTTATGTGATAATCAAATAATAATAACACGCTAAAATAAAAATCCATCCATGTAAATCAATGACATTTGAATATGAATCAATGATGCAAAGTAATTCATGAATTTCGCCATAAAAAGTCGAAATAATCAAAAATCTAACCCGACGTCTCGCGGGTCAAAATTTTTGATTATCATAACTTAATATGATAAATTTCCTAATGATAAAAATAAATCAAAGCAAATCAATGTTAGAATAAAAAAACTAAGTAAATAATAATAAAAAAAATATGAAACCAAATACCTAAAAATTTACCTAGTCTAACTCACGGTACTTGAAGAAATGGCGATGACGGAGTAATGGTTGAACCGAGATGGTGGCTCGCCAAGGATGAAGGGTCCGATGACCGGAGCTAGGGACGAGCGAGCAGAGGGCCACTCGGAGACGTGGTGCCTTCGCGGGTCGGTGTGACGGCGCGGCGCTCGCTGGGCTTCGAGGATTGGAGCAGAGGCGCGGTGCAGCAAGGCAGTGACTTCGTCGGAGGAGAGTTCGGTGACCAGTCTTGACGTCGTTCGGGCGTACGGTGGCTCGACGACCCGCGGGTGGAGGTGCAGCAAGGCGAGCTCGCAGGTTGCAGCAGCAGCGGTCGTCGGGGAGCTCGGAACAGGCGCGGTGCAGGCGGTGGGTTATAGATCTGGCTCGGGTACAGTCTTCGGCGGAGCTTCGGCAGAGGAGCAGCGTTGGGTCGATCAGAGGTACTGAGGCGAACGGAGTTCCGGCGACGGACGGGGCAGCAATGGCGCGACGATGGTGCGGCAACGAGCTACTGTAGGCGTTGAGGACGATGGCATGGGTCGGCAGGTGAACTTGCTGGGTTGTGGGCACTGCAAGCGTGGTGGCGTGGGGGTTCGCGGAGAAGACCCACGAAGAAGATCAACAGTGCATAACTTTTTCCTTTTTTTTTTGTTTTTTCTCGCTCCCTCACTCTCTGCCAAACACCCCCTCTCTCTCCCACTGTACTTTTTCTCTTTTCCTTGCTCTCACGTCAACTCCTCTCTCTCACTTTTTCACTTTTTCCACTTTTTCTCCCCTGACACTCTCTCACCTCTCTCTTTCCCTACGAAACTCTCTGCCCCTTCTCCTCTGTTTTCTCTTTTTCACTTTTCAATTTTTTTGACGGAAAGAAGCCCCCTGAAAGGTAAAGAGGAACCCCCTATTTATAAAGCGGAAATTCGAGTTTGTTTCGCCGGTGGAGATTTTAGCTCAACCTTTCGCCGGTGGAGATTCTCGCTCAACCTCTCAACAAAGAAACGGCTCCAAAATCCTGCCGTTGACTTATTTTGAATTCAAAATTTTTTTCAAAATTTTTCTCTAACCTATTTTCCTTCTACAACCAAATGCTATATTATTACTTTCTAAAATATAAATTGAATTTTAAAATAGGTGTCAACACCTGGCCTATTTTATTCGTATTAAAAATACACGGTAAAATAATCATGTGTGAGTACATGGTCAATTTAAACCAGAAAAACTAATGCTCTTCCTTTTAAAATCACACGATTTGATATACTCTTTAAAATCATTTTCGGTGTTAAAACCTGACACTCGGGATTTTCTAATTAAATATTGAAATTTCACAATTTTGGAATAAATAACCAAAATTCCAATCACCACACAATTTGCACAAATTAACACTCAATTAAATAAACCAAGTACAACATTGCAATCAGCACAAAATTCTGATCACCGACTATCTTAGTATAATTTTTGGAAAATATTAAATAATTAAATAAATACCAAAATTAATTAAATAATTTTGTAATCAGGTAGAATCACTTACACACTAATTACATACCTCTGTCGAATCGACCTATCTCCGGTCTCTGATCGATTTTGACGGTGCCGTAGTGACCCTTGCAGATTAGCACGGTTGAGCAGTCAATTTCTAGTTGAATTCTCAAGTTTATTGCATTAAAATCCCTTAATGGCTTCACCAGATAATCTAGTTATCTCGTGAGTGATCAACTCAGAGAATAGAACTATAGGCGCGTCGATGAAAAGCCCAATTTATTAAATTGAAAACAGAATCCTGAAAATCAGGATGTCACACGTATTGCTTTCCCTTGCCTGCATTTTATATTAGACACAACCTCAGCCAATTGGACACGACAGATCAAAAGTTATGTATGTGCCCTGGTTAGATAGCCCAGATGCATCACTTGGTCTATGATCATGTCTATGGTTTACTCTTTTTAATAAGAAGCATGCACTTTCAGTAATGCTTTCGGAATATTTTTAGCTCATATGTTCCTGTACTGGTGAATTTTTTCAATTGCTCATAGATCTATGTGGCGTCCAGGAATTGTGATGACCCTCGGATATGCGACGGTCCGAAATTAAGTGACGAAAGTATCATCGGATTATGACATTGGTGTTATATATATGAACCTTGATTCATATTATTGTTGGACCAATGCACTTCAATCAGCGATGGTCTAATTGTCGAGTAAATTATGGTCTTGTCGGGAAACTTACATAAGTTAAATAAGGCCAACTTCGACCGTATATTTTGCCGACCTCACGAAAATAACGACACGTCGCGGATTGACGAATTTGTTATTGGACTTCATCATCGACACCGATGATTGGATCTTGTTGTACCAACATCATATTCGGCGCTACTTTGGGCCCCGCCGATGTATGTACATGTTTCTTTCGGTGATGCCACACGACTATATTGTTTGAGTGTATATGGAATAAGGGAGGAATTTAGATTTTTATCAATTGAATTTCTGAGAATCGAGGAAACGGAATTCGACCATACGAATTCACGTCCATGCGCGACCATACATTCACGTAAGAATCCTCCCATGTCCATTGACCTACCATGCACGGTCATGTGACCAATCTCATCCTTACGGTCACAAAGTTTTTGTCTTAGAGCAATGAAGAAAATTAGTCATCATGCAACACTTTGAGCCCGTCGAATGAGGAGTGGAATTCACCGGTCAACAATTGAGGAAAATAGTTGACCAAGGGGCTCTCACCATTGGACACATCACAGCATGCAGAAGGAGAGGTGGCTATCGAAGCTTTTTGGGGATGGCCACGTCTTCAACAGCTGTCCGCTCCTCCTGCAGCCACCAAAGAGATTAACATGCAGTTGACAAATTAGTCAACTAATGTGTGGAATTGTTGACCGAGGTTTGGCTAGTGACGTCCACGTAGCTTGATGTGGCGCTGCCAACGGATGCCAAGGGGGTCTTAAATGGAGGACACGCCTCCCCCACCTGTCCATTTCTGCTGCATCCACCGAAACCCCTACATGCAAGAAATCATCATTAGCTTAATTGATATTTAGCGGGAACAAAATAAGGCTCGATTTTGAGAGAAGAAAGGGATTAACTGAGCAGATTTGTGCAGCGAAGGGAGAGGGAAGAGACTGCCTCTCTGTTCGTGCGCTGCCGATGCTGCTTGAGTTCACCGTCGCCAAGTCGCATCCGTGACCCCGAGTTCTCTATTTTGCTTGCTATGGTCGCATAGGACTTAAGGCAAGTAGAAGCTCATCAATCTATGTGATGTAGTGCTGTTGCTGTCTAGTGTAGTGCAATAGACTTGAAGAAGGGTTGAGATGAAAACTGAATGTCAATCTGTGGAGGATTGAATGTGAAGTTGTTGTGCTGTGTTGGATTGAACTTGATGAGTACTAGGTTGAGTTAGACATCTAGATATAGTCATATGAATGTGAAAACATAAAGATAGAAGTGTACCTATTGAAAATAGTAAGCTGCTTCATAGAGAATGGTTTGACCTTCGATGATTATGTGAATTTTCTGTAATTTTCTAGATAGAATTAGACTTCGAACCCTTAATGAAAGTTGTAGGATACATCCTTAGAAATAATATATCAAAGTTTGAGAATAAATGGATAAGGTTTGGTCGATGAAACGATTTTTCTATGGTAATGTTAAATCTGTAAGCTATTATAAAGCGTTAGTAAGGAATATCGAAATTACTGCTCTTCATATACAATAAATCTGACTTAGTGTTCCTCATAAAACATTTTCCTTTAGGTCTTGTTTATAACATATCCAAATTTCAGAATTTTCTGAGTTCATTTAGGGGTTATTCTGAAACTTTCATTAAAACTGTACATTCTGGTTTTTAAGCTGTTTTACTCCAACTTTGCTCAACTGATTTCAAGGGTGAATGCATCTTGAGTGGTTATGTGACATGATGATACTAGCATTGGCATATCATGCAATATTGAGATGTGATGAGATTCAAGAGACATTTTTTCATTGCATTGAAAAGTGTTTTTCTAAAATTAAGATGTAAATTGTTGCCGTTGGACCCTTGGGTCAACAATGCCTCGGGGGTCGGGATGCCCAGAGGTTCGAATGAGTTGATGCCCTTTGGATGCCTGGTTGTATTTTGAATACATGCCCAGAGGTTTTTCCTTAGGAGTTTCAGGATGCCCGGTGGTATGCTTGTCGATACGTAATTCCGAATGGCCAAGGTAACCATTTTCATGGGAGGCCCTCGAGATTCCTAGTGATGCCAAGTGGGGTACAAGATGCTTAGAGGCGTGATTCGCTCCAAATGCCTGGTTGTATTTTGAATACATGCCCGGAGGCTTCCGCGACGCCAGGGTTGGGTGCGGAATCCCATAGGGATGCAAACATTGGTCCTCTGGGGGGATGAAACCTTTTGAATGATAAAACGGATGATTATATTAAGTGTGAGTGTGATATGGTTATGTAACTAAATTGTATGGCATGGAATGGGACGTGTCATTACAGTTTGGCCCTATGATCGGGACTGGTGTAACTGGACATGATGCATCTGAATCTTTTGAAATTGCATTCGCCATTGCATTAAAAGATTTCATCATTTTGATGTAAATTGATCCATCGACTACCTGATTTTGTCTATCCTACATGAGTCTAGATATTGATGATACTGCTTGATATAGCTTGATGAATCTTTTACTGCTGAGTGGTTGTACTCACCCCGTTTGGAGACTAATATTTCAGACTAGATAAGATGCCTCTACTGTCACTGCTACCAGCAAATGGACCGAATGGTTGGATATGACCGCGAGGAGGAGGACAGCAAAGGAAGGAACTTTTGGACTCCGACACTGATCGATGGACTTTAAGTATACAACTGTTGCAAAAGATGTCGGTCATCTTTTGAAGTATAGCCGAGTATAGAAGACTACGACGTTTTGATGTACCGACTAATGATGTCCATCTAGTTATGTAAATAAAAGTGTTCAGCTTTAACTTATAAAATGTTTAGTAGGTGTGCATCGTTTTAAATTGATGAAAGGGGAGTTGATGGATGTGCTTCCGCCATATTTCTACATAGGGACCTATGGAAAAGATATAAACCCCTAAGACTTATAGACTTATTATAACTCTTTGATATCAGAGTAATTGACTTTTAAGACAAAGTGAAAGGAAGGTATCTGTGGCGACCCTAACGAATTGGGGGCCGTCGGGGGGTGCCACATCTAAGTGATATAATCACCGGATTTGCCTTGATTTGCAAAATCGTGTTCTTATATGTGACTTGGTGTTTTGGCTAAAACAAGGTGGTGAATGACATTTGCTAGCCTCAAGCCCTTCTAAATGTGTAATCTAGACTCATCAAGCTTTGATTTGATAGGTTGTACGTTCTAAACGGACATTGTTTGATACCTGAATAACACCTCTGAAGCTCATTGATTCTACTGTGATCTATGCTTTGATTTGCTATTTTGACTTGCTGTGAATTGCTATTTTGCCATTTTTATACTGATTTTTGTGTTTGGATTTTAGAAGTGCTTCCTTCATGGAAATTGCATGAAATTATCTTAGTTATATCATAAGTACACTAATTGTGCCATAAGTTGTGTACGGCGCTCACTTTGGTGCCAAAATTTTCCGTCGGATCACTGAAGTGCCAAATCGGAGGAAAAACGCTCACTTTGGTGCCACTGGCGAAAGATTCCGGCCAAAATGATTTTTTTTTTTTTAAATCGATAGGCCTTTAAATGACATCGTTTTCGGTCCTCCTTAAGAAAACGACGTCGTTTTGCCATCGTACATGGATGGCTTCATGGAAACGACACCGTTTAGCTCACATGGGGAAAAATTAGGGTTTCCGCCGCTCGGCCACCATTGTTTGCCCACCGTCGCTCGGCCACCGTTGCTACTCGGCCACCGTCGCTGCTCGGCCACCATCGCTCAGCCACCATTGCAGTTGCTCGACTAGGTGAGCGAGGAGAGACTGAAATTGTTGCAGGAAAAATCGAAGGTGAGGGCTGAGGAGGAGGAGGAAGAAGATGGGTCGAAGGGGCTGCTGGTGCGCCGCATTCTTGGTGTCGTTGTTGGTATCCGCCGATCTTGTTCTGGTGCCATGCCAGTGCCGTTGCTGGTGTGGGTCTTCGAGGAAGAAGAAGACACGAAGACGAGCCTTCCCTCTCTCTCAATTTGGGGATTAGGGTTTCAAAGTTGGGGGAAAGATGCCAAATGGCGTCGTTTTGGTGTTTGGATGCTGACTCAACTCTCCGACGAGCCACGTCGGCGTCAAAAATTAATAAAAAAAGGCCACGTCGGATTTCCGGCCAATTTCGTCGGCGTTGGCACCAAAGTGAGCGTTTTTCAAATTTTTTGGCACTTAAGTGATCCAACGGAAACTTTTGGCACCAAAGTGAGCGCCGTACACAACTTATGGCACCATTAATGTACTTATCCCTCAAATGACTTTTGCGCATCATTTGAACCTCAATAATCTTTGGTTTGTTTACCTTTCTTAAATGCTCGTGATTGTGTTTGGCACTTGTTGACTGAATAAGTGATCCAGTGTTAGCTCATTGAAATTGTTTGATTAATTGAGAACCAAGGCTCGAGGGTATGCCTGCATGTTTATTTTCTGCTATGCATGTGCTTTTCTAGATGGATGCATAGGTGTGATGCATGATTCTGTGGGATATCATTGGGATACATTTAGAACTTGTCTTAAGGGCTTATAAGCGTTGATTGTCATGCAAGAATACAAATGGAACCAATGGTTGTCAGCCATAAAAATGAATTGGGGTAGACTTCCTAGAGGGATTGTCGCATGAATTGCAAATGCCAACCACAAGGCTAATTTTGTTTAAATTGTGTATATTATCTTCATTCCAAGATTGTTCTTGATTGTCTTGTATTTGTTTTTTTTTTCTTTAAATGATTGTTTCTTTCTTATTGTATGTACCTACTCCTAATTTTAGATTACGATTAGAATAGGTCCTTGGAGGTGGAGGTCCTTTGAGACATGAAGACGATGGACGGTCGATGTCCAATCTGACCCTATTTTGTATTCATTTGTCCCCGATATATGTTTTGGGTCATTTCGTGTTGTATAAGCGCTCGACGAGTTGTGGATTTATTTCTTCCATTTGATTTTCATTCATTTTTTAGGATTGCATGTTAGATTTACCGCTTTCCCTAAACTGTTCACTCGAGTGTTCATTTATCTCCTTGTCTTTAAATTTCAATTGTTTGCCTCGTTTTCTCCTTTATAGAAATAGAATTGCATAAAATCAACCATCCACGCATGATCACTTAGGGTGCGCATGACAAAATTTCTGGAACAAAAATCAATTTCTAGCAAGAAATTGATTTCTCAATTTCTATTCCCTGGACAAGTTTCTGAGCAAAGAAACCCGTTTGATAACGACTCAAAATTTTTATTTATGGAACAGAAATTCATTTGATAATATAATAAAATTTCCATTTCTAGGAATAGAAATTGATTACATAACAACATAGGAAATCCTCAAATATAAAATAATAGTAATACATTATAAAAGTTGAAAAAACAATTTCATGGAATTTCTGGCATATTATGGTCTCTTGCTATTTTATTGGCAATACTTTTCTTAAGCATATTCATTTGATTTCCCTCCTCGGTCACTGTATCGTTTGCAAGCTCATATTGTGTAGGTTCAGACAAGTACTGTGGATCTCCATATATGGAAAAGTTCTTATCCATATTGTCCTGATCATGGATGTAATTATGGAGGGCACAGCATGTAATTACAATATGTGCTTGCTTTCGAATTGCAAATGAGGGCATGTGCCTCAAAATGAAAAAAAAAACGATTCTTTAATGCCCCAAATGATCTTTTAATGACATTCCTTAGAGAATAATGCCTATAGTTGAACAATTCTCTTGCAATTGTTGGTCGTCTTGCTATACCCCTATAATCATTTAAACAATACCGTTCACCTTTAAAAGGAGTTAAAAATCCCGGAATTGTTGCATAACCATAATCCACCACATAGTATTTGTCTACAACAAGGTATTCATACATTGGTCATAATTTGTAACTATAAATATGATCGTAAAGAAAATTACTCCTTAAAGGACAAGCAAATACCTAGTGGCGGCCAAGGAAATTCCAAGCGAGGAGTCTCCAGTGCTGTTGAAAGCACTTGACAATCGTTGGCAGAGTTTTCCCAACCAGCATATACAAAAGTAAATTTCATATTAAATGAGCAAACACACATCACATTCTGAGTGTTGATGCCTCTCCTACCTATAAATGGGATTTGCTTCGACACAGGTACAGAAGCATGAAAATGGGTGCCATCAATAGCGCCTATACATCCCTGTCATTTTATCAAAGACTAGTATTAGACAAGATTGTCAACAAAATTAAAGTGATGGTGTAAGGGAATATATGAGAATTCTATCTTGAAGTAATGTTTATGGTTAGGACCCATAATAATCTCTTGTGCAACAACATCAAAGGAATGTGGTATGATAACCTCTTTTGCCAATTTGAAAACTGCTTGCAATACTTTAGTAAAGAATTTGCTGATAGTTTGTCCCGAACGTTGGAATCTCTCACATAAATCTCTATTTGAGTTCTTGTGACAAACATAGATAAGAAAATCCCGATTTGTTAATTTACCCAATATATCGGCTATCTTCCAACCAACCTTTTTCCTCCATTAGATTATAAAGGTTGAAAAAGACATGTCTCTCCATTCTAAAAGCTTCATATACGCTATCGGAATTCCCATAAAGAACCTCTTTTATCCAGTGTGGTCATGATAATAAGCTATCCTTAATAGGTTCTCTTCTGTGCATGGACATATCCACTGTAACAGTGGCCAACCATGCTATCAATATATTAAGACCAAAATTGTCAAAATCCTGCTCAATTGATTCAACTGATACTACTTGACAATTATACATGCTACTTTCACCCTCATCCATATTACCTATATCATTACACAAAATAAGAACATAAACCCATTGGATAAGGACTCAATAGTAATAAACAATAGCAATAATGTCATCATAAGTGCAACTTAAAAAAAAAAAAAAAACAAAGTCTCAAATACATAAGTCATAGAATGAAATTAAGCCAAATATAAATCTATAGCATGTTTCTTAACAACTACTTAAAGGGACTCAAGAAGTCGACGTCTCATTTAAGGTAGAGAGATGATGAAAGCCTCTCTCCAAGTGGCATTAAGGCATTGCCTGATTCATGGCTTTTTTGTAAAGATTCTGCTCCAAATCAAGCATGCCATTTAGAATGACAACTGCAGCTCCTATGGAGTAGAGGTCTACAGGAGGTGGGGCCTGTGAGGTTATGAAACCACTTATTGATTGGGCAACCTGAATTTGATCATTTCTTGAATGGCTTTGTAGGTGCCACTAACATCATAGTTGTTACTCTTTCTTCTCATCTTGAAATTTGGAGTTATATTCAACTTGTGCTTTTCATGAATTGGGGTGATAGTCACGTCAGATGTAAAGACTCATTCATCAACATAGTGTTCATTAGATTCCTACAGATCACCTATCGTAGCACCACCACCATTGTCACCACCTAACACCATTGTCTTCTCCCTTCGACACTACTAAGTCTTCTGCATTTCCTGCTACATACTCCACAGTAACATATGTATCACCAAACACAATACAAAGATCTGGATACTGAGGAAACCCTTCATTCTTGAATTTAGCCCATTCACTATTATCCTGCAAATTTCATAGTAATGACATACATCAACAATATAATTGAAGCTTACATCCACAATAAGAACAAATGGACCCAAGTGAAGTGATACATTGATGTGAGAATCCCATACACTTGGATTCTCCACAACAACCGTTTTGTTTACATTATCTCATCTAAATCCAAATTGTGAAAGAAGCTTCTTAAAACTACTATATTGCCTCTTTAGTTTGTTTACCCCATTCTTCAACTGAATTATATTAAATTGGAGTTTTGTTTGTTTATTGAACTCGGCATGTATGTCATTCCACTCTACTTTGTTGTAGGTATAGATGGGGCAATTTCCCTTTTTCACCTCTTCTACCAGCAAACTTATAAGCAAATTGGTCAAAGGCTGAGTCCACTTTGTTATAAATGCTTTTTTGTGGGGTGCCATTTAACCTTAACTGATTGAGTATTCAATGAACCATATCAGATGATATCCAATTCAAGAACAAAAGCTTTGATGTCGGGATCATATTAATGTAATGTTTTATGACTGTTAATAAAACAAAATGCATGAAGAAATTGAAAGAGAACATCACCATATCAAATTATACAAGCAAGCATATATTGCTCTAAGATGCTCGATAGTCCATAAAAACACAATATTCTTTGCAGACTCGTGTTAACAATAGCTGCAATATGAAAGTTGCATACCATCCCTTAGATCCTCTACTTCTACCGACAAGAATCAACAATAAAAGCATTTTCACTAAAACACCTCAACTATATATGAAGCATCGATTTTATTAGAAACTATCATTCCGGAAATTGCAAAAAGCCATCTTACCAAGCAGATATTTAAAGCAAATTAGATGATCCATCAAGTCATGGACTACTTATAAGATAAAAGAAATAATGCAGGCTCAAAGGCCTTGTTCTTATATTAAATTCTATATAATAATTCAGCATAGTGAACAAAGAGGATTTGAGAATCCCATTCTCATCATCCATATGAATTTGTGATTAACAAGCACATCATGAAGGCATATCTCTAGATGGCTTAATGCTTCAGGAGTTCCATATCAAAGATGTAACTTAAGTGGAGCAACCTAAGTTTGACAGCTATAATTTTTCAATCTCAACTAAGTAAATATTTCAATGATAGCATCTAGATATGCATATGAAACTCACATTTTTGAAGAAAAATATGGTTCAAAGCTTCAGATGAAAAATTAATGTCCAAGCCCTATAGTTGCTTCTAACAAATCAATCCCAACTATTGTTTGTTCATATAATTGTCAAATTACGTTAAATGGCTCGCTAGATGAGCAAAGTATCAAATTGATAGTGCAGAGACCTAACTAATAAAAGGGGTTGCCAAAATAGTTAGCCACAAAGTATCCACCATATTCATCTACCCTTTCTTGCTATACACTTGAAACTTCAGCAGTTCAAAGCTAGCACAGCTCCTCACTAATCATTAACAAATCGTGATAAGCATTTTAGAGAATAAATTCAAGAAAGGAGAGGTATCAAAACAATTGCTCCATGAAGTATATCAAATAAATTGTTCTTAACACTCGTGTACTTTTGAAAAAGGAACTATTACATCTCATATTGGGAAAAAAAAAAAAACTCCCAAAAACCTCAATACCAGAACAAATAACAATTAATTTCTCAGGGGCATTAAACCCAAGTTTCGCATAACATTCTCAAGCTAAGCAATAGACATATTAGTAAAATTCAATCGATCAACCAGCTCCTGATTAGACAATATGATTCGGATAAAAAGAAAATCACATGCCGCAATGCTGCAAACAATTCAATCAGACCAAGGTGAGATCTTTCACTAGCTCTCTCTCTCCCCCTCTCTCTAAACTGATTTCTCCCCTACCTACAAAGGAAGGAAATAAAGTATTCTATGACAAAGATTTGTATTTCCTAATGTATTCTTTGGCAATTGCACAGACCTTAAAGTGATGAAACGAAGATGAACACAACTAGCCAAAAACAAGAAAAGAAACTCACGACTCTTTCGCTATAATAAAACTAAGGCCAAATTTGCCCAAAATAAAATCATGACTCTTCTACTCTATTTCTCTAAACCTTTCAACGTCTTCTTCTTTAAGCACGCCTAGAAAACCCAAAGGATTGCTTACTAATTCAAGAATATCAACACTCCAGCCATGAACATTATGCTTTACTTCATCAGAACTCCACTTACATATTCAAGACTTACGCTCACAGCCATACCATGAACATAGAGGACATCCACATCAATATATCAAAGCACAAAGCAAAAGTAGCCGAAAACTACAAGATATTTGGACTTAGTAGAAAAGAAATCTCACGAAGATGTGGGAATCGGGAGTAAGAAGCCGTGAACAGGATGCTGCTCACCGCAAGTCGTTAGACGGCAATCAACCTGGATACGTCGAGAAGAAGAGGTAAAAAGGCCTAAAATCACACCCTCTTCAAGCGACCATGGAAACTTTTAGGGTTGAGGACAAAATCGGAGATAAAGCATGAGCGAGGCGAAGAGGCAAAAGTGACCCAATTACATGGAAAGCCAATCAATCACAATTACTTGGAGACGTTGAGAAGATATGCTCGCACAATCAATGAGGGCCTACAGTTGAGGACGGAGTTGGAGTCGACGGCAGCGAGCATATGGAGTGGACGCTTGCGAGCGAATAGAGTGGATGCTGGTGAGAGGACGGAGTCGAAGTTGGAGTCATTGACTGCAGGGAGGATGGAGTCAGAGTTGATAGCGAGGTGAGCTACGATGTGACCGGCGAGAGGACGGAGTTGGAGTCGACAGGGGTAGGGAGGACAAAGTTGCAGTTGACGGCGAGATGAGCGACGATCTGATAGGCAAGAGGACGACGATGGCGTCAAAGTCAACAATGGCAAGAAGGATGGATTTAGAGTCGACGGTGAGGATGGACAGATTCGGAGTCAACAGTGGTAGGGTTTTTGGTTGAAGCATGGCTTTGCTGAGGAGGATGGACGCCCAAATAGAAAAGCCTGAAGTCTCTAAACACGGGGCATCGCCCGTATCCACACCATTTCTTGAGTAGACATTAATCCCGAAGTCATTGAGTTTTTTGGGTGCAGGAGCTGGATGGTGAAGGTGCGACGCTTGCAGATTATTTCGATGTAATTGCAGGCACGAGCACAGGAGGTCTCATCACGGCCATGTTGTCTGCACCTGATGCTCACAACCGTCCTCTCTTCGCTGCGAAAGACATAGTCCCGTTTTACTGGGAGAATTGTCCTAGAATCTTCCCTCAAGGATGGTAATCAATCATTTGACATACGTCTCACGTTGCTAAATATGAATTATCAAACTTCTTTTTATCGTTTTTAAGCTCACCGATAATTTTCTTTAGTTTTTTTTCTCTCCTCACATATAACATATCTGATTTGAGTCTTTTCAATTCTTTTCTGCTTGCTCCCGCTACTTTTTCCTGAAAAAAAGAAAAAAAATTGGGAGTCTGAGTTCGGTCTCGAACACAATGAAATCTCTGACGGGGACCAAGTACAATAGAGTTTATCTTTGCAAATTAATGAGAAAGTTACTTGGAAGCACGACATCGCACGATACCCTTACCGGCTTGGTCATCCCGACTTTCAGTGTCAAAAAGCTACAACCAGTTTTATTTGCTTCTTATGAGGTGAGCTCTTGTATGTTTCTTTTTGAGAGACAGCAGTTGTAGATTGGTATATGTCCGATGGGTCATATTTTCGTCCATCGTAATCTGGGTAATGTTACCAGGCTTTTGACCGATGAGAGTTGCAAGCATAGACATCAACCAGATCCATATTTTAGTTAGATTTACATGTGGATAGACAATTCGAAAATAACTTTCTCCGATTAACTCTTGCTTGTCTAATAACATCCTCTATGTAGTTTCACGATTTTTTTATTTATCAGGATGACACGTTGGCATTATTGTATATATGACTGATTAAGCAAGACTTGTCAATCCCCTTTTCATGTTGAAACTACCTCGTGTGAGTCCACGCAGGTCGTAAAATATCCAAATAATTATAGCCTTGGGTAGAATTTTTGGAGGGTAAAAGGTTGTTATGGAATCATTCTTTTCTTGCAACTTCTGATTTCCAATGGAAAATGGGGTTATTGACGGTGCAAGTTTGACAAAGACAATTACAATCAATTGCCCAGTCTTAATAGAGAAAAACTATACGCATATACACTAATCATAGGAGATGTTCTCTTTAATGGAATTGTATATCGTGTAGGTGTCAAAACATGCTTATTGGACGCAAAAGTATCTGACATTTGCATCGGCACAGCCGCTGCTCCGACGTACCTCCCCGCCCATTATTTCAAGATGGAAGATAAATATGGGCGAGTCCATGAATTTAATCTCATTGACGGTGGTATGGCCGCCAACAATCTGGTACGTATGTCTAATGAACACACGTGATTATAGCTTACACGGATAGATGCACTCATGAATACATACATACATGGATAGATACACATAAGAAAAGGTATATGTACATACGAGACTATAAATTATTACTAGCCTATTTGATAGCGAAGACTGTAATAAAATAGCGCAGCTAAAATAGGATCACCGAGTTCTAATGCGGAGTGCCTTTATTATATCTTCTTTTGCGACGAGGAAGCTCACTTCAAGTGAAGAAACCTTGACCCGACAAATACCTGTTAATTTGATGGGCGAGATTGATGAAACAAAAAGGACGAATTGTACGGAAGGTTAGGACATCACAAAAGAGCACAACAAAAAGGTTCTCTTTCGTATTATTAGGGTTTGGCACTCGAGAATTGTATTCCAAGAGCATCCTGCAAAGAACCCTGTTTTGCAATATAAAAATCATTAATAGTTATAAAGATAAGATGAGGATCAACCATCAATAGAAAAGTTAAAAGCATGAGGACGACTAATCGGATCAACTAAGAGATCAAAGCCTCAATTATTGGAGGACCAAATAAAAAATGCTCATATTAAAGACCATTGAAATTGACTCGCAAATTACTTCACGTTGATTTCAAGTTGATGACACATGACGTGGCTATAATCATCTAGTTGATTTTACTTAAAAACTCTCATAAAATCTAGTTGATGACACGTGACATGGTGTTCATATCTAGTACTTCGTTCCATTCAAGATATTGGAATGTTTCACACGTTTTCCTCTTTTCCAGAAATTGGTCGCCATCAGCGAAGTGAGCAAGCAGATCTTGAAGGAAAACCCAGATTTCTTCAACATCAAACCGCCCATGGACTACACTCGAATGCTGGTGATTTCAATGGAGACAGGCTCGGACACGTCGGAGCTCAAGTTCGATGCCAAGAAGGCTGCGAAGTGGGGGTTGTTCTCCTGAATGTACGAGGACGGCTCGAGCCCTTTGATAGATGTCTACTCTCAAGGGAGTGCCGACCTGGTCGATTACCACAATTGCGTGGTCTCAAGGCCTACCAGTCTGAGGACAATTACCTCCGCATCAACATAAGATTTTCGCTGACTTTGCCGTCTTCGTGAATTCTTACTGCTGTGATTCTATCGATCTACACTTGGTACCAACTCGTGCTACTAGAATTGAATGAATTGCTGTAGGATGACACTCTCAAGGAGACTTTATCTTCGGTGTGTTGGAGAAATCCTTCCAGAATATTTTGAAGCTGACAAAACGTTTTTATCAGTCTAAGTCTGGATATTCGGAGACCGACAGTTTAAAGTCTGAAGACTTTATGATCTCAAGACTCAAGACTCAAGACTCAAGACTATTCTCACTGACGAGTCTTTCTAATCCAAAGTGACGAAGGAAATCCAGAACCGAAGCATATGGTTGAGGATGTGATCCTATTCTCTGGAGAAGATCCCTTAGTTGGATAAATATCTCGGATCCTTTGTTTGTTCTTATCTAGATCGATTGAAGATCCGATGGTCGACGAAGTATTCTTGGAATGTTCTATTCTTGGAAACCAAGATCCCGATTGTATGGGCGAACAGATTGATGGGCTATCGCGAGTTCCTTAAATAGCTCGAATGATCTTCGTGATTGATTCCGTCCAACGGGTAGATTGGAGGAATTTCTTTGGTAAGTGCCAACGGCTATGATGGCATAAAGGAGTATAAAAAGAAGACGTTCAAGTTATTTTAAAGAGTGTGATCGATAGAAAAATTCCAGAGTCTGAAGACCCTTGATTATTAGTCGATACTTTTGAGCGAAATTGTATACACAAGAGAGTATTCGTTCTTAGAGATACCTTGAGCGAGTGTGGTAGATCATCTACACCGAGAAGTCAAGGAAGATCATCGTTGTAACATCTCTCTCGTTCATAGTGGAATCCAGCCAATAGGCATCGGTGCGAAAGAGTGGACGTAGGCTTGAATCAAGCCGAACCACTATAAACCGCGTGTTCAATTCTCTCTTTCCTTTACTCGGTCTTACGATTGATTATTAATTGCTGCAAATCCTTCAAACTGTCTAAGTATTGTGAAATCATCAAGAAAAATCTTTTATACCTATTCACCCCCTCTAGGTACTCATTCTAGTCATATCAATTGGTATCGAGCTCGTGTTCTTACTTTATTTGAAGTGTTTTACTTGAGTAAAAGATCCATGGCTAGTATGCTAGCACCGTGGCTGGTGGAAGGGTAAAGCAATACCTGACCACCCTACTTTGATGGAAAGGATTACAACATCTGGAAGAATAAGATGAAAGCTTTCCTACGGTCAAAGGATCCTCTGGAATGGGATGTTGTGGAAAGAGGGATCACTCCTACTGCTGCATCAGTATCTGAAAGAGGGAAAGAAACTGTTGAGACTAGCGGAATGTCTCAAGAAGAGATAAACAAGAGACAAGCACTCGATGCAAAAGCAATTTACTCTTTATATTGTGCTTTGTCACCAATCGAATATAAGAATATCTTCTTGTGTTACAGCAAAAGAAGTCTGGGATAGATTACATATCACCTATGAAGGGACAGACCAAGTGAAGGAGACCAGAATTAACATTCTCCTTGGTCAATACGAAGCCTTCAAAATGAAACCAGGAGAATCTATCACTGACATGTTTAGCCGTTTTACAGATATTGTTAATGGTCTTGAGAATCAAGGACAGAAAATTTCTGATCCCATGAAGGTGAACAAGTTGCTGCGTGGACTCTCCAAGGATTGGAATCATATAAAGACTTCAATACGAGAGACGCAAAGAATTATGCCATTATCTGTAGACGAGCTGATTGGAACTCTTCAGTCTTACGAAGTGGAACGAATTAATGAAGACGAAGATCCAAGAGGTAAGAAATCCATTGCATTAAAATCTAATGATGATTCGATGATACAGATTCGAAGAAGATCCGGATGATGAGGAGTTTGCTCTTATGATAAAAAGATTCGAAAGCTGAATAGAAAAGGAAGAAGGTTCAACTCAAAGAAACAAAGTTTTCGAAACAGCAAACTAAGTTTGTTGATAATGAGGAACCAAATAAAGATGTAGTGCTTTGAATGTAAGAAAAAGGGACACATCGACCCTAACCGTCCTCTTCGAAGAAGAAGAGAAGAAGAGCCGAAAAGTCTCGAAAAGCTCTCAAAGCCGAAAATACGGAGCGATACGGAGTGTGAAGAAAGTGATGAGGAATATGCCAACCCGTGTCCGATGGCACAATCGACTCGCACTGGATCGATTCGGACGGTGAATTTGAGGTAAGTGATTTTAAAATTCCTGTCAAAGTCTCTAAATACATCGATGAACTATGTTTTAGTCTCAAGACTTCTCTCAAAAAAATCTCCGAACTTAAAAAGGAAAATTTAACTTTAAAACAAAAGGAAAACATTTTAGAAGAAAAAGTGAAAAGATTAGACTTGAATGTTTCTACTCTTAAAGAGAATGAAGATAAACTTTCAAAAGAAAATGCTTTCTTAAAAACCGACTTATCAAATATTTCAAAGAAATTCTCAATAGGGTCTGAAAAACTTGAGAAAGTTATTTCGGTTCAAAGACCTTACTTCAATAAGTCTGGTTTAGGTATGACACGAAACAATCCCTTTGATTGATTTTCCGAAAGTAAAAGAAAGAATTAAGAAAAGACCGTCGAGAGAGGCTTACAAAAATCATTTCAAGAAAGTTTTTGTAAAGTCGTAGGTCTAAATGCTCTAAGGTGTTCAAAGTGTAACAGTCAGGATCACTTTGAAAAAGAGTGTCCTATGGTTTGGAAGCCTGTTAAAAAGGTATGGCCTAATAATGCTTATCCAACTAACACCAAAGGACCCAAGAAAATTTGGGTACCAAAGAAAGCTTGAGACTCTCTTTTGAATGCGGGTCTCTCTGTCAAAAAGAAGGTAAAGTGGTATCTTGGCGGATGCTCAAGACACATGACGGGAGACTCAAACCGCTTCATAAAGTTTATTAAAGTAAATGGTGGAAAAGTTTCATTTGGTAGAAAAAAGACAAAGGAAGCATTGTGGGATTTGGAACTGTGAAAATTGGAAATCTCACAATAAGCAATGTCTCTCTAGTGGAAGGACTCAACTACAATCTTCTCAAAGCATTAGCCAAGCGTATGATATCTTGGGTTCAAGATCTCCTTTCAAGAAGGCATATGTTCGGAATTAGTAAAGACTCGACTCGTCTTTCATGGGTCGAAGGCATGGAAATATCTACCTCCTTGATGTAAGACCAAATGAAACGCAATGCCTAATCTCAATACAAGATGAAGCGGTCTTATGGCACGAAAGCTTGGCCATGTCAACATGAAGCAATTAGCCAAAATCTCATCAAAGAAGCTTGTTCAAGGTCTACCAAAATTGCCATATCAAAAGTCTGATTCATGCACACCATGTATTCTGGGAAAGCAGGTAAGAAATTCATTTAAGCCTATAAATCATGTCTCTACTAATCATGTACTACAGTTGCTACATATGGATCTTTTCGGACCAACAAGAACCCAGAGCATTGGAGGTAAGAAATATTGTCTAGTAATTGTGGACGATTACTCTCGCTTTACCTGGGTATATTTTCTTGCAAATAAGTCAGAAACCTTTTCTTACTTTGAGAAGTTTGCTAAAAAGGTTCAAAATGAAAAAGGATGTGCTATTTCAAGTATAAGAACAGATCATGGAAGTGAATTTGAAAATCAAGATTTTACAAAGTTTTGTGACAAATCTGGTTTTAATCATGTGTTTTCCTCTCCATATACTCCGAGCAAAACGGAGTTGTGGAAAGAAAGAATAGATCTCTTCAAGAAATGGCTAGAACACTTTTAATTGAAAGTAAAATTTCTTCTCGATTTTGGGCTGAAATCTGTTTCAACAAAGATGCTATATCATCAATAGAGTCTTCCTAAGACCTATTTTAGAGAAAACCCCTATGAATTGTTCAAAGGTAAGAAGCCTATAGTTTCATTCTTTCATGTGTTCGGTTGCAAATGCTTTATTCTGAAAAATGCAAATGATCGAGTTGGTAAGTTTGAAGAAAGATCAGATGAAGGCATCTTCCTTGGATATTCTACAACAAGCAAGGCATACATAGTCTATAACAAAAAAAGCCAGTCGGTGGAGGAATCAATGAATGTCAAATTCCAAGACTCAACGCAAGGTGAATCCATTCAGACTCAATATGAAGAGTCTGAACCTGCTCCAGACCTTTCAAGGCTTACAACTCAAGAAGTATCTTAGTCTCTGGAAGTCCAAGATTCAAATAATGAAAGAGATCATCAACCAGGAAAATCAACCAGTAACTGGAAGCATAAATCCAGTCATCCGAAAGATCTCATTATCGGCGAAATCAATGAAGGAATCTGCACCAGATCAAAAAGGCATGAAGAATCTAGTGCTTTGTGGCTCTAATCTCTGAAATTGAACCAAAAAGCATAGAAGAAGCTTTATCGGATGAAAGCTGGATCGAAGCTATGCAAGAAGAACTCGGGCAGTTCAACATCAATGATGTCTAGGAATTGACATCTAAACCAAAAGGTAAAGCGTTATTGGAACCAAATGGGTATTCGGGAACAAGATGAATGAGGATGGAAAAGTCGTTCGGAACAAAGCAAGACTCGTGGCCAAAGGATATACGCAAGAAGAAGGAATAGACTATGACGAAACTTACGCACGGTAGCAAGGTTAGAAGCTATTCGTCTATTACTTGCGTTTGCTTGTTATAAAAATTTCAGGTTATTTCAAATGGACGTCAAAAGTGCGTTCCTAAATGGATTCATCCATGAGGAAGTTTATGTGGAACAACCACCTGGATTTGAAGACCCAAAGAAGCCGATTCGTCTTGATCGAAAAGGCCTTGTATGGTTTAAAACAAGCACCTCGAGCCTGGTACGACAGACTAAGTAAGTTTCTAATGCATAATGGTTTTGTCAAAGGTAAAGTAGATACTACTTTATTTATCAAAAAGGAAAACAAAAGCTTTTTACTTTTTCAAATATATGTGGACGATATTATTTTTGGATCCCCTAATGAAAGTCTGTGCAAGAAATTTTCTAAGGCTATGCAGGATGAGTTTGAAATGAGTATGATGGGAGAGTTAACATTCTTTCTTGGACTTCAAGTGAAACAAATGAAGAAAGGAACTTTCATTCATCAAGAAAAATATGCAAATGATCTTGTCAAAAGGTTTGGATTGGAAAAATGCAAAAAGACCGACATACCAATGTCATGTTCTATAAAGATAGACAAGGATGAAGAAGGAAAGAAAGTAGATCAAAAGCGTGCGGGAGCATGATCGGTTCACTTCTTTATCTTACCGCTTCTAGACGACATTTTGTTGAGTGTTTGCATCTCGTGCTAGGTTTCAATCGGATCCTCGAGAATCACATCTCGGTGCCGTGAAACGTATTATCAAATACATTGCCTCATCTTCAAGCATCGGTCTTTGGTATCCAAAGAGTGGAGACTTTAATCTTCTAGGATACTCGACGCAGATCGGCCGGTTGCGAGTCGATAGAAAGAGCACTTACGGAACTTGTCAAGCGCTTGGAAACGCAAAGTATCTTGGTTCTCAAGAAAACAAAGTACCGTGGCTCTCTCAACGACGAAGCGAGTATGTAGCTCTTGGAAGCTGCTTTGTTTGCAAATTCTATGGATAAAACAACAGCTACAAGACTTTGGCATTGAAGACTCATGCACGAAATCGATGTGACAACACCGGCGCAATTAATCTCACCAAAAATCCAATCCTTCATTCAAGAGCAAAGCATATTGAGATTCGACATCACTTTATTAGAGATCATATTCAAAATGGAGAAATCTCGATTCAATTTGTTGATTCAAAGAGTCATCTAGCGGATATTTTCACAAAGCCTTTGGAGAAAAATCAATTCGACACTATCCGTTCAAGACTCAACATTTTGAAGCTTGAAGAAGTTAAAGTTTAGAGACTCACCAATCTTTAGACTCTAATCTCTCAGACTCTAAATCCTCAGACTCAGACATTCATGGCTATAGACTGTAAGTTGCTATTTTATCTAGACTCGAAAAGGTACGATTTCTCGCTCAGTTATAATGTGAAAATCGAAAACTTGTCTTTTCAAAAAGATTAATTTTGGCAGTTATTGATTTTGAAAAGAAGTGTTCGTACACTTTCCTTGTGCCGATTGAACTTCCCTTTTCAAAGCGAGTTATATATACGTTTTTCTTTACCCGATCTTCAAAACCCTAAAAGGCACTCTCCTCCCGAACCCTGTTTCTACTTCTTGTTTATCGTCGAGAAAGTGGTCATTTTTCTTTGGGAAAGCAAGCGAAGGAATCTCTCAACCGACAAAGAGGATGTCTTCTTCGAGGAAATCATCAAGAATAGCAAGCAGGGGACCACAAAGAATGGAGAAGGGACCGACACACTTCGATCTCACCGAGGAAGAAGACTTATCAAGTCAGCGACAAAGTCCGATTCGCTCTCATCCACGTCATTCAACGCCTCCTACCCCACAAGGAGAAAGTCAAAATCTTGAAGAAGAGATAATCGAGGATGCCGACCCAGTAAGAGTCCAAAACCCTCCTTTATGTATAAGCTTTATCTTGCGTTGAAAAGCACCGGTACACCATTGAACTACATAGACGATTTCCTTAAGGACAAGAACTATGGGAATGAGTACATTTTTCTGCGGAAAATGGAGGAGTTAGGAATTGCTCCGAAAGGAAAAGCAGAGGATGCCCTTGCGAATATACCAAGTGATCCTCGTGTACCTGGACAAAATTTGATTGAAGGGAACGATGATGACAGAATGTTCCTTGAATTTCAACCGAGAATGGGAGTGGCAGCGAAGGTGAAAGGAAATCGAATGGATTTGTTCAAATCCAAGGATCAAGAGAACGTGTATTTCAAACTGTTGAAAAGAGGGGTAATAAACCCTAGAAGTGTCGATTTTGACTTCCTGGATGCCATCAACATGAACTTGAGAGAGAAGTTGAATTTGCTTCAACTTGAGAAATTTTGCTCTGACACTACGGACGGGTACGCTCATTTGACCGCTTATTTCTATTCAAATCTCAGCTTTTGGATGCGAATAGAATTTCATTTAGTGTACGAGACAAAGTCTACGTGGTAGATGTGAATATGTTGGCTGACATAGTTGAAGTTGAACGAGGGCGTTATCTACCAATCAAAGTCTCACCCGCTCGTACTACTCGGAACTTGTCAAAGATAGGGACACAGAGAAGAGAGTTACCTATTCCGGGATGAATGCCATCAACATTGTGCTTCATAAGATTGTAATCAACTGTCTCAGACCGAAGTCTACATCAAAGACTTCTGTGTCTTATTCTGAAGCAAAGTTGATGTACGCAATTAACTCAGGACGGAAGTTCTCTCTCCCGCACACTATTCTCTTTCATATGTACAGAGCAATGTCAAAAGACAAGGGACAATTGCCTTATCCTGGTCTGGTGACCAAGATCTTTAGACACATGAATATTGAGCCGCCTCATACACTTTGTGCTCGACCGTGCGATAAGATGGTGGTAGGCTTGAAGATGTTAACGAAGATGCGTCTACAAGAACTTTCCAAGGCAATGGAGAAATTCAGAGTGAAGTCTCCGGTTCCATCCGCTTCAAAGAGAAAGGGAAAAGAGGTCATTGGAGCCCCATCGAAAAAGAAGAAAAGGACTCTCATCCTAGAGGATGAAGATGAGGAGGATGAAGATCCCACTATCATTGCTTTAACAAGAACCAGACGTTCTGTGCCTCAACCGACAGAACTTCAGGAGAAACAGAGAGAAGAAGAGGAGCAAGCCAAGATCAGAGAAGAAGAAAAGTAGAGAGAGAAGGAGAAAGAAGCTGAAGAAGAAAGAGAAGGAGAGAAAGAAAAGTCTGCAACTGACTCTGGAGAAAAGGGAAATCAAGATACAGAAGAGCAAGACCATCACTCTTCCCTTTTCGATGTCCCAGAGACAGGGGGAGTTGGCGAGCAAGAGCGATCCACACCTCATGCTGCCGATAGTGAAGGTCCAAGACAATCTCCAGCAGATCCAGAAGAAGTTCAGGTTTCTCAATTGCCTGAAGAAGGACTCGATACGTCGACTCCAAATCTGCAAGATTATACAGAAGCTCCATCGTCTACATTTACTCCATCCGAGAAAGCTCATGCAAGTACACGAGACGGACAACTCAAAGCAGATTTTCGTCGTATTCTTGATATCCTTATGGAAATGCGGGGACAGATATATGCTCTAGACTGTGAGATTCAAACAATCAAGAATGCTGGCCAAGCGTCTTCGGTTACCCTGGAGGACAAGATGAAAGACCTCACTCTGCAACTTCAAGCCAATGCAAAAGGAGAGGAGGTAGCTCATCTAAGGGAAGACTTGAAGAGGCTAGAAGGCTTAGTCCGTCTATGGGAGATTTCCAAATCGTTCGCATTCCCAAGCGCATTCGATTCCTTTCTCACCTTTTTCATGATGACAAAAAGGAGGAGAACCAATTTGAACCAACAACTTTCAACATCTTTTAAACTTTGAATTTGTGGTTATGTTTTTGAGTTTGACTTGAGTGAACTTGGGTGTGTTAACTTGACTGAATTAGCTGTAGATTTAAATGCTTGACTTTTTGCATGTCATATCAAGTGTTGTTTTATGGTATTACTCATGAAAGACTAACCAATTTTCTGTGGATGCAGAGTCTGGTTGTTTTATTAATCTTTATGAGTTAGCCATATTGCTTGAGAAATGTTTTTACAGGTCAAAGTTGTTCAAATCTACAAGGAAGTTTTGTCACCATCAAAATTTGGAGAAATCCTTCCAGAATATTTTGAAGCTGACAAAACGTTTTTATCGATCTAAGTCTGGATATTCGGGAGAGACAGTTTAAAGTCTGAAGACTTTATGATCTCAAGACTCAAGACTTAAGACTCAAGACTATTCTCACTGACAGTCTTTCTAATCCAGTGACGAAGGAAATCCAGAACCGAAGCATATGGTTGAGGATGTGATCCTATCCTCTAGAGAAGATCCCTTAGTTGGATAAATATCTCGGATCCTTTGTTTGTTCTTATCTAGATCGATTGAAGATCCGATGGTCGACGAAGTATTCTTGGAATGTTCTATTCTTGGAAACCAAGATCCCGATTGTATGGGCGAACAGATTGATGGGCTATCGCCGAGTTCCTTAAATAGCTCGAATGATCTTCGTGATTGATTCCGTCCAACGGGTAGATTGGAGGAATTCCTTTGGTAAGTGCCAACGGCTATGATGGCATAAAGGAGTATAAAAAGAAGACGTTCAAGTTGTTTTAAAGAGTGTGATCGATAGAAAAATTCCAGAGTCTGAAGACCCTTGATTATTAGTCGATACTTTTGAGCGAAATTGTATACATAAGAGAGTGTTCGTTCTTAGAGATACCTTGAGCGAGTGTGGTAGATCATCTACACCGAGAAGTCAAGGAAGATCATCGTTGTAACATCTCTCTATTCATAGTGGAATCCAGCCAATAGACTGTTAGTGCAGAAGAGTGGACGTAGGCTTGAATCAAGCCGAACCACTATAAACCGCGTGTTCAATTCTCTCTTTCCTTTACTCAGTCTTACGATTGATTATTAATTGCTGCAAATCCTTCAAACTGTCTAAGTATTGTGAAATCATCAAGAAAAATCTTTTATACCTATTCACCCCCCTCTAGGTACCCATTCTAGTCATATCACGGTGGACACATCCACGGAAAGGAACTTGGAGGGTCTGGTGAAAGTTGGTGAGGACTCGTTGAAGAAACCGGTCACGCGAGTTAATCTCGACACTGGCCACTACGAACCCATTCCAAATGCCGGCACCAATGAGGAAGCCCTCAAAAGGTTAAAATTTTTGCGTGTAAATATGAACGCATGTTTGGGACGATAACATCCTTAGGAAACTTATAGGAATTTCAAGATTTATTTTCTTTGATTAGCATTGAAAAGGCTAATTTATTTTGGTGTAAATTCTTGTAGGTTCGAGAAGCTGCTCTTCGACGAGAAGAAACTCCGTGAGTCCAGATGTCCATAAGATAAATGGGACATGGTTCGCTCAATCATATTCTCACAATATTAACTTGTGAATTGATGATAAAATCATGTGTTGTTGAATTGGAATAAACGTAGCCCTATGTGTTTGCAAATAAAGGGCCTACAATCTACATTGTTTTTATTTGGATAACTAGGGTTCAAAGTCCTAATGGTGTACCTGATTAAGGATGAACTAACCCACAAATCAAAAAGGTTAAGTTTTGAGGAAATCAACTTCTTAACCAAGATTGCAGAGAAACCTGACCCTTACAGGATTCTCTCTCTCTCTCTCTCTCTCTCTCTCTCTCTCTCTCTCAATAGCAAGGGATGAACCTTCTATCCCCTTAAATTGTTCGCTTGTAATGAGATAACACTCGTCGTCGTTGAGTCATCATCAGTCTCTTTTTTCCATGTGTGATTATCATAAAGGAAGTGATCACTAGTTCAAAAGGCGTTACGTGAGTCATTTTTTTCTTCACCAATCCAAAAATCTCCATGTGCTTGTTTAGTTCCTATGGTTTTGTCTAAAGTCAGGAGTTGATTAACGAAAATCCTAACTCATGACTTAATATATGGCATTTAGTCAAACAGCTGACCTTAAAAAGTTAAAATAACATCAAATGCAACTTGATTGTTGAAGTTAACCAATGTGGAAATTTACTCTATACTTTGGGAAAAAGTGACATGCCAATTAAAGCCAAAAGCTAACGCTAAAATCAAAAGATAATACCGAAAACCATGTGTATCCTAACATACTGTCTGGTTCAACTTTAAACAAAAGTCAAAGAAAGTAATTGTAGGCTTTTCTTTCAATATTTTAAAAAGGTTACGAGAATAACTTTACGACGCGTTGGTTCGATGACTTATACCTTTGCCATGACCGTGTCAACCCAAACAAATAATAGATATTTCGTTATCTAAATCAAACAAATAAGTGTTAGAAAGTCCAACAAAAAAGCCTAAATTGATAGGTGGAGAAAAATCATATGAATATAAAAATCATTTAGACCCGTTGTCAAATAATATGAGACAATATTTCAACACTCCCTTCTCATGTGTAAATTGGACGCACGTTTGAAATGATATGATATTATATTAAAAAGTGCAGCCCAAAAGTTTAAGTTGTTAAATAAAGGAAAACTTATTGTTAAGTAATGTGGGACAGTAAAAGCTATTAAAACCAATATAGAACATCCCAAGAGGGCCAATGGCGGCTCTCACCCTCGACGCTTGAAAGATCCTTTGATATTAATAAAAGAAATTCAGGAGAAAGAAAATTGTTAACTTGAGAAATTTCAGTCTCGCCCTCCAACCTATAAATCTAGAGGTCTATCATTGTCTGTTCCATTTTAACTCTGATGGCTATAACAGTGCAGCTTTAATCGTAATTGCAACGAAAGTGGCAATTAGAAGCAAAAGTCGTTCTTAATACACAATCAACACCTACTAAAAAGAAAATGGAAATTGTCAAAAGGGCGTGGCACGATTATTTTCTCTAACCATCAACATAGAGTAAAATAATGCAGTGTACGCATCCATCAATTCATGAGCTTTTCTTCTCCATCTGAACTTCTGGGAAATTGGTACCCTCATCATCCCAGTTTAAGTTGTTAAATAAAGGAAAACTTATTGTTAAGTAATGTGGGACAGTAAAAGCTATTAAAACCAATATAGAACATCCCAAGAGGGCCAATGGCGGCTCTCACCCTCGACGCTTGAAAGATCCTTTGATATTAATAAAAGAAATTCAGGAGAAAGAAAATTGTTAACTTGAGAAATTTCAGTCTCGCCCTCCAACCTATAAATCTAGAGGTCTATCATTGTCTGTTCCATTTTAACTCTGATGGCTATAACAGTGCAGCTTTAATCGTAATTGCAACGAAAGTGGCAATTAGAAGCAAAAGTCGTTCTTAATACACAATCAACACCTACTAAAAAGAAAATGGAAATTGTCAAAGGGCGTGGCACGATTATTTTCTCTAACCATCAACATAGAGTAAAATAATGCAGTGTACGCATCCATCAATTCATGAGCTTTTCTTCTCCATCTGAACTTCTGGGAAATTGGTACCCTCATCATCCCAACTTTCTATAAGATGTCTAATTTAGAAATATAGTCAGGCCATTAACGCTGATTGGCAGACTGCGAATTTGTTCGGTGAGTCCCGAGGAATGGACTGGAAAATCATTAGCTCAGAGTTTGACTTTGTGATAAAAATAATAACTTCAGAAGCACTTTAAGCTATGGTATCTGATCGGTGCAATGTATCACCCGAGGGAGTGCGCGAGAATAGATTGAAAAAGTCTTTCAGAGTAAAGAAAGGGAAAAAAGAAAAAAAAATGATTTACGGTGAGCCAAAGTTGACCAAAAAGGTCACATCGAATCATTTTTATTTTTTTTTTGTGCATGTGGATGTGACGAAAACTTTTTGATCGTCTGTCAATCACTCCTAATGTAATTACCACTTTTCACCAGAAGAAAAATATAGATAAGCAATACTCGATGAAGCCGTCTAAGATACAGAGAAAAAAGACATCATTCCTAGTTGACGACTTTTTTCTTCGTGGAATTTGCAGAGATTTCACTATCATTCATGGAAATAAGAAGGATTATCGGTAAAACATGGAAAATTTACCCATTACTGATGATGTTTTTTGACACATCAAAACTTAAATTTTCCACCTCTAAAGAAAGACTAGTGTGCTTCGTGCAAGGTGAGACTGCTTCGGCGTTGATGCAAGGACTCGTGGTACTGGAACCTCTCGGTTTGGAATGGACAAGCTCGAGCTTGGACAGTGGCTCACCGTCGTTGCTGGGGATTCTGCGGATGGCTTAACAGGCGGCATGGATGCGGCTCACGTCAGGGATGGCAGCTTGGACTCGGAGAAACGTTGCGCCTGCAACTTGTCGGGACGGTGCCGAGCAGCGGCGGTCTCTTCGGGCCAGCAAGCAGCGGAGAGTGGGCTCAGGGGTTGATGGGCGACCGCTAGTTGTGATGGTTCACGGATAAGCAGCAAGATCACATCGGGGATCGCGACTCGGGACAACGGCTGGTCGTTACGAGTCAGGGACGGAACGATGAGGGACTCAAGAGTGGCGTGAGAGATCGTCTAGATCTGCTAGACTATCTCCGGGACGCTCGATTGCGTCAATTGATCAGGATTTGACTTGGCAATCTCGAAACGTATGGACTGAGGCGGTGGGAGGCGCGACGTGGAGCAAGACAGGTCAAACTCGGCTGCTGTTAGTGGTGCTCTGGCTGTCTTGGAACCAAGACTGATGATGGCGTATTAAGCAAGGTTGAAGCAACGTGGAAGCAAGGTCCAGCAGCCACAATTCGTGAGCGATGGGCTTCCTTCTTCACGTTCTTCTTCCTTGCACAATCTCTCTCCACGCTGTAGAATGTTTTTTCCTTTAATTGAAGCGCTCTATGATTTCTCCTCTCTATTCTCTCCGGTCGAGTCTCTAAATGGGTCGCTCCCCTCAATGTGGCCGCGTGTTTTCCAGTTGTCTGGCCCCAAGAGAGAGCCAGAACAGAACCCCACACTCACGATTTTCAACGAGCGAACCTCCCTCCTTTGTCTTCTTCTAGCCATCCTTCTCTCTTTCTTCCTTGACCTTTCTACATGCGGATCATGGAAACCGAGCAAGAAGACTCTTTCGTCTAGTGAACTCCTTTCCTTCACGTTTTTTCTCTCTTTCTCTCGTGTATCTCTCTCTATGCGTGTATTTCTCAATTTTGTCCGAGAGCTCTCCTCCCCACGATCCCCTGTTATTCAGTGTATGGCCCCACTTTTTTTTTTTATATGCAAAGTAGCAAGGTCCCCACCAAGGAAAGAAAATGCCATAAAAAAATTATATAATTTTTGTCTTTTCCTTTTCGGCTCATGCACAAAATCTCCATTGGCCATGCAATCTTTCTTGTTTTGAGACAAAAAAATATATCGCTCAATATATCCCCATGTGCAATATTCACTCTTATTATTTTGATATTTACTCCAAAATCTTTCAATTTGTTGCGAAATATATCACTCAATGTATATAGTGCATGAATATATAAAAGATTCACTTGATTGGACAAATATTATGAATCTTTTCCGAAAATATCAAATCGCCAATCCTCATAAGTCAATTTTTAGTCATCAGAGAACAATGACCTTGGGCCAATTCCCTCTCTTTGTAGGCTTAGTCCAACTTGTCATATTGAAGCTCATAACTATCAATTTAAACACATCCATCACTAGTCAAATGCAAATGCAAATGCAATAATAAAATAAACGCTTCTAAAAATACATGCTATGCACTTTAATTTTATTATTTTTCATTAAGGGTTTAAGCATTAATCTCTTCTATGCAATTAATAAATGATCGGGTAGCCAAAATTCATGTGTCAACAAATCTAAAGGCCACTTTTGTTTCAGACAAAGGCAAAGAAGTCATAGACAAGGTTGCTGAAGAAATTGATCAAGTAGAAATTACCAAGAGACAAGCTCTTGATACAAAAGCCATTTATTCCATATATTGTGCTCTATCTCCTGCTAAGTATAATATAATTTCTTCATATAAAATAGCTAAAAAAGTTTGAGATAGACTTCATGTTACTTATGAAGGTACAGATCATGTAAATGAGACAAATGTGAACATTCTACTTGGTCAATATGAGAATTTCAAAATGAAGCCTAGAGAATCTATTAGAGATATGTTTAGCCAATTTACAAAAATTGTGAGCGGTGTAGCATAATAAGGACAGCTAATTTCTACCTTAATGAAGGTCAACAAACTTTTGCGAGAACTCTCAAAGGATTGGAATCATGTCAAGACCTCAATCCGAGAGATGCAAAGAATTATGCTACTCTCTATTGATGATTACATTGGCACTCTTCAATTCTATGAAGTGGAACATATCAACGATGAAGGTCTATTGTACTTAAATCTGTTCTGATCATATAGACTCAAAAGATGACCGGGACAACGAAGAACTCACTCTTTTGATCAAGAAATTTAGAAAGCTAAACAAAAGGGTAAAAGGTTTAACTGGAAGAAGCAATACAAGCAAAATTCCAGAGAAGATCGATGGAAGAAGATGAAAAGGATATGATATGCTTTGAGTGCAAGAAAAAGGGACATATCAAGCCAAATCGTCCTTTGCTAAAAAAAAGAAGAAAGGAAAGTATGAGAAGTACAAGAAGACACTAAAAGTAGAAACCTAGAGTGATATATGCGACATCCTGATTTTCGACCTTGTTTTCGATTGAGTGAATTGGGCCTTTCATCGACGTGCCTATAGTCTTTTTCTCTGAGCTAATCACTCACGATATAACTAATCTATCTGGTGAAGCTATTAAGGAATATAAACGCGACAAACTTAAGAATTTGATCAGAAATCGACTACTCAACCGTGCTAATCTACAATGGTCAATACGACCCCGTTAAAATCGATTAGAGACTGGAAATAGGTCGATTCGACAGAGACATGTGATTAAGTGTGGGTGATTTCACCAAATTGCAAAATTCATGTCAAATGGTATTAAACCGATTTTTCTATCGATTCTGTACATTGTACCTGTAATTGAAACATTGAGATTTTTACGATAACCGAAAGTCACCTATGAATCGAAGATGCACAATGTGAATCGAAAATAATCGACCACAAGTCAAATGTGCTAAAAATTCATAAAAGCTACTCAGTAGATTATGTCACGCTAAAATCGCATCCGGTTGAAATTAACCACGAAATTGAATTTGATTTCAGGAATTAAAAGTTCTAGCGTGTCACGATTTATTTTTAGGATGTCACCTCATCCTTAGAAGAATTTTCGGCGAGCCCGAATTTTTGGTGAAAAATAAAAATTTGGACAATTTAAACCAGTAAATTCGGATGGGCTAAATTGAGTGCATTTTTGGCATCCAAGATGGATCGATTAGTGAGGAAAATTGTGGAATTTGGTGTGGGCTTCCTCCTAAGCATTTTGGCCATCAATTGGAGGTTATTTGAAGTGAATTTGAGTTGAAAAGGTGAGGGTTTGGCATGAAATTCGTAGGCCATGGGGGGCTGCAACGTTTGGACCCCCAAAGTGGCTTCCTTAGGAAGATTTGGGAGGGAAATGGCTGCTGGTGATAGAGTTGAAGACTTTGGGGCCAACACTCAAGTGTTTGAGATCTTTTGGTGGACTTTGTGGCCCTTTGTCCCCTCCTTCCCCTACAGCAACCCCATCTTCTTCTTCCTCAACTTCTTCTTCCATTTCTCTAGCTGAAAACCTCCATTTCCTTGTTGCAACCTTCTCTGAACCAACAAAGCTCCTCACCGAAATTGCCTAGCCCCCTCATCGCTGTCCAAGCCGCGCCCGAGCCCAAGATAGTCCACTGGCACCACTCGACGATCCGCCACCTGTCTGCTCCCAGCCACTGGTTCTACACCCCTAGCTCGCGACGCCGGTCTCCCGTAGCCATCCCCGAGCTGCCATCATAGCCGTCTACCGCTCCAACTATCCCCTGCTCGCCTGGCCACCTGCCTCTCGCCTCTGTTAGCCTGAGCCCTCGGCCCCTTTCGATCCTGCCTAGCTTAGAACCGAACTCTCATCTTTGGGCTAAGAGCTTCATGGGCCCATTCCGGCCCTTTCCCGATCTCTTTTGGTGTCACCCTAAGCCCGAGTCTTACTCGCCTTTGCGCCGCCGTCACCATGAACTCATCGGCTCATTAAACCGGTGAGTTTACTCTCTAAACCTTAATTAGAAGGTTAATTATGCTTAGAAGAGGATTAGTTAGTGTAATTAGTTATTTAGATAGTTAATCAGATTAATTAGGTGGTTAGATTAGTTTAATTAGAGATTAATTAGATTATGTGATTTAGTTAGCTTAGTAGATTATTTAATTAAGTCCAATTAGGTGGTTAGATTAGTGTATATAGCTTAATTAGTGATTTGATTTAATTTAAATAATTTGGAATTTATTTAATTAATTATAATTAGCATAAATTGTACCGGGATAGCCGGTTTGTAGAATTTTACGTTGATCGCCATGGTTGAATTGATTTGTGGAATTGATTGCTAAATTATGCAATTGGGTGCTTGGTGATGATTTTTTATTATTATTGCAAAAATAAGATTTTATGGTATTTAATCAAAAAAATACCGAGTGTCAAGTTTTGATGCCAAAAATATTTTATGTACTATATAAAATCGTGGAATTTTTAAATGGGAGAGTATCATGTTTTGTGGATCAATTTGACTGTGTGATCACGTACAATTATTTTACCGAGTATTTTTAATACGAAGAAAATTGGCCAAGTCCATTATTTGAAATTGAGGTATTTGAGTGCAAAGCATGATATTCTTGGCCAAACATGGATGTGCATGTGGTCATCATCGGAACCCGTCCTGAAACGTTCACCCGGGATGATGCTTGATTAAATTCAGATGCTTTTAACAACATATGTCGATCGCAGTGGAGACATGGCCGATGCTCCTTTATGGAATGCCATCTAGATGTAGACGTTATCGTATTCGACGGAGCGGGACAACGCCCGATTATGCCGGATGACGGCCGACTAATGAGTTGATCGTGGCCGTTGGGTCATAAATAATTGGAGCATGCTTGAGTGATTGAGATACCTGCGCCTGATTATGGAACAAAATTGTCTGGCATGGAATGGGACATGTCATAATGGTTTGACCTTATAATTGAGACCCCTATGAATATTTGATGAATGATATGAGGTGTTCCAATTATTGATTACGCTTGCTACATTTATATATGATATATGAGATGTACTAATGTGCAGAGAGGTGCTGAGGCGAGGTAAGTCTTATATGGTGCATGTTTAGGCTGCCTATAGATAAATTCTCGTCTTAATCAAGATTTAGGGTGTAGACTCACTGAGATTTTATCTCACCCCATCGTGGTTTAAATTTTTCAAGTCCTTAGATGGAGGTCCGTCACATCTGTTTTGGGTGTCCACAGTAGGTGGAGACCAAGTCTACCCTTCTCCCCATCCCTGGGACCACATGGACTCTTGAGCTTGTGGTGAGCACTATTTGGGTCGATGAGGGCCTACCTCACTTGGTACCTCATCGCTTCAAGGCATGGTTCCTTAACAAGCCCAACGGGATTCGGGAGGGTCCTTTGGAGGGTTTTGACGAGCCTGCCGTCGATACCGAGTATGAGGAGGTACTTGGTCCCATGGATATTGATATATTGGACAATATCATGGCAAACCTGGGGCTTGGGGCCTGAGGCTAAAAGGTCTGGGGTAGGATTGGCTTGGTAGCTTCTTTTTGGATCTAAACTCCTGTATATAAACCTATAGGTTGAACCTGATGTGTTTATAAAGTGTGGCTTGTGTTAATTGGTTATCCTGATTTTAATATCCCATGTGTTTGATTGTTGTCTAGGGTTTATTAGTTCGCTTCTGCACATGCATTAAACAAATGGATCGACGACGCATCCTAGGAACATCGCAATTTTAGTCGACCACTGAGGGATGTGTGCGCGCTCGAGGTTCGGGGCATGACATCCTCGCCTGAAGTGGTATCAGAGCTGGTCAGTATTTGGAGTGATAAAGGGCAATGGGTCTTGAGATAGTTAGTAGGAAAGACATTTTTCTTATGCTGACGCCTGTGATTGATTGATTGATTGTTTGTTTGTGTGAGTCGCTCAGTTTTCTAATTCTGTAGTGGAATTTGAAAGCAGGTTCTATAAGAATCCTGCAGTATGAGCGATCCAGAACAGAGGACTCCCAGGAAGAGGACAGTTGCGTTTGTCACTCGGAGTAGGATGCTGACTAGGGTTGGTAGAGCGCTGGCTCAGGCTAGCGTGAGAGAGAGAGAGAGAGAGTACCGCTGCAAGCTGGTACTGGTGTAGTAGCACCCAGCGATCCTAGAATAGATGGGATCGTGCAAGCGCTCGAGACCTTGGGAAATTTGATGGGGCAATAGGCCCAGAATCAAGCTACCGCTACTACTGCTATCGCCAATGCCACTGCCGCTGCTACTACCGCACCTACCAAGGTTCCACCTGGGAACATGATTGGTGATTGGCCTATGCATAATTTAGTAGGACAATTTTTGAAGCTGAATCCGCCAAGGTTCTCAGAAGCAGGCGATCTCGAGGCTGCAACCCTCTGGATCCGCAAGTTAGAGAAGGTCTTCGCACTGCTGAAGTGCTCGGATGAAGACAAGGTAGTCCTAGCGATCTACCAGCTGCATGGGAATGCTAGCACTTAGTGGGAAGTCACTAGAGGAAGAGTGTTTCTAGAAGGCGTGGTTTCGGTGTGGAACGCCTTCATAGAAGTCTTCAATGGGAAGTACTTCTTTGATTGTGCCAGGGAGCAGAAGATGGCAAAATTTTAACATCTTCATCAAGGTCTGATGTTTGTGGACCAGTATGAGGCGAAGTTCGCCAAGCTGTCTAAGTACACCCCCAAATTGATCAAGGATCCAGTAGACAAAGCTTTTTAAAGATTGCCTCCGACCAAAGATTAAAGATCCACTTATGCCATTGAATCTGAAGGATTACAACGATCTATATGAAAGGGCATAGTTGATCGAGAGAAACTTGAACCAACGAGCCGCAACATTTGGGTCGCGGTTCGAGTCTAGCAGAGATGGTAATCAGTCTGGGAAGAAGCCAATGTCAGGAGTAAGATATCCCATTCCGCCTAATAGAAATTGTGGGATAGGAAAGTCAGCACCTAACTAGAATGGTGTATGTCGTTTCTATGGGAGATGACATGGCTCAGCCCTGCGTTTCACAAGAACGAGAGCTTGTTTTGGATGTGGCCAGCAGGGCCACCAGATCAAAGACTATCCGCGCAAGCCGATGGGATCACAACCGCCGCTACCTCTGATGGGACAAAACAGAGGAAGTGCGTTGTAGAACGGACAATAGGGCATGATAGGCCTCGAGCACAGGGAAGGGTGTATGCTGTCACCCGACGGGAGGCAAAGGACTCGCCAGACGTGGTCACAAGTACGGTCTCATTGAACGACCATGCTGCTTATGCTTTATTTGACCCAAGAGCTACGCATTGTGTTAAGTTGGTAGGGTTGAGTCCAAATTCATTGGGATTATCATTAGTATATCTACCCCGTTAAAGGATAAGGTGTTGTATGCAGTAGGGTGTCCTAGTTACAAGTTGGTTATTGGTGAGCGAGAGAAAATGATAAATTTGATTGTTCTGGCCATGTTTGATTTTGATGTAATCATTGGTATGGATTGGCTCACCAAGCAATGAGCTATTGTAGACTGTTATCATAAAGCGATTCAGTTTAACCCATTAGTGGGTGAAAGTTTCGAGTTTAGAGTCAATGAGGACCATCAATTACCTTAATCTTGTCGCTTGAGACAACCTGTTTGTTAGATGTGGGTTGCCAAGGTTATTTGGCAACTACAGTGGATACGATAGTTAAGGAGCCGAAGATGGAGAACATTGCCGTGGTGCGGGAGTTTTTGAATGTGTTTCCTAAGGAATTACTCGATTTGCCCCTAGAAAGGGAGATCGAGTTTGTAATTGAGTTGGCCCCTAGGACGGAGCCAATCTCTGAGGCTCCTTACCGTATGACATTGTCAGAGTTGAAGGAACTTAAGGTGCAGATGCAAGAGTTGTTAGACAAGGAATTCATACGTCCTAGTGCATCACCTTAGGGAGCACCAATTCTGTTCGTGAGGAAGAAAGATGGTCTGTGCGTCTTTGCATCAACTATCGGTAACTCAACCAGGTGACGATCAAGAACAAGTACCCTCTACCAAGAATCGACGACTTGTTTGACCAGCTACAGGGAGTGTCGATATTTTCCAAGATTGACTTAAGGACAGGGTACCATCAGTTGAGGATTAGAAAGGAAGACATACCAAAGATGGCTTTTTGTACGCGTTACAACCATTATGAGTTCACCGTAATGCCGTTTGGTTTGATCAATGCCCCAGTTACTTTCATGGATTTGACGAATTGTGTATTGGATCAATCGATGACATCCTAGTGTAATCGAGAAGTCCAGAGGAGCATGAAAGACATCTAAGGACAGTGCTTCAGACTCTACAAGAACATGGATGTACGCCAAGTTCAATAAGTGTGATTTTTGGTTAACTCATGTGACTTTCTTAGGTCACGTGATTTCCGGTGAAGGGATTTCCGTGGACCCGACTAAGATCAAAGCTGTGATCAACTGGCCAAGACCGATGACAGTGACAGAGATCAGGAGTTTCTTGGGATTGGCAGGCTACTACAGACGATTCGTAGAAAGATTCTCTACAATAGCCATGCCTTTGACTCAATTTCTAAAGAAGGAAGAAAAGTTTATATGGACGGATAAGTGCAAGCGTAGTTTTCAAGAGCTTAAGCAAACGCTGACTACCACACCCGTGTTGACAATTTCGTCTGGTCCTGGAGAATATGAGATCTTTAGTGATGCGTCGTACCAAGGACTGGGTTGCGTTTTAATGTAGCATGGTAGAGTTGTTGCATACGTGTCCTGTCAGTCGAGGCCTCATGAGTTGAATTACTAGACGCATGACTTAGAACTTGCAGCGATAATTTTCTTTCTGAAGATTTGGAGACATTACTTTTGTGGAGAAAGGTTCCAGATCTGTACAAACCTTTAGAGTCTCAAGTATCTATCTCTCAGAAGGAGTTGAACATGAGACAGCGTTGTTGGATGAAACTCCTCAAGGATTACGACTACGACATCCTGTATCATCCCGGAAAAGCCAACAAGGTCGCAAATGCGTTGAGTCGAAAGTCTTCGATCACATAGATGGTGATCCAAGAGTGGATTATACTCGAAGGAGCTTGAGATTCAATTTTCAAATTTGACGTAGGCCACCTTTCAAACCTTATGGCCACCCTCAGAATTGAATCGGAAGTGCAAATAAGGATCAAGACATTGCAGTTGACAGACCCTGAGATCCAAAAACTTTTGCAAGAAGATGCGGAAAAGAGAAAGGCTGATTTTCAAGTTTCTGAAGATAGAATACTAAAGTTTCGTGGAAGATTGTGTGTACTTAACGATGCAGAGCCTAAGGAAGAGATCTTGTCAGAAGCTCATCGTAGCAGTTACAGCATTCATCCAGGTAGTATAAAGATATATCAAAATCTATGTCAACACTATTGGTGGATCGGTATGAAGGCGAATATCGCCAGATATGTCGTCAAGTGTCTGACGTGCCAGCAAGTGAAAACACAGCACTGTAAGCCGGGAGGACTTTTGCAACCTCTCGAGATTCCCGAGTGAAAATGAGAACATATTACAATGGACTTTGTGATGGGATTACCAAGGAGTCAGTGAGGTAATGATTCCATATGGGCTATATTTGACAGATTGACGAAGTCTACTCACTTTATCGCTGTACAGAAGGACTTTGCATTGGAAAGATATGCTGAGTTGTACATGTGACAGATAGGTTGACTGCATGGAGTACCAGTGACGATTACATCAGATCGAGACACGAAGTTCACAACCGCTTTTTGGAAAAGTTTACAGACTGCCTTAGGAATGAAGCTATAGTACAGTATGGCCTATCATCTGCAAACAGATGGCCAGTCTGAAAGGATAATTCAAACCCTCGAGGACATGCTATGAGCTTGTGTACTAGACTTCAAGGGAAGCTGGGAGAAATAGCTTCATCTAGTTGATTTTACATACAACAACAGTTATTAGCGGAGCATCCAGATGGCACCGTTTGAAGTGTTGTATGGCAGAGCATGCAGAATGCTAGTTTGTTGGGATGAAGTCGAAGAGCGTAAGATTATTGGTCTAGAGTTGGTTCAATAGTAAGTGGACGCCGTCAAAGCTATTCGAGCAAGACTAAAGACCACTCAAAGTCGCCAGAAAAGTTATGCAGATCAGCGGCGAAGACCATTAGAGTTCCAAGTTGGTGAACACGTATTCCTTAAAGTGTCACCAATGAGGGGTACTTCGCGCTTTGGCAAGAAATGGAAGTTAAGTCTGAGGTACGTCGGTCCCCTTGAGATTTTGGAGCAACTAGGGACTGGCGTATCGTCTTACGTTGCCGCCAAGACTTGCTCAGGTGCATGATGTCTTACATGTGTCGATGTTGAGAAAGTATGAACTCGACCCGACCCACGTGCTGAATGTTGAGGAATTAGATGTGAATGAGAGAGTGCCGTACGTGGAGAGACCATTTTGAATCGTGAATCGAAAGGAGTAAGTGATGCGCAACAAGACGATCTCTTTAGTTAAAGTGGTCTGGCAACACCACGGGACAGAAGGAGCGACTTGGGAAAGCAAGAAATCGATGAGACGTCAATACCTCCACATTTTTGAAGAAGAATTGTAATGGTTTAAATTTCAAGGACGAAATTTTTATAAGATGGGAAGAGTTGTAACATTCTGAATTTCGACCCCATCTTGATAATATGAAATAGGCATTTCGTTAATGCGCCTATAGTCCTTTTTCTAAGAGCTGATCACTCACAAGTTAACTAAACATATTAGGTGAAACTGTTAAAGGATATAAATGCGACAGACTTGAGAATTTAATCAGAAATCGATTGCTCAATCGTGATAATCAACAAGGGTCAATACGACACCATTATAATTGATTAGTGATTGGATATAAGTCGATTCGATGAAAGCACGTAACTAAATTGTGAGTGATTCTACCTGATTGCAAAATTCACGTCAAACGGCACTAACTCGGTTTTCTGTCGATTCTATACTCGGTGCCCATAATTGAAACCTTGAAATTTTTACAAACGACAATTGAATGTCGCCAACGAGTCAAAGATGCACGAACGTGGATCAAAAATTATCAACCACTAGTCAAACGCGCAAAAATCCCCCAAAAGCTACCTGGTAGGTTGGATCGCGCTAAAATCGCGTCCGGTCGATTTTAACCACAAAATTGAACTTGGTTTCGAGAATTGAACGTTTGAGTGTGTCATGATTTATTTTTAGGACCTCGTCTCATCTTTCAGGAAATTTCCGTCCAGCCCGGAATTTTGACAGAGAAAAAAATCAATTTCGGCAAAAAGAATAGATGGAAATTCGTATGGGTAGCTCTAGCTAGATTTTTGGACACAAAAATGCATTGTTTTATGAAGTTTTGGAAGAGAAAATTGCCATTGGTGCTTGTCTTGACATTTGAGGGCTGAAGACTTTGAGGCTCCCTCACTCAAGTGCAAGATATTTTGGCTTGGTTTCTAACTGGTTGCTACGTGGACTTCTTGGCCTCTTTGTCCCCCTCCCTTCTTCCTTATGCGACCAGCCCCCCTCCAACCCCCGCTACTTCCTCTTCTTCTTCTTCTTCTTCTTCTTCTTCTTCTTCTTCTTCTTCTTCTTCTTCATTTCCCTTGTTGCTGCAAAGGCGGTCCCAAGGCTAGCACCGAACCAGCCACAGCCAGCAACCCCGTCCAAATGTCGCATCTCCTTTGCGCGCCTAGCCACCATCTGAGACCAACTCCGTCTGCCAGCCTTGCTGCCTCACCATCTCTATTCGCCGGCCTTTAGCTCGCAACTAGGCCGCCACTTGACCACCACCCGTCGCTGCTTCAGCCGTCTGACCCTGCTCGTGTAGCTCCAGCCATGTCCGCCTCTCCACCACCTCAACCAGCCACGCCATCCAGCCCAACGCCACTCGACCAGCTCAAATAGAACCAACTTTTAGCTTGGCCGTGAGCCTTGCAAGGCTGTTTTCAGCCTCTTTCGGGCCTTCGTTGGAGTCGCCGTAAACACAGGATCTCACCGCCGTCGCGCTGTCGTCGCCGTGAACTTGTTACCTCTCTAATCTGGTGAGTTAACACCCTAATCTTGGATTAGGAAGTTAATTGCACTTAGAGGGATTAGTTTAAGGTTAATTAAGGATTAGTGGTTAGTTAGTAATGTAACTAAGTTAGTAGGTTAGTTAGTTACCTAGACTAATTAGTTAGGTGGTTAGTTAGGTTATTTAGTTAGTTTAATTAGATTAAGGTAATTAGCCTAGCTAGTTAGCTTAATTAGTTCAATTAGGTTAGTTCGGTTAGATTATTTAAATTAATTAAGTGATTTAGTTTAAATAGTTTGCAATTTATTTAATTAATTGTAATTTATTTAATTAATTATAATTAGCATAAATTGTACCGAGATAGCCGGTTTGTAGAATTTTATGCTAATCGCCATGGTTGAATTGATTTGTGGAATTGATTATAAATAATGCAATTGGGTGCTTGGTGATGATTTTTTATTATTATTGCAAAAATAAGATTTTATGGTATTTAATTAGAAAAATACCGGGTGTCGAGTTTTGACGCCAAAAATATTTTATGTACTATATAAAATCATGAAATTTATAAATGGGAGAGTATCACATTTTGCGGATCAATTTGACTGTGTGATCAAGCACAATTATTTTACCGAGTATTTTTAATACGAAGAAAATTGGCCAAGTATATTATTTAAAATTGAGGTATTTGAGTGCAAAGCACGATGTTCTTGGCTAAACATGGATATGCATGTGGTCATTATCGGAACCCAACCTAATGCATTCACACAAGATGATGTCTGATTAAGTTCAGATGCCCTTGAGAACGGATGCCGGTCGCAGTGGAGGCTGGGCCAATGCTTCTTTATGGAATATCGTCCAGATGTAGACATTGCCTTGCCTGACAGAGCAGGACGACGCTTGGTTATGCCGGATGACCGCCGACTGATGAGTTGGCCATGGCCGTTGGATCGTAAATAATTTGAGCACGTTTGAGTGATTGAGATAGCCGCGCTTGATTATAGGACGAAATTGTGTGGCACAGAATAAGACTTATCATAACAGTTTGGCTTATTATCAGGACCCCTATAAATATTTGATGAATGATATGAAGTGTTCCAATTATTGATTACACTTGCTACGTTTATATATGATATATGAGATGTATTAATGAGTAGGGAGGTGCTGAGGCGAGGTAAGTCCTATATGGTGCATGTTTAGGTTGCCTCTAGGTGAATTCTTGTCATAATCAAGGTTTATGATGTAGACTTGCTGAGACTTTATCTCACCGCATCGTGGTTTAAATTTTTCAGGTCCTTAGATGAAGGTCCGTCACGTCCATTTGGGTGTCCATGGGAGGTGGAGATCGAGTCTACCCTTCTCCCTATCCCCGGGACCACCTGGACCCGTGAGCTTGTGGTGACCACTATTTGGGTCGATGAGGGCCTACCTCACTTGGTACCTCATTACTTCAAGGCATGGTTCCTTAACAAGCCCAACGAGATTTGAGAGGGTCTTTTGGAGGGTTTTGACGGGCCTGCCGAGGATACCGAGTTTGAGGAGGTACTTGGTCCCATGCATATTGATATATGGACGATATCATGGCGAACCTAGGGGCCCGAGGCTGAAGGGTCCGAGGTAGGATTGGCTTGGTAGCTTCTTTTTGGATCGACTCATGTATATAAACCTATAGGTTGAACCTGATGTGTTTATAAAGTGTAGCTTGCATTAATTGGTTGTCATTCTTTTACTATTATCCCATGTGTTTGATTGTTATCTAAGGTTTATTAGTTCGCTTCCGCATGTGCATAAAACGAATAGGTCGGCGCGCATCCTGGGAACATCACAATTTTAGTCAACCACCGAGAGATGTGTGCACGCTCAAGGTTTGGGGCGTGACATTATGATATCGAGATCCCAACAAGTTTCAAGAAGAAGCAACTCCTTTTGTTATTAGTGGATGAAAAAAATGATGAAGAAGATGGTATTTAGATTTGTTCAAGGACAATGGCAAGACAGACATGGCAAGCTCATTCGAACTAATCTCACCTCCTACAAAGAGAAGAAGAACTCAGGCTGATAGAAGTGGATCTCAATCATTCTTGTAGAGATTGGTTGAAGAATCATTTAAGGATTTCGATTTGATAGAAGACAAGGAGGATGATCTAGATAGGCTAATTGATAGTCTGGACGAAGATCTTGAGGAGGATAAGATTGCATATGACACTGAACTAGATAGGCTAAAAGTTGAGGAAAATCCCCAACAATAGCAAGAAAGAGACCCCTCGGCTATTATGCAAAAAAAAAAAGAAACAGGAAGTGGCTAATACTTTTGCATCGATTAAGGATGTGTTGCACGAAGCGATGGCTAGTGTCAATGACCCAACGCCTGGTATGATGGACAAACCACATTATTTGAACATCCTGTAATCGAGGTAGTGCTTGATCAATTGTGTAACGATCCCAACTTCATCTCTAGGGTCACGAGCGACGAGGGCTATTTAATGGCGTCCTAGGTGCATCATCGTCCCATTGTTTTTTTATCTTTTCGTTAAGCACATGCGGAAGTATTACAAACAACACCTAGACAACAACCAACAACCAAGAAAATAATTATTTACAAACATACAATTAAATCAGTTACATTTACAAGCCCTTTTTATCATGGCCATTATATTTACACCAACTACATTTTCTATGTTCAAAAGGCTGGGGTAAACCTTAACTCCTCTAGCAAGACTGCAACTTTCTCATGCCTACAATTTTGAAAAAACAACGGGTGAGTCATGGACTCAGTAAGTAAAAACCTCTAATTCTCTACTATGAGGATATCTCATCATTAAAATCTAGTAGGTACAACACTCGCAATGCAATGTTGATGGCAGATCAATAGCAAACTTATTGCTATCCTCGACGACATGCAAATGTACATTACCGCATACTTCAATGCTTGCTTACCTCTGGCATATCAATGAACACATCAACATATCATACTTATGCATATACCGGCACTCATGCAAATTCATTTACTGTCGTTCTGGCTCAACCAGGTCCTCTCGGCTCAACCGAGGCATGCAGCTTCAAGCTAAGCATCCTGGCTCAATTAGGGCATCCCAACTTAACCGAGGTATCCTGGCGCTAGCTCACCAAAGCATCCAGGCTCAACCCAAGCATCTTGGCTCAATCAGGGCATCTCAGGGCTAGCTTACTCGAGGCATCCGGGCTTAAACCCAGGCATCCTAGCTCAACCAGAGCATCCCATTTAATGAACGAGGCATCACCATCAACACTATGTGGCGACGAGCGCTTTTTCCTCTTTAAGTGCATACACAAGTGCATCACACAAGCCAGTTTTTTCATCTTTTATCTTAGCCAACTTATGCAAGGCCCGAGGGCATGCTCATTCAAGTAAGTGTGCCATGACCCTCAACATCATATTATAAAATATGCTAGGAACAATTCTTGGTTTGTGGCTTGAGTCGCATGCTTAGGCTATCGCGACTTGACATCAATTTCAAGCCGAGCAAAACTTGACCTCGTTCCGAGGCGTGAACACACTTAAGCATGCAAATGTGAGCAAACACACAAAAGAACAGTACAACATACACAGAGCTTATATGGGTGAGCACACCACTAAACTCAATGATGTAGGCTATCGCCTTAGCCAAGAGTTAGAGATTCTACTTACAACTTTTGAGCCTAACACCAAGATGCTCCTTTAGTGACCGGACGGCTCCTAAGGCGGCTTGGAGGAGAAAGACGTGAAAGAAAGGAGAGAAAGGGAGAGGAAAGAAGAAAATGGTTAAGCCTCCAAAATGTGAGGATGTCTTCTCCTATTTATAGGCCTCCTCCTCTTCAATTATTGGTGCCAATCTCATAATTAAGCCTAAGGAATGAGTTGGCCTATCTAGTCTCCTTAGTTGGCGCCTATGCTTATTTGTGTTTGATTGTGATTGGTCCATCTATTTACTTACCCTCCAAGGCTCACTTTAGGCTTATGATATGCCTATGGCCTTAGGGGACACATAAGCCCCTTGATGCCTAATGTCTTCCCTTGATTGGTTGGCATTTGCCTTGTTCACCAAGGCTATCCTTTAGGCTCATCATAACCTAAGATTTTAGAGGACACCTAAGCTTACGAGTCACCAAGTTCTTCTCCAAGGAAAATCTCAAGCCATCATTACCAAATCTTCAAGTGGACACCTAGGCTTATGAGGTGGAGATCTAATGACTTGGTGTCATCATTTAAGGCCTTACTTGTCTCCATTTCATTGGACCACATTAGCACTTAGCTCATTATTAAGGGGACAACTCATTATGGATAGGTGGCACTCTAAAAGATAGGGTGGCATCAAGGCTATAGGATAGCCATAAGTAGTTTCAATGTGTACAATTTTTATTGCAACACTTGACTTGGATACTTTGCTTAATTCCCAAGGTAAATCCTTGGTAATCATGACCATATCTAGAAAAATCTAGGTGGAATGATAAGTCAATCTCCTTTATGAAGAAGTTATGGTGTTCTAGAGAATTCCATTTTGTCCATTTCTTCCTCAAGAAAGTTGTCTAGAGAATTTTGTCGTCTAAGTTGGTCCTAGGGCCGGAGAAGGGATCATTAGGTACACCTCAAAAAAATAGAATCATGCACACCCGAGGTTCAGACATTATGTCCCATATTCGCCTAAGCCATTACTTTGGACAGTTGGTCGACCAATAGGGTCGGTTGTCCTTTGATCGGTTTGAGAACAATCCTAAGGCTATCCATGGCCTAACACTAAGCCAAGGCACTTATGGACCTTAGAATTAGTGACGAAATAGCCGAGTCTATCCCTGGGCTCATTCCGATCAGCACTCGATCCACCGATAGGGTTCATGGTTGGTGCATTACCGATTCATGATCGAACATCATCAATTTGAGATTTTGTTCCGATCAGTAAGAATAAAATAGGGAATGATGCATTTTTGGTCGAAAGATAGTCACATTTGATCAATTCGGATCGTCTGTGTATTGGTGCATAACCGGGCGGAATCACCCACACCCGGAAACTGCGACCGGTTGGATCGACCCATAACCATATGCCAATCCAAAATCATCCCGTGACCAATTCTCATGATCAAAAAGTCATCTTATGAGCTAGTGATCATATCCCATTGGTATGGTTGGTAGAAAATTCGGGGCCAACACCTCGACCGATTCATGAACAGTCGGTCAGTCAGTTAATCAAACCATGACCGATCTGTGATTCCTTGCCGATCAAACTGATCGATCCATGGCCAATGGCGCATGATCAATCCCTTTTTGGACCTTATGGCCGATCCTTACGAGGTCGGAATCGATGGTGTTACAAGTTGCAAGGAGACCAAGTGCTGGAAGAAGTACCCCCAGAATCTAGATGACAATCTAGAGGCTCTCACAGAACAAGTTTAGACTGCTACTTCTATTGCATATGAGAATATTGTGGTTGTGAACAAGGAAGCAGATGCAAGAGGAGAATCGGAAGTTGACAAGGATGCTTCAATTGAGGGGGAGCACGTTCAGGCTATAGGGGTTGAGGAAACAAAGTAGGGTGGAAAAGAAGGAAAGCATGATCCATCTATTGAGATCATTCCTGAACTAGAGGTTGTTGTAGATTTGAATGAAAATATTATTAGTGCACTGAAGGAACTCAAAAATAAGATCAAGGAGATGAACTATTAGATCAAAAAGCTTATGCAGGATGGGGACAAAAGATTTAAGAAACTTGAGACTGCCATCAACCACATGAGTCACTATGTCCTTGTATTCGTGCCTCTAGATGATATCCCTATTTCAAGCCCTCAAGCTTAGGAGTGTCAAAAATCAAACTAAAAATCGAACCGAAATGTTCAGGTTTTTCCGGTTTGGTTCTCATAAAAACCAAAAAACTTTAACCGATTTGGTTTTTATTGGTTCGGTTAAATGAACAAAACGATAAACTTAAAAAATTTTCCTTTTATTTTTTATAAAATAATTTTTTATTTTTTATTTTTCTTTCTTTTTTTCTTTTTATTTTTTCTTTTTCTTTCCTTTTCTTTCTTCTTCTTCTTCTTCTTCATTGGCCGGTCATCGACCATAATGGCAACCAACATTCGGTTGGAAGCAAGCTAAAGCCATGCCACAGTCGGCAAGACTTGAGCTCGCCGAGCAACCGGCCAATGAAGAAGAAGAAAAAGAAAAAAAAAAATAAAAAATTTGATATTTAAAAAAAATAAAAAATTAATTGAAAAGGGTGCATGTAGGGAAAAAAAAACAAAAACAAAAATAAAAGTAAAAATAGAAATAGAAAAATCAAACCGAACCAAAATGAATTGAATCGGGATTTCGGTTTGGTTCGGTTTTGGTTTGGATCGGATGTCGATTCAGTTCAATAAATTTTCTTATCAGTTCAATTCGGTTCGATTTTCCAAAATATTCTAACCGAACGAAACCACTTACACCTTTACTCAAGCTCAAGACCCTAACCAGCCCTCAACCTCAAAATAATCTTTTCAATTTCTTTTCAAAATTTCTAAGATAATTTCATTTTGTGTTGGCTTGTTTTTCTGTTTGACTTATCAGCTTGCTTGAGGTTTTTTTTTTTTTTTTTTTTTTGGATTTTTCTATAACTGGACGTTACTAAGTATTGAACTTATTGGTTTGCTATTATGGTTTGGTTGCTACTAAGGCTTTTTACTATTGCCATTATTATCTTTTGTGCTGTTAACAAAAAGGGGTAGAATTGGAAGACGCAAAACTTCAAGGATATTTTTTGAAGATTTTGATGCAATGCGATTCTTATTCTAAGGATTTTTTGATGAAGCTATCAATTACTATATATTTCATTCTTATAGATCAAATTTGCACTCTAAATACAAATTCTGCTATTTTCATAGCTTCATCAAAATAAATTATTTTTTAAATCAATTCTGCTGTAATAAGTTTTGTCATCATCAAAAATGGGGAGATTGTTGAGGAGAATTCTCTTACTAGTTTTGATGAATAACAAAACTTTCTTTGATTCTAATGATAAGATTTTATGGGTGAAAACTTTGATGAGCACCTTTAGACATTAGTCATTAGACTAAGAGAATCAAACTCTAAGTCTTGAAGTAATTCATATCTTTGATATTTGTTTATCACAATATTGTTCTAGAAGACAATCCTCATGCAACGGCTAGAAAATTGGTGGATTTCTAACTATAATTAAGAGACTTATCCAAAAAGAAAAGAATGTCAAATCCAATCTCTTAAGACGGATTTTAGTGAATCTTGGATAAATCAATCTACAAAAGGCGAAATACTCTTTCCAAGTGAAACACTTTTCTTATGGAAACTTTATCAATCATATGGGTGGCAGAATCAACGAGAGACTTCAATCTTGGCAACCTTGAAGCTATCAGATCTTATGACAACGTTCCAGTTTAATAGGAAGATTGGCTAAGCAATCCTCTAAGCAAATGTCCAACAGTCAACTTGGATACAGAGGATTATATAAGAAGGTCGAGACACTGAAAGGAATAGAGAGCTGAAAATATGAAATCTATGATTCCTAAATTTTGAGTGTTCTTCAATCATAAAAATTCGTCTCTGAGAGATATACTCTGTAATCTTTTAGAGGTTGAGAGTGTGTGAGAAATTTGTCAAACCAGCTTGAGTATATACTATTACTCACATCTCATAACCTCTGACATATTGATCTAGTGAAATCCAGCCAATCAGCTATCAACGCAGGAGAGTGGATGTAAGCTTGTTAAAGCCGAAACCGCTATAATTGTTTATGTGCAATTCTCTATGCCTTACTCTCTTTATTTTATCTGTTTTAAGGGTTATTTGCACACTAGTAAGATCTGACAGTTATTCGGGTTATGATCAGAAGCTATTCTATTGCAAAATCGTTTAAATTTATTTTATTCCGCTTATTCACCTATTCACCCACTCTAAGTGATCCATCTAGCCCTAACAAAAAAGACTATTAGGAAGTTATGAATTGAATCCTTGAAGGTTCAAAAGGCCAATAGCATTGGTATAGTGTACTAGAGGGATTGTAATAACAATGAGACCATAGGTGTTGTAGATTCGGACCACGCAAGTGATTTAGGTGAGCATATGTCTTTACCTGGGTATGTTTTTACATTGGCAGGTGGTGCAGTGAGTTAGAAGGTGTTCTCATAGGAAGATGTTGCCTTATCTTCAACTAAGACAAATTACATGACACTGGCCTTCTTTATAGCAAAGGAGGCATTATGGCTAAGGGATTTGCTCCCAAACTTTAGGTTGGAGCATAAAAGCATTGTTATATATTGTGATGATCAAGGCATGATATATCTAGCTTTAAATCTGATTTATCATAAGCGAGCAAAGCATATCAACATTTACCTTTTCATCCAAGATGTCATAGCAAAGGGGAAGGTTGTTGTAAAAAAGATCGTGACAATATAGAAACCAACATAAATGGTGACAAAGCCTCGTTCCTTCAGCAAAGCTCGAGGTTTGCCCAAGCTCAACTGGCGTATGCAAAAAATGAGTGCTCATGGGAGTGTTGGTAGAGACGGCATTGATGATTAGCATTATGATTTGGCAGTGATCATTGAATTAAGGTGGAGAATAGATTATTATGTCTCAAATTTGAGTATGTGTATGAAATCCAAATCAACTTGGTGGATGTAGAACAATCCATAATATGTAAACAATTTAGGAAGTGTGGTGTTTACGGGAAAATAAACAAATTCCTCTTGAAGGCCACTCCTACGTGATATATACATGGAGATTTTATTTGGTCTTCTTACGACTCCTTTTAGCCGTACAATCGAAGCTTGAACACGGTGATTTGATGCGTGGAGTTTTACATCAAATTGAAATCGGCTTAGGGTTTTGCTTTAATTACTCCATTTTTGCTCAATTGCAATCAAGGTGGGAATGATTGGATCCTAGTTCAAAAAACTACATGCTAAATAACGGAATTTATTGGATGTATTGAAACATCTTGCATCACTTGACATTGGGTTTATATACTCTTTATACATGTAGTCTCCCTCCATTAATCGACTTAAGCTTTTGGGTTAGGCTTTTTTTCATAGTGTTTAAACTAGGATCTGCCTCAATTTAGTTTTGTGTGCGTCCACACTTTCGTCAAATTCCACTTGTTAATATTAATTTGGCATGCACATGAGAGGGAGTATTGAAATATCCCACGTCGCTTGATTATGGAATTTAGATGCTCTTTATATAAATTAGTTTCCATCCACCTTTTAGTTTAAGTTCTTGACTTAGACATTCTAACGTAATATCAAAGTTAGCTTCCGCCTTGGTTTATCTCGAGTGGGCGTCTGCCTCTTATTTGTCAAATCCCACATGTCATTCATAATACGGCTTGTGCATGAGATGAGATACCAAAATATTCCGCAATGCTAAACTATGAATTTATATGCTCTTTCTACATAATCTCTCTTCACCTATTAATTTAAGATTTTTTGTTAGACTTTCAAGTGGGATGTTTAAATGTATATATGTACCCAATCAACCTTGTCTATTAGGTCTCCCACATTTTCACAAATTAAAAAACCTACAATCAACCGAAGTCATAGGTATTGCATCTCAAAACCAACCTTCCTTCCTCATCCCGGTATCTCTCTTCGCCTCACAACCACTCTAAAATATGTGCAAGCATTAAACGTTGCCTTTTGCCTATAAGAACCCCTTTTTCATGCCCACTTAAGAGGAGCGTTCACATTGACCAACCAAGAGCTGACGAAAGCCATACGGCCGACTGTATTTATCTTTATGTTTTCCCAGATAGAACCCTTACGTGCACATACTGCATCCCTCTATATATATTCATGAACTTCACAACAATGGAGATATCACACTTTCATTCATCTCTCTCTCGCTCTCCCTCCCTCTCTCTCTCTCCCTCCTTCCCCCTCCCTCTCAATTCTTGCGTTAACAGTTAAAAGAAATGGAGAAAAAAGCTTCGTCGTTGAAAATTCGGCCTCCGACGTATGGAAAACTCATCACAATCCTTAGTATTGACGGTGGAGGAGTCCGAGGAATCATTCCGGGGGTTATTCTCGGTTACCTCGAAGCCCAACTCCAGGTATTAACATCAACAAACCACACGAACAAAGCGGACGCAGGATTTACATTATTGTACTACGGCGGTCAAGAAAACAAAACTGAAAAAGAAAAAAGAAAGAAAAGAAGCCCTCTGATTAGGGTTTGAGTCGAAGCAGCTTTTGAGAAGCCTTTCTTTTATTCTAAACATGGGGCATCGCTGGTGTCCACACCATCTCTTGAGTAGACATTAATCCAGAAGTTGTTGAGATTTATGGGTGCAGGAGTTGGATGGAGAAGGTGCGAGGCTTGCAGACTATTTCGATGCAATAGCAGGAACAAGCACCGGGGGTCTCATCACGGCCATGTTGTCTGCACCTGATGCTCACAACCGTCCTCTCTTCGCTGCAAAAGACATAGTCCCATTTTACTTGGAGAATTGTCCTAAAATCTTCCCTCAAGGATGGTAATCGATCATCGACATACCTCTCATGTTGCTAAATATGAATTATCGAACTTCTTTTTATCGTTTTTAAGCTCACCGAGAATTTTCTTTAGCCTTTTCTCTCCTCGCATATAAGATATCTGAGTTGAGTCTTTTCATTTCTTTTCTGCTTGCTCCCGCTACTTTTTCCTGAAAAACAAAAAGTGGGAGCCTGGGTTCGGTCTTGAACACGATAAAATCTCTGACGGGGCCCAAGTACAATGGAGTTTATCTTCACAAATTAATAAGGAAGTTACTTGGAAGCACGAGATTGCACGATACACTTACCAGCTTGGTCATCCCGACTTTCGACATCAAAAAGCTTCAACCAGTTCTATTTTCTTCATATGAGGTGAGTTCTTGTATGTTTCTTTTTTAGAGAGTGCAGTTGTAGATTGGTATAAGTCCGACGGGTCCTGTTTTCCTCTTATCTTAATTTGGGGAATGTTAACAGGCTTTTGAACTATGAGAGTTGCAAACATAGACATCGACCTTGTCCATATTTTAGTTAGATTTACATGTGCATAGACGATTCGAAAATGACTTCATCTAATTAGGGATGGAGGAAAATATATAACCCAACTCTTGTTTATCTAACAACATCCTCTATGTAGTTTCACAATTTTTTATTAATCAGGATGACACATTAGCAATTATTGTATATATGACCGATTAAGCGAGACTTGTCAATCCCCTTTTCATGTTGAAACTACCTCATGTGAGTGCAAGCATGTCACGAAATATCCAAATAATTATAGCCTTGTGTAGAATTTTCGGAGGGTGAAAGGTTGTGATGGAATCATTATTTTCTTGCAACTTCTGATTTCCCATGGAAAATGGGATTATTGACAGTGCAATTTTGACAAAGACAATTATAATCAACTACCCAGTCTTAATAGAGGAAAACTATACGCATATACACCAATCATAGGAGATGTTTTCTTTAATGGATTTGTATCTCGTGTAGGTGTCAAAACATTCTTTTTTAGACGCTCAAGTTTCTGACATTTGCATCGGCACTTCCGCTGCTCCGACGTATTTCCCTGCCCATTATTTCAAGACGGAAGATAAAGATGGGCGAGTCCATGAATTTAATCTCATCGACGGTGGTTTGGCCGCCAACAATCCGGTACGTATGTCTAATGAACACACGTGATCATAGCTTTACATGCATAGATGCACTCATGAATACATACATACATGGATAGATACACTTAAGAAGAGGTATAGGTACATACAATATTATAAATTAATACTAGCCTATTTGATATTGAAGACCGCAAAGATAAACTAACTCAGCTAAAATAGGAATACCGAGTTCTAATACGGAGTGCCTTTACTATGTCTTCTTCTTTTGCAACAAGGAAGTTCACTTTAAGTGAAGAAACCTTGACCCGAGGATTACCCGTAAATTTCACGGGTGAGGTTGGTGAAACATGAACCAAGGTATGCGATGAACGGCCAAAACATGAATTGTACCTAATAGTATGAAGAATTAAACATGTACCTAATTAAGACTAGTAAGTTCAATTCTTTAGTTATCATATCAACCTCGCGTTAGAATAGCCGAGGCCTTTCTAGACTTGGAAATGAGGTGTCGATGTGACATAAGCTACCAAACATAATTTTTTAAGTAAAGAAATAACATAGATAACTCCTATAAGGTTGTTACAGATGATAGCGGATTTTATGCGGCCTAGATTATTCGGCTGCAACAGTTCTGCGTCTAGTCACAATCCTTTGTTTCACCTGTGGTCCAACGATGGGATGGTTTGTTCAGGTCAAACCTACGGATAACACCTCAGAAGCTGCTCAATAACGAAGTCATAGATGCTCTAGTTATTTTGAGATGACGGGCTAGCTGCCGGCAAGCCACAACCAATGTGATGATCTGTTCTATTATCTTATTTTTCTTTTTCGTTCTTGCCAAAGAAGTCTCATACAAGGACCGGTCAATTGCACACTTGATTTGACAACCGACTCCTTTATATAGTCATTTCTTTCTCACAGTAATGGGATCATTGTCACTGTTAGTGTGGATGGAGCCCTACATCGATGCATGTCGAAGGGAAGGGGGGGAGGCGAGTATTTGCGCATATTCAATGAGAGCAACTGAACGGAAGGTTCGGATATCACAAAAGAGCACAACAAAGAGGTTCTCTTTTGTATTATTAGGGTTTGGCACTTGAGAATTGTATTCCAAGAGCGTCCTATGAAGAACCCGGTTTTGCAATATAAAAATCATTAATAGTTATAGAGATTAGGTGAGGATCGACCATCAATAGAAAAGTTAAAAGCATAAGGACAACTAATACTTCGTGTTGATTTCAAGTTGATGACACATGATGAGGCGGCTATAAACATCTAGTTGATTTTACTTCAAAATTCTCATAAAATCTAGTTGATGACACGTGACATGGTGCCATATCTAGTACTTCGTTCCATTGAAGATTTTGGAATTTTTCACACGTTTTCCTCTTTTCCAGACATTGATCGCCATCAGCGAAGTGACCAACCAAATCTTGAAGGAAGACCCGGATTTCTTCGACATCAAATCGCCGATAGACTACACTCGACTGCTAGTGATTTCACTGGGGACGGGCTCGGACACGTCGGAGCTCAAGTTCGACGCCAAGAAGGCTTCGAAGTGGGGATTGTTCTCCTGGCTGTACGAGGACGGCTCGAGCCCTTTGATAGATGCCTACACGCAAGGGAGTGCCGACCTGGTCGATTACCACAATTACGTGGCTTTCAAGACCTACCAGTCCGAGGACAATTACCTCCGCATCAACGTAAGATCTTTGCTGACTTCGCTGTCTTCGTGAATTCTTACTGTTGTGATTCTGTTGATCTACACTTGGTACCAACTCATGCTACTAGAATTGAATGAATTGCTGTAGGACGACACTCTCAAGGGGACTTTATCTTCGGTGGACACATCCACGAAAAAGAACTTGGAGGGTCTGGTGAAAGTTGGTGAGGACTTGTTGAGGAAGGCGGTCTCGCGAGTTAATCTCGGCACCGGCCACTACGAACCCATTCCAAATGCCGGCACCAATGAGGAAGCCCTCAAAAGGTTAAAATTTTTTGCGCATAAATATTGAACATATGTGTGGGACGACAACATCCTAGGGAAAATTATAACAGTTGGAGATTTATTTCTTTGATTAGCATTGCGAAGGCTGATTAATTTTGGTCTACATTCTTGTAGGTTTGCGAAGCTACTCTCTGACGAGAAGAAACTCCGTGAGTCGAGATGTCCGCATAACATGCATGGGACATAGTTTGCTCAACCATTCTCTCGCCGCATTAACTTGTGAATTGATGATAAAAATAATGTGTTGTTGAATTGGAATAAGCATAGCCCTATTTGTTTGCAAATAAAGGGGCTACAATCGACATTGTTTTTGTGTGGATAACTAGGGATCAAACTCCTAATGCTATACCCTGATTAAGGATGAATTAACACACACTCTCTCTCTCTCTCTCTCTCTCTCTCTCTCTCTCTCTCTCTCTCTCTCTCTCTCTCTCTCTCTCACACACACACACACACACACACACACACACACATCTTTGAGTCATCACCAGTCTCTTTTTTTCATATATGATTATTATGACTAGTTCAAAAGACCTTACGTGAGAGTAATTCTTTTCTTCACCAATCCAAAAATCCCAACGTGCTTGTTTAGTTCCTATGGCTTTGTCTAAAGTCAGGAGTTGCTTCACGGAAACCCTAACTCATCACTTATATATGGCATTTAGTCAAACTGACCTTAAAAAGTTAAAATAACATCAAATGCAACTAGATTGTTGAAGTTAACCTATGTGGAAATTTACTCACGATAATTATACCTTGGGAAAAGGTCACGTGCCAACTAAAGACAAGAGCTAACGCTAAAGTCAGAAGATAATACCAAAAACCATGTGTAACCTAACACGTTGTCTGGTCAGCTTTAAACAAAAGTCAAAAAAAGTAATTATCGGCTTCTGTGAAGAAATTATTTCAATATTTTAAAATAGTTACAAGAATAACTCTAAGACACGTTGGTTCGATGGCTTATTCCTTTGCTTGTGTCTACCCAAACAAATAGTATATATTCCATTATCTAAATCAAACGACTAAGTATTAAAATGTCCAAACAAAAAGTTTAAATTGATAGGTGGAGAAAGATCACATGAATATAAAGATCATTTAAACCCGTTGTCAAGCAATATGAGACATGTGCAAACCGGACGCACTTTTACAAAGGTGATAGCACCGGTTCTAATCTATGTAATAAAGTGCAGCCCAAAAGTTTAAGGTGATAAATGGAGAGAAATCATATAAATATAAAGAGTATTTAAAATTTGTTGCCAAATAATGTGGGATGATACTTCACCGGTAAGAGCTATTATAACTAAGACGGAACATCCCGCGGCCAATGGTGGCTCTCACCCTAGAGGCCCGAAAGATCCTTTGATATTAACAAAAGAAATTCAGGAAAAGAAAAATTGTTAACTTGAGAAAATTTCAGTCTCGCCCTCCAACCTATAACTCTGGGGGTCTATCATTGTCTATTCCATTTTAACTCTAGCTATACCAGGGCGGCTTTAATCGTAATTGCAACGAAAGTGGCAGTCAGAAGCAAAAGTCGTTCTTAATGCACAGTCAATATCTACTAAAATGAAAATGGAAATTGTCGAAAGGGCGTGGCACGATTATTTCCTCCAACCATCAACCTAGAGTAAAATAATGTAGTCTACGCATCCATCAATTCATGAGCTTTTCTTCTCCATCTGAACTTCTGGGAAATTGGTCCCCTCATCATCCCAACTTTCTATAAGATATCTAATTTAGAAATATGATCAAGCCATTGACGCTGATTGGCAGTGTGCGAATTTGTTTGGTCAGTCACGAGGAATGGACTGGAGAAATATTAGCTCAAAATTTGACTTTGTGATGAAAATAATAACTTCGGAAGCACTTCAAACTACGATAACTGATTGGTGCAACGTATCGCCGGCGGGAAAGCGCGAGAATAAATTGAAAACGTCTTTCAGAGTAAGGAAAGGGCAAAAAAGATTTACACGGTGAGCCAAAGTTGACCAAAAAGGCCACATCAAATCTTTTATGTATGTGGGATGTGACGAAAACTTTTCGATCGTCTGTCAATCACTCCTAACGTAACAACTACTTTTCACTTAAAGAAAAATATACATAAGCAATACTCGCTGAAGCCATCTAAGCTAGAGTGAAAAAGACATCATTCCTAGTATGGAATTTGCAGATTTCACCATCGTTCATGGGAATAAGAAGGTTTGTCACTAAAAGATAGAAATTAGACCCATTACTTTTCGATCGTCTGTCAATCACTCCTAACGTAACAACTACTTTTCACTTAAAGAAAAATATACATAAGCAATACTCGCTGAAGCCATCTAAGCTAGAGTGAAAAAGACATCATTCCTAGTATGGAATTTGCAGATTTCACCATCGTTCATGGGAATAAGAAGGTTTGTCACTAAAAGATAGAAATTATACCCATTACTTTCCGATCGTCTGTCAATCACTCCTAACGTAACAACTACTTTTCACTTAAAGAAAAATATACATAAGCAATACTCGCTGAAGCCATCTAAGCTAGAGTGAAAAAGACATCATTCCTAGTATGGAATTTGCAGATTTCACCATCATTCATGGGAATAAGAAGGTTTGTCACTAAAAGATAGAAATTATACCCATTACTGATGATGTTTGTTGACACATCAAAATTGGCGGTGCCGACCAAATCGTAAAATTGCTCAATAATTTGTACTTACTTACCTACCTTCCGGACAATCTAATTGTCTCTATGTGCGTCCCAATTTCCTCGACTTCGATAGTTGATTGTATCTTCTTCTCTTAGTAACTCAGTTGTTATACCTTCGATTGGTGTGTGGGATTCAGATTTCACCTGCGGTAGATGGTGATAAGTCCTCTTTAAATGCATGCTCTCTTTTTTATTGCCAATTCTCTTAAGAGGCCTACTTGATACGGTAGACTCTTATTGGAAAGTGGATTTGTTTACTTATTGAAATGCCTATTTGTAATTTGCCATACAAATGTTATAAACTAATCCTTGTAATTTGGACCAAGAGTGCCGCACAGTCATTGCAGATTCATGGGGATCTTTCCAAGTTAGAGCATTGACTTTACCTCAAAAGTTAATGGCTGTCTCTGAGGCCCTTGCTAGCTAGAGTCGATCAAAGTTTTCCAATGGCCATCATCAAATCAACATCCTCAAGCAGTAGCTCCAAAATCTAATAAATCAACCCAATGGTCAGTATGACAAAGCGACGGTTACTAGTCTGAAAGAGAAAATACAGCAATTATCTGAAAGAGAAAATACAGCAATTATGCCAACAGGAGGAACAGTTGTGACATCCCGATTTTCCAATTCTATTTTCAATAAATTGAGACGGGCATTTTGTTGGCACGCATATAGTTCTTTTCCTTGAGTCGGCCACTCATGTGAAAAATAGTCTATCAGGTGAAGCCGTTAAGAGATTCTAACGCATCAGACTTGAGAATTTGACTAAGAAGCAACCTTTCGATCGAGCTAATCTGCAAAGGTCATTACGGCACAATTAAAAATCGATTAGACACCGAAGATAGGTCAACTCGACGGAGGCATGTGATCAAGTGTGGGTGATTCCATCAAATCGCACAATTTTGGTCAATCGACACTAGACCGACGTTTCTGTCGATTGGATACCCTATGTCCGTATTTGAAACCTTGAGAGTACCCCGACAACCGAGAGTCGCCAATGTGTCAAAGATGTACATTGTGGTTTGATCAACCACAAGTCAAATGTATGAAAATTTCTAAAAAGCTACCAGTAGATTAGGACGCGCTAATATCGTGCCAGAGTGAAATCAACCGTGAAATTGAGATCGAATTCAGAATTTAGAAGTCATAGTATGTCATAATTCATTTTAGGAACGTCGACTCATCCTCAGAAGATTTTCCTACAAACCAAGATTTTGGCAAGAAAAGCAAAGTAAGGTCGTTTTTATTCGAGATTGTTAGAGGGCCGCTTTTAATCGAATCTTTGAGATGCAAGTTAGATCATTTGATGGAGAAAAGTCATAAGAAGGTTGAGGACACATGGGTTAATTTAATTGAGCTTCAATTGGATGGAATTGATTGAGAAATGATGGAATTAAGTGTACAACATTTCATGCCACAGCGGAGGATGGAATTGGACCCATTGAAGATTGTTGTGGGAGGTTTGGAGATAGTGGAGTATGACATCACTTGATGATGTCATGGTGGCCATTTTGTGGGATTAAAGAAAGAGAAAAAGAGAAAAAGAAAATGGTTCCCTCCTTCTCTCTCCTCCCTCTCTCCCGTCGACCCTCTCTCCTCCATCTTCTTCATCTTCTTCTTCGGACGCCACCAGCAGCAGCAGAGATCGACCCGCACCGCCATCTCCGTCCTCCATCGCACGCCTCGCTCCGGAACGCCGACAAACCACTAGAGCTACTCGCGCGCACCTGAGCCCGTCGCCGTGTGTTCTCACTGTTCCGCGGTCCCAGCTCCCTATTCCGTGCTACTCGAGATGCATCCTAGCCCCGCTGAGCTCCTTCCGTCTCCGTCCAGTCGTCCCCCGACCCCGCTCGGACCGCCATCGCCGCTCGCCATCCCGTGCTCCGCCCGTCTCCGCCTGCTTCTCGCCAGCTTCTCTGTTCCAACGGCCATTTCAGATCTAGTGGAGCTCCGCCGGAGCCGTCCAGCCCACCTCCGGCCACCGGGAAGCCCCGCCTAGGTCCAATTCAGCTCCTCCGCCCATTCCCAACTCCAACCGGCCCCGGATCGGCCCTTTTCCGGCCTTAACCAGCAGCGAGCAGAGAGGAGAAAATGGGTATCTCAGACTGGTTTTGGCCCGTTTTGGCTGGCTTCCCAACCCCAGATGCTTGGCCCACTTTGAAGAAAGTTGTTCCCCTCGGCGCCCCGTCGTTTTGGTTCGCTCGGTTCGCTAATCTGGTGAGTTTAACTCACTAAATATTGATTAGAGGGTTAATAATGCCCTAAATGTGCTTAGTTTAAGTTAAGTGAACTTATGTGGTTAATTTAATTTATTTAATTGTGAATTAGATTAAGAGGTTGATTTAATTTAAAGTATGTGTAGTTAAAGTTAAGTGGATGTTTATATTAGTATAATGGTGATTTGATATAAATGAATTACTTTTGGATTAAATAAATATTTCGAAATTTTTTAATAATTTAATAATATTTTATTATTCGAAATTATTAAAATATTATTATTTAATTAATTTTCGGAATAAATTTAATTATTTATTAAATTCCGAAAATTTTGTCGAGACCTTATTTTCTCATAATTTCATGCTGATCGCTGCTATGCATTTAGAATTTGAATTTGATGAATGGATGTGGCAAATTGAGTGTTGATTGTGATAAATAGAGATTTTATTCATAAAAACCCAAGTGTCGGGTTTTAATGCAAAAATTGAATTTTCAATATTATATTAAATAGTGGGGTTTGAAAAAGTAAGATATTGGTTTTCTGGATCGAAATTAACGTGCCCCCACACACGTGGTTAATTTTTTGGACAATTTTTAATATGAAGAAAAATGGCCGGGATCACTATTTTAAGTGGAAGCATTGAGTGAAATGCAAAGTGTCCTGAGCCGAATGTGAATTGTTGTGTCATAATTAAGAGGAGATTGTCTTGGGCTGTTGAGCCGGACTTGCCCCTATATAGGATGCCCACGCAGTGGTTGCGGGTCGTAGTTGATTATGGGCCCATGCTCCTTCGGGAACGCCGTTGATGTATTGACAAAGCCACGCTCCAAGTGGGGAGGCGATGCCTGGCTATATGCCAGTAGATAGCCGAACTACGAGTAGGCTATGCCCTTGTGTGGTAGTGATTAATAATTGGAATGTATGCTAAGTGCGATTGTGATTTATATGAAAGTGATGGCATTCCAATTGTTTGAATTATTATTACTACTTGAGATTGTGTGATACAAATTGTGCTAATTTGCAGGAAGGAATTAAGACGAGGTAAGTCTTCTGTGTGATGTGGCTAGGCCACCCGGGGTGTATTTTCTTTCTAATAGGAGTTTAGGGGGTTAAACTTGCTGAGACAATGTCTCATCCTGGTTGTGGGATTAAAATTTCAGGTCCCTAAATGACGGTCATGGAGGACCCGAAGCCCTAAGTCTGGAAAGGTAGAAACTGAAGGATCGGTAAACGTGTCCTGCTAGTTGGTTTTAGGATAGTTCCCCTTTTGTCGAGCTGGTCTATTTTGTAAACAGTTTAGTGTTGTATTTAAACCTATGTGTTTGTAAATGAGTGTTTGGTATTGTGATTGATTGTCTGCTTTTCTATCCCAAGTTAAATGTTGTCAGGGGATTTGTTTCGCTTCTGCATGCGTAATAAAAAGAATAGGTCGGCGACGTATCCTGGGATGTTGCATATTTGATCGATCGCAGTGGGATGTGCACACGCTCGGGGTTCGGGGCATGACAATAGTACTAGGCGATGCAATCAAGGCTCAACTAGCTTAGATGGGGGGACAAGAATACCAAGTTTTTCCATGCCACCACTATCCAAAGGAGACAACACAATCGAATAAGCATGCTATAGGATGAACATCAATAGTGGGTACACGAACCAAAACGATTTAAGGAAATGACACTGGGATTTTTTGAAAATTTGTACAGCTCGGTGGGACATCGTGACTATAGGCCTATTCTAGCACAGTGCCCACTAGTGGTGACAGAGGAAATGAACACTATCCTAGTAGGAGCGGTCACTCAAGAGGAAGTCTAGAAAGCCACTTTCCAATTGGGGGAAACAAAAGCACCTAGACCTGATGGCTTGAATGGACAATTTTACCAATCTCATTGGGATATTTTACAGGAAGACATCTTCCTCTCTGTGCAAGAATTCTTTACCTCCAGAGTGATGCGACCCGAGTTCAACAGGACAATTATAACCCTGCTACCCAAAATACCTCACCCAGAAAGGCTTGATCAATATTGACCAATCAGTCTATGCAACTTCGTCTACAAAAAAATTTCAAAAGTTCTAGCAAATCTTTTGAAGCCATGGCTACCTGAGATGATAGCCATAGAGCAATGTGCTTTTGTTAGTGGCCATCAAATCCAAGATAACATATTATTGGTCCAAGAGGTTCTCCATCAACTCAGGGTAAGGAAACGGAAAAAGACTTTTCAAGCTGTTCTAAAGCTAGACATGCAAAAGGCCTATGTTCAGGTGGAATGGGATTTCCTAGAAGACTACCTCCTTCAGCTGGGCTTTCACGCAAAATGGGTTCAATGGGTTATGCAATGCATTACAACAATCTCCCTTAGTGTCAAATTTAATGGAGAACCCCTACCCTACTTCCATCCAACTAGGGGACTCAGACAGGGAGATCCTCTTTCTCTGTACCTGTTCATTTTGGTGGTGAACGTCCTATCTATACTTATTAGCCAAGCTGTGGACATAGACAATATCGGAGGCATTAAATTAAAGAGGTGATGTCCTACCCTATCTCATCTTTTTTTTTGCAGACGACGCTATCTTTTTCTTAGAAAGAAAACTCCTAGAATGCCAGAACTTAGCCAATATACTAAATCAATATTTCCTACTATGGGACAAGTAGTGAACCGCAACAAATCTGGTATTTTCTTTAGTAAAGCTTGTCCTAATAGCCTTCAAGTGAATTTGGCAAGAGAATTTTGAGTCCCTGTGTTAGCAAAGACTGGCAAATACCTTGGCATACCGTCAAATTGGGGGAAATCAAAAAGGGAGATGTTTCCTTGGATTCTGGGTTGAGTAAACTCCAAGTTGGAAGGGTGGAAAGAATAGTTAATTTCTAAAGGCGGTAAGGAAACTCTTGTCAAAACAATAGTACAAGCACTCTCGCAATAGGCTATGTCTATATTTAAAATCCCCGTGTCTATTTGCAAGTCTATAGAACAGAAAATTGCTAGATTCTGGTGGCAACCTCATTGTAGCAAATCCAGCATACACTGGAAGAAATGGGACACCCTCAAGAGTCAAAAGGACACTGAGGGACTGGGTTTTCGAGATCTCATCGCGTTTAATAAAGCTCTACTGGGCAAACAGGCTTGGTGTCTAATACAACACCATTTTTCCCTGTGGAATAGACTCTTCAAAGGTCTTTACTTCCATTCTAAAGAATTCTGTCATGCTAAAAAAGGAACTAGACCGTCCTAGGGATGGCAGAGTTTACTGCTAGGCCGAGACTCAGTATTAAATCAACTCCAGTGGTCAGTTGGTGATGGACAATGGATCAGAATCCAAGAAGATAAATGGCTATCTAAAGGCATAATCGCCAGGCTTGCACCTAGAGGGGAACCGGAGAAGGTGGCGGATTTTATTATTATAGACCAAAATACATGGAATGTACCCCTGCTTCATCACAGTTTCGATGATCAAACCGTCAAAGAAATTCTTACAATGCCGATTCGACCACACTGCACTGTCGACTGACTCATTTGGAAAGGGAAGCTCAACGGTATGTATACAGTAAAGAGCGGCTATAACTCTATCAGATCACAAGAAAACAGCAACACACATAGCCATGCATCTACATCATATCAAACCCCTCGGAAATTGTGGCGCACACTTTGGACCATGCAAACCGCCCCCAAACTATGCATATTCATGTGGTCTTTATGCCACAATGCCTTATCTACAAAGGAGAATCTATATCACAGGCATATCATACCAAACCCGGTCTGTCAAATATGTCAAGATCAAGTTCCGAAATCTACAAAACATATTTTCCTCTTATGTCCTTGGACGCAAGCCATTTGGTCTCACTCACAAGTCCAACTCACGATCCAATCATATGGAGTCCACAGAATTGACGCTTGGCTAGCATATCTAATCGAGAACAACGATGCCTTACCTGATATGGTGATTGTTGCTTCCATTCTGTGGCAGATCTAGAAGGCCCGCAACAACTTTGTCTTCCGCCAATAGAGGCCGGATCCAGAGCAGGTTGTACAAGTAGTTCTCGTAAATGCTAGGACCACCTGGTGCTGCAATAGGGTGTTGTTGAAACAAGGACAACAACCACCAAATCTAGAACAGATGTGGCGCCCACCAGAGTCGGGAGTAGTAAAGATCAACATAGACAGCGCTTACCCAACAGCCCATAACGAAGGCATAGTGGCATGCGTGTGCCACGATTCCTCTTGTCAGTTGATCGATGGTTTCACCAACAGCATCACCGCATTCTCGGCACTGCAAAAGAGGTGCAGGCCCTAAATCTTACTCTAAATTATCTACTATAGAAAGGGAAAGCACAGGATCACCTCTTACTGGAATCGGACTACCTAGTGCTTGTGGAAGCCATGCAGAACCGTAGCTCGACACCTTGGAAGAGCAGAGCTTTGTTTGCTGAAATTGTGGCACTTCTCCCCTGCTTCCCTAACCTACGGATACACCACTATCGAAGAGAAGCAAATTTCATTGTAGACTAGGCTGCCAAAGCCCATGGGCATTCTTTGCTTCCATCGAATTGGGCTGTCTCCCCTCCCCAACCCCTTCTGGACCTTCTTTACTCTGAAGCCCTATCCAAAGGTTGTTCCTTTTTGCATTCATAAATAATAGTCTATATTTTCAACCAAAAAAAATCCTTGTAATTTTGTTTTAGTATATTTAACAATGCTCCTCAGAAAATGCATGTGAATCGCAATAATGAACTTGGTGTTTTGACTACCAAGAAAACGTCAACAAACAGAACGATTTGAGTTAAAAATAAATCGTAAAATTAAAATTCGAACACAATGGGTTTATGGGATTTGACGTTGTGCTTACTCTACATGAAGAAATCAATGAGGTGGTTCTACTATAGTTGATAAAGATGAGATTACAACTACTCAATTCCATTCACTCATAAGCATTTTCCCAATCCTAAGTTAAATCTGAACCTACAAGAATCCATCATAATAAATGAGTTTTCTCACATTCTCAACATAATTTTTTTATGCAAAAAACTACAAGCCATTCTCCAATCAACATAGACTCTATCTTAAAAAGGAAAAGAATTCTTGTGAGAAATTATTCCCCTTTTTGCATCACCCACAATCCAGTTAGCAAGAGCCCAATGTGGCCCAACTTTCCATGCAATTCAATTTCTACCATATTTCAAATCAATCAGGATTACTTCGAGTTATAATCTACAAATCTTCACCTCGTTGAGAAGTCTAGCTTCATCCTTGTTAATTGTCGTCTTCCAAGCCCATCTAGGCTCCTCACCCATTGTAGATGCTAACCAAGACCGAACAACACAAGAACTTGGTCAGTAGGTTTGGCTTCGTTAACATTTCTACCAGATTATTCACCTTATGTACTTTCTCAAATGGATGCGGCTCCCTATGACACATATCACATATAAAATGGTATTTGTCATCAATATGTTTCATCGCTCGTGGTCAAATGTACCGCACTCTGATTGTTGTATTACACAACAACTTGCTCCTACTGCAATCCTAGAAAACTGAGCAAACATTAGAGCCAAATAGCCTCCTTGATTGCAGTTGACTTTATATATTCTACTTTAGTTGTCAACAGAGTAACTATCGACTATGCGCTTTATAACTCACGACACAACTCATAAAACCCAACACATCACTAGTTAGGGACCTTCGTCCATGCAAATCGTCGACTTGATATGCCTCTCGGAGCTCGTCTTTTCTTAGATGCCAAAATGATGTATGCTTCCCTTTTTAATAACCTTATAATCCATTTTACAACATCTAGATGTTTCTTTTCAAAATTACTCATATACCTACTCCAAGCACTAATGACGTGTGAAATATATGGCCTAGTGTAACTATAGCATATACGATAACACCAACAGCACTAAAATAGGGAACGCAAGAAACATATTCCCTCTCACCAATTTGGAATACTGCACATTAAATAGCCCTAGCACTTTACATATGTAATCACCCAATAATTTTGTAACATCCCTACAAACCTATCCCTTTGAATCTCCATACAAGTATCTTTTCCACAACACCTAAGTCTTTCATCTCAAAATCACTACTCAATTGCCGTTCCAACATACTAATTGTCACGCCCCGATCCTCGAACGCGTGCCCATCCCTTGGTGGTCGATAAATTTTGCGACGTCCCAAGACGCGTCACCAACCCATTCAATTTTTAATGCGCATGCGGAAGAGAAACAATACCCCTGACAACAACCAACACGAGATAGAAAAGCAGGAAACAATTCACAACCAAAACACGCCTTTATAAACACCCTAGTTTATATACAGACTAGTCTAAGACAAAAGTCTACAAGCCCACTAGGCTGACGGATCCCCAACTAAAAACTTTGAGGTCTCCTAGGGATTTGGGTCCACCACTGCACCACCAGGAGGGTCTGCTGTATCCTCACCCAAAGCAACTTCTAACACCGATACTGGGACCTCACAATCCTGTAGGGGACCTTCTCTGTGTCCATTGAGCCTGCGACGATACCATGCTCTAAATTGATGGGGTACCCATTGAGGTAGACCTGCATCAACCCAAACGATGGTCCTCACAAGTTCATAGACCCAGACTCCATGGCCCCCGGGAACAAGGATATCGGTGACCTGCTCGGTGATCCTCCTAGGCTGACCAAAACATTCCAAAGGAACTGCCATCTAAGGACCTGAAAAGGTTGAGCCCACAACGGGGTGAGACAATGTCTCAGCAAGTTCACCCCCTAAACTCCAACTAGGAAGGAAATATGCCTAGAGGCAACCATACACACAAGTCAGAAGGCTTACATTGCCTCAGTTCCCTCATGCACGTCAGTACAGTTCATAATCTCAACTAATCAATTCCATCCATTCAATTCGATACAATCGATACGATCAATACCATTTACAATTTGATACCATCTATCAATTAATTCATCGATACGATCACTGCTCACACAAGCTGAAATAGATGGTTATAGCTCTCACAAGTTGATATATAAATAGTAGCTCGCACAAGCCGATATATATTATAGCTCACCCAAGCTGATATAGTATACTACTCTCACAAACTGTCATATCAAGGCTCACATAGGCTGATATAGTATACCGCACTCACAAGCTAACGTACAATAATGCCCACACAAGTTGATACACGATCAATCAATCCCAGCCAAGGACACTGTGCTTTGCACACCAATTCTTTAATCAAAATAATGAACTTGGCCTAATTTCATCGTGTTAAAAATAACTGACAAAAATAATCGTGTGTGGATACACGGTCAGTCTGAGCCAAAATGTTATATATTTATTTTCAAAATCCCACTATTTAATATAGTGCCTAAAAATATTTTTGGTGTTAAAAACCAATGCCTCGGTATTTTCTGATTAAATACCGAAATTACACAATTTTGGAATAAATACCAAAAATTACAATCGCCACTCAATTTGCACAAAATAGCATTCAATTGCATAAACTAAACACACCATTGCAATCGCACGAAATTTCAGTCACCAGCTATCTTGGTATAATTTTCGGAAAATAATAAATAAATAAATACCAAAAATAATTAAATAAATATAATTAATTACCAAAAATGCAAACTTAGGCCGGAAATGCTTAATTAACCACCCGACCAGACCAAGAAATTTTCCGAACCTATCTAGATAAATAGTACAACTTATCTAGTCTCTAATCTATCCGTTCTAATCACCTAACATGCACAAACGAATAATTAAATCGTTAATACATTCTAACTAACCACCTAATCCATTCTTAACATAAACTAATCACCCATTAATCACCATTAATTCCCTAAGCAAAGTTTAGCAAATAAACTCACCGGTTTAGCGATCCGGTGAGTCCACAACGACGGCAACGCAAAAATAGGCGACAAACCTCCTGGCAGTGACACCAAACAAGGCTCGGAAGAGGCCTAAAACGACCCAAGAAGGCTCACAATTGGATTGGGCTTCCGATTTTGCTTGCTGGCTGAAGGAGCTGACGCGGGCTCAGCTTGGGCATCGACTCACTTTTATTGTTTTCACCATTTCAAGTTTGGGATGGGTGAACCAACCCTACCGCCTGTCCGTCCTAGTCTTCCGATTGATATGGCTACTACCGTGACGAATATAGTAAACTTAGAAAAGAACGTCACTTACCGGAAGTATATTGCCACTATATGGGTCCAAGAAGAGGTAGATACATTGGTTCCCCATGTGTAGGAGGCTTGGTGCCTCATTTTTTATGATGACGTTTTAGGTCACATCCAAGGCCTCATCCTTCTAGTGGATCCTACGGGAGCATCGTAGAAGAAAGGCCTTAGGATGGAGGCCATTTTTGAAGGAGCTCAATAGAGGAGTTAGGCTACCCCAACCTTTTAATCATTGATGCTTGGTAATGAAGATAAGTAGCCCAAGACTAAGATGGGCATGTAATCATAATAACTTTTTATATGTGTCTATATGTATGAATATATGTTGCTTTTGTTTGTTAGGCTTGTATACATATTGCTCGACTTCCATGTTTGTTTGTGTATGGGGATTGTTTTTAATTCGCTTCTGCATGTGCTTAATCAAAGATAAAATATTTTTGGGATGATCGACGTGCCTTGGACGTCAATGTTGACCCGTCGAGTCACGCTCTTGTACCAGAGGTGGGGTGGGAGTGTGATAGAAACATTATCAGCAAAAATCTCAATTGCTTTCTTCTGCTCTATAAGAATACCTTTGAGTAGTCTTCTCAACCAAATTGCATGACAAACACATAAGAATGCAACTACATATTCAGCTTCACATGTTTATAAAGTGACACTGGGTTGCTTCTTTGATGACCACGAGAAAGCACTGTCACACAAGAAAAATACAAAGCCTACAGTACTCTTTCGATCATCGATATCTCCACCATAATCACTATCCAAATAATCTCTAAGTTGAAAGAATTTAGAGCGATAATAGTATAGGCCATGAGAAGTAGTACCTTTGATGTATCGAAGTATCTTTTTTGTAGCTTTAAGATGAAATGACTTCGGCTTCTCCATTTATCGATTCACAATTCCAATACTATACATAAAATCCTCTCTCGTGTATGTCAAATATCTCAAATTCCCAATCAAGCTTCGATAATATGTTGAATCAACATCGACACCATCATCAAACTTCAAAAGCTTGGTTTCGCACTCCATTGGTGTATTGATTAGAGTACAATTCTTCATGTTGAATTTTTCAACAATATTTTTTGCATATCCTTTCTGGGAAATACAAATCCCCTCAGCACTTTGCTTCACTTCAATCCCAAGGAAATAATTCATGAGACCATTATTGATCATCTCAAATTCTTTCAACATTGATGCCCTAAAAGCATCAATCATCACCGGATTATTTCTTGTAAAAACAAGGTCATTGACATATAGACAGGTGAGTAGAACATCACATTTTTCTTACTTCAAGTAGAGTGCATGCTCATATGGACATTAAGAGAATCCATTCATCTTGAAATGTGCATCGATTCTAGAATTCCATGCTCTCAATGCTTATTTAAGTCAATATAGAGCTTTCTTCAACTTCAGCACTTTGTCTTCATGACCTTTCACAATAAACCCCTTGAGTTGTTCAACATAAATCTCCTCTTCAAGGATGCCATTCAAAAATGTTGATTTGACATCCATTTGATAAATCTGCCAATCACTTTGAGCAACGATAAAAATAATCAATCTACTCATTTTCATGCAGATGACGAGGGCAAAAACTTCATCATAGTCAATTTTGGCTTTTTGGTTGTACCCCTTCACGACTAATTTAACCTTATATCTTGTGACTTCTCCTTTCTCGTTCTTCTTGGCTTTGTACACACATTTGACTCCAATCAATTTCTTGTCCTTTGATAGACTAGCTAGATCCCATGTTTGATTCTTCTCAATGGCTTCAATTTCTTCATTCATGGCTTTTCTCCATTTTTCTTCTTTGGCCACGTCATCATAAACAAGTGGTTCACAATCTGCAAGAAATAATACAAGGTGAACTTCGTCGGTAACTTCATAAATGTCAGACAATCTCCTTGATCTTGGCACTAGCGGTTCATCGACACCGTTTGAAGAGGTTGGCGATGATGAACTTGAAAAAGATATTGGAGAAGAAGGTATAAAATGATCCTTCAACTCCATTTAATCGATATCACCATGAGCATTCACTTCATCTTTTGAGTTATCTTCCCACGTGCCATCTTCATCGAACTTGACATCTTTGCTTATATGTACTTTCAAAGTATTTGGATCAAAATAAATGATAGGCTTTGGATGAGAAGTCATACCAAATAAAGATGAGCTTTTTGCTCGTCTTCCAGCTTTGATCTTTTCTGGTCCGAGACATGAGCATAGGCAATACTCCCAAAAATTCTCAAGTGTGAAACACTTGGTGTTCTCCTAGTCCACGTTTCCTGTGGAGTTACACCTTCAAGTCTGAATATGGGACATCTATTTTGAAGATAGACCTCACATGAAACAGCTTCAGCCCAAAGCTCCTTGGACAAATTTTTGCTCTTCAACATGCTTCGAACCATGTCAAGAATAGTTCTATTTTTTTGTTCAGCTATGCCATTTTGTTGAGGAAAATACGAAGTCATCCAGATTTGTCGAATATTATGATCTTCACAAAATTTGTTGAATATGCCTGAGGTGATTCTCCACCACAATTGGTCCCCTTAGCTTTGATAAAATAGATGCTCTCCTTTTCAGCTAGGTTCTTGAATTATTTGAACATATCAAATACTTTTGTTTTTTCTATCAAAAAGTACACCCAAGTTTTCCAAGTAAAATCATCAATAAAAGTAACAAATTATTGATGATTACCATATGAGTAAGGAGTGACTGGGCTGCACACATCATAATCTTCTTCGCTCGATAAGTTGCTTTCTTTGGATAGCTAGTTTTGGAATGCTTACCCATAACACACCCTTCACATAATTGATCGTGATGATCAATATGTGGTACGTCATAAACCATATTCTTGCAAGAAAGCAAATTGAGTCCGCCAAAATAAAGATGGTCGAACCTCAAATGCCACAACCATAAAGGATCATCCATGCACGCTTTCAGACATTGAGACATATCATTCTTTATATTGAGAGTAAAGATCATGTTCTTCAACATCTTCACATTCACAACCAATTTATTATTCCTATCTCTTAGCACAAGTCTAAGATCTTTCATATGAATAGTATAGCCTTTCTCCAAAAGCTTTCCCAAACTCAAAATATTGCTTGACATTTTCAGGACATAATAAACATTAGCAATAAATTGATGTGCAACATTCTTCAAGCGATCAGAATTGTACATTTGCCTTCAACAAGAATTTTGGACTTATCACCTAAAGAGACTTTCCTTTTAATTGTCTCATCTAACTTAATAAACATCTCCTTTCTCCTACACATGTAATTGTTTGCACCAATATCCAAATACCACGTATTAGTTTGACCTCCTTCATCTTCTTTGAACACCAATAATAGAATTTGATCGGCATCATTTACCAAATTTGTCTTTTCTTCTATTTTGCTACTCTCCTTATTCCAGCAATCAGAAGCATAATGGCCAAGTTTATTACAATGATAACATCGAATTTTAGATTTATCATACCATTGGCCTTTCGAGTCCTTTCATCTTCCACAAACACCTATTTGATATTGGTATTTACCGTCACTTCGAGCAACATCACCTCTACTTCATCCACAACCTCTTCCTTGAAAGCAACCTCGGCCTTGACGATAATCACAATCTTGATTTGTCCCACAAGTTTGTGTAAGTTCTCTTCTTTGCTCCTTCTCATCTCGGATGGTCAACCGCATTTGGAAAACTTCCTCCATTGGTTCAATCTTTTTTCTTCTGAACCTTTCTTCATGGGTGTTGACACCTAAATTTTGGTGACCCGTTTAGTCATTTATTGCATTAAAAATCAGGCCATACTAAGCCCACGAAGTGGGTAAATTGGCCCAAGCACATTTTCGTTAATGATCGAAAATTATCTCGTGAAAATAGAGATTTGAAATTTTTTCTGAGATATGTTGGGGATTTTTTTTAATATCTTTGGATAGGGCAAGTGTGACAAAAAATTAATGCGAGCTCAACTTTGCAAAATTTGAAGTTTCAGAAAAAAATTCTTTTGCAATTCTGAATCATATCAAAAGCAATATTGCGTTCGGAAAAGAAATCTTTGTAGATATTGATTTGGAAAAATTAAATTATAATCCGTGACCTTAAAAAAGGTTGTTCCTATATGGTTTTGGGGTTCTTCTCTCGTTTTTAGGTCAGAAATTTAACATAAGAAGAGAGAGATTTTTCCTTTTGTTTGGTTCCTTCGTCGGGGGCTTCTCTTCTAAGGAAAAGGAAAAGTTAGAGGGGGAAACGTGAAGGAAAGGAAAAAGCAGAAGCGGTAGAAAGGGGGGCGGTGATTGGACAGGTACTGTTCATCGTCTCTTCCACGCTCGCTGCCCGCGTCCGCAAACGACCGCCAGCTCCTCCTCGCCCGCGCTGCGCCGATGCCACCGAACCGCATGCTGCTCTGAGATCCCGTCGCACCTACCGCGCCTCCACCCAACGCCGGCAGCTGAACCGCAAGCCACCGCCGCGCCGCCGGTCGTCCACGATCGCCCAGCGCAGATCCAGCGATCCGACGTCCCTGCTCGCCGCACCGACGCCGCCCGGAGCCAAAGCCCACCGCGACTTAGCCCTGCTGCTTCGCCGCTCTGCCACTCCGCCTCTCCCTGCTCTGTCCGAAGTTCCGCCCCTCGCCGTCGCGACCCGCCTCCGTCTGCCCGCGCCCCAGCAGATCTCGAGCCGGCTCCTCCCTGCTCTGTTCGTGAGCCTCCCGAGCCGCCTAGCTCCGTCTCTGCTCCGACGCACCGCCGCTCTGCTGCCCCGCCAGACGCTGCGTTGCCGCTCTGCCAGCCTCGGTCACCTCTCAGCCCAGCACCGCGCCTGCTCTGAGCTTCCCCGAGCGACTCCCCTATTTCGCTGCTGGTCTACCTTCGCCGGACCTCTCGCCGGAGCTCCGACGACCGAGACCCCCGACCGACGGTGACCCGCCACCACAGCCACCGTCCTTGAGCCGTGCCACACGAGCCTTCATCATTGGTCCATTCTACCGTTCGGGTTTTGGAAAAAAATTCAAATTTAAGATTTGTTCGTTTCGCGGAAAATGACTTCCAATAAAATGTTTTCCGGATTTTCCGATATTCATTTCAAAGAAAATGAACTAGTCAAGGAAAATGCTTTTCATCATTAGAAAAAACAACATTTAAAGTGAAAAACGTTTTCCATGACTTCTTCCCTCTTATTTCTTTTTATCAATACATTTTCTTTTTTTATTTTTATGCTTTCTTTTTCTTTTTTTCTTTTTTTTTAAATCAAGTTTTTAATTTTCTTTTCTTTTCTTTCTTTCATTTTCATCTTATTCTTTGGCGGTGGCCGGCGACGAGCCGCGATTGGCGACCTCGCCGGCCTAGGCGGAGTTCGCGACTCGCCAGATCCGGTGAGTTAGGCAGGGCTCAGGCCTTGCCCGAGCTCGCCATGAGCTTCGCTAGGCTCGGCGAGCCGCGAGCTCGCCGGATCCGGCGGCGAGCTCGCGGCTCGCGGATTCGACGAGCTAGGCGGGGCTCGGTACTCGCCCGAGCTCGCCGGATCTGGTGGCGAAGCTCGAGCTCCCGATCCAAGCGAGCCCGAGCTCCACCGCCAGATCCGGCGAGTTCACAGCTCACTAGAGCCGGCGAAGCTCACGGCGAGCTTGGACGAGATCGGCCGAGCCTCGAACTCGCCAAATCGGGCCACCGAGTCTTGGTCGGCCGCGAGCGGCCGGCCATCGTTAGGTAGGAAGGAGACGACGGCGGCAAAGGAAGGAGGAGGAAGGAGGAAGGAAAAGAAAAAGAAAAAAATAATAATAAATAATAAAAATTTCGATTTTTTAAAAATATAAATAATAAAAATTCATTTTTAAAAAATAAAATATAAAAAATAAAATTAATTTTTTGGTCAATTGAAAATATTAAAATTCAGTTTTTGATAATTTTTCTCAAATAATTAAATGAGCTAACGAACGGTAGAAAATATTTTTCACTCAAATTTTAGGTTTTAGCCGAACACTGGAAAATATAGTCATCTTCCTATAAAATGACTTCCAGGGAAAATGTTTTCCGGAAACATAATATTTTCTACGAAACGAACGGACCCTTAGGTAGAGATTTATTTTATTAGTTTGGTTTATGTTATTAGGTAGATTTATTTTATCTTATTTTAGTTTTTGATTTTTTTTTTTGTTTGAAATATTTTTCAATGCATGGTTGAAATTCTCGATATACTACCTCGATTCGCAACCGCACACGAATTTTTATTCCATCTATAAGGCTTTAGATGGAATAATTAATCACGTGGATATAAAATTGATATCTTGATCTTTAAGATTTAAGATCAATTTATTGATTTTATTAGTGAAACAATCAAGTTTGATTAAATATTGTTTTCAAATTTGAATAATGGATAATATCTTTGATGACCATGGATGACTTTGTGTTTATCTTTTAATTGCTTTGTTTATCTCGAAAAATACAAAAAAAAAAATTGCATTTGCATATCATGTAAATTAGAAATGATTTTCCTAAATAAAATTGCATGATAGAATAGTTAGATTTTTTTTTTTTAAATGCGTGTTTAGATGGTATCTAGATTAGATAATATCTTTTGGATTAGATTTCATGACAAGATAATTTTCTAAGTTAAGATAGGATTTAGATTAGTCTATTCCTAACTTAAATTAGATAATATCACAATTTAGTAAGATTTTGATTTTTAGCAATTTTTAATTACGAATTTTTATATATAAAAAAAATTCATGCGCATGTCATATAGAATTAGGTTCATGAAATGCATGTCATTTAGTGATTGTTGCTAGGTTCATTTAATTAGAAATTGTCTGTCATTAAAATTAAATCATTAGGTTAATTTAGATTGCACATTTAATTATTGCATTTCTTTAAAAATTACTTTACTCATGTCATATAATTTAGGCTATACTACTATGTCATATCACTTGCATTGCATATAGATTAGATTTTCATTAAATAAGTGAAAACAAAAATTGAGTGATTGCACTACCGGCCGTGGTAGCTTCACTGGATAAGAGCTTCGTAACCCAGTGAAGGCGCTTGGTGTCTTAAGTATGACGTCGGGTGGTGGATCCTCCGCTAGCGTCACTTCAGGATTTACCCACCGGCTGCAGGGGTTCCCTAGGTATCAAAAAAAAAAAATGAGTGATTGCGTGTCAATTAGAAATCATATCTAGAGCTATTGATGTGAATTATACCGATGCTTTTGTTGCTATGAGTCCTACATTTTTTTTATTTGCTTTATTGAGTGTTAAATTGGTAGTTTGTGCACCTGTATAATCACCTCACATTTTTTTTTTTTTTGGACCCAGGGAACCTCCGTGCGCCGCTTCGCGGCGGAGTAAACCCTAGAGGAACAAGAGAGTCACCACCACCCTTTCTGCCCCGGGCAAGTCGTAGGTTCTTTTCCAACAAGGCAAATGACGCAAAGATTTGAACTCCAGACCTCTCCCGAAAGGAATTGAAGCTCAACCACTACGCCGCCGCTACAGGTGGTTTATAATCACCTCACATGTTAGGGAAGTGAATTAAAATTAATTCAAGCTGCCTACAAAACATTTTTTCGAAATAAAAAAAGAAAGGTACCAAAAGGGTATTAGAAAAGTCTAGTGTAACCAAGTCCCCATCTTCAAAGTCTCTAATTCATATGAGTAAAATAATTCTCCAATTATTTTGCTTAGATATCTAATTGACCTACCGTAAACTAATTAGTGGCACTTCCTTTTGCATGCTAATTATTTGAACCTAAGTTGCGAATTAATATGGGCTTGGGAGAGCCCGAATTAAATTAGACTTATTAGTCCATTAGCCTAATTTTAAGTGGTGCATCCGAAATTTTAAATTGCGACAATGGGCTTGTAATGAACCCATGAGCTCATTAATTGTCATGGCATCCAAGTCTTTGGATTCTTCAATTGCATCAGCAATGTGGTCATACTTCTTGTCTAGGAACCAAAGTATTTTCTCGACACCATGAGCATTTGGAACGTCTTCTCCGTTTTTTTTTCATCTAAATGGCAATCGCCAAAACTCTTGTAAAATAATCAGTAATCAATTCAAATTCTTTTTATATGAATTACCTCAAATTCGCCTCTCAAAGTTTGAAGGCGAATCTTCTGAACTTTTTGTACTCACTGATGTGTGTTGTGAAGAATCTTCCATGCCTCTTTAGCAGTAGTAGCGTTCGAAACTTTTTCAAACATGGAATAATCTAAAACTTGATAGATGATTGATAGGGCATATTAATCTTTTGAATGAACCTTCTCCAAGGCATTCATCTGGTTCTGGTTCAAGGTAGCTTCATATCCTGGCTCATCATAGCCAATGTTGACAAGTTCCTACACACCATAGGCGCCAAGTAGAGCTTTCGTTCTAACGGCCCAATTACCTTAGTTGTCTTTGGTAAGATGAGGGTATTGAAGAGGAAGTTGATTGTTTATTGACACCATGATCACAAATCATAAGCTCTAATACCACTTTGATGGAAGTAATTTGAAGGTGAAACGCTCAAAACTCACACAAGGAAGAGAAGAAGATAGATAATCTTGTAAATTTAATTCACCTTCACAAAAAACAATTACAAGATTCTTCTATTTATAGACTTGTTACATGACATTTACTCTTCCCAATAGATAAAGCTAGTGTTCTAGATAAGATCAAGAAATTAACAAAAAAAAAAAATCATCATACTCACCTTATCTTTAAAAAACAATCATTATCTCTAAAAACAATCACCGCACCTAGAATTAGGAACAAACTCATTATAAATAAGATTTTTGCTCATTAAAGATAACGCGGCAATTATAACATTTTTTTTAATATGGGTATTGAATAGTTATTGACATCAATGGATTTGATTTAATTTCTAACAAGATCTAGTAATCAAGTGACGTCAAGTTCACGGCCTCAGCCTAGAAATCTCATAATAAACCAATGTTCGAGAGGAAACACCAAGTACTCTCAAGCAAAGTTTTTTGATCTGTTCTTTACTTGCATTAGAAAAAACTCTAGCCTGTGATCGGGACTATAATTGGACTTTTTTCATCATTGGCACCAATCATCGTCCCTAACTTTTCACCCCTCGTGCATGTCAATTAAATTTGTTATCTCTACATAAGTCATCAAACTCTTAATAGTAAAAATCTAACCCCTTGTGCATTGTAAGCCTCTCCATTGTCTTGCCTATTTGATTTTTGTTCAAGAGCTTAGACTGCTTAAAACAAATAAAAGCCTTATTCTTATGTTTCAGAAAGTAAATTCAGACTTTCCAACTAGAGTCATCAATAAAAGTTAGCGTTTCCATGGCACCTCCTTTCCATTGTACCTAAAAGGCCTCGTAAATTTAATTGGATATAGTCCATAGCACCTTTGGTCCTATGAATACTTTGTCAAACTGCATTATTTCTTGCTGATAACACATGCCATGTTCACACGAGTTCAACTTCTTGATTTTCTGCCGACATAGAAGACTTCCCTTACTTAGAATGTTCATGCTTCTCTCAGACATGTTCCCAAGATGCACATGTCATAACCTAAGTAGAACCGATATCGACATGTGACATGTGACACGACAAAACACAACACTCTAACACTTTGTTTCTTAAAAAAATAGAGAATTGAGACACGTTGGGACACGTTGTATATTAAATATATATTTTTATATGTACATGATAAATTATCACTTTTATGATCATTTTAATCAAATTAATTTGATTCAATTTCAAAAATAAATAAATAAGAGCATATAATGAATTTACACTAAAAACATTAATCCACCATTTATTAATATCATTCATTGTTTCAATTTGACAAATTCAACTCCATTTCAATGGGGGAAAAAAAAAGAAATCCATATTCTGGACTCACATGTCAGAGCGTGCTAGAAGAAAAGAGGAAAAAAAAAATTGGAGGGTAAATTGTGTGTCACGGGAAATGAGAGTCAGAAGAGAGGAAAAGACTAAGTTTTTCTTCTTTCCCCAATTATTATTCTTATTATTTTTTATATATTTACATCTTGGCCTTTTATTTATTGAAAATTTTTAAATTTGACTTCGTGCTTATCAAAATTAAGTTTCGAAATTCCAGACTTGCGTATTGGAGAGTATCAAGAGAATTGATCAGGTGCCCAATTTTCTGACACCTATTAACCGAATGCAAAGAGCATTGAAGAGTTTTGGAGAATGTTAGACATGGGTTGAAGTGTCAAACATGACATGAAGGCTCCTAAAGAGTGTTTGTGCTTCCTAGATCATAACCTTGTCAGATTTGACTCTTAAAAATTTGATGCAATTGCAATTGTTGAGCTTGTAATTATATGTCCCTAAAGATAGAGCTATGCAACAAGTTTCTAGTTTCAAGGGAAGAATCACTCGAGAACTAGATTGACCGGATCGAATTTGGAATTGGTTTCATAGAGTTCCTGAAAAGTGTCGGTGCTTCCTAGATCATAACCTTGTCAGATTTGACTCTTAAAAATTTGATGCAATTGCAATTGTTGAGCCTGTAATTATATGTCCCTAAAGGTAGAGCTATGCAACCAGTTTCTAGTTTCAAGGGAAAGAATCACTTGGGAACTAGATTGACCGGATGCAATTGTTGAGCTTGTAATTATATGTCCCTAAAGGTAGAGCTATGCAACCAGTTTCTAGTTTCAAGGGAAAGAATCACTTGGGAACTAGATTGACCGGATGCAATTGTTGAGCCTGAATTATATGTCCCTAAAGGTAGAGCTATGCAACCAGTTTCCAGTTTCAAGGGAAAGAATCACTTGGGAACTAGATTGACCGGATGCAATTGTTGAGCATGTAATTATATGTCCCTAAAGGTAGAGCTATGCAACCAGTTTCTAGTTTCAAGGAAAGAATCACTTGGGAACTAGATTGACCGAATCTCTCTCTCTCTCTCTCTCTCTCTCTCTCTCTCTCTCTCTCTCTCTCTCTCTCTCTCTCTCTCTCTCTCTCTCTCTCTCTCTCTCTCTCTCTCTCTCTCTCTCTCTCTCTCTCTCTCTCTCTCTCTCTCTCTCTCTCTCTCTCTCTCTCTCTCTCTCTCTCTCTCTCTCTCTCTCTCTCCATCACTTAAGATGGTGTCAAATATAAGACAAATATAAGATAGCGTGTTTGATGCTAGTATGTAAATAGAGTGAAGTAGCTCACATGATGATATATAGTGGTTCAATGTTATACCCAAGCCAACATCCACTTTCAAACTAATAGCTTTAATAGTGGCTGGATTCCACTCTCTCTCTCTCTCTCTCTCTCTCTCTCTCTTCATCACTTAAGATGGTGTCAAATATAAGATAGCGTGTTTGATGCTAGTATGTAAATAGAGTGAAGTAGCTCACATGATGATATATAGTGGTTCAATGTTATACCCAAGCCAACATCCACTTTCAAACTAATAGCTTTAACAGTGGCTGGATTCCACTAGTAATCAACAATGCAACTTACAACTAGCTAGCAATGTTCCTTTCACATGATAGGTCAAACTATCAGGACACACTCACTGCACTTATATTTGTACACTTGACTATCAGTTATTACAGTGTTAAACCCACACAAAGTAAAATGCATAACAAGATTAGAGATGATTTCTAACTTAGATCATATAGGCAATATTTAATATGTCTAACCCTTTTCTCAGTTTCGCTACTCCTTTTATATTGAAGTCTTCAATCTATCCATCGGAGACTTTCAAAGACACCTAGCTAGCCATTTGGGAGTCATTGGAGACCTAATACAAAATTGAGACTACTCTTGCAATCACTTCATTTGACTATTGCGGGTGTCCTTGAATTTTTACCTTTGTTGAAGTGTCAGCTAAAAACTAGGTGTGAACAACAGCTAACGTGAAAGCATGAACAAACAAAACGTTTTAAGTAAGAAATAAATTATAGGAATAAAAACTGAACATGGCAGATCTTTGTGGTGCCTACTCCATGGGGAGAGATAGACAAGATGATTCCACTACAATCAGGAAAAACGAGATTATAATTGTTCAATCAGACTCATTTAGGAATCAACAGGAATCAATCATGAGGAGTTTTCTCGAGCGCTCATCTCTCTTGGATGACAACTCTCAACGCTCTCCGTATTTGTAGTAAGTTGTCATGCATATTAAGCACATTCCATGCACACAAGACCAAACTCCAAAACAGATTATTTTCATGCCAAATATTATGAGCCATTTCCCGATGTCAACAAAGACTTTGTCTTCGGTAAGAAAATGAAGTCTTGTGGGAAATTAATAACCTGTTGGCAAAAATCCAATTTTGACTTTCCTAATATGGATTGGTCGCCATGCACTTCAATTAAATGGGAAATAATTTCGAGACATAATCAACATTTCAACTGGGTATGTCGTGGACAATCTGAAAATTAATTCTCATGTGGAAAATGTATTTCTTTCCCCTCAAGATTTGTGATCTTTTAATCAAAAGAGATAAAACCTATTATCAGAGCGTTGAAAAACAAACAACGGAACACAGAGTACGTTGCACTTCCATCATATGCACAAATTATATTTTTGGAATTTTTGATAGCTAGTATCTCGTGTAATAAACAAAACACAGATGGTGGCTTTTCCAGAAAGAAGATATTTTTATTGACAAATTTTCATGTAATAGAGCATTGATGGGTTGGTCGATCCATGAAATCGAAGAGCTGTTTAGCCTCTCTTTTTTGTCTGTTTTTTGTGGTAACTATTGTCGAATATTTCAACAATTTGAAATATTTGAAAATAACAGTTTTGATAGAATTTATAACAGCCATCAAAGCCATTATTTTGTAACGGTTTTATAACGGTTTAATAATAGTTTTATAATGGTCTTGATTCAATCATTTTTGTAATGGTTTTGCAATAGCTGTATAACTAGGGGTGCAATGGGAACTGCCCGAACCGAGACCCCCCCAGACCGGACTGGACCAGTTGATTCTAGGTGGTTCCTAGAGAGGGCGGTCTGATTCCCTATTCCCATTCTTGGAACTGGTGGCTAATTGATCCGCTTCCCAGTTCCAATGTGAGAACCGGACCAAAACCAGACCAATTGATATATAAAAAATAAAAATAAAAATTAAGAAAAATAGCTTTGCTCCTTTGATCACTTCATTGCACTTAGAATTCAGTCCAATTGTTAGCTCACATGGAGGAATGTCTTGCATTTTGGTTGGATCAACCGATGATGACTGTCTAGATATCGAGCTCATTCGCCTTTTTCCTTTTGCTTTAAATTTATTAGAATTTAACAAAAATTGCATCTTTCGTTTTAATTTAGATTAGGTTTGCCTTAGAAGCTTTTTTGTTGCATCTATGTAAGTTGTAATTCGCTCAACATTCGGTTGATTTTGTTAGGCAACTCAGGATGTTTCCGAGATGGAGCAAAGCACTTAATCAATTATCAAGGGTCAATCGAAGGAAATAAGAAGCAGTAACATTTTTCCAATTTATTTTTGCCCGGTTCCACCAAACCAAACCGGTCAGTCGATCCTGTTCTCGATTCTAGGATCGATCGGTCCGGTTCCAAATCCTAGAATCTGGGAATCGATCATCCCGGTCTAGTTTCTAGTTCCACCTAGAAACCGGATTGGACCAAGAACCGATCAATCGTATGTATAATGGCTTTGTAAGATTTGATTTATTTTTTCACAAATCCCTCATTATATTACAACTGATTTATAACAACTTCTTAACGGCTCTCTCCCTCATTTGAATATAAATTAAACTTCAAATCATAATCTTTTAAGATACATAGAATTCTCATATCTTTCATGATTTTTTTGTTGGTTATACACATCAAGTTATTTATGTTCCTACTAATATTCGGTGCGAAGTATAGAAGAAGGCTAGTTATATCTTGGAAGAATAGTCGCTAGAACCTTACACACTGAGTTTCGCATTCCGAGAGACAGAATTCTCCTTAAGGACAATTATTGCACGCCTCATACGATTGATCTTATTTTCTAATCTTTTTTAGATTTCTAACAATCATTGTTATTTTTCATATTATCTAATATTTTTCTAACAATTATAACTTTGGAAAGTGCAATACCTTTTACATGTTAATCTACCAAATCTACCATTACTATGCAAAGACAAAGAAAAAGAATTTTGTATTTACTATCCCTTTTTAAAATGGGTTAATACTTCAAAAAATCCAAAACTGATATAGTCATAATAAATTTACCTCAAACTAATCTTTTAACCACCAAAAAACCTTAAATTGATATATTTATGATAAATTTAACCTTCTTTTGTTTTCATTAGGTTGGATTAATAGAACAAAAAATAACAAATTAGTACACCTGTAACAAATAGAGGGTAAAACCCCAAATGGTACACCCGTTAATTGTCCACATGTCATCTAACTTAACAATTTGATTGTAAAATTTAACAAGACTTGACAAAGAGTAAATTTCTCATAAATGTATCAGTTTAGAGTTTTTTGGTCAAAAAATTAATTCAGGGAAAATTTATCATAGACAAACCAGTTTATGATTTTTTTTTTTTTTAGTAATATTAAACCTTCAAAAAAAGCTAATTCAATCTTTTCTTGCCATCCTTTATATTGTCGATTTAAAAGATGGGATGTAGTCGGCCATTCAAGCGAAGGAAGCCAAAGTTGACGAATTCATAAACAGTAAGCTCTCCTCGTTCCACTCTTCTCTGCTATCAACTTTCGATTTTTGGAAATAGAAGATGGGAAGTACGAAAGTGTCAAACTAATTTGCCAGACTGCAGAAGGCTTTGGCATACGCTCGACACCAGGTCTGCCCCAGATTGGAGATAGATTAGATCTGCCCAGCCCACTTTTAGATCTGAGGTCATATTTTAGAGGAAGTAAGAGCTGGAGATGTTGTGTGAGAAAAGAGGCATTACGATGTTGATGATGAAGACGCGAGAGAATATCGTGTAGAACTAGTATAGGAAAGGATGGGATACAGCCAATCACCATATGAAGAATGTATGCGGCGCGTTTATAATAATCATGCGTACTTTCTTTGATTTCGTGGTAACAGTTTGTTTGATATTGTATATAAAACATTGGTAGGTCTACCGAGCAATGATAGAGTTTTGGAAGTTCACCCTAACTACCATTGAGTAGTCTAAGCAAAGAGAACAGAAATCGACCCAAGCTTACATTCGAAACGTAATGCAAATTCGTAACCTTCTTAAATCTTCTATTTCTGCTGCCTATAAACCGGCAAATATTTCATCAGCGCGAATAAAAGGGTTAAATAAATGAAAGAGATCGATACATGCATTGCTGCAAAAGTTCTGATCATATTTTTTCATCCATCAGCAGGGTATAGCTTATTTAAGCAAAATAAAAAGAAATAATGTTTGTGACAAGATTGGCCAGAAGGAAATAACTATATTCACCTTATCGATAGAAGGTTCAATTTGGAAATACACAATTTTGAGAAAGATCGGCATCTCAAGACTACAGTACACTTGTATTTCTTCCCTCTAGCATTCCGAGGATAAACAATGAATCAACGGCACTACAATGAATGAACGTTGTAGGGGAGATGGTGATTCTCCCAATCCTTTTCGTTTAAACCTCATTGAGGCGAGGAAGACAACCCGGTGCCTCCCCACAATCATCTCAAACATGGAGAGACAAATCCAATCAATCTGATACAGCAGGTTTCTGGTGACCGAAAACTGGTGGATACATGAGAGGAACAATTTCAGCATTGTGTCAGGATCTCAGCTCCGTCTTTGGTTATCAAAATGGTGTGCTCGAATTGTGCTGAGAGGCTTCCATCTTCTGTTACAACTGTCCAATTATCATCCCACATCACAGGATTCATGCTACCAATTGTCAACATTGGCTCTGCCCATATATAATGAATAGTGAATATGATCAGCAGTCAGGAGAAACAGAAAAAGAGAACGCAGGAGATAATGATCATCAAAAACAAAATGTGCCACAAAACAATTTAAAATAATCCTCATCAAGTTTAAGATCCATTTGACGATATATCTGCTCTGAAATAAATCCCTTTATAATCAGCATCAAAAAACTTAGAAATAATTAACTGTTTTGGCCCAGTTAAGCTTTTTTTCAACCTGAATCATCAAGCTTTGTTTGTCTCTTATTTTCCTACTTTTATTTTCTCGGAGTTCTGGCAATGAACCCAAGACATAGAAGCAAAATTAATTGGATGTTGACAAGCCAACACATAACCACACCATTCATGTGTCTGGTAAATTGAGACAATAAATGATAAGGTCATTGCAGAAGTAGACAGAAAGTTGAGTTCAAGATCAAAAATGCATACCGATGGTGAATGTCTGGTTTAACACCATGCGTCCCCCTTCATTGTTTCCTGAAAAATATAACAGAATCTATCTAAATACCTACGAGGAATCGAAACTTTGTACACGCAAGGGCACGGGGAAGATTTATTTTCATAAAAAAGGCACAAATGACATGACAAAGAAGTAATGACAGAAAAATAGGCTGCTCCGATATATCCCATGTCACAGATAACATCACCAAATTGTGAATAAATGTACATCAATGATACTTCCTTCTATTTTAAGCAGAAGCTGTTGCTCCTAAGAAATTACCTTACCTGGCACAAAATTGGTCGATTCTGAAGAGGAAATTACAACTCTTCAGTCACTATTTACATAGATAACTTTCCGTCCGAAATGAGCTTCAATTGTTTGGCCAACTCCATTTTCAGAACTCTCAAAGTACAAAATCCTTCCTTCCACTAGCCATACTCTATCAACTTCGCAAAACTAATCCTTATGTGGAATATCTTTCTCCCTTCCAGTTCTTAGCATACTCTACTTGACAAAAGGTACCAATCTAACTCCACAAGACAACAGTCTATAGAACTTTACCCAATGAATTACCCTGCTCACATCGGTGCACTACAGAGTCAAAAGTTTGAGAACACTCTTTTGAAATTATAAACCAACTGATCGCATTTGATGGAAAAAGAAAAACATGAATCCCATGCAGGAATTTCACTCCCGTCACAAATCAAATCTATAAAGAACTGTCTAATCAAGACTAGCTTAGCATCAATTTCATTAGAAAAAATTGTTGCCATGAAATAGAGCACAAAAATGGATTTCTCCATATTTCTCACTCCAAACTTCTTCAATCTTCTTAGTGTGGACTCAAATCCCACTGCTACTGCTAGACCACTCTATGCTTGATTAGCTACATACAATGGCTGCCACAAAAAAAGTAGTTCTCCATCACTTGACGCTATCTTGCAGTCTGATAAAGACATAACCCATGAATCTTGAACTTCCTTATATTCAAGAATATCAAAGCGCTCATACTACCTGGAGACATATCATATCCAAACTAAGTACGTAATTAAGTAAGGTTTTCTATCAGCTGAGAAAGGAACACTGCCTTAATCACATTTTCCAAATGCAAGGGTAAAACAATGTGTATTAGGGCTGAAAATATAGATCCAAAACCCCAAAAGCCCAGCCAGGCCCAAAATCCCTTAGCCCAGATAGCCCAAGCCAGGTTTTCGGGCTTTATTCTCTTTTCGATTTCACACCTGGCCAGGCTACTAGACCTCAATATATGAAGCCCTAAATAGCACGGCCCTGCCCAAAGTTTCTACATTTTCATATTCCTAGTAATATATCATTAATATTTGTTAATTCAAGATGAAATAAACGAAATTCTCCACAAACAACTTATTTTATTATACATGAAGAGATTTTTACATATATATCAACAATTGAATTGAACTTTAGAATTTAAATAGACTATTGTATCACTAACAGTACAAATTTTCAATTAAGCTAACAAATTAAGAACATAATTAGTTCATTAAAATCAGATATTGCATTGAACCATTCCATTGAACTTATTGTTAATTTAATGAGATAAAAAAACACATCATACTCAGTAAAAATGTTAATCTTTATGAACTTAACATTTATTTGGACTGATAAAATTAATTAAAAAAAATTATGAGATATGGAGAGAGAAAATCACCATGAAAGTGAATAATACAAATTGAAATCAACTGGAAATAAGATTTTGCGTTGACTATTGGCATTTGTATAAACAATTTTTCATCCATATCCTGACAGAATGCAGCAGTGAGGGACAATCCAACCATGCAGCTAGTGGGATCAAGTTCCACAAGTAGACTAACAAGAGAGAAACTACAAGTAGAAAATCAATAGTCACAGTCCTCCTTGAATCACCATGTAGCATCTCATCTTTAGTTTGGCTAGCTTTTTATGTATGTGGCACTGACTTTGCAGATAGTTTGATTGTTTAATTAGCAGGAGTATTAATGTTAATGCTCAGATGTTCTGAAGAGTTGGTTTGTCATGGATTTGAGATTATCATGTCTTGGATTGTTTATTCTATAAGTTAATTTGGGTATCGTTAATTGTAACAACAGGTGCATTTGAATGTTTGCTCTAAGTGTTATATAATTTTATCCAGATAGAGGAGTCCACAATTGCCCAGAATTTTGACTTAAAGGGTTGACACTGTTTTTTATTGAGCTAAACAATTGCTCCATATGCAACTCATGGCGATCACTTTTTGGCTATTGTTAGTGGTATTTAGTCCTATGTAATTTTATATAAACACCTTCCAAGTACTATGCAATTTTTTAGATGTATGATTTATTTTCCTCTTTTACCAATTTCGGCCTAGCCCAGCCCGAAATAAAAAAGAGCAGGCTATTTTCTACTGTTTCGGCTAGGGCACTTTTTGGGCCCAGGATGTTCAGGCCCCAGCAGTTTAGGCTGGGCCAATTTCTTACAAAAAGCCTAGCCTGCCTGCCCATTTACAGCCATAGTTTGTATGGCTCCAGAAATATCAAATTATCTCAGGTAAAAGCACCTCTTAAATTAATGATCATGCGAAAGTTAACCATAAGAAGAAATCAATATATTGTGATGTTAAGATAATGATATAACGTTCAGACCCCAAACAAAAGTAAAACAAGTGAACTGTAAGAAAAAAGAACTTAGTGTTGCAACTTACTGAAGTGTAGAATGACAGGATCTGCATGAAACACACGTCCAACTCCATGGCCAACAAACTGGCGGACAACACCATAACGATATTTATCTGCGTGGTCACTTAGACGTAAATTACCGTCAGCAAATATGTGGGACTTCACAATACAATTAAAGAAAATTAGCCATCAGGTATTATCAAGAGGAAAAGTAATGCATTTTTAAGATTTACGGATAAAAATGTACAGAAAGAAGATGTAGAAGATACATAGTCAGAAAGTTCAGCCAATCTATCTAGGCGTGAGATGTCACTGAAGAAGTTTATTATAACATGAAAAAGAACAACAGCAGATGCCTTACTTGATTGTTCTTCCAATTTTCTTGAACTCCACTCCTGGTGCACACACTGATATCGCTTTATCTAAGCATTCTTTTGTTACCTAAAGCATGCGTTGAAGTCTACTTAGCAACCATTCAAAGATGTCAATATATCTGAAAATAATTAGGATGTGAACTCTCTAGCAAAAAGAGAAAGAGCTATTCCTCAAAGGAAGTAAGCCTAGCAATAAATCAAATGTTCTTGTCTGAATGTGTACAGTCTGCGGTCATACTTCAGGAAAGGTTCGACACATGGAAGAGATAGACGCAAGTGCTTCTTGTCAACATTCGTGGTAATTGATAAGTAAATATCTCAATGAGGGATTTTCACGCAGAATACTTCAGGAGCTAAACAAAACTAAGTGGCACAACCATTAGTCAGCTTTGGATCTAGTGATTGTGTGAATTATTTTCCTAGAGATAGCTTGTCTCTATTTTATCTGTCTTAGACGATGAAAGTTTCAGATATGTTAAGCTCAGACATAACAGGAAGCAACTCCCACAACCGAAGAAGAAAATGCTTTCAACCCAAAAAATGGATTCTCCACACATCACAGCAATTAAAATTTGAAAGCTACCTGAACTAGGGTTTTTGCATCTTCATCAACTTCTCCACAGAAGAAGGTAGCAGAAGTATCACCATGATAACCCTTCATATGAAAATCAAATCAAGAAGGAAAAAAAAGCACATTTAGTCTGAAAAATGGGCCTCTAAAAACATTCTTCAGAAAGAAATTGCAATTGATTGCACATGCAATGGGAGAGATCCCGTGCAATATGTCCACTGCATTGCATGTGACCAATATAAGGACAATTTCTATTCTTGTTACAAAAGTGATTATCATTTAAGCATCATCATCTAGCTTATTCATCATCTCCACAAATTAAACACAAATGCTTCATATGAAAAATGAGCTTCAAAGCCTAAGATCGAACCCCAGCGGACAAGAGCAAGTCTATCCCCATCCTCTGATGCCCTCCTGAAAATAGGATCTTAAATGGAGAAAGATCTGGATTCGTCCCAGTTGAAAGTAAAAACCTTTTGAAAAGATCAAGCACTGACTCACAAAAAAAAATGAAAAAAAAAAAAAAAAAAAAAAAAAAAAAAGAAGCTATATGGCAGTGGGGTAAAAACAACATAGAAAAAATCAGTAAAGGATGAGACAGTCAAAGCTAAACGAACAAATGAGGCACACAGTGGACAGCATTCCCTATCACAGTGTTTATATTAACACACACAAGATGTTCTATTCACCCTTAAAAATACATATGTCCCAGCTGAAGGTCACTTACTAGTAATCACCTAAGAACACATGCATCCTGCATGCATGTGTGTAGATGCGTGCATTAGCAAGCTTTCTTACCATTTTAGCCTAGTTTTATACTTTATTTCCGCTAGAATATTTAGTTCACAGAAAAGAAGCCAAGCGTGCAACAAGCTACCTTCAAAAACAGATATAAATAAATAATTGAGGACAAGAAGCATAGGAGAGATCAAGCAATGTGCAGCATCAAAATCAAACACATTATAATATTTTCCTCAAATATCAAGAATGCAACAAGATAACTAAAGCACTTCTTACATTGAGATAGACTGTTACATCGATATTGATTATATCCCCATCCTGCAATTGAAGACATGTTAGAACCTCCATTTCAAATTCTGGTAAATACAAAGTTGCTAGCGCAATCAAAGTGAGGACCTCCAGTTCCCGTGAATCAGGTATTCCATGGCAAATACACTCGTTTACTGATGTGCAAACACTCTTTGGAAATCCACCATAGCCAAGAGGGGAGGGATATGCTCCATTGTCAATAATCATTTGGTGAACTGCTTGATCAATTTCATCTGTCCTAATGCCTGGCTGCAAAGAGAGGCATCCATTAAATCTCCAAATGAAGATCCATTCTATCAAAAACATCTTCAAATATAGTGTACCTTAACAAGATACAAAAATATAGTGTACCTTAACAAGAGTTCCAGCAAATTCAAGAACCTGTGCAGCAAGCTTTCCTGAAGCTCTCATGCATTCTATTCCTTTCTCATCATGCACTTCAGGTCCACTGGCTATCCCAGGTGGTTGCCGAGAACCAACATATGGAGGCCTTAGAATGTGATCAGGAACAGGCCTACGTGGAGATATTTTTCCAGGCCTTAGACGTTTACGTTTACCATCGGCTACATCTTCATTTCTGCAAATTTCAACATGATCACTGTCAAAAAAGCAAGCCCTCCAAGAGCATTTTCTGCTCTCTATACATGCCCATCCAACCTGCCAGCACGCATGAGAATATCTAAAGAAATTCCCATCTTGAACTCAACTAGCCTTGTAGTCAACTGGAAAGGGAATATCAATACAGCATAATTTTTCAACAACACATACATATCTAACGATATGTTCACCAAAGAACTTGAGGAAGGCATATATCTTGACTCAACCTATATTATAACAAGCACCTATTTAAGAAACAACATCTGGTAGATTCATAAAAACAGCTTAATAGAATTGCTTTTGATCAGCATGCCAGTACATATGACCAACCACCGGTCTCGTATATTATCTAACAAGCAAAAGTCTGATACTTTGAAACGATTCATTGCCAGATGGACAACACAGATAGCTGATAACAGAGTTTACTCAAATTATTTTTAAAAAAAAAGCACTTCATCTCAAAATACTGTGAGTTTTCATGGAAAAAAATATTATCTGAGATTGCATTGAGAAGAAAGTCAGCTGAATGATCACCACATGGTAAGAAGACAACCCCTAGAAATTAACTACACCTGCATATCTCAGCTACTACTACACACAATGACACATAATAAGAACATAACAGGATCAGAAAAGTATAACAGTCGATCTGATGCACCATAGGAGACATACAATAGGATATTCTAACTTTAAATGCATGAAAGACTAAATTTTGTCCGCACTCCTATACTTCCTCATTTTGAACTGCTCAACGTACTTTAACTTTTGTGAAATAACCCATGGTAACCCCCTCAAAGAGATTTCCAATGTTCTATGTCAGCTAACCATAAGTGGCTGTGGCATAAAACATTATTAAATTTTGGCTAGAATATCATGTCACACCCTCTTGATGTAAACAAAATAATCACAAGGTGGGTTTTACCTTCACTGCCCTCCAACCTACCCAGTGGATTTAATTTGGGAGAAAGAGAGCACAATAGGGATTTCTGGCCAAGAATTGCAGATGCTAGCCACATAGGTATTTCCAAAGAATAAACTTTTTAAAACCTATCCAAGGATGTTATTTTGACAACGTGCATACTAAAGAGATTATTCTACAAGAAGGAAAGTACATGAGAGAACTTCACAAGCAAGACAAAGTAGAGATGTGCTCATACATTGTACTGTTCCTGAAAATGATGTCTACTTAAAAGTTTTGAGCAGTAAATGGATGGCCAAAGAACATGATCCTTGAACAAGGTACCCCTCATAAAAATCAAAAATAATTCGCAAACATGCTTGATTCTGCACTGCAGTGGATTCTTGCTCAACATACCGCCTATTAAATAACAGATCGGTTAAGCCAGAGAGAGATCTTGATAACTGCATTGACACGTGCTTGCTTCCTGCAATTGCAATGCACATAAAAGATGAAGATGGATGTTTGATGTTTAGCACAAATTCATTGACAACTATTCTTTCCAGAAAAGGCAGAATTCAAGCCAAAGTTTTACGTTGATGGACCACAACGACAATAGCGCTGGCCACGCAACTTGACTCCACCCCAACAAATAATAGTGCCAATGTTATATACATGATCACAAGATACACTTTTAAAAGGGAAGACAAGTAAAATTGAAGAGTTTTTTGACAATACTTAAGCTTTTGTACTAAGAACAAAAACAGGCACACGAGTAAGAAAAATTAACTGCCCAGGTGATGATAGCATCCAAACTGAAGTTCTATACCGAAATTTTTTTCCTTACACCATCCTATTAATGGCCTCAATTTCCATCACTTTAAATTCTGATATGTTGAACAGAGAACTCAAACTGATATTAAATGCTGCTCAAGCTAGCTTACAACTCACAGTCGCTTAACCAAGAACTTTTCTTTCATGGTCCTACTCATTGCCTCAAATTCTAACACAAAACATTCAGATATGTTGAACAGCAAATTCAAACGAAGATCAAATGCTGTTCCACCCAGGGATCATTCACACAAATCACCAAAACTAGAATCTAGAGTACTCAAAAATATCTTTTAACCTTCAGCTTTTCCTACTTCATAACAGACAATTCCATTATGCAGTCTGACCACTTACAGCTCCTCAAGAAACCAAGAATGCAGGGTAAAATGATTGTAATCCAGAGAATTAAATTAGGTGCATATCTTTCTCACAAACTGACCCATCATCTGCAAGACTCTGTTCCAGCAAGCGACACCCTTATCACCACAAACACCACTCTACTAGTGAGACATACTGCTAAAGGTAACGAATCAATCCTAGCCTAGAGCAAGAAAAGCCGCAGGCAACATATGTTACTCTACTCTATAGGACAAAATAAACAAACACACACACGCAACAACCAGTTTCATACATGTAACGTGTCATAATCTCGAATCCCACAAACCGAGGAACCCTCTTGTTAACAGAGGAAGCTCCCCCCTAGTTTCCGTTGAAGGAGCAAAAGGCACAAATTTTCGACCTGGGTTGAAGCGAAAGAGGTGCTGCACGGGCTGAGCGGAGCGAACGAAGCGGCCCCCGACGAAAGAGGAGAGCAGTCTGGGCTGCAGGGAAGACGGGACCGCCATTTCCGATGCTCGAGTCGAGCACTTCGCCGTACGGCGGCGGCGGCGGCCCTGGAGGAGTCGCCGGAGGAGAGTTGGACGCGGGGGACCTTCGTCTCCTCCCCTCCTTCCGGTGGGTGTGGCTATGGTATTTTTTGTCCACATTCGATCAAAACGCCTGCTCTATAAGGGAAAATTCAAAATTACGCTATGGTCCCTCGCTTTTGCGCGTGTTCGATTTGGGTCCCTCCATCAATTTTTTGTGTTCAGTTTGACCCTCGTATGGTCTTCAAGTGATGATTCCGAAACATTTTCTAAGTTTATCATCTAATCTCGATGAAATTTGTCGATTCAAGTGCCTGAAAATAATGTGCAGAGCCCCACGTACACTAAGAATTTATTTATTTCATGAAGAACGAATGATTTAAGAAGTGTGTTCATAAAAGTAAGGAAAAATTTCAAATAAAAACTTGAAATATCCTCATTTTTTTTAAATAAGAACTTGAAATGGCCATATCAATTTTAAAAAAGAGTTTGAAGTTGTTATAGCTATTTTAAATAAGGATCTAATTTCACTGGCTCACCAGCCAACAAAATATTCTGGCTAATCAATGATATTTTCGTCCAAACACAATTTAGATAAAAAAAATTAGAATAAAAACTAAAAAAGAAATTTATTAAAAAGAAAGAGAGCAAAAACAGGTAAGAGGGAGCCCCCACTCACCTGTGGGCACTACCCCATTGCCAGTGGGGCAGTGGCGATGGCTAGTGAGGTTGCCAACACCTAAGCGAGAGCCGATGAGCCTCATTAGAAACAAGAGAAGGGCGATAACCCACTCACAAATCCAGACAAGGGTTGCCGACGAGGTGAGGAGAGTGACCCTCACCCAAGCATTCACCCAAGCATTGATGAACCTACCAACCATCGCCACCACCATCCTTACCACCTATATTTTTGCTTTTAAAAAAAAAATTTAGTTTAAAAAAGTAAAAGATAAAATTGTCCTTAATCAACTAGTGAGTTCAAATCCTTTTTTTTGTGACTAATATAGCTACTGCAAGCCTTTATTTGAAATAAACTCTAGTTCATGTTTTTATTTGAGAAAACGAAAGCACTTTGGATCTCTATTTGAAACAATATTCGTTCCATCCCCTTATTTGAGAAAATGGGAATACTTCAAGCCTTTATTTGGAATTTTTTCAAATGTGATCACTCCTATTGCTTATAAAAATAAATAAATAAATAAATATTTTCATCGTCCACGAAAATAGTTAGACTTTTGATAAGAAAAATGTTTTCGTTTGTACATTTTTAAGTGATACAAATAATTATTTTTAGAACTAATCATTTTTTTTTATAACAAATAGAGTACATTTAAATTTATATACTATTTTATGATAGATTAGTACTTTTACTATATTCAACCACGAGTCAAACACCTCTGTCATACGACAACTGAATACAAATAGAGCTGATGTCTGTTCAAGTTACAGAATAAACCTTTGTGAGCTAAACTAACATACAATATAGCCAACCTAGATGCTTCGGGCAACGAAATCAAACTCATCTCCTCTTGTCTAACTCTCCATAGAATATATTTTATATAACAGATACATCACCTGATAATACAGGCGATGTAATCAACTAATTAATGATGATTCGCATATACATATAGAGACAAATAAGATAAGATTCACGGCACGCCGACAATGATGATTGTATTGTAATGTATATGAATACACATAAAATACTTTCGAGGTTCGATCTTCCCTAAAAAAATGGAAGGATGGGGCCGATGGAATTCTTGCTTTTTAAGATTAAACCTGATATGATGTCACGAGATTAGAGTCAGCAAAATTATGGCAATATTTCGACTTTAAATGCGAAAAATGTCCTTAAAGCTAAAGTAGTAATTGAAAAATAGCACGTGGACGGTTTGTCTTGAAAACTGTATCGGGACCAGAATCGAAATTGTTCAAAGCCCTAGGAGCATAAGTGTAATTGTTGAAAAATTATCAAAAAAGTCCTAAATCTATTAAATTTTTACAAATTTAATCCTATTCTTTTTAATTTTATTAATTGAATCATAAACATTTTTCATTTTTTGTCATTTTGAACTAAAAATCACTAACACAGATGTCGATCTTCTTACGTGACACACCGTCTTACGTGACAAAGTCAACGCTAACATAGATAATTTTTAATAATAATTTAACTTTTTTATTTTTAAAAATTTTGCAATTTTATAATATTCTTTTTTTCCTTTTTTTTTTTTTGCATACAAGGTCACCACAAAGGCCTCATTGGTCATAGCGAGGGTGCAAAGGCTCTTGTCGCACCCTTGCTCGCGCCAATAGGGTCGTGATAGCCATAGGTGAGGGCTTTGCAATCCCAATGGCTATAGACAAGGGCTATCGATGACCCTCACTAGCATAGAAAAAAAGCAAAGGAAAAATATAAAAATCTAAAAATTATAAAAATATTAATAAAAACTATTTACATTAACATTGATTATGATACGTAAGATGAATAGCATTCACATCAACGATTTTCCTATCTAACTTGGTAGGATATATTTAATTTGTAAAAAGTGAAAATATTTAAAACTTGGTTAGCAAGATTGAATAAGTGCAATAGGTTCATAAATTTTTTGACAATTTTCACGTGTAACTTTATATGCTTGTTAAGCAACTTATACACACATTGGCATGGCATCTTATTTCCTAGTGTCCAGTCAATTCAAATTTAGATGTGGGCGGGTGAAAGATGTGTTCAAATCCTCTTTGGCTCACAATGTATTCTTTGAAATCCTTGTTTCCATAGACCATATGGATCAAATTTGAGCATGCGCAACAGTAGGAGTACCTAACACAGAACGAGAAAGGGAATGACATCAAAAAAAAAAAAAAAAAAAAAATCGACGGGCGTCAAGGTTAATTAGCGATCGAGCCCTAACGCAGAACAACTTGCCAATGGATGGCCGGGTAAGAAGCCCAACAAGAAGCCTGTGAAAAAGGGCCATGTACATTCTCGGAAGGCCCAAGCCCACCAAGAAACTGGCCCTAATTAGAAAGCCATGAACGACCTCAACACCACGTGGTCCCGGCCTTCTGCGAAATCTCGAACCACGTCCGAACACCGGGCCACCCCAATGCAACGCGCCAGTAACATTGCAGGACGAAAAATGTTGGAGACTATAACTTGAGCAACGCCACCAGGAACGACAAATATGAATGTAATTCAATTTCTTCTTTATGAAGTAAGTGGAATTTTCATCTTTGAGGTGAAAATTGTCCAAAGTTATCCAAAATATCATAAACTTATTGTGGAGCATCTAATTTATTCTAAACCTTTCAATTACGCTAATACAGTCTTAAACTTATTGTACAACGACCAATTCAATTATAAACATTTCAATTGTGTCGCAAACCTTTTGATGATTTGTCAGTTTATTCCTAAACATTTTTAATGATTTATTAATGTAGTCCTTTAGCGATTTCTAGCTAAAATTATCCAAAATGACTATGGAACTTCTTTGTCCCTAGAAGCAAAAGAGTCGATTCTTCCTCAAGTCTAAACCCTATTTTTATATCTTGGACATTAGCTTCCGAATTCGAGAGGCATTTGGTTACATCAATTTTCAAGATTTTTTTTTTCTCGTGATTTTGCTTTTAGCATTTGGCAATCGGCTTTCACTTTTGGTCCTTACGCTTTTATTGATTGGCATGCTAGTCCTTAAATTGATCGCCAAGGATAATTTAACTTCTATTTTCACTATGAAAATTAGGAACAAGCATAATCCAGGTTGGGCTGGTCCAGCACCTAACCCAAGGATTGACCTGGACAATATTGGTCCCCAATGTTTGGGATTGAGGGTCGGAGATCCAATCTAATTCTAGGGTCAACCCAGTAGAACTGATTATGTTTTCATTTCATTTTTTGTATTTCTCTAAAGGACAAACGTACGATTGCAAATTACATATTCATCAATAATGAGATATTAAGCAACCAAATTATGAACATTAGTATATATTAAATATAAATATGAGATAAGGTAATAATGAAAATTTAACACTTACTAAAAGCAACAAACTATAAAAATGAACATGTGAGGTAAGCTAGGAGAGGCAAAGATGAGTGGACAGATGCAAGCGGCAAGGTGAGCCAAGCAAGCGAGGAGCAGCAAGTGAATAAGGAGAGCAAGATCAAGGTGAATAAAAGAGGGTTTCTATTTTTTTTTTTTTTTTTTTCAGTTGAATTAGGGTGGGTTTTTATTTATTTTCTAACTTACATGGCAAACTGAACTGTGAAGAGAACAAAGGAGGGGTGCTAGGATTTACAATAAACAAAATCATATAATATATAATATATAACATATATAGGGTTGGTCCTAGTCCAGACGAACCCTAAAGGATCGAAAAGCAACCCATATGGTCCAGAGACCTAGGGATCAATGACCGACCTAGGACCAGCTGAAGGGTTAATTCTGAACCAATACTCAGTCCTAGCGAAATTTGCTAAGTCAGCACCAGTTAATACATGGGGCAACCTATGCAGGCCTCTAAAGCAAATTCTGCTCTTTTGGTCCTCGTGCGTCCGGAGCCTTCAAATTTAGTCCCTTTGCTTAATGGTGGTCGTTGCGCGGCCGTCCGAGAATTTCCCACCTCCCGGTAGCAGCGGATGGCCTTCGGCGCTGGGGAGTGGCCAATTATCGATTTATTTCAACTTTTTGAAAAAAAAAAAAAAAAAAAAAAAAAAAAATTCTGCTCTGGAACGGCATTAAATAACTAGTGTACACGAGACATGACGAAAGTCGGAAACCCCAGCCGAGGCTGAGGGGAGACGAATCACTCCCAGCTTCGTGCGCGTGAAGCAAAATTGATGAGCCCCTCTCTCTGTATTTAACGCCTGCTACGGTCTTTTTAAAATTTCGAATTTCAAAAGGGTGAAAGATAGAAAGAAAAGCGGAGGCCCCTTCGTTCAAATTTTTCTCTTTTGCCCGTTTCGAAATCTGATTGCGTTGCGAGCTGGTGAAACTATATATTCTAACGTATCAACAGCATTTTTTAAATTCTCTGGACTTCACACTTCGAGAGCTGCAGGTGCTGGAGGAAGATATGGAAGTTCACCGCAGCAAAACGGAGGAGGAGGTGGGCCATGGGAAGCCGGGGGCGGCGGTCGTGCCGGTGCCGGCGGCAGCAGAGATCGAAGAGTTCTTCGCGGCCGTGGAGGGGAAGCTCCTGCGATATTACAAGGACAAGTAAGTCACACTGAGAAACAACTCTCATTATTATTACTATTTTGGGTATAAAAATGCTCAAATTTTAAATTAGTTGTTTTTTTTGTGTGTGGTTATTTAGGTATAATTATGATTTTGTCAAGGACGAGCCGGTGGGCGGGCGGTATGAGTGGATTAGATTGAAGCCTTGAAGGCTGCTGAGTGATGAGTGAAAGGAGAATTAAGCAAGCAAGGGTTTGGTGATATTCTAATTTGGTTTACTTTTGGTTAATTTGGGAATAATTTCACTGGCCATTTTGGGAATTATCTCTCTTATGATTGGCTAGGGCTTTCTCTGTTTGTTTCCCTTTGTTCATGTACAGTCTTCATGTGTTTAGGATTCCATCATTATTATGGTGAAGGGTGTTGCTAAACACAAAATGGAAGAATAATTCTTAATATTTCCTAGTGTGTGTATATATTCTTCATACATATACATACATACATACATACATACATACATACATACATGCATACATACATATATATAGGCAAGATAGCAAAACATAAAGGGTAGTGAAATTAGTTTACGTCGTTCTGGTTGCTAAGACAATAATTTCGGTTCATTCAGGAAGAAACGCGAAGGATTTGTTGGTGTAAGATATGAATCGTTTGATAAATAGACTAAATCATGAAAAAGAAAGTGCTCGAGAATGAGAGTTTTTGGTAGCCTAGCTCCAAGTGTGCTGCTGTTGTTATATATGATTGGTCAAATGTATTTGGAAACGTGCATCTCTGCATTTATAAACTAATAAGGTGATTACCACAATTTGCCACAAAGTAGAAAATGGGTGTGAAGTCTCCTTTATCTTGAGTGTGGATTTTCTTCTAGATGAAAAACATTTTTCTTCGCTGGATTATTTTCCAACACCAAACACTAGAAGTTAATGAAATTGTTTTTCTGAAAATTATCTTCTCTCAAACAAATGAAGCCTAAGTATCCATATACATCCCAAAATATGAGTTTAAGAAATTAGTTCTTGACCAACATTGCCATCACTGGATGGGAGAGTTGGAGGAGTTTGAAAGCCACTACTACCGAAAGGAAAAAATGTATATGGAAAATAAAATTGGTAGATATTTTCTTGAATGCATCTTATTAATGGCACTTTTATGGCCATTTAAAATAAGAAAAAGGAACATTTATCAAGTTGCTTTGAACATGGAAAAAATTGACACATTCAAGAAAATTCGCCTATTTTACATAAACGTATAGGTAAATAAGGTAGATTTCACATATATTCCAACTTATTTATGACCCTTTATCAGCGCGAGACCCCTGCAAATGTAACTCAAGAAGGGGCAAAAGAGAGTTGAATTTTCATTGTACAAATCTAGGACAATTGTATGCACCACGATGCCCTTGGGTTCATGTATCTGAAGTACTGTGTAGTCACCAGCTGAACATGACCAACATGTTCATCTGCAAGGCTTTCATTAACATCCGCATAGGTTGCTGTTTTGCTATCTTCAATAAAAATCAAAATGGTGCACCTTTAATTTACACTTAAGGCGTATTCAAGGCGGACACCGGATCCGGCTGAAATATCGCTACTGGAACCTTCCTTCTCTGCAGAATGTAGCCTTGACCATGTGACGGTATATCCTTCTGTAGGTTGGTAACTTCGATTTACTTCTTAGTTCCTACGATACCTATCATCCTGCCAAAAGTTTGTGTAAACGCAAACATCGATAAGGTAAGTCAGTCCACGGTCAACTGTAAATGCGATGATTTTTGGTGCAAAGTGAACATGATAACGCTGCACTACACTTAGGTGGTCATTTAGGGCACGCATGATAAAATTTTTAGAAAAGAAATTACTTTCTATTCCTCGGCCAAGTTTCTGAACAAAGAAACTCGTCAGAAAATCGTTTGATAATGATTCAAAATATTTGTTTTTGGAATAAAAATTCGTTTCATGATATAATAAAAATCTTATTTCTAGGGGCGGCAACGGCTAGCCGACAATGGGCGTCCAACATCTAGCGGCAAGCAGCCGGCATTCAGTGGCGAGGGTCTGGCGTTTAGTGGCCAGCATCCGGCATTCGGCGGCAAGTGTCCAGTGGTTGGTGGTTGACGTCCGGTGGTGAGTGGCCGATGACCAACGGTAGGCAATAGGCATCTGGTAGCCAACAACGGCAATGGGCGGCCGAAGTTTGGCGTTCAATGATGGGCAGCCAATTAGCAATGTTCGGCATCCGACGTCCGGCATCCGGTAGCGAGTATCCAACGATCAGCTGCTGACGATCGGTAGCCAGCGACCGGAGGTCAGTGATCGACGATCGGCGATGGGTGGCTGAAGTCTAAAGTCCGGTTGACTATGGGCGGCCGACGTTCGATGGCTGGTGGTGGGTCCAATGACCAATTGTGGGCAACCAATGACGGGCGACGAGCAGTGAGCATCCGGCATCCCATGGGCAGCAAGTGGGTGATGAGCGATGACAAAACTGAATAATGAAAAGAATTTTGATTTCTCACTTTTGTTCCAAAAATTGGAAAACTAAAAATTCTATCTTTTAATTTCTGCTCCAAACCTATTTTTAGAATAAAAATATTTTCTAGAAATAGAAAAATGAAATTGCGTTACTAAATTGATTTCTATTCTAAACTTATTCCGGGGAATAAAGAAATAAAGAAACAGACCAATATAAATTTTATCATGCACATCATTAGGTAAAGAATTACATGAGAAAGATCGATCAGTCCGCTAAATCTCCAAGCATGTATTTCAATGTCATCGGATTTGGAATGGAAGTATCTTCATGTTTTTTTGACAATCACGATATGGAATCCCCAGGGGATATAAGAAGACACCCAGAGAAATTCTGGTTCTTAACATCGGTTCACAGTTCATGCAGTTGACAGTCAGCGACGTGTACGATGAAGAAGATGCATGGAGCATAATATCTCAACTGAAAAATTTAAAGAAACATCGATTGTTCTTCAAACTATTAGCAGGAAATATACTGGTTTACTAAAGGAGTACCTTCTGCTATCCGGAGGCTCAACTCCGCCATTCTTCCACCTATCCATAAGCGCTTTATTGCTCCAAAAAGAACTACTTTCTCTCAAAATCTCACCTCACTCTTTTCCAATCTTATGACCTTGGTGTGTTCATTCAGAACCGGAAGAGGACCAAAGAACAAGTCTTAACACTTTGTCCTGCAGTCTGTTCAGTTGGTTCAGTTCAAAGCCATCGAACATCGGGAAACCATCCAAACCAGCTTGGATAGAGCGGAGGATGGTCTGCACGAGTGAAAATCAAGGCAGGCCAAAGCCTATTATGAGTCGTTTCACTGCTGTTCTTTGCTTTCAGCCATTCATACAGATCGTCGGGTGTCATTACGTTAGCATCCAAAAGTTCTATTGCCTGTCGTTTCATGGGACTCGATCATTTCCATCCAAAAGCTGTCAAAAAGTGGGAAAGTTGTGTGGACTAGTGATTTTCAGCAAGTTCATAATGATCTAAAATCCATCTTACTGGTCACCACTAATAGGACCCCGAACAACCTAATTTACCTGCACCATCCGGATTTCTTGTATTGTCTCCCTCACTGATCTTGACTGAGCTAAGCTATGCACAAGCAGTCAACGGTGCGTCTTCAGATGCAGAGGTGGTTTTGCCTCTATTTACATGATTTCCTCCAACCGACAGCTCGGATGGTTGAGAAGCCTTTTGCTTTCTGTATGAAGGCCTGGCTGTGGGAAACGTTTTTGTTTTGTCAAAACCTCCAAAATTAAGTGGTCGACAAGGAAATTGCTACAGCGTTGCATTTGTGCTAGTCATAGTGACATTAGGACTGAAGGGTACGACTTACTTACTTTGGAAGTATAGTTTCCTCCTGAAGATACAGACATTGGTTCGTGTACTCAACGAATTCAGCAACCATCGCAATGACATAAGCGACGCCACTCCAAAAAGATCTTTCCTGCCTCCACAAAATTCCACAGGGTTGGAGTCTAGTATTTCACAAAAATGGTACTGATGAAAAAGAAAATGAACAGTGTATTTGGGGGCAAACCTGATACACGATGCCTGGTCCATATAGTCTTATAAAGCAGCTCAAAAGTGCAGCTGCTAAAATAGAATTGTCAAACTGCCAATCAGAATGCAGGCAGCTGCTAATATTTTCTCCTGTATTAATAGCTATCCGCCCCTGAATAGCTTGTACGGAGTCTTGATGACCATAATAGTGGTGTAGAGGGGGACATGCACGAGTAGCCCCATCAGTCCCACCAGGATACATCCGGCAAATTGCACTAATCTACAAAACCAAAAGAGAGAGAGAGAGAACGATAGAAGTTGGTAAATTAAGTTGCTTCATAAATGACTGCTTCCAGACTACGCGGAACTCGGTGAACCTACAACTTTGCTGACTTCAATTATTTCCATAATCATTAACTAAACATGTCACTGTGGTTCATTGAGCTGCCTGGATCATCACCCCCGTATTTCATCAACTTAAATCGTTAAATTGAACTATGGGAAAAAGAAGTTTATTTTAACGTTCATTGCTAATGTTCGGTGCACATATTACTATGATTAATGAACATTAAAACCGACAATCTTTCAGAAACAAAGCAACAAAAAGCGCAAAATGAATATTCACTGTAAATCTACCTAAAAGTCTGCACTTCATGTGTTGCCGCAGATTCATGTAGCACCTTCAAGTAAGTCGGGTAGTTCATGAAATCTCGAACCATAGAACAACTTCCTTTTATCGTATCCCATGTCCCATCCTAGGATATCGAAAGAGATGAGAGGAAAGGAAAGAACCAAGAGTGTGTTATCAGAGTTGGCATTAGCATTAAATTCCTAATTCCAGACAAGATTAAGCTCCTAGTAAAAGTTTCAGTTTAACGCAGTGGAGGAATTTGTTCGATTCATCCTCGCGTCTAAAGGCTTTGAAAGACAAGATCCAACGCACCAAAAAACCATATCTAACACCAACAAGAACAGTCCTGACCAAACTCAAAACCAATCACATTACAACCAATGCAGGCAGGACAAGAGAGATGACTCCTTTAAGAAGGCCATCAAGTTCATTGATCCTGCAATAGAATCATCCAGGACAGATAAATAACATATCAAAGAATATGATGGAATAGGACAAGTGAGCATTAATGCTAGTGCCAATAGACAATTTATGGATATAATTACTTTAACGGCCTGTTTGTTAAAAAATGTTTCTATTCTCCGGAACAAAAAAATTCGTTCTTTTATTTCAAGGAACAAAAAAAGAACAGAAACGTGTTTAGTAAAATTTTGGTTCCCAAGAACAAAAAATCTATTTTTTTGTTCTCGGGAACAATTTGAAAAGAAATAAGAAATAGAAAAACATAGTTTTTTATTCCCGGTAACAATTCCGAGAAACAATTTTTCACTCTCTTCTTTTTCTTCTTCTCTTTTCTTTTCTTCTTCTTCCTTTTGGCCGATTGCCAACCTCGGCCATGGCCAGTGACCGGGCGACGAGGGACAGCGACCTCGCTAGGCCACCGCTAGGTTAACGTCACCCAGCGGTGGCCTAGTGAGGCCGAGCCTCACCGATGGCTGGGTGAGCTCGGTCTTGCCATATCTAGGCGCCAACACAAGGCGAGGCCGAGCCTTGCTGGCTGACACGAGGCTCGGCCTTGCTAGGCCAAGGCGAGGCCAAGCCTCACGGTGGCCAAGTGAGGCTCGGTGAGCTCGCCGGACCTCGCCTAGCGGTCGTCGGCCACCGTCGTGGCCGGCGATCGGCCACAAAGGAGGAAGAAGGAAAAAGAAGAAAAAAGAAGAAAAAAAAAGGAAAAATATAATAAAAATATTGAAAAATTAAAAGAAAAAACAAAATTATACAAGTTTACCAAACACATTTCTATTCTCGGAATATAAAATTTTTGCGTTACCAAATGCATTTTTATACTCAAAAATTGTTGTTAGGGAACAGAAATTAAAAAAAAAAAAAAACTATTTATGTTCAAAAATTGTTTAAACAGAATAGTTCCAAACACGCCCTAAGTGTGCGGCATTACGGCAACATGTGTAGGTAACAATTCTAGAATCACCATAGCATTCCCCGATATCACAATCAATTGGTGAACGCTGTGATGCCCTTGCCTAGTACTTGCAAGGGCGTGCCAGCCCTCGGTGGCCCTAAGTGGAGGGGAAAACAATAAAGAAAAGAAAAAATTATTAAATATCAATTTAAAAAGTCAATGTCAAAACGCTAATAGTACCACATCAGCGTTGGCATTCAAAATTTGCTAAATAGATTGAATTGATACAAATAAAAAAAAAGTTTAAGACTTAATTGACCAAAAAAAAAAAAAAAAAAAACTTCTCTTATCATTTACCAACTTTTTACCTTACCAGTGGCGTAGATTTAAAAACCATTATATAACATTATCAATCTTTGTTTGCGTTACTTTCGAATAAGGTTACGAATTTGCTAATTTACTTTAAAAAAATGAAGTCACCAGTCATTTCTTTACCAGCATGTTTTCACAGGTCAGTTTTTTGAGAAAAACCTACCAATGAGGGGCTGGAAGGATATTTATCCATTTCAACCTGAATTTGAGGAAAATATGGATGCCAACTTGGACCTTAATACCAACTTAACAGTGCTAACCCTCACGTCAGCAAATACCGCTAGTTTTTTTTTTTTTTTAATAAACGGCTTGATTGAGTTGATTCTAGACCTAAAAAAAAAAAAGACTACATTTAACATAAAAAATAAATAAATTCAAAGACAATGCTGAATAATTAGAAAATTTTTAAGGACGGTCTATATCATTACTCCCCGTACCGACAGACTGATATTTCATATATAAACAGTGTGGAAATATAAGCCCCCAACGGGACAAAAACATTCAAATCTAAATAGAATAATTTGCGTATGTGTTCTCTTTTTGGCGATGTTCGCAATAATTTTCCGGATGAATCCAAAATTGCAGGGCTACATGATTACACAGCTTGTATGATTGCTTCATGACAAACCGATACGGAATAAACGGCAGAAATGTGGGGAGGATCAAGGGTGATTCTTTAATTTGGAGTAGACTTGGAGTCGGGGGGCATCAAAGCACTTTGTTGACCATAAGATTAAAGAGAGCATGTGCTCCTCCTCCTTTGGTTTCTAAACTAAGCAAGCTTCGTGGCTCAGCTGTCATATCGAACTTCAATTCCTTCACTGGATCAGAAACCGGATTTGAAATTGATCCTCTTGATCTGCAACTTGGTATCATTAACACAACGCTAAGGATTTTTTTTTCTTTTTCTTTTTTCATTTGGATTTTACTTCATGTCCATGATCTTCCCCGACCCCCCGAGTGTAGATCTATCCCAACGTTCATATATATATATATATATATACACTTTTGGTTTCTTTTTACGATGACCGGTGAATACCAGAGATTTGGAATATCAACAGAAAAAATAAAATGCGAGTCAACACTTAGATGGATTATTAGATATGAAATTATTTACATTTACTGGGGCATAGGAAATGAAATCTATTTCACTGTACTTAATCCCATTTCCGACATCTTAATTCCAAAAGTAATCAATGGTGAATATTTATTTGACTCTCTCATTTTTCTTTCCTGTTTTTTACTCCATTTCGTTTTTTTTCTCGCTACTTTCTTTACATATTTATCTTTTTGTGTCATATTTTCCTCCATCCTTGGCAAGTCCCAGCTTGTTGGGTTTTATAGAAATGTACATTCCCTATATGCGAAATGTACAATGCAAGATGTTTCTTCTTTTTTTTTTTTTTTTTTTTTTTTTGGTGAAAGTACAATGCAAGATGTTGATTTTTGGGTAATTCGAAAATCTTTCCTCTAATCAGAAACGGAACCAAATGGTAGTCCTTCCATTTTTAATAGCCTGTGCTTTTCACGGTAATCAGATTTGCACATTCATTGACAAAATAAAGAGATAATTTACATTGGCACATCTCCACTCAATTCGAAGAGGAAAAACTAAAGGCCCCCCATACAAAAGGAGAAAAAAGAAAGACAAGAAAAGACCGCCTCAAAGTGCTAATGCGACAGGGATGATCCAAACATTGACATCCCCAATCTTGTCCAAACGTGACTTACACTAACTTCAGAACGAGCAGTGAATCACACCACCGAAACACAAGGCAACCCAACCACACCAGCTGAATCTCCTATAACACCATCTTAGTGTCTCTGCGGCCCGAGCCTCCATGATTCATCGCTCCCTGCATCGAGTTCGGAAGACCATTAATTAGACATGACTCTCGATCGGTGATTAGTCTGTTTTCAAGAGGGCTCGACCAAGAGTCGCAATATGCTAGTTGACAAGATCCACGGGTTCTCGACGTAACAAGACTTATATCATAAATTTCACATGAAAAACTTCCAATAAATATTTTTCCTTATTTTACCCAGAAAATTGTACTCACCGGTGATGCCTTGCCAGGAGCGATAATCTTCTGATCATCTGAGGCCAGATCACACTTATCTCTGTTGAATTCAAACTCAACAAATTTCTCATCGCCGATCGTCTCGACTGATCTCTTGGACGCAGTGTGGCTTGTCTTCTTCAGGCCCAGGATCCCCCTCCACCTAGCGCTTGCCCCCTTTGGGGGTTTCACAAACACGCCATCATCATCTTCATCCTCATTCATCAGAAGCTCATCTCTCAGAGTCGTCTTTGGGAATATCGCGTCCTTAAGAGGCAACAGCCTTCCCTTGAAGAAGAGCTCGTCGGCGCTCATCATGGAGAAGCTCGCAACCGACGACGACGACGACGACTGTGAGAAGAACTCAAAGTCTGCGGATGCGGCTGCTGCGGCTTCTGATCTGGGACCCCTCGTTGCATCTTGCTTCGTCGAGTAGTTCGGGTCGACGAAGTCGTTGGAGAAGGAGATCCTCGGGCTCATCGGTACGCCCTTGTACTGCGGCTGGTCGGAATTGTACGTGTCTATGCATGCCATTGGATTGTGATTTTCTTTCTCAAGGTGGTCTCGGATGGGTAATGAGGGTGGATAGGAGGAAGGATGTGTGAGAGAAATGGAGAGAATGGGATTGTTTCTTTGCCTAGTAATAGTGGACAATGTTTCAAAGTGGCAATGAAGTGGGAGTGCCTATTTATATCTGATTAAATAGAGGATGAGGTGTTGGACGTTTTTGTTATGATATTCTAGCCATGTTATTTCTTTTGGCTATGCTCTAATATGATGCCGTATACAAAAAACTTATAGGAAAAAGCAGAATTTACAATATTTTACTGATTGTGAATTTATTTAAGGAGGTGAATTTCCCTTTTAACTGTAAAATCGAATTGGGGTAGGGTCATATTTTCCCTTAGTTATGATAAAGAGCAAGAGGACGAATAAATCTAGATACCAGTGGCAAATAGACTCTCTTGTCACACGTTACATCAAATGACCATATTACAAGACTACTTACCTCGTAATTAAGTCAAACTCAGATTAAGCCTAGCGAAAGATTTATACTTTTGAGTTCTTTGTGTGGAAAGATTCATTTATGGATATATCATCTCGGGATTATCTCACTTTCACATAGCACAATCATATTCTGCTTCTCTTCGAAGTCCTATTAAAAAGTACCTTGGAGTACTTCTTAATTTGAAGGGTCCGTTCGTTTCGCGGAAAATAACTTCCGGGAAAACGTTTTTCGGATTTTCCAGTGTTCATTTCACGAAAAATGAATTAGTCAAAGAAAATATTTTCCATCATTGGAAAAAACAACCTTTAAAAGTAAGGAAAATGTTTACCACTTCTGAGAAGTGGAAAACATTTTCCATAACTTTTTCCATCTTGCTTCTTTTTACCAATATATTTTTGTTTTATTTTTATGCTTTCTTTTTCTTTTTTCTTTAAATCAAGTGTTTTAATTATTTTTTTCCTTTTCTTTCTTTCCTTTTCATCTTCTTCTTTGGCGGCGGTCGGCAAGCCCCACGGCTCTGTCCGGCGATCAATCGCGGCCGGCGACCGGTCACAAGCCAACTTGAGCCTCGCCCCAGGTCGGTGAGGCGAGTTCTCGTCGGCCTAGGGCGAAGCTCGCGGCTCGCCAAATCCGGCAAGCCGGGCGGGGCTCGGGCCTCACCCGAGCTCGCCAAGGTTCGCCGGGCTCGGCGAGCCGCGAGCTAGCCGAGATCCGGCGGCAAAGCTCGGGCTCGATCCGGGCGAGCTCAAGCTCCGCTAGAACCCGGCGAAACTACGGTGAGCTCGGGCGAGATCGGCCAAGCCTCGAGCTCATTTGGATCTAGCAACCGGGTCTTGGTCGGCCGCAGCGGCCCGGCCATCGTTAGGCATGCAATGGCGAAGGAAGGAGGAGGAAGGAGGAAGGAAAAGAAAAAGGAAAAAAAGAAAGAAATAATAATAAATAATAAAAATTTTGATTTTTTTAAAATACAAATAATTAAAAATTCATTTTTCAAAAAAATATAAATAATAAAAATCATTTTTTTGGTCAATTAAAAATATTAAAATTCAATTTTTAATAATTTTTCTCAAATAATTAAATTAGCTAATGAACGGTGGAAAATATTTTCCACTCAAAGTTTAGGTTTCGATCGAACATTGGAAAATAAAGTCATTTTCTTTGAAAATGACTTCTAGGAAAATGTTTTCCGGAAACATGATATTTTCCACAAAACGAACGGATCTGAAGTAACTTAAAGTTCAAACTATTCATTGTGCAAAAGACGAGGTCAAATTTGACAACCAATGCATTATAAATTGTAAAGTTCCTTTAGTTAGTTATTTAACCAGTGTCTTTGAGGCACTCTTTCACCAAATTCTTCCCATAATTAGAAAGAGAGCTCTTTTTCTTTTCCAAAATAAACCCCTTGGAACTTAGTACCTTTGTTAAGCATATTCAAACCATCATAATAATGGTCGCTCCAATTTGAATAATCATACATGCTCTAACCCTAGAGTGACCTTCCACTACTTCCACACAATGTCCAACGAAACAAAAGCATGTTACTTCGAGGGGCAACAAAAGTTCCCGAAAGCAAACTTGGAAACCACGTGTTCCTCCGATCTATGGCCACAGCCAGCTCATTGACTCCTGATTACGTTCCAAGTCAAAGTGCCAGTCAAACTAATCCATGATCAATTAGCGCAGAGAACTGAACTTAATGGATCGAGCTCACTTCGCACAATATGTTTTTCCACATCGAACGTGGTGGTTGCCGTCACATACATCCATGAAATGTATTCTTTTCCCAGGAGACAATGAGATTCCCTTTTCCTAACACTACCTCATGCTCTACCCCACATGGTTTTCTCTTCCATGTTCATAGCAAGGGGAAAGCCATGGCTATCCCACATGCATCTCTCTCTCTTTTCTTTTTGCCTCTGCCTTAATAATTCCCTTAAAATCTTCAGGTTTTGTTCCTTATTTACTATTATTTTCTTTTTGGTTTTATAATGCACGGAGGTGTGCATTGAGACCTTATTATCTGGAGCGTGAAACATCCTATAAGCCACATAAACCGATTAAATTCGGACATTTGGCTTTTGTAGGCAATCCTGATCCAAAGCACTTTGCACGCCCAATTAACTGTGCTCCCTTGAGGATTATCCTTTGCATCCAATTTTTTTTCTTTTTATACGTTTGTTGTTTTAGATGAGTATACAGATGTGTTCATTAGGAAAAGTTATTTCATTGAACTTAAAAATATTAAATTAAATTTGAATTGTTGAATATGGTGAAACTCACGAAAGACTGATATCAAGCCTATCATATTTAATGTTCCAGATTCAGTTTAGTACATGAATCGCATCAAATGGCTGACATTCAGATCGGATGGCTTATGACACCCACAATAACTTTGTCGTCCATTGGGGCACAAAAATGTAGAAGTTCCCCTTGCATAAATCTTCTAGATCCAATTGGCTTGTGGAATTGATTTTTTGGTGTATCTGTATTAAGCTAGACGTGGGAGATGCTGCTAATCTCTTAGAAATTGGGATTTCAATCGACTCTATAAACGATTTTCGATTATGTCATGGTGGCACGCCGCCGTGCCCGATGATACCATTTACGTACCACTGCAGAACTCGCCGTTTATGTCAGGAGCTGATGACGTTTTAGATTAAAAAATCGAAAGGAGTGCACCATACGATATAGATTAAGCAAAAAGTAAAAAGGTAAAAGTAAATTCAAACATGCTTGATATCATGAATAGCTCTCTTTAGGTGAGGGTAGTCATCACGGGTGAAAATCTGTTACTGGTGTGAATTGTGAGAATACACCCAAAACAAGATTGAGTCTCTCTCCATTTGAAATTTGAACGGTAAATTGATATATCTATTTATCAATCGAAATGGTTGATACATCAACGATTAAATAATAAAGAGGGGATAAGGACATCACTATTGGAGCTAGCGGTATCACCTAGAGTGACGTAAATAGATAATTTTAAAAGTAATTGACGATCTAAAGTGGAAATAAAAATAGTCAAGATGAGAATTGTCAGAATCAAGTGAAATCTGAGTGTGAATACCGACGATCACTGGTGCACAAGAGTCAAAGTTTGAATATTGATAGTGATATAATGATCACTAGTATGCAAAAGTCTATCGAAAATAGCAAACAAGAGATTAGAAATAGAGAAATTGCACTTAAAACTCATAGTTGAGTAAGCTAACAGCCTCTCACATTGATACGCTACTAACTGGATTTCACTAGTCATTCAACAAGAGGTTACACAATTGAGTGATAGTCTTCGAGTAAATGATAGACCATTCTATCTTGCTCAATCTCTTTTCTATGCCTCTCAAGGATTATAATTTTTGTAGCTCAAAAAAGGCATAAAAGGTCGAGTTCTCTTGCATTTTGGAATAATTCTGGACTGCACTTTGCTCTTTAGCACCTTGTTCTCCTTTTATACTCCTTTGCTTCCATTCTACACGTTAGACTATCTTTAAAGATAATTCTCCAATCAATCCATTGGACAAAATCCGTAAAAAAGATTGAGTAGCCGTCGAGAGATAAGATTTAAATCCCCATTAATTTGGTCTAACATACAAGCAAATTTATAGCTTCCATAAGTAGAGTTCTTCAATTCAGGAAAGCAACTTGTCTTCGTAATGATTGCCAATTAATATGGATGTCTTGCTTAGAAGTTCGATATCTTCTTTTTACAAAGCCAATTGGCTTAAAAGATTTCAATGCAAAACTATTCTTAAGATTTAGGATTAATCGTTGCATTTTATATAGAAATCATAGCCAAATTACTAGATTTGTAATTAAAATCAATGAGGCCTGCGTATGAATACACATATATACACACACATACATATATATCATGTAAATTTTTATATTCTTATATTGTCCAGCTCTAATAGACTCTTAGGCAGCACATGGTAACGTTTCTATTCCTCCAAATTTCTATTCTTTTGTTTCTCGGAACAAAAAAAGAACAGAAATCCGTTTGGTAACGTCAAGTTATTTTTCTATTCCTTGGAATAGAAAGTTAGCCCAAGAATAGATTTGGAGCAGAAACGAGAAGCAAAAAAAAGTTGTTTCTTGTTCCTGGGAACAATTTCTAGAAATAAGCCAATTTTCTTTTTTATTTTTCTTTTATTCCTCTCTCTTGCCGCGGCCACCTCCAACCGCCCGGAGCCACCGCCAACTGTTGCCCGCCCGTCGCCCGCCGCCCGCTGCCTGCCACTCACCGCCGCCCATCGCCGCCCGCCCACCATCGCCTGCCACTAGTCGCCGCCAATCGCTGGCCCCCACCACCACCAGTCACCGGCCCCCGCCACCCTCGACCACACCCGCCGCCGCCTGCTACCGCCGTTACACGACCGTCGGCCACCGATCGTCACCGCCTACCGCCGCTACATAGCCCATTGGCCGTAGATGACCACTGGCCGATCGGCGGCCTGCGGTCATGTAACAGTGGCAACAGGCAGCGGCCGCCGGCAATCCGTGAGCAAAAATAAAAAACGAATAAATACAAAAAAAAAACTGTTGCATTACCAAACACATTTCTATTTTTTTTTCTATTCCAAGAGTAGAAATTTTTTGTAGTTAACAAATTGATTCTTTTACTAAGAAATTGTTCCTCGGAATAGAAATAGAAAAGAACTATTTCTGGAAAAAAAAAAAAAAAAAAAACACTTCCCTAGCCAAGAAGCGTTGTCATGCGCAGCCTTAAGATATTTGATGATTTTGACGATCTCCATAGACAAGCATTGTCGATATCCATATTGTTGATGTCCATGTTATTGCAAGATGATATCCAACGTAATTATCTTCCGCCACGGCATTTGAGCAACATTAGATAGAGTCTGATTATCTTTAAGATTTAGACTTCTCTTCATGGCCGCGATATTCAAACAACAATATATTGAATTTGAATAAACTTCTCTTCATGAGTCATTCTTGTAAGAAGATACTTCTATGCATTTATCAGATTCAAGATAACCAAGGAAGGTTTGTCAAATTCAAAATTTATTAAAAAGTTTTATCATCAATCACAGATATTATAACTTTTATATGGTGCTTACTTAAATGCCATAATATCTTTTCAGCCACTTTACTACCATGACTTCAAAAAAAAGTTCATTATGGTCCTATAGCTTTCGATTGATTACTTGAGTGTTATAACTTTTTAAAAAATTTCACCCAAGTGTCAAAAATCTGACATAACGTAGCACTCGTGGTAAACGTTTTAAAAAACTCATGGCACTCAAGTGATGGATTAAGAAGTCATGGTTCTTTAGTGAGCGACATACATAAGCTGTGACATTCTTGATTGAAAAAAAAAAGAACTCAATGAATAACATATAAAATTTATGACACTTTTGGCGTCCTTTTTCCTAATAATGAGTTAAGAATTCTACCACACTACATTTATAATCTCGCACTCTAAGAAAAATCACACACAAAATTAAATCCCAAATATCTATTTGCAATAGGACCACCACCAATTTTGTCGGTGTCGGTGGGGGAGAGCGAGAGAGAGAGATTTTCCATCAACAACACTTTGGGTGTCGTTTGTGCGGAGGAGCTCACTAGCCAAAGGCAATGACCAAATAGTGTCATCATATTAGATTGCAACTCCACACACTTTGGCATGCGCACTCCCACGCGCGTAGAGAGAGAGAGGATTCACCTATATAGTTTCATGTTGAAAAACATGGAATGGTCTAAGTGAGAGTAATTTCTCAATGCGTGGAGAGAGAGAGGATTCAGCTATATAGTTTCGTGTTGAAAAACATGGAATGGTCTAAGTGAGAGTAATTTCTTAATGCGATAAAAATTTTCTTGGTATTGATAATCATTTAGTGCTAGATACTCAGATGGACAGCAAAAACTCAAATTATTCGCCAAAGCCAATACACATTGGAGGGTCTCACTTATAATTATTGCATGGCTATGTCACTTACTTAGACATACAATAGAATCTCAATACTTTTTTATCTGGGAATTACTGAAGACCCATCGACATATCCAGTTAAGCTCACAGACACTAGAAAACTTCTTAAGCCAATAAATTAGAGACCAACGGGAATATTAACTGCATACTACATCAAATCTCTCATAGAGGATATTATAATACAACTTACACATGCACTTCAACATTAAAGTTTACTTAATCGATATAGCGATTTTTCGGGCGAATCCAATGAGGGAAGCGAGACTCTCGTGCACCACCCACTTCTTGCTTAAGATGCAGAGAATGAACTGGACAAGGCACTCACTTTTTGATCCCCCAATTAAAGAAAGTCCCCATGATCAAGGCAGGACAAAAGGAGTGGTTTGATCGAGTGACCGAAAGCAACATGGCCGGGGAGTAGATTAAGTAGAAATGTGGCTTTCCGCCACGTGAATTAGGGTTGTCAATCACATGGGTTGAAATATTTTTTCATTGTCATGGAGCAAATGGGGTTGAGACAAGTGGCGAATTAGCCCCCAATAAAGACGAAAGCTGACTAAGGAAGAGGTTGACCAGTCTAACCGGATTGCGCCGCCTCCGAGCACAGTCGGAGAAAGAGATTAAAGAAAGAGAGATGTCTTAATGGCGACACTACTGTCAATTAATGCTTTCCACAGAAAGATGCTTGACGCATCCTCTCTCATGAAAATTTGATTGCTAGCATTAAAACTAAACCATGTATAGGAGGTCGTGTCAATTATTGCTTTCAGAAGCTTTACTATGTATACTTAATGTGGAATGATTCAATTTTCAAAATAGTGATTACGCATAACATAGAAATAATTAGCGAAAAAGTGTCAGAAGAGTTATATGCCTTTTGTATTTGTGTTAATTTATCCCTAAATCTTTTATTAGTGCTAATTTAGTTCTAAACATTTTTATTTGGTGCAAATTTAATCCTAAACTTCTTATTGGTATCAATTTAGTTCTAAAACTTTTGATCTTGTGTCCATTTAGTCCTCAACCTTTTTGATTTAGGGCTAATTCAACCCTTCTGGCTAATTTTTGCCTGACATTGATGACGTAGACGTCGGTCGACTCATGTGGCATAACCGGTGCTAACGTTGACAATTTTTAATAATATTTTAATATTTTTTCAAATTATTTATTAATTTATTTCTTTTCTTTTTCCTTTTTTTTTCCCTCCTTTTTCCTCCAACCGATTGCCGGCGGGCGACTTTGCCCAAAATTAGTTGGAATGACTGAATTAGCATTACATCAAAAAATTTATGACTAAATTGATACCATGTCAAAAGTTTTAGGACTAAATTGATACCAATAAAATGTTTCTAACTAAATTAGCACAAAGTCAAGAGATTTAAAACTGAATTGGTACCAATAAAAGATTTAGAACTAAATTAGTATAAGTACAAAATGTTTAAAACTTTTATGACACTTTTCCCAAACAGTTGGTATATTGAAAATTATAAAATTATCTCAGTCAAATGCTTAATCACTGTAGAGGTTCTTGTTTTGAGATACGTAGTAAGAGAGGGTAAGCGTTGTGCAAGAAAAGTATAAGTTGGCTAGATAAAGTAGAGAACGCATGAGAGAAGGAACGGTCATAGCCCCATCCGCACTCATATGTGGAGTTGGAATCTCAAAACTTTTTTTTTCTGTTATGGTTTGATCTATTATACTATTTCTACATATATTTAATTAGGAGTTTGTTCCTTAGGATATTTGTGAAGCAACTAGTAAAAAAAGAATTTATTTACAATGTATCAATTGTTCATATGAATTGTGTAACGTTTAAGGTCAATTTTGTTGTATTCTTGAGTCCTGTCATATAGTCGATGATCCACGTCCTCACTTTCACATGTAAGATGTTTATATATTGAGTTTGACGGGAGAATTACACTATCAGTGTCATAAATTGTGTACGGCGCTCACTTTGGTGCCAAAAGTTTCCGTCGGATCACTTAAGTGCCAAAAATTTTGAAAAATGCTCATTTCAGTGCCAACGCCGATCTGGTTGGCTGGAAATCCGACGTGGCAATTTTTTTTAATTAATATTTGAAGTCGACGTGGATCGCAAGAGAGTACAATCATCATGCAAACAACAAAATGATGTCGTTTAGCGTCTTTTCCCCCAAATAAAAAACCCTAAATCCCCAAATTCGAGCAAAATCGGAAATTGAAAACCCTAAATCCCCAATTCGACCAATTCGAGTGCATACTTCGATTTTCTCTCAAAGTTATCAGCTCGCTCTTGCAAATGGAGGGCAAAAGCTTCAGCAGTGGCTCACATTCCTATAAAAAAAAAAAACGAATTAGATAGTGAGTGTTACTATTATTGTGGGTTACCAAGTCCGAGAAGAACATTTTAGACTCGGTTGAATCCCGGGAGAAGATTCCATGTGTACAGCAGATATAGAGAAGACTCGAAGTGCAAATATTTCAAATGGGTTGATAGGAAATTCTTTGATCGAGCGACAGAGGTGATCTTGGAGTTACTTAAAAGCCAAAATCAACCTCCACCTACATTAATGGATGAGTTAGAGGATGTCGACTCAATGCAAGCTCAAATGAAGGGTTTAATATCTCTGGTCGACCATTTAAAGAGGGAGATTTCAAGGCTAAAAATTGAAAAAAAAAAAAAACTTTTATCAAGTGTTGATTGTGTTCTTATTCTCTTGGGTAGTTTATTCAAATGTGAAGTGAGTAATAAAAAGAAGTTTGTATGTCTACTATAATCGAAGACGTGGAATATGCACTTGTATTAGATTATTTATAAGTAAAATGTGTTTTTGGCTTGCTGCAATTTTTGTATGAAGCAGAAGGTTTTGTTGTAATCTATGGTAGAAATGCAAGGTTAGATTTGGAATGTATTAATTGTGAGCACTTAAAAGTTTTATCGTTTAGTTATGTATCGTCAATATTTGTTTTAATTAGTTTTTACTTCAGATATAATGGTTTGCCTGCTGCATTTTTTATTTGGTAATGGTTAGCTGGTTTGCTACAACTGCAAACCATGGTGAAATGGAAAGTTGGAGTTGGAATACATTAATTCTGAGCACTTAAAGTTTTATTATTTAGTTGTGTATTGTCAATGTTTGTTTTGGTTAATTTTTTGCTTCAAATATAATGGTTGCTACATTTTTATCGTTGTAATGGTTTGTTGGTTTGCTGATTTGCTACAACTGCAAACCAAGGCGAAATTAAGGGATTGTGGCAAATTCACAATTGACTATTTCAGTGCCAAAAGTTGTAAATAGTGATTGCTTGAGTGCCAAATTTTTATAAAAGTGATCATTTAAGTGCTAGTCGCGACTACAAAGTGATCATTTAAGTGCCAATCGCGATTACAAAGTGATCATTTCTGTTGCACAAATTATAAATAGTTATTGCTTGAGTGCCAAGTTTCAAACTTGCACTAGTCGTGGTGCATCTTACATCTTGTTGCACCAGGACATTTTGTTCTTGCACCAGTTGGGTTGTGGGTACATTTTTTTGCACCAGCTCATACAAGTGTTGATGCAACAAGATGCACCAGCACTCAAAATTGCATCTTGTTCTTACACTAGTACATACAACTAGAACCCCACACAAATAGCATCCACAACTTCAACCAGCAACACTATATGCACATATCTAAATCTAAAAATAATATCAACCTCATAAGAACATTGCACCAATAGCAAAAAAAATATACAGCATAACTGATAATTGTCTTGCTAGCATTACTAGCCGAAACCAAGCCAAGAAAAAATAACAGAAACAACTATTGTCATTGATATTGATTGATTGTTTACAAAAGAAAAGAAAAACATGTCTAACTTCACTCCCCAATTACTAAAGGTTCAGCACCCTCTTAAAAAAAAAACAATGGCAATATGTAGGCAGCAACTACTATCAATGATATAATATCTAGCACCCTCCTAAAAAAAGAAAACATAAAAAGAGAGACCATGTCTAGCACAACATAAAAAGAGACCATGTCCAGCACCTTCCCATCAGTCAATATAGACAATACCACGATCTCATTTTCGTCTTTAAGCTTTGAATTGATTCATAACCCAAGCACTCTTTCGAACTGGATGCATAAGTTCTTTAACTGGGTTTTCTGTCACCTCATTTTTCTTATTCTTGACAGTGGCTATTTTTGTTCTAGCACGTGTCATGTGTTGGTGCATATCATCATTATTGCTCCCAATCGTTAGTTGAGATGGAACTAGTGCTGGATTCTTTTTGGATGGCTGTTTTGCAGCTATACCCGCTGTCTTCTTCTTTGGAGCACTCTTCTTTGGCTACGCCCTTAATTCTTGAGTTGACCTACCTTAAGAGAGAAGTACCTCTAAAGTTCTCCCAAGCTATAAGAACATAGTGATATTGTCAACCAAATAAATTGAAATACAACAAATTAAATGCATGAGGCCTACAAATCTTACATTCAAAATAGTCATTCCAGTACATTCATCTGTGTAAATCCCATAACCATATTGCCTTAATTTTTTTTTTCCATAATTTTTTTTCCAAGAGCCCTTCTTGTTCACTATGATGTATCATTTTTAGCAGCAACTAGGGGAGCAACCTCTGCAACTTATGCAGTTACTCGTCTTCTCACTTGAGAAACACATAACAAATTTAAATTTCAGCCCATAAAAGACAAACACAGCGATGTACAACTTACAGGATATTTTTTTCCCGTTTGCTCCACAGTGGACTCAGTTGTTGTTATTGCTGTCCTGCCCGTTCCAGTCCCTATTCCTACACTTGAGCCTACAACAGGGCCTATTTCTGGTCCTTTAATAGGCCTTACAACAATGTAATGTATCAGGATTATGACCAACTACAATAATTTAAATAATTAGACATCTACTCATTTTCATAGTGGGAAACAAATGGAGAAAACTTCTCAAATTATAAGTGCATGATAGAGGAAAAGCACAAGAGAAGCTAGTACACCTGGTCAACCATCAAACTCTATCGAATATGAACTGAAAAGTTAATGAAGTAAAGATGATACTTATCTTACAGTAGGGCTTCCTGTTTGCCCTTCAGTGGGTATTACAGCAGGGCCTTCTGTCCTCCCTTCACTAGGCTTAAGAAGAAGCTCTTCAGTAGGTCTTGTCCCTAGCACTAAATCAGCTTGATGTTGATGCTACTTTCTCAGCTCACAACCTTTCTTATTGTACTCTTCCTTGTGGCAATAGGAGCATTTTATCTTTATCCTAGTCCTACTCATCCTCTAACTTGATGCCTCTTCTTGCTGCATTCTTCATCTCCTTTTTGGCCTTCCTATTTGTTTTTATAATAGAAAAGGTAGAGGACTTTCATGATTTATTGGCTCCCAAAATTTGCTGCTTTTGATAAGCTGCATCATGAATTGGTATGAAGCAAGGTATAAGCTTTTTTTGTACCGATCATCTAGGTAATCATCTGGGTTTTTTTGCTTCATCTGAATAGCATAAATGGCATGAGCATAGGGAATTCCATTAAGTTGTCAGGTTTGGCATGAACACTTTATTTTATCTAAGTTGACAACATACTTATCCTGATTTTGAATAACCTCATATCCATTATCTCAATTCCAAACTGGATGGCAGAACCTACTAGCAGCAATGTTTGCATCTAATCTCTTCACAATCCTATGGCCACAGTCTCTAGTCCATTTCGTAACCTCATCTTTTTGCTTACGTAGTCTAGTCATCACCATAACTCGAATATCATCAAGTATGCTAATGATTGGTTTGCACTTGGCCTCTAAAATTCTGCCATTGAAAGCTTCACTGAGGTTGTTATAAATGATATCGCATTTGAACTCTTCGCTAAAGAAGGCCCGATACTAGTGCTTAGCTTCTGTTTGGAAGAGCGCATCAAAACCTTCGTTTGTTAGTTACAACAATCCTTATTTGGTTAATTTGAAATCAACCATGTTCGTACTATTTACTATATGCAAGAACTACTTCTGCAGCCTATCTCCTTTAAAGTTCTTTGACCAGTTTGCATATATGTGTCTTACGCACATTCTATACTTAGCATATGGCATCAATTCAACAAATGCAAAAATAAGTCCCTACAAAAATTCAAACGAATAAATACAAGTTAGGGAAAATATGTAAGTGATTAATATTAAAAGTGAGTGAATTAATTGATAATGAAATTACCTTCTGTTGGTCGCTCATGAATGCCCATCCTCCTCCATCAGTTATCTCAAGGTCAGCCATTAAATTTTTGAGGAATCAGGAATATATTTGTTCTCTATCTTCACCACCGCTCAAGCTATCAGAATCATTTAATTATTGATATCTCTCACCACAGCAGCCAACAACTCCCCATTGCATAAACCCTTTAGAAAGCATCCATCCAATCCTATAATTCTTCTACAACCAGTTAAGAAGCCTCGTTTGCATGCATCAAACTAGACATAAAATTTATCAAATTTAGGCCCAAGATCAGGGAGTGACATCTCCATAACTTCTACATATACTATACTAGATGGGTTTTGAAACATGCATTCGACAGCATAATCCCATATCTGCGCATATTCTTTCTTATACCCACCTATCAATATCTTCATTACCCTCATCTTAGCTCTCTTGCATCGATTCCTTGACACATTAACCCCTCTTACTTCTTCACTAATTGTTGAAATTGAGGACTCTTGATCTCGGGCATTGCTTTAATAGTGTTGAAAAAATACTTCGATAACCACACACTTGTTACCATTTTATTGTTAAAGATAATTGGACAAGTATGCTCATTCTGAAAGAACCTAATCTGAAATGACCCCTTCTTACTTAGCCCGCCATAAAGCTTCCATGAACAATTGGGTTGTGAGCACTTAGCTCTTACAAATTCCTTTGTGTTTCTAATGAATTAAATGCTCCTCTGTTCACCAATGGAGTTTTTCACAATAGCTTCCTTGAACTATTTAGCATTGTCAAATCTCATACCCACAAACAAAACAGGTTTATCAATAATCGGATCATAGTAAGGGTACTTACTTTTTCTTCGATGAGTAGGTTTTTCATCATCATCGTCAAGCTTATTCTCCAAACCAGCAACTTCATCGCTGCAGCTTTCTTCATATTCACTTCTATTACCTTCAGCTGGAGCTCCATCCTTATTTACTGGCTCGGGCCTCTTTGCTAAAGCTGCAAGTTTTTTTCTCAGAAATTCCCTTTGCTTTTGTCTTGATTATGTGAGTTCATTATCATTTTCGTCACTTGGGAAATTTACTAATGCCAAATATTCATCTTCCAATTCACTAGATAAAGCAATTTCTCATTCTAATCCAATGAAGTATTCATCGCCTACATCTTCACCCGAGATTTTAGGACATTTCCCTATTTGTTAATCTCTATCAATATGATTTCTCTCCTTCTCATTTTGCCCTTCATCTAACCTAAACTCATCCCCGACTTGATTACTTACTTGAATAGGATCCCTCATTTCTCCTTTTTCAGTGGTGGTTTGCTCATCCCCATCCCCATCCTTATCCTCACCATCCTCATCCTCATCCCCATCCTCACCATCATTATAATACTCAACATATACCTTAACTTCTTCACCGTGAAGATAATGGTAAATGATATCATTAATACCATTATCGTTATTAAAAAATCTCAAGTCATCCTTCAATTCCTCCTCAAGAACATAGGAATGTAGTTTTTGCACTTTGCATCGTAAAAAATACACCAAATCCCTTAGAAAATCAATATATGATGGCTTCCAAACATTGACATAAATAGTACCTCATTTCCACCAATATATTCTCAATCGTCGGTGCCAATAAGAAACTCTCCACCATAGCAAACAATGACACCTACCTGATTCGCGTCCATATCGATGCTGCACCCAATGAAAAAAAAAAAAAAGAGTCATTACTTTTTGGGACCACATGACAGAATCAGCAACTTCACATATAGGTCCTTATCGTTTTGTTGTCAAGAAACAAATGCGACTAATCTCCCTAATTCGGTGCGTTTATAGAAACAAAAGAAACTGAATTGAATAAACAAAGTAAGGTCCCCATTATCATTTTTCAATTCAATCACATTCGATCTCTCACAGAAGCAGTCTAATTAATTAAACAAATTTGGTTCCACCATTGTTTCCCTCTGAGTCGAGCCCCCATTTTCCCCTCTGCGCTTTATTTTTCTATTCGATCCCCATAACAGAAAGCGAATAAACGATGGAACCCTCAATTTTTCTATTATGTCCCCATAAAAGTGAGATCCCCACCACTTTCCCTACTACTTTCCCCTTGAGCCGAGCCCTCAATTTGCCCTTCGCGCCCTAATTTGCCCGTCGGAACCCTAAATTTTTCACTAAATTGACCCACGTAGAAAATATGACAAACTTGAGTGATTAAGAGTTGAGGACGCAGCCAGCGAACGACTGTCAATGACGACGCAACTACAGCGGTGGCCGAGCGATGGTGGGTAAGCCACGGCAGGTGAGCGAACGATGGTGGATGAGCAAGCTACGGTCGGCATCAAGCGAGAATCGTATACGAACCCTAATTTACTCCCTCTTTAGCGACACCCTTTTTTGCTGTAGAGCAATGTGGCGCGTTTCTTACGTGAATCCACGTGGAATGATAGAAAACGACATCATTTCTTACGAAGAAATGAAAACGGCGTCGTTTTATGCCATCCATCATGGACAATCTTAAGCCACGTCGACTTTTTTTTTTTTTAAATATAAAAGCCACGTACTCATTTTGGCTGGAATCTCTTACCAGTGGCACCAAAGTGATCATTTTTTCTCTGATTTGGCACTTAAGTGATCCGACGGAAATTTTTGGCATCAAAGTGAGCGCCATACACAACTTATGACACTGATAGTGTACTTCTCCCGAGTTACACTAATGCAAACGTGGGCTCTGGGCTGATTTATGTAGCTTTAGGCTTCACAGCCCACAACCTCCAACACAAAAGCATGGCCAAAACACACCAACCAACAATCCGAACGGAGCCATCCATCCAGCCTCTATCATCATCGTAGGATGGGATCACCGACTTACCTATTAGAGCATTAAATAATAAATGACAACTTTATCTATTAACTTAAACTTTTTGATACAATCGGCTATGGTCTCATAAAATTTTACATAATATAAGAGCTGGAGGTTTTTTGCCTTCCTAATTAAATTTTCACGTTTAATACTATGTAAAAGACTAGACTAAGCGTGATAGAAAGTATTATAATATTAACACCATGCTTTCATCTAATATCTTAAGTTTTAAAGATAGTCGATTATGATCCCACAAAATCTCACATTACCAATCTCAAGTCAAATCATGAGTGCATAAGACTCCGTTGTGAGTGTAAAACCCTGTGATAACACCTAGTATGGTTTGCTCCCTTGGCCTTGTTATCAAAAAAAGAAAAGAGAGCCAATTCTCGAAATTAATGAGTTTGAAATTAACTTGCCATTCATCCGATTTATCCATATAGAAAATGACTTTTCAGCAATTGAGCATGACGCTTATGTGCTTTTGCTCGTAAAATCATGGGATACAATGATTCGAATTGCGATTACTGACCGCCTAATAAAAGTACCATCTGGAATCCAAACAACAAAAGCACATGAACCTAATATGTCACCAAATTAACCACGATGCGGTTATAAGTTAACATACTTATTATCCTCTGTATGTCCGGCTTACGATCAGTACCTGTTCCATTTGAAAAATAACTATAAACCTTGACCGCTCAGCGATTTGGCTAGCACTGCTTCATGGTACGAGTCATCATGTTCATGAACTCGTCCATGTTGACGCTGCCGTCGCCGTCGGCGTCCACCCCGCGGACCATCCTCTTGCAATCCTCCAGGCTGCACTTCTCGCCCAGGCTCTTCATCACCTCCCACAGCTCCTCCGCGCTGATTTTCCCGTCCCCGTCCAAGTCATACGCTTGGAATGCGCCCTCGATGTCGCAGCTCTTTATCCCGCCCCCCGAGCCGTGCACCTCCAGAAACTCCTTGAAGTCCACAAACCCGTCCTTGTCGGCATCCATCACCGAGAACGCCTCGGTCGCTTCGTGATCGTTGATTCCCTGGCCCAGGGCCCCCGTCGCCAGCTTGTACTCCTCCTTCGTGATCTTCCCGTCTCCGTTGGCATCGAACTTATCAAACACCCGTCTCATTTCCTCGGTGTTAGGTCGATAAATTCTCGGCGCAGCGGCAGGTCTCTGGCTAGTGTCCTTGGATAGGCTCCGTTTGCCTAGCTCGAACGATGGTTTTTTTGATAGAGAGTATTGGAGATTAAGACCGAATCTTGACATTTTCGGGGAGTAGGTATGAAGAATGTCGAGCAAGTTAGGAAAACTTAAGTCAATCAGAAATATGATGGTTTCGTTCCCAAGTTTCTTCTTTTATAGGCATACGTTTGTGGTGACTCTTTAAGAGACGTGCCTTAACTTTATTCCTTATTGGAGGGAAATATGAGGCAAAGATGGCCACCTGACATTTGGGTATTTGTTGTCCAAAATAAAAACTTTCTTTTTGTATTTTTGTTGTAGACCCACTTGAGGAATTTTTCATTCTTGACGAAAGCGTATATGATATAAAGGAGAGGTCGGCTGATTCTCCGAGTGAAATGATGAGGAAAGGTAAAACCTTTTGCTCTGGATTCTGCAATGACAATTTGAATTGCAACTCTTGGATTTGATTCCTATCAAAGTTTACAAGTCTTTATTCCGTGGGAATTTTAATTTCTCGACCACTAGGGTAAGTCCACCTTGGAATTCGATTGGAAAGTGCATTTATATTAATATGCGCATAGTTGACACAAGAGGTTAAAAGCTAAGCCATTTAGTGGATCTTTTGTACTAAAATTATCATACGAGATAAAGTTCACTGGACAGTTTACTCAAACCAGTGAGTGTTTTGGTGAATGTCAACGAATCAAGACTTTTTGCATTAGATTTGAGTAGGAATCCAGACGAATCTCCTAGAAAGAAATTTACTTTGAAGATTCTTTTCAGGAAAAAAAGGGTGCACCAGATTGAACGTGGGAGAACAATTTCATAGGTTTGTCATTGGATTCGCAATGTCTGGGAATGTGCTTTCTTTTTGGTAGAATTGGGTCCAGACCTATACGGGGTCTCCGAAATCCAAAGAGTAAGTTCTGTGGGTCATCTATATTCAGAGTCAACATCAGCCTATTCCAAAGTCGATTAGGAACCTGATAAGTTCAAGGTCTTAATGTAGGAAAGACATTCTCACCTAGACCCAAGACACTAGTCTATTGAGTAACTTTATGATAATCGGATCCGGGACTTGATTACGAATGACCTACTTAGACTCATTTTCCAGGTTATGGGTCGTTGATTGTTGTTCTGTGGCTTGATTTCTTTCCCCAATCGGAGTCGCATCAAACCTGGGGATGAGGAATAGATCCAAGGATGCGTTGGGCGAGCGTCCGAAGCGGCCCGAGCAGCCGATCGAGAAAGCCCAGGCTCCTGGGCCGTAAGCCAGGCAAGGTGATGGGTACCCGACCACTTTTGGGCCTGTTCTCGGGCAGGAGCCTGGAGAGCTCTCGGGTCACTTGCCGGGCACCCAACTCATTCCAGGCTACTGCCTAGCCATCAGGCTCGGTCCAAAGCTTTGGTTTTCTGGTCTACTTTTGACCTATCTTTCTCGGGAACACAAACACAGATAAGAGGGGTCATGTCAACGCATACAATCACTCAATTATCAACTCAAACATTAATCTGACATCCAACCTACCCATATAATAATAGCATATCATTCGTGATTAAATCAACACTAATAAGATATGCAGTCTATGCGTAAATCATTTCCTCTTTTAAGTCTAGTTGATAGTCACTCAATCAAACATGTAATAAGTGAAGGATCGCTTCGTTAGCGATCAAGTTATTTAGCCAGGATCCAAGATTTTCGCTGGTTTTGTCCCATCCTTGAAAGAGTTCTATTTCATGTGTCCTAAAATATGCTCAGCAGTCCATATAGTTTATTCTTGTGACTCAAGATAAGTCGTTCAACAACTTTGCTGCTCAAATTGTCGAAAAACTCATCATCAGCCTATTCCTTAGGTGGGAACGCTCTCACAATTGTGTGCTTGCTAATTATTCCAAAGGTCTTGTCTTAACAGTAAACTTGTTATGTTTGTTTGGGCCATTGTTGTCAAAATGGAAAAGAGGATACCTTCAATTTGGGGATCGGAAGGCACAAGAATCATACACACCAGTGTGTTCTATAATGATTTTGTGGTGACGTACATCTCCTTAGGGCAAATCATTGATTTAGATGTGAATTTTTTTTTTTTTTTGATTGAGGTAAATATTCCCGTTCGAGCAGACTTCCTCTGAAGATGCGATTTTCATCTAGCTAAGTATAAAGTTGAAAGGTTGATCCTTAGGGGAAGGATCGAAAGCACAGAACTCATGCAACCGTGTTGCGCGTTAGTAAAGCTAAGCGATTGCTCTAGCATTCTCTGTGTTAATAAAAGGTGTTTCTTTTCGCTTGTCTTGGTACCTTGATCATATCTCATCAATTTCATAACTTGGTGTCATTTGCTGATCATTCCTTGCTTTGCTTATTTCACTTATCATCCTGGTTTTGTGCTCCCCCCACTTGCCTTTGCTTTGGAATGGCATTTGCTTTTTCATGCCGGGCCATTTCTTGTTTTTTTTTTTTTTTACTTTTTCTTTTGGGATTTTCAAAAGTAATAGCTGTCCATGAATGTCCTCCGTACCAAGTTCCAACTTGCCCCACTATGGGCATTATTTCAGAATTCTCAATCAACGTTCTCAATTGCCTTGCCCTAGTATGGGGGTTGATCACTTGACTGGATCGAACGAAATGGAAACAAAACGCTCAAAACGGCTAAGCAAGGGGATTCACCTGTTTTTTGGCTACAGAATTGAATATCGCTTGTCATTTTAGAAATGATTATCTAATCAAATGTTTTCTTGTCTAAATCAGTTTTCTTGAATATCTTATAGCTCCCTGTCTTGGTATGTTATGTAACTGCAGTTTGGGTTAATTTTGCAATATACTTCATATTATCTATACAAACGCTCAACTCGAATAAATTATGAAATTTCACGCATTTGAGATAAAAGAAATGACCAATGTTCCTCATCTCGGCAATAGTTGCATCACACAATAAAGGCCTAAATACCCCCTTTTCTTTTCTCATCCTATCTACATATTTAGTTAGGATTTAAATCGCATTTTGTTAAATTATTTGCGAATAAACTGAAAAGTTGACTTTTCGATTAACTTTTTAAGTTAGACCTAGACAACCAACCTTAAATTACACAGAGATATTGTAGCACTGCATATGGATGTTTTTTCCCTTCCATCTCTGCATATAGATTTAGGATCTCAAATTTCAAATTTTCATGCATAGGTCAAAAGTTGACTTTTTTCGATTAAACCGAGAAATTTGATATTTGATGAAAAACACCATCGTTTGATCGTCTTGTCATTATTTTCTACAATTCTGCACATTTAATCTAGGGACAATAAAGTTTAAAGACCTTAAGCCCGATTTTTGGGAGCCCATGAATTTTGAGACCATCATTGAAAATCACTGATTGACTTTGACGGTAAAGTTAACTTGGACTTTTTCCATTCAGACGGGGCCCATTTAATATAATTACGCGACCTACTAACCACGCAAGACAATTATTGAACTTAAGGGACGTCCATGAGAACCTGGGCCCGGCCAACCAAGCCCATAATCGGCGCCCAAAGACAAGCGCCCCCCCCTCTCCCCCAACCGTAATTTCCATGCCACTTAGCGTCCTTTAATTGGCCCAAATCCTCACCATTCTCTACATGCCAACTCATCAATTGATTGGCTAAACCACATTGGGATTGAGAATATTCTCTCTCGAATCTATCAACAATTAAGATTGAAATGATTCTCTTGCATTATACACCCTTATGCAATGAAAGTTAAGCTCAAAGCCAAAACATTTTCTCTCTCCTGTCCTTCCTTTTCAATCACCAACTCCATTCCCTGTACACACACAATTCACGCCCTCTTGAAGAGAACACAAAAAACTCACTTGATCTTCTCTCCTTTTTCCAACAAAACCCGACGATCCTTTATCAACCTAAGCCATCACCGACCCTTCATTTGTCACTCTAGGCAAGGATTCTGAGTAGAAGTTACACGAAAATCAGAGTTGCATGTTGGCGCTTGAATTTTTATGGAAAATTCAAGTGTTTGTTCTTGTGAAAGTACAAAAAAAGAAAGAAAAGAAACAAAGAGTGGGCTTTTGTAGTTCGTGGCCCAATTCACATAGCTCATGAGATTAAATTTCACTAAGCCAAAACCCATTAAACCAATACTCATTAAACAAGAAATTCATGGGACAAGGTGTCGAGGCCTGGCCATTTACTCCTCTCCCATGCACTCTCAGAAGATCGGATCGAAAACACGCAAAACCATACGATTTGTAAGTGAGGAGTGCATGAGGAGAGCAAGAGGAGCCATTGAACGAAGGAATCCATGGCATGATGATCTCAAGCGGGAATCCTTCTAGAATGACGAGCTAGAGGGACTTGCAATATATTCTGTCTTCTTTCGTCACATGGACACGAAATGGATGCTCTTCAGCAGCAACACGGAGATTGCACATTCGATGCAGGCCATGAGACACATCAGTGTTGTGATAGTTTAAGAAGCCAAAATTTTAGTGCTAAATTTCACCTGAATTTGTTACAAAGGAAGCATCGAAAAATCGAAGCGCACTCTCGAACTTCCTCTTTGAGATAAATTTCGCCCCCTAAAAAAAAGATATAAATACAATTATAGAGGAAAAAGAAGAAATGTTTCGCTTACTTAGGTCACTCATGAATCACAGTGTGAATCTTGTTGGCTTTCACTATTTTGCATAGTGCCACGTTTGCAAATCTTTTTTCTCATGGTACTTGGCTAGTTCTTCAACCTCCGTAGTGATTTTTACTTTTTTTGGTTCCTTGCCCCATGCCCCGCCGGACGAAATAGAGCCTAGCAATGATGAACACGACCCCCACCAGTCCGAAATTTGAAAGGAAACAAAGAAATCTTAGCGAATGCATCATTGTCATTTATAGACGGCCCTCTGTAGAAATTGTTTAACTTTGCATTTTGTATATCCTAACCTAACGTTACTATAAAATGGAATTGAAATAGAGTTTCTCGCAGAGGAGTCCCCAATGTAGGAGTGTCGACATGATGAGCAACAAATGGCTAAAGAGACTGGTGTAGAGCAGGCTTTTTTTGTAGACACACTAACAAAAAACGCAAAACGCAAGTGCAAAGCGTCAATCACCCTGAAATTGAATAACGAATAATTAGTACCTTTGTGCAAAACATTCCCCATACAATTAATGCACAAAGAGCCACAATAAGGCCACCCCACTAATTGCTACAATTCATTGTTTAGAATACGTATCGCATAAAAAACAACGATCGGCTGAATCTCGAAGATCAGTGACCGAATAACAACATTGTGTTCAGCAATTGCATGGAGATTGCACATTTGATGCTTGCCATGAGACACATTAGGGTTGTGGTGGTGTAAGGAGATAAAGATATAGGGCTTAATTTCACCTGAATTTGTTATGAAAGAAGCATCGGGAGATCGAAGGGTACTCTCAAACTTCCTCTTTAAGATAAATTTCGCCCTCTTGTAAAATGATATAAAATACAACATTGATGCAAAAGAAGAAATGTTTTGCTAACTTGGGCAACTCATGATTCTCTGTGTTAATCTTGTCGGTTTCATTATTTGCGTGTGGATGAAGCTGCGTCTCTAAATCTTCTTGCTTGCGGTAGTTGGCTACTACTTCAACCTCCATAATAATTCTCATTTGCTCTGCTTCCCTTTTACCCCATGGGACAAAGTAGAGCCCCCGCAATGATAAACACAAGTCCCATCAATCTGAAATTTTAAAAGAAATAAAGAAATCTTAGTGAATGCATCATTACAAATTTATAGACATTCCTTCGTAGAGATTGTACAACTTCGTATTTTGAATATCCTAATCTAACCTTACCATAAAATGGAACTGACATAGAGTTTTTCACGAAGTAGCGCATAGCTTAGGAGTGTCGTCATTATCGAGCAAGAAAAGGCTAAGAAAGTGGTGTAGAGCGAGCTTTCTTTGTGGACACACCATAAAATAACGCAGATCATGAGTGCATAACACATAACACCTTTAAATTGAATATCTCTTGCCGTTATACAAGGCCACTTCACTATTTGCTAAAGTTCATTCAATCTCTAAAATATGTACTACATAGAAACAACGAATAATGATCGGTGGCATTATTGTGTTCAGCAGCAACACAGAGATTGCACAAATAATTGTATAGAAAATTAAAAATTAATTTCTATGTTGCTGCTGAACACAATAATGCCACCGATCATTATTTGTTGTTTCTATGTAGTACATATTTTAGAGACACATCAACGTTGTAGTATTATAAGTATTGGTACAAAAATTTCAGGTGTTTATTCAGGATTTAGTTGTATAGAAAATTAAAAATTAATTTTTTAACCCTTAAACAAATAATTTTCATTAAATTTGCATAGCATATAGACATTAGGAGCATTTGCTTTAGTAGTAATAGTATTTATTAAAATTTACTAAAGAAAATCATTTAAATTATTATTATTTAAAAAAAAAAAAAAAAGAGAGAGGAAAGGGGCTTGGTTGGAGGTAGGCCAACCCAATGTTTATCAACAATGGATGTCGATGGATGGTGGTTCGATGATCGAAAGTAGTCAGCAATGGAGGTCTGGTGATGAACGTATGTACTTTTATCGTGACATAAGGCATTTGTGTTCCAGTGTCGAAGCTTTGTGTGCCCTTGATTTGCGTCCTCAGAAAATGATGGTAGGTAGTGCATAGAGGAAGGCACGGTAAGTGGGGCCTTAGACTAATTTTGCTGGATTGAGGTTTATTTAGATTGTCGGGCTTGAATTGTTTTATTTGATGTTAAATTCTAGTTGGTGTAACAAGTCTAGGCTCATTTCATTTTGAAAGTTTGGATTATGGCCCTTTGTATAGATGAGTTTGGGTTTAACTCTAGCGAAGTTTGAGTCGGATTCAGCCATGATACGGGCTTTGGGCTTAACTTAGCATGGTTAGATTTGCACTCGGCTTGTTCTTTAGTGAGTTTGCCTTATTTCTAACTCTAAGGAGGGCTTGGTGTAACAAAGCCCATTTCTATGTCCATAACCCAGACTAGAGCCTGAACCTCGATCCATGTTCCAGCTCGAGGTCCATATTTTTATATGAAAAATATAGTTTTCAAATAAAAAATTTAAAAATTCCGAAAAAAATTATTTTTTCTAAAATTATGAAAAAAACTTGGAAATTAATTTTTTGAGAAAAAATTTGAAAAAATTGTACTTAAAATTGAACAAACTCTTAGGGCTCTACAATAAGGTTTTGACTGTTTCTAGAGACTAATGTTAGGTCGGTGAGTATTTATATTTCGATTATCACTTGATTGTGCACTTTGATATGTTGATTGTTCTTTCCCTTTAGCCTAATTAGAAATGGCATTTTTCTTATTTCTTAGCGTTAGATCTTGTTTTTCCTTGCAATTTATTTATTGCTTCATTGGTTGTTGATTGTCTATGTAATACGGACACTTTCCGGAAGCCTTCGTGTCGTGTCCGACACTTCGACACGTGTCCGACACGCTTCGACACGTGGTCAACGAGTATCAAAAAATCCGACACGTGGTCAACTCTCTCCGACACACTTCGACACGCGAGTCCAGAATTCCGACACACGATTCCGACACGCATGGGTCAATTTTAAAAATTTCTAATACTTGAGGGGTCAAAATATAAATATACACAAAAGAAGCAATAAAAGAAGTAATAAAATTGCTATAAATATACACGGGTCAATTTTTTTTTTCAGTTTTGTTTTTTTAGAATTGTTTTATTTTTTGTAAAGTCTTTTACTATGAAAGAAGTAATAAAAAATGCTATATATGATAAATAAATAAATTTAAAAATATCATTTCAGCATTTTTCTTTAAAAATATTTTTTTTCCTCTAAGTTTTGTGTATTATTGTAACAAATTAAAATAATGAATGATATTATTTAATATCTTTCGTGTAAATTAATTCTAGGCTATTTTTATTATTATTTATTTATGTATTTATATATAAAAATATATTTAATATATAATGTGTTGGAACGAGTCGAAATTCTCTATTTTTAAGAAATGACGTGTCGGCGTGTCGCGTGTCAGTGCTACATAACTGATTGTTATCTTAATGATTTTACATCAGCATAATCATCTCACGTGTTAGTGAATAGATTTAAAATCAATGCAGACTATCCGATAAACATCTTCTTGAAATGAACAAATTTAGATTTCGAAATGACACTAGTTGATTTATTAATATAATCAAGTCCCCCGCCCTAGATTTTCAAGTCGCATAAAAAAATAAGATATACTTTTGTGCATTACTTGGTTTTTAGTCGGTCCCAATAAGTTAGTTGCGACTTCTCATTTGAAAATTTTTATAGTGTCAGTTTGATTTAACACCGAATATCCCGATATCGCACCAAGTATGGGTTTGAGAGAGTACACATCTAATAGATGGTTGTAGGTTTGCCTTTAAAACAATACCTTTAAACCTATATGTCTTTCTCCTTTTAGACGGAAAGTGTATGTTGTGACAGTAAGGAGCCAAAAATTTGCAACTCAATGAATTTGTTAAGAAAGAAGTATCGAGAGATCGAAGTCTACTTTCAAACTTCCTCTTTGAGATAAATTTCACCCCTAACAAAAGGATATAAAACAAAATCTAGAGACAAAGGATGAAATGTTTCGCTTACTTCAGCAACTCATGAATCTTAGTGCGAATCTGATAGGTTTTCGCTATTTATGTGCGAATGAAGCTGCGTCTCCAGATCTTCTTTCTTATGGTCATTAGCTAGTGCTTTAACCTTCCCAATGATGCTTGCTCTGTTTCATTGCCTTTCCCCCACAAAATGAAGCAGAGCTGGGCAATGATGAATATAGCCCCTGACAAAGAAGTTTTCATGAGTGCATTGTTACCCATTTATAGATATTCCTCCGCAAAAATTGTACAAGTGCATATTTCGTATATCATAATGTCACGGCCCGAAAGTTAGCATGTCCAAGAGGTTTCCATGGCACGGGCGTGACACGATGATGACCCTCGGCTTATGTCCCCGAGATGTATAGTATTCTCCTAGGGGCGGGCGATACTGTATTCGTACGCATACGTTATAAATGTGAGTAGCTGGTAGTTGGCCATAAATGCATATTGCTAGTAGTTGGCTATGAATGCTGGTGGTTGGTAGATGGGGAGGTGCAATCTCCACCGTTAGATCTAAGGGAGATCTAACGGATAGGGTTTGCCTTATACTTGTATATAAAGGGGTGTCCTCCCTTCTTGTATTCTCATTCACAACATATATGAAAATCCAGAGCTTCTCTCTCATCAAGTGTTTTCTCTCTAGAAGTTCGTTGTGAGTCGAGTGTGAAAGGCTGCTTGAGGGTAAAACCTTAAGGCCGCACGGGTGAAACGAGAGTTGATCGAGAGTTGATCGATCGGCCCGTGACAAGTGGTATCAGAGCCGATTTGCGATCCAAGCGCAAGTGCAATGGCTGACCCACGATCTGATGAAGCGCTGGTCCTAGGTGACAACTGCGCTGATCGTGGGCGGAACGCCGAGAAGGGCGTTGTCAAGGGGAAAAGGACCCGTGGTGGTTCGAAGGAGCCTATGGGGGATCTTGCACAACGGATGTCGAAGCTAGAGTTGTTCGTCTCCGATGTCCAAGGATCGGTCGATGACCTGACCTAGACCGTGGATGGAGTTGACGCCGGAAGGGAGGAGCTAGTTGCGGAAGTGCAAGAGCTCAAGACCGGCATGGGAGAGCTCCGCCATGAGTTGCTGGGGACCTTGCAGGAAGAACTCACACAACGGTACGAACCCCTGGAGGCCGCAATGGCGGCCATGCGCGCGGAGATTGCGGAGCTTACGGGTAAGCTCGCCGAAGCACAAGCTGCACGCGTGAACGGTGTCATCACGGTGCAAGGTCCACGAGTGGACACGCCGAAGCCAAAAGAGTTCCGTGGCTCGCGGGTGGCCAAGGACGTGGACAACTTTCTGTGGTACATGGAGCGGTACTTCCAGGCCATGGGAATCAACGACGACCAAACACGGGTAAACACTGCATCGATGTATTTAGCGATAGTGCATTGTTGTGGTGGCGTCGTCGGTCGGATGATAGGTGCGGGAATCCTATCACGACTGGGTGGATTCGTCGAAGAGTTCCGACGGAACTACTTCCCCGCTTATGCGGAAGAGGAAGCTCGTGACAAGCTGAAGCGTCTCGAGCAGAAAGGTGGCGTGCAAGACTACATCAAGCGGTTTTCGGAGTTGCTGCTCCAAATCCCCTCGATGAACGAAGTTGAGGCATTCCACCAGTTCATGAGCGGTCTCAAGCCATGGACGAAGCAGGAGCTGAAGCGGTATAACGTGGGAGATCTCACTACGGCCATGACCGTAGCCGAGTCACTCGTGGAGTATAAATTGCATTCCACATCCCGATCGGACACTCGTCCTAGGGACAAAGCCACTGGTGGGGGAGATCGGGGGAAGTACAACCGCCCGACCGGAGGTAGACCAGCGGCCAACCCTCACAAAGCTCATGCTGAGTCGAGCGGAGGAGGGCAAAGGAAGGTACGAACCTACAAATGCTTTTTCTGCGATGGTCCACATATGGCTCGGGATTGCCCGAACAAGGCCAAGTTGGCCGCCCTTTGCAAAGAAGATGAACCTAGGGAGGAAACGCGGTTGGGATCACTGCGACTCCTTAGTACGATCAAAGCCAAGAAGGCGAAGGAACCTAAAGGCGAAGGAACCTAAAGGCTTGATGTTCGCGGACGTGAAGATCGGAGTGACCACAGTGAGCGCGCTCGTGGACACGGGAGCATCCGACATCTTCATCTCGGAGGAAGCCGCGAAGAAACTTAACCTGCGGGTTGAGAAGGGAGCCGGTTGGCTCAAGACCGTGAACTCAAAGGAAGTCCCTGCGATCGGGGTTGCAAGGGACGTGGAGCTACAACTCGGGTCATGGAAAGGCAAGGAAACTCTAGAGGTAATTCCGCTTGACGACTATGACATTGTCATTGGAATTAAATTCCTAGATAGGATCCATGCCGTTGTAGTTCCTTTTGCGGAATGTATATGCGTGTTGGACAAGAATAGCCAATGCGTGATTCCGGTCCACCGGGAGTCGGAGCGTGATCGGAAGATGATCTCGGCCATACGACTCACCAAAGGAACAAGGAAGGGGGAAGTAACCTTCCTAGCGGCCTTGAAAATCGAGGACGACAAGAGTGAAGGGAAAGAAGTCCCGACGGAAGCGATCCGAGTCCTCGACTCATTCGAGGACGTCATGCCTTCGGAGCTGCCGAAGAAGCTGCCACCCAAGAGGGAGGTGGATCACCGGATCGAGCTTGTGCCTGACGCTCGACCGCCTGCCATGGCGCCTTACCGCATGGCACCACCCGAATTAGAAGAGCTGAGGAAGCAACTCAAGGAGCTGCTCGACGCGGGTTATATACGGCCGTCAAAAGCCCCGTTCGGTGCGCCGGTCATGTTCCAAAAGAAGCACGATGGGTCACTCCGGATGTGCATCGACTACCGGGCACTGAACAAGCTGACCGTGAAGAACAAGTACCCGATCCCGCTCATTGCGGATCTCTTTGATCAACTTGGGGAGCTTAGTGGTTCACTGCCGGATCTTCGATCGGGCTACTATCAAGTTCGGATCGCCGAAGGGGATGAGCCAAAGACCGCTTGTGTGACGCGGTACGGATCCTACGAGTTCCTTGTGATGCCGTTCGGTTTGACCAACGCTCCGGCCACTTTCTGCACGATGATGAACAAGGTACTCCACCCTTTCCTAGATCGGTTTGTAGTGGTTTATCTAGATGATATTGTGGTCTATAGTCGGACGTTGGAAGATCATGTCGAGCATCTGAGGCAAGTCTTCCAAGTCTTGCGCGAAAATGAGCTGTATGTCAAGCGCGAGAAGTGCGCCTTCGCCCAAAAGGAAGTTCCGTTCCTGGGGCACATCGTCGGGGGTGGACGAGTGTGCATGGACAAGGCCAAGATCCAGTCGATCGTCGAATGGGAGCCGCCAACAAGGGTGACGGAGTTGAGGTCGTTTCTCGGCCTAACCAACTACTACCGGCGGTTCGTTCGGAGTTACTCGAGCATCACCGTGCCACTCACGGACCTCTTGAAGAAGGAGAAGCCATGGGAGTGGACGGAGCGGTGCCAAAGAGCGTTCGACCGACTGAAGAGAGCCATGACGGAAGAGTCGGTGTTGGTGCTGCTCGACCACACCAAGCCCTACGAGGTAGAAACTGATGCCTCGGATTATGCTATTGGTGGTGTGCTTATGCAGGATGGCCATCCGGTAGCATATGAGTCCCGAAAGCTGAACGATACCGAACGCCGGTATACCGTTCAAGAAAAGGAGATGACCGCGGTGGTCCATTGCCTTCGGACATGGAGGCATTATCTCCGGGATCCAAGTTCGTCGTGAGGACGGACAATGTCGCCACGAGCTACTTTCGACACAAAAGAAGCCGAGTCCGGCAGGCTCGTTGGCAAGACTTCTTAGCGAGTTCGACTACACGCCGGAGTACAAGCCGGGAAGGCCAACTCCGTGGCGGACGCGCCGAGTCGGAGGATGGAGCTCATGAGTAGCTCAATGAGTCGACCGAGTTGTACCTGGGTCGACCGCATAAGGGAAGGGCTGAAGCATGATCCAAGAGCCCAAGCCCTCATCGGGTATGCCAAGGAGGGCAAGACCCGACAATTTTGGTGGGAGAAAGAGCTTCTCTACACCAAAGGGAGGCGACTCTATGTGCCTTTCCACGGGAAGCTGAGGAGGGAGATCTTGCGCGAGTGCCACGACTCGAAGTGGGCGGGTCATCCAGGGATCCACCGTACGTTGGCCCTCGTCGAAGATCGATACTACTAGCCTCAGATGCGGGACGACGTGGAGGCGTATGTGAAGACTTGTCTGGTTTGCCAACAAGACAAGCTGGAGCAACGGTCGTCGCCGGGCTTGCTGGAGCCACTTCCCGTTCCAACTCGTCCATGGGAGAGCATTTTCATGGACTTCATCGTCAACCTACCGAAGTCCGAAGGGTGCCGGACTCTAATGGTGGTGGTTGACAGGTTTTCAAAGTATGCAACCTTTGTGCCTGTGACAAAGGATTGCCCGGCCGAGGAGGCGGCCAAACTTTTTATGAAGCATGTGGTGAAGTATTGGGGCGTGCCACAAACGATCGTGAGCGATCGGGATCCCCGCTTCACGGGACGTTTCTGGTCCGAGCTGTTCAAGCTGCTGGGGTCGGAGCTAAACATGTCAACAAGTTTGCATCCCCAAATCGACGGTCAGACGGAGCGGGTCAATGCTCTCTTGGAGATCTACCTCCGGCACTACGTGAGCACAACACAAACGAATTGGGCAAAGTTGATTGACGTAGCCCAATTCTCATACAACTTGCGGCGGAGCGAGTCGACCGGCCGAGTCCGTTCGAGGTTGCGGCGGGCAAAGAACCGAACACCCCAAGCACTATCGCTTTGGGTTACCGGGGGAGTAGTCCGCCCGCGTACAAGTTCGCCAAGAATATGCAAGAACAGGTGGACTTGGCACGAGCGTGTCTACATAAAGCCTCCAAGCGCATGAAGAAATGGGCGGACAAGAAGCGACGGCACGTGGAGTTCCAAGTGGGAGACCTCGTGTTGGCTAAGCTACACGCGGTCCTTCGCTACAAGGACGTGCACAAAGGGTTGATCCGTCGCTACGAGGGACCATTTCGAGTATTGCAACGGGTCGGGAAAGTCGCATACAAGCTGGAGCTACCACCAAAGCTCAAGGTGCATCCGGTGTTCCACGTAAGTATGCTCAAACCTTTCCAAGTTGATAAGGAAGATCCGGATCGTGGAGAGTCTCATCGGGCGCCACTCGGAGCAAAAACCTCATATGATCGAGAGGTCGACAACATCTTGGCGGATCGAGTCATACGGAAGCGATATTGCGCGCCCAAACGAGAGTATTTGATCCGATGGAAGGGTCTTTCGGAGAGTGAAGCCAGTTGGGAGCCCGAGGAGAGTCTTTGGCGGTTCCGAGAAAGAGATCGAAGCCTTTCATGCCGAAGACGCGACGAGGGCGTCGCCCGATTAGGTGGGGAGAATGTCACGGCCCGAAAGTCGGCATGTCTAAGAGGTTTCCATGGCACGGGCGTGACACGATGATGACCCTCGGCTTATGTCCCCGAGATGTATAGTATTCTCCTAGGGGCGGGCGATCATCGTATTCGTACGCATACGTTATAAATGCGAGTAGCGGTAGTTGGCCATAAATGCATATAGCTAGTAGTTGGCTATGAATGCTTTGGTGGTTGGTAGATGGGGAGGTGCAATCTCCACCGTTAGATCTAAGGGAGATCTAACGGATAGGGTTTGCCTTATACTTGTATATAAAGGGGTGTCCTCCCTTCTTGTATTCTCATTCACAACATATATGAAAATCCAGAGCTTCTCTCTCATCAAGTGTTTCTCTCTCTAGAAGTTCGTTGTGAGTCGAGTGTGAAAGGCTGCTTGAGGGTAAAACCTTAAGGCCGCACGGGTGAAACGAGAGTTGATCGAGAGTTGATCGATCGGCCCGTGACAATAACCTAACATTAACGTAAAATGGAATTGACATAGAGTTTCTTGCAAAGGCGTGCCCAGCTTAGGAGTGTCGAATTGACGAGCAACGAAAAGCTAAAAAGAGTGGTGTATAGTAGGTCGAATCTGTGGACACACCAAAAGATAACGCAGAACACGAGCGCAGAAAAGAAACTAACCTAAAATTGAATAACTATTACCATTATCTTTGTGCAAAACATTCTCCATACTATTGATGCACGCAAAGCCACAATAAGGCCACTCCACCATTTGCTAAAGTTCATTCAATGTCTAGGACAGATACTGCATAGAAAATGGCAATTAGCTGGACCTTGGAGATCAATGATCAGGTAGCAATGTTTAAAGCAGTGGCATGAAGATCGCACAAGGAGACACATCAGTGTTGTGGTAGTATAAGAAGCTGAAAATTTAGGACTCAATTTTGCCTAAATTTGTTACAAAAAGAAGTATTAAGAGATCAAAGCATACTCTCAAACTTTCTCTTTGAGATAAATTCCCCCTCCCCCCTCCCCCAAAAAAGGATATAAAAAATAGCCATCGAGGTAAATGAACAAATGTTTTGCTTAGTTGGATAATGAACCAAAATGACCAACTAAAAGTTCTACAAAAGAGAAGGCATTGTCTTGTCAATTTCTCTGCATATTTCAAATGAATGCCACAATGATTACTTGCAATGGTGTGCCCATGATAAAACAAGAGCAGCATCGCTCTAAACTTGCATAATAGTGATTCCGGTCACTTTCTCTTGCCGTCTTCATCTTGATACCCAAACGTTTGTGTTTATTTAAAACACATAATAAATTATTCGAAAACGGATAACATTATTAAAGTAGAAGAACTCGACAGCATTTTTCCTAGTGGCTCTGAATGGGTTTCAAAAAACAAATTAAATATGAAGGGTTAGTTTGTTTGATGAAAAACCATTTCCAAGGAATTGTTTGTGGATTTTTCATATTTGGATTAAGGAAAACTACTCGATAAAAATAAAAAAAATAAAGAGTTTCGCATGGATTGAAAACAAAATATTTAAATTACGGAAAACTTCCGCTTTTGATAAATAAATAAAAAAATTATTGTTTTACTTCATATCTCTTAGCTCTCTTTCTTATCAAATGAGATTGAAATTTGGACTTGAAATACTTGAAATTTTCAAAATCGCTTAGCTGCCCCTAATTTGAACTCGATCTTAACCCAATTTTAAGAAATTCGGGAAAAATTGAAAATGGCATCAAATTAATCCGAATCTTTACTAGAGAAGGTCATTTCCTTCTCTTAATGTGACATCCCAAAATTTCAATTCTGCTTTCAATTAAATTAATTGGACCTTTCATCGATACACCTATAGGACTGTTCTTAGAGCTGATCACTTGTGAGATAACTAGACTATTTGGAAAAGCCATTAAGGAATTTAAATGCAAGAGGTTTGAGAATTCGACCAAGAATCGGCTACTTGACCGTGCTCATCTATAGAGGTCATTAGGGCACAGTTAAAAAAATCGATCAGGGACCAAAAATAGGTCGGCTCGACTGAGATGTATGGCTAAACGTGGGTGATTACACTAAATTACAAAATTCTCGTCGACTGGCACTAGACTGATTTTTCTGTCTTTTGGTACCCTGTGTCCGTATTTGAATCTTCAAGATTTTCACGACAACTGAAAGTCGTCAATGTATCAAATGGGTTCATTGTGGCTCGAAGAAAATTGAGCATGGGTCATTTGCACTAAAAATTTCTGAAAGCTGCCTGGTAGCCTAGGTCACGCTAAAATCGCATTAGATTGAAATTAACCGCGAATTTGAATTCGATTTCAGAAATTGAAAGTTCTATCATGTTACAAATCATTTTAGGAACGTTAGCTCAGTCTCCAAATATTTTTCTGCAAACCAAGACTTTTTGGGAAAAAGTCGAGGTAGGGTTGTTTTTGTCCAGAAAATGTTAGGGACAGTTTTTGATTGCGCATTTGGGAAGCAAGTAGGTTTAATTGGTGATGAAAAATACCAATTTGATCGAGGGTTCGATAACTGAATTTTTAGAGGCTGAATTGAATTGAATTGAGAAGCTTTTAATGTCCAATTGAGGGAAAACTTGTGAAATTCGTATGCCCCCGATCGATGACTTGTGGACCACTTCAAATGAGCTTCTAGAAAGGCATTGGTGGCTAATTTTTGATCATGGAAGCCAGCTGATGGAGGGCAAGGGTCAAGGGAACAAGAAGATGAGGATAGACCAACTGGTGACCCCACTTCTTGCCCTCTTATCTTCTTTCCCCTCAACTACCGTCGACACACTCTCCTCCCCCTCCATTTGTGCTATTGGAACTCCTTAGCAAGCAGAGAAGACTAGTCGAAGCCAGCTAGCCCACCGGACTGCCGCTCGCACCACCGCAATGCCGTCGCTCGCTAGCATGCACCCGTCGCACCTCGCCTTGCCACACCACGTTCCCCACCGTTCCAATAGCATCGTCTCACCCATTCCTCCGTCCAGCAAGCCACCCAAGCCGTGTGGAGGTCGCCGGAGCCACCATGGAGTCCCACCTAGACTTGGTTCAACCTCATCAGTCCATCTTAGCCTATCTCCGTCTCAACCGAGCCTCCATCCAGCCATTTCAGCCACTGAACAGAGTTGAAGCTTGTGATTTTTTCAATTGTTGTTTAGGCCCACTTTGGCACATTCCGAACCTTAGTTGGTAGGCCTGCTTTGGAGATAGTTGATCCTCTCCGCGTCCCTATCGTTTCAAACCGAACGATTCATTAATTAAGTGAGTTTAACTCACTAATCCACGCTTAGTAGGTTAATGACGCTTAAGGATTGATTAGTTTAGACTAAGATTGGTTTAGTGGATAATTAGAACAGTTTAGTGAATTAGTTAATTACCGATGCGTGTTAGGTGGTTAGTATTGTGTAATTAGCGAGTAGATAGGCTTTAATATTTATTTAACAAGTCTTGAAATTTTTTCAAGGTCGTTCCAGCTTCTAATTAGGCTTTACGGGCCTAAGTTGCATTTATTGGCATTTTTTTTTATTTTCCGTAATTATTAATTATTTATTTATTTTCTGGAAATTAGACCGAGATAGTCGGTGACGAAATTTTATGCTGATTGCAGTGGTATGATCTTTATTTAATTGAGCTTTAATTTGTGCTAATTATGTATGATTTATATTTTAGGAATTTTATTCCTAAATTTATTTATTTTCAGTATTTAATTGGAAAATAACTGAGTGTCGGTTTACAACGCTAAAAATATTTTGGTGAACCATATAAAATGGTGGGATTTATGGAAATGAAATTATTGTATTTTGGCTAAGGCCAATCGTGTAACCACACATGAGTATTTTTATCGGGTACGATAAAAGTTGAGAAATAATTGGTTGATTAGAATGATATATTGTATCAGCCTGTGGGCTTGATACCTCAGCTTAGAGTGACAGTATACCCTAAAGTATCGCACAGCTTCGGTGAGCAAATTAAGATCCGCACAGCTTCGATGAGCAATTATAGTTCGTACAGCTTTGGTGAGCAACTAAGGTTCGCACAGCTTTGGTGATTAGGGTTAGTATACTATATTAGCCCGATGGCTCGATATGTCAGCTTAGAGAGAGAGTAATATACTATTTATTAGCCTTAAAGGTAAGCTACAATCTATTTTCAGCTTAGAGTAAGCTATTCGTAAGGTGGTCAGACTACATAGATAGTATTGATTGAGATGACTGGGGAATGGTCTTGTTGACATGGAATCGACTGAGTCGATTGATCAATAGTTCAATCTGATTGGTTGAAATGATTGAATGGTTATTAGAATTGTACTGACTTGCAAGGAGGAACAAAGACAAAGGTAAGACCTCCGACTCGTGTTTGTGTTTAGATAGCCCTTAAGGCGTATTTTCTTCTTAATCGAGTCTTAAGGGGTAGAACTCGCTGAGACGTCGTCTCACCCCGTTGTGGGATAACATTTAAGGTCCTTAGATGACAACTCCTGAGTTTTTTGGACGACCTAAGAGTGTTACAGAGCAAACATCCTACATTTCGATGAATCAGGGCCCTAGGGGTTGGAACTATGAGTTAGTAAGGTCTGTAGTCTAGGTCGATGCAAGTCTCACCCACAAGGTGCCCCATTAATACAGATTGTGGTACCGTCAAGCTCAAGATGACTAGAGAGAATGTCCTATTCCGGAATCCGAGATTCCTCTGTATGCTTTGGAGGTTGCCTTGAGAAGGGCACAGCTGATCCTCCTCAAGGTTCTATCGTAGACGCGGTGGACCCTACCCTTGAAGTTCTAGAGTCCCCGGTGCAGTTTGCTGAAGGCTCCAGTTGGAATGTAGAGGAATGTTGAAAGCTTTATTTAATTGGGCTTAAGGCCCTATCCGCCCAAGCTGGGCCCAGAAAGCCCGGCCCACGGGAATAAGGCCCGTGGAAGGGGCAAGGTATAAAAGGGAGGAGAGAGAGAGAGATTGTACCGGTTGAAAATCGAATTCACGTACGTCTTCCCTCTCCCGCGTATTCTCTCTCAAAAGGAAAAAGGAAGAACAAAAGTAACGCTTCTTCTCTTTCAAGGCTTCATCGAATTGAATGGCGACAAATTCTCTCCCTCCATTGGCGTCGGTGTTTAATCGTGGCTAACAAGGTACGCTCGAATCCGTGGTGTGCTTTACGATCGGTGATACGTGTCGTTTTCTTGGGCTACGCTTCCGCTTGAGTTTAGGGGTTCGATTTAGTGTCGAATCCGGGTTTTCGGGGATCGATTATTCCCAACATTGGTATCGAGCCCTAGTTCACGTTTTCCCGATCAATTTGATATGTTTTTGATTGATTTTTCGCAAGAGGACTTCGGCCGTACGGATCGGGCGACAAATCCCGACACCCGAGACTTCTTCGGCCTTTTTCATGAGTTTTCGAATGTCAAAACCAAATTCCGATTGCATAGGAAGAAGCGCGACGTCGAGACGAGTCCGGCGATGTGTCGAACGCCGCCGGCGCGCCGCACGCGCCCACACGCGCGGCCGGAAGGCGCGCGCGTGGGCGCGACGCGCCCAGCCAGCAGCGCTGGATCGCCAGCGCGTGCGTGCGGCACACGCGCCGGTCGGGCGACCGGCGCGCGCGCGCGCGCCGGGCCGGCGGAACCGAAAGACGCGCCGGCCCGCGGACCGACGCGTGCCGACGTCATCGCCCGACGTCGCAATGACGTCGGTTGGCCCGCCCGGCGACCCGATCCGCGACCCGACCCGACCCGCCGACGATGGCACGCGCGCGTGCACGTGCCGCCGACGTCCGCGTGGCGCCAACCGAAGCACGTGCGCGCGCGCGCCGCCGACGCCCGCGTGACGCGTGGCCGCCCGGCACGCGCGCGGCACGTGCGTCGGTCCGCGCGAGCGGTCCGACCGGCCCGACCGGCCCGACCGGTCCGTCCGGTCCGGCGACCGACGACCGTTGACCGGCGACCGTTGACCGTTGACCGACGACCGTTGACCGTTGACCGTTGACCGTTGACTTTGACCGTTGACCGTTGACCCAAAAAAAAAAAAAAAAGGGGGGGGAAAAAGAATGTGTTTCTTTTTCAATTAAGTCTATGAGGATTAAATGTAATCCCTTATTTGTTCGCATGTGTTGCAGAACAATGCCTCCCCGAGGGTGCGCACACCTATTCGCGCGATTCTACCGGTGAACGAAGGAAGGAAGGCCGTCTGCCAGTTCGATAGGCGAGGCGGACCGATCATCGATGGGAGAGCGGTGACTTAATTGATCACGTCCTTAATGTCAACGTGAAAATTCAACAGGTCATATGGAATGGTCGCCCCATGTCACGATCGAGAGATGGTGCGATTTTTCATAAAGACTCTTCCACCCGAATGGCAAGATGTGTTGAATCGCATATGGGATGTCAACGGAGTCGCTTCCTATAAGAAAATTGTAATGATTTTTGCAAATGAATATTATTGTATTGTTTCAAGGGAAAAGATCAAGAAATTGAAGAAAATAGGATCTTTCCCAGTTCGTGTGCTGATTTGGTGTTAGTTGTAATTGAATGATATATGTTAAGTGTGAATAGTGGACATATTATGTAATGATTACTACCTATTTGTATTGATTGAAAGCATTATTGTTTTATTGGAATTCAATTATTTATTGCTTTCTATTATTCTTTGGTTCTTTGTGGGTAATTAGCTGAGGGTAGTTTTTAGAAGTTTTTGTAGCTTCAAAGAACTGATTTTGCATATGACAATTATATTAATGATAATTTTTAAGTTAGGATTTTTGGAGGATGATTGGAAACGTAGTGACCTTTTGATTCTCGAAGCCTTACTTGAAATTGTTCATTAATATGATGGGTCTATGTAAATAGGGATGCATAAATTATAGGCATTAATAATTCGTGCATATTTGTCGATGTGTTCGAGATCAATGGCTTGACCACAAAGAGCATAGTTCTTGAAAGTGAACAAAGGTGAGAAGCTCACTTTGGAGACAACTATGAAATTTGGCAAATGAAAATCCAGTATGTCTTTGGAAGAGCAAGAATCTCTTGAGGCTCTTGTCATGACCATGGTAGAACCCGAAGAGGGACCCACCTTTGAACAGCACAAAAAGGATAAAGAAGCTTTTCTTGCGTGGAAAAGAATGAATTCTCTAGCTCGCATCACGTTCCGAGCAAAGCATGGAAAATGATGTCATGCGAGAGTTTCGGCGTTTTGACAACGCCAAGGAAATGTGGGAGGCACTGGTAGCTAGGTTTGGTCATACTTCGGTGACTAGACTAAGGCAGCTCACTATCAGATTTGACTCTTATAAGAAGCCTCATGGTCAGACCATGAAGCAACATCTTAGAAAGATGTCAAATATGATAACTGAGCTGAGAGACGCTGGCCATGTCCTCACGAGATGAACAACGCAAGGTGCAAAGGTGATTCGTTCCTTGCCTCAGAGTTGGGAGCATATGAAGGTGCACCTGACTCATAATGAGAATATCAAAACATTTGAGGATGCAATGCGTCATCTTGAGTTGGAAGAGGACCGCCTATTGGCGGCTAAGCCAGATGCTGATTTATATCATGCTAGTTCTAGCTCAAATGGAGCTTCGTGCTCCAAGCGCAAGCGCCCTAACCGGTTTGATAAGGGTAAAGGCAAGGAAGAAGCTGGTCCTTCAGTGGAAGAAACCCAAATTTGACCAACATGATAGAGGAAAACGTCCTCACATGAAAAAGCTAGCAAGGGTGAAATGCTACAACCGTGACAAGAAGGGTCACTATGCTCGCGACTGTCGTGAGCCAAAGAAGGTATGCACCCCTTGTACTTTTCGTAACTTTGCTTATGTGTCAAGTTCGTGTTCTTAATCGAGTCTAATCCTTTGTGGACTGTGGATTCGGGGCGACGGACCATGTAGCGAAGGATAGAGGATCCTTCGTGGAATTCCGACGAGTACCTACCGGAACTAAGTAGATCTATGTGGGAAACAACTCCGAGTGAAGTGAAAGGAATTGGCACATGCCAATTGAATATGCGCGGTGGACGCACTTTGTTCCTTCATGATGTCTTTGTATGCTCCGGAGATTCGTCGGAATTTAGTGTCCGTATTAGTGTTGGTCGATTAGGTTTTTGTATGAACTTCGTAGTAGAGGTGTGAATTTGTTCTTGAATACAAATTACTATGGTTGTGGCTATTTTCTAGATGGTTTTATTGTATTAGATGTTGATTATGTTAATGCTAATATTTGTTATTCCCTTCTCACATCTCCTAATAAATATGATAATGATGTGAGTGTGTGGCATGCTAGACTTGGTCACATTGGCCAACAGCGTATGAATAGACTAGCCAAAGAGGGCTTGTTGGGCAATATTGAAAAAGTCGATTTGCCTGTATGTAAGCATTGCCTGGAAGGGAAAGCAACAAGGAAACCATTTGGAAAAGGAAAAAGAGCTGAATTTCCTCTCGCAATTAATCCATTCCGATGTCTCGTGGTCCAATGAATGTGAGAGGAAGGCATGGGGCTGTTTATTTCATCACCTTTATTGATGATTATACTCGATTCGGATATGTCTATTTGATTTCTCATAAATCTGAAGCAATAAGTTGTTTTAAAAGGTTCATGAACCTGGTAGAGAATCAATTAGACAAGAAAATAAAAGCATTGAGATCCGATCGAGGTCGAGAATATTTATCTGATGAGTTCAGAAAATTATGTGATGAAAAAGGAATAGAAAGACAGTTGTCTATTCCGTATACTCCTCAACAAAATGGTGTTGCGGAGAGAAGAAACAACCCTACCGGAAATGGTTAGGTCCATGATGGCGCATGCTAATTTACCTATCACCTTTTGGAGTGATGCGTTATTAATCGCCGCCTATATACTTAACCGGGTGCCTTCCAAATCGCTTACTTCCACTCCATATGAGTTATGGACGGGTAGAAAACCGGACTTAAGTTTTCTTAAGCCATGGGGTTGTGCTTTGCCTATACACATGAGTCCTCTCACAAGTTTGGGAAATTAGGTCCCGAGAGGAAAGAAGAGTATTTTCATAAGATACTCGGAACACTCGAAAGGGTATGTGTTCATTGGTGAGCGGGGAAAGTGGGAGTATAAGCGAATATGAATCTCGAGATGTAACATTCTTAGAGGATGAGTTTCCTAAGAAGGGCGAAATAGGGGAAGATAACTCCCTATTTGAAACCTTGGATCAAGATAAAGATATTAATGGAGTTCATCCAAGTGGGAGCACAATAGGGAATGATGTGCAAAGTGTACAATCTCCCATACGGCGAACAAGTCGCCAAAGTATTCCCCGTCGACGTTTTGACATTGAAGGGGAAACTTTTATGGTTGCTCCACAAGATGAGGATGAGCCAAGAAATATCAATGAGGCTCTGAAGTGCCCTAGTAAGGAAAAATGGATTAATGCAATGGAAGAGGAAATGGAGTCAATGGAATCAAACCAAGTCTGGGAACCGGTTGATCTTCCAAAAGGACGCAGAGCTATTGGGAACAAATGGGTTCTCAAAATAAAGCGAAAGACTCGATGGCTCGATAGAAAGGCATAAGGCTCGCCTTGTGGCGAAGGGGTATAATCAACGGGGAAGGAATTGATTATGAAGATACGTTTTCTCCCGTAGTGAGATTTACCTCGATTCGCATTATTCGGCAATAGTGGCTAGTCGGATCTTGAGTTACATCAAATGGATGTAAAGACGCTTTCCTCAATGGAGAATTAGAGGAAGAGATATATATGGAACAACCCGCTGGTTTCATAGTAAAAGGCCAAGAAGAAAAGTATGTCGACTTTTGAGGTCGATATATGGTCTTAAGCGATCATCAAGACAATGGTATATACGTTTTCATAATGCAATAATGGCATATGATTTTACAATGATTGATGAGGATCATTGTGTATATATCAAAAGATCCAAGGATCAATTTGTGATCATATCATTATATGTTGATGATATACTAATTGCCGGAAGCAATATGGAGTTGGTTAGTACCGTCAAGAGATGGTTGTCTTCTAACTTTGAGATGAAGGATATGGGTGAGGCTGCATATATTCTTGGAGTTAAGATTTCAAGAGATCGTTCGAAGAGATCGTTGTCTCTTTCACAAGAAACCTATATAAATAAGGTTCTTGAACGATTTCGTATGCAAGACTCGTAAACCCATAGACACTCCTATTGCAAAAGGTGAAGGATTGAGCCATAGATCGTGTCCGGGGACTCCACAAGAGAAGGAACAAATGAAAAATGTTCCTTATGCTAGTCTTGTTGGGAGTTTGATGTACGCTATGATGTGTACAAGACCCGACATATGTTTTGCGGTTGGAATGGTGAGTAGATACCAATCCAACCCGGGTCCAAAGACATTGGAAAGCCGTGAAGAGAATACCGAGGTATCCGAAGGGAACCGCGATTTCAAGTTGAATTATCAAGGAAATGATCTCGCAACTTGAAGGCTATTCGGATGCCGATTGGGGAGGAGATTTAGATGAAAGGAAATCTACCTCTGGATTTGCTTTCTTTCGAACAATGGCGCCATATCATGGAGCAAGAAGAAGCAAACGTGTATAGCCTTATCCACGATGGAAGCTGAGTTCGTGGCATTATCGCCAGCGGTACAAGAAGGAGTTTGGCTTAAGAGATTCTTGGATCATTTAGGTGTTATTGAGAAAGCTGCAAATCAATTATTGGTTAATTGTGATAGCCAAGCGGCTATAGCGTACACCAAAGATCCAAAGTATCATGGCAAGACCAAACATATAGATACCAAGTATAACTTTGTAAAAGATATGGTTGCACGAAAGGATGTGAACTTACAAGTACATATCTACGCATAGAATGGTAGCAGATCCTATGACAAAGCCGATACCTAGAGATGTGTTTTGTGGTCATGTAAAATCTCTAGGATTGCGTAGAGTCGATGTCTTGAATTGTAATTTCCCGAGTTGTTCACATTTATGAGATTTTGTTTTTCATCGATTAATGCCTATGAATCTACGTGTGATCTTTATGCATCTTAATGCTCAGTGCATTATTTGAGAAGTATGTTGGACAGATATAAGATTAGCCCACTCACACGGGTAATCGCCTCTATTTACTGTGTGATAAATAGAGATGAGACTGTTTTTAAGCTTATTATCTAGGTGATAATCGAGAGCTCAAGCTTAAAATATATATGTTGCCTTAACTAAGTGTTAAGATGAGGACATAATTTTTTACGATGTCCGAAAGTAAAATACCCCACATATTTTACTTTATCCGTCTAAGATGCCGATGTGAGTTCGATGAATTTTGTGATTGAGTAGATACGTGAACTCAAGTTAGACATTGTGTATGTCTTAACTATCATCCGTACGGTATTGAAAGGTGTAGACATACGCTCCATGGGAAAGGAGTTAATACCGTAATACGTATTTCATACTACGTATGCATGTGACGACCAATAAGAGTGGCAAAAAGTTTGATCTCAACTTTTATGACGTGTGAGACTCTTGAGGAAAAGAGTTCCTCAATTTTTTAGTCCCCTCAGGACTCTTACTTATTCTCAAGGTTTCTATTTAGTGTTTGCTATCTTAGGGTGTTGCCAATGGTCATGGATGATTCGATCTAATGGGGCATTTCTAGAAAAGCAAGCTAGACTGAAATTGAGAGTTTGAAGGAAAGGGGAAGATCGATTTTGGAAAATCACATTGTGGTTTTGTATTCACTGGTCGACCAATTATGACTGTCTTTGTGATAATTATAATTGTGAATACAATATATATATCATGTTTAAAAGAGATCAAGAGAGATATAAATGTGATCAATCGATCTAGGGTACCGCATACTAAATCTACTCGAGTGTGACGCCCAATTATGAGCTGCTATATATTCCTAACGAGATGTATAACAACGAGCTCTCAAAGTATCTTTGGTCGCACGGATTATTCACCGGTATGAATGTTGAAGAGAGGTAAAGAGAATCTGTTCGGCCCACCTTGTGCGAGTGGGAGATGAAAGCTTTATTTAATTGGGCTTAAGGCCCTATCCGCCCAAGCTGGGCCCAGAAAGCCCGGCCCACGGGAATAAGGCCCGTGGAAGGGGCAAGGTATAAAAGGGAGGAGAGAGAGAGAGATTGTACCGGTTGAAAATCAGAATTCACGTACGTCTTCCCTCTCCCGCGTATTCTCTCTCAAAAAGGAAAAAGGAATAACAGTAACGCTTCTTCTCTTTCAAGGCTTCATCGAATTGAACAGCGACAAATTCTCTCCCTCCATTGGCGTCGGTGTTTAATCTGTGGCTAACAAGGTACGCTCGAATCCGTGGTGTGCTTTACGATCGGTGATACGTGTCGTTTTCTTGGGCTACGCTTCCGCTTGAGTTTAGGGGTTCGATTTAGTGTCGAATCCGGGTTTTCGGGGATCAGTTATTCCCAACAAATGTGAAATCGTGGAGGATGATGAAGAGGAGGACGAGGACCCGTAGTTGTTTCAAAATCCCCCTATTTTGTAGACGTTATAACTAGACCAACTTGTATTATATATGATATGATTTGTTATATATATATATATATATATAAGTGTGGTTGTGTTTCAGTTCGAAAAAAAATATGGCCCTGCTTTTTTATCCCATTGTGTTATTGTTTTGGGATTATTTATCTGCTTCTACATGTGCATTAAAAATAATGGGTCGGCGATGTGTCCTGGAATGTCGCTATTTAATCGACTAGTGAGGGATGGGCGCGCGTTTGAGGATTGGGGCATAACACTTAAAACTTCTTGTTTTGAGATTTTGTAAAAGAGTTGTTAGAGTTTGTCAAAATTATCAATTTTCCTCTATCGATAAGATTCTATCAGTTTTGTAGGTTTATTCATGACCTTGTCCGAAATTCACAAAATTGCCCTCAAACTTTCCAAAATATCAAATTAGACCATAATGAGCAACGTTTTAGTTTTTAGTTTTTGCAAAACAGGATCCAAATTGTGACTTTTACAAAACAAAATTGGCTAGCACGAGTTTCAAAAAGTGGATCAAATTTCTAGTTTGATCGTCCTTTTGGAGAGGGCATTGCACTAACCAAATGATGGAATTTTGTGAAATTTATATCATTGGAAGCTTAAAATCTCAACTTTAACTTCATGAATTAAGTTTTTTCAAACTCTAAGTAGAAAAAAAAATCTAAAAATCGAAGAAGGGACAAAGGTCAAAGAAATCCAAATTTTCTAGAACTAGAAAAATTTGTGAACATTTTTACCTTAGTTTATGAATATCTAATACATATTCAACCTATTTCTACTTATATAGGCAATCTTCAAAGTCCAAATATGAACATTAAAACATATTCAACTATATTCATCCAAACTCAAACACGCATAATCAAAACCTCATAAATATGCACAAATCAATACCAAAACACTCTTTAAGCATCATACTTCCATCCTATAATCTCCTAAAACCAGGAAAATATTCAGTGGTTTATAACCACTATGTCACCAGCCCATGTGGCATATATAAATCCACGTGGATCTAATAATAAAGTGACAAATGGTACTTGACATGGATTAAAAATTAAATCACAGCCCTTTTTTTTCTCTCCTTTAATTCTAGTTGAAGGCTATGGAAATGTTGAGCAAAAGCAACATTAAATGCCGGCATTTATTGCTGCTCTCTCTCATCTTTGTAAATACTTTTTTTGTTTGAAAATGGAGGTTCCCTTTTTTCCTCTTCGAGGTAATCTTTTCTCTCTATCCCTCACTCACCTCAAGCCTTCCCTTCCTCCTTCTTCGACTTTGTCCTCATTGCCGTCGTTTTCCTTTTAGTTCAGGCTCTAGAAACTACTAACTAGCTCAGGTTCTGATTTCGAGTTCAGACATGTCGTCAATGATTTTGAAGTGGAAGTCAAAGAGGCTTACGAGGCTGGATATATTAGTAGCATCTCCACCGCTTTCATCTCCCCTAAGAGCCCTGCCGATCACAATTGTTGGATTCCAAGCCCCCTTCGCCTTCGCCTTCGCCTTCACATGCCACTCACTTTTCTTCACCAAACAGATTAGGGTTTATCTTTACCCAGTTTCGACGTCCCTCACAATCGGATTCTCTCCCGCGCGAGGTAAGAATCTACAATTCTATTCTCATTTACTTTAGGAAGAAAACCCAAAAGTGTCGTATTCGAAAATTTGTAATGTTTGTGCTATTTTTGTAGAAGAACTGATGTGTTAAGTTGCCAATAATAATAGACATAGTAGTTTAGCATGAATTGTTGCTTGATTTTTTAGCCTAAACGATCTAGCTAAGTTGTCCGCCATCTAATCGATAAAATGCCTAAATTAGGTTCACTTGAGTTTTCTTCGATTATGAACTTGTTCTAGCATGTATAGGCATAAGTCACATGATATAAGAATTCATTTTATCATCGAATTTGATTTTAGTTTGTTTTTTCTCATTCCCAAAGCTACCTTCACTCCCAACTCCTTTTGTTCCTTTTCTATTCTATTTTGGCTTTTTCATGCAGCCGTTGAACAAAGTTAAGTTCGGTGATAGTCCAATAAGTGATAGGTGTTGTTTGGTAGAGACTAATTCAATTGAATTGCAGATAAAGATAGCAACAACGAAAGGCAAGATTCTTAATTAATGGGAGTAGCTTCTTACAGATTATGCTTGATGCATGCTTAATTTTATCTATTAGATAGTAGATTTGTAGCTATTTATCTTTATGCTTCAGAAAGCTTCGAAAGCACAATTTCCTATTTGGCACAATATGTGCCTTTCTTTTGTAACCAATAGCTTGGTAATTGCTAGCAATTTTTTTTTTCTCAAAATTACTAGCAACTTGACAATGTCAATTTTTGTGAATATTAAGTTTATGTATTGCTTTCTTTTTTTACGAGTTTGCTGTTTCCATTCCCTTTTGAGTTTTCTTTATTTCATTGTCTTGTATTTTCATTTCATGATTTCAAACCAAGAATTTCAGCATATTGAATGAGTTATGTGGATGTTGTTCATGATCAAATTATTCTAGCTCCGGAGCTCTTGAACCAACTCAAATTTTACTAATATTGTTTAAGTATTATGGTTGCAACTTGCGAGAGGTCAATTTTTATAGAAATAGCCGATACTGATGGCAATGGCTTTAGTAATTCTTTGGTCCAACTCTGCTAGTGTTACAAAATCAATAGCCTTACTAAAATAATATTATCAAGACCTATAAAGTATGCCTACACAACTATCCTTGCATTTTAAATAACTTGTAGTTGCATGAAATATTGTAGAGCCAACACAACCATCCTTACATTTCAAATAACTTATGGTTACATGAACCGAAAACATTACTCCAACTAAAATGTACAATATACTTTTGTTCACTACTTCCAATTCCCACGATATAAGTGTGCAACGGCCCATCAGTTTTTATTTATTTATTTATTATTATCTAAGAACATGTTCGGATTTACATATAAGAATTCAATCTAGAAATTCCTATAAATGACATAAGTATAAACTTACATGCAAAATGCACTATTTTCAATCATAATATGTGATTTTCTTCAAGCACACTCAAAATCATTAACAACTTTAGTGTTGCATATGTTTTCAGCTTACTTCCCATAATGGCTGACAAATTCAGACAAATCATAGTCTTACATATCATATCCTAAAATACATTATTTGTGCTTTCACTTCTTTGTGTAAATCTAATTTTCATCCAAAAAAAATGGCAAAATATAGGACACCATTTATGACATAGGCAATACATGTTATCCAACCACTTGTTGTCACCCATGCTTCACTCCCAACACATAAGTTTCTGAGTATTCTCTAATTCAATTTTATATTAGCAATGATATAGAAGCTTGTGCCAATATTTATCGCGAAAACTCAGCTTGTACAATATGAAATGTAGTATCTTTATCAATATGCAATACATATAAATGATTATCGGAATTTAGGAAAACGGTTCTAATGGCATTTGTCATAGCATGATTTTGATTAGTGAAAATAATATTATGTGTTTTATTACCTATTACCTCTAAAAAGGATCAAAATGTCCAAATAAAAGAAATAATAGTTTCATCCATTAGAAATGCACAACCAAACAGAACATTTTTCTAGTGAGGATTCAAGCCAACAAAATGTGCATATATCATATTATGTTTATTTGTAAAATAAATAATATCAAATACCATCACATCTCCAAAACTCTCATAGTTCAATTTAGATATACCATTAAATAAAAAAATTGGTCAATCTCTGCCTTATCCAATTAAAATGTATTTGCTCTAAAGCAATAAACTAGTGGATAAGATTTTAACAATCACTAGCACTAATTAGGTTTATTCTTTTTTATTGTAGAAATTTTGACAATTACATAACATATAATTAACATTATTCATTTCCCCTAGTTCACCACAAAAGTAGGAATATGCTTTTGCAACCCTTATATTGGCTTAGTCATACAAGTCAAAATACATTTACTAATATCCATCATATGTCAATACGATCATATAAAATGTTTTTGCTTATCATCAATGAAATGATGATTGTGGACATCTTCAAACTTTGTGATTTCCTAAACACCATCTTTAATTTTGAATTTAATGCAAACTTGACATTCGGTTCTCTTCATTGTCCTATAAACATCTCTTTGTTCATGAGGTGGGATTGATGAAGAGTGTCTTTTGTAATTATATATAAATGTGCATCTTTGTAATACTCCTCTAATATTGTTTGCTTTTTGTCATTTTTGCAAACAACACATAATGATTTATGTGGCTTGGTAATTGGCTTACTATATAGGCAAATTAGTACAAATTTGTTAAGTTAGATTAGTAGATACTGTTCAAATTATCTAGACTTATTTTTTGATGAGCATTAATTTTTTAATTGAAATATTTTGTAGACGTACTTGTATTTATACTTGCATTTTCATCTTAATAATTTAACAAGAAATAAAATTGTTATATTGTAGATATATAATGTCGTCATCTAGTGTGAATTGGTACAAATTTATTAAATATGGAGGACTTAATATACACTTTTAGAATCTTCAAACGATTGGTCAAACAACCAACATCACTTACACTTGAAGCAATACTCGGGAGATTAATTTAATCTACTTTTTTTTATTTACATAATTAGGTTAGATTACTATTTTGACCAAAACTAATTAAACCTACAACACTTAACTTCGAAGCTTACTAGTCGGGACTATTTTGGTGTCATTTCACTTCCAATTTAGTATAATTTGAATGCAAATTTGCACGTGTAAATTTATCAAATGGCAAAATCACAAGTAATTCTTTGCTCATACTATGTAAAGCATATTTTTTTAACCGATGAGATTTTATTATGTTTATAAAAGCACTATGTTAATTACTTTTTGTTAGTTTAATTGTAACATGAAACTTCCCATCTTTTACATGTAATATAATATGGGAAATTTTTTTGAATTTGTAATATGAAAAATGAACTTTAAGTATATCGATTGATAAATGATTTGGAGTGAGGATGGGTATTATATTTAAAAATATTAAAGAAAAAATAACCAAAGTGACTTTTGTATGTAATTATGAGGGGTATTTTAACAGCTCATATGGTAAAGAAAAGAAATATGAGAGGTATGAAGTTAGATATAGTTGTCTTGCTTATATCAAATTTAAGATTGATAATGGTGTCTATGAAACCATAGAGTATATTTTTTAATATAATCATCCATTTATTCCAGAAGATAAAAAAACATTTGATTAGATGTGGCAAATTAATATATGATACTTACAACAATATTTTAGTTAACATGATTAAAGTCGGCATTAGGGGACTACAACATATAAGTTTTTAGCAAATGGAGTCGAAGGAAGCAAAAACTTAGGTTTCAATTTACTTGATTATAAAAATTATTTGCAAATGAAAAGATCTAAAGGTATAAGTGGGGAGATTGTTAAAATCTTCTAAATTATTTTCATTGCATGCAAATGCAAAATTCAATGTTCTTCTATGTTGTACAAGTAGATCAATATAGTAGATTAACAAATTTTTTTTGAGAGATAGCTTGTCTAAATTTGATTATGATTGTTTTGGCGATGTACTAGTGTTTGACATCACATATTGCACTAATAGATATAACATGATATGAGCACATTTTGTTAGGGTTAATAACCATTAGAAGAATACTTTGTTCGAGCATGCACTTTTATTGGACAAGACTATAGAATTATTTATTTGGTTATTTATACGTTTTTACAGTTTATTAGAAATAAGACTCTGAAAATCATATTCATTAATCAAAACTTAACATGGCAAAAGCCAATAGAATGGTACTTCCAGATACACAACATTGTTCATGCACTTGGCACATCAGAAAAAATGCCAATAAAAACTCATATCTTTACAATAAGCTAGGTTTAAAGTATAAATATTTCTTCACGCTTATGTATAGATGTACATCAAATGACAAATTTGAATCTAATTAGAAGAAAATGGAAGAGGAATGGCGTATTGAGAATAACAATTGGCTTCCAAGATTATACAACCTTAGACATAAATAGAGTTTAGCTTTTAGTTGTGATTCATTTACATGTGGTATAACATCAAGCCAAAAAAGTGAGAGTACCAATAATGTCTTCCAACATATGTCAAAGAAGACATTAAGTTTTGTAGAATTTGTTTACTACTATGAAGAACAACTGAAGCGTATAAGAGAAATTGAAAATCAAATTGATTATGCTTCTCGTGGGAAGTTCAAATTGCATGTTTCAAATAATAGAAACTTGGACCATATAGTTTCAATATATACCTGTACTATTTGTAACAATTTCAATACAGAATTTTTGCAAAATTTCTCTAAATATATTTCAAGTGCTACATTCGATGTATCAATTTATTTATATGCTCTCAAGTGTATGGGGAATCAATATGAAAATATTGTTAGATTTGATTCTATAGAAATTTTAATTTCTTATGAATACAAGTTATTTGAATCAAAAAGGTAGTTGTGTTTTCATGCCTTAAAAGTGCTAATTGAGAACATGTTGGTTATGAGCATTCCATCTACTTATAGTTTGAAAAAATAGACTAAATGGGCCAAATAATTGATTGTAAGTGAAGAATCTCATCCAATGTCACTGGGTATGTCAAAATTTAATCGATTTTCCATGTTAATGCAACAATATTTTGAATTGATGAGTTTATGAATCGAAAATGTAAACACCATAAGAATAGTGTCGAAGATCATAGAAAATGTGAAGGCCGAACTATCATCATATCAATCAAATGTGATTGTGACTGATGATGTTAGTGATGATGATAATGATGCTTCTTTGTGTGATGTTTTGGTATTGGACCCTATTCGAAAGAAATGAAAGTGAATAATTTATGGAAGGTTTAAAAGTTCAAATGAGAAGAAAAAGAAAAAATCTAAAAAAGAAATACCCCAAATGCGAATAGAAAGTCAATGTGAGTGACATATTATTCTACTAAATATGATTAGGAAAATTTTTCATTTATGTTACATGATACCAATTAACATATTTATTATTTTGTAAAGTAGAGTTTGCTATTCAAGTAACAGCTGATAAAGACTTATTTTCCAAATTATTCGAGCAATCCAAATCAGTTTCTATGTATCTTTTATCTTAACAACATTGGTGATCCAATGGTAAATCTAAATTTTCATAAGCATGTAGCTCTTAGTCCTCCATTTGTGTGTGTGTGTGTGTGTGTGTGTGTGATTACTAATTTGGTTAATTTTTACATAGACATAGTAGCCACCACACATCATGCCACTGGGGATTATGAGGGTAGAAGTACATCCCAAGTGTCAAAACTTGGCACGGAGGGACATTTAAGTGCAAAAAATTTGAAAAGTGACACTTAAGTGCCAAAATCGGAGCAAAATAGATTACTTAAGTGCCACTTCGGCCAAAATCCGACCAAAATGCCGACGTGGTGATTTTTCGACGAAAAAAGTGCAAAACGACGCCATTTTGCACGCTAACGTGGCTAGACAATACAAAACGACGTCGTTTTGGTGCCGACTTTGTAAAAAAATTAATATAACAATTAATTAAATTAAATTTAAAGCTAAATTTATTTAAAACAGTTAAAAATAAAATAAAATATTAAAAAAACTAAAATTTAAAAGGGGGCGGCTAAGGGTTGAGCCCTCGCCGTCGCCGCCTCCCTGTCGCCGCCGAAAGGGTTGGCAGCGGAGGGGGGAGGGTTAGCCGGGGTCGCTGGGCCTTGGTTAGGGGTCGACGACCCCGACCAACTAGCAGCGAGGGCTTGTGAGCCCTCACCCTAGATCTGGGAGAGGGTTCCACCCCTTGCCTGATCAAGCCAAGGGCTGCCGCCAGCTAGGGGACCAGTCGCCGGCCTTGGCCAGGGCTTGGCGACCCCGACTGACCCTCCAAGAGCTCAACCCTCAACTGCCTGCCCCCCTCCCCAGATTTTGGCTGAAGTGGCACTTAAGTGATCTATTTTGCTCCAATTTTGACACTTAAGTGTCACTTTCCAAATTTTTGGCACTTAAATGTCTCTCCATACCAAGTTTTGGCACTTTAGGTATCCGTACCTCGATTATGAGTGAATTTTGCACGTTCCTTAATTAGGTACTTAATAGTTTGATGTATTAATTTAGTTATAATAGAGTATACCTTTTTACAACTATAGAAACCTCACATTGAATGATGACATCATATATCTACAACATAACAATTTTATTTCTTGTCTGATTGTTAAGATGAAAATGCAAGTGCAAATATAAGTATTACTACGAAATATTTCAATTAAAAAATAAATGCTCACTGAGAAATCAGTCTAGACAATTTAAATGATAGATGCTAATCTAACTTAATAAATTTGTACCAATTCTCCTGCATAGTAAGTCAATTACAGGTTTTGCCCTACACTTTCTCACTTATTTTTTGCGGACGATGCTATATTTTTCTTAGATGGCAAGCTGATGGAATGTCAAAATCTATCAAATATTATCAACCAGTATTGTCTGGCCACTGGACAGGAAGTAAGTAGAAACAAATCTGGAATATTTTTTAGTAGAGATTGCCCCAGAGTCCTACAGGAAAACTTGGCTAATGAATTCAGAGTGCCTCTGATGCTTAGAACAGGCAAATACTTAGGAATTCCCTCAGATTGGGGGAGATCAAAAAGAGAAATGTTTGCCTGGATATTGGGCAAAGTCGACTCTAAGTTAGATGGTTGGAAAGAAAAGCTAATCTCCAAGGGCGGCAAGGAAATTCTGATCAATGTTATTGTCCAAGCAATCCCTCAGTATGCTATGGCTATCTTTAAAATCCCTACTTCTATTTGTAAATCTATTGAGAAGAAAATCGCACGCTTCTGGTGGCAGAATAATAGTAGTAAACCTGGCATTCACTGGACGAATTGGGAGGAGCTTAAAAAGAGTAAAAACAAAGGTGGCCTTGGATTTAGAGACCTTAGGGACTTTAATAGAGCCTTGCTTGGAAAGCAGGCATGACATTTAATTTAGGGACCTTCCTCCCTGTGGAGTAGGCTCTTCAAAGGCCTCTATTTTCGATCATGTGACTTTGCACAAGCTGAGAAAGGCAGTCGACTGTCCTGGGGTTAGCAAAGCCTGTTACCAGGACGAGATGTTATTCTACCGAACCTACGATGGGTAGTAGGGGATGGCCGAACAATCAGACCAAGGACTGATCATTGGTTACCAAGAGGAATTTTAGGTGGTCCAGCTCAACAAGACGAACCCCTACTGGTGGCAGATTATATTGATTTCAGCCACAACACATGGAATGGTCCTCTCTTGCGAAGATTTTTTGATGATTCCACTGTGGATGAAATTCTTACCATACAGGTCAGACCCACTTACATATCAGATCAAATTATATGGTCTGCATCTATTGACGGAAAATACACTGTCAAAAAGGGATACCAATCACTCAGACAAACAGCCCTCTATGACGTTACTCTAAACACAGCTACCAATTCGATTCAAGATCGTGAGATGCTATGGAAACACATATGGAAGCTGCAGATCCCCCCAAAAACGAGACTATTTCTGTGGTCCCTTAGCCATGATGCTCTACCGACCAAGGCTAACCTTTTCCATCGCCACATTATCTCAGACCTTATATGCCCCCTCTATTCTACAAATGCAGCAGAAACTACAGCACATACATTTCTATATTGCCACTGGACAGCGGCTATTTGATCTCATCCTCTAATTAATATTCAGATTCCCACACCAGACACACAACAACTCGGAGATTGGTTGGGAAATATGCTGCCACAAAATCGAAACTTACCAGCTTTCGAAGTGATTGCTGCAATCTTGTGGAATATCTGGAAAGCCAGAAACAATTTCATCTTCCGGCAACAATATCCAGATCCACTTCGGGTTGTTGATCTGGCTCTAGCTTCTGTTCGGTCGGTGCAGCTGTCCACCATGGCAGGAGGTAACACAAAATGTACCCGCCTCAGTCCAGAAGAGTTATGGAGACCCCCCTGATCCCGGATTCCTGAAAGTTAACATCGATGGAGTGTTTCAACCGGGCGGTACTGAAGGGACTATGGCCTACATTTGTTGTGATCACAATGGGAAGTTCATCGATGGGCTTACTAGAAGTTTTGTAGCTTTGTCTGCTCTGCAAGCGGAATTTCAAGCGCTCACGATCACCCTACGCTACCTGTTGGAGAAGAACAAGGGGACTGATCTGCTTGTGCTCGAATCTGATTCAAAAACCTTGATCGACTCGGTGACAGGCTTAATCGATTCGCCATGGGAGGTTAGATCGCTCTATGCTGAAGCTATTGCTCTTCTATGCGACTTTTGCAATTTGCGAATTAGGTTTTGTCGAAGAGGGGCGAACTTTGGGGCGGATTGGGTTGCAAAGGCCCATAAAACCGGCACTCTTCCCCTTAGCTGGCCCACCTCGCCTCCTACTGCTTTTTTAGATATCCTTTATGCGGATGCTTTCGCTGCAAATTGTAATATCAACTCTTCCTGAATGATATTAGTTTTTCTAACCAAAAAAAAAAGAGTCAATTACCAAGTCGCATAAATCATTGTGTGTTGTATATGCCAAATTCACTTATTTTTCCTCATATGATCGTGAGAGAGGGAAAAGGTGGGAAAACCTCCATACCTAGGAAGAACATGAACTATGTATCTAATTTGCATTTTCAAATGTCTTAAGTCCAACAAGACACATCATATTGTCATAGATTAAAGATAATTTACCTTTGTACGGTAGGCTCTAACTCTTAAATTCAACTTAACTGGGCTAGAATCTTTGTTATATACAACAGTCACATGTTCAAGTGCAACATGCCACAAATTTTTTGCACTCAACATGCACAAGACAAAACAAGTCAGAAAAAGAAAGAGATTGTTGACTCTTAAATTTTGGTGACCTAGTTAATTGTTCATTGCATAAAAATTAGAGACTAAATTTTGACCCCTAGACAAAAATAGTAGAGTTAAATTTCATTGCATATGGATAAGTTCATTCATTACATTAGATTAGACCGACAATGGTTTGAAGTTTTGAGTTTCATTGATTTATCTAGCCAAACCCGTGAAAATATGAAATTCAATCAAGCCCATCAAGTCCACATAGCCAAAATTGGTGATCTTGAATTGAATTCTAGAAAAGATGCAGCAAGTGTGGGCTAAATATATACGTATTTAATGGGCGAATAAAGACTTGGCCATCGAGGAGCCCACTCACACGATGGGCTTAAATAGAATCCAGGCGCTGTATCAATATTTTTGCTGATGGAAGAAAAGAATTAAAATCTTGAGCATATATTTGCTTCTTGTGTAATCATGGCATCATATTCAATTTATGATATAGTAGGCAAATGAAGTAATAAAAAAGGATAGAAGGATTTGGTTGAGCTGGTAAGTGCGAGCGTTCGGAGAAAGCAAGTGAAAGAAAGACGAGAGAAGATTTTCGCATCACTCACAAATGGAATTTCTTTCTGAAACAATTCACCACCGCTTGAGAACAATTTCTTTTGTTGATACGAAAGGAAAGTAAAAATTGAGAAATCTTCTGACTTCTTAATTTATAAAAGGACAGAGAGGTTTTCTTCTGAGGTTGGGGGGAATTCATTCTAGAGCACAACACAGAGAAGAACACGTGAGAAAATTAGAGAGGGAGGCCGGCCATTAGAGGAGTTATTTGCATTGCAATTCACGTGGCTGGTTTGGGTCGCCTTCATCGAAAGATTCACAATTGGCGCGGCTTCACAATTGAGAGACACGATCGCATGAGAGAGAGAGAGAGAGAGAGAGAGAGAGAGAGAGAGAGAGAGAGAGCTCTAGGCCAAGCTTTTGGCGAGAACCCCACGGCGCCGCCGCCACAGTCGCACCCTCACCGTTTCATGACGCCGTTCCCTTTATTATACGGTCCGACGAGGACGACTTGCTACAGTTCCATTCATCACGTAGCCCCAACCACCCACATGAGCGTGACTTGCGAAGAGCTAACACTTGTCGATTCGAGTTAGTGGCGTTGTTCCACTTTTGTGGTCCAGCAAACTTCCTTGGCAATTATCAAGGAGTCCAAGGGTTCAATAATTGCCCCAGTAGACTCACGTGGTCTTCTGGTCAACCTTTTGCAGCTAAGCGTTCTCGACCATCATACTAGAAGACCTAGCGAATTTTCTATGGCTCCAGTGTCATTCGAAGCTGCTGCTATCCATATCTACTACCTAACACATGCTCGATATCCTTAGCATCTAGCGACTTCTAGTTTTTTTTTTTTTGGTGCTTGGTAAAACACAATGTTGTTGCTGATCTCAAATCGTGGCCAACATCACCTTTGCCGTGAAATCGCCTGAAATTCCAATCGCTATTCCTAGCCAACGCAAGCCGTGATGCCTTGTTGCCGCTTGAGTTGTTATCCTCCTTTGCTGCTGTTCATCATTCACCATCAAGCACTGTGAACCACTACCGGTCACCGTTCGCAATCCATTATCTAACGTTCGAATCCATTAGGTTTTGTTTCCTAATCCACAACCGCATATTGATTTTTTTATCCATCTATAAGGCTTTAGATGGAATAATTAATCACCTGGGAATAAAATTGATATTTTGATCTTTAAGGCTTAAGATCAATTCATCAATTTTATCTACGAAATAATCAAGTTGATTAGACATTATTTCCTATTTCAAACAATGGATGATATCTTTGATAATCCTGAATGATTTGGTGTTTATTTTGCTTTAATTGTTTTATTTATGCTGAAAATACAAAAAAAAAAAAATTGCATATCATGTAGATCATAATTAATTTCCTAAATAGAATTGCATGATAGAATAGTTTAGCTATCTTTTTTTTTTTATTAAATTAGAGTGCATCTTTAGATAATATCTAGATTAAATAGCATCTTTGAATTGATTTGCTTATTGAGATAAGTTTCTAGGCTAAGATAGGATTTATGTTAGTCTATTTTCTAACTTAAAATAGATTATATCTCACTGTAGGTTGTTTTATTTTTTTAAACCAATTTTAATTATGAATTTTAATAAAACTACAAAAATATAATGTGCATGTCATATGAAATTAGGTTCACAAAATGTACGTCATTTAGTGATTGTTGCTAGGTCCATTTAATTAAAAATTGTCTGTCATTAGAATTAAGCCATTTAGTTAAATTGCATGACATATAGCTTAGTTTTCATTTAAATAAGAGAAAACCCAAAAAGAGATTTGAGTGGAATTTTGTGACAATTAGAAATCACATGTGGTTTGCTAACTAACCTTACAAATGCTTACGTTGCATCAAGGTAAGTATTTTCTTTTTATACTTGCAATTTATTTGTTGCCTTGTTTTATTGAGTGTTCAATAATAGTTGCGCACTCGCATGATTACCTTGTTTGTTAGAGGATATGATAAAATCAATCCAAGTTGCTAGCAAAAATAAAGAATTTAAAAAAAAAATAAAAAGGAAAAGGTACTAAAAGGGCGTTAGAATAATCACGCGTAATCAAGTTTCTAAACTCATTTAATAACTACCGATAAAAAAAAAACTCATTTAATAACTCATTTAATCTTTAGTTCATAAAAGTGAAGTAATTCTCTTATTACTTTACTTGTGTTTTCTAAGGGCCTGTTTGGTAACTAGCTAAATAGTTCCAATTTCTATTATTTTGTTTCCGGGAATAGTTTTGGAATATAATCGCGTTTGGTAAAATTTTTGTTCCCAGGAATAAATTTTTATTTTTTTGTTCTCAGAAGTAGATTTCGAACAGAATCAAGAATAAAAAAAAAATTATTTCTTGTTCTAGGAACAATTCTAGAATCAAGCTCATATTTTTTCTTCTTCTTCTTCCCTTTTATTCTTCTTCATATGTTGCCACCGTGCGGTTCTGTCCGCCACCCATCGCCGCCGGTCGCTAACAATCGATCCGGCAAGCTCACCGGAGGCAAGCCCAGCCATTGACGAGGCGGGCCTCACCCAGCTGCTAGTGAGGCTCGGCCGACGAGAGCCAGACTCGTTGAGGGCAAACGATGCTCTGGTGAGGTCGCCGGCTCTCATCTGGCTAATTGCCGGACCAGTGACCGGCCACTTAAAGAAGAAGAATAGGAGAGAGAAAGGAAAAAAAGAAAAGAAGAAAAAAGGAAAAAAAATAAAATTATTTAAAAATTAAAAGAAAATGATTTGGAGTAGAAATTTTGAGCATGGTACTAAAAGCAATTCTATTTTGGGAATTGAAATTTTGGACAATTACCAAACGGTTTAAAATGCTTAGAAATTGTTCTTGGGAACAGAATAAAAAAGAATAATTTCTTACCAAAAATTATTCCAGGAAATAAAAGCGTTACCAAACGCGCCCTAATCAATCTATTAAAAATAGATTAATAGTGACTCATAATTGCAAAATCATTTGTATGTTAAAAACTTGAACCTAAGTCCTGAATTAGTATGGGTTTGGGAGAGCCTAACTAAATTTAAGTTTAGTAATCCATTAGCTAAACCCTAGATGATTCAGCTGAGGTTAGGTTGCGATAAAAATCAACGCAAATTTAGCAAACAAAGCTATGTTTCAAAACCATTGACCTTTGTAAAACAAAAAAGAATCAACTATACTTTAAACCCACACATGAGCTATGATAGTAATGCATAAACTTGAAATTATGATGAATAGTATTCCCATGATCAAACGCTGTGAAAGAAAAAAAAAAAAACCTAGAAAAAGTATTAAAATAGATGAATTTTGAGTTTTTGGGATTGATGATCAAAGTTCTCAATTTTAATGAAAATGTTAACTTCCATTTATTTTGGAGAAAAATAGGTGATAGAAATCTCAATTACTTAAAGAAATTAAACTTACCTAAGATATTTGAATTTTTGTATGAAATGTTAACTAAGAGTTGACTTTTTAGGAGTTTCATCATAAAATCAACTCATAAGTTAAATCTTGATTCTTGTAAAAAACGAAAGGACACCTATCACTCTTTTTGGCCCAACAAAGGACCCCTCGCAATCAAGGACCCTTAATTCTAGATGTTTAAAGCTTAGAACTTGTTGGCCAAAATTCATATGTCAACAAGGCTAATCATGGCTTAAATAACTAGAAGATCCTAATTAATTCTTTTTTGAGGTTTTCTTTTAGTTATAAAAACTAACTATATGAAATTCTAATCTAAGTTAAACATGCATGATTTACTATTTTAATGGCACTTGACATGACCTAATTCTAATCATAGACGGAAGTTAATGTGTATTATTCTAACATGACATGCATTCTAAATTAAATGACTCCAAAAAAACCAATCATTAAATAACATGAAATTGATGAGATGTTGGAAGGACCATTGTCAAATGATCATTTTAATTATAGTGAATTGCAGCTTGCACTCACATGATGACATGGCATATGATGATGACATGGCACGATGACATGGCAAGTAGTGATGACATAACATCCTATTCCGTATGACATGCACATGTTATTTTGGATTCCTTATTAAAATTTGTAATTTATAATTAATTAAAATAAATTATCTTAAGTAAGATATTATCCAATTCAAACTAGGAAATAAACTAGGTTAAATCCCATTTTAAATTGAAAATCTATCCTAAACTTATAGATGATATCTAACATGGGGGTGATCGACTCTCCATTTGGTCTAGTTCCCAATTTTGGGAGCTAGGGATTGGATCGGACCGTCAGTTTCAGTCTAGTCCGATCCGATTCAATGGAATCGGACACTTTTTTTCCCCACTAAAAAGTGGTCATGCACAACGAGAGAGAGGGAGAGACAAATCTTAAGATATTAATGGAAGCAATGATAACTGAAAAGTTGTTGTGCAGTAGTTTGTGGTATTATTGGACAAGATAATATTTAATTTTTTTTACTATTTTTAAAAAAAATATTAAAAAAGGGCATTTGTAGTCCGTCCACACTACTTGGACACTAGTTCCATAGAAATCAGGAACTGGACCGATACTCTCAAGAATCGGATTGAATCGATCAGTTCAATTTGGTCTGGGTGATTATTGGTTTGAGTTGTGCATTTTGCACACCCCTATTCTAACATGCAATCCTATTAAAAAAAAAAACTCTCATAATCTATCATGCAATGCATCTAGAATCTATCCTAATCTTATCAATCCTTATCTCATCTAGCTACAATGCGATTTTTTTTTGGCACTTTTCAAATAGGAAATAATCAAACAAAGAAAACATCAATTGTAAAAGGAAAACATCAAAATCATCAAGAGACACAAATTCAACTCAAATTTGAAAACAAATAAAATTAATGCCCTTAACCTAAGGCTTATGGATTAAGTCGCCAATTTTTTCGGGCAAATAATAATCCTATCTTTTTATTAGAGATCAAGCTACCAATTATGCGCACAATACTGATTATGTGCTCGTTGTCGAATTAGAAAATTTTTCTAATTTGGATATTACCTAAAATCTTAAAAATCCAAGTTAGTTCACAATTTGTTCAAAATAAGCAATAAATTGATAATTCAAATATGTATAAGATTTTTTTTACCTAATTTGTTTCCAGAACAAGAGCAACGGATAGAGGAGTTACGATGGTGACTGGCGGAGTCCAATGGTGAGAGTCTTGATGAGAGGAGCTGCAGGTGCGACTTGTGACAGTGAAGCAACGAGCAAGGATTGTTGGTGGTGAGCAACTCTCGGCTGTGACAGATCATCGGGAAAACTTCGTATGAACTTGCAAAACAGAATCTTACTAATAGCTGGGATGAGAAAGGTAGCAGCAACAACTCGCGGTGAGAACATTAGGTCGTCAAAGAAATCAGGAGGTGCTAATGTTCGTGCTTTTGACTAATGGTCTTGTCATCAGTGAACATGAGTAAATCAAAACAGCATAAGCTTCGTCCCATTGGTTTAGGAAAGCAATGGGCTGTAATGATGGTGTGGTTAGAGCTCTCTGGAAATTGCCTCTGGAAGGTTGTGGCTTAGATTGGAAATAGCAGCAAGAGGGATTGTCGGGCCTCTCGACAAAGCAGGAACAATAACAGCTTCGTTAGAGGGAGACGGCGAGGTTAGGATGTGTCACAGCCCATAGCCAGTCATCGGTGGGCAAGGAGAAGCATCTCGTCGTCGTGGATCATGGCAACAAGGCAAGGCACAACAGGAGTGAGTAGTAGCAGTCGGGGTAGCAAGGCACAGTCGTGAGGGAGCAATGGCTAAGGACTTTCCCTCTTGCATTCTCTCTTTTCTCTATTGTATCTCTCAATGTGTGCTCTAGTTCGCCAATTACCAACCTATAATTATAAGGACCTAATGTCTTTATATAGGGAAAATCTTAGATTCAATATTGATTATTGGGCTTTTTAACAATAAAATGCTTAATCCCTATGGGCCTCTAATTAAACTTAAAGCCTTTTTGACTTTGATGGGCTAAACCCATTTAATTAAAGCTCAAAACTCATCCCCTATCCTTAGAAATATAGGCAAGGGGGTCTTCGTGGGCTTGGCCAAGTTCTATCTCTCTTACAAGCTCAGTTAAGCTTGGAACCTCTAACAGATTCTAGCTCTAATCATATGGACGCAACCCAGTACAATTAAAGCTCAGTGAACCTTCCTTTGCTCATGAAATTTCAGTGGCTGTTTGCTTCCTGGGCCTAGCTGAATTTTATTGGGCTTATAGGCTTATTCTAGGTAGATCAATTAAGTTCACTCATCTTTATCTGAGTCTATCCACTGTTGGTTCAACTTAAATGCAATTTATAGGCTCATTCATATGCAAACTCATTGATTTTTTTTTTATTTTTTATTTTTTTGGTTTAGGGACCTCGGTCAATCCCAAATTTTCTATGAAATGAGTTACTAAATGGCCGCCAAAATTTAGACATCAATAGTCTGTTTAGGAAAATAAAAGCAAGTTTTCCGTTTCAAGCAACTAAAAAATTACTAGTTTATTTTTAGATTTCAGTCAAACATTGAGAAAAAAACATTCTAATATTCTTGAAAAATGACTTATTGAAAAATATTTCTAGAAGTGTCAAACTTTTCACTAAGTATATAAAGCCCTAGATTAAATAGGAGGGCATAAGTGCTTCAATTTAAAGCCCTAGATTAAATTAAACTTTCTATATAAACACAAAAGAGCACGGGACATCCCATTCAAATATGAATACATATACGAAAATACAACCCCTTGCAAAACCGAAACATAATCTAATTGACCTTGAATTTCCTAATTTCAAATGAGACACAAGCCCTGTTTAGTTCAGCATTTCCAAGGGGCTTTGAACTCCCAAAACTCATTGGGAAAAATATCAAGTGGTTTATCATTTTGAGGTGTCATTTGCCTAATGTCAACATTTGGAATGCTGAAAGCCCAAAGCAGGTAGGGACCTATTTTGGGCTTTCGGCATTTTTGGAATGCTAAATAGGGGTTTAATGATTTTTTTTCTTCCAATATTGCCTTCACTGATAATTACGTTTTCCTCTTTTACCCTAAAAAATTATTATTCATTGTCTTCCTCCTTGGACTTGTTGCTCCACTAGTGAAGCTCAGCTGGTGGAGCTCAGCTGTAGGCTCCATCGACCGGATCTAGTGGCTGAGAAGGGTCGCCTAAGGTCAAGCGACCTCAGGCATTGACCCCATGCATCGCCGTCGCTTGGGTCGCGCGGCCTCAAGCGACGCCGCCTGAGGTTGCGTGGCCTCAAGCGGCTGGGTTGGGATTCTTGGGATGTCCTAGAAGAATGTTTGTTGAAAATGGGGTTCTGCGAGAAATTGGTCAACTAGATTATGCAATGTGTTACTACTGTCACTTTCAGCATCAAATTTAATGGAGAACCTCTTCCTTATTTCAACCCTATCAGAGGTATTAGACAAGGGGACCCATTATCACCATATCTCTTCATTATGGTAGCAAACTGTTTGTCTTCTTTGATGGGAAAAGCTTTAGATGACAGGAGTATAAAAAGAATCAAGTTAAATAGGTTATGTCCCGCCTTGACTCATTTATTATTTGCCGATGACTATATATTCTTTCTAGATGGTCTATACAGGAATGCCAAAATGTTGCAGCTGTGCTGAATCAATATTGTTATGCCTCAGGACAAGCAGTAAACCTAAACAAGTCAGGTATCCTTTTTAGCAAAAAATGTCTACAACTATTAAGGGATAACATGGCAAGAGAGTTGAGAGTTCTGGAGCTTGATTGGACAAGAAAATACCTAGGATTCCCCTCTGATTGGGGAGTCTCAAAGAGACAGCTATTTGCATGGATTTTGAGTAGGGTAAACATGAAATTGGAAGGCTGGAAGGAAAAAATTATTTCAAAAGCAAGCAAGGAAATCCTCCTGAAATCAATGGTACAAGCGTTACCTCAATGCAATGTCAGTTTTTAAAATTCCAGTATCAATACTGTTATGCCTCAGGACAAGCAGTAAACCTAAACAAGTCAGATATCCTTTTTAGCAAAGAATGTTTACAACTATTAAGGGATAACATGGCAAGAGAGTTGAGAGTTCTGGAGCTTGATCAGACAGGAAAATACCTAGGAATCTCCTATGACTGGGGAGCCTCAAAGAGACAGCTGTTTGCATGGATTTTGAGTAGGGTAAACATGAAATTGGAAGGCTGGAAGGAAAAAATTATTTCAAAAGCAAGCAAGTAAATCCTCCTGAAATCAATGATGCAGGCGTTACCTCAATGCCATGTCGGTTTTTAAAATTCCAGTATCAATTTGTAAAGCAATAGAGAAGAAAATAGCTAACTTCTAGTGGAAAAATAGTGAAACAAAAGCTGGTTTGCATTGGAAGAGATGGGAAATCATAAAATTTAGGAAAGACAAGGGAGGAATGGGTTTTAGGGACCTATTTATTATAAACAAGGCCCTTCTAGGTAAATAGGCTTGGAGGTTGGTTAAGAATCCGAAAGCATTATGGAGCAAACTACTAAAAGGGCTCTATTTTTGTCGAAAAGACTTTTGGCATGCTGAGAAAGGAATCACGCCTTCATGAGGATGGCAAAGTCTAATTTTGGGAAGGGAGGCCATAGCGGATTTAGTGAGATGGTCCATTGGAAATGGACAAAAAGTCTAGAATAGATAAATGGCTAAAAAGAGGACTAATCGGGGGGCTAGCAAACAGAAATGATCCACAAGTATCCAAGTTGATGAATTTTGAAGCAGAACAATGAAATGAACAACTTTTAAACAATCTCTTTGATGAACAGACCACTCAGGAGATCCTTGTAATTCCAATCAACCGTCAAATTACAAATGATGAACTGGTATGGACATGGACTAAGAATGGGTCTTTTCCAGTAAAAAAATAGCTATAAAATATTAAGAGAATGAGCGACAGTCAAGGCGGCAATTGACTACCCTTCTTCTTCCTACCAAACACCGAGAGCACTACGGAACACTATATGGCATATGCAGACCAGCTCTAAAGTGAAGATATTTATCTGGAATGTTTGTCAAAACGCCATCCCATCCAAGGAAAATTTATGGAAAAGACAGATATTACCTAATCCTGTCTACGACCTTTGCTGAGAAAGGATGGAAATGGTTGGGCATATCTTTTTGCTTTGCCCCTGGATAGCACGGGTATGAAGCCACACATATGTTAACCTACAAATGAGTCCACACGAAGTTACCCGAATCGATGCGTGGTTAGCGCTCTTTATAAGGAAAGACACTCACTTACCTTCCTTGGAAGCAATTTCAAACATCCTATGGCAAATATGGAAGGAGAGAAATAACTATATCTTTCGGGGTAGTAAGCCGATTGCCTGCAAAGTTGTAGTTATGGCCCGATTTCAGCAGCAAAACTATGAAAAATGAGGTTTTAAGCATCCTCAAGAAAGAAAAGCAAAGGAAACCGACATCTTAGATTTGGGTAGCTCCGGTAGCAGGGACTTTGAAGATCAACGTTAATGGGTCAATTTGTGAGGGGTTGACGGAAGGAGCTGTAGCTTGTATCGTCCAGGATTTCTCGGGCTGCCTTATGGACAGTTTCACCAAAACAATTTAGAGGGCTTTAGTTTTTCAGCTGGAAACCCTAGCTCTGTTAGAAGCTTTAAAGTACATCAAAAAGAAGCATATGGGCGTGGTTTTGGTGGAGTTCAACTGTCAAAGCTTGGTTAGCTCTCTAAAGTACAAGGAAGACTTTAACTAGGATCCACGTGTTGTTTGGACTAAGTGTAAAGCACTTCTGCAGACTTTACTGCTGGTGGGCCTTCTTTCTTGTCCAAGAACTACAAATGCTGTTGCAAACTGGGCCACGCACGAGTAGAGGAAACAAACATTACCACCCAATTGGCTTTCTTCTCCACCTCAAGCCCTTTGGGCCCTATTATGTAATGACGCCTCGCTCTTGGGTGTTGCTAGATCCTCATTAATTATGATATAAATAAAATTTCTACTTGTCGACCAAAAAAAAAAAAAGGCACAACATGAGTGGATAGTAACAGTCAGGGTAGCAAGGTGTGGCCGTGAGGGAGTAATGGCTAGGGACTTTCCCTCTCGCATTCTCTCTTTTCTCTATTGTATCTCTCAACGTGTGCTCTAGTTCGTCAATTACTAACCTAGAATTATAAGGACCTAATGTCTTCATACAGGAAAAATCTTAGATTCAATATTGATTATTGGGCTTTTTAACAATAAAAGGCTTAATCTCTATGGGCCTCTAATTAAACTTAAAGCCTTTTTGACTTTAATGGGCTATCCCCATTTAATTAAAGCTCAAAACTCATCCCCTATCCTTAGAAATATAGGCAAGGGGGTCTCCGTGGGCTTGGCCAAGTTCTATCTCTCTTACATGCTCAATTAAGCTTAGAACCTTGAACAAATTCCAACTCTAATCATATCGGCGCAACCCAGTTCAATTAAAGCTCAGTGAACCTTCCTTTGCTCATGAAATTTCAGTGGTTGTGTGCTTCCTAGGCCTAGCTGAATTTTATTGGGCTTATAGGCTTATTCTAGATAGATCAATTAAGTTCATTGTTCTTTATTTGAGTCCATCCACTGTTGATTCAACTTAAATGCAATTTATAGGCTTATTCATATGCAAACTCATTGATTTTTTATTTTTATTTTTATTTTTGTTTAGGGACCTTGGTCAATCCCGAATTTTCTATGTAATGAGTTACTAGATGGCCACTAAAATTTAGACATCAACAGTTTGTTTAGGAAAATAAAAGCAAGTTTTCTGTTTCAAGCAACTAAAAAATGATTTCTAGTTTATTTTTAGATTTTGATAAAAAAAAAAACATTCTAATATTCTTGAAAAATGACTTATTGAAAAATATTTCCAAAAGTGTCAAATTTTTCACTGAGTATATAAAGCCCTAGATTAAATAGGAGGGCATAAGTGCTTCAATTTAAAGCCCTAAATTAAAATTAAACTTTCTATATAAACACAAGAGAGCACGGGACATCCCATTCAAATAGGAATACATATACGAAAATACAGCCCCTTGCAAAACCGAAACATAGTCTAACCGACCTTGAATGTCCTAATTTCAAATGAGACACAATCCAAACCAACTTGGGAAGTGAACATCCCATCCCACAAACTCTTTTCTCTTGCTTCACAACGCAACAGAAAAGGGGGCATGCATGATTTGACGAGATTCCCAGAGAAACGGGCAAATAGCACGACTACAGAAGAACTTTGGGGGCACAATATGTAATTACAGCAAAGTTACAGGCTACAAACCTTAAAAAAAGAAAAAGAAACAACTTACTCTTTATTTCTTCCTCGTCCTCGAGCCCTGTCTCCCTCGTCTTCTCTCTCTCTCTCTCTCTCTCTTCTCCTTCTGCACCAGTAGGGCTCCCCATTTCGCACCTCCTGCCTCGCTCCCCCCAACCGGCGCACGTTACCTCCCCGCCGGCTATCCTGCGCCTCCGGAGGTAAGCTCCCCGCCGCCCTGCGCCTCTTCATTTCGGTCTCCCTCTCCCCCCCCCTTCCGGCGCGCCCGATCACTGTGACGAAACCCTAATTAAACCCCCCGCGCCGGCGTCGGGTCGGGCCATTTCCGGGTCCTCCGCTTCGGCTCAGTCGATCAGTTCGATCAGTCATTCCGCCCGCCGGAGCTCGGGGCTGCTTTCGATCGGGGTTCCGGGGGGGCTGTTGTTCCCGTTCGATTCCGCCGCCGCCGTTGTATCGATCTTCCGGCGTTAGATCTTGTGAGGTTTGAGTTGATTCGTATCGGTTGGGGGCGGGGGCCGGGGCCGGGGGCGGGGGTGTTCGTGCTTTGATGCGTTGGCGGAGATCTGAATCCGCGGCGGGACGAGTGAAGTGTTCTGGTCGGACATGGCCAACCCGGGAGTCGGGAGCAAATTCGTGTCAGTGAACTTGAACAAGTCTTACGGGCAGCATGCGCAGCACCACCAGGGGAGCTCTTATGGCCATAGCCGAGCCCGGGTGGGTGGTCACGGCAGTGGAGGTGGAGGTGGAGGTGGAGGTATGGTGGTGCTTTCGCGGCCTCGTAGCTCACAGAAAGCTGGGCCCAAGCTTTCTGTTCCACCCCCCTTGAACTTGCCGTCCCTGCGGAAGGAGCATGAGAAATTCGATACCTTGGGAACCAGCGGCAGTGCTGCTGGCGGAGGGGCGAGTGGAAGTGGGATGAGGCCCGGTTCGTCTGGTATGGGATGGACTAAGCCTGCGAATGTCGGATTGCAGGAGAAGGAAGTTTCTGGTTCTGGTGATAAGGGTGTTTCTGGGGCAGTTGATCTGGATATGCATAGTGCTGTTGATGCGTTGAACAAGGGAGGTAGTGCATATATGCCACCTTCGGCTCGGCCTGGACCTGTGGTGTCTGCATATCTGCCAGTGGAGAAACCTACAGTTTTGAGGGGAGAGGACTTCCCCTCTTTGCGAGCTGCGGTTCCTGCTGTATCTGGCTCATCACAGAGGCAGAAGGATGGTCTGAATCTGAAACAAAAGCTGTTATCAGGTGAAGAAGCAGTTAATGAGCAGAGGCCAAGCTCTCATACGAGCTCCCTTGTTGATATGCGTCCTCAAGGGCTGTCATCTCATCATACTTTTGCTAATGGAGTCCATCAAAATGGCGATGGGAATCATACTTTTGGCAGTTCTCGAACGTCTGAGCAGAGTCGAAAGCAGGATGATTACCTTTCAGGGCCACTGCCTCTTGTTCGCTTGAATCCAAGGTCTGATTGGGCTGATGATGAGCGTGATACTAGTCGTGGTTTGATAGAACGTGGCAGAGATAATGTCTTTTCAAAGAGTGAAGCCTATTGGGATGGGGATTTTGATATGCCCAAGGCAAGTTTTCCGCCTCTCAAACCGGCTCATGGTTCTCTTGACAGGTGGGGTCAGCGTGACAATGAAACTGGGAAATATTCTTCCAGTGAAGTCCATCGAGCAGACCCTTATGGCAGAGATGTGAGAATATCTGGTGGCGAAGGCAGGGAAGGAAGCTCATGGAGAATATCTTCCCCCATTCCAAAAGGTGGAGCTGGTGTACAAGAATCCAGAAACGACAGAAACAATCTAGGTGTCAGGTCATTTATGTTGAGTACTGAAACAAAAAAGGATAACAAGCACGTGGCTTCACCTTTTAGAGATGGTGCTCTAGATGATCTTGGAAGGAAGGACAATGCTTATGGACAAGGCGGGAGACTGTCGTGGAACAGCAATTTAGATTCATTCAATAGTCGAGGAACAGAGCGGATGGCGAGAGACACCAAATACCCTGGTGATGGTCCGCAGAATAGTTCAGCATCCAAAAGCTCATCTGGTGGTAAAGGCCTTCCTGTGAATGATTCAATACTTAATTTTACAAAGGACAAACGCCCATTTTCGAAGAATGAAAAGCCTTATCTGGAGGATCCTTTCTTAAAGGATTTTGGTGATGGACGGGATTCTCTTTCTGGAAGCCTGGTAGGCATGGTGAAAAGGAAAAAAGATATGCTTAAGCAGACCGACTTTTATGACCCTGTCAGGGAGTCTTTTGAGGCTGAACTTGAGAGAGTTCAGAAGATGCAAGAGCAGGAACGACAGCGCATTCTCGAGGAACAAGAAAGAGCCTTGGAGCTTGCCCGTCGGGAAGAGGAGGAGAGAGCTAGGCTAGCCAGAGAGCAAGAGGAAATGCAGAGAAGGCTTGAAGAAGAAGCCAAAGAAGCTGCCTGGAGAGCAGAACAAGAAAGGTTGGAAGCCTTGCGCAGAGCTGAGGAGCAGAGGATAGCGAGGGAAGAGGAGAAGCGGAGAGTTCTCTTAGAGGAAGAGAGGAGAAAACAGGCAGCTAAGCAAAAGCTTTTAGAACTAGAGGAGAGGATGGCCAAGAAGCAGGCTGAAACAGTAAGAGGTAGTAGCAACTCTCTAATTGCAGATGAGAGGTCTGCAGCGTTGCTGAAAGAGAACGACACTTGGAGAGTAGCAGATACAGGTGATTGGGAAGATAGTGAAACTATGGTTGAGAGGATTACTACTCCAGTATTTTCTGATTCTTCTACTTTCAATAGAACATTTGACATGGGCAGCAGGCCAAATATCTCTCGGGATAGTTCAATATCAATGGAAAGAGGGAAACCTTCTAATGCATGGAGAAGGGACCCATTTGAGACAGGGAGCAGCTCAACCTTTGGTCTGGCAGAACAAGAGGGTGGTCATTATGGCCCCAGACGAGATGCATCACATGGAGGAATAACATTACAGAGGAAAGAGTTCAGTGGAGCTGGATATGTCCCTTATAGGAATTACAATAGAGGAGGGTTGTCAGAGCCTCAGATGGATGATTTCCCTCACATGAGAGGGCAAAGGTGGAATCTTATTGATGGAGATCCTGTTAATAGGAATCCTGAGCTTGATCCTGAGTTTCATGAGAATTTTAATGAGAGGTTTGCTGGTGATGTTGGGTGGGGACACCGTCAGACCCATGATTATCCTTATCCTCCATCTTCTGAACAATTTTATCAGAATTCTGAGGTCAATGGCTCTTATTCTTCTGGGAGGTCAAGGTATTCCATGAGGCAGCCTCGTGTTCTTCCTCCTCCTTCATTATCTTCGCTGCATAAGAATGCACGTGGAGGTGAAATTGAGCGTCCAGGACCGTCATATTTACTAGATAGCGAGATGAAGCATACAGGGTCTGCACAAAGTGGATCTACTCTGGATGTGGGTCACAGGGTGGGTAATCAAGAGGATGTGGATCATGACTTAGTTGTTGTCAAGCAAGAGAACACTGATGAGCAGAAACTAGATCCACTTATTGCACCAAGGTGTGACTCCCAATCCTCTCTCTCTGTTTCGAGCCCCCCTGCTTCTCCTATTCATCTTTCTCATGATTATTTGGATGAATCTGGGGACTATCCTGTGAAGTCAGCAGCTGGACAGGATGGAGATTTTCTCATCCCTGAAAAGGAAGCTGTTGTCTTACCAACCAATGCTGGGCAGGTTACAGATGCTCCTGGATCTATTTCTAGTGAGGATGGAGGAGAATGGACTGAGGAGAATGATGAACTGTTGCAGGAGCAAGAAGAGTATGATGAAGATGAAGAGGGATACCGGGAAGAAGATGAAGTACGAGAAGCAGATGATGAGATTGGAGATAGACATCAAGAGTTTGATGATATTCACTTGGAGAGTGAACATTCAGCTGGGCTTGGGGACAATTTGGTTTTAGGCTTTAATGAGGGCGTTGAAGTTCCTGTGCCAAGTGATGAGTATGAACAAAGTCCAAGGAACAGAGAACTTGCTTATGCAGTGCCGTCTGTTTCTCTTGGCCATTGTCAAGAAGAGGAGTCCTCAGTCAGACTGAGCAGTGATGTGCGGACTGGTCAACATGTTGATAGTTCTCCTCAATCAAGCATGGATGCTTCATCTAGGCTGCTGCAGGAAGCAGAGAAAGCCATGCAAGGCCTGGAGATTAAGCCTAACAATATTGCTGTTACGTCAGCAGCTTCTCAGATTTTGGATAACACGGATGCTCCTGTCAGGCATGTAGTTCCATCCAGTGGCAACTTGATATTGCATTCTACTGCATCTGCCGTTGCTGCTCATGCTGAAGCTCCTAAGCTTCAGTTTGGTCTGTTTTCTGGTCCTTCCTTGATACCATCTCCTGTGCCAGCTATTCAAATTGGTTCCATACAGATGCCTCTTCATTTGCATCCTCAAGTTACTCCATCTCTTAGTCCAATGCAGCAAGCACATCCTCCTATTTTTCAGTTTGGACAGCTCAGATACACATCTGCATTTCCTCCAGGAATTGTGCCCATGGCTTCCCCGCCAGTATCATTGGTTCAGCCAAGTGTTCCGGCTAATTTTTCTTTTAACCATAATCGGGATGGCTCTTTGTCAGTTCAACCAAGTCAAGAAATCCCTGCCCAAAATCTTGTGAAAATGGATGATGCATCTCTGTCAGCGGAAAGCCAGCCAGGCGTTGTTCCTAGGCACTTCATTCTGCCTCAAGACAAGGCAATGAAAAATTTAAATCCGTTACCAGCGAGAGAAAAGGCAGAAGGCATGTTGACCATGCAGCAGGATCGAGCAGAAAATTCTCAGTTTCTCGAGGGCAATAATGTTCCAGATTTCCAATTAGAGCAGCCGGACCAACAGAATGAAGGTGGCAAGAACTACAAATTCATGTCAAATTCGAAAAAATGGGAAGGGCAGGGCATAACTGGGATTCCATCGTCTCAGGCCATCAGGAAAGAGAAGGATTTCAATGGATCAAGGGTTCATGGCTCTGTAAATGGTGGCAAAGTGAAGCATTACGTGTTCAAGGTTAAAACCCCTGCATCTAGATCATCTATTCCAGAAAATGAGGTTTCCCAGTCAGATTCTTCAGGATACCAAAGACGGCAGAGACGTACTGTTAGGCGAACTGAGTTCAGAGTTAGAGAGAACAGTGAAAAAAGGCGATCAGCAATCCCTGGTTCACCCTCCCTCCTTGGGCTTGATGACAGGTCAAGTGTAAATGCTAGAAGCGCAGGAAGAACTGGTTCTGGAAAGGCTGTTTCATCAAATAATTTGCCCAAGCGGACATTTGAGTCTGAAAGTGTTAGATCTGGCTCAATGAATACTCAAGAAGTGGAATCTCGAAGCAGAAATGAAAAGCGATCTTTAAAAGAATCAATCTCAAAGAGCCAGTCTGTTCATCAGCCACTCTCTCTTGAGCAAATCCCTAAGAGCAATGTCCATGAAGAAGATATTGATGCTCCTCTTCAAAGCGGTGTTGTGCGTGTTTTTCAGCAACCTGGAATAGAAGCCCCTAGTGATGAAGACGACTTCATTGAGGTGAGGTCAAAGAGGCAAATGCTGAATGACAAGCGTGAGCAAAGAGAGAAAGAGATCAAGGCAAAGTCCCGTATCGCAAAGGTTTCATTAAATTTCTAGCTTCTCAATAGCTGTTGTCACTGAGATGTTGCTTACTAATGTTGTTTGTAATTCTGTTTTATTCTAGGTGCCAAGGAAGTCTCGTCCCTTGCAAAATAATAACTTCCCCAGTGGCTCCAAGAGAATCTCTTCTTTGAGAAGTGGAGAAACATTGACCACGGGTCACACTGACTTTGCCACCGCAGATGGACATGATTTGGCAAATATTGAAGTATCAGTTGACTTTAGTGCCTCCATGGCGTCACAACCATTGGCTCCAATTGGGACACTTGCCGCTAAAAGTGAAGCTCAGGGTGATTCAGTTCCCCAAAATATCATGTATATACTCTATAAATCCTATAGTTGCATTGAAAGATGAAGTACTTTATTTCAATTTTCATTTTCCTCTCTCGGTGCAGGTCCCTTCCAGCTGACATTGGAAAGAACCTTGGGCCAGGCTCAATATTTGAGAGCAAGAATAAGGTCATGGATAATGTTCAACCTTTGGACTCTTGGGGTAATTCGGGCATTAACCAACAGGTTAGTCGCATTCATGGGAAATTGTTGATAGGCTGTCTGGTGATTCATATATTTAAGCACCAACTTCTTGTTTCAGTTGTCTCTCAAGGATTATGTGTTTTCTAAGATCCTCATGAATTAGGATCTTTTAGTTGGTTTCTTTGTGTTATAGTAAAATAAAAGCTGTGTAACTATCTAAATATTGATTTGATTTTATACGAGTTAAATTGGGGCTTGGTTGCTGTGACAAGCTTTATTAGACTGGACAGTTTTTTTAGCTTGATTCACAAAATTATAGGATGATCTGTGGAGTTTCCTTATTTTTGTTTGAAATGTTTGCTAAAAGTGTGTAGAAGAGGAAGAACTTGCATTGATCCATCCTTTATAGTCTGATACTGCTTTCTGGATATGATGATTCGAAAGTGATTAAATTTTGTTGTAGGTTATGTCCCTTACACAGTCACAACTTGACGAGGCAATGAAGCCCGCTAAATTTGATGCACATGTTTCTGTTGGAGAATCTAGTTTTACAGTCACTGAGAGTAGTGTGCCATTGACGTCCATATCAGCAAAAGACAAATCGTTTTCTTCAGCAGCAAGTCCAATAAATTCACTGCTTGCGGGGGAGAAAATTCAGTTTGGTGAGCATTTTATCCATGCGAAGTAATGTACCGCAAGATCCAATTATTGACATCCTTGTGTGTGGTTATTGCCAAATTCAGGTGCGGTAACATCTCCAACAGTTCTTCCTCCTAGCAATCATGCTCTTTCTCATGGGATTGGCCCTCCAAATTCATGTCTTCCAGATGTTCAAGTTTCTCATAAACTTCCTGGAGCCGAAGATGGTTGCATCATTTTCTTTGAGAAGGATAAGAACTCAGGTGAGTCCTGTGTTCATCTAGAAGATAGTGAAGCTGAAGCTGAAGCGGCTGCTTCCGCAGTTGCTGTTGCTGCAATTAGCAGTGATGAGATAGTTGGGAATGGACTGGGTCGCTCTGTTTCTGTTTCAGATGCCAAAACTTTTGGAGCTGTAGATGTTGACGGGATATCTGCAGGTAGTGAAGCCTTTCACAGCTTTGTGGCAAGCATTCTTTTTTGGGTTTAGCGGAACATGTGATTGATCATGTATGCTTTATTATTAATTTTGTTAGGTGTAGCTGGTGAGCAGGAGTCAGCAAATCACTTAAGGGCAGAAGAGCCTCTGAATGTCTCTCTTCCTGCTGACCTCTCTGTTGAAACCCCTCCCATTTCCATGTGGCAACCGTTGACAAGTTCACAGAGCACTTCAAGCCAGATGCTTTCACATTTTCCTGGAGGTCCACCATCTCATTTTCCTTTCTATGAGATGAACCCAATGATGGGGAGTCCAATATTTGCTTTCGGTCCCAATGAAGAATCTGCATCTACACAACAGCAATCACAGAAGAGCAGTGCACCCAATTCAGGGCCACATGGGCCCTGGCCACAAGGCCATTCTGGTGTAGATTCATTTTACGGTCCTCCAGCTGGATTTACTGGCCCTTTCATCAGTCCCGGGGGTATACCTGGAGTTCAGGGCCCACCGCACATGGTTGTCTATAACCATTTTGCACCAGTTGGGCAGTTTGGACAGGTTGGCTTGAGTTTCATGGGCACCGCTTTCATACCTTCCGGAAGGCAACCTGATTGGAAGCACAATCCTGCATCCGCTCCAATGGTTGGTGAGGGAGATATGAACAATTTAAATGCTGTTTCTGCCCAGCGCAATCCGGCAAACATGCCTGCTCCAATTCAGCATCTTGCTCCTGGCTCACCTCTATTGCCCATGGCTTCCCCTATGTTTGATGTGCCTCCTTTCCAGGTAGTGATCTATTCTTTCTGGCTCCACAGTCAGATCCCTGGTAGCTTTTGTCACAATCATACCTGATATAGCTCTCGTAGTGTTTTTTTCACTTAAGCATGAAACTACTAAAAGAGTGACAATTTTGGGATTTGCAGAAGATGACAATAGCCATAAATCATAAAGCAGGAGGTCCATATTTGTTGAAACTGAAATGAAAGGACATGGTCCTTATCTTTTTAGGAGAAAATATTGGAAAAAGTGATAAAAGAAAGAAGTTACTTGATTTAGAACTGCTGTGAATCTTTTATGGCAGACTTGCTGGTGACGGTATCCAGAAGAGACATTCTGGCCTCACGATGTCTTTCTATTTTGAAGTTAAGCAGCAAGATGTGAACAGGCTACACGAAGTGATTGCTCTGTGTGATATGATAATGTGTTCTTCACTTGGCGAACAAAAGACCGGATGTCAAGGACCTTGACCATTATAATCTGCATAATAGAATTGTGGTCCTTGAAGTTTATCTTTCCAGAAGAGCTCTAATATTGGACCTCAATTTTTGTTGGCATAAAGCCTTAATAAAAGCATCACTCAACTAAAGTAAGTCAGGAAAGAAAGAAAACTTCTGCCCTTCAGACTACAGACTGGATCTTTGTAAGTAAATATAGGGTGGGTCTTTCACATGGTAGTGGTGGAGATTTAGGAAATTTGATATCTTCTTCTTTAAGTTGGAGTAAATAATGTTGGTTGTGGATTTGTTGTCACTGCCTTCTAAGACACTGATTATTGGTTGAAATTTTTCTTTGCAGACCAATCCTGAGATGTCGGTCCATACTCGATGGACGCATCTTCCTGCTTCTCCTCTCCAGTCCTCTTCAATGTCTTTGCCAATGCAGCAGCAACAAGCTGGGGCACTTCCTGCACAGTTTAATAATGGGCCTTCTGTTGACCAATCGTTAGCTGCAAACAGATATGCTGAGACTCGCACCTCAACTCCAGAAAGCAGTCGGAATTTTCCTGTGGCAACGGATGCCAGTGGCAACCGGTTGCCTGATGAGCTAGGGTTGCTAGACCCATCAAGCTCCAGTTCAGGGGCTTCTACTAGTATTGTCACCAAGAATTCACCTTTAAATGCCAGCAACGTTAATCATCAGAATCGCAGTGATAATGACGGATGCAGCTCTGAAACAGCTGCAGTTTTTGAGAACAAATCTTCCCAGCAGAGAAGTATTTCTTCCCAGAATTACAGCAGCTCTTCTGCGTATAATTATCAGAGAGGAGGCCCTTCTCAAAAGGCCAATGAATGGCCTCACCGTCGAACAGGTTTTCCAGGACGGAACAATTCTTATGGTTCAGAAAAGAGCTTTGCTTCCTCCAAGGTGAAGCAAATATATGTGGCTAAGCAGACTATTGGTGGGAAAACAGCTACCTCATAAAAGACCATGGAAAGGTGATGCGGTCATGGCAGATAAAAGTGTGACATTTCGTATGCTCCACTATGGAACTTCTTTTTTGGGAAAGAGTGGCTTGCCTTGAAGGTGACTGCTGAGATCTGGGATTATGTAAGACTATCAAGGAGCCATGCGAACCTAATAAAACTTGCAGAAAGTATCTCAGGATAAGCATTTTTGGATTATTGTTACTGCTGAGTCCAAGAACAGGTACATCCAGCGTGCTAGTTGATCTACTGGTAAGGATGCTGCTGTCCTTGGATCATTTGGTGTTTGGCTCTTAGTTTTTTTTATCTTCATTCTTTGGGTTTATGTGAACTGATTGTTTATTTTCTAGGGGGGAGAAAACCTCGGAAATTTGGTGACCCAACTATTTTTTTACCATGTTGGTAATCTTGATGTGTAGACTGATACGTCCTGTGGAAAATACGTGTTTGTAGCAGAGTATAATACTAATGGCTTTCATGCTTGTCATGGTGTTGCAAGGCTTCCATGCTTTGAGGAAATATAATTTGATATTTCCAGTACTTGTATTGTATGTGCAACATCAGTTTTTCTCCAAGAATTCAAGAATCGATGGCATCATTAGTTATTAGGCACCTCAACTTGTGTATTTCTGATTACCTTGTGGAGAATTGTAAAAGAAGATATTATGAGAAAAGTGGCGGAATGTATGCTTGTGCCATTGTACGCACATTTATGTCTACGGAGGGGAGATAAAAGAGATTTGTGCGGAGAGATTGATGTAGTCAGACTAGCTTCGGATAGCTGTCTTAAAAGAAAATTTGAAAAGTAAGGCAGCATTGGAATGTCTCGGATCCATCAGTCCGGAAAATGGTGAAATCAATGTCGTGATTTGATTTCCATCTGATTGTTCTCTACAACAGCCCAGCACTTCCGCACTTCAGCTGCCATTGCGGCGTTGCATGGGAGAAAATATTGCAACTTGGATCCAAGCTACAGTTCACATCATCCACGAATTTGTTGTAAAAGCACGTGATGTCGAAAGTTACCATTTTGAGGCTGACCCCGCCAAATATTCAAACTTCCTCAACTCACAACTATACGAAGCTAAAATCCCTCAAAATCTCCAACCAAAAAGAAGGTGAGCACTCCTTAGAATGTCAGAATAGATTACCCTGCTATGCAACGAAATTCTCTCGCCTCATGGTTCTTCACTTACCACGTCACTCTCGCTATGGATTCCAATGAATTTGCTGGAACCATACTGCTAATCGTGTATGGCTGCGGCTCGTGAATTCTCAGAACGGTAGGACTGAAATCTCTTTCTGCTAAGTATCACGATTTCTTAACTTCCATGAACAAGACTATAACCAGGGACTTTGCTCAACCTCCTCCTTTCCATGTCAGACCTCACTCTACTTGCATCCATCCACCGTCCCGCCACTGCATACGTATTGTGGAGCATCACATATGATGCAGAGTTGCTCGGGTCCACTTCCAACAGCATTTTGCAAACTCCCTCTGCGATTTCAGCATTTCCCTGCACCGAACAAGCACCCAGCAAAGACTCGAGAAGGGCAGTGGAAGCTAGATGAGGTGACCCTTTAACAATCTCGAAGGCCTCATGCAGATGTCCTCTTCTTCCGAGGAGGTCTACCATGCAAGAATAGTGTTCTGTGTTTGGAGATACTCCCCGTTCAACCATGACACGAAAAATCATCTTGGCTTGATGAACTAAGCCAGCATGGCTGCAAACTGACAGGATATTCAAATAAGTGACGGCATCTGGTTTCATGCCAGTGTGTTCCATCTGCGAGAGAAGGTTGAGAGCAGCCTCAAAATTTCCATGCATCCCATATGCATTAATCATCGTGCTCCAGGAGACTAAGTCCTTTTCATTGGAACTATTGAATAGATCCCTCGCTATTGATAAGTTTCCACATCTTGCATACAAGTCAGTAAGGGAATTGTTGATCGCAATATCTTTCACGAAGCCTTTCCGTATCACGTAAGATAGCACAGAATGGGCAAGATTCGCAATGGTTAGTTGAGCAGAAGCAGAAATTAAGATTAGGACTGTAACATGGTCAGCCTCCAATCCCGTACGAAGCAACTGGCAGAAGCCATCGACTGCTTTGTTCGAATTTTTTGTTTGGACATGCATGCTCATTAAGGAATTCCACAAAGAGATGTCCAACCTATCTCCCATTTCAAACAACCTAAGGCTACATCTGATACTGTCAAATCTGGTGTACATGGATATGAGTGACGTAAGTAAGGGAGTGTCTTGTAGAATCCCTCTTCTCAGAGCAAAAGCATGTATGGACTTGCCTTGCAGCTGCGAACAACATGAAGGCAATAAATTTATCAGAGTAACATCATTTGGTGTATTGTGATCCTCCTCCATCATTTGATGAAACAACACAAGGACATCACCATCAAGTCTTTTGCGCCGATAGCCAGTCATTAGAGCATTCCATGAGACCAAATCTCTTCTAGGCATGATCTTGAAGAGCAAACTACCAGAATCGAGATCTCCACAGTTACAATACATGCTAATAAGAGCATTTACTAAAGCAACGTCCAAGGCAAACCCCATTTTGATGGCGTAACAGTGTAGACTCATACCTTGTAGCAAATAGTCAATTGAAACATAACTCGGGAGAATACTTATCAGACTAACAAAATCCAACTTCATTTCTTCCTTTTGCATAAGATGACCGAGCTCCCACGCTTTTTCAATATGTCCAGTGTGTACACATCCCGAAATCAAAGTATTCCACGATACAACATCTCTTGAGGCCATTCTGTTAAATAGAGCAAATGAGGAAGCAAGGTCATGACATTCACAGTATAATGCCAGGAGAGCATTTGACGCATTAAGATTAGAGACAAAATCCATTTTCTCACAAACTGCATGGACAGATTTTCCCAATAGAATTGCTTTAAGTTTGGAGCACGCAGAAAGAATGCTAATAATTGAAACTGGATCTGGAGTCAATCCTACAAATTGCATTTCAGAGAAGACAGCGAAACTTTCATCCAATAGCCTGTTATGCACATAACCTGAAATTAATGAATTCCATGTCCGCAAGTTTCTGTTGGGCATATCATCGAAAAGCCACTTGGCTGAATTTATGTCCCCATGCTTGGCATAAAATGATACGAGGGAGGTTCCCACTGATACCTGACAACCTATTCCATGTTTCATTGTTAAAGCATGAAGGCATTTACCATGCACAGGATCACGCAGATTTTCACATGCAGGGATGATACACACGAACGTGACGACGTCAGGCTGAATTCCCGATCGAATCATTCGATGGAATATCTCAAACACATCAAGTGCCCTCTGTTTCTCCTTGTAAGCGTGGATCAAAGCATTCCAAACAGGCACATTCTTTTCTTGAAGAGACTCAAACATATCTCTTGCGCTACATAGATTATCGTCTAACGCATACATTGATACCAAAGCAGCAGCCAAATATCCGTTCGACATATGTCCAGATTTAAATGCAAGTCCATGGAGAGATCTGCCGACGTCCAAACGTCCGAGGCGCGTGCACACGGGAATTATGCAGGCCAGAGTACTCACATTAGGCTTCAATCCCATCACGCGGATCTTCCCGAAAAGCTCCAGCGCTTTCTCGTGGAGGCCATTCCGAGAAGAGCCGGCGATCAGAGCATTCCAAGAAACCAAATCCGGCTCAGGAATTAAACCAATCAGCTTGTCTGCAACCTCCAAACGACCCGTCTTCGCGTAAAAATCCAACAACGCGGTCTGCACCACAACATTGGCCTCGAGCCCGGCTCTCAGAGCGACGCAATGCACCTCCTTGCCGACATCGAGAGCGCCGAGAGCGGAGCAAGCCTTGAGCACGGAAGGAAGAGTGAAGCCGTCGGACGGGCAGCCGGAACCTCGGCATTTCCCGTAGACCCACACGACTTCCTCGTACAACCCGTGATCGCAGAGACCCCTGACCATCGAATTCTGCAACGGCAGAGTCACGCTGCGGGTACCCAAGAAAGAAGACAGCGCTAGGCTTGGATAGCCCAGACGGAAACAGGACCTGACGAGCTCGCCGATCGAGGGGCCGTCCTCAGCGAGCCCGCTCACGATGAGGAGGCACTGCAGGGGCTTCAGACGGTGGGGGTCTTTGCAGAGCTTCAGCGCGCGGGCGAAGCGGGCGACGGTGGCGGAGCCGGCCGAGGCCATGCCGGGAACGTTCAGGCGCTGCGAAGGGCGTTGGAACTTTGGAGGCGAAGCGTGGAGCCATGGGGGAGTTCGACGGCGTGGAGCGGGTCGGGTCGCATCTCTTGGGGGGATTCCCGCCAGTGGAAAAATGGAGGATGGTTGTGAGGGGGGAGAAAACAGGGGAGTGGAATCGAGTTCGACCCGGTTGGGATTGGTGATGGAGAAAATGGAGGAGTTGGATTTTTAATGAACGTGTCGGTCAAAGTCGTATCGAACGCGTGCAATTAGGAAAGTGTTTATAGGTTTAAGATCAAGTTAATCACCTTCGGAGCCGTGATTTCACTGTCGAAATTTAAATTGTTACTGTGGAAGTTCCTAACTAAATTTGACAAAGTGGAATATAGACCCATTTCTCAACTCGATTTTGATAGATTGTTTTATTTATTTATTGGTACATGGATTAATTATATTCTGTAAATCAATTTAGAATAGTAAAATACAAAAAGTTATAGATATTAAATGGGTTCATGAAATCCGACTTATCTCTATGATTCTCTTTACTCTTTAATGTGCTCTCACTTGATCTCATGCTGACTCACTCTGTGTTTTCATCTCACTTTGAGTTTGAGTTTTTATAGATTTGATTAAATATGAAAACATATTAGCAATATAAATTGGGTCGAATAGAATATGAGTCATTAAATTTGTAATGCATCAGAATGGGTTGATCAAATTATTTTTCACGACCCTTCCATTTGATAGACTTACTCCTAATATAACTTATCAAGCAATGGAGTGCAATTGTCACCCCCAAAGTTGAAATGTTAGCATTACTTTTGTCAAACAAGTCCGGCGACTTGAGAACCCATCTCATGCTTTCCCCGGTTCCGATCCTCTCGGTTTCGCCTTATGATTTGTTGATGCTGTAAGATCTAGCCCATTTAGAGAGAACCAATACGAGTACACAACATTGGATACATTCATGAGAGCCTCGTGAATGTACACAACCTTAATCCTGCTCATCAATCCTGGTTTCCTCGAGAATGCTGGCCTAGTCAGCTCTGTCCGTGCTGAACACAGTTCACAAGACTAGTGAGCCTTTGTGGCCTTCATTCCCTTCAGGCTCAATCCTGCATTCAATAAAGGACGAAAACTCTGAAATGGTCTACTCTTATAATGACAGGCGAACTTTACCACTAATTTGAGAAATGAGTATATAAGAGTGGCTCTTACAGAAGCTCCCCCATGAAAAGGCGAAGGAGAGACAATTTCTACACTGGCCCCATGGCTCGTCAGTTCATACACCATAAACCTCTCTCAGCACATCCAATACTCTGTTAGCTATTTCTGGTCCAAACAACCTCGGAAAGCTGGACCCGAGATCGATCTCGATAGTTGTCCTCTTAGTTATCCCGTCCCTTCTCTCTAAGTATGCTCCGTCCTCCTCGTCCACATTTCTATCCACAGCGGCACACTTGTCCAGCCATATTCCCAGGACCTCTCTGGCAACAGGAGAGACGTGACTCTCAATAATCTCGTCCAAGCGTTCTGCTTTACCTGCCTCACTCTCTATGCGAAGCATGATAGCTGTGGGAGAGACCACGCAGCGTATGTAAAGGGATGAGGAGAAATAAGGCTGAGCCTCTGGAAGCTTCTCGAGCGCTTGCCTGCGGGACTCCAACTGGGTTTCCTCGTAGAATGTCGAAAGGTAGTCAGGGGAAGTTACGAGGTCCTTGCGTGGTGGTAAATCAAGGATTAGGACCAATGATGTCGGGCTGCTCCGTATGAGCTCGAACAGAAAATTCGGAGCGTCGGTTGAATTGTTGAGGTAGGCTGAAAGGCTGGTTATGTTCAGCGATCCTCCAGTTGGAAGCTGACAGTTTAGCCAACTTCCTAACAAGAAATCAACCTGACAAACCAAAACAAAATAATTAAACGAACAATACATGTCCCAGAACTGAACTCAAAATTCCCTAGATGATCTATTTATCACAATAATCTACAAACGATTGACTTGGTGCAGGTTCACAATCATCACAAACCACCATGTTTTGGATGGATATAAACAATAGTTCCAGGGAAAGACAGTGAACATACAAAAGTTAATCTGCAGTTGAAAGAATCCAATCGCTGTATCAGACAGTGTCATCAGAACATCAGCTCTACAAAAACTTTCCGCAAGGGTAAAAAGCTGTAGACCAAAGCAATCAATGGACTCCACAAAGCAATAGCAAAATAGTGGCAGACAGAATAAGTTCCTTAGCTATTGCCTATACAGCCAAGCAAAAAGATTGCTTGGATGAGGTTGAGGCCTATAAAGTCTCCCATTTCCGGAGCAACACAAAGGAGATGCATCAGAGCAGGACCTCCAAAGAGTGCTGCAGTTTCTGCCGCCAAGAACTTGACAACTGGACCTCACAATTCATCCGGTCCAGATTCGATCCATAAGTTATAGCATCTAGCTATGAGTAGACTACATCAAAATGGAGAGCAGCTAAATTTCGATCATAGTAGAACAAGAACTCGATTGTTCATGGCAAGGTACTTCTTGCCAAGCTATCCATTCATTGAGGCTCGTGGAATTACGCGCCATACGCATCATCCTATATGAGAAGATCTACAGGTAATCCACACACAAATACGAAAAGAATCAGTTTTGTGCAGGAGCAGCTATCGCGGCATGAACGGAACTTCTTGAGAACCTCCGCTTGGAATATACACATACTCATACATACACCATGCTTCGTCGAACGACTAGGAAAAACACCTCCATCAGCCCCGGCTGGAATTTATGCAGAACATAGCCTCAATCCAATAGCTAAATTGGACAAGAACTTCAGATCACGGTTGTTCAAGCTCTCTCTCTCTCTCTCTCTCTCTAAAATCCACTCTCAAGCTTCTCTCACGACTCACAAGCTCTTCTCTTCTCTCTCTCTCTCTCTCTCTCTCCAAGATCCACTCTCAAGCTGCTCTCACGACTCACAACCTCTTCTCGCGCCTTCAATTTCGCCACCGCGCTCCGTCGCAGACCGCAAAACCGACGGAAAAATCACCATCTCTTGAAGAAGGAAAGAGCGAATCGTACCTTGGATGAACCCTGGCCGCGCCTGACGTGGAGGGATCCCCGGGCCGAGCCGGCGGCGTTCTGATAGTACCGGACGTCGTGCGGGAGAGCGCAGGGGAGCAGCTGAGGCCCCAGCCGCTCCTCCACCGCCGACACGAGGCCGATCATCAGGCTCCGGTGCGGGGCCGACACGTGGGGGAACTCCATGAACTTGTCCGCGGCTTCCATCGAGGACGCCGGCGACGGCGATCGAGAGGGAGAAGCCGCGAACCGAGCGAAGGAAGAGCGAGGAGGCGGGAACCGAGAAGGCGACGGCGATGGCGACAGCGGCGGCGGCGGCGGCGGCGGCGGGGAGAGCAGCGAGAAGTGGCGGAAGACGACTGCCATTAGCTTCCAACGGACACCAAAATATCTGCCACGGGCATCGTCAGTCCATTAATTTTGTGAGTAATAATAATAAATACAGGTTCAAATTTCTGAAAGGGATAATTGTAATTTCAGTCCTCTAAACTCGAACGAGTTTTACAATTGGGTCCTCGAACTCTTCCGTCGAGGATCCAATTGCAAAAACTGCGCAAGTCAAAGGATCAAATTTGGACTATGCCTCTCTGAAATTGACTCTTAGATTTGCAAATGGTACCGAGTGAGTAGTTATGAATCAAATCAAATTAATACAAATTAGAGTAATTAAGGGGAAAAAAAGTGGAACCTATTCCCTGCAAATTCCTTACCGAAGCTATAATGGACTAACTCTTTATAATCATAGCGTCATCGTATTTTCAGCATCTTATAATAATTTTTAAAAAGTTGACTCATCTAGTTTTGAGGCATTGCAATTTTAAAACATATAGTACTAAACTACACAAATCACGGCACTTTATGGTATATTATGCCCGCAATGCAATACAATCACAGTCGTACCAAACACATGCATGATCACGAAGGTTTCTCCTCCTTCCCTTGCATTTCATTTAAAGAGAAAGTCATGAAGATTGAGCCTAGAGCTCTCAATCACCATAAGCAAACGTTGCTTTGGCTATAACCATTGCTGCGGGGCCCTTGACTTTATTGTTCATGGTGCAGAAAAAAGCCAAAAGATACCTCAATCGAAAACAAGATTGAAAACAAGTAGTAAATGATAAAAGCAAAATCGAAATCATATAAGACGCAAAACATAGGTGAAACCCAAAACGAGAAAATCCATGGGAGAAAGAAGGATTTCACTATCTTAACAAAGAGTACGAGAGTATAATTTAAGAGCTCAAAAACCTCTTGGTGAGCTATTAGATCTAAAGATTCAATAAGAAGATAGTAAAAATAAAGGAAGGGAATTTTATGGAGACTAAGATTATAGATGTATTGTTGAGCACATCCTTTTATAGTCTCCTTTCAAAAATCCTAAAAAAAAATGTGCATGGTCCAAAATACCATTTATCTTTAATTTGAAAGTCAAAATTCAACAAATCTCCACCTTGACTTTAAATTTCCAAAGAAATGTTATGCCAAACACCAAAAGACCTCTCTCTCACCACCAAAAAAGTGACCACACAAGGTCACTCCCAAAATGATGGAATTGAGGATACACTCCCCTAAGCCTACGTGAATGCATTCGATGTAGGAAATAAGGAATGAAATGCCACTAACTCCGCTTAAGCAAATCAAATGGTCAAAACACCAATCAAGTCCAAGCAATGCTTGAATTTGGTCAAAGAAACTAATTTGATCGACATATCTGTCGGATTATTCGCCGTAGATACTTTTTTAATTGTAACTATATCGTTAGCAACCTCATCACATACAAAGTGATATCGTATGTCGATATGTGTTTGTCCTCTTGTAATACATCGCATTCTTGGTCAATTGGATTGCACTTTGGTTATCGCAAAAAATAACAGAGGCTCCCTCCTACTTTATCCCAATATCTGCAACCAAACGCTTCAACCAAAGATCTTCCTTTATTACTTTTGCTACTGCCATGTACTCTATTTTGGTGGTAGACAAAGCAACTATGTCTTGCAAAATTGCTCTCCAACTAATCGAGGAACCATTAAGCATAAAAGCATACCTGTCAAAGATTTCTTTTCGTCAAGATTGCCTTTATAGTTAGAATTAACGAAGCTAGCAACTAAATGTACTATATCACAACCTTTATCAAAGACCAAACCCATATCTGAGGTATCCCGAATGTACCGAAGAATCAATTTCATGGCTTGTCAGTGAGCTTTACTCGGATGTGTCATACCTACTCATAACACTAATAGCCTAACAAATATCCAAATGAGTAAACCATAACATACATAAGACTACCCACTTCACTAGAATATGGAACTTGAGACATCTTATCTCCTATTTTTTAGTTTTAGGGGACAAAAAAAAAGAAAAAGCCAAAAGCATCAAATGGGATGCCAGATGAATACTAATTGCTATGACATTTTTCATGTAAAAGCACTCAAGGACTTTCTCAATATACATCTTTTGTGAGAGGTACAATTTCCCACTATGTTTATCTCTACAAATCTCAATACCTAGAATTTTCTTAGTAGTTCCAAGATTCTTCATCTCAAATTCATAACTAAGTTGCCTCTTCAACTGTTGTATCTCTAACATGTTCTTCTAATAAATAAAAGAACCATCATGCAATCTCTAATAATACACACAACTGTCATGTGCATTTTATGAGTGGTTATCTAAGAAGTACCGACACTCTATGAGAGTTTTTGTGTTGCATTCGACACTTCGACATGTGTCCGACACGATCCAACATGTGTTCGACATGCTTCGACATTTCCGACATGCGGTCAATGAGTATCGAAAAACCTGACACTTGATTAACTTTTCCCCGACACGCTCTAGCACGCGAGTCTGAATTTCGACAGGCAATTCTGAGATGCTCCAACCACTTCAAACCCACCAAGCCGAAAATAAAATAAAAATGAAAGGAACAACTCAAGGAAGGAGTTGTGGGAGAATAGTGATGGGCTCCAAAATCATAACTTGCGACTCTGGAATCATGTTCGATTTCACTTCCAATGGCAGGCGAGCCAAAAAAGCTCAAGCTTTAGGAAGGGGACCAAACTTTGGGGGGAAACTCTAATGACCTGTTGGAATGTTAGACCTCGAATGAAACAAGGAACATAGGGGTGAAGGGGAGGGGAAATCTACTACAAGTAAAAGAGAGCTAAGAGAATCGAGGGGAACCTAGTCAAAGGACAAGAAGAGAACCACCTACCGAGGAGGAGGAGGAGGAGTGACGATGGATCTAGAGGAGAAAGAAGATGGAAGATGGAAAGAGGAAGAAGAAGGTGGTGGTGGTGGGAAGAGAGATTAAGGCAAAATGGAGGTGGGGGCTCCACTGGGGGAATACACTGCACGCACACATGGAGGTGATTGGATCAAGATTTCAAGTCGTATTGGGGCGACGGTCAAATTTGTGAGGAGAGAGAGAAATTAAGAGGGAGGGGGGAATATAAAAAAGTCATTGTTAGGATGAAAATCAGTCAACACAATTTAACCATTGTATCGTTCGTCCTGCCCCCTTCTGTCCACAGAGAGAGACAGAGAAAGAGAGGAAGGACGATGACTTGGATATGCAATCTTGTGCATTGCACATCTCCTTTCCTTTATTACTCCCCAATAATAAAAATTATTGAAATAGAATGTAGTTGAATTTATCAAATTGAAATAAAAAAATTTATTAACAAATGATGGATTAATATTTTTATTATAAATTTATTATAAGCTCTTTTTTTATCATTTATTTATTTGTAAATTTGAATCAAATAAATTTGATTGAAATAATCATAATATAAAAAAACATGTTTAATATACAACGCGTCCCAACATGTTGGAATTCTCTAATTTTTTAGAAGTGACGTGTCAGTATGTCATATTGTATCATATCGCGTATCGTGTGTCCATGTCGATGCTACTTAGGTGGTCATAACTCAACATAAAATTATCGAACATTTTGTACCATTACCATGGAAATTGTTGAAACCATATAAAGAACGTTTCGACTTGCAAACGTGATCTTTTTTACCCTCGACAACAAATCCCTCATGTTGAGACATATAGAGTGTCTCCGAAAAGCAGTTTTGACATCAAATTGCTCAAGTTCTAGATCATAAATTGTCACTAACGTGAACAACATATGAATGCAACTATGTTTCACAACTAGAGAGAACATGTCATTGAAGTGGATCCCCTCCTCTTGACTAAAACCCTTCACTTCTAAACATGTTTTAAATCTTTCATCTTTAGCCCCTAGAATTCTCCCCCCCTTTTTTTCTTTTGAAGATCCACTTGCACCCAACGGCTCTTTTGCCCTTAGGTAATTTCATAAGATCCCAAGTTTAGTTCTTATAAAGAAACTTTATCTCTTCATTCACAGCAACAAGCCACCTTTCAGATTTAGAATAAATACTAGCTTCATGAAAGGCAGAAGATTCTTCAATGCCAAGCTCTTCAACAACTGTAAGAGCATATGCTACCAAATCAGTGAAAACATACCTTAAGGGAGGCTTAATTTATTGTCTAGCCATCCCCGCAATCAAACTCTGAGGTTACTCAATTTCTTCTACATCATCTTTGATAGAATCTAAGTCTTGTTACTCATTATTACTTTTTGGTTGAATAGGAACATCTTCAAATATTCTCCATGGATGCTCAATAGGTTTTTGGAGATCAAGGAGTAAGGGTGAGCAGTTCGAGGTTCTATATTGGTTCCATTTGGAACCTACCTGCTAGAACAAGTATATTATTTATTGAAAATTGGAACTTACCTTATAATAGGTTCCATAGTTGGTTCCATATTCTACTCAAAATTAATTAAATGATTGTAATGAATTATTACCTTTAACAACCACCATTTGTTGTTACAATCCATTAATATTAACTTATGTTTAGACACACGAAGAATATGAAACATTAACAAAGTAAAAACTTCAATCATAAAATGAAAGCTTAAACTAGTTGTTCTAAATTATACACACATAATCAGATGTTTTGGAATACCACAGAATCACACGCAAACATAGACCTGGAAAAACACAAAAACAATTCCTAAGTTCCATCTACCTAAAATTTGAAATCTACTCATTGAAACAAGTTTATCAAATTTTGGAATCTGAAGTTGAACAAGTTCTCATCAATTTTATTCTCCGATTCCAAATTCTACCTTGGTATGTGAAAGAATGCGTAGGGAAGCAAGAAGCGTCGAAGAAGAGTGGAAGTTTGGGGAGAAATCTTTTTTATTTCTTCTATTGCATTTAATGTACAGAACTTAGTAATTATAATACAAGGTGTACATGAAAAAGGAAATGAAATATTCTACAAATCAATTTAATGCCTCAATCTAATCCCTAATTGATTTGGTACAAGATTATAATCAAAACATATCCCGAGCATATCTCCTGAATCTTCAAGCATATCTTCCAATACTCCCCTTCAAGCTGGTGGCTTGTAGATGTCCAAGACGCCTAGCTTGCTTAGTAGATATGCGTGTTGTCTCTGACATAAAGGTTTGGTGAAGATGTCTGTAGGTTGTTTTGTGGTTCCAATTCCTCTTGTCTCGATTATCTCTTCTTGAATTTTCTCTCGAGTGAAGTGACAATCCACTTCTATATGTTTAGTTCTTTCATGCATTATAGGATTTGCTGCAAGCTTGAGAGCCACATCATTGTCACAAAATAGCTTTGTTGGCCCTTTCAGTTGTATTCCGAGGTCTCCAAGCAAATATTGTATCCACACAATCTCACATGTGGTTTTTGTCATGGCCCGATATTCTGTTTTAGTTGAAGATAAGGAAACCGTTGCCTGCTTCTTGGTTTTCCATGAAAGAAGAGATTCTCCCAATTTAAGCAAAAACCAATGATGAATCTACGACTCATAGGGCAAGTTGCATAATCTGCATCATAATATGTTGTCATTTCCAAGTTGCATCTTCTAGATAGAAGTATTATGAGTCCTGGACACTTCTTCAAATACTTCGCAACTTTTAGAGCAACATTCATGTGAGATTCCTTCGGGTTGTGTATAAACTGACTGAGAGTATCGTGTATGTTATATCAGGTTTGCTCATAGTCAGATATATGCGTTTTCCAACAAGCTTCTAATAACTCGTCGGATCTTTAAGTACGGGATCATCATTTTGAGATATTCCCCCAACATGATCCGCTGCAGTTAATTTGGTATTTTGCTTGATTAGAATAACCGCTAGCTTGCAATGTAACAGCCTAGGTCTCCACTATACATAATTGTCTGCTTTGGATACTAAATCCTCACGATTTTGTTCTTCTCGGGGTAGCCCATACTACCATAAGAAAACGCGTATGTATAATTAGAGGGTCCATTGTCTTATAAGCTAGCCCAGGACTCCCTCTCTAGGCGATGTGGGACAAGAGATGAACTCATTCCTTGCACACGTTCGAGGATCGAGGTGCGGATGCACCGTCATCCCTCCTCCCCGCGCACCGCCGCTCGGACCGTCACCGTACTGCCCCGGGTCTGGGTCGTCACACTCTCCACCCCTTAGAAGCACAGCATCCTCGCTGTGGCCCCACATGCGATCGGGAGTCGGCTTTGATACCACTTATAACAGCCTGGGTCTCCACTGTACACATATTGTCCGCTTTGGACACTAAGTCCTCACGGTTTTGTTTTTCTCGGGGTAGCCCATACTACCCTAAAAAAAACACATATGTACAATTAGATGGCCCATTGCCTTATAAGCTAGCCCACGACTCTCTCCCTAGGCGATGTGGGACAAGAGAGGAACTCTTTCCTTGCGCACGTCCAAGGACCAAGGCGCGGAAGCACTGCCATCCCTCCTCCCCACGCATCGCCGCTCGGGCCGTCACCATATTGCCCCAGGTTTGGGTCGTCACATGCAACCTGATAATCTGGCTTCTAATATGATCTCTAATACAAATTTCCACTGACTTAGGGAAATTCCTTGGTTGGATCGAGTAATCTCAATTCCAAGAAAATATTTTGGTGCTCCCAGGTTTTTTATATGAAATGTGGTACGCAAATATTTCTTAAGACTCTCTATTGTAGTTTTCATCATTTCCCATGATGAGAATGTCATCAACATATATCATCAAGTAAATAGATGATGTACCTTTAGTCCATGTGAATAAGGCGTAATCATACTTGGACTGTTTGAAATTTGCAGCCATGAGAGCATTAGCAAACTTGACGTACCATTGCTTGGAAGCTTGTTTCCGTCCATAAAGGAATTTGTGGAGATGATACACTATATTTTCCCCCTGTCTCTATAAGCCCTGAGGAATATTCATGTAGATCTCTTCATCCAAATCGCCATGAAGGAAGGCGTTGTCAACGTCCATTTGGTCTAACGACTAATCATGGATGGTTGCAACTGATAAGAATGACCGAACTATGACATCTTTGGCGACTGGAGAAAATCTCTCATGATAGTTGAAACCTTCTTGTTGAGTATAGCCCTTAGCCACCAATCGAGCCTTGTAATGCTCAATGGATCCATTAGCTCTATATTTTACTTTATAGACCCATTTGCATCCTATGAATTTTCTGTTTGGAGGAAGATTGACCAAATCCCAGGTATGATTATCAATCAATGCCTGTAATTCCGTTGCCATAGCTTGTTGCCATCGTGGATCTCTGGATGCCTCATCATAACTAGATGGTTCCCTTTCATCGAATATGCGACTAATGCAACATCTATGTTCCAGTGAAAGCTTATCAAAAGAGACATAAGAAGATATTGGATAGTAAATACTTAGCGATTTTGAGTGAGGCATAGATATAATCTTTGGTTCAAGTTGGTGGTCTTGTGGCTCGCCCCAAACGACGTGGATGATCCGATGGTTGTGGAGGAAGAGATATTTCTTCGTTATTGCTTTGTAATGGGACATCAGGATCAGTCTCCATGTTGGGTGTATCTGCAGACATACTTTCCATAACATCCTCTAGGAGCAAACGATCGGGTGACATTGAAGTTGGATGAAAAACTTGTTCCAGAGGTGTTGTGAGAATATACTCAGGAGATGCTTTTTCTTCATTTAAGAAACGAAGGGAAGTAGTTGGTGCACCCAAATCTTCTGTGGAAGGTGTAGTGTCACGAAATAGGAAGACATCTTCGTGAAAAATAACATCCCTACTGACAAAAAATTTATCCCATTGATGGATTGAGAACACGGTATCCCTTCTGTAGGTTGGGATAACCCATGAATATGCATCGCCTGGCACGAGGACTCATTTTGTCCCAAGGCACCATTGTTGTGGTATAGCATAAACAACCAAAAATCCTCAGATGATCCAATGCTGGCTTCTTCGCATAAAGTAATTCGAAAAGCGATTTGTCATCCAATATCCGAGTTGGCATGCGGTTGATGAGATAAGCTGCAGTAATGACACAATCTCCCCAATAATTGTCTGGAATAGACCCCTAAAACTTCAATGCTCGTGCGATTTCCAATAGATGACGATGTTTGCACTCCACTACCCCATTCTATTGTGAAGTATAAATGCAGAAGCTTTCATGTAAAATGCCATGGGACATAGAAAGTGAATTACAGTCATGGTTGAAAAACTCTTTCCCATTATTAGTGCGGATTTATTGAATCGACTTCCCAAATGATTTTTTTTTGTCAAAATGACAAATATTTTGAGATGAGAAGGAACTTGCGCTTTTGACTGCATTAGAAATACCCATGTGGCACAAGAGTGGTCATCCACAATTGTGAAAAAATAACGTGAACCGTCTTGCTGTGGCATGTGATAAGGTCCCCAAACCTCCACATGAATTAATGAAAAAATATCATTGGAACGAGTCTTACTGGAAGGAAAAGGGACTCGAGACTGTTTTGCAATGGGCGCATATATGACATTTAGAGTAAGGAAAAAAAAGCACTATGACCCATTCTCGAATGTATAAGAAAATCTCTATCATTGGCAGTCACATTACACAATGATATTTTATTCAAGGGAATTGATGAAAAATCAAGATGACTTAGAAAGTTGGTCAAAAAATATAATCATTCGGAGAGATTACCCAAGCCCATCAATTTGCCAGTTGAAGGGGCTTGGAAAAAATAGGTGTCAGAATCAAAGAATACTTGACATGAATTTTCCTTGCAAACTTTGGACACGGAGATAAGATTGAATTGAAATTGTGGGACATGGAGGACATTTCGAAGGATAATCTGGGGACTCAGTTGAACTGTGCCTGTCAAGGTGACATTAGTGATGTTCCCATTTGCCAGTTGCACATAAATAGGTATATCCAATTCCTTATGCATAGTAGAAAAAAATCCCTTATCACAAATAATATGATCACTTGCTCCTGAGTCAACTATCCAAGCCTTTCTTGAAATAGAATTTATCAAGCAATGAAATATACCTGAAAAAACTTCCTCCTTTGTTTGCGATGTCAGCTTTTTGTAACGCCTGCATCAACTGTTGATATTGCCCATAGGTAATAGGTCGGTCACTATTTAGACCAATTGGTCTAGTAACCTGGTAAGCTCCAGAATATTATTTCTTTTTTCCTTTTTCTCCTGGCTTGCCATGTAATTTCCAATAATTATCTATTGTATGATGCAGACGTTTGCAATATTCGCAATACAATTTACCTCTCCTTTTTGAATTTTGACCAAAATTTCTTGAAGATGCAGAAATGATATGATCGTTCGATGCTTTAATCGTGGAATTATATCTGTCGTCTGATTCAGCGGAGAGATTAGACCCCTGCAGACTGTCAGATCACCGCGGAAGATCTGGACTGTTGGTGTTGTTCTTTTAAGCGTTCTTTTGCCGTTGCTATGCAACCCTAACGCCTCTCGATTCTCTCTCTCTCGGGCTAGGGTTTTGAATCTCGAATCTCGCCGCTCCCCGCGAAGCACGAGAGCGATGCTCTCACTTCCTCGCACATGTTTTGGAGCTACGAGTTGCTGGCTTTCTTCCTGGACGGCTAGTTGAAAAATCCGTCCGAGGGGAGGCATCGGATCCATCGTCAAAATCTGCGAACGGAAAGTTAGGTACATCTCGTTCAAAATCAAAAGGAAACGAGTGGTTTTTTTCCCTCTCCTTTATAGATATATACTGTGCAAGGGTTTTTGCTAGTCCCTTGAGTTTTTCTTCCGCGGCTTTGAGCTTGTGCCAAAGTGGCGATAGCTTGTTGTAACAAGCTGTGACCATCATATTTCCTTGTTTGAGTTCGTTGAGTCCTTGCATGAGAGAAAAAAAATTGGCTTGACCTAACTTCCTGTACATTTCTTTGATGTTGTCCCACATTCTCTTCGAGTCCTCCGTTGGTGGGAGGCCAGCTGCGACGTTTGGAGAAACGCAGTTACTAATCCACGTTCGGATGAGGTGATTGCACTTTCTCCAATGTCGTGCCAGTTGCTCGTCCGAAGGGATGGTATGGTCCCGTCGAGGAAACCGTCTCTGTCCTTCGTCATGAGGGCTCGTCGGAAGTCCTGCGACCATCTGGAGTAGTTTTCCATCCCGGTTAGTTGTAGACTGATTAGTCACACGTACAGGGGATTGCTGAGCTCCGGTTAGTCGGTGACAGTTGCGATTGGAAAAGGTAGAAAGCTGGGTGAGAGATTCGGGTAGGGATTTGTCCCTATACCTGATCAGCTAGATCCAATTCCATGACCCGCATTATAAAATCCTAGGTAGGGATTTGTTCCCAAACCTAGTTTGCCCGACCCGCCAATTTGTTTTGGTCTGACAGTTGGGCTTGCCCCACTCGTGGCTGGTGGGCTTCCATTGGGCTAGACGCTACTCTGGTAACTCGCAATCCTCGGCAATGATGATTTGGGCTTGGCCCAACGTACACCAAGGATAGGGTACCCATTGGTAAGGATTGCCTAAAATGGGTTGCCCCATATTTGACTGAGCCAGGAAGAGTTGCCATTGTACGCCTGGGCTTGAACTTGTTGTTAGGTTACGGGAATTGTCCTAATATGGCCTTGCGCTTCCGAGATTGTGGTGTGGTGTCTCTTGTAGATGGAACATTAGCGGTCGAGGACGAATTTTTTGGGTGAGTCATGGTAAGGGTTTGTGTTTGCTTCTTCTTCCTTCAAAAAAAAAATTGATTCCTTCGTAAATTTGTTTTGTAGATCAGAGAAATTGGAAGGCAATCAGTGTGGAAGCGAAATCAAGAGCTTGTAGCTCTGATACCATGAAAGAACGCGTAGGGAAGCAAGAAGCGTCGAAGAAGAGTGGAAGTTTGGGGAGAAATCTTTTTTATTTCTTCTATTGCATTCAATGTACAGAACTTAGTAATTATAGTACAAAGTGTACATGAAAAAGGCAATGAAATATTCTACAAATCAATTTAATGCCTCAATCTAATCCCTAATTGATTTGGTACAAGATTATAACAAAACAGATCTCGAGCATATCTCCCGAATCTTCAAGCGTATCTTCCATCAGTATGCGATTGGAGAATTAAAATCTGTGATCATAACCATTAATTACTAAATATTACATCACTAGGCAAATCACCGCGGTGGTGACATGATATTCCAAAAGCTACTTAAAGAAGCAAAGTACCAATAGCATCGATTGACTAGGAGTGTGGAGACCCTTCTTCATTTTCTCGATCCCCACTTGCTCCACCACCAACAAATTTACAACTGACTTAGGAACCCTATCTATCTATTCCATCAGAGTCCCTATTACCAAACCCAAAAATAAAAAATAAATTCTGAAGTACAAAAAATAAAAATTTAAAAAAGTACACGAGAAATTGAAACCTTCAAGGTTGGTGAGTCTCTTTCTCCATTACTAAACCAACGACCGACCGATCAAATCAAGTCCCTAAAACTTCGCACTCCGGTGCGCCCGAGATGCAACGAGCTTACAGTGCACCCCGGCCCCGGATCGCTTTTCGACCGCACGATCAGTTGCAGACCTTGCTGGTCTTCATCAAGGGCTGACGGAACTCCATCCCCACGGGCCCCACTTTGTCCTCGCGGGCCCTCTTCCTCGCCTCCTTCCCCTTCCCGTTCAGCCACACCCCGAACAGCTTCGTGCTCTTCTCGCCGTCGACTTCCGCCGCTGCTTTTTCGTCGTCGTCATCATCGTCGCGGTCGACACCGTCGGCGCCGTCCCCGGCGGCCGCCAACGCCGCCGCCCCCCGGCACCCTCGCCGCACGATGCGGTCGATCTGGTCGGGGGCCACCTTCAGGCACTCCGTCAGGAACGCCACCAGCTCGTCGCAGTGCATCTTCGCCTGCGCCAGCTCCGAGTTCAGGGCCTCGTTGTCCCTCCTCAGCTTCTCGTTCTCGCCCGTCAGGTCCGCGAACTGGGCTGCCGCCGTCGCCGCCGCCGCCGCGACGGCTGCCGTCTCCACCGAGCCCGCGTTCTTCGAGTCCGCCGGGGACGACGTGGACGTGGACCCCATGTCCTCACCCGAGCTCTCCGGCGAGGCCTGTCCCCCCGCGGCGCCGGCGGCAGATTTCGCGGCGCCGGAGGCCGGGGGGTTTGGGGGCGTCGCCGCCGACTTGCGGCGGCGGATCTCGGAGAGGAGTTCTTTCTGGTCCCGCTGGAAGCGGTCGTTGGCGAATTCCCATTTGTCCGGCACGATCTTTCTGAAGCCCTGCGAAAGAGGCCTTGCGTACGGGATCAACCATTGTCCATTTTCGCATCTCAAATGACAAATATAAACAAACGAAAATATTTTTATTATACACGAGAAATATTTACATATAAATTATTATCGATAAATGCTTTGCATTCCAACCAAAAAAATATTTTAAAGAAAAAATGTAATCGCATTCATTTACGAAATACACGTGGCGCCAGTAGGTACGCCTTGGTTTTATTAGTATCTTATATCCTCACAGTGCGTTCAAGGCTATTTAATAGGGTCATGTTTTGGTTTATTTAGTGAAGAGATAACTCAAAAGCCTTCCACCGAAATCTATAAGTTTTTAAAATTTACGGAAAATATAAAAGATCGTACGTGCGATTACATAGAAATTTCGAAAAGTATTTTCGCTCTTAAATAGTTGTAAAAGTTTACACAAATTGTAAAAGTAAAATATAAAATTTAAATTCACTCCAAAAAGACAAGCCGTGACATAATAAATGGTAGAATTGCCAAAGATTGTACTTCACGAGTGATCAATTAATTTTCTTGCTTAATTCACCACTTCCAAAAAGCTAACTTTTCTTGGCATTTTTTTTGTAAAAACTTTTTTCTTTTGAATTTTTATTGTGAGCAATCAATTTTGATTTATTCAGTTACCCGAATATATTCTTGAAAATTGTATTGACGTCATTTCATTATTGAATTTTTCATATATGAAAAAGGGGTTTCGCACCAAATTATCCAAAATACAATTCTTACATAAGAAAAGAAATTTTCCACATATGAAAATAGAATAGACTAATATGAAACTAAGCGATCACAAAAATTAATAAATTAAGAGCGAAGAGTTCCCAGAAACAGGCTAAGTAGGAAAAGACGAGGCAAGACGCGCGTAAAGTCTTTTCTGGAAAGGGACCTTCCCATGGTCAGCGACACAATCTACTTTTCGAAGATCATCGGCCATCATTTTGGACCATATTGGAAGGGCACCCGTTTGCGTGCGGCGAGAATAATCAAACACCCAAAAGACCTAGGTGGAGAATTTATCCCTTCAATCACTACATTCATAGTCAAAGATAGATGACGAAAATACATAATATGCTTTTTCAACATATGTAGCTATATTTATTTATTGCGTGTAGGAATATGTTATGAACCCACGGTTATCGCGTTTTGCTTGTTGGATAATTCTTAGAAACACTTCTCCTAGACACAAGTTTGTTAGGAAAATTATTTAATTAGTTTGGACCTTTTCGTATGGGTGTCTATTGGATCTTAAAATTCTTTGATTTTGTTAGTTCAATCCTAGATTTTTGTATGACATTTTAATATAATCATCCCGATTAATTTTCACCAAAAATCACTAAAATGACGGTCCTATCATTACTAATTGCTTTATGTGGCACATCGTCATATTAGCGATTTTTGATGAAAATTGATTGAAAGGGCTACATTGAAAATTCGCACGAATGTTTATGATGAAATTATCAAAATTGAAAAGCTAAGTAAATTGATAAGTGATTGGATAATTTCCCTAAAATCTAACCAAATGCGGCTGTCAACACTATTGATGTATGGATTGTAACTGCTAACTATTTCACTAACCAACTACTCAACAACTGTGGATGCCGCATCTAGACAAGTTTTTGACTAGGATTTTTGTCCTGATCTGTCACCTCAAGTTGTTAAAGAAAATAAATGCAAGAGCAATGTCCTGGCTTTATTTTCAAGTTTCTATCACTAAGGCTCCTCGTGAAAAATGAATAAACTGAATTTTTTTTAAATAATCACTTATATCGCTGACAAAAATAGATGAATGGAATTTTTCATTATTCATGGCAATGTGTAAACATAAATTTGCTATTAATAATGAAACATTTTACACTATCTAATTATTTTTAAGAAAATAATTATTATGCGAAACAAATAAAGTCTAGTATCGTGTACTTTCTATGTTTTGGTTAGATAATGAGACTACTACTTCTACACATTTTTCACCGAATTAATCATGCTTCTTCACATTAACTATTCTTCTTATATCAGACCCCCAACATATTTACAATAGATTTAAAGATTTTTATGAATTTAAATGAACTTACGATTCGCTTGTTTTGTCAAAAACAAATGATTTTAGAAAACATTTTTCTAAAAGTGATCGTTTTTATTGTCTAAAATAATCAATTAATGAAAAAAAATTCATTATTAACAACGATTCATTTTTTTTAGATAATAGAAACGATTATTTTTAAAATGATATTATCTAAATTATTTATTTTTCCCCAAAAAAATGAAATCTTTTTTAATACTGTGACAATGACACTATTGGGTAGGTTTGGACTTTTGGAAATATGGCTAGCTAGTCAATACGCAGTCATTCACATAATTCTCCTTTGAATATCGGGAAAAAGAAATTTCGAATTGTTTATCATTTTTCTCTTGATAGTCAAAATAAATATTAATTGAAAAAAATTGACAAACTCGAACAAAGGTTCGCGCGTGCGCCCGCCCGAGTCAATTATGTACAGCCGAAAGGACATTTCCGATCTCTTGACCACATCTTATTTAATATGAATGGAAAAAGGAAAGGGCAGAATCGTCAATTCAAGCCCCCTAAGGGAGGGCGCTTCCAGGTTAGGCAGGTCTTGAATTGACCCCTTGGGCTCGAGGGGCCAATTGGCAAATATTATTAAATTATTTCTCCGCAAGACCTCATCCTAGAAGTCCCTAAATAAGACCAAAGTAATTTCATAATTGTCCTAATTAAGTAGAATTAAGAACATACGATCATTTTGCTATGTTATAATTTTTTTTTTTTACAATTTTGTGTTTCAAATACTCATTTAAAATCATGTCGCGCTACTTTTTATGCTAATTTTCCCTATTTTTTCATCCCACCTACCTTACCCTTTTTTCATTTCCCAAGCTAGCTCCGTAATCATATAATTATATAGACCAATTAGAAACATCCCACGAAAAGCAAGAAAAAATTATTTTCTTTTTTCTCGATTTCTCCGCAGAAAAAAGAAAAGGAAAATCACATGCAGGTCACCTAAAAACGGGGAATAAAATAATAATAATAGTAACAATAATTGAAAATGGAAAATTGAAGAGAAAAAGAAGGTAGATGGGGAACTTACGTAGGTGTTGAGCTGGCGGACGAAGCTGGAGAAGTTGTTGTGCTTGAAAGAGCTGGGGAGCAGGTCCTTGGCGAACTCTGCGGTCTTCCACACCACGAACGTCCGGCCGCTCTCCCCCCACGAGATGACGTCGTCGGTGGCCGGATCGTCCACCAGCTGGTACGTCTTCGTCAGGAAGGGCGCCGGAGCCGAGCGCTGTGCCATCCCCCTTGTCGTCTGTTCCCGATTTGCCCCTCCCCGGCAGCAAGAATTGCAGTTTCAGGAGGGAAGAAAGAAAACACAGAGAAGAGAGAGAGAGAGAGAGAGAGAGAGAGAGAGAGAGAGAGAGAGGAGATTGAAGGGTTTGAGGGTTTGGTGGTGATCAGATGGAGCAACTAAAGAGAAGGAGAGCGGTGAGGAACTCCCAGCCCCAGCAGTAGAACCCAGAGATGTGGACCAGGCTGTGGCAAGCTCTCTTCCTTCTTGTATCAGCTGCTTCCATGGCTGAACATAACTCCCCTCATCAATGGAAAGACAGAGATGGGAAAAAAGAGGAGAGAGAAGGGAAGAGAAGAGAAGAGAAGAGAAGAGAATTCTTTTTTCTTGAGATGGGGGCTCTTTGGAAACTTATAGAGAAGGAGGAGCCTTCTTCTTGGTCATGATGATGATGGGCGTTTGGGTAGAGTTCTAGAAGTGTTGAGAAGCATAAAATATTTTTAAAGTATCACCCCCACTTTGGTCATCTTTCAAAGGAGAGAGAGAGAGAGAGAGAGGGGGCGACACGCATTTTCTTGCTTTCCTCAAGAAAATGATGAGAGAGAGAGAGAGAGATGGGGAAAGGGGGGGATGAGGGGAATTTTCTAAGGTTGGGTTTTCTTGGTCGTTTCTTGGAGGAAGCTTCTCACACAATGTCTACACCCTAGATCTTTTTCCTTCTTTTAATAATCGCGAGGGGGGGGAGGACCCGCACCGTTCTTCATTATGCCCGATTGAGACGGGCCAGTTACTTGCGGGTTGCAATAAAGCCTCCTCACCATCATTGCGCCGGAAGGATGGATTCAGACTCCGCACCTGAACATGGTAACGAGCCCGCACCGCCGTCTCTCATGCATCGCCTTGTGAGAACCGTCGCTTCTAGACTCGTTCCATTAGATCATTTCAACTCGAGTATTGAAAAATAATTGGAGAGTTTTGTCAATGAGTATCTCGAGAAAATCACCGAGTATATATCTCGTAAACAACATTTGATTTCCACAGTACCGATTACACTTGTTAAAAGCTAACTCGTTAGTATTCTTTTTTCAAATGATGATTATATTACTATTAGATGAGTGGTGTTTGAAGAGAGCGCCTCCTTCACGTGGGAGTGTTTTGGTTTTCTTCCCCCAGGGCGAGGAAGTATGGCGCAGGGAGCGGGTGAGAAGACATTTCCTTTTCCCCCACCTACCACCTTTCCATTTTCAATTGCTTCTTCTCATCGTCACTTTGAATTTGGCTGTTTTGCTTATATATATATATATATATATAAATCCAAGGGGGTCCTGATCTTTCATCCCCTGATTGGTGTGTCGCTCCCTCACCCTGTCGTCCTTTTGTTTTCCTTCTATTTCGGGTGATCTTTCATCAATTTGCTTCTTCTTAAACGAGGATTCATCATCTGTCCGAGGACCCAGTCACCACCTCAATGATCAGGGACGGCTCGTCTGGGTCGGCGATGGTAGAGTTAGTGGAGTGTCTTCATGATTTGATTTGGAGAAACTTAGCACTGCTATATGAGGATGTAATTTTCATGCGTCCGAGAAAATATCATGCACATCTGGAGGAAGTTCTTGGATACTCCAGGGATAGTCCCAACCATCCATTTCGAAAAGGACAGCACTGAAATCTATTTGGTGCCCACCTAGATTACACTGGAAATACAAAATAGAGATTTTATAGACTCGTCAATCTTTACTAAATGTATTCACAATTGACTAGAGCTTGACTCGATACGTTATTCGAAATTGGATTGAACAACATAATAGGATAGTATTCATCGATGACTTTTCAAAGACACCTAATTTGTTGAAATCCAAAGAGGCGATTTCAAGATATCACATTTTTAGTTCTTAGCTATTTCGATCTTAAGATTGTCGGGAAATTGTGATTTTCTCAGTTGAACAAATACATTTTTGTAGACCTAATCACGAGCCTTTCGATACTTTGCAAAGCTCGTCAATAGGAGTTCAACTCAAGATATCGCGACTTTCCACCATTATCATCCATTTATCCCGTATCACATAAAACCTAAGATCCCAATACTTTCTCACTAATTGGGTCATGTTTTTAGAAAATTTGGCTTAAACGCTTTTTCACTTGGAGCAAAGATCATGTCAATTTGATATTAAATGAAAATTTATGCATGACTAGGGATCCGTTCGTTTCGCGGAAAATATCATATTTCCGAAAAACATTTTTCTAGAAGTTATTTTTCAGGAAAATGACTCTATTTTTCGATATTCGGTCGAAATCTAAATTTTGAGTGGAAAATATTTTTCAACGTTCGTTAGCTAATTTAATTGTTTGGGAAAATTATCAAAAATTGAATTTTAATATTTTTAATTGACCAAAAAATTAGTTTTATTTTTATATTTTTTTAAATAAATTTTAATTATTTGTGTTTTAAAAAAATTGATTTTTTTTAATTTTTAATTTTTTTTTTTTTTTCCTTTTTCTTTTCCTTCCTCCTTCCTCCTCCTTCTTTCTCCTCCTTCCTCTGCCGCCGCATGCTTGACGATGGCTGGCCGCTTGGCGGCCAACCAAGACCCGGTCGCTAGATCCAGGCAAGCTCGAGGCTTGGCCAATCTCGCTTGAGCTCGCTAGAGTTTTGCCGGGCTTTGGCGAGTCGCGAGCTTGCCGGATCTCGGCGGTGGAGCTTGGGCTCGCCCGGATCGGGAGCTTGAGCTCCGCCACCAAATCCGGCGAGCTTGCGACTCGCCAAAGCCCGGCAAACCTTTGGCGAGCCCGGGCGAGGCCCAAGCCCCGCCCAGCTCGCCAGATCTAGCGATGCTGAGGACCTCGTATGGGTCTTGTCGGATTTGTCTTGATGTTGAGGACCAAGACTCGGTCGTTAGATCTGGCGAGCTCAAGGCTTGGCCAATCTCGCTTGAGCTCGCCAGAGTTTTGTTGGGCTTTGGCGAGCCGCGAGCTTGCCGAATCTAGCGGCGGAGCTCAGGCTCGCCTGGATTGGGAGCTTGAGCTCCATTGCCAGATTCGACAAGCTTGCGGCTTGCCAAAGCCTAGCGAACCTCTAGTGAGCTCCGGCGAGGCCCGAGCCCCGCCCAGCTCGCCAGATCTGGCGACGTTGAGGATGTCATATGGGTCTTGTCGGATTTGCGTCGCCGCATTGCGCTTCTTTGACTTCAACTTGTGAGCAGACATTTCTTGTGGGGCGGCCTCCAGAAACCCTAGAAATCACTCCGGCGGGTCTAGAATCGGTGCGGCATCCACCGGTCGGCCCCCATTCCTAGTTCCCCCGCCCCCGGTTGTGAAGGAGCGCACTGCTGCTCTGGGCGGGACGGCGGACGGAATGGGGGAAACCGCGGTGGACAGGACGGAGGTAGAGATAGAGAGAGCAAGAGAGCACAATAGCAAGAAGAAAAAAAGAAAAAAGAAGGCATAAAAATAAAACGAAAATGTATTAGTAAAAAGAAGCAAGATGGAAGAAGTTATGGAAAGAAGTGGAAAACATTTTCCTTGATTAGTTCATTTTCCGTGAAACAAAGTCGGAAAATCTGGAAAACGTTTTCTCGTAAGTCATTTTCTGCGAAACGAACATACCCTAAAATTTGAGTAGTTTTCTTAAGACGTAGGCCGCCGCTAGCGCATGGTAGGGCAACCGCCGACTCCCGCCTGGAAATCGCAGCGTGGGACCAACGCAAAGACAACGCCCTAGTCGACCATTTATCTGCATAATGCTTGGGCAACACGTACCGGACCCTGGAACGACGGGGCATAGCTCTCGGACAGACGGGCAAAGCCTCGGCCTCCCGTGCCATGACCGATGCAGTGTTGGTCCGAGAGCAGCCATCACGAGCCTAACCCCTAGAAGCAAGCTTGCCCTCTTTTCTTTTCCTGGTTGGCCTTTTGAGGCATTTTCCTACGTTTTTGAAAAGCATTTTAGGTATGCTTTAGATATCATGACTGCGCTTTGAAAGATTGCCTTTTGGATTCCTAAAATTTGTCCATCCATAGGAGTTCGCCAATCCCGTTCCTCAGATAGCCATAAGTGAACTTTGAAATAGATTGAAGCTGAAAACTAAGAAATGGGGGCGGATTGGTTGTCGTAGGAATCTTTACAACCTTTTCGTACTCAAATGCAACATACTTTTTAATGGGATGAAATCGGGTTCGTTGATGAAGTTTGCGATGCAAATATCTTCTATCAACAGAGATATAAGGAGAGTAAAAGATATAAGAGATTACAAAGTAAATTTATGGTCTTTCGCCCTTTCCACTTGACTTACTTCATTCTTCAAATTCTAATAGCTTGAGGACAAGACTGCAATCCACTAATATAACTGTTGTAGTCTTGACAGCGTCTACAAATGAAGTTACCTCTCCGTAAGGCACAACGACATGCTTATACAAATACGACTCATTCACTCATTGCACAAGCCCACATACAATGGTTACCCCATTCTAAGAAAGAATTACCATCAGATCTCACTCAATTTTGCAGAAAACTTAGCACGAATCAACTTGCCCAACCTTCAACAGATTTTTTGATATATATATATATTAATTATATTATATTATATTATATTATATTATATTGAAGAATCCATATTAGGAATAGTAGAAACAAGTCGTTGTAATTGTCACACCCCTGCCCTACCTTTGGCATGAGAGCATAGCCTGGCGGTTTAGCATCAATGCCCCAGGTAAGTCGAATGTCCCGAAAGTCTTTTATCTTTAGTTAAGCACTTGCGGAAGCGATCAAAAACAATCCTCGTACAAACAAACATGGAAGCCAGGCAAGACATATGCAAGCCAAGCGAATAAATGCAACATATATTCATATACATATTTACATATCAAAAGTTGTTTTGATTACATGCCCATCCTAGTCTTGGGCTACTTATTTTTGTTTCCATACATAGTCAATCAAAAGGCTAGGGTAGCCTAGCTCCTCTACTGAGCTGCTCCCAAAAGTGGCCTCTATGCTAGGTTCATTCCCTTCTTGGGCCTTAGTTCACACTTGAAATGGTGAGAACAATAAGAGTGAGTCGATGATTTAGTAAGTAGAAATCCCTAATTCTCCTATAGGAGGATACAAGATCACCACCCACTTATTGATAGCAAATCAATAGCCAGGTTCGTGCCTTGCCTTGCTTATACATATGAAAGGCTCTCAACTGTCAATGTACTTTCAAGAATCAAAGACAAGGAGTTAGTGCATATGAACAAGCTTTCCAAAGATCCGTGACTAATGATCATTTCGGTCACAAAAAGGGATACATGCATCTCATGAAACTCGTTCAAGCTCTAAGTGACCCAATTCAAGCATATGCTCAAATTGATGCAATGACTTAACAATACATATAAAAACAAACCCAGCTTTTATATTATATTATATTGAAGAATCCATATTAGGAATAGTAGAAACAAGTCGTTGTAATTGTCACACCCCTGCCCTACCTTTGGCATGAGAGCATAGCCTGGCGGTTTAGCATCAATGCCTCAGATAACGTCGAATGTCCCGAAAGTCTTTTATCTTTAGTTAAGCACTTGCGGAAGCGATCAAAAACAATCCTAGTACAAACAAACATGGAAGCCAGGCAAGACATATGCAAGCCAAGCGAATAAATGCAACATATATTCATATACATATTTACATATCAAAAGTTGTTTTGATTACATGCCCATCCTAGTCTTGGGCTACTTATTTTTGTTTCCATACATAGTCAATCAAAAGGCTAGGGTAGCCTAGCTCCTCTACTGAGTTGCTCCCAAAAGTGGCCTCTATGCTAGGTTCATTCCCTTCTTGGGCCTTAGTTCACACTTGAAATAGTGAGAACAATAAGAGTGAGTCAATGATTTAGTAAGTAGAAATCCCTAATTCTCCTATAGGAGGATACAAGATCACCACCCACTTATTGATAGCAAATCAATAGCCAGGTTCGTGCCTTGCCTTGCTTATACATATGAAAGGCTCTCAACTGTCAATGTACTTTCAAGAATCAAAGACAATGAGTTAGTGCATATGAACAAGCTTTCCAAAGATCCGTGACTAATGATCATTTCGGTCACAAAAAGGGATACATGCATCTCATGAAACTCGTTCAAGCTCTAAGTGACCCAATTCAAGCATATGCTCAAATTGATGCAATGACTTAACAATACATATATAAACAAACCCAGCTTTTGCAAGCATCACACATGTATCAATCATGGACCACACGTGGACTTTCATGTTTTTCAATATCATATTAGTCGAAATTAATTGACTCTTCCAGCGACAACCGGGCATCGGTCCTTCCTTAGCAAGCGGCATCATCCCAATCTCATTATTAGGATGACATCTAGGGCAGCCCTTAGGCATTGGTCTCACCTAGGCCGGCATCGTCCGCGATCTCAATATCAGGACGGCATTTGAGACTTTACCCCAGGCAACAACCCGGCATCCCCTAGTGTCGGCATATAAGTCTATGGTGTGTCCATGCATTTCAAGCATAAACCGATTCATGTTATGTTTAAACTTTTAGCCAAATGAAAGGCCTGAAGGCATGCCATGCAAGGTGAACTAATCAACTACTCTTGTGTTTTATTAAATCAAACCCATGCCGGATGCGATTAGGGCTCATGACCTTGACTTGGAACCATTCGCTTAGGCTTTAGGATTGTCCATAGTCACCAAAACCTCTCCTCGACATCCAGGTGTGCTTGATACTCATGCGAGATCATGAACTTACTTAATGTAACAACAAGCAATAGAGACACAACAAGCATAATAATACAAAGTCAACACAAGCAAACGATGACATGATCCTAAGATCGATAAGCGTAGTACATTGCCCTATTGAAGAGTTAGAAAAGTCTACTTACTAATTTTTAGACCTAGCTCCAAGATGCTTCTTTGGTGGTCGGTCGGCGTCTAGGGCGACTTGAAAGAGAAGGACGTGAAAGAGAAGGGAGGAAAGGAGAGGAAAAGAAAGAAAGGTCAAGGCTTAAAATGTGAGGATGACTCATCTTATTTATAAGCCTCTTTCTCTTAGATTTTTATTGCAAATTCATGATGATGCCTAAATGATGAGTTGGCCTACCTCTCTTCTTGAGTTGGTGCCTAGGTCCTTTGGTGTTGGCTTATGATTGATCCACCTATTTGCTTATCCTCCAAGGCTCACTCTAGGCTCATTATTGCCTATGGCGCCTGAGGGACACATAAGCCCCTTTAATGCCTAATGTCTTGTTCTAATTGGTTGGTTTATGCCTTGTTCATCAAGGCTGTAATCTAGGGCCATCATACCTTAAGATTTATCTAAGATTTGGTCATCAAGAAACTTGGACTTTGGACAACTTGTTTTCCAAGTTAAACACATGAGCATGTGACTCATTAAGCTCATTAATTAGCTAGCTTCCAAAAGTGTTTAATACATTATTATCTTTAAGCCAAGAAAACTCTAAATTGGCTTCTTCCTCTAGTTAGGTGTGCAGCTCCCTTCCCCTGTAAGTTGGGCATGTGGTTCTCCATTCTAGGGCAAAAACAGTTTTGAGCAACTTTCAAAATCAATACTATTACCTTATCAAATGGACTCAAAAAATCATATAATTTTAATTTATTGTAAATAAGACCTTAGAAAAAATTTTTCCATGAGGAATCCAAGCCAAATTTGTTCTGTGGAAAGAGCAGCAATTCATTAAACACAACCCAAAAATTCATCTATTGAGCATATTCAACGGTCCAAGAGAGGCTCATTTCAAAATCCAAATCTTCACAAGTTTTTTTGAAATTTTAATATGTTATAGATATGGATGTCATTTAAAAATTTTGTGAAGAAAGCATGTCCAAATTCGAAATGAAAGATTTTATGAAAATTCGAGAAATCAACTTGGTTACCATTTTCACTATACTGGGCAGGTTCTATATGGTAATTGATTGGGCCTTTGTTCTAACCATTTCACCTCAGAAAAATATAAAATTTAAGCATTTTATAGATCAAGATGTTTTGAACAACTTTCATGAAGAAAGCTTCTCCAAATTCGTAACATAAAAAATTCTGTAAAATTGGCAAACAACAAAGGTCCATAAATTTCGAAAATTAAATGAGGTAAATTCTAGTTGAAAAGAGGAGTGTTCCCACTTGGCCTTGAATCAAGTGGGTCATCCATGGCTATACAGTCTTATCTCCCAAGATCTTAAGTAGGCTCTATATTAGCTTGGACACTTGTCTCGTTTGTTTATTGGCTAATGTCCAAAAGAGATAAGGTAGACTTGTCTTGGTCCAAAGTTGGACTTGTCTTGGCCTTCTCATCTCTCTCTCTCTCTCTACATGTGGCCTCTCCTTTGTAGGTTCAAAAGTCTACTATTCACACCTAGATCCTAGGATATTAATAGGCCTAGGCTATAATGATATCTTTTTCCCCACTTTATTTAATACGTTCATATTTGTTTTTGTTTTTTTTTTGGTAACTCAGGGAATCCCGTAAGCTGGTAGCCGGCGAGCAAACCCTGGGGGAGCGACTGCAAGACCCACCACCATAGTACTTCAGGTAAGAATCCCTAATGACGCCTTTGGGATTCGAACTTCTCCCCTTCGTAAGAGGGAGAGAGCCTAAGCCAGCTGCGCCGCTGAGGGTGGTGGTTATACGTTCACATTTGTCACACTTGTTTTTCCAAGGAATTTTGATTATCCAAGGCTAAGTTGTCCCCTTCATTAATGGCTTTAAATCCAAATCCAATCTTATATTCTAATGAAAAGTCCCAATGTGCCAAGTGTCTGTGCTCCTTAATTTATTACATGACGAAAGCAATACAACTTGGAAAATATCTAAGTTCTGAAGGCCTTGTCATCCTGGACTAATCAAATTTGACCACGATCGACTATCTTATTTGGCTTGAGGTTCATGCCCAAGACATGATCGGAGGAAGTAGACACAACCTGGCTTAACCGGTGAAATCAAGTTCGGACTTCTCTTTTATCATGTAAGGGGCTCGAAGTTGAGGATGTTACAGTAATGACCTAATTTATTTCAAGGGATAAGTGCAATAAAAGTCTTAAAACTTGTAACGAAAACGCAATTGAGTCCTAAAACTTGTAAAAAATGCAATTAAACCCTAAAACTCGTCAAATTAGTTTAATCGAGTCCTAAAGTTAACAACATCTAAGTTTTTAACAGAAAATGCTGATGTGGCATTTAAAATTAATTTTTATTTTCCATGTGGGTTTTTCAAAATTATTTTTAATTCAATTTAGATTTAAAATTTAGAAAAAGAAAAGCTAAAATTTATTTTAAAAACAAAACAATTAAAAAAAGAAAAAGAAAACGGCAAAGGCTTCCTTCACCACCGCCCATCATTGGAGGGGTCGGCGACAGTCGCCGGCCTTGGGCGGGGGTGGCCCGCCCTCGCCCGGCCAAGGTGAAGCCTCGCCAACCCTAGGTGAGGACTGGTGACCCTCGCCAAGCTTGGACGAGGGTGCCTAGATCTGGGCACGCCGTGCCTCACGGGGGGCTGGCGATAGTCACCCGCCTTAGGCGAGGCCTCATCGGCCCTCGCTTGGGGCCGGTAAGGCTTGCTAGATCTGGGAGAGATCTAGGCACCCTCGCCCTTGTGGGGGGTCGGCGACTGTCGCTTTCCCTAGGTGAGGCCTTGTCGACCCTTGCTTGGGGCCAGCGAGGCTCGCCAGATTTGGGCGAGCCTCACCCAGATCCGGGGGATAAGTACACTAATGGTGCCATAAGTTGTGTACGGCGCTCACTTTGGTGCCAAAAGTTTCCGTCGGATCACTTAAGTGCCAAATCAGAGGAACCAAATCGGAGGAAAAACGCTCATTTTGGTACCACCGACGAAAGATTTCAGCCACCGGCGAAAGATTCCGGCCAAAATGATTTTAAAAAAAAAAAATCGATAGGCCTTTAAATGACATCCTTTTCGGTCCTCCTTAAGAAAATGACATCGTTTTGCCGTCCTACATGGATGGCTTCATGGAAACGATGCCGTTTAGCTCACATGGGGAAAGATTAGGGTTTCCGGTGCTTGGCCATCGTCGTTCGCCCGCTGTCGCTCGGCCACCGTCGCTGCTCGGCCGCCATCGTTGCTCGGCCACCGTCGCTCAGCCACCATTGTAGTTGCTCGACTAGGTGAGCGAGGAGAGACTGAAATTGTTGTAGGAAAAATCGAAGGCGAGGGCGGAGGAGGAGGAGGAAGAAGATGGGTCGAAGGGGCCGCCTTTGGTGCTTATTCTTCTTTGTTGGTGCGTTGGTGTCGTTCTTGGTGTCTTTGCCGGTCTTTTTCTTTGGTGCCGTGCTCGTGCCGTTGCTAGTGTGGGTCTTCAAGGAAGAAGAAGACACGAAGACGAGCCTTCCCTCTCTCTCAATTTGGGAATTAGGGTTTCAAAGTTGGGGGAAAGATGCCAAACGGCGTCGTTTTGGTGTTTGGATGCTGACTCAACTCTTCGACGAGCCACGTTGGCGTCAAAAATTAATAAAAAAAGGCCACGTCGGATTTCCGGCCACTTTCGTCGGCGTTGGAACCAAAGTGAGCGTTTTTCAAATTTTTTGGCACTTAAGTGATCCAACGGAAACTTTTGGTACCAAAGTGCGCGCCGTACACAACTTATGGCACCATTAGTGTACTTATCCCCAGATCCGGTGAGCCTTGTTGACCCCTTGTAGGGGCCAGCATGCCTAGAGCACCCTCACCCGAGCTTGGCGAGGGTCGCCGACCCTCGCTTGGGGCCGACGAGGGCTGACCACCCCTGCCTAGGGCCGGCGATGGGCGGCGGTGAAGGAAGCTTATCGTTTTTTCTTTTTTTTTGAATTGTTTTGTTTTTTAAATAAATTTTAGCTTTTCTTTTTCTAATTTTTAAATCTAATTTGAATAAAAAATAATTTAAAAAAGCCACATGGAAAATAAAAATTAATTTTAAATGTCACGTTTGCGCCACGTCGGCATTTTCCATTAAAAAGGTTGACGGTGTTAACTTTATGTTTCGATTAAAATAATTTGACAAGTTTTAGGACTTGATTGCACTTTTTACAAGTTTTAGGGCTCAATTGCATTTTCGTTTCAAGTTTTAGGACTTCTATTATACTTGTCCCTTATTTCAATTATTACCCAAAGTTTTAGTATTACTCAGAGACCCGAACATTATTAAATCTTTAACTCTCTAACTTAAAACACACAATTGCAAAGTAGCCTAATGTTCAATTCCTCTAGCTCTTGTTTATAGAATTCACTATAAAGTTACGATTTTAGCCTTTGGGGTTAATGCCTTCAAACATAGTCCAAAAGGCGAAACCCTTTTACTGCAAACCGATATTACTAGAGTCAATCCTATTATCCTAGATTAATAAATTAGAGTGATAGTCTTATTAGAACAATGGGAGTTGGAAAATCAAGTCCCTTAAAGGGTTGTTCGAATTAATGAACCAACAAACACAACATTCATAAGGAAAAGTAACCATTCAATTTCCTAGAAGATCATTTGATATGATATCAATTCCTTCTATTTTATCAAGAAGATTGGTTGATCTTCATCCAAATCTCCCTTCTATAATCACTATTCCACCAAGAAACTAAGATAATGCCGCAGCTTCAAATCAACCTAGTAATCCTATAACAACTAATATTAGTGGTCTTAATAATCGATCTAGGATTTCTCGACCTATTTACCAACACGACCAAAACAAACAAAACCTTGAAAACTTAGATTCTCATCATCACTCCCCTATATATTAACAATCAGTAGACCCTAAGATTCTTACTCTTGAAAAAGAATTCGAACCCAATCGAGACTTTTTAAACAAAGAATTTAATTCAGAAAAAAACAAAGAAATTAGATAATGGTTTTTTTTTAATACTTTCCATGATAAAGCTAAAGAAATTAAAGAAAAATATTATAATTTACTTTGTGAACACGAAACTCATATCTTTTTGTTCAATTGGTTTGAAGAATATTTCCTTAAAGCTAAAGAATTAATGTTTTAGATCACACTTATAAATGGCAACTAAATAATGGCCGAACTATATAATCTAATCATTCTCCTCTGAGAAAGATTAAAATGTATTAAGATAATCAATATTTTCCCATTGTTTCCAAACGTTGGAACCAAACCCAGCAAAATTATTCCACTATCAAAAAGAAATATCAGCTATTGTCTTAGCAATAGTCAAATTTCAAGGTGACATTTTCAAATCAAATTTGCTTTATTATTTATTATTTTTTATTTTTACGCATTGATTGCAAATCGACAAAAGAAATATTATAAAAGGATGCATTAAATATTTCTTCAAAATAGATTTTTGGCCAATAGTATATATTATTTGTCTTTAACTTTGACATCGAATTTATTAATGGATGATCAAATTCTTTGCCTGATTTTTTATGAGAGAAGTTTTGCAAGGAAAAAATGCCTCAAAAATTATCCAAACAAGACAAAGGTAAAGCTATTGTCGAAACCTCATAATCACAATTCCAATCACTAATAATGGACTAGCTCCAAGTTTGGTTAGACCTAATGATAGCACAACAATCACCATCATCGTTACCATCATCTCAATCACCACTGCAATTGCATAAAAGGTTAGATCTTCTCAAAGCCCAATAAACACCATTACCACAATTAATATCACATGATCTCACCCTATATTTATCCCTATTACTTTTACAAGCAGAACAAGAAACTGTCTCATCATAATCACACAAGCTTCAAATGAGATCACAAGCTCATAAATTACTATCACTTTCTGCTCATATCAAAATTTGAGCAGACATTACTTAAGAAAATCCATCAAAACAAATTGAAATTACTTTAAACCCATCATCATTGGTCTCTCACAATTCAAAAAAATCACAATCACTCAAAAGAATCACAAGTGAATAGTTAAAAAACCACCCACTTCTTCTATTGCAAAACCTACCACCTCTATGGTAATATCATAGCTCTTAGTAAAATCACAATTTATCACTAAAAGCCAACATCAAGACATCTTGTAAGTTGAAAAAGGATTTTATTACAAAAACCTAAAAGTCTATGCAATTTTTTTTTTTAAATTGATATTACAAACCAATTGATTTGTTAAAACCTCAAACTTATTATGAACACGTTACCTTCAAACACTTTACATCACTTGAAAACCCAAATAATATTACTCATTTTATAGCCATAATCCTTCAAGTTATATAACAAGATATGTGGAAAAAACCCCTCATACCCAATTATGATTTGAAGTTAGATTAATCACTAAATTACCATAGCTTTCTACCTTCACCTATTAGGATTACCAAGAAACCTAGTGGAATGCATTATTCTGCCAAAATGAAGATAACTGTCACACTCGGCTCTTCTATTTTTAACATATTTCAATACTGATCAATTACCTTTTTAGTTACAGAGATGGTGGAGTCATTTTGGTCTTGTTATTGAAATCTTACCTCCACAATTTAAAAACAAGTTTGAAATTTTTCACACCCATTTCAAACCAACCAATCATGAATCAAAATTTTCTGACCTCATACATTTTTCATTAATTTCCGAGTTTCCTAGATAATTGCCTATGAATTCGACCCTCATCACTCAGTTCACTCTTCACACATTCAACACCTACTTAGGAAATTTAAAATTGAGTGGTGGGACAATTTTAAAGTCATTGAAAACCTTTATGAGCAATCAGTCCTAAACTAGTTGAATCGGCGAAATCCCCCAAATGCCCAATCACTTATCGATCATAGAATTATAGAATTTCTCTAGCAAAAGTCACTGGCTCAAGCTCACTTAGTAGCCATCCAATGATCGAAAGAATATCTTATTGCATTATAAAAAATCATGTTTAGAAATAAAATATATAGGTTCTTCTAGTGAATTCTATCACCTTGGCAACACCAATGAAGATGATCACTATGGCATCGACTTGCCAGGTGTAGATGAGGATGAATAAAGAAAATTACATCACCGAATCACCAATCACTAATCATCAATCACCAAAAGGAGACAATAATCAAAGAAGACAAAAGAAGAGAAGAATATCATTATGCTTTATTTTGATGATAAGACTTGAGTCTTCCGCCCAAAACCAGTGAATTATTTGGAAGGGACCAAAGCAAAAGCAAAAACAAAATAATACTACTGTTCATCTCGTTCAAATGCGCTCGAACTTCTCTATAAAAGGAGGAGAAGGAAGGCATTATTCAGCATTCAAGCCTTCAAGCTCTCTTGCTCTCAAGTGTCCAAAGCTCTCTTTAATCACAACCTTTGTGATGATCCTGACTCCATCTCTAGGGTCTTAAGCAGCAAGAATTATTTTCATGATGCCCCAAGCGCGTGGCCATTCGATTTCTTTATATCTTTTCATTAATCACATGTGGAAGCGTACATACAACACTCGGACAACAACAAGCAGCTAGTAAAACAGCCATTTAAAAACATACAATTACATCAGTTACATTTACAAGCCATTTTTGTCTGGGGCCATTATATTTTACAACCATTACATGTTCTATTCTAAAAAAGCTGGGGTAAATCTTAGCTTTTCTATTGAGACCGCAATCCCTCCATACCTACAATCTAAAAAACAACAGGGTGAGTTATAGACTCAGTAAGTAAAACCCCTAATTCTCTATTAGGAAGACATCTCATCATCAAAATCTAGTAGGTACAACACTTGCAATGCAATATCGATGGCAAATCATTAGCAAACTTATTGCTACACCTCAACTACATGCAAGTGTCCATTACTGTATATTTCAATGCATGCTTACCTTCTGCTTGTCAATGAACGTATCAACATATCATACTTATCCATAAACCAACACTCATGCAAATTCATTTATTGTCGTCCTGGCTCAACCAGGCTCTCCCTACTCAACCAAGGCATTCAGCTTCAAGTTAGGCATCTTGGTTCAATCAAGGCATCTTGGCGTTAGCTCACTAAGGCATCCGGGCTCAATTAGGCATCTTGGGGCTAGCTTACTCGAGGAATTCTAGCTCAACCAGGGCATCCCGTTCAATAAACGAGACATTGTTGCCAATGTTATATGGCGACGGACGCTTTTTCCTCTTCAAGTGCACACACAAGTGCATCACACAAGCCTATTTTTCATCTCTTATCTTAACCAACATATGCAAGACCCTAGGGCGTGCTCATTCAAGTGAGTGTGCCATGACCCTCAACATCATATTATAAAATATGCCAGGAACAATTCTTGGTTTGTGGCTTGAGTCGCATGCTTAGGCCATTGCGACTTGACGTCAATTCCAAGCCGAGCAAACCTTGACCTCGTCCCGAGGCATGAACACCCTCAAGCATGCAAATATGAGCAAACACACAAAAGAACATTACAACATACACATGGCTTACATAGGTGAGCACATCACTAAACTCGACAATGTAGGCTATCGCTCTAGCCAAGAGTTAGAGACTCTACTTACAACTTTTGAGCCTGGCTCCAAGATGCTCCTTTAGTGATCGGACGGCTCCTAAGGCGGCTTGGAGGAGAAGGATGTGAAAGAGAGGAGAGAAAGGAGAGAAAATGTGTAAATGGTTAAACCTCCAAAATGATTCTCTTCAATTATTGGTGTCAATCTCATGATTAAGCCTAAGGAATGAGTTGGCCTATCTAGTCTCCTTAGTTGGCGCTTATGCTTATTCGTGTTTGATTGTGATTGGTCCATATATTTACTTACCCTCCAAGGCTCACTTTAGACTTATGATGTGCCTATGGCTATAGGGGACACATAAGTCCCTTGATGCCTAATGTCTTCTCTTGATTGGTTGGCATTTGCCTTGTTCATCAAGGCTACCCTTTAGGTTCATCATAACTTAATATTCTAGAAGACACCTAAGCTTACGAGTCACCGACTTCTTCTTTAAGGAAAATCTCAAGCCATCATTACCAAATCTTCAAGTGGACACCTAGGCTTATGAGGTGGAGATCTAATGATTTAGTGTCATCATTTAATGCCTTGCTTGTCTCCATTTCATTGGACCACATTAGCACTCAGCTCATTATTAAAGGGACAACTCATTATGGATAGGTGGCACTGTAAAAGATAGGGTGGCATCAAGGCTATAGGATAGCCATAATTAGTTTCAATGTGTCCTATTTTTATTGGGACACTTGGCTTAATTATTTTGCTTAATTCCCAAGGTAACTTCTTGGTAATCATGACAATGTCTAGAAAAATCTAGGTGGAATGATAAGTCAACCTCATTCATGAAAAAGCTAGGGTGTTCTAGAGAATTCTATTTTGTCATTTTCTTCCTCACAAAGGTGGTCTAGAGAATTCTATTTTCTAAGTTGGTTCTGGGGCCGGAGAATGGATCATTAGGTACACCTCGAAAAATCAAATCACACGCCCGAGGTTCGGCCATTACGTTCCATATTCGCCCAAATCGTTCCTTTGGACGGTCGGTCGGCCAATATGGTCGATTGTCCTTTAATCGGTTTGAGACCAATCCTAAGACTACCCATGGCCTAGCACTAAGCCAAGGCACTAATTGAATTTAGAATTAGTGATTGAATAGTCGGGTATATCCCTAGACTCATTCTGGTCGGCACCCGATCCACCGGTAGGGTTCATGGTCAGTGCGTTACTGATCCATGGTCAGACATCACCAATTTGAGATTCCGTTATGATCACTAAGAATTAAATAGGCAATGATACATTTTTGGTCAGAAGATGGTCACATTTGATCAATTCAAATCGTCCATGTATCGGTGCATAATCGGGCGGAATCACTCGCGATCGGAAACTACGACCGGTTGGATCAACTCATGATGATCTGCCGATCCAAAATAATCCTGTGATCAATTCTCGTGATCAAAAAGTCATCTTATGAGCTGATAATCCTATCCCATCGGTATGGTCAGTAGAAAATTCACGGCCCACACCTTGACCAATTCGTGACTAGTTGGTCAGCTTGATTGATCCATGGCTAATGGCCCATGATCGATCCTTTTAGGATCTTATGGCCGATCTTCACAGGGTCGGAATCGAGGATGTTACAACCTTCTTTCACTTTCACCCCAAATAACTTTGTAATCACTTGTATTACCTTGTAATCACTCCCAATCACTAGAAATCACCCCAATCACTTGTAATCACTTCTTCAAGATATCCCCGATTACTTGTACTCATTTTTGATAACTTGTATTATCAATCTTTAATAAGTATTTTCTATCATTTAACAAGATAACAAACCAAATTTTGGTTGGCACTAGTACCCCATGTTCTTAGTCCTCTCTTTCTTTTATGCTTAAGTGGACTACTAAGCTTGGACCATGTATTCTTCTACTCGAGCATGGACTACTGCCCTCATAAAAAGTCACATTTTCTTTTCTTTATTTTTTCTTATATCTGCAGGATCTTTGCTTGAGTATGGACCACCGCTCTTGCGTGAGGTCACATTATTAATTACTTTCGATGACGTTTCACAATACCCCCACTTGCGTGTGGACTATCGCTCTTGTGGAAGGTCATTATATATAGTTCTATGTTGCTCATATCATTTACTTGATATTTATATTTATTTTCCAAATTATTCATTTGCATTAGTCACTAATCACTTTGCTATTTTCTATAGATTTATTTGAAATCATTCTACATTCATTTCTTATCTTTATATAAAACCCTAGATCTTGAGGGCTATTTGGTATTAGTGTCAAAGAAGAAATATTGATTATCTTAATACTTTCTTTTTAATAGGTTTTCGAGTTTGGTTTGAACCTTCCCTAGGTGAGGTGTGTTTAACTAGTAGTGGTCCATGCAGTAAAACCCAATTTGGTAGTAAGTTCATTGGTCAACTTTGGTTAGTAGCCTAAGATGCATGAAAGCAAACTTATTAAAATGGATTTATTAAAAAAATCAATATTCGGTTTTGTTGGAGAAATATCTTCAAGTGGTTTTAATGATGTCCAAACTATTCTTAGTGTATTACTTACTATGGTGTATGCAAATGTTTGGATCAAAGGACTATGCAATATCCATGATGTGATTCATTAGAAAGAAGTTCGCAAATATCCTGTTATGATAAATAGCACTAGTCAACTTAAAAGATCAATTGTTGATGATGCTTATGTCAATGGTAATGTAGCAATTAAGTACATCTAATGATGTTCTTTGGGTCAACTAAGTAACCATTGAAAGACTTGGATTTGCATAGCAACTAAATCCAGATAAAGCACGTAATGGAGCAACTAGGTCGTCTAACAGGTTAGTTAGAGACTGTAGTGAGAAGACATCAGTAGTTGTCATTTTTGATTAGTTTGTAAAAGTTCAAGAAAAGAAATTGTATGGGTAGTACATTTCCTAGACAAAAACTCAATGTAAACTCTTCAATGGCTCTTTGCTTCTCTAATTCATTTTCAACGGATAGATTCAAGAAGAATATCAAAGGGAAGATCCCAGAAAACTAGAGGCATGTGCAACATAGAAAATCAAGAAGATTTCTTGCTATTATTTTTAGTTATAAGCTCTGTCATACTTTTTTGATATTAATGCTATTTATCAATTGTACAAAGGATTAAATGTACAAGCGTAAGAGCAGCAGCTGAGTTTATATAGTGGTACCTATCGTGAAAAGGATTAGTGCTAGCCATTTGTAACTCTCCAAGTAAATTGCTAGTACAATCCAGCCTGTCATAAGCTTGTGGATAAAGCTGAATCATTATAACTTCTAGTGTCCCACTGTTTTCTTTTGTTCACATACATTAACATATAGCTAGTTAACATTTTCTCAAACATTAGGCTGAGCTGATCTTTATTTAGCGAATAGCTAATTTTCGCAAAAGATCATCAAAGTTTGAAAATAACCTATTCACCCCATTCTAGGTTGTGTTTTAGCCACCAACATGTTTCACATATGTCTTTAGATCAAGCTCATATACATAGAGAAGACATAAACATTAAAGGTTTCAATAACTCTATAGAAAATTCAAAAATTCCTAAAGTTCAACTTGATCAAATATATAAACATTCAAAGTTCAAATTTTTGAAAAAAAAAATCGGATTACCTAATCACAATTGAAGAAAGGGACATACCTCTTTCTAGATCTTTTGAAACTATCAAACTTTTAAATGAAAATTCCCTTAATAAACATACGCAAAAATATAATTACATTCACACAAGGCTAGTACAAGTAGGTATTAAGCTGCTAACTAAAGAAGCTTAAATAATTCTATTCTCCTAGTCCCATGTGATTCAAGATTATTCAATTTTGAAGAGTTCATATTAAGAATATTAGAAACAAGTCTTTGTAATGGCCAATTCATTTCGATTGTTACCCAAAATTTTCAGTATTACTCAGAGAACCGAACATTATTAAATCTTTAACACTCCAAGTTAAATCATACAACTACAAAATAGTCGAAAGTTCAATTCCTCTAGCTCTTGTTTATAAATTCACTATAAAGCTATGATTTCTACCTTTGGGGTTAACACCTTCAAACTTAGTCCAAAAGGAAAAACCTTTGTACTTCAAACCAATATTACTAGAGCCAATACTATCATCCCTAGATAAATAAATTGGAGTGATATGATTTTAACAAAACAATGGGAGTTGGAAAATCAAGTCCCTCAAAGGGCTGTTCGAAATAATGAACCAACAAACATAGTACAACATCCAAAAGGAAAAGTAACTATTTAATTTCCTAGAAGATCATTTGATATGAGATCAATTCCTTCTACTTCATCAAGAAGATCAATTGACTTTCATCCAAATCTCCTTCCTATAAACACTCTTCCACTAAGAAACCAAGATAATGTCGCAACTTCAAATCAACCTAGTAATCATATAATAGCTAATATTTGTAGTCTTGATAATCAGTTTGGGATTTCTAGACCCATTTACCAACACGACCAAAACAAGCAAAACCTTGAAAACATAGGTCCTTCTCATCATGCACCTACTTATTCATAATTAGTAGACTCTGAGGTTCTTACTCTTGAAAAAGAATTTGAACCCAACCAAGAGTTTTTATACAAAGAACTTAATTAAGAAGAAAACAAAGAAATTAGACAATGGTTTTTTTTTTTTTAAATACTTTCCATGATATTGCTAAAGAAATTAAAGAAAATAGTATAATTTTCTTTGTGAACACGAAACTCATATCTTTTTGAAAAAATTTTCCTTCAACCTAAAGAAATCTATGTTTTAGATCACGCTTATAAATGACAACTAGATGATGGCCAAACCATAAAATCTAATCATCCTCCTTTGAGAAAGATTAAAATATAGCATAGAGATAGTGAAATTACTGCCACCCCCTTCTGAATCACAACTAAAACCGATGATCCTCAAAATGTAAACATAATATAGCAAAATAATTATACTAATCAACATCTCCATACTATTGACAATGAATTAAATAGGATAGAATCTTCAATTTATTATACTCTTCTCGATTACCAAAACTTGAATCCCTTAAATCACTAATCTTTAAATTCTTTGAATTTCCTAAAATCTATGGTTTATAATTTGTTAAAGCTATAGAAAATAGAAGGAGGTATTTAGGAAGAATGCCAATCCTTGACACCAATGTCAGAGGACCTCCAACAGAGGAAACCTCAAGGATAATAGGATTTGTTATCAATGATACTCCAAACCAAATATATGTCCTTGAAAAATCCAATGAAGAATCTAAAAATGAATCAATTCCTGAAATAAATAGACTCTTACGGAAAAACCCCCAAAAGATTACTAGAGAGCCACACTTCCTGACATTGCTCTAGAAGAATCATCGCATATGATTCAAAATTATTATTCTCCCGATGCGATTTATGAATGGAATATAGATGATGTCCCTAAAATAATATTATTAATATTTCAAATCAAATGGTTATAGTAGCAAATGCATATAAAACTCAAAAAGCTTTTCCGATCATGTTGATGCTAAGTTTTTAGTAGCTAGTTTTATAGGGTAATTAAAAGGTTGGTGGGATAATTACCTCATTGATGAACAAAAAACTCAAATTTTAAATACATATAAAATAGATAAATATGAAGAGTGTATTGAGGATGCAAATGGACAAGCCATTCGAGATGCTGTTTGTACTCTCATATCTATTCTAAATCCCAACACTTTATAGGAGACCCAATCATATAAGAGATGTAAATCAAGATCTTTCAATTATTAAATGCAAATCCTTAGAAAGATTTAGAGAATATAAAGATATTTCCCTACAAAGGGTAATGGTTAGGCCAAATTATAACCAACCCTTTTTATGGAAAAAAAAAAAAACTTTTTTAGAGGATTACCTCGTTAGGTAACCAGGTTCACAATAACATAAGAGAAAAATACAATGGTCAAATAACTTATCACCTATTATCATATGGAGAATTAATTTCATATGTTTATAAATAAGGAATACAAATGTGTAATTCAATCAAGTTACAAAAATAGCTTAAAGAAGAATAGTCACCAATAGGGATTTAGGAGATTTTTGTGCTCCATATGATCCTTCATACGATGAACCATCAAAACTAGAGTGTAAAGGAGATTGTCCTTCTAAAAATAAAAATAAAAAACACAAAAAATTATTTTAAAAAATCACAGGCTAATAAACAAAATAAACCCAAAAGAAAAACCTGAAAGGAAAATTAACAAAGATATTAAAGGTTACAATTTTGGAAAAGAGGACATATTTCAAAATACTGTCAAATAAATAAAAGATTAAATGAGCTCTTATTAGATGAAGAAACTCTCTATCAACTCAATCACATTATGGCAGCCACAGATCATGATACTTTTTTAGAAGACTTTCTTGAAGAAGAGAGTTTTCAAATCAATGAAATAGAAACCTCCTTAGAATCAGAATTAATGATTCCTCTCTTGGTGAACCAAAACCTGCAATCAAATACACACACATACTTGATTTTGACATTGGAGTCTTTAACTAGGTTAAAAAAAACCATTGCAAGGTTTGCTATTAGCTTAGAATGTTCATCTAGAGCTAATTAATGATCTTTCCCCAAATTAAATGAAAGATATGTAGCTTGCCTAAAACTTGATTTGAACATGGTAGGTCTCATATTGAAATTGCATTGTCTCTTAGATTGACAAAGAAGTTATCGGTAATTTCAACATGCATCCTCATTACCCAATAAGATAAATGAGAATTTTGAAAGCAATGTTTGTCATTCGGTGTATTGAAGTTAATGGATCCGTGTGGATAGAGTGGTTGCATGCATTAGTCAAAATTAGTGATTCAAAGGTCTAGACGTTGCCATCACATATATGATTTTTTTTAAGTATTATACTTCCCATCTTTGAAAGGGAGGACATATGTAAAATGGCATAACCAGTGTGAAAATCAATCACTTATGGTGTGAACACGGTTCTCCTAAGCATCTCACTTAAGTTCTTCCTTTTTTCGGCCAGAGAAAAGTCTGAATTAGGTTCAACCAATGTGTTTAGGTACTCTACATTTTGAGATTTTAAATATAATCCTAGAAACTTACATGCATTACCCTCTCTATGAAAGCTCAGATGTAGAAACATTCTAATTTGGTCACCTTACTCTACACCCAAAATAACAAGTCACAAAGAAGTCGAGACAACCTCATCGTTCTCGCAAGGGCTTAACCAATAGCGGTCTCATTTTAAATGTTTCTTGCATCTTGGGAGTGGTCTGTCAATGAACGTAGCATGGTCGATCGAATTGATAAATCATTGAAGACTTCAACTGCATCAAAAGTGGAGAACAAGTTAAAGGTATTCAAGAAGTTTCTCGAAGGTGATGTGGACTAGGTCTTTTTTTAAGTGTGTCCTCTTTTATTGTCCAGGCTTGTCTTGACTTTGTCGTTGCAAGGGGCATAAAGTCATGTGATAGTTACCAACTCCCGCGTGGAATCTTGTAGAAGGCAATCCTGATTTAGCCTACATTGAATGACCATACGAAAAAAGACGACACGAGCTATTTCGGGCATTAAATTTCTTGCTCCTTGTTCAAACTGGCCATATTTGGTTGTTTGGTTGAATTGGTAAACGAATTCAAAATGTGATCAAGTCGTAAATGTTTGAAACAAATGTAATGGAAGTTTCTAAAAGTTTTGTTTCTGGTGTAATCTCATTGCATCGTCGATCTTCTTTCGAGCATGACATCCAGAGCATTTTCCCCCTTCAAAGGTGATTTTTCTATCCTTTGTCCTAGAGTTGACTCATACATTGTGAGATTGTTATTTAACCCCTTTAACAAGGATACATCTTTCACAATCAGACTGCAATTTTGACAATTTCTTCACTAACAATCTTTCCTCTATATGGTCCAGCAAAGATTACCATTGCCTCATCTACTTGAGTGAGATGGACAAACGTGGTTGGATCCCGTGTCATGTGTCTTAAGCATCCACTACTAAGGTATTGCTCGTCTTACTTCAACTTTCTTTGCTTCAAAACTACAAAATTAATCAAATTTATTCTTTCTATGGTACCTTGAACTTGGGCCTTTTTTGTTAGAGACAAAAAAAAGAGAAAATCTCAATTTCCCAAAAGTTCTTCACCCATTTCTTTTCCTTTTCAGAAAAATGGCATACAAGGCGAAAATAAGCAGTTCTATACCAATTTGAACGTGTATAATATAGTGCACCCGTGAATTGAACAAAATGTGAGTGATAATAAATTTTGTACTCGAAAGCCGGTTTCCTTCTTTCTTTTGCTTTGATGAAATATTCCTAATTTTTGTCGGGTATTTCATCCTCTTGATAGCTCGCTTAGCTTTGAGATGCCCCCCGACATTGCATTACACGTCTCTGCGATATCTGCCACATATGTCATTGAATTAAAAGATGTGACTGGAGACGAAAGAGTGCAGCAATACCTCATTTCGTGAGTCATGAATCAAGCGTGCTTGAAGCTGAAATGCGTCATTGGAGTCTTGGGCAACGTGGCATGTTGTCGCCATGTTATTAATAATTCCCATATGTCACTTTGTTATGCTGTCTTTTAAACTTGGTTCGAAAGGATCACTTGGTGTTGTTCTTTTTTATCTTGTCTTCTTCCAACTTTAATCTTCTATGTACTCAGCTTTGGTCAGCTTTCGTATCTACAGGGGTTCGCCCAATGATCCGGCGCATTCAAGCTCTATTTGTATGATGCCATTACCCAAAGGGGGGAACATGGGTCGGAAACCCAATTTTCAACTTGACTTTAGTGAGCCGGGTTGTAATATGACTCACCTAAAATTTTGAAAACGGATTGAAATGAGTTTAAAGAATCAAAACCCAACTCTATGTGGATCTTTATGGGTTTGCACCAGACTCATATTCAACCAATTTTCACTACTAACTCAAGCCCATGATATAATTATGTGAAAGGGAAATTTTTAGAAAAAGACAATAGAAACAGATACCTGTAGGTGACTGGGATCATGCAAGAAGGAAACCTAGGACGATCTTACTCTCAAATCCTAAGAGCAGAAAGAGATCCGAAGGATACTTTGTAGGAGGAAAACATAAATGAACTAACGCTTCAACCTCATGGCCGACCAACGCTGTAGGAAATAACGTCTTAATCGGGACTATTCCCTTCCGAAAATTCAAGAGGAAACTCCATTTCGACAGTCATGCTGATGCCGGTGAAGTTCGAGTGAAACACGGACGAGGACTCCTCAGATGAACGATGCTCGATAAAATCTTTCACGCAATTTGATCCTTCAAAGCTCAAACCAGTGCCAATCAAGAGGTCTTTTTCCGAGGTCATAACGTAAGACAGCTAAGGTAGGAGATGACGGCCATTCCTTTGGGGGTTAGAAAAGCTCGAACTTTTCCTTTACATAGTCAAGGCAGACTTCCGTGGATCATGTCTATGCTGAAAATCTGCATAATATTATTCAAGTCATCCTGCATTAGAACGGACTTTCATTGAGACATGCCGTGGATGGGCTGAAGGTAGTATGAAGAAAAAGAATAAATCCTCCGAAAGTCCATGAGGCTTAATACAAACAGGCTTGTAGCACTAGCCCATGTAGGTCGAGATCAACGGTCACTCGTTCAACTTTAGTATCAAGGGCTTTTCCATTAAAATGGCCGTTCGTGATTAGAATGGTCTTTTCTGAGGGACGGAATGCGCCAGATCTGCCGAGTCCTCAACGGTCTGACGGTTGTTGTAGATTATGTGATTGTCCTAAAATAGGAACGACACTTTCAAGGAGTGTAACGTAGCTTGGGTTTGAGGTTTAGAAACGAAACGAAAGCGAAACATCGTCATCAAAGATCTAAGGCCCAAAGCCCACACGGCACTTGATGCAGATGAATGGAGTCAAATGACTGTTGTGACTTACTTCATTTGTGCACACGTCTTTCCTTTTGCACCTCCATTTCTTTCCGTTCTCCTTTTTCATCTTTGTATTTTTGGACTCTCTCTTACATGACATGTACATATGCACATCGTCACTGGCTACTAGATCCCTCCTCGTAGTTACCCGTTGAGAGGGTTGGTCATCGGCAGAGGAGACCTCATTTAGGAGTCAATTCACTTGGGCCCTCTCTCATCTAACAAAGTATATGCATTGGGTTCACATGCTTAAGGATTATGCAGATCCACGTGGGGACCAACCCATCTCATGTGTGGAGGAATGTTCCACTCTTTTGGCAGTTTTTTTTTTAAGAACAATGCAAAAGGAGTATCTAAAAAATTTTAGATAAATTGTTCAAAAAGTCCTACACTTATTAAATGATGGCCAATTCAATTCTAAATTATTCAATTTGATTAATTTAGTTCTAAATATTTTGATAATTTGAGAATTTAGACTTTCCAAAAAAAGTTGGTCAAAAATCATCGATATTGTTACTGACTGTCCTACATGACACAACTAGTGGTAATGTGGACGGTATTTATAATTTTTTGTTATTTATTTATTTATTTATTTTCTTTTTTAGCATTCATCTTTTAAGAAGGGCTAAAAGGGGTCGCCAAGGCCTTGATATCTGTTGAGCACTATGCAAGACCCACGGAACCCTTATCAATCGCAGGCAAGGGTCACAGACCTTGACCATGGCCAAATTTGGCGTTGAAGCCTTAGCAGTCCTTGCTGATGTTCCGAGAAGATGAAGATTGAAAAAAAAATCAAAAAGAAAAAAAATTCAAAAATTCAAAATTTTTTAAAAAATTGCAAAAATTGTTTATGTTGGTGTCGACGATGCCATGTGGGATGATCAATGGCCACATTAGTGCTTTCTAGCCAATTTTAACCAAGAGAAATATATTGATAAATTGTCAAAATATTTAAAATTAAATTAGTCAGGTTGAGCAGTTTAGGATCAATTTTGGCCATATAATAAGTTTTGAACTTTTTAGATAATTTTTCCGAAAATTTACACATCAACCTTTTGATAATATCTATTTTAGGTAATTTTTGCGTGGTTGTCAGAGTATTTTTTTTTATCGAAACGGGAGAGCTGGCGGAGTAATTGTTAATGACGAAATTCGATAAATCTCACTAGTTTGGAAGTAAGTTGGTTAAATTGACCTCGGATCATGTTTCCATTTTCATCCATGGATCGTCCTATGCCTAAACTTACAACTCCATTCTGGATTCTCTCTCTCTCTCTCTCTCTCTGATAATTTTGCTTTTAATCAACACCGGAGATTAGTTTAATTGATAATGACGTGGACAACATAAATTGCATACTTTGGCATCTTCTAGCACAAAGGACAAGCGCGCAACTTGCAGACTGTGTGCAACTTCAAAGGCAAATCAGATTACATTTATTACCAATTGAGTGTAGTTTGAGCTAAGCAAATTATAGATTAAGTTGCGGTGACGCATTCTAATTAGGTTTTTTTTGTCCTTTGAAAATGATGGATATGGATCACTACATCATGTGTCATTTGTTAATTTATCAAGATAACTATTCCCGCCACTTTTTCTTTAATAATATTCGCAGTGATTTAGAAATTATATTTTATCGCCCGTCCACACCTTGAGGATATTTCTTATTTTACAGAGGGATTTTGTACATGTATTGAGCAAACCTTTGCTAACTATTAATGTATTTTTAAGTCTTACCTTGGAATAAGCATATTATATGGTATATGCTCATAATTAGACAAAAAGGTGGGTCTGAACAGCCAAGCCCTAGGAGTGGGGTCATGGTTGTGCAGTTAGCAAAGTTGCTTTTCGATTATTAATTATAGAGATATGACACAAATAATTCTTGAAATTTAGCTCAATATGCAACATGATCTTTTAATTTTATCCTAGTGCGTAATGTCGTCTTTGGACTATCAATTTGTTTAATATAGTATCTAAAATTTTGATTTATGTTTAATCCGATTCTTGAACTATATGAAAATATTTAATATTGTCTCTGAACTTGAATCAATCAAAGGACAATACTAAACATTTTCGTATAACTTAGAGACTAAATTGAATATATACTAAAAGTTTAGGGACTACATTAAACTAATTTCAAATTTAGGGACGATATTACATATCGGGCTATAGTTTTGAGAACATATTGGACAAATTCAAAGTTCAAGGACTGCATTGCTCATTGGGCCAAAGTTCAAGGATCATTTATGTCATTTTACTTTGATTATATTGGTAACCAATTGGTAATTATGATTTACTGGTACAATTTATTGTTAAGTTTAATTTATTTGGGTTATATGTACATAGTGCTGTTTTTCTTGTATTAGATATATTGTCGGCTTTTAAAAACACTCAATATATTTTAACGTTATGCTGCATGCATATGGAATATTCATAAAATTTCATGGTGTTAGTACTATCGCTCTTAGCCAAATTCATTTAACCTGAGTATCTCTGCGTGAAACTCTTTCGTATTTTTATATTCCTCATGCTAATCCATTCATAAAAGACAAATTTGTACAACAAAAAAAATCTTATTAGTAAGCTGGAGAACAAAGAACATCATCTTGAAAACGAGAGGGCTTATATATACATATACAGATATTTATATATATTATATGGAAACTTTATTGTCGTATTAGGCCGTCATCAGACTTGACTCTTGGTTCGAGAATAAATTATGTGATTGGCAAGAAAAGGGCGAAATACATTGTTTTATATAAGAAAACCCGAGAAACATGTGTATTGCGGAACACTTCACGTTTGTCTTCCTTGTCAGGAGGCATTAACTTCCTTGGTCAATACATTGGACACGGCAGCTTCCGAAGCACCTGCACATACAAGTTGCGTAGCATTTCCTGATAAATTCTGATAGAAGTAATATTCATTGCCGACCTTAAAAGTAAGGGCGTCGATTTCGTTGCAAAGTCATGTTATTTTCTCTTTTCATCTGAATAATCTAGCTAGCTCAGCTATTGCTTAGAGCGTTGTAATATCGGATTATTTTCAGGAGATTTGCGCAGATATCTTAATACCATGTGATGATGCTGGATCCGTTGTGCCCATTTGCAGGGTATTGTATGCGCTTTGACCCGTGGTGTCACGGTTTTGGCTTTATCCGAAGGGTCGTCTCAAAGGGAGGGAGTGGTCCCTTGCTTATATCAAAACCTTCCTTGGCTCTCAATTAAATGGAGACTAGCCAAGACAGGCGTGAACTAGGTTTTGTGTGGGAAGCCAATGTGGGGTTCCAGAAGGCGACGACACCCAATGCTGTCGGGGTCTGTTCGCATCCCGTGTTGCGAGGTATTTGCCCGTATTGGCCCACGAGCCCCCCGATTTCGTGCTCATCGAAAGGAACCCTCAACAGGAAAATGGTTGAGCCCCCGCTTAGAAGTCACAGGCCATCATCCGTTCTCAATTAATGTGGGGACTTATCTCATCCCTTTCAAGAGTGAAAGCTATCTAATTGAACAAGTGGGGTTAAGTAAGGATTGGCCGCACAGCTAAACGAAATTATTACAAAGTTATAGCTAAGGCATACCTTGTTGATCTAACCAGTATACTAGCTTAGCACTTAACAACTCCATATACAAACTTTTTCACTATATTATCTCCAAGCTACTCTTCAAGTAGACGGACTGCAAATCTTTCTTTTTTCCAAATTTACCGATGCTAGCGTTTCTACTTTTGGTGTTTGTGTGTATTGGTATTTTTAGGGCGAACGAAAAGATAAATTTTTGATGGAGTGATTTTCAAGCAAGAAAGGACAGTGAGAGAACATGAAAATAAAAATTAAAAAAAAGGTGAAAAGCAAAAAGACGTGTTATGATGACATGGACCAAGCCAATCAATAAATGCCATGCCCCACATTGACCCACCCCCCGCTTGGTCCGATCGTCATCCCCCCCACCACCACCACCACCACCACCACCACTTATTAAACCCGTCGCACAATGCGCATCTTCCATTTCAACAAGGGCCAATACCTAGGAGAGCCGCGCAAGCGATAGCGCTCTCCCCACCCCCCGCGAGGTCCCCCGGCCTCCGCGCACCCCGGCTCGCGGGGCGGTGCTCGGGGCCCTCCCCGCCATGCGCCCTCCCCACGCACAGCCGCCGCTGCCGCACCTCCAAGAAAACCACCAGCTATCCCGTCCAGAGCCGCAGGATGAACCCGAAACGGGACCCAACAAGGAGGTGCCCTTGCTCCGGTCGCTGTCATCGACGCCGTCGCTGCTGAGGAACCGGTCGTCTCTGTGCAAGCAGAAATCGTGGTCCCCAGACATGTTTCGGGAGGAGGCGTGGCTGCGGCGTAAGGGGAACTTCAGGAACCGCCAGAGCAAGAGCGTCACGGAGGAGGACCTCGACGAGCTCAAGGGATGCATAGAACTTGGGTTCGGGTTTGACTCGCCGCAGGCCGTGGACGGCCGCCTGTCGGACACCTTGCCAGCTCTGGGGTTCTACTACGCCGTGACGAGGCAGTGCGGCGGGAGCGTCCTGAGGTCGGCGGAGACGTCGACCTCAACTGCGTCGGACTGCGACAGTTCGTCTCCCATCGGCAGCCCCCATGCCATATGTGGACCCAGTAAGGAAAACCCTCTGCTCATCGCTTTGCTTCTTTTACTATTCACAGAATCATGAAGATGCTTGAATCGCTATAATGGTAAAAGAAAGGCGATTTTTTTTTCCGTCCTGGGTTGGTTTGGTTGATGGGCAATTACGACAACATCTGTGCAGGCGATAATCCTGACGTGGTGAAGACGAGGTTGAGACAGTGGGCGCAGGTAGTTGCTTGTTCGGTGCGGCAATCGTCTTCCTAAGCTACCATCATTAAATAACATCATCATCAATTACAGCTCGAGGTTAACCTGGAACTCAACCAGAGTCAAGAAGCAGCGAAAACCCATGTGCATCGACCCAACCTGTAATTCAGAATATTAATTCTCACACCGACCTTGCTTGCTTAGAAAAGATTATGTTTAAAGTAGTGGGAAGAAGCAAAGGTGATGACTTGTACCTGCTTGTTGCCTGTAGGGCTTTCCTTAAAGTGGGTATTGAACCTTGGTACTGATGTTTGTTTATTAGCTGTCGGCTTTGATGTTGCCTTTATAGATGGGCTGCTCGGCTTAGGAAGTTGTCGAAAGTTAGATGCCTCTCGTTGCTGAGCTGAGTAGAGTTTTTCCTTGGTTCTCTTTTCGGGTTTGTTTAGGAATCTGTGTCTATGCTTGATGCTCTCTCCTTTACATGTCTTTTGCAAAGGAGTGTAAAAAATAAAAGTGACTTGTCTCTTCTCCAAACCGACCTTTGTTTCTGAAATTTAGAAATGAAAGGAAATGTGAATCTCGAAGGATTATGAAAATGGTATGTCCAATTTCGCTTAATACTTGAGTATAATGGAATAGGTTATATAGAGTTTCGCGATGTGAAAAGTCAGAGTGCGTGGGCCGCAAAATTTATATGATGAAAGGTTATTTTGTTCATTACAAGAAGTAAGGATTGAGGTTCTCTAAAATTAACGATAAATGAACATTATAGGGCTACACGAAAAGGCTTAATTACTCATAGCCTTCATGAAATTCACTTCAAGATGTTCGAACCAAACCCTAATCTAACTACCCCCGTTCCCTCTCACGTCAACCTCAGCCACTGCCACCGCGCACGCACAATGCAACTTCGTCGTCGCTTGCCCAGTTTCTGTCACAACCAGGTTGCCGTCTCTGTCGCCCATGAGCTCTTCTCAACATCCGCAAGCATCTCTCTCTCGGCCCCCTTTATCAACAAAGATGGAGGGCTCACGATGATTGCAGCCGCTGCGAGCAGGCCACGCCGGCTAAAAATCTACTTTAATATGGTAACTATATTCAAGAAACAAGGATTGACTGTACTCCGCGTTGGTTTTGTTCCTTATTGAAATGAAGGACATCGGAAAACAATTGAAGCGCATCGTTTCCGAAGGAATGCATGCTCCCTCCATTTTCGGGGTTTTCCTCTGTAGTATATGTGGCTGATTCCCTCACCCTCTCACTCGCGGCGCAAATCACTAGGTTTTTAGCCTCTTTCGGTTCTTAACCAAAAGTAAGAGAGAGAGAGAGAGAGAGAGAGAGAGAGAGAGAGAGAAGACATTGCAACTCTCTGTTCTCTTCTTCGCTTAACATAAGCCTAACATAACAAATATGACATCCTTCCTTCAAAACAACCATAGGATCCAAGTTTGCTTGCTTATCAAATAAGTCTCGACATCAAGGGAACTCTATTCTTGTGATATTCTTTGTTTAATATAAATATAATTAGAAAATTGACGAACGTGTACAAATTGAAATAGTGCCCATGAGTACATTGCAATAGACCTATAATGTGGCAAAGAAAGTTGCATGTGATTTTCTTTTCACTATATTTAAGGCTTGTTTGGTAACATTTGTATTTCTCTGTTTTTAAATAATAAAAAAGTTTGTTTGTGTATATCATTTAATTTTTCTATACCCTGGAGTAGATTAATGGCCAAGAAATAGATTTGAAATACAGAGAAGAAGTTAAAAAAAAAAAAAAAGTCTATTTTTTTGTTCCATCAATTTAAGATGGAATCGCACCATTATTGTTCCATCAGTATACATTTAAACGGGCGCTTTGACTTCCAATTCAAGTCCTGAAATAGAACAGCAATTCATCACACTACAGATCAAATACAAAACTGGGAAGGGTCTCAAGAAGATCGCACCCTGAACGTGAGCATATATCCTAAGCACTTGCTCCACATGCCACCCGACCCTTGAACCATTCCCTTCAGAAACCTACGACTTCGAGACTCGAATGTGGGCAGAATGTACTATGAAGAGCATAGGCTACAACTTCCTGACATAATAAATTCTGATTTTTCGCCCAAACTCATTTTGTTTTTTTAGCAATTTTTGCTTTACCTGGCCCTCCAGTTGGCACTTGGTAGCTGTTTCTCTCTCCACTTTAATCAATTTCTTTTTTACGATTAGTGATAAACCTTATTCACATCGATGTTCACTATGCCATTCTCTCTCAGGTCTCTTCTCTTTATTCGCGCTTTGCCACCAAAGGAAGTTTCTTTAAAAACCCTCGTTCTCTTTCTCTCTCTTAACCTTGAAAATTCTCTCCAAGGAGAAGTCCTAGAAGTATTAAGCATGTCTACTCGATCCTTTTTTTTGGGGGTTGGGGAGAAGGGGGGGGGGGGGGATAAGTAATAGAGGAGCCACGTTAAATCTGAAATATAGTTGCAAAATAGACGGGGGTCAATGAAAAGAGAAACGGGGGCTTCAACAGCAATCCTCAAAAGTCCATTTGGCCCAAAGCATGGACAACCGTAGTCAAGCGCCTCATCCGAGGGAGAGACGACCATTGCTGCTTAGACCCGTCAACTTAAATAGTTGGGGTTCGAGATGGCCCATTCATTCAGACATTTTACTTTGACTAATCTCGTGAATAGTGCGAGAAAACTATTAGGTGCACCGAGAGCATACAACTCAGTACATATGTGATCTATTAGATTATGTGAACCCTCCAGGAGGCCTACATGATCCTACAGATCAAATCCACTAGGCGTACTGAATCGGGTGCCGGTGTGGCTAGCTCTTACGTTACTCGAAAGCCGTGCTTGGTTGATGAATAGAAATCCTAATACAAGATCATGTTTGGAAAGAAGTTCAAATCTGGAAATGGATTACTTGTGAATTTCGACTGCTCAGTAATTTGTGGAATTGAGTTACCTTGTAATGCCTAGTGTTGAGAGAGTAATTCTAATTCACTACAGCCATAAAATTATGAAGGAAAAAGAAAAAAAATCAAATCCACCGCCACCACCATGCAATCACCGTCGCCATTGTTGCCACCGAGGTCATCACAGGCTCCGTCGTCTTTTCTCTTTGCACAATGAGTTCTGTACTCGGGTGCACGCTCACTCACTGAAACTTAAGCATATCAATGAGCAGAGCCGACCACCGTTGCATGGAGGTCGCCGGAGATTTTGAGTTTTAATTTTCAATCAACAGTTGAAATCAAGTCATGCATTAAATGATCGGCAAAACCCTCCCTGTTTTGTCTAAGTCTTACTCATTCTTCTTTTGTAAGTTAACTAAGGGATTTGACATAAAATGAGTTTGCGATCATCAAAACCATTCTCTCCAAAAATTGTGCCACTTATAGGGATGGGGTGGCAATTCATAACAAAGATGAACTTTGAACAAGTTCTAGATTTGTCGAGAAAAGTCCCACGCGATACGGCAGAGCTTATTTCAAAATGACACAAATCAAATAAAAGAAAAGCAAAAACACTTTGCAAGTACAGAAAAATGAAACAGATAATCAATATAAGATTTGATGACACGAATTGTCGTCCGTAATTAGTGGATGAAAAAGTCAATTTGTTGTCGAGGATGTTTCGGGGAACAAGTACTTAAAGGTACCTTTCCACGGAAAATTGACTTGGGTTCAAATTCACCGTGGGAACTTGGAAAAAATCAAATTCACCGTGGGAACTTGGAAAAAAATGAGTTTGGAGTGTCCAACGGTTCCATGTTGGTCAGGTCAGTCAACGGTCCAGTTGGCGAACTGTTGTGCAGAACGTTACAAGAAATTTTTGCATTAGAATACCATCTTCTCTACGAGGCTGTTCAATATATAACTCAAGCTGCTCAACCGATGCATATCTACTCTCACACAAACATATCTTTCTTCGATGACCCCCAATCCGATGGAATATCCAAGTAGTTCCCCATCTTTTCCATTTCTGGCATTCTCATTTCTGAAGACATATTTCTCCTTAGGCCCTGTGGGCAGCCTTTACTAAAGAACCTCCCGGATTATTGAAATTTACAGCCTAGTCAAATGCAAAACAATATTGGTGCAATACCTCACCCACATTCTGATACTTGATGATAGTACCATCCAGGAAGAAAGTTGAATCATCTGCAAATAGGAGATGTGATAATGTAGGGCAATTTGCATTCAATTTAATTTCTCTAATAGTACCTTAATTCATCAATTGAGAGAGCACATTAGCCACTATAATAATTAGGGGCATAATGGGTCACCTTTGGGGGATGCGTCATGTCGGTTTGAAGCAAGACAAAAGTTCTCCATTGAATTTCATATCGTAGGAAACCATTGTAACACATTGCATAACCTAGTTTACCCATCTTCAACTAAAACCCATCCTAATCATACATTCTTGAAGGAAGTCCCACTCTTTTTAATCATATGCTTTTTGTATATCCAACTTAAGAACAGCTTAAAATTTTCTTGTTCTTTGTCTAAATCTCAATTGATGAAGCACCTCTTGAACAATTAGGATATTGTCTTGAATTTATCTTCTAATAACAAAAGCATTCTATTATGCTACTATTAGGTTGGTTAACCATGGTTTCAACTAGTTTGCCATAACTTTCAAAATGATCTTATAAATGAAATTACATAAGCTAATAGCCCGATACTATTCAAGTTTTTCTGGCTATGGGGGCTTTGGGCTGAGTGAAATTAATATTCTATTCAACTCATGAATTAAATAACCACTTAAAAAAATGTGCATACCTTCCTATGAATGTCCTGCTCGATATCCTACCGATGGTGCCTATAGAATATTCCATTCAAACCATTTGGTCAAAGGGGCCTTTGTTGCTCCTAGTTGCTACATAGCAGCCGTGACCTCCTCAATTATAATCGATTTTGTCAACATTCTTAGGAATTGGTGGAAGATTTGCTCAAAGTTTCTAGGCCCAACCATTTGATAATTTGGTGTTGTATTCCCAAGTCATCATCTTTAACCGCCCTTTGTCTCTCACCCATTCTCTGTCTCTCTCACCCATTCTCTGTCTAAATTCTTTATCATAGAGATCCTGTTTTGAATTCTTCTCTAAATGGTCGTACCATGAAAAATCTTTGTATTCCTCTCACCCCACTTTAACCAAATGATGCTTGATCTCATACCCTAGAACATCTCCTCTTGTCTCCGCAAAAATTCAATTTCTCTATTCAGGTTTTGCACCTTTTCTCTATCATTTTGCCCCTCTTTACTGTTTACTAAATTTTGAAGCTTGCCTTTCAACCAAATAATTTTCTTGCGCATTATAGAATCTCTGCTTACTCGTAGCAACAAGCCTTTTAGATACAAGGTTCAACTTTTTCGATTGATCAATATGTTGTGATTCAAGGGAAGTCTAGGCTGTATTTACTACTCGGGCACAATCAACATCCTCCATCCAAAAAGCTTCATATGTAAATTCCTTCTTCCTAGGCATTGTTTTTTAACATACAGACAATATAATCGAGCTATGGTCTGATCTAATGGCTGGCAATACAAAGCTTTATGAATGAGAACTTATTGTCAAAAGCCGGTAAGTGTTGATTAAGGCAGTGGTGTAGCCACTACCTCAATATGCCAAGTCTATCTTTAGAATTCTAATGTCGATATGTAAGGCCATTGTGAGGAAGATAGCGACATTTTGGTGGAGAAATAGCAACAAAACAATTGGCACACATTGGTGGAAATGGGAAATCCTAAAATTGAAAAGGAGCGAAGAGGGCCTTGGTTTTCGAGACCTACTAGCTTTCAACACAGTTGTGTTAGGTAAACAAGTGTGGCGATTATGGTAGCATCATGAGATGCTTTGGAATCAAGTTATGAAAGCGCTTCACTTCCCAAGAGGCAACTTTTGGCAAGGAGGGAAGGGTTCACATGCATCGTGGGGACGACAAAGTCTGGTCATTGGAAGGGATATGATTTGTCCTTCTTTTTTATAGGCTGTGGATAAATGGTGAGAAAATTTCCATTAGAGAAGATAAGTGGCTGAAAAAAGGACTAATAGGTGGCCATGCAACGAAGGGGAGCCAATTAAAGCGGTTGGTTTGATAATACAAGGATTCTAAATGGGAATGAATCTTTGATAAACACTCTATTTGACTTTGAAACAATAAGAGAAATACTTGCTATATTTATTGGCCTTTCAAGCATAGAGTATATACTTGTTTGGGCCAATTCCAAGTCAATAGATTATAGAGTGGGTACCTCAACAATAGAGAATTAGCAGCACAAATCAACCTAGAAACGGCCTCCTCTTCTTACCAGCCCAAGTGTGACTTAGGGAGATACATATGACACTCCAATAGTATCCCCAAAATCAAGTGTTTCTATGAAGTGCTTGCCAAAACACCTTGCCTACTATGGAAAATCTCTTCGAGAGAAAGATAGTACCTGAACTCATTTATGTAGTGTGTAAATGAAAAGTTAAGATAACTGAGTATGTACTACTACTTTGCCAATGGATGGCCTCAATTTGGTGAAATGCAACCCTAAACATCCAAGTAGATAGATTGAAATTATCTCGAATTGATGAATGGTTGGTTAAATTGAAAGAAAACCCAGGAATAACACCGGTTTTGATCTTGTTATGACAACACTCTAATCAATTTACGAAGCTTGAAGCAATCACATCTTTAGGAAGCATACCCTAGATCTGAAGCTTACTATCAGTATAGCCACGACCATGTATGAGAATATGGTGAGGTGGATTGGCAATTCAAAGAAGAAAGTCAAACAAAGGGAAGACTCACCTTGAACATAGAAGCTGCTTGAATTGGGAACCCTGAAGATCAACATAGATGGCTCTTTCGCAGCTGATCTAGCAAGAGGAGCCATTGCGTTTGTTTGTTGCAATTCCCATGGTGAATTGATGTATGGTTTTGCTAAGGTAGTGGAGACGAACTAAGCTGGATAGGTTGAAGCAGTGGCCCTCATTGAAGCCTTGTAGTTTCTCTCTCCTCATTCGACTCTTACAATATGCGTGAAATTTGATTGTGAAGAAGTAGCGTGGGGTGTTCAATATCTTGTTTAGTCCAACCAAGAAGTACAAATACTTTAGTCTATGGCACATGCGCTACTATCCTGGTTTTCAAATCTCTCTTTGACCTATTGCAATAAAGACACAAATAAAGTAGCCATCTAGGTTGCTAAGGCCCAGAGGACTATTAGACTTCCTTTTAATGGGGTCTAGTACCCTCCCCTAGCCCTTTTAGACTTAATTTTCTCTGAAGCTCTTGATATGTACTCACTAAGCTTTTTTAGGTGAATAGTAGCTATGTATTTCTAACAAAAAAAGAAGAAGATACAAATCGCTTCACTTATTCCTTCTTGCCCCCCTTAGCAACTTAGAATCCAATTCATTCTTATACAATAGGACATTTGCCTCTCAATCAGGACAAATCCATTGTGCTTGTCTTCTTTTCACCGCCCTTCTCATGTCGTGCTTTGGTTCAATTGTTTATGCTATTAACAAAACAAATGGGCTTGCATTGCTTGCATTTAAGGCTAAAATAACAAGTGACTCTATTAGATTGCTTAACTCATGAAATGACAAAAACGATATTAGTTGATGGAAGGGAGTTACATGCGATCATCAACACCATAGAGTCATGGTACTAGACCTCCATTCCTAAGGACTCTCAAGATCCATCTCACCTTACATTGGGATGCTCGGCTTCCTAAGAGAAATTGAGACTCTAAAACAATAACTTTGACCTTGAAATCCCTCCACAAATTGGCTGGCTACGTCAACTCCAGTTCTTGTATTTATCAAATAATTTATTGACGAGAGAGATTTCTAGGAATATATTGTTGAGAAAACATTTCCTAAGTGGTTTTGATGACTGACAAAATTTAGAGACTTTATTTCTAATAAAAAGTTTTTCAGGTGGAAAGTCTGTTGGGATAGGATCATACAATTTCAATCAAAATCAGAGTTGTGGTTTATTCTTCCTTCCTCGTACATTCTGTCAAACGGCTAAGAAGGAGACAAATATCCTCATGTAATGGCTAGTGGCGATTGGTTGAACTTCCTACCATACTTATAAAGAGTTTCAAAAGGAAAGTTTTACTAATACCTTTTAGAGATTCACCTTTCCAAGAATTTCTTTCTAGAGGTGAAACATTCTTTCCATTTGTAAACACTCGACTTTTTGGAAGCCCGAACTGCTGTATGGGCAGTAGAAAATATGGGTAGCCTTCCCCTCAGTGATTCTGGAGCAATAAGATATTCTCAACCAAATCTAGGGCCAACGGGTAGTTTGGCTAGATGATATTCTTGGAGATATGTCTAACGGTCAATTTGGACCAGGAGGAATATAAGAGGAGATTTGAAAACTGAAGGGTTAGAATTCGTATTCACGAGATTTGAAACTTTTAGTTCAGAGAGTTAAAAGAGTCCTTTTGTGATCTCATACATTCGTCTTTGTTCAGTGATATTGTGTAACCCTTTAGAGGTTGAGATTGTGAGATGTTGTTCACATAAACTTGAGTACTTGTAACTCAGGATTTGTAACCTCTGATCGGTTCTTACTAGTGGATTCGAACCAATAGGCTATAGCATGGAAGAGTGGACGTAAGCTTGTAGGAGGCAAACCACTATAATCTTGACTATGCAATTCTCTATACTTATTGTGGTAGAATTGTATACCTGTAAGATCTAACCACCTCATCAGAAGTTGTCTCAGTGCAATATTTGTTTAAATTGTTTCATTTCTACCTAATCACCTATTCACCCCCACTAGGTGATAGTTACAACATAACAATTGGTATCAAAGCTCAGTTACTATTTACTGAAGTGTTTTATTACTTCTAAATTAATGATCTTTCAGTGGCTAGTAATATTGCACCAGATTTGATAGAAGGTCAGAGTGACACAAGGCCTTTGTACTTCGATGGAAAAGATTACAACATATGGAAAAATAAGATGAAAGCATTCATTAGAATGACCCCTTGGAATGAGACATTATTCTTAAGTGTGTAAAACTTGTACCTCCCTCGACTAAGGAAGAAGGAAAAAAGCCAAAAACCTCAGCTCTTTCTAATGCAAACATCACTAAAAGAGAAGCACTAAATGCTAAAGCTATTTATTTTTTATATTGCGCTTTATCTCCATTTGAATATAATTGAATCTCTTCATGTGAATCAGCAAAAGAAATTTAGGATAGATTGCAGGTAACTTATGAAAGAACTAATTGAGTCAAAGAGACGAAGATAAACATTATTCTCCAACAATATGAAGCCTTCAAAATGAAACCTGAAGTATTCATAATTGACATGTTTAGTAGATTTACTGACATTATCAATAGATTCACATATCAAGAGCAACTTGTATTAGATTCAATGAAAGTAAACAAAATCCTTCGAGGGCTATCAAAGGAGTGGAACAATATTAAGACATCCATGTGAAAGACTCAAAGAATATCACCTCTTTTTGTGAATGAACTCGTGGGAACACTCCAATCCTATGAAGAAGAATGTTTGAATGAGGAAGACACCAGAGGTAAGAAAGCAATTACTTTAAAATCTAATTTTGACCCTAATGATTCAGATTCATATGAAGATGATGAGGACGTTAAGGAGAGTGCCCTTATGGTGAAAAAGCTTCAAAGAATGGCTAGAAAATAAAGGAAGTTTAAAGGAAATAAAATTTTCAAAATATTTGATGAAAAGAGAAGCTTCAACGACAAAGAGGAAAGCAAGGATGTGGTCTGTTTCGAGTGCAAGAAGGGAGGACACATCAAGCCAAATTGTCCTCTTTTGAAGAAAAGAAAGAACAAGTATGAGAAAATAAAGAAAGCACTAAAGGCTAAAACATGGAGTGACACTGAGTGTGCAGAAAGCGATGAATAATATACGAATATTTGTCTCATGGCAAAATCTGATTCTGAAGAAAAATTTGAGGTAAGAGATTTTGATACTCCAGTTGAAGTATCTAATTATATAGAAGAATTACTTATTGATTATAGGGTTGTGCTTAGAAAATTTTCAAAATTGAAGAAGAAAAACTCAAGATTGAGACAACGGGATTCTTTTCAAAAAGAAAAGATTTAGTGTCTTGAAAAGGATCTTCTTCAAACAAAAGAAAATCATGATTTTGTTTTAAAAGAAAACGATTTTTTAGAAAAGGAAATTTCAAATTTTACAAAAATATTTTCAATTGGCTTGAAAACTTTAGAACATATTTTGTCCATCCAAATCCCATACTACAACAAATCAGGACTTGGATGTAAAAACAAAAAGATTTTAGAAAATGATTTTCCGACTCACAAAAAAGGGAAGAAGCAAAAACCTCCGAGAGTTTTCTATAAAAATTGTTTTAGAATACAGTTTGTAAAACCTGTTGGTCAAGACCTTCTTAAAGGTTCAATTTGCAGTAGCCATGATCATTATGAAAATGACTATTCCAAAAGTTGGAAGCCGATTTGGAGAAACTTTCTAAGCATGGTTGATCCTTCTAACCAGAGAGGACCTAGACAAATATGGGTATAAAAAAAAACTTGAATTTGTCTTAATCTTTGCAGGTACCAAAAAAAAGAAGAAGAGAGAAACAAATGATACCTTCATAGTGGTTGCTCAAGATGTATGACCGGTGATCCAAGCAATTTCATTGAACTCTCAAGATTCGCTGGTGAAGGTGTTTCCTTTGGAGGGAACAACAAAGGAAAGATCATCGGCAAATGAACAGTTGAGATTGGAAATATGACTAGAAGAGGTGTATCTCTTGTCAAAGGTTTGAACTATAATCTCATTAGCATCAACCAGTTATGTCATGCTGGTTACAAAATCTATTTTTGAGAAAACAAATACTCAGGCACGAGTAAAGATCTAGAGCAGTCGTTTACTGGAAGGAGATATGGAAATATCTATTTACTAGATACTACTGCTGATGACATTTAGTGTCTGATCTCTATCAAGGATGAATTAGACATTTGGCACAGGAAACTTAGACACATAAGCACCAAGCACATATCGAAACTCTCCTCAAAGAAATTAGTATGAGAATTACCATATCTTAAGTTTGAAAAATCTGAAACTTGCTCAATTTGTGCCTTAGGTAAATAGGTAAGAAGTTCTTTCAAACCCATTAATTTCATCAGTATTAACAGAGCTTTGCAGCTTCTTCATATGGACATCTTCAAACCTATAATAACGCAAAGTTTGGGAGGTAAAATGTATTGCTTGGTAATAGTTGATGATTATACAGGATACATATGAGTTTTCTTCCTTGAACATAAGCATGAAGCGTATTCTCATTTTTCAAAGTTTGCAAAAAAGATTCAGAATGAAAAATGTTATTCCATTTCTTCCATTAGAACTAATCATGAGGGTGAGTTCGAAAATCAAAGTTTTTAAAACTTTTGTGAAGAAAGTTGTTTTGAGTATCAGTTTTTGACTCCCTATACACCTAAACAGATCGGTGCAGTAGAGAGGAAAAATAGGTCATTGCAAGAAATGGCAAGAGCTCTTCTTTTAGAAAGCAAAGTTGCATCACACTTTTGAGTTGAAGCTGTTTCAACGGCATGCTACATCATAAATTGAGTTTTCCTTAGACCTTATTTTGGAAAGACCCCCTATGATCTTTTCAAAGGTAGGAAACCAATCATTTCATATTTCAAAGTTTTTTAATGTATATGTTTTATCTTAAGAATTGCTAATGACCGGCTTGGTAAGTTTGACGAAATATCAGATGAATGCATCTTTTTGGGATACTCAACTACAAGTAAGGCTTTCAAAGTCTTCAATAAAAGATCTTGCATGATGGAGGAATCTATTAACGTAAAGTTTGGTGAAAATATTCATCCACAAGAAGATTCTGATCAAGTAGGGTTGTCATTTGACGAAATTCAAGTAGAAGAAGAAATTCAAAATTCAAAATTAGATGAATAGCCGTAGCAACAAGAAAGTTCTAATAAACATGACACTAGGAAGCATGCAACATCTGATGATAGATTCAATAGAAACTAGAAGCACAAGTTAAGTCATCCAAAGGATCTGATTATTAGAAACATTAATGATAAAATTAGAATGAGATCTACACTAAAGGATGTTGTTAGTACTTTGGCACTTATTTAGAGATTGAACCTCGAGGTACTAAAGAAGCCCAATCAGATGAAAATTGGATCCAAGCGACGCAGGACAAATTTCAACAATTCCAGATAAATGAAGTATGGAAATTAGTTCCCAGACCAAAAGATCATCCCGTTATAGGAACAAAATGGGTTTAGAGGAACAAGCTTAATGATTAAGGAAAAGTCACGAGCAAGCAAGACTAGTTGCCAAAGGCTACTCGCAAGAAGAAGGAACCAACTACGATGAAACTTATGTGCTAGTAGCAAAATTAGAAGTGATTAGAGTCTCACTTGCTTACGCATTTTCATGATTTCACACTTTTTAGATGGATGTGAAGAGTGCTTTCTTGAACGGATTTATTAAGGAGAAAGTGTTCATAGAACAGCCTCTTGGCTTTCAAGAACCATAAAAGCCAAATCACGTCTACCAGCTAAAGAAAGCCCTATACGATCTGAAACAAGCCCCTCGTGCTTAATATGAAAGATTAACAACTTTTCTCATTCATAATGATTTTGAGAAAGGTAATGCTAATACTACTTTATTCATTCGGAGAGAAGATAAGGAAATTCTATTGGTGCAAATTTATGTCGATAACATTATTTTTGGATCTCCTAATAAAAATCTCTACAAGAATTTTGTTAAATTGATGCAGGATGAATTTGAGATGAGTATGATGGGAAAAGTAAATTTTTTCCTTGGATTGCAAATCAAGCAAATAGAAGAAAGAACCTTTATTTTCTAAGAAAAATATGCCAAAGAGCTTGTGAAGAAATTTCACATGGAAAATTTGAAGAAAATGGAAACCCCTATATGTCTTCATCTTCAAAGCTCAACAAAGATGAAAATGGAAAGAAAGTTGATCAGAAGCTATACCAAAGCATGATTGACTCTTTGTTTTATCTCACTGCTTCAAGACCTGATATCCTTTTTAGTGTATGTATTTGTGCAAGATTTCAATAAGATCCTAAAGAGTCTCATCTTTTTGCAGTAAAAATGATTATCAAGTATATTAATACTTACCCATTTCTAGGACTCTGGTATCCTAAGAGATTAGAATTTGTGTTATCTTGGTATTTCGATGTTAATTTTGCAGGAAGTAAGATTGACAAAAAAAAGTACATCTAGACCTTGTCACTTGTTGTACAACATGCTTGTGCCTTAACTCTCCAAAAAGCAATCAACAGTAGCCTTATCAACCACCGAAGCTGAGTATGTTGCTTTAGGCAGTTTTGCACCCAAATTCCCCAGATGAAGCAGCAACTGAAGGACTATGGAGTAGTGGACTCAAATACAACAATCAAATGTGATAATATAAGTGCCATGAACCTGATGAAAAATCTAATCTTACACTCCCGAGCCAATCACATAGAAATCAAGCATCATTTCACATGTGACCACATCAATAATGGTAAAGTAAATATTTAGTTTGTTGATTCTCAAAATCAGTTAGCTAACATTTTTACAAAATCTCTTGACAAAAAGGCATTTGATTTTATTCGCATTAAACTTGTCATTATTAATCCATTTGCTTCAAGTATCTAAAGACATGGTACATCAAAAGATGTCGAGCAGATCGACTATTGCAATTTCAAAGTTTTTTGCGATAAGAGTGTTTTTGGAAGCATATCAAGTATATTTTTTCCCTGAATTAAATTTATCTATTTGTTTCAGAAATTGTTTCTCTTACTATTTCCAAAAACTATTTTACAGTTTTTACCCATTTTCCCTCAAAATTTGAATCTTTCTTTTAAACCCTTTCAATCACGTCGGTTCATATTCCATAAAAAGTAAAAACTTCTTCTTTCTTCTTCGTCTTTCTCCTCTCTCCCAAACACTCCTTCTGCAAAACCCTTCCAGTATCTTCTTCTCTCTCGCAAAAGGTTCAAAACTTTTCTTCACTTTTGGAACCATGGCCCCAAAATTTGCTCCTAAAACAAAGCCTAGACCTTCTAGTTCAAGAAGATCATATCGCATTGCGAGATTACAGTCTAGAGTTTGCGAAAGCCTTGAGTTCTTTGATCTATCCGACTCTTCAAATAATGTTGAAGGTACGGTTGACAGAGAAACTTTTTTTTGAGTATTTGTAGTTAAAATCGACTATTGCTACTCTTAAGGCGTTAGGGAATATTGAGGACGTTATGTCATGGTTTTTGCCTAAACATGGTTTTGAGAGCAAAGAGGCTTTGGAGTTGATGTTCGTTAATCTTATTAGAAGTATGCCCCCCACTAATGCTTGTAATTCAAGTGATGTTAAATCTCAAAAAGGGAAGGAGAAAGTGGCTGAAACTTCCATCACACGGAAAAGGACTAATGATGATGGATGAAGAGGGGATAACGATGAGAAGCTTTACGCTAGTTTCAGAAGAAGGGTTATTGAGTATATAGCAGCTGATGATCGTAATGATAAACTGATTAAATTTGAAGAGCATTAGCAATACTTCATATCGCTGATGAGATGGGATTTATTAAACAGAGAACAATTGATTTTGACTTTTTCAAGTCTATTAGTATTCATCTTAAGCAATTCTTTGACAATCGACTACTCATTTCATTGCGTGTTACTGAATATCCTACATTCCATGCTCTGACCGTATGTTTATTCAATGCTTTTGTTTTACTTAGTAGATACTATTGAGTTCAAAGTGTTTGACAAATTAAATTTTATTCAAGCATGGGATCTAGCTAAATTGTTGGGGGTCATATTTTTCGAATTCAAGCCTATAGATATTGATTTCGATGTTGCATATAAACAACTCTTTAGTATTCTTGTCATTACTAGAGATGACAAATCTCATGTCTTTCATCAGTTGTTTCCCTTAAGACAGATTGTACTTCATGAGATTATCATTAACTGCTTGTGACCATAGAGATCTTCCACAAGTGATATTTTGTGTTATGAAGCCAAGTTGATGTGGACCATCTTGAATGGTTGTTCATTTTTTATTACTCATCTTATCATATTGCATATGTATAGAATGATTTTGAAGAATAATGGGCAATTGTTTTATGGTTCTCTGATTATAAAGACTTTTTAGGAACATGAACAAAAGTTGATCAGACAAAGGAAATCATTATTACAGAACAATAGCAAAATGAGGCTGAAGATAGAGTCAAACCAACTAATGATGTAACATTCTCGATTCTGGCCCCATAAGGATTGGCCATAAGGTCTTGAATAGATCAATCATAGGCCATTGGCCATGGGATCGATTGGCAAGGAATCGCGAATTGGCCATGGTTCGACCGACCAACCGATCGACCCACCGACGGTCACGAATTGGTTGAAGTATTGGTCATAAATTTCTACCGACCATACCAATGGGATAGGATCACCAGCTCATAAGATGACTTTTTGATCATGAGAATTGATCACGAGATGATTTTGGACCGGTGGATGGTCAGGGGTCGATTCGACCGGTCACAGTTTCTAGTCACAGGTGATTCCGCCTGGTTATGTATCGATACACAAATGATCTAAATTGACCAAATGCGACTTCCTTCCAACCAAACTGCATCATTCCCTATTTAATTCTTATTGATAAAAACAGAATCTCGAATTGGTGATGTCCGATCATGGATTGGTAATGCACCGACCATGAACCCTACCGGTGGATTGAGTGTCGACCGGAATGAGCCCAGTGATAGACCTGGCTATTCCATCACTAATTTTAAGGTCCGTGAATGCCTTGAGTTAGTGCTAGGCCATGGGTAACCTTAGGATTGGCCTCAAACCGATCGAAGGACAATCGACTCTATTGGCCTATCGACAGTCCAAAGAAACGGTTTGAGTGAATATGGAACGTAGTGGCTGAACCTCGGGTGTATGAATATTTTTTAAAATATCGATAGAAATTCGAGTGCCAACACTATAACATTATGAAGTAGAGACGCATGAAGGTTGAGCAAAATCCATGTTCATTGCGAAGTACAAAAGTGCGAAGGTTAATCATGGTTGACTATTGTTAAGCACACCGGCATGACCACTCAAACGCTCTCATTCTCTAGTCATAACAAGTTTTCTCTCTTACTTATGTGGATGCTTCAAATTTTCTAGGTAAATTTCTTATAATTCATGATGATTAATGATGATTGTAGATTTTCCTAACTTAAATTTTCACATATATGCGGCAGATTATTCTTAATCCCTGTAGCTAGCTCGACTTGTTTTTGGCATAAATGGTATGTCATTATCTTTTTGTGCAACTAAACTTATTTTCACTTTATATTTCTTTTTTCAACAATTAGTTTTTTTTTTTTTTTGTAGAAGCTCCAAAGGATTATAGCATCATGTATAAGATTGATAAAGAATTTGAATTTAGAATTGACATGACATTTGCTAATGAGGACAATACATATAATAAATTGATGTATGTATATTATGGCACATTGCTTTGACACCACTAATCTAAATCTTGTCAATCGACTAAAATTTTAAGTGTATTGGCATGTGGATGGAGTGCGATTATGGAAAGAAAGCTTATGCAAGTGAGCTACTTTTAACAATTTTAACAAACACAAATGATGCTTGCCAATTATGATTGTTTTCACCAACGATCCTATAATGGAAGAAAGGGAAAAAGAAAATTAAAACCCTTGAACTCAAGTTGTAGAAAATTAGAACCATTTATGTTGGTTTTGTTTTGGGTGATTTGAATCTAAAATCTAAGAGGAATTTAGAATACTTGTTTCTTTAGTCTACTTTGTTCTGTGCATTATCTCAGTGGGTATGATGATGGATGATTGTGAGGTAATAATTTTAAATCCAAATTGATTTTGATGATTTGAGCTGTTATTGTTATTTATGCATAAGTTTTGGATAAGAAAACCTTAGGATTTTTGTGTTTATCTTTGTTCTTATAGTGCACCCAACATATTTGACAATCTAGTTCCTGTGTTGCTTTGTTCATGGTAAGGCCAAGTAATGCTCATGCTGTTAATAATTTAGACTGAACTCGTATGTATTATATGGATAAATGTTGTTTGTGTTGTTATTTTGTTTTTCACTTAGTAATTATTTATTGATGGGTAATTGTTGTTTATATTATCAAAATATATTGCTTAGAAGGTGTTTGGATGGTGGAAGTGATTACGAGGTTCGAATGCCTATCTGTGTAACTTTGAGAAGCTCAATATTGGTGGACACCAAATCTGGTGTTTGATATTCATTTCCAACAAAATTCGCCTTGTTCTCAGGTGAAATGGATATAACTATATCTTTTTGAAATAAAATTATATTTACTTCATTCTTGTTCTTTAAATGATTTTTTCTTAAAATTGAAGAGATTTCAAAGGATAATATCATTGAGCATAATGTTGATGAAGAATTTGAATTTGGAATTAGTATGGTGTTTATTAATGAAAATGAAGCCCATAATATATACAATGTATATGCAATTTGTTAGGGATTTGGAGTGTAAAAATGACAAAAAGCAAACAATAGTAAAGAAGTATTATGAAGATGCACATTTGTATGTAATTATAAAGGACACTTTCAACCAATCCCACCTCATGAACAAAGAGAAGATTAAAGGACAGTGAAGAGAATTGAATGTCAAGATGGCATCAAATTTGAAATCGATGATGGAGTATGAGAAGTTATCAAGTTTGAAGATATATATAATCATCTTTTCATTAATGACAAGCAAAAATACCTTATACGATCAGATCGAACATTGCGAATATTAGTAAATGTATTTTAACTTCTATGATTGGGGTCGATATAATGGCTACTAAAGCATATTCATATCTTTGCAATAAGCAGGGGGTCAAATAACACTGACTTTACATTAAGTGATTATCAAAATTTCTATAATAAAAAAAATGAAGCTAATTAGTGCAAATGATTGTCAAAGTCTCATATATCATTTTAATTGTTTTTTTTCTTGGTAAAAAAACTATTTTAATTGTTTACAATCAAATAAAACAAATTTTTTTTATACATTTTAATTAGATGAAGAATAAAGATTGACCAATTTTTTTTTTGTCTTATGGTATATTTAAGTTGGATTATAAGAATTTTGGAGATGTGGTGGTATTTGATGCTAACCGTACAAATAATACAATATGATTTGTGTGCCTTTTGTTGGCTTGAATCATCACTAAAAAAATGTTCTATTTGGTTGCATATTTTTTATAGATAAAATTATCGCTTCTTTTATTTGGATATTTCAATCCTTTTTGGAGGTTATTAATAAAGTACTTCAAGTTATTTTTATTGATCAAGATCATATTATGACAAATGCCATTAGAACTGTCTTTCCGAATTCTCATCATCATTTATGTGTATGACATATTAGAGAAAATGTTACGCATCATATTGCATATCTCCTTGGAAAGTTGGGTTTTCGCAATAAATATTAGCACAAGCTTCTATATTATTGTGAATTTAAAATTGAAATAAAGAGTACTTAGAAAGCTATGTATCAGAAGTGGAGCTTGAGTGATAACAAATGGTTGGATAATATGTATCATCTACGTCATATTATCATGCATTTGGTCATACTTTTTTTATGCGGGAATTAGATCTACACAAAAAATATCACAAGTAATGTATTTCCAAATCTAGCATGTAAGACCATAACTTTATTTAAATTTGTCAGTCATTATGATAAGCAAGCTGAAAAAAATTGTAACACTAAAATTATTGATGATTTTAAGTATGCTCAAGGAAAACCAAATTTTATAGTTGAAAATAGTGGAATTTTGTAACATATTGCAAAAGTATATACTTATATCATTTGTAGAAATTTTCAGGTCAAATTCTTGCATGTTTTATTTGAACATGTTTTCATATTAGAAATCAACGGAACATTGTATATTTATATCGTGGAAACCATAAGTAGTGAATATAAACATATTGTGCATTTTAGTCCGAGTGACTCTACCATTTCATGTAACTACAAGTTATTTGAAATTGTTATAAAATTTTGGATGTGTGCGTGCGGAAGCATGGTTTTGGTACTGATGATAGTTTTTTTATTAGTGATGCGTGCAAGTGAATGGTATAGTTTGTAGTGTATGGACAATGGGTAATATAGGATAATTAGAGGTTATAGGGCACGAGATATGGGGGAAATATTTTCATTAGTTGAACAAAATAGTTTAATGAATGTGTTGGTAGTCACTCTCCATATAATCATGGTAGAGGTCTAAGACCTTTCACGGTGGAAAATTTACCTCACACACAAGATGGAGGGTTCACCTCACATCCTTAAATGAATGAACTGCAAGCCTATTTATAGGCAATTACAACTGACTTCAAACATGACATTTTTTACATTTTCACTGTCATAGTACAGTTGTAAGATAACTCATTTTCTTTTTCTCCAAGTACTCTTGTTGCCCACGTAGGTTTCTTCTTCAGCCACTATTGTTGACTTTCATTCAAGTTTCTCTTTTTCACCGCTTCAGCCTCTCTTGGACTTTTTTTTTTTTTTTTTTTTTATCTTCTTTAAGTGTTTCCCATGACGTAGACTTCTCTAGCTTGTTCTATAATTTCTTCTTCAACTTGGCTTCTGCTTGCTTGCATTCCCACATGAATCTTCTAGGTTCATTTAGCAACTTACATTTTCAACAATTCTAGACAATCTTCAACATGGATGCTACTACGAAGGTTCTTGCCTTCATAATTAAGTTAGTAGTTTCTAGATAGTTTTAAAGAAAATAGATCATAATTTCCAATACTCCCCCTTGATCCATTTTTGGGATAATCCGGACTTGTGTTATAAAGTTTCGGACATACCTTGAAATTTCTCTTGTAATTTATCCCATGCCTTTTATGTTATCTTTGTTTCCATAATCCCTTTCTCTTGTCGAAACACTTGCACTTGCCTTTGAATGTGCATGTTTTTTCTTCAACGATGTCCCATATGTCTCGGAGCATCAAAATGCTCTTAGTTGTAGTTGTTAGCTCGGGTTCGGGTTTTGGCTCTCATAGTCCGGTTCTATGACTATCTCCGTTTTAGTTCTGGTTCGGCTTCGGCTCTAGCTCTCTTAGCTCTCGCTCGGGCTCCGGCCCTTAACCCCGACTTTGGCTCGGCTCCGGCTCTCTTAGCTCTCATTCAGGCTCGGCTTTTTAGTTGAGGATGGTGAGGATAAATGCCCATAACCATCCGATATATCTAGCTCGACTCCATGGTCTCTTACGCCCGGCACAATTATGAACCCGGGTGATTCTAACTATGATACCATGTTAAAATTTTTGGATGTGTGCGTGCGAAGCATGGTTTTGGTATTGATGATAATTTTTATTAGTAATGTGTGCAAGTGAATGGTATAGTTTGTAGTGTATGGATAAGGGATAAGATAAGATAATTGGAGGTTATAAGACACAAGATATAAGGGAAATAGTTTCATTAATTGAATAAAATAGTTTGATAGAGGTATTGGTAGTCACTCTCCATATGGTCATGGTGGAGGTCTAAGACCTTTCACGGTGGAAGATTTACCTCACACACAAGATGAAGGGTTCGCCTCACACCCTTAAATGAATGAATTACAAGCCTATTTATAGGCAATTACAACCGATTTCAAGCATGACATTTTTTACTTTTTCACTGCCATAGTACAGCTATAAGACAACTCATTTTCTTTTTCTCCAAGTACTTTTGCTACCCACGTAGGTTTCTTCTTCAACCACTATTGTTGACTTTCATTCAAGTTTCTCTTCTTCACCGCTTTAGCCTCTCTTGGGACTTTTTTTTTTTTTTTTTTTATCTTCTTTATGTGTTTTCCACGCACATAGACTTTTATAACTTGTTCTATAATTTCTTCTTCAACTTGGCTTCTGCTTGCTTGCATTCCCACATGAATCTTCTAGGTTCATCTAGCAACCTACATTTTCAACAATTCTAGACAATCTTCAACATGGATGCTATCTCCAACTTTAGTTCTGGTTCTGGCTTCGGCTCTAGCTCTCTTAGTTCTTGCTCGGGCTCTAGCCCTTAATTCTAACTTTGGCTCTGGCTCCGGCTCTCTTAGCTCTCATTCAGGCTCTGGCTTTTTTAGTTGAGGATGGTGAGGATAAATGCCCATAACCATCCGATATATCTAGCTCTGACTCCATGGTCTCTTACGCCTGGCACAATTATGAATCTGGGTGATTCTAACTATGATACCATGTTAAAATTTTTTGAATGTGTGCGTGCAGAAGCATGGTTTTGGTATTGATGATAATTTTTTATTAGTAATGTATGCAAGTGAATGGTATAGTTTGTAGTGTATGGATAAGTGATAAGATAAGATAATTGGAGGTTATAAGACACAAGATATAAGGGAAATAGTTTCATTAATTGAATAAAATAGTTTGATAGAGGTGTTGGTAGTCACTCTCCATATGGTCATGGTGGAGGCCTAAGACCTTTCACGGTGGAAGATTTACCTCACACACAAGATGAAGGGTTCGCTTCACACCCTTAAATGAATGAATTACAAGCCTATTTATAGGCAATTACAACCGACTTTAAGCATGACATTTTTTACTTTTTCACTGCCATAGTACAGCTATAAGACAACTCATTTTCTTTTTCTCCAAGTACTCTTGCTACCCACGTAGGTTTCTTCTTCAGCCACTATTGTTGACTTTCATTCAAGTTTCTCTTCTTCACCACTTTAGCCTCTCTTGGGACTTTTTTTTATCTTCTTTATGTGTTTCCCACGCACATAGACTTTTATAACTTGTTCTATAATTTCTTCTTCAACTTGGCTTATACTTGCTTGCATTCCCACATGAATCTTCTAGGTTCATCTAGCAACCTACATTTTCAACAATTCTAGACAATCTTCAACATGGATGCTACTATGAAGGTTCTTGCCTTCATAATTAAGTTAGTAGTTTCTAGATAGTTTTAAAGAAAATAGATCATAATTTCCAACACTCCCCCTTGATCCATTTTTGGGATAATCCGGACTTGTGTTATAAAGTTTCGGACATACCTTGAAATTTCTCTTGTAATTTATCCCATGCCTTTTATGTTATCTTTGTTTCCATAATCCCTTTCTCTTGTCGAAACACTTGCACTTGCCTTTGAATGTGCATGTTTTTTCTTCAATGATGTCCCATATGTCTCGGAGCATCAAAATGCTCTTAGTTGTAGTTGTTAGCTCGGTTTCGGGTTTTGGCTCTCATAGTCTGGTTCTATGACTATCTCCAGCTTTAGTTCTGGTTCTGGCTTCGGCTCTAGCTCTCTTAGCTCTCGCTCGGGCTCTAGCCCTTAATTCTGACTTTGGCTCTGGCTCCGGCTCTCTTAGCTCTCATTCAGGCTTTGGCTTTTTTAGTTGAGGATGGTGAGGACAAATGCCCATAACCATCCGATATATCTAGCTCTGACTCCATGGTCTCTTACGCCTGGCACAATGATGAACCTGGGTGATTCTAACTATGATACCATGTTAAAATTTTTTGGATGTGTGCGTGCAGAAGCATGGTTTTGGTATTGATGATAATTTTTTATTAGTAATGTGTGCAAGTGAATGGTATAGTTTGTAGTGTATGGATAAGGGATAAGATAAGATAATTGGAGGTTATAAGACACAAGATATAAGGGAAATAGTTTCATTAATTGAATAAAATAGTTTGATAGAGGTGTTGGTAGTCACTCTCCATATGGTCATGGTGGAGGTCTAAGACCTTTCACGGTGGAAGATTTACCTCATACACAAGATGAAGGGTTCGCCTCACACCCTTAAATGAATGAATTACAAGCCTATTTATAGGCAATTACAACCGACTTCAAGCATGACATTTTTTACTTTTTCATTGCCATAGTACAGCTATAAGACAACTCATTTTCTTTTTCTCCAAATACTCTTGCTACCCACGTAGGCTTCTTCTTCAGCCACTATTGTTGACTTTCATTCAAGTTTCTCTTCTTCACCGCTTTAGCCTCTCTTGGGACTTTTGTTTTTTTTTTTTATCTTCTTTATGTGTTTCCCACGCACATAGACTTTTATAACTTGTTCTATAATTTCTTCTTCAACTTGGCTTATACTTGCTTGCATTCCCACATGAATCTTCTAGGTTCATCTAGCAACCTACATTTTCAACAATTCTAGATAATCTTCAACATGGATGCTACTACGAAGGTTCTTGCCTTCATAATTAAGTTAGTAGTTTCTTGATAGTTTTAAAGAAAATAGATCATAATTTCCAACACTCCCCCTTGATCCATTTTTGGGATAATCCGGATTTGTGTTATAAAGTTTCGGACATACCTTGAAATTTCTCTTGTAATTTATCCCATGCCTTTTATGTTATCTTTGTTTCCATAATCCCTTTCTCTTGTCGAAACACTTGCACTTGCCTTTAAATGTGCATGTTTTTTCTTCAACGATGTCCCATATGTCTCGGAGCATCAAAATGCTCTTAGTTGTAGTTGTTAGCTCGGGTTCGGGTTTTGGCTCTCATAGTCTGGTTCTATGACTATCTCCAGCTTTAGTTCTGGTTCTGGCTTCGGCTCTAGCTCTCTTAGCTCTCGCTCGGGCTCTAGCCCTTAATTCTGACTTTGGCTCTGGCTTTTTTAGTTGAGGATGGTGAGGACAAATGCCCATAACCATCCGATATATCTAGCTCTGACTCCATGGTCTCTTACGCCTGGCACAATTATGAACCTGGGTGATTCTAACTATGATACCATGTTAAAAATTTTTGGATGTGTGCGTGCAGAAGCATGGTTTTGGTATTGATGATAATTTTTTATTAGTAATGTGTGCAAGTGAATGGTATAGTTTGTAGTGTATGGATAAGGGATAAGATAAGATAATTGGAGGTTATAAGACACAAGATATAAGGGAAATAGTTTCATTAATTGAATAAAATAGTTTGATAGAGGTGTTGGTAGTCACTCTCCATATGGTCATGGTGGAGGTCTAAGACCTTTCACGGTGGAAGATTTACCTCACACACAAGATGAAGGGTTCGCCTCACACCCTTAAATGAATGAATTACAAGCCTATTTATAGGCAATTACAACCGACTTCAAGCATGACATTTTTTATTTTTTCACTGCCATAGTACAGCTATAAGACAACTCATTTTCTTTTTCTCCAAGTACTCTTGCTACCCATGTAGGTTTCTTCTTCAGCCACTATTGTTGACTTTCATTCAAGTTTCTCTTCTTCATCGCTTTAGCCTCTCTTGGGACTTTTTTTTTTTTTTTTTTATCTTCTTTATATGTTTCCCACGCACCTAGACTTTTATAACTTGTTCTATAATTTCTTCTTCAACTTGGCTTATACTTGTTTGCATTCTCACATGAATCTTCTAGGTTCATCTAGCAACCTACATTTTGAACAATTCTAGACAATCTTCAATATGGATGCTGCTACGAAGGTTATTGCCTTTATGATTAAGTTAGTAGTTTTTAGATAATTTTAGAGAAAATGGATCATTAATTTCCAATAGAAATGCAATGATGATTATGTAAGCATGCTTTATGCGTTTTGACAAATGTTGTAAATGTTACATGCGTTCCATGACAATATATTTTGAAGAGGTAGATAAAAGCTGCAAAACAAAAGGACTTATTGTGAAGATATTGCATAAAACTGTTATTATGTGATTAAATCAAATATATTACATTTAAAGAGGTTGATATGGTTAACTTTTGGTATTATGGTATTATGACCGACAATGTTAATCATGATGTTACAAAGGAGTTTGCAGTTACAACCTTATTGTGTTTTCGGTCCCAAATCACAAAAAAAAAATGCAATATCTAACAAATAAAGATTATGTTGATTTCTTCGTGGAAGATGAGGAATTTAAATATACAAAAAATTGTGGAATTTTAGTACTTGATTCCTTTCAAAGAAGGCAAAAATGTGTATAAGATACTCGAATCAAGGGCTCTATAGAGAAGAAAAAGAGAAAAGTGTCTTTATGCGTAGGAGGCACTTTGCATAAGGTATGATGTTTATTCAATGTAGTCAAATAATTCCATCAATTATTTTAGTTTTTTTTTTTTTTTTTTGCATGTAGTCATTCTAACATTCTCATTTTTTTTGCAAGATTGATATTAATAATAGTTTGCAGTCATTAGCGTTAATCTTTCTCAAGATACAAGCAGTATCTGCATTGCACAAATATATCTCAATTTCTTCTCAATTTGTTGTTTGAAGTAAATTAATTAGAATCCATGTAGGAAACTTCTTACAACTTATTCCCTCATTCTATGATGGTATTGAGGTTCTGAGTAGGGGCTTTTGCTAATTCAAAATACTGATTTTGTTAGACTTTACAGTGATATAATAATTATTCAATTTTTTGGTTGAAGTTGCTAAAGTTATCTATGATTAGCATGAACTCTATTTTTATCATTTTTTTGGTATTGGGTTCAAATGTGGATGAATATAAAAGCCCCGTTTGGTTCAGCATTTGGGAAAATGTTTTTCCCAAATGCAAAGGCCTTTAGCCCAAAGAGTTTTGAGAAAATGCAAGATTGTTTGGTAAACATATATTTGAAAAACTCTTTGGTGTAACCAAATTAAGTTTTTTAGTTTTAGTATTTTTAAAATTGCAAAAAAGAAACAATTATTATATAACCTTTTACATTTTCATGTTGAGAGTAATGTAAAATATACATATTAGTAAATTTACTTAAAAATTATATTAAAAGAATTTAATTATAGATTAGATGTCAAGCTCAACTTTTGGCTTAGGGTTCTTTTATGTTTGTTTTCAACTTTGAATAATTTTATTTTTAATTATTGTAGTATTTAACATCTTCGTTAATTCATGATCATTCTAATGTATTGATAAAAAGTTGGGCTATTGATTGTCAAAAGATAAAAAATGCTATATAAAAAAAAAGGTGAACTTATTTGGTGGATGGTGAAGCGACCGATTGTGGATGCTAATGTTTTTGAGCAAGCACCGCATATGAAAATGAAGGTCCTCATTAAGAAAAATAAAACCAAATTCCTCTCATACAAATTTGACTAGAAATAGTCATTTCATGATAATAAACATGGTCATATATGTCCGGAAAAAAAAATACGTTATACTTAGTATTACAAACCTCAACGACTTTGTAAACTTATGGCTATTTCATCACATAAACCTGCCATGTCCGGAGATGCATACAAATTTGAAGCACCCATCCCTTCATTTTTTTCATTATGGTCAACTGAATATCCATAATTGGGATCCAATTCTGCCTGTTCAAAATCCGTATCAGTCACGCTATTTTTCCATATATAATTGTGCAAAGTCATTGTCACTATGACAATTTGCACTTACTTTTCATATGGATAACTTGGCATATGAGTTAAAATCCCTCACTTCTGTTTTAATACACCAAATGCTCGCTCAATTGTCGAGCGTAGAGAGGAATAGGCACGGTTGAACACTTCTCGATATCCCGTAGGTGAAGGATGTGACATCCCAAATTTCATCGACCTTCATTAGTGTAATTATATCATTAGGAACTTAGATTAATTAGATTGGGCCAAAAAGTGAACCCGATGGATCATGAGAAATATGTGGGCTTGAGAAGTAAGTGGGCCACATGAATTGGACTTAAAAAGTCTAATGAAAGATTATGGATTTGGGCTTAGCTTATAGAAGGCCAAGATTTAAAATTGTTAGACTAGTAAATTTAGTTTAGTGGGCTGGATCGTTATAAATTAAGCCTATTGGGCCAGAGATGAATATTTAGGCCTGAATGATTTTATTTTATAGATTATAGTTATGATAATTGATTAGTGATTGTAATGTTAATATCGATTTCTAACTTTAGTATTTCTTGTGATGAATTCTCTATAGACTAACACTAAGTAGTTAATATGTCATATAATTTCATAACTTTATATGATTATAATAGAATTGAAATCTAATGGAATTGAAAGGGAACTAAGTGAAAAGCATTAGAAACTAATGAACTGACTAAAGACACGGATTAGAGACTAATTGATTTTGAGTGACAATTGGTGAAAGAGATCAAACTTGAAGGCCATGACACTTCTCTCTCTTCTCTCTTTGTTTTTCTTCATCACCCACGGTTTCGATTCCCACAAACCGAGACAAGCAAACTCAAGAAGACATAATCATTAGCAAAATCTCATCATTAGTCTAGCCTAGGGATTAACCTTATAGATCTATTTCCCCTTATAAATTTCGAAACCCTTTCTCTCTCTCTTCAAAAACCGAGAAACCCATCTCCTTCTTCTTCTTGTTTTTCTCTCGGTCAAGCAGTGAAGAACCAGCAACAAACCAGTGATTTCTCCTTCTTGCATGCGGAATTTTGGTGTTGATCTTGAAGCATCTTTGTGTTGTTTAGTAGTTGAAGCAAGGTAATGAAAGATATAACTCTAAGTTGAAAGTTATCCATTGTTCGTCAAGAAAGCTTGTGGATCTAACCAAACGGTGAAGGATTTGATTTGTAGTTGTTGTTTTGTGATTAATCTAAGCTTAGTAAGTGTTAGATTGAAGGTAGAAGCCATTGCATGTTACTTTTGAGTCTTGCATGTTTCGAAATCCAAGTGTGAGTATGCTGTCTTTGCCGAGTGAAGTGATGAAATGGCTGCTGAGTGGATGGATGTGGTGTATATTGTGATGAGTGAACTCACGGATGCAATTATACTTCGAGCCGAGCTATGGATGGGCTATTTGTTAAAGAAAAGCTTGCTGAAAGTACTTTTAGTTGCTGTGATTAAGTATTGAAGTGCTGTAGAAGAGATTTGTGGAAAAATAAGTGGTTTGGTCGGGCTAGGAGTGAAGGAATCGTGTATACCTATTCTGTTCTAGGAGAAAACGGTTAGGGAGTCTTCTGTTTTGTGTTATTTTCTTTATGTATGTTGATGAAAATAAGAAAGGAACCATTCTACATGATAGAATATCCATAAGATTGAATTAGATACTTAGCTATAACCAAATGAATATAAAAACATAGAGATAGAAGTGAATTTAGTAAAACCAGTGAACTGTTTTTATGAGAAACGGTTTGACCTTTACTGATTATACGGATTTTCTGTAATTACCTAGTTAGAATTTGACTTTAAATCCTTAATGAAAATTGTAGAACACATATTAAGGAATAACGTGTCAAAATTTGAGATTAAATGGATAAGAATTGGCTAGTTAAACAATTTTCTTTGTAGATATAAAATTTGGACGTCAGTACAGGGTGCTAGTAAAGATTATGGCGATTGTTACTCTTAATACAGTGAGAATTGGACTTAAGTTTCTTCATGGAAAATGCCAATCTATGTTTCAAATATAACATACTAAAATTTGGTAGTATTTTGACAAGAATTGATATACCTTCTGTGTCCGAAACCGAAACTGTACATTTAGCTAGTAAACTATCTGGACTCGAGAACATATATTAGATGTTGTGTCTTTTATATTAGGCTTTTGTGATGCACGTAGAGTCTAATAAACCTTGTAATAGATGTTAATCATATAAGAGTAAGTCTCATATTTTATCTAAGATATAAGTGCCTATAGTATCATGCGTGTGCAATGAGCGTGGTGTATAGTGCTTGATTATGGGGTAAATATCTGTTCGGCATGGAATGGGACATGTCGTAATGAGTTTTATCTTATAATTTGAACACGCACGTGTGTTAGGTTCATAAGAGTTAGATATATAGTTAGATACTTTGGAGTCTTTTCTTTTGCATACAAAAATGCATTAATTAAAGGTGTGGTGGTGTGAAACGTGTGCTTAAGAGAGTGAATGAACCCATCGTACGGAGATACCGGTGATGCCCCCGGAAGTTTGGGATGCCCATGCTGAGTGGTCTTGGATGCCTCAGTAGAGAGATACCGGGATGCCTCGGAGTGAGATGCCCTTGTGTGTGATCAAGGATGCCTTACTTGTGTGATACTGAGATGCCTTGGAGTGAGATGCCCCATGCTAAGTGGTCTTGGCAGGACCTCGGTTGAGTGATGCCGGGATGCCTCAGAGTAAGATGCCCATAATAGAAATATTGTGGAAGTTTGGATAAGGTAACTTCCGGAAGTGACTCGATTAGGCCGGCAGAGTTCTGGTTAATGGCTGATCGATGGTGGATCATATGCACACTAAATATAATTCTACTTGGCGAGTGAGTCCATTTATTATTGTTGCATTGCATCTTGATATAAGATTGAGCTCGAGAAAGGTAAGCATAGAAATGGATGCACATAAGGTGATTACATACATGATGTGTTAATATCCAATTGTTTATGCTTGTGACAATCCTACTTTAGTATCTTGAATTGTTTGGTCATGATTCCCTTGAAATATTGATGGCTGTGGATTGTTTAAGTTAGAGTTTTATCATTCTTTACTGGGCAAAGTTGTTATTCATACCTTACATTTTTCAGATTGATAGCATGGATGTGCCGCCAGTAGTTTGATACGAGGCGGTAGTACGCCTCAATGTTTCTTTTCATGACGTATATGATTCCGACATTAACATGACTTTCTCCAAGTATGAGGCTACTTTATGGATGGATGATGGTAGAGCTGACTTGATACCAATGAAGTTCGTTGCATGGTTTATCAATCATGAAGGGGAGATATTTGGCCCTTTACCCTTTGGTGTAGGAGGACCTGGAGCTGGGACGGATGGCGCCTAGTCGCCTTTGATCATGTAGAAGCTAACTGTCTTTTGTTTCTTTTGAACGTGGGCTTGTCTGGGAACTCGTGGAGTAGACACCCTCACCCTTTATCCCTAGCTTTTGTTACACCTTACTTTTGTTATGTATATGTTGTATATATAAGCAATGAACATGAAAAGAGTCTAGGTTGATAAATTTTGTAGGCCCTGATGATGGTAAGAAGAAATGAAGCTTCTTGTGATCTTGTCTATGTGCATGAATGAATTGGCCACTATTAATAATTGGTAGAGTGTTTGCAAGATAACCTCATAATATAAACTTAAGATTTTAAATAATTCATGTTATACGTGCTAACCTTCAATGGTAAACACTATAGATTATCAAAAGGAGGTTACAAGTTTAGCAAGATGATAATAATAATATAGATATATGGATGTTTCTAAACCATTGAAGAACATACCCGGAGAAGGATGGCGAAAATGTGCGTCACGTCTTCCAATAGCTTCATAAAAGATACGGGTATTATGAGCTTATCCCTCCTAACCGGCCCAAATATAGACAAATTCAATATTAAAATTACATATGGCTAACACTTTTTGAGTTGTTGTTCATTTTCGACCAACAAAACAAATTTGATCATACATAAGTACAACTGCTGGAATATGTGTACCGTCAATAGCTCCAATGTAATCCTTAAAATATAGATAAAATCGTCAATCTTTCTTAATCTTCTCTAGAACTTTTCTTTATTATGGATCAGTTGGTTGGATTAAATATTTTCCCATATCACACACTTTATCTAAAACTAAGCTGAAGTGCTTATTTATGGTTTCTCCGGAGCGTTGAAAACGCTCTTTTGCTAATCTATTACCTATACCATGTCCTAGAATATGAAGAAACATACCAACCATTTCTCTAACATTAGTATTCCTAGATTCTCGAATGCTATAACGTGTTATTAAATCATGCATTAAATTGTTAAATACAATTCTATGCATTCTAAACATATTATTGCATCTTATCGAATTAGCATCTTCGCCAATCAACTCTTTTAATCATACATAGGCCCCGTTTGGTTCAGCATTTGGGAAAAGGCTTTTCCCAAATGCAAATGTCTTTAGCTCAAAGAGCTTTGAGGGAATGCAAGACTGTTTGGTAAACATATACTTGAAAAGTTCTTTGGTGTGACCGAATTAAAATTTTTAGTTTTAGTATTTTAAAAATTGCAAAAAAGAAACAATAACTATATAACATTTTACATTTTCATGTTGAGAGTAATGTAAAAAATACATATTAGTAAATTTATTTAAAAAGTATATTAAAAGAATTTGATTATAGATTAAATGCAAAACTCAACTTTTGGCCTAAAGGTTTTTTTAGGTTTGTTTCAACTTTAAATAATTTTTTTTTAATTATTATAGTATTAATCATCTTCGTTAATTAATGATCATTCTAATGTATTACTAAAAAGTTGGGCTATTAATTGTCAAAAGATAAAAATGATATAGAAAAAAAAAAGATGAACTTATTCGGTAGACGATGAAGCGACTGATTGTAGATGCTAATTTTTTTGAGTAAGCACCGCATATAAAAAGGGAGGTCTTCATTAAAAAAAATAAAACCGAGTTCCTCTCATACAAATTTGACTAGAAAGAGTCATTTCATGATAGTACACATGGTCATATATGTTCGGAAAAAAATGTTATACTTAATATTACAAACCTCAATGATTTTGTAAACTTATGACTATTTCATCACGTAAATGTACAATGTCTGGAGATGCATACGAATTTGAAGCACCTACCCCTTCAGTTGCATCATCATGGTCAACTGAATATTCATAATTGGGATCCAATTCTGCTTGTTCAAAATCCGTATTAGTCACGTTATTTATCCGTATATAATTGTACAAAGTCATTGACGCTACCACAATTTGCACTTGTTTTTCATATGGATAACTTGGCATATGAGTTAAAATCCCCCACTTCTGTTTTAATACACCAAAGGCTCGCTCAATTGTTGAGTGTAGCAAGGAATAGGCATGGTTGAACACTTCTTGATATCCCGTAGATGAAGGACCTCTTAGAAACTCTGGCAAATGATATCTAACTTCTTTATATGGCCCCAAATAACTAGTCGGATTTGGATATCCAGCATCTACTAAGTAATATTTACTTATATAAATATATTGTACATTTAATTAACATATGCCAATTAGATTTATGGATGTATCTAAACCATTGAATAACATACCTAGAGGAGGATTGAGAAAATGTGCATCACGTCTTCTAATAGCTTCATAAAAGATACGGGTATTATGAGCTTGTCCCTCCCAACTGGCCCAAACATAGACAAATTCCATATTAAAATTACATATGGCTAACACGTTTTGAGTTGTTGTTCCTTTTCGACCAATAAAACGAATTTGATCAAACGCAGGTACAACCGCTGGAATATGTGTACCGTCAATAGCTCCCATACAATTATTAAAATATGGATAAAATCGTCGATCTTTCTTGATATTCTCTGGAACTTTTCTATATTATGGATCAGTTGGTTGGATCAAATCTTTTCCCATATCACATACTTTATCTAAAACTAAGCTGGAGTGCCTACTTATGATTTCTCTGGAACGTTGAAAACGCTCTTGTACTAATCTATTACCTATACCATGTCCTAGAACATGAAGAAACATACCAACAATTTCTCTAATATTGGTATTCCTAGATCCTCGAAAGCCATAACATGTTACTAAATCATGCGTTAAATTGTTAAATACAATCTTATACATTCTAAACATTTTGTAGCACCTTATCGGATTAGCATCTTCAACAATCAACTCTTTTAACCATACATAACCCGTATATGTTGAGGTCATGCAAGGTTGTTTGCAAAAGTTGGTCGCTTAATAAAGAATTGCGGCTCGAGTGACCGAGATAAGATCACATAACTCATTTTCCTCTTACTCATGATTTTCCTTTGTATGTGAACCATCCATAATTGTTTCAAGTAACAAAATATAAAGAAAAACAATGTATTAACTATCACATATATGCAAACTATCACATTAAGAGGACACCAAATGAAAACCATTCTAACATCAAACATTAATTGAAATTAAGTTCACAATAACTGCAAATAAAGATCCATAGATAGAAATAAAGTGGAATGACTAAGCTTCAAACATGAAAATAATAAGATACTAACATTTTATCCACGAAGACTTGATTCTTTTCTCGACTCATATTTGAGATACTTTACTTTCTTTGCATTATCCTTTAAGCTCATGAAAACTTGCCTATTGTCTATCTTTTCCTTTAAAAGAGAAATTGCAAAAAAGTACAAGTCTTCGTCTTCCACAATCTCAAGAATGGAATCCAATATCTCTATGAGGTCCTTATAAGGACCGATTAAACTGGTTGCTTTGGATGCAACACTAGTAATGCTCCTACTCTCAATAACTGTAAGCAGCCTGTTAATTTGTGTTCCGAGCTCCTCTCTTGTGTTCAATTTCTTATCTTTTTTTCCTCGAGCTTGCATCTTTGAAGTCTGTGCGGCTCTCTTACGAGTTTGAGTTCCAGTTGGTCCAACAACGGTTTCATCCACATGATCCTCCAAGTTTTCATCAGTAGACCCTACAACATCATCGATACCAGGCTGTGTGGTCTCCATATCATTATCAACACATAAACATTGTGCAGGATTCCATGTGATTTCTCTAGTAGCAACTGTATCTCTGAACATCATATCTAACTTTACTTCAAGATTAGGATGTATGCCTTTCATCCTAAAAGACTTAAACTTTGGATTAGCCTATTGTCATGAAGCATTTGTATAAGTTATATTATTAAAAGTGAGCTTAACATGAAAGTAAAAATAGAAGTGAGGAAAACCTGAATTTTACTCTCCCATCATTCGTCACTCGCATCAATGGTTTTCTTCCTTGAATCCCATCCTAATCCAGTTTCATTGTAAAGCAATGACCTCCATCTTTTCCAATCTTCCTTAAAGTTATCCCACTTACTCTTCATTTTTTGTTTGTCATACTTTTTACCCGTTAGCCCCTCAAACTTACTAATTATAATTGTCCATCCATCTTTTTTGTTGTTTGTAGGACGATTGCCTTTTTCAATTTGTTCAATGCACAACTTACAAAAGATTTCTATATCTTCCTAGCTCCAAAATGCCTTTTCCTTTGATGAACTCATCTAGTAGTAAAGAACAAATTTAAGAGACACAAACAAACAAGATCAACCACTCAAGCCCTCTATTATTAAAAAACTAAAAGATATTCACTTGAAGAAAAGAAAACTAACATTGAGAAAAAATAAGGACACACAAAAACATTATACTTAAAAACAAAGTATGATGTCAATGTGGAGGAACTATATATCTCGCATGAGCTGAATCCAACCCGTCCGGCGATCACTTGCTATTCTTGTTTTTGGTAAATTATTAGGTACTCTCAAAACATGTACCCACTGATTAGATGCCTAAAAACAATTATTTTCTTGTGCGATTGATCTATACAATCCACCTCAATTGATCTTCCTCGATACACATACGTGGAGTTTGTTGCTTAATATATCTTACGCACTTACTATCTCAAGCAGAACACTTGCCATATAAGATAATCATAAGAAACTATATCTTATGTCCAAATATGTTTTTCATTTGCTTATTCATTTGCTTTAATTACAACAACAAATTAAACCATCAAGGAGTCATGTTGAGCATTTCGTTATTGTTTATAAGTTATCCCTCATGCAATTCGGGCAAAATGAAACCAAGACATGGGTGTCGAATGGTTAGGTGTTTTTTTATGACCATATATCATCTTGCAAACCAAAACAGAGAATATTGCTGCTCTCACCCTATTATGTTTCCCCAAAGTAGATAACACACTTTAACTTCTTGGACCATAGGGAATAGGACACATTACCTTTCATGGGTGCTCTAACTTTGGATTATATCGAATTGTGCAAATTCCTTTCGATTGAAACGTGCTTGATATATTTTAATTGGAAAGTACCAGCTAAACTGGCATGTCAAGACTGTAACCTTGAAATTCCTATGCCCTCCCCAAACAAATAAAAGAACTACCTAGGAAATAGTTCACTTAGAGACATTACTTTACCTAGACAAGAGTATATAGAGACTTTCACATAATTACTGACCTAGACAAGAGTATATAGAGACTTTCACATAATTACTGAACATATACTATAATTTACTTGCCTAAAGCTGTTCTTACAATGCATTCATATGGCAGAGCTGTTACGGCAACATGTTTAAGAGGCATGATCATGCTGAAAGTATTGATGATATCACATATTTTGCCTTAAAAAGGAGAATATGTCAACTCCAATCACCATTATTTCAGTGGCAAAACTAACTTTACTTTGGAATTGCCATAAACATCTTAATTCATAGTAGGACCATGTTACAATTTCTTCGGTCAAAAGTCCGCAACTTCTTCAAAAAGTAAGTCACAGAATCAGCACAATCAATCACAACCGCACAAGTAAAATTGCAGTGCCAAAATTTTCCCCTCTCATCAGGCCAAATCTGATAAAGCCGATCAGCAATCATATGGCCCCATATCAAGCCATGCCGCACAAACACCCGATGATATTGATACTCCAGCATAATTGAACTCGCCACTTGGAAAAGAGTTTCCCACTCAGAAAATTTCTAAAAAGACCTACACAATTGATCTAATTAACGCTCTAAGATTCATCGGATACACAAGAAGTAGCCCAACCTAAACTGGGTCCTCTCGAAACACACCCACCAACACATAAACCACCGAAACGCATGCATGCAAAGAGGGGGGAAACAAAAACCCTCATTCGCCAGAACACACAGACAAGAAAAAAAACTCTAAACAAGTCAAAAAAGCACAGAGCTTGCACCTGGTCTGCTGCTGCTACTGTTGCTGCTTCCTTCTTCCTCCCTTTCGCTTCAACGTCCTCACGGATCCGGCTCTAAATCCTGTCAATCAGGAAAACACGCAATCGAAGTTAAGACCTGGGTCTCTCTCTCTCCCACATTGGGCGAAAACAAGAAAATGTTAAATACCCAGCAAAGCGGGGAGGGGCAAGAACGACAACACCAGAAAAACAGAATCATACCCATGAATCGAAATTGAACAAACACCCGAACGGACGAACAAGAACAGGGGGAGAAAAGAGAGAGGGATCGCCATTGCAGAGTGGCAATCAAAGAGAGAGAGAGAGAGAGAGAGAGAGAGTGTGTAGAGAAACCGAAATGAGATTGCAAAAGATCTAGAAAAACCAAAGAGAGAGAGCTGGTTTGGGGACCCAAGAAACCCTAGGGAACAAACCCAGAGCGAGGGACGAAACTGAATGATCTCTTGCTCTTCGCAGAGGCAACGACGCAAAAAGAGACGATAGGAGAAATCAACTCAGCAAAAGCACATTCCACAAGGGAAGGCTTCTTCTCAAGGAGGTCCACTCACCGAGGATCGAACCGAGAGGGCGTCGGCCTTGTGATCAGCAACCTCGCGCGGCGCCTCGAGGGAGAGAGAGAGACGAGGATGACTGGTTGCAAGAGTGGAGGCGATGCTGCGAGAATCGGCGAGAGCGGACGTGCGAAGAAGAAAAGAGCGGTCGAGAAAGGTAGGGTTATGTTTTGTATGGGATAAAATGGGACTTTTAATAAAACTTTGAGGGCAAAATGGACAATAAGCAAAAATTCATTAATCCTCTCACCAGCATCCCGAAAATGCTGAAATGCCCAAAGCAGGTCCCTACTAGTTTTGGGCTTTCAGCATTTTAAAAGCAAGCATTTTGGCAATGAGCCTTCAAATGCTAAACCAAACGGGGTTAATTTTTTCCCAAGAGGCTTTGGGGGCTCAAAGCCCTTTGGGAAAGCTGAACCAAACGGAGCCATAATCTATATATGTTGAGGTAATGCAAGGTTGTTTGCAAAGGTTGGTCGCTTGATAAAGAATTGCAGCTTGAATGACTGAGACAAGATCCCATAATTCATTTTCCTCTTGTTCATGATTTTCCCTTGTATGTGAATCATCTATAATTGCTTCAAGTAATAAAATATAAAGAGAAACAATGTATTTTTTTTTTGTGACCCAGGGAACCCCCGCACGCCGCTTCGCGGCTGAGGTAAACCCTGGGGAGGCACATGAGGACCCACCACCCACGTGCCCCGGGTAAGATACGGCTTGCACTGAAGACACGACGACGCCGTGGATCGAACGCAGGACCTTTGCGTTAGAGGTCCCTTGCTCAACCACCTACGCTACCACCGCGGGTGGTAAGGGAAACAATGTATTAACCATCACATATATGTAAACTATCACATTAAGTGAATACCAAATGAAAACAATTCTAACATCAAACATTAATTGAAATTAGGTTCACAAGGACTGCAAATAAAGATCCATAGATAAAAACAAAGTGGAATGACTAAGTTTCAAACATGAAAACAATAAGATGCTAACATCCTATCTATGAAGACTTGATTCTCTTCTCAACTCATATTTGAGATACTTTACTTTCTTTGCATCATCCTTTAAACTCATGAAAACTTGCCTATTATCTATCTTTTCCTTTAAATGAGAAATTGCAAAAAAATACAAGTCTTCGTCTTCCACAATCTCGGGTATGGAATCCGGTATCTCTATGAGGTCCTCATAAGGGCCGACTAAATTGGTTGCTTTGGATGCAGCACCGGTAGTGCTCCTACTCTCAACAACTGTAAGCAGCATGTTAATTTGTGTTTCGAGCTCATCTTTTGTGCTCAATTTCTTATCTTTCTTTCCTCAAGCTTGTATATTTGAAGTCTGCGCGGCTCTTTTACGAGTTTGAATTCCAGTTGGTTCAACAACGGTTTCATCCAAATGATCCTCCAAGTTTTCATCAGTAAACCCTACAACATAATTGATACTAGGTTTTGTGGTCTCAACATCATTATCAACACATAGACCTTGTGCATGATTTCATGTGATTCCTCCAATAGCAATTGTATCTCTAAACATCATATCTAACTTTACTTCAAGATAATAATGTATGCATTTTATCCTAAAAACCTTAAACTTTGGATTAGCCTATTATAATGAAGTATTTGCATAAATTGTATCATTAAATGTGAGCTTAACATGAAAATAAAAGTGAGGAAAACCTGAATTTTACTCTCCTACCATTCGTCACTCGCATCAATGACCTCAATCTTTTCCATTCTTTCTTGAGGTTATCCCACTTACTCTTTATTTTTTGTTTATCATACTTTTTGCCTATTAGCTCCTCAAACTTACTAATTATGACTGTCCATCCATCTCTTTTGTTGTTTGCAGGACGATTGCCTTTTTTCAATTTGTTCAATGCACAACTTATAAAAAGTTTCTACATCTTCCGAACTCTAAAATGTCTTTTTCTTTAATGAACTCATCTACTAGTAAAGTGACATAAACAAATTTAAGAAACACAAATAAACAAGATCAACCATGAACCAATCCAAATGAAGAATATAAACAAACAAGTGTATTCCATCAATTCACATTTGGCAATTTGAGAATAACACACAATTTTTCTCTTCAACAATTCCCCTAAAAAACAAATTGCTAGATTTCTTACTTTTTATTAGTCAAAAACCCACCTGGGCCCTCTCTTATTAAAAAACTAGAAGATATTCACTTAAAGAAAAGAAAACTAACATTAATAAAAAAAAAAAAAAAAAAAAAAATAAGGACATGCGAAAACATTATACTTGCATAAAAAATCCTTGATTACAATTGATTTTTAGCAATAACACTAGGTTGTCCAAATAATGAAGAAACTACAGGACAAATGAGTGCCTTGTTCGTCACTAATATGTATTGGATGGTGAAGTAAGACCAAGTTCATAAGCATTTTAATAGTTTTACCTATTGAACATTAAATGTTATAGGCAAAATTTCAATTAAGGGCCTAAAGTGAAACCGTTTTCTCAAAAAAGGACCCAAAATGGACATTGTCTCAAATAAGAACCTGAATTGACCAACTTAGTTTCAAATAAGGGCCTCAACTTAAAAGCCAACCAAATCTTAGTTGCATCTAGGGGTATTTTCGTCTAAAGACTTGTTTTCCTTCTTCTTTTTTTTAATTTATTTTCTCTTTCTCTTTCTTTTCTTCATCATCATCGTGCCTTCACCTTTTCACTCTTTAGATCGCATTCTCCAAAGTCCATCTCTATCTTCCTTGCCAAATTAGCCATCCATGCCCTCAACCTCATTTGTCATTGCCCTCAACAGCAATTCCAATACCTTTGTTAAAAGATGGAGGTCAAACCAAGCCCTAGATTGAGCACGAGTGGACCAAGATGTGACGCTCGGCTCAATTCAATCCCCACATCTTGTGGTCGTGGTCAAGCACGAATCATGATGAGGTGTAAGCCATTAGCTTGCTGCCCTCATTGTCGTCGATGCTTGAATTCAAATCAATGCTCACGCAGGCTATGATCGATCTTAGTGAGGAGAAGCCAAATTGAAGTGCCTAAGCCAAATTTATTAGAGGTTTTTAAGGAATCTCTGTGATACTCATGTGCATTGATTTGTTCAGTGAAATACGTGGTTTTGGAAATTTTTGAGCGATTTTGCACTTTTTTTCATCTTTTTATTTTCTCTCAAATCTGTGTAGATAATATTTCAGAGTTAGAGAGGTAAATTTGTTTGAATATGTGTAGACCAGAGTCATTCATTTTTTAGATTGAGTGCTGTCTGATTCGAATCGCCACCAAAGGTGAGTATCTTCAATCACGGGTCAAAATGATTCAGCAGCCTTTGAAAATAACCTGCATGCACGACACAATTGGACCCTCTCAAGAAGCCACATATTCCACCTCAATGCAAGCTGCGTCTATGAATGTTATGAATAATCCAACTCGGACCCAATAAAGCATTCCCAAGAAGCTACGAGTGAAAGTTATCGTGGCATAGGAAATTTCATTGGCGGGGAGAGACATTACTTTAATTGACATAATAAGTTTTTACAAGCAAATTGAATAATAAAAAAAAACCCACAGATGGATATTTCTTGATTCTCAATTTCATTATCGTCATCGGAGAAGGTGAGTGGTGGCGAATAACTTAAAAATTGGCTTATGCCGAAATCGATGAGTTCTTGGGTGAGGATGTAGAATTGCATAATGTAGAGCATGCACTTTGAAGTTTGCTAATGGGGAGATTGCATAATTGAAGCACACAATTTGCGGTTTTGCAAAACCGCATAACTTCTCGAATATCTTTTCGTTTTCTTCTTTTCCTAAATTGTTCAAATTGTTTTGCACTGTGCAAGCTCGTGCGTGAGGAGTCTAATGCATTTGTCAAGAAGGAGGTGAGCAAGATGAAAAAGAAAGAAAAGAAAAACAAAAAAAGGAAAAACAAAAAAAAAAAGTCTTTAGACGAAAATGCCCCCATTTTGCAAATAAGATTTGACTGGCTTTCAAGTTGAAACCCTTATTCGAGACTAAATTGATCACTTCGGGTCCTTATTTGATACAATGTCTACTTTAGGTCCTTTTTTGAGAAAACGGTTCCACTTCAGGCCCTTAATTGAAATTTTCCCAATGTTATAAGGTAACTACCTCAATCCAATGACAACTTAGAGCAGGTGAACTAAAGGAAATGTGCACATAGAAGGGACTCTTACTAAAAAATAAAAAATAAACCCATTGGAGCAAAGCATAAACGAAAGACAGATCACTGCCATATCATCCCTCCCAATAACCTTATTTGTCTTACAACATCCACCTTCTGACTATCATCAAACCATTTAGCATGCACATTAGAAAAAACTTCAGCTGAACCAGATCACCGAGCACAAAGGCGAACAATTGATCCGCTCAAGCTTCGTCTCATCACCAACTAGCTTCCTCAAGCTAAAACACTACTCAACCAAACCCCCATTTCACATCCTCCACCCAAATTCCACAGCGTGCGTCGCCATCAAGATGACATCAACCTCGTTGCCAACGATTCGCATCCCTACAAAACGAACTCCACAACCACAACCGATCGCAATGACCACACATTCCCTTCGCCGCACCCACACAATCCAAATTCAACAAAGCCACAACATCGCGACCCAACCTACCCTAACGCGGACCCAGAACAGAAAAAGCCGAAAAAAGAGAAACCCATCTCGAAAGCCACTAGCTTTAGCCGAAAGCCGAGAGCTTTAATTGAAAACTCCGCACTCGTCACGGCAGAATCGCCTCCCGACGGGCCGCCGCTGGGAACATAACAAATCTCACAACAAATCTGCAACAAAAGCATGCGGAACATAATAACAGACTAATGACCATTCAAACAAACGATGAATCAACACCAACCAACTTGAAATAGAAGCAAACAATCAAAGAGAAACAAAACCAACCTCAGATCTCGGATTCGCTCGCTCGTCAAGAGGGTAGAAGATCCAGATCTTGGATTTGCATGCTCGTCACGACAAACTTCGGCCTTTATTAGGTCTTTGTCAAACAAAATTCTTCCCTCACACGAGTTGCAGGGAGAGAGACAAAGAAAAGAGTCGTCGCGTGATGGAGTGGTGCGAGTTGCAGGGAGAGAGAGAGACAAAGAAGAGAGCCGTCGCGTGAGAATAGAGGAAAGTGTTGAAAGAGTTAGGATTTTGTTTTGTATTAGGTAATATTAGACTTTTAATAAAATTTTGAGAGTAAAATAGGCAATCGGGAAAAATTCATTAATAAGAGGACTAGCATGCTAAAAATGCTGAAATGCCCAAAGCAAGTCCCTACCTACTTTGGGCTTTCAGCATTTCAAATGCAAGCATTTGGCCAAGGAGCCTTCAAATGTTGAACCAAACACCCTATTTCTCAATGGGCTTTGGGGGCTCAAAGCCCCTTGGAAATGTTGAACCAAACGGGACCAAAGTCTTGTCCCTTCATTTTCTTCAAACATGCTTAGAATTGTATAGATCTTTGTGCTAGCTATTATTAGTTTGTTGAAACAGTGTTTTATGCTAATTGATAGTATGTTGTTTTTTGTGTTGAATTTTCAACTTTTACTTGTGATATCTATGAGTGGTGTGATTTTATCTTGAGAAGTATGTAATCTGAACTCCATGGGATGAGTATAATAAAGCTTGTAGTCATTTCAGGTGATTGTAGGGTTAATGTAACTTCTACCATAAGGCAATTCAAGTTGCCTAACTAATCCTAAATGACCCATTTTTTCACATAAGTTTTTACATTATGATGCTTTTATTGTTTAGGTTACTTTGTTTTTCCTTTGGTTGTGTTGGTGAACATGTTTAACTTATATGAGATGAAATTCGACATTTTTAAGCATGATTTTAACTTAAAAATTGTAAGTCGAAGTAATGACAAAAAATGATTGCAATATGTTGCAGTCACTTGAGGACATTTTGTATGACTGACTGTCATGAGAAGTAGGTTGCCATCGACAAGTTGAGAGAGAAAAGATCCATGTAATCAAAGAGAGTCAGAAGAGGCCATGCGGCAGAATGAGCAAGATGAAGGATGGCTTTTGACTCTAAAATGAGGAGACAAGTTCTTCATAAAAGTGTAACTAGTTAACTAACTTCAATTAGTGTAGCTTCTATGTCTTTTTGCTATGAACATGCACTTCCACATAGGTGGGATTGATTTGCAAATGGTTTTTGGGACTTATACAATTCATTGTTGCTGCTAGAATGAACAATGCCTATTTTTTTTATGTTGAATTGTTGATCGATACAATGATCTACTTTTATGTGTAAGCAGTTATTTTTGTTTTGAAAATTACATCTCGAGTATTATACATGCTAAACTATTATTGACACCTTCTAATGTAGCTAAATATTCGTCAAAAGTTCTAAATGCATGGATTAACGAAAGCGATGATTTGGATGTATTCAGGATTCAGTGAGGTGATTTCTTTTAAGTTATGTTTCTACTGTAAATTGACCAAGCAAATGTTTGGATACATATTGCACATTAATAGTCATTGCTATGAACTCAATTGGGGAGAAAATCTTCACAAGTACTACTATAATAAGAATATCAATTTCCTATTTCCTCATTAGGTTATGGTATTGCATCATAGCACATAAAATGCAAGATTACATCTTGATCTTCTTTAGTGATAACCTGAACATAAAACTTATTCAAGATAGACGTCCATCGCAAGCATGGACTATTTATAAAGATGACGATTATTAATCCCAATTGGAAAACCCCACGTAGATAAAGAGTTAATTCAGCTTGTCAAATATTAATAAAATACTGCGTTGAACTCATTGAGTGATAATTTTGACAAGATGTATCCATTAGACACTAGTAAAGGAGAAAAAAAAGAGCTAGTTTTTATTCATTTCTAAAGTTGAGAATGCCATTGAAGTAGTACAACGGTTAAATTATATGAATGAAAACTATATACATGATGAATTATTATGCCTTAGCCAATAAGTAATTATAGAAGTTGAAGGTTGGGATCTTTCACTTTCACATGTATCCTCCCCCAACTGCTAGCATGAATCACTACATGAGGTGTACAACGAAGTGATTATAGCATAGATCTAGTGTGCAAAAGCAAATTCTTCGTCATCATTTAAGGTTAAATTCAAATAAAACTAAGAGCCAGATCTTTTTCTAGTACTTGCTTTGTGCCAAGCTCAATAGGCAATCTGTAAAAATATGCTCATATTTTAGCATTTTCCTATACTCTGCAATAGCATTCTAAGTCTTGTCTATCCACAACAACTAAGAAAAATTGCACAAAGCCATTTGCAGACAAAAGTTGTTCAATTACATGGAAGCTCATGTAAAGGCAACCAAAATAAAACGAGAACCAATGATTCAAAATGCGTTAGAATAGCCAATACCAACCATAAAAAAAATATAAGGTGCTAGGCACTTGAGGACTTCCATTTCACATGAAGCATGAAAAAAACCCATCTATTTTTGAATCCTTGTAGAAGTTCCTTGCACTTAATCTAGTGATCTTCTTTCAGATTGCATCCACACTCCAATTATCTAAAAACAGTGATTAAATACAACTCAATGTGAGAAAAGAAGATTTGCACTTGCCATATACCATCACAATAAAGTAAATAATAAGCAATCTCATCAGTAGCTCACAACATTTATGGTGCAAAGAGATAGCAAAAGCACCATAGATGGTGGTTAGTAAACACCATTAATCACAATGAGTCCCTTACTTTATAGTTTTTGTCCACCTCTTCAGAATGTATTGTGATAGAATACTTGTAACATTCATAACATGAGTCAAGATACACGAAAAATGCCGGGATAGCTATCATTGCATTTCAAATAATTTGCAACTACATGTAATGATAGAATCACTTGGACTAAAATGGATAATATGCTTCCTTTCACTACTTTCAGTTCCTCAAATACAAGTATGTAATGGCCTATCGACTTTTAATCTAAGAACATATTCACACAAAGCATGCAAGAATTCAGCCTAAAAATTCTAATATATGAAATGAGTGTATACATTTGCAGCATGTTACAAAATTCCACAATTCTCATCCATAATATGTGGCTTTCCTCAAGCACACTCAATATCATCATCAACTTCAGTGTTGCAATTTTTTTTTTTTTTTTTTTTTTTTTTGCTTTTCATTACAATTGACAAATTCAGACAAAATCATAATCTTTGCTTTTTTTTGTAGTTTCCTTCACAACTACAATGAAATGTGCATCTACACATTATTCCTTTGTTACTATTTGCTTTTTTGTCATTTTCGCACTTCAAATTCCTTACAAATTGCATATGCATTGTATTTATTATAAGTTTCGTTCTTATTAGCAAATGTCATGCTAATTCTAAATTCAAATTGTTTAGGATGCGTTTAGTAACCATTTTATTCTCGGGAACAATTTCTTCTAAAAAATGATTATTTTTTTTAATTTGTTTTCTAGAACAATTTCTGAATATTTGAAAGCGTTTGGTAATTACCTAAAATTTATATTCTTGGAATAGAAAAGCATATGGTAAATCTCTTAAAATTTCTAGTCCAAATCATTTTATTTTAATCTTTTAATAATTTTATTAAAATTTTCTCTTTTTCCTTTTTCCCTTTTCATCTTCTTCTTCCTTCGGTCATTAGCCTCGACGACCTGAACCACGGTGAGGCTCGGTGTTGCTGGGGGTCGGCGACACTTCGGTGAGGTCGCCGGCCATGGTCAAGGCCGGTGATTGACCAAAAGGAAGAAGAAGAAGAAGAAAAGAAAAGAAAAGAAAAGAAAAGAAAAATTAGGCTGATTCTATAATTGTTCTCGAAAGCAAAAAAGTAACTTTTTTTTTACTTTTTAATTTTACTTCAAATCTATTCTCGAGAACAAATTTGTATGGTCTTGGGAAAAATTTACCAAATAGATTTTTGTTCAAAATCTATTCCTAGGAAAAAAAATAGAATAAAAGCAGTTACTAGAATAAAACAGGCCCTTATCAACCTTATACACGATGCTATTATCCTTTGGAGCCTTTGCAATAGAAAACAAATTATAATCATTGAAAGAAGAAAGATAAAGTGAAACATGTTTAGTTGTACAAAAAGATGACGCCATCCCATTTATGCTGAGAACAAGTCAAGGTAGCTAGAGGGATTAGGAATAATCTACCACATATATGTGAATATATTAGTTAGGAAAATCTACCATCGTCATTAGTCATCATAAATTACAAGAAATTCGCCTAGAACATCTAAAGCATCCACATAAGAGAGAGAACCTATTACGACTAGAGAATGAGAGTGTTTGAGTGGTTCTACTGAAGTGCTTAATAGTGGTCAACCATGATCAACCTTCGCATCTTTCTACTTCATAATGAATGTGGATTGCTCAATCTTCGTGCATCTTTGCTTTATAATGTCATTGGTAGTTAAACTTATAGTCATGATAATCAAAAATAGATTTAGTCCAAGCAAAAGAAATTATCAAACGTGGATTATCTGGAAACCTTTCAAAAACTATGTAGCAAAAACTACCTTTTGGTTTATCTAATATAACCACTAATTTGCAAGCTTTGAAAAGAAAATTCTTATTTGCAGTTCACTGGTAGCACTGTTCTCTTCTATATTGAAATTTCAATCTCTATTTAATCTATTTAATCATCTAGCAGCATTTATGACAAACGGAAGAAAAGAAAGAATTTCATTAGAGTAGTGCGACTACAACCCTGTGTTTAAGGGTTTTAATTTTTCTTTCCTTTCTTCCATTGCAATATCATCGGTGAAAACAATTAGTTGGCGAGCATCATTTGAGTTCCTCATAATTGTTAAGAGCAGCTCACTTGCATAAGCTTACTTTCTAAAATCACTCCATTCACGCATCAATATGCTTAAGTTTTAGCCGATTGATGAGATTAAGATTGGTAGTATCCAAGATGTGCCATAATATACATACAACAATTTATATGATTGGGAAAAATCTACAAAAGATTGAATTGGAAGGAAGTACGGCTCATTTAAAAAACTAAGACTTTTGCAAATGCAAAATACAAGTAGAGCCAAACACACCTTTGTTTTGTGTGATCCGAAGTGAAGTGCCACACTCAACCTTCTCGCCTCTTTGTTGTGTAAAGTTACCTTTGCACCTTTGTAATGGAAAATTTTCCTTCGGAAACGAAGAAAAAGGAAAAGTTAACGAAAGGACAAATTTTCCAAACGTAAAAGAGTGAAAGGGTTGATAGGGCAACTCAACCAGATGTTGCGTGAATTGGAGCTCGGCATCTTTGTTATGATATTTTTTTCCTTAAAAACCAGAAAAAAGAAAAATTGGGGAAAGTCAATGAAAGGGCAAAAGTTCTAAAAGTAAAGAGTAAAAGAGTGAAGAAGAAGACCCAACCGAGTGCTACTAAAACCGAAACTTCACACCTCTATAATGGGGATTTTACCTTCAAAGTTTCGCTTTTCTCCAACGGAGGTTTTCGTTTCAGAAAGAAAAGGAAATAGAAAAGGAATGTAAATGAGCTCAGTGGAGAAGATGAAAGCGTGCTCAATTGAAATTTGGCAGGCGTTTATTGCCTTGACAGGGCAATTAATTCTTCCGCTTGACAGCATTTTTTTTTTTTGTTATTTTGAGATACTCCAAATTTACACGTGTCTAATTTTGAGTGGCATTGACTAGACACATGTGCCACATTAGCATGTGACCTGATGGTATGATTTTATTGTATTTTTCTCCTAAGAAAGTATTGTCCCCATATTTCTACTTCATCATGGTAGTATCCCCTCTACCCTTGGGTAGTATTGCCAAAAATTTTCCTGCATAAACCCTAACCCATTTCAACCCAAATCCCAGATACCCTCCCATTAGATGTTTCCATACGAATCACCCCTCCCCATTCCCACACCCAGCCCTTTCCTTACCAAACCAACCCCCCACAAACCCTAATCGTCCGAAATCATTCCCCGGAATCATGGCGTCGGATGGAGCCAAGATCGTCCCTCCTCTCCTCCTCAGAGAAGCTGTCTTGATGGATCTTCGTGGCTTTGGAGATGCGGTGAAGCAAGGCTGGAAAGTTTCTTTGTTGTAAGGTATGACTAGAGCTCCCTTCATCCGAAAGATACACCAAATGGGTATTCCAGGAAGTATAATATCAGCCAATTTCCTAAGCTTCATCTAGTTTTGCTGCCCGAGTATAATATTGAAGGAATTGGGTCTTCGGTCCTTCCCTTGTAAACTCAGTAGAAGCTGTGGTATCAGAATGGAAAATCAGAATCAAGAAGATAGAAGATTAGCAGCCCTTTGCAAAAGCTTGGGTAATCTATGGTCAGAGGAGGACGTAATTCATGTCAAAGAAACCATTCCTGAAGATCGACTCATAGAATGCAGACTTACCCTGTTTGGGAAACTATACTCCAGACCAAATGTAAATTTCCCGGCGTTCTTAACTACAATGAAAAATGCATGGAAGGTGGATCTTTGTCAATTTGTACTCAACTAGAAAGCGGTCTCTTTTCCTTCTCCTTTAAAACGGAAGCTGAAAAACAGAGAATACTGGATTCAGGGCCCTGGTCATTTTCAAGCAATCTCCTGGTATTAAAACAATGCGATCCAGACACGCCAGATATGTGCTATGATTATACTCACTGTCCCTTTTGGGTACAGTTGTATGGACTACCTTTTGGGAGAGTTACCAAGGAAATAGTACATGACATTGCATCTAAAATCGGAGAGGTGATTGAAGTCAAGTTGGAAGCAAAAGGGAACAAAGCGGCTATAAAGCGTGCAAAGCTAGAGTTATCCCGAATCTAGCTAATCCCCTCAAGACGGGCCTAGTAATTAACCTGGGATCGAGCAACCTATGGATAGAATTTAAGTATGAACGGCTACCACATTACTGCTATTCCTGTGGTAAAATAGGGCACTACGCCACGGATTGCAAAGAAATTCCATATGAGAAGTCAGGGCTTCAAGAGGACTTACCAGGGAAGTTTGGGAATTGGCTCCGAGCGGAAGTGAAAGTTCTTAGCCCTTATGGGAAGGTATTCTATGGTCAGCATAGCGACAATAAACCAGACCCAGGAAAAGGCCCAGCAAGTCCAAATCGTGCTGCAAACAGAGACAATCAGAAAATGAAAGCTATAGTTGGGAATCTAAATCAATCTGGGAAAGGGCAGCAATCCACCATGTCAAATGCTAATAAGGAGGGTGAGAATTCTTCCCTTGAAATATCGATCATACCCACAGCTATGATTGTAGAAGACAAATGCATTCAGAAAAGAGGCAGCAGCTGCTTGGATAATGAATCTACCATGGTGTTATACAAAGAACAGACGTTAGAATCAGAAACTGACATGCTGGAACTTCAAGCATCAACCCCTACCCTCGTAAGGTGTAAAGCAAAATCAACCAAACTTGCATCAGCAAAGAAAAGCAAAAGATTATGTCCTTACGGAGCAAATTCTTCCAATTCAGCATCCCTTGACACATCTCAGCTGATAGATAATCCCATCACTCTCGAGGAGAAGGAAACATCATGGGCTTTGGTGGCTAGCCCTAATAAGCCACCAAGTAAACCATGAATCTTCTGAGTTGGAATTGTCAGGGGTTGGGCTCACCCCTGACAATTCAAGCCCTACGAGTCTTAGTGACTCAGGAAAAGCCCAGTTTAGTTTTCTTAATGGAAACAAAAAATAAAGAGCAAAAGGTGTTAAATCTCAAGCGAAGACTTAAATTCCAGAACAGTTACCTGGTAAACCCAAAAGGGATTGGTGGGGGTATGGCCATCTTTTGGAACGATCAAGTTGACATACAAGTGGAAGCGACTACGAGATCATTTCATTCACCTTCTTTGTCACTTGCAGGAAAACAGAAAGTTTATGCATATTACTCTCCTGCATGCACCAAATGAATTCAAAGACAGAGTACTACTATGGGAAGAAATACAACAAGTCAATGCTGCCAACACACTACCATGGTTATGTGTGGGGGATTTCAATGAAATTTTATATCCTTGGGAGAAAGTAGGGAAGAAGAAGGCAGAACACTACAGGCTCACAGCATTCAGAGACTTCCTACATGCTTGTTCCCTCATGGATTTGGAATCAAAGGGATGTGTTTTCACTTGGAATAATCGAAGAGAAAGGGAGGATCTAGTTAAAAAGAGGCTGGATAGGGCATTATGTACAATGGAGTGGAGAGTCGAATATCCAAACGCGGAAGTGGTAGCTATGCCGGCTATTGGATCGAGACCATAGCCCCCTGCGTGGTGTCGGTCTTCCCAAGAAGGAGAAACGAAAGAAATAATTCCGATATGAGGCCTTTTGGGATGAAGATGAGGAATGTGCGCAAATAGTTGAAAGAGCTGGTGTAATTCGGGTTCTGCGAAGCGAACCTAGTCGCGAAACTCAGCAAAACGTCAAATCAACTAGTTGAATGGAGTAAAAATCGCTTCCCTAATGCTTATAAAAAAATAGAAATGCTGCGAATTGAACTTCAAAACTTGCAAAACAGGCCCAATTTATCTAAGGACAGCCAGAGAACCAAACAGCTGCAAAAAGAGATAGAAAGTCTATGGAGACAGGAGGAAATGTACTAGGGTATGCGATCAAGGGTGAATTGGCTGAAATGGGGCGATAGGAACACGAAGTTTTTTCATGCAACAACCATTCAAAGGAGGACTCGTAACCGAATCTCTATGCTTAAAGATGCAGATGGTATGTGGGTCAGAGGAGAAACTACTCTCAAGAATATGACAAGTGAGTTTTTCACTAATCTTTATACCATTGTGGGACCTAGAAATTTCCAGCCTGTTCTAAACAACGTCCCTATCTTGGTTGACAATGCTATGAATAAAAAACTCTCAGAACCTGTCACCATGCAGGAAATTACAGAAGCTACTTATCAACTAGGGGCTTCTAAGGCCCCGGTCCGGATGGAATCAATGGGATATTTTTCCAAAAACACGGCGGGTTATCAACCAAGAAGTACTCACAGAGATTCAGCAATTTTTTTAGACTGGAATACTAAACCCTGACCTAAACAAAACCTCTATCATCCTCATCCCCAAAATACCCAACCCTGAAAAGCTAGAACAATTTCGCCCAATTAGTCTTTGTAACTTTGCCTACAAAATCATCTCTAAAATCCTCACAAATAGGCTCAAACCACTGATTCCAGACCTAATAATGAGAACAAAGTGCCTTTGTAGAGGGTAGGCAAATTCAAGACAACATTCTGATGGTGCAGGAAGTCCTACACAAAGTACGAACCAGAGAAAGGAGGAAACAATTCAAAGCAGTCCTAAAAGTAGACATGCAAAAGGCATATGATCGTATAGAATGGGACTTTCTACAAGAATGCCTTACAAAGATGGGATTTTGTGGGAAATGGGTACAATGGATCATGCAATGTGTATCTACGGTCTCCTTCAGCATAAGATTTAATGGTGATCCTACACCATACTTCAAGCCAACTAGAGGAATCGACAAGGGGATCCGCTCTCCCCTATCTCTTTATTATGGTGGCAAACGTCCTCTCTTATATGATGAAAGAAGCAATTTGCGGGGTCTCTCGGGGGAATAAAGTTAAACGAAATTGTCCTACACTCTCCCATCTACTATTTGCGGATGATTCCATATTCTTCCTTAATGGAACGATCCTAGAATGTCAAAATCGGCCTCAATCTTACATCGGTATTGCTATGCTTCAGGACAAGCCATAAACTTAAACAAATCTGGCATCTACTTCAGCAAAGGTTGTCCGGACAGCTTAAAGAAAAACATGGCAGCAGAGCTAAGAGTTCTAGAGATTCTTAAAACAGGCAAATACCTAGGAGTTCCATCGGAGTGGGGAGCTACCAAGAAGGACATGTTTGCATGGATCCTCTCAAAGGTCAACATGAAACTGGAGAGCTGGAAAGGAAACCTGTTATCAAAAGCGGAAGAGAAATACTAATTAAATCCGTGGTGCGGCGATTCCTCAATATGCGATGTCGTGTTTAAAATTCCAGTTTCCATTTGCAAAGCTATAGAAAAACAAACGGCCAACTTCGGTGGAGGAATAGCAATAAATCAACTGGTCTTCACTGGAAAAGATGGGAAATTTTAAAGACTCGAAAGGAGGAATGGGGACTTGGCTTTAAAGACCTCACTGCATTAAATCAAGCACTGTTAGGTAAACAAGCATGGAGAATGTCCCAACACCCGAAACACTTTGCGCGAGACTTATGAAGGGGCTATACTACCCTGATTGTGACCTTTGGCAAGCAAGGAAAGGATCAAATCCCTCATGGGGATGGCAAAGTCTACTAACAGGGAGAGATATTATTGCCCCACAACTCAGGTGGGTGGTAGGAAACGGAAAAAGAATCTCCATTAGAGAGGACAAATGGCTTAAAAACGGACCTTTAGGTGGCTCAACAACCAGAAATGAGCCATGCAAAGTTCTTTGAGCTAATAGAAAAGGAAACAATGCAATGGGATGACAACTGCTTTGCGGACTATGTTTGACGAGCGTTAGTAACGGAGATCAAAAGCATACCTATAGGCCTCCCCACTACTGAAGATAAACTAGTTTGGACTGGGAACAAGTCGGGGAAGTACACTGTCAGAAGTGGGTATCACAGTTACCGGAGTACTAACGCCAACAAACAAACATCTACTCCAACTACCTCCTACCAACAAAAACCAGAATGTGGAAGCTTATCTGGAAGTCGGTTATTACACCCAAAATTAAATTCTTCCTATGGAATGCATGTCAGAATGCACTGCCTACCATGGAAAACCTGTTCAAGAGGAAAATAGTACGCCCCAACATGCCCAATCGCAAAATTGAACCGAAAAATGATAGAGCATACCACATTCTTTGTGTCCATGGACTTTGTTGATCCGGGAATGTCTACTCCCTACAAGGACAAATAACAAGAGTAGGGTTAACTCGACTTGATAAGCGGCTACTTAAAGTTACAGAAGGGCATCAGAGCACACCAACATTTACCCAACTTGCGTCAATCCTGTGGTGGATTTGGAAGGACAGAAATCACTTCATATTTCGGCAAACTCCCCTGAATCCGACTAGTACCCTGTTCAACGCCTCAACAGCACATAACAGTTTTGCACACTGGAATATAAAGCAATCAAAAAATCAGAAACAGGGTTCTGCAGATTCAAAGTGGCTACCTCCAAGCCCTGGCACCATCCTCATCAATATTGACGCCTCCTTTGTGACAGAAACATCTCCAGATGGGAACTATGCGAATATCGAACCAGAGGGCCTCTTCCAATAGCAAACAGATGAATCCTCAATCCCCTTCACTATACTAGAACCGAATCCCAGTAAATCAACAGATGATCCGGTCAGGAGGAGGAATACCAACTCACTCGAATCCGGTGCCCGGAGTTACAAACGGGGACCTGACAAAACCAGTCCAAGGCATGCTTACCCTGCAGTTGAACAAAATAGAGGGCCTCAGCAAAAGAAATACCCTGTCTCCTCGAACGAAGACCCGTCCGCAACAAACGTAAACCTCATACCCGAGGTACATAGTAAAAAGAAGCTCGGATGGGATGAAGAACCTACCTGTGAGCGCTAGAAGAGACCGGCGTCCCCCTTCATAGACGACGGCTCCCAACCAGAAACCTATCCTACCTCTGAGGATGACAGAACGGCAGCCCAAACCCCCGCAATTCCAACCCACACTGAAGCCCCGAATCGTATTGCTGGCAAATCCCCAGTTCTTGCCTCTTCAGCAGATGCGTATCACCACGAACCCCCCAGATCTAATGTACAGCTTCCTCTCTGTGGGTCTAACGCCAGATCTGATACGGCACAACCAAACAGGGGAGCTATTGCCTGTATATGCCGAGACTCCATGGGAAGAGTGCTGAATGGCTTCACCAAATCCGTGGATACCAATTCGGCTGAACAAGCGGAGGCCACGGCGCTTGCTGAAACCCTAGACTTCCTCCTCCACACGTTTCCCCAATGAACTCAACTTAAACTCCAAGTTGTTCGATCGCTGGACGCTCGTGCAAGCCATTGCGAAGCCAGAGGAAAGCGACTGGAATATACGCCCACTGGTGGACCGGGCCAAAGCGAAAATGGCAATCTTACCGGGCCTAACTCTGGCCCATGTTCGAAGAGAAAGCAACAAAGCAGCGGACTGGCTGGCCAAGACACATCGTTTAAAGCTTCTTCCTTCAAATTGGGTAACACACCCCCCTTTTGCTCTGTTAGACATACTTTGCGTAGATGCTCTTGATGTAAAATCCCGGTGTTGACGTCGTAATATATAAGCATTTTCGACCAAAAAAAAAAAATTCACACTTTTTAACATATTTTTCTGTTAGAATTAATATTTTTTAATTCACGCCAAATTTTGTTTGTCACCGCATTTTTATATCCAACTCAGGAGACTTCTAATAAACTCGCGTATTCTTAGTCCTAATATCGCATAGGTAAAATTTTTTGTAAGATCAAATAGATAAATGAAGATATCAAAGAATAGAGATTCAAATGCATATCTTGGTATTAATTTTAGAGCGATTTACAAATGCATAATTGGCCTATGGCAAAAAGCAAAACACTAACATGGGAAATTTCAAAAATCGAATTCACAAATTCATTGTCCGATCCATATACAATTAAACTCGGGGAATCAACTTCTAATTTAGGCCTAACATGTATGGTAGAGGGCAAAAATTCATTGTACCACAGGTCAAAAGACGACAAAGCTCACGAGGTCGAGTCTCCGCGTGAATGCATCCCACAAGTGGGCAAATCCTAAACCTTTCCTTCAATACGCTTTGACCCAATTTAAACCACTCATTCAGAAATCTATATAGAGTGGGTGCACCTTCGGTCCAAGCACATTATCCATGTAAATCGCTAAGAAGAGCATAGGCTAGAAGACCATAATCGAGAAAACGCGCCATATTTATCAGGACGGGTTAAATTACATGGTCATATGAAAATAGGGGGATCGCTATAGCCCGGGAAAGGGGGGGGTTGGTATCGAAAATTTCCCCGAACTTTCTCAATCGGGCAAAATCAACGTCCTCCTCCGCGTGCTGACGTGGACGGCGCAGATCGCGGGAGCACGCGAGGACGCCTGGACGCTGCCGCACCCCGCCAACAGAGACTCCCAGTCCAGAACCATCGACGTACCACCACAGAAGACGCCCCTTCCTTCTCTCTCTATCATCTCTTTCTCTCTCTACTGTGCGCAATCGAGCTTAGGGTTTCGAATTCTCGAAGAGGGAAATCGATCGGCGGGGGGTTGGGGAGGTAGGTAGGAGAAGATGTGGCACGAGGCGCGGCGGTCGGAGAAGAAGGTGCACGACATGATGGACGCGGCCCGCAAGAGGGCCCAGCGGCGGGCCGTGTTCCTGGCCAAGAGGCGCGGCGACCCGCAGCAGTCGATCCAGGCCGTCGGCTCCCGGTGCCGCATGTACCGCGACGACGGCCTCTACCAGGCCGCCCAGGACCAGCAAGGATTGTACGGCGACCCCCCCACGCTCCGCTCCGCCCCTTTCATTTTTCCTTCCGAAATGCCCGTGGCTGTTTCTCGGCCCTGTTCCTCGTTTTTTTCTTCTCTTTTCATTTTTTCGTGGTTCGACCGTGGATTGATGGTGATAACGTGTGGTTTTGGGGTCGCGATCTCGAGGAATTGGTAGTTTTCTGGTTGGGATTGATGGGTGTTGAGTTTTGGACTTGCGATTTTCATTCGGGAGCTGAAATTTTAGGAGAGGGTTGCGTGGCGTTGTGTTCGGTTTAGTATCTGCTGCCTCCTCCGACTGTAGCATTTGTCGAGCTGTTGAATTTTCAGCCTCCGTTGTGATTTCGCTGCTCGTGTGGTGTACCCAGATTGTGAAATAGGTCCATAGGTTTTGTTGCGGGTTTAAAAATTATAAATTTGTAGCTTCTGATGAGTTGCCTGGAAATGGGATGTTCTTATTAGACGAATGAGGTCCGTGTGCAAAGAAGATTGTATAGTAGTCTTTTTCTTGAGTGTGAAAAGTTGGCAACCTTTAGATATCATGGGATGGGATACGTTCCTTTGGGCGACTAAGATTGCAAGTTACAAGGTTGAATACTATTGGATGAGTTGGAGGTAGCTATATGCTGTCTCCTGATATAGTTGATGTGCGAGGTGAAATTCTCCTCCATTTTCATTTGTTGATGTGAAGTTGGAAAAGGCCTGTTTGGGATATTTGGCCTTGTTGGATGTAACATGATTGGAACTTGAGATTTCGTGGTGGAGTGAAATTTTTCTATTAGATAAATATTGCATGAGAAATCTACAACGAAGACATCATTAGAGGCTATTATGCATTGGGTGTACATTTTAAGAGCCTGTATAATATGGACTGAATCATGGGAGAAATTATCTTTCTGGTACAAAGTCAATTGTCAGCACATCTCATATGAGGGTACTGTATTTTTTGAAATTATGCTCAAACATTGACTTGTTTTTTGCATTGATAAGAAACTTGGTCTGAAGTATAGGCATTGGAAATGCTGATGAACTTTTTTTTTTTTGTGGTATTTATGTTCGTCATTTTCATGTCCAATTTTTTGCAACTTTTTTCGTGTAATTGCTTAATTTTACTCTGATATGAAGATGACCTAATTTTCAATTTCTTTTTTAGGATACCATGGAATGGGAAAGAGGATATTCTAATTGACAGGTAATAATCAGTGTTTAAAATTTTTTGTCCACCGTATCCTCATTCTCTCCTCCACAACAAAAAGCAACGATTTTTCTCATGTCAGCCTCAACTTGTTCTGTTATACCTTTCAAGATCTTAATATCTTTTACTCTTCATCTGCAGATTTGATGGACGTGCAATGCTTGATTTTATTCGGGAGTCAAAGCACTCTCGGGTTAAGGAAAAGTCAGAAGAAGAGGAAGAACTAGAGGAGTTTGTTAATTTTGAGCGTTATCGGGATTTAGTTAAGCATCGACGTAGAGGATGTCGGTACTTTTTTGAATATGATGCGTTAAATTTGTTCAACATTTGATGTGCACTTTTTTTATCTATCTTTTAAGTATGAGCACAATACATGAGATTGGTTAATTAATATTATTGTCAATTCTGTTGCTCTTCTTTTCATTTTATCTTTACAATCTAATCTTTGACCTTGACAGTAACGGATGTGGAGGGTTTGCAACATGTGAATCAAGAAATGGAAGCAAAAAGTACTGCTTTATTTGCATCTGACAGGTCAGGAATTCTTGAAATTTTGTTGCATATATGTTGAGATATCTTTATTGTTTTTTTCCCTCTTTAGATCGATCTTGACCAGGTGAGATTTTCTTTAGTAGTATGTATTATATTTTATCTTGGCATTCCCTTTCCTGGCTTATGTTGGGCAGCCTTGGTTTAGAGTCTTTCTACTTCTGTTTCTAGCAGAACTCAGCAGCCACAGCCTCCTGCAAGCAAGGGCTCCTATTCACAGGTGGGATTCTCTTATGACATGGATGCGAAGGAGGAAAATGCTTATTCAGATGGCGATGATGATGATGAGGAGGAGGATGACGATGATGAAGATGTAGATGAAGATTTTAACAGTGACGATAGTAATGATGAAGGTATGGATGCAATTGCAAAAGACTTCGGAGTGAAAAGGTATGGCTGGCTTGTCCATATGGATAAAAAGGCTAAAGAGGAAGAGAAAAGGCAAAAGGAAGTCATCAAAGGCGATCCTGCAATTGTAAGCTGACTTCAATTGGTAGAGATTCTTACATTGTCATAAACAGTTATTGGATAAAGTTGTTAATTACATTCTTTGGCACTTTCAGAGAAAGCTCAGTCGAAAGGAGAGGAGGAAGGCTTCTCAAATTGAAAGGGAGAAGGAAAGGGAAGCTGCCCGCGTAACGGGGACCCGAGTTCTTCATCATGATCCCTACCGGTAAGGTATTTTAGTTAAGTGTCTTGTAGTAGAAAATTTAAGAAGTCCATTTGCTGCAAATGCGATACAGGGAAAGAAGGCAGTTGTGTATGTGTTTGTCTTATATATCACTGACTGGTTCTGTCATAGTGAGAGAATGGTTTTCTTTCTACAGAGGGGATCTCTGTCATGTAATCTAGCATCTAATGCTGCTTTGTCTTAATTTTTAGGGAGACTAGACGAAGTCCAACTTATGATGCTTATCCCCGTTCTCGAAGGTATGTAATCATTCTTTGGAAGGTAGACCGCTGTTTGTTTAACTTCCTGTCTAAAGACGTTGGTAAATTCTGGTTCATCTTCTTGCTTATGCAGATCCAGATCGAGGTCACCGTCATATTCACCATCATACTCCAGGCGTTATGGTCGTGGATCACACGCTAATGATGGTCATAGAAGCAAGCCAAAAACTCCTAAGATAGAGTTTATTACTGAATTTGGGGGCTCCGGTGATTCAGGGGGACCAAAGCTTGAAGGACTTTCTCCACCATCATCTCCTCCATCTCAGGCTGATGTGCCTAACCGGTCGGAGCACTGGACCTTTAATTCTTGCAAAGATAGATTGGACAGTGTTTACTGCTGCAGCTTACCCCCCGTTTTGTTACCTGAGGCATACCTTTGTGATCTAGAATAGATCAGGCCTAATATTAACGGCCTAATGCAAAGAGGGAAAGGGAAGGAAGCTTCCTTTCTGAAGCTCATATTTCCCCTGAAACTGGACTCGTATGTTGTGCTTGGTTTAGATGGGTGATATAATATCAGTATTCCTAACACCTTTCCGTGTTGCAGGCCATCATCCAGTCACATACTTGAAGCCCTGCATGTAGATCCTGCATCTGGGGTGTCCCTTGACAAGGAAAAGAATGCTAAACAGAAACCATCAGCGAGGTACATGATTGGATCTGTAACCTGTTGTATTTTCTGATGTCATTTAATGAGTATGCATCTGCAGATGTAAGGGTTAACCACATGCACTTTTGCATGTACTGAGACTCTTCTTTTGACTTTGTCAACTGTACCTTTTGCAGCACTTCTTCAGCTTTAGCAAAGTTAACAAAAGGAACATCTGGGGGGCCATCAAAACAGGGAGAGAAAAGGGAAACTCCTCAAGAGCGATTAAAGAGGATAATGAGTAGACAGCTGAACAAGCAAAGTATGGCCCATGATACTGCAAGAAAGTTCAAACTTATTGTTTCTACTGCTCACTGCTCTCTCTCTCTCTCTCTCTCTCTCACACACAAATTTGTATGCTGATTTGAGTTCGTTTCAAATGAAAACTGGAACTGTTTTCTGGCTTTAGGCTTTTTGTTTCCTTGGGAATGAGTTTGGCTCATGAAAATGGAATTTTTAACGGAATAAAAAATTGGCTACCTATATGAGTGGGGTTTTAAAGATAAGAAGCATGTTCAACACTGAAAAGTAAACTCTGTTCTCCTTCGGAATAAAAATTTGAAGACAGTTTCTTGCTTGTCATTATAAAAGTGAACGATATTTTTCGTTTTCTTATGGAAACAGTTTTTAGTTTGCGATAGTAAGTAATTTCTGTGTTGTTTTCATTTTTAGATAAAAATGTAGACACTAAACTGGTTTTCTTAAACCAAATAGGCCCCAGCTGTCTTCTTTTCTGCTGCATGAAGACTAGCTTATGACTGATTGTCTTGCAGTTAAGAAAGATACTGCTGCTGAAATGGCAAAGAAACGGGAACAGGAGCGACAGAGGCTGGAGAAGATAGCAGAAACAAACCGAGTAAGTCGCTACAGACATCGGAGCCGCAGCAGAAGCTACAGTCGTTCCCCTCCAAGGTATGGTTAATTGCTTTTTGTAATAGCAAACAATTTCTTTTTTTGTTTTTAAGTGCTTGTATGGTTAGTTACTGAAACCTAATAGTTACTCTTGCTAAAAGGTGACTGAGTATATGACTAGGCTAATTGGTTGGTAGTGGAGTTGCCTTTCACCTTTTTCTGGGGGTACCAAGGCTAAACACTTTTTTGTTGCGGATTGTTCTTTGTTTGTCGATTGCCTTAACATAGCCCAGCTTTGGTCAAGCGCTTACATGGTTCAACATAGAAGTGTTTTTTGGTCGGTCTTTTATCATCAAAGAACTTTCAATAATGTGAAAACTTGCATGGGACCACATTTAGTGTGCTGCTAGTGGTTGTTTCATTTCCATGAGAAAGAAGGTATATATCTCTTTTCCTGTGGCTTTTGTGTTCGCCATATTACTAGTTCGCCATATTACTAACATGTTACAGAATTAGGGGAGTTTTATTTTATTGTACTGCTAGTAGTAATTTCATTTCCATGAGAAAGAAGATATATATCTGCTTTTCTATGCCTTCTGTATGTGCCATATTTACTAACGTGTTACAGAATCAGAGGAGTTTTATTTAGTGCCTTTTGGACAATGTCTTGATTTACCGAAGGCTGGTCTTTTCCCTGGAGAATGAACATAAAATTCAGTCGGTCATCTTGTGAAGTGTTGAGTTTCATTCTGTCTATTGTCAGTTTTCATTCTGACTCTGGATCATCTAATACCAGCAATAAGTGCTTTTCTCCAAGGATAATCCCAAGAATGAGGTGGTTGTCATAGAAGTTGATGCATAACAAGTAAAATTAATGTGTTTTTACATCCTTATGTGTTGTATTGCAGAAGGTATAGGCGCAGTAGAAGTCCTAGTAGAAGCAGGAGTTCCCGAAGATATTACTCTCGATCTCGGTCACGCTCTCGTTCACGTTCCCCTTCACGTTCCCGGTCTCGTTCCCCATCTCGTGCCCGCTCTCGCTCTCGCTCTCAATCTGTGTCTCGATCTCCAAGGTAGCTTTTATGCCAAACGACCTATTCATTTATTGCACTTCGCACAAGAATTGATTATCTTATTTATTCTTGTGTAGTCTACTGTGTATTGACTGGTAACTGGATTTTTGGTGTCCGGCAGATTTATAGGAAGTGGCTTGTTTTTGCAGGGTAAGGAGCCGATCAAGGTACTGAAGTCGCTCAATGAACACAGATTGTTTAAGTCTCTAGTTGGAGCCAGCAAAAGATCTTATCTTTCAGAAAGTTGAGCCATATGATGGTAGGTTTGAGGTTATTGTACAAGAAAAATTAGTGCAGGGACAAGGACTGAGCCTTCTCCAGACACTGCCGCGAGGTTTTATGTAGGACATTTCGGTTGGATTTAACCAACTACTATCTTATTGTCCAACTTAAGAGAACCTCGTGCATCTGTAATTTTCTTCATAACCGATGATGCCTTTTCTTGCGACTCAACTTGTGGATGCGACCGTATTCACCACCAGGAAAGCATGGACGAAAGAATCGGACGATTCACAAAGCATTTGATTTTCTACATTTGATGGCCAAAGTTCGTTGTATGTCGATTTCCTGAGCCTAAAGGGAGGATGACATCAGCTCGATGTTGCTCTGGCCTGAGTGACCTCTAATGAGTGACCAAAATTTACCCTTTTGAAGACGCACGTCGGGAAGATGTTTCCCTCGACTTCATATGACAAGTTAATTGATCATGTGGGTCCCATGTGGATCTCAGCGGACTCTAACTGACCACGGTTATGATGATCCGGTCATATCGAATTCTATCGATTGTTCATCCTTTTCTGACGGTCTGGGAAACATGAAAGTGATCCTTAAAATGAATTGTCTTTACCAAATGGATGTGGATCTTCTGCTCTGCATGCTTCATGCGTGTTTCAGTCATATTCGGCCTTTTATTCATATCTTCCTTGCATAGGACGACATTTTAGAATTAGTTGAAACGCGGGAGAGTATGGTGCAGGATCGAAGATCTCCATCTACGTGGAACAACTCATGCTAGAGAGGAATCCATTGATTTACAGTTAATACCATTTTGAAAAGCAACATGGGTTTTGAGTTTTATTTTTTCCTCGTAAATACTGTTTCACCTATACCTTCTTGGTAAAGATATTGGATCTTCAAAATTCTTAGCTGTCACGCCACTAAATGAGTGATTGAGTACGTAGCCTCTTTCTCAATACCCTTTTGAAACGGTGACCGAATTCCAAAAGTTCCTCATCCCACAAAGGTCTTCGCACTCAACTTTGTTCTACGGCTCTCTCTAATCTTAATCATTTTGACCTAATACGTCCACGAGTAATGCAGGCCGTGATAATAATTGCTGGCCGACCAACACGTGCTCATCATCGCACGTTTTGCGCCTGGCAAAGTTCGCTCACACCTCAATGACCTCACACTAATCTTTTCACATGCAAGAAGGCGCCTATTATGTTCCCTTGAGTCCACAACGTTCTCATTACAGCTGTCCTCACGTGTTTAGAGAAATCTTCCATCTCCAATTTTCTGGTCTATGTTTGAGAATTTTTAATCCTTTCTTTCTGATTAAAAAATTGGGACAAAGTTGAGATTTTTTAGGGGTATTTTAGAACAATGTCAAATTTAGGGAGAATTATGAAAAATGAGGATGATCTTCTCGTTCACCTCTCTTGGACTGTGCCACACCATCATCGACCGTAGCACACAAAGCTCATGTGGGTGATAGCCATGTGCATTGCCTTCGTGTTTTCCTACATGGTGTTTTTCTTTATCGAGATGGAGCCAATCATGATAGTGTACATCTCGCCTAGGAAGCACCGACATTTTCCTAAAGCCTTTGTATCATGTTAGACACTTCGACATATGTTTAACACTCTTTGACATTCGATTAACATGTGTCGAAAAGTCTGACACCTAATTAACTCTCTCGACATTTTTCAACATGTGGATCTGGAATTCTGTCAGGCAAGTTTGGAATTTCAATACACACGGGGTCAAATTTAAAATTTTTTAATAAATGATGAGTCAAAATGGAAATATGTAAAAAATAAAAATAATAAAAATAATAAAGGGGAAGGAAAAAAAAAACTTAGTATTGTTTTTTCTTTTGATTCTCACTTTCGTAATATATAATTCACATTCTAAGTTTGTTTTTCTTCTCTTCTCTTCCAACATGCATTGACATGCGAGTCTAGAATGTCGATTGTTTTTTTTTTCCCAAGTTTTATGAATTATTGGAATGGAGTTGAATTTGTCAAATTGAAACAATGAATGATATTAACAAATGGTGGATTAATTTTTTTAGTATAAATTCTTTCTAAGCTCTACTTTTATTATTTATTTGTTTGTGAATTTGAATCAAATTAATTTGACAAAAATAATTATAAAAATTATAAAAAAATATATTTAATATATAATGTATCCCAACATGTTGGAACTCTTTATTTTTTTTAGAAATGACATGTCGGCATGTGATGTTGTGTTGTGTCGAGTATTGAGTAACAGTGTTAGTGCTACTTATCTCGCAGATCTTTCCACTAAAGCTACATGCACAAGGGTATGCGATTGGAGTCGCCGTAAAATAGGTGGTGAGTATAGTGTTATCGATGATATACTTATCGATATACAATCCGATCACCCTCAGAGATTTTCTCATTGAGGCGTTCTCTTTTGGTTGATTTCGGCCTACCGGTTGTGATGATTCTTCATAAATGTGCCGTGCACTCACTATGCATGTTGCATGCATAATTTTTAGAAAGACTTCAGACAAAGAACTAAGAAAACAAGGTTACAATGAGAAACACAAAATTAAAATGATCATCGTCAAGTTCCTGCTATGTCTAAAAGAAAAAGGAGGAGAAGAAAACCAAGCACAGCACCAGGGAGGGTCAGTGGTGGGATCTCTTCCTCAACCCGACCCCGCCGTCCGCTTCATGCTCATCTGCATCATTGGGATTCACTTTGTCCAATAGGCCTCTGCCATTGAAATCATACTACTCTATAGAGAGAAGGCTGCCATCACCTACTTTGACAAAAAGCTCCTCAAGAATGTCGCATTCGACTTGATAAAGACTAAGTTCATCCTCATTGCCACCTTCCTCCTTAATTGGGTCGAAAGACGGCCATTGTTACTGAGGAGCATCGGTGAGATGATCTTCTGGCTCACCTCCCTGGAAATGTCCCTCATCATCATTGATCACAGCCACACGAAGCTCACGTGGGTGATGGCCATGTGCATTGCCTCTATGATTTTCATACGAGGTCTTCTTCTACAATGGGATGGGGCTGATTACGTTGGTGCACAACTTGGAGATCTTCCCGCTCTGCGTGTGCAGGGGTGTGCAACTGACGTTGCTATGAAAACATGTGGTGAGTATAGTGTTTTCGATGACATACTTATTGATGTACAAGGCAAACACCCTTAAAGATCTTCCCATTAAGGAGTGATCTTTGGGTGGATTTGGGGCTATCAGTGATGATGATGCACGTGCTATGCATGTTCCACATACATTTATTTCTATTCTTTTGTTCCCGGGAGTAGTTTTTGAACAGAATCGTGTTTGGTAAAATTTTTGTTTTCGAAAACAGATTTGGAATAGAATTAAGAATAAAAAAAAAAAGTTGATTCTTTGTTCTTGGGAATAATTCTAGAATCAAGTCTCTCTATTTTTTCTTTTTCCTCTCTTTCTTCTTGTTCTTCTTCCCTCTCTCTTGTTCTTCAAGTGCTACTGCCGCCACCATTGTCGTCTACCGCCACCCCTTGCTGCCCATTGTCGCCGGTCACGGGTGAGGCTCGGCCCAGCCATGGATGGGCGAGGCTTGACCTCGCTAGGCCACCGCGAGGTCAAGCCCCGTTGCTAGTTGGGCGAGCTTGGCCTTGCTAGATCTAGACGAGGCTGCTCGCCTAGCCAAGGCTTGGTCGAGCCTCGCCCAACTTGCGGCGAGGCTCGGCCCGACGAGGCATGGCCTTGCCGAGGGCGTGTGACGCTCTGGTGAGGTCATTGACCCTCGTCTGGCCGGTCGCCGGTCATCCCAAAGTTGACGACCGGCCACCTTAAAGAAGAAGAAGAAGAAGGGGAGAAAGAAATGAAAACAAAAAGAAAAAAAGGAAAAAGGAAAAAAAATAAAAACCATGATTTGAAGTAGGAATTGAAATTTTGCTATATATAGAATACATATTTAATTTTATATTTTAATTTATTATTTAGTATTTATATTTATAGTTTATATTATAGTTTATTATTTACTATTTAATAAAAATTTGATTAGTTAATATTTTCATTACTTAGTATAAATATAATTAATCAATAGAATTTCTAAGATTTGATAAAATTTTAGAATAGAATATAATTCTAAATTCGAATTCTTTTGAAATTGAAAATATAATATGATTTATTCATTCATAAGAAGATAATTATATTGGTGAGTGGTTCATGAGAATTCAATATCAAATTCACTCATCTGAAAAGGTAATTGAAAAATAATTGGAATAGAAATTTTATGTAGTTACCAAACGTATTTCTGTTCTTTTTCTATTTTAAAATCATAAATTTTGTGCAGTTACTAAACGCATTCTTTTGCTCAGAAATCGTTATCGGGAACAGAATAAAAAAGAATAATTTCTTATTAGAAATTATTCCCAGGAACAGAATAGTTACTAAATGCGCCTCAAGCTGAGCATTAGGGAGGACGAGTGGCACGAGTGGCAGGATCTTCTCCTCAACCCGAACCCGTTTCTCCACCACGTGCTCATTTGAGCCGTTGGGATCCACTTCATTGAACAAGTCTCTAGTATTAACATCATACTACTGTATAGCCCTCCATCTTCGAGAAGGCCGACGACACTTTCTCCAACAAAAAGCTCCTCTTGACATCATAGTTGACTTCATAAAGGCAATGTTCATTCTCGACACCACATTCATCCTCGACGGGGTAGGACAGCGGCCATTGTTGTGGAGCGGCCATTGACGGGATGATCTTCTGATTCACCTCCCTTGGATTGTGCCTCACTATCATCGGCCACAACCACACGAAGCTCATATGGGTGATGGCCATGTGCATTGCCTCTATATTTTCCTACATGGTCTTCTTCTTCATTGGGATGGGACCAATCAAGTTGGTGTATAACTCTAATATCTTCTCGCTCAGGTATGCAATCGGCATAGCTGTGAAACAGGTGGTGAGTATAGTGTTATTGATCACATACTTATCGATGTACAAGGCGATCACTCTTCGAGATCTTCCCATTGAGACGTGTTCTTTGGGTGGATTTGGGACTGCTGATGGTGACAATTCTTCGTGCATTACTGTGCATGCGCCGTGCAACCGCCGTGCAACCGCCATGCAGATATTGTGCATGTACACGTGCCATGCATGTTCCATACATGTTTTTTCGAAAGACTACTGGCAAGAGATAAGAGAAGAAGAGTACGACAACGATCACAAAACAAAATGACTATCGTCAAGTGCCAAAAATGAAAATTACAGGGAGTTCCTAGTACGTCTATATGAAGGAAAAGGAGAAGAACACCCACTCCAAGGGATATTTGGATTTTTTCTAACAAAGGGAAGAGCGTAATATGAGCTGTCGCTCATTCAGAGAAATCGAATTCCAACTCCTAAGTGGTAAGAGAGGCATAAGTACACAAATCTTCTTGGTTCTTCTTCATCTTTTTTTTAGGCTAAACATTATGTTTGGTTATGTTTTCTAGAATAATTTTTAACAAGCAAAAGGTGGAAATCCATACCCACATAAACAGGAGTTGCTTAATATGCTTTTGGTGTACGGGAATTGTAGGTTTAATGGTTTCTTCTCCCTATATGTCCCTTGAACTACACGGGATCCTCGTAAAAAGAAAGAGGCATCATTAAAAACCTCACCTTTATTCCATCCTTGTCGCTCGCAGACACGTGACCCATCGATCTTTTCTTTTCTTCTAGGTTAAATCCCTTCATATTCTTAGCAACCTATCAACCTTTGGAGCGTAAAAGAGAATGTGAAAGCTTCTATGCACCTCACGTTGGTCCCCTTTTGCTGATTAAAGTTTACGTAGCTTTACGTCCATTTCTAGCTCCTCATCGACTTGAAGATGTGATGTCCTATTTGTTAATGTAATTAAATATCATATTGCAATTTGCATGCTTCCGATCTCTAGATTTAAAGCATGACCAATTGAAAATTGATGGTGGGTATATATGATTATTCTTCAATATGAAACATGAATGAGAGAGGTAGGGCGTTCTACAAGAGGTTGGACTTCAGAACTTCAATGGATGATCGGGGCACCAAGGGTAAAAATTTGGAAGCAAGACTCCTCTAGCTATCTTTCTTAGCGACTATCTATCGCATTTGGATAGAATGCAATTGTAGACAATTCCAAAATAAGTCAATGGAGCCTCATCTTTTGTTAGCTAGGATTTAAAAGGTTATAAAAGGTATGGCGTCACTCTACGAATAGTGCAGGTCGTCCCAAGCATGTATGGAGGCCTCTTCCTTCATCTTTTCGCATAATTAATCTCCTTGAAATGTTAGGAGATTTCCCTAAGCTTTTGTATCTCATCTTATGAATAATATTCACATATTTACACCAAAAACAAAAAACAAAAATGAATGAGAGAGAGAGAACTCTACACTATCATCTAATTTCACGTCAACTAGGGATTAACGTACACGAATGCACAAGTTATATATTATGTAAGAAATATGACCAAAACTCTCATAATATCTCTAGCAAAGAGGGTTGCAACAGTAATTTTTGAATTTTCTATATATTCTAGTTAAAAAGTGAATTTTATCTCACCTTTTCCTTTCCAAATTATTTCTACATCAAAAGTTAAAACTAACCATTACTAATATCAAGTATCTACCCATTTCAGACATCTTAAATAACTTCTCGTTGCACATTCAGTCAATAATATAGTCATCCTCCCTTAAAAGATGGCTCTTTTCTCTTCTTAGGTAACATAACGGGTATGTGCCTCAACACTGCTATATGTCAAAATTTGAACATAGCAACATGATTTTGATCCTAGAACAATCAAGGTAGCACCAACTTTGCTCATTGAGTGTGATGATTAACCATGTAATCGTATTTCATGTTCGAAATCATCACATGGACCTTGCCATTTGTGTTTATCTTACATTGATATGAGAGAAAAATGACATAAATGATTTCTAAATTTTGGTTCAATATGCAATGTCATCCCTAAATTAATAATTTGTTCAATGTGATCCTTGAACTTTTAGTGCATGTTCAATCTAGTCTCTAGATTATAAGAAAATATTTAATGTTGTCCCTAAATTTGAATTAATGAAAGCATAACATTGGATTTTTTTTTTTTTGATGACTCGGGAACCGCCATCGGCCGACAGCCTAGATGTAAACCTAGGGCGGACTAAGCCACCACCACAAACCCAGCTGCGTTTGAGTTGCGGGAACGCGACGCCTCTGGGATTCGAACCCCTCCCCTTCGTGAGGGGGAAAGGGCCCGAAGCCAGCTGCGCCACCGCCGGCGGTGGTCTAACATTGGATTTTCATATAAGTCAAAGTTCAAAAAAACATATATAAAATTATCCTTTGATATGATTAACATAAATACAAATTCTCTACCTTCTTATCAAAATCAAGTCTTATTCACAGTCATGCCATGTTGTGTCACGTCAACCATTGTCAAGTACATAGCATATATAATTTTTGTATGATTATTTTGGACGCGCGGACCTGGAGTGCCATAAGCTTTGGCCAAACGGACACTTAAGTGCCATAACTTACAAAAGGTACACTTAAGTGCCACTTTTAAGAAAAACGGATCACTTAAGTGTCAATCCGGCGAGAGTCCGGCCAAAATGTCGACGTGGCACTTTTCTGGCAAACTGAGCTCAAAATGACGCCGTTTTGCACGCTGACGTGGCCAAAACGGCGTCGTTTTGGGCGACGTGGTTAAAAAAAAAATTAAAAAATTAAAAAATTAATTTTAAAATTAAATTTAGTTAAAATATTTAAAAATAATAATTTTAAATTAAATTTAGTTGAAATATTAAAAAATTAATAACTAAAAAATTTAAAAAAATTTAAAAATTTTAAAAAATTTTAAAAAAATTAAAAAAAATTAAAAATTTTTTTTTAAAAAAAAAAAAAAAGGAAAGGGGGAGGTGGCTGAGGGATTCCCTCAGCCACCTCCACCTCCACCTCCCGCCGCCGCCCGGGAAGGGCCGGGCGACGACGGGCGGTGGCGGAGGAGGTGAAGGAATCCCTCAGCCGCCTCCCCCTTTCCTTTTTTTTTTTTAAAAAAATTTTTAAAATTTTTAGTTATTAATTCTTTAATATTTCAACTAAATTTAATTTTAAAATTAATTTAATTAATTTTTTAATTTTTTTAACCACGTCGGCCCAAAACGACGCCGTTTTGGCCACGTCGCATGCAAAACGGCGTCGTTTTGAGCTCGGTCGCCACGGAAAAGTGCCACGTCGACATTTTGGCCGGATTCTCGCTGGATTGGCACTCAAGTGATCCGTTTTTCTTGAAAGTGGCACTTAAGTGTACCTTTCGTAAGTTATGGCACTTAAGTGTCCATTTGGCCAAAGTTATGGCACTTGAAGCGTTCTTTTGCCGATTATTTTGAGATGCAAATTAGAAATACGTCAGGAGCAAATGTATAAGGTTTAATATAAAGTAGATATTGGAAACTTTGCTGCCTCATAAATGAGCCTAGAAGTAGTTACTAGTTTTAATGAAAGCCAAAGTCCACTCTTTTGCCGTACATAAAACAAGAAAACCTGTTGACGAATATCAAACTATCTCGACTCTAATCAATATTTGGCCAATAAAAAAAATAAAAATCATGATCGATGACATGTATGAATTCAATTCATAAAATGCTTTCTTCGTATTCAACATTGATCTTTTTTGCAGCATAACATTTGATAAGCACTATATGCTACATCAGGTATATACAGTAACATGTCACTTTAATTGCTTCATATAATTAGATGTCCTAGGGAAGGCATCATTTTCTATTTTCTGCGTTCCCACTTAATCTCTCAACCTTCACAAAAGGGGCCCTTCTTAATCAAGTATCATTTTGTGTCTTTAACTTAAGATTAGTTTAGTACTAGTTGCGCATCTAGTTTTAAGGTTTCGCGGAAGAATGAGGCAATGGATCTTATTATGTATGATCATAGTATACTCGATATTATCTGAAAGGCCACGTTTGGTTAGGCTTTAGCCATCTGTGATTATTCTAATTATAGAACCTAAGCTTGGCACAAATCTTCTTCCTCTTGTTTTCCCGTTGCTTCTGGGGCACATGGGTGGTTCATCTCTCTTGGACTGATTGAAATAAGTAAATCACGTGTTAAGGAAGACTCTTTTATTTAAGGAAAACCATTAATACAAGCTCTAAAATAGTTGGTAGATCTTTGCCCTACAAAATAATTTTTATTCTTGTAAGCATGCGCTCTCATCTTATGATCATCGCGATGTATTTTATAGTTCTTTATAGCCTCTACTGGGCCAAACAATATTATGTTCCTCACACTTATATATTCAGTATTTATCATTATTATCATGAAGGGAGTAGATCTTCACTCTGAATTATGATCTCTCTCTCTCTCTCTCTCTCTCTCTCTCTCTCTCTCTCTCTCTCTCTCTCTCTCATATTATGCTTACGTCACTGATCATGTCATGTAAATACCTACCCATGTAGAAGCCAGGAAGATCCTAGCTAGGATTTATTCATATAGTTAGTCCCTAATGCTTTCATAGTTGACAGTCCTTCGATATCGGTCCAAATCTTAGTGTGCTTCAATTTATGTGGGATCTAAATACTACTCTCAAGGTACTTAAATGCATGGTTGCCTAGTAATGTAATTTGATATTCAAAAAGAAACAAATCACGCATACTTCTTGCTAGTGGCTACAATACTAATGATTTTTTTAGATGGTGCACTTTTGATGAACGTGTATAAATTTCATCAATTAAGATTCCAAGTAAATTCATAAAATAATAAAGCTGATGTTTAAATCTAGAAGAGGAAGCCAAAAAGGAGCTACTATAGACTCTGACTAGGTTGATCATTCAATCCAAACCCTACTCATTAGTAAAAGGAAATACTATAGGTATCAGTCCATGTCAATAAATAATCTCAACACCTAGTTTTGAGTTTCTTTTACTAAAATTTAGCTTGTCACCTTTGTCCATCAAGTCTTGCTCTGTATCATTGGTTGTCATGTTACTTGTGGGTGACAGTTGATAATAAAATGTCGAGAGAATTGAAAAACTCATATTCCTGTATAAAGCAAAGAAAAAGAAAAAGAGAGAGAGAGAGTAGTGAACCAATCTATCTAAAATGATATATTCCAATGAATTTAGAAAAGGAACACGTCACCAACAACAACAAAAAAAAGGTATTATATAAAAAAGACAGGATCTTTCCTTGAAAGAACTTGCCCTAATCAGAGGTAATTGGTGATGTGGGGAGATGTAATGGGCATGACTAATCAATTTAGAAGAAATTATTTGTAAGATTGAAGAAGACAGGGAATCAATCTTGCCCACTAGCTCTACATGCCCGGTCTAATTGCCGATTTTGTGTATCTAAATGGACCACCCCTTGTTCACTATCTCCATACACACAAGACATCACCAAGTCATGGGGTTCACGGATTAGTTCCAGAATCACATCACGCTTCATCACCTTTACTTTTGACTTTTGTAGCTTCTTGGTTCTATATGCTAATTGGTCCATTGTATATTATCAAAAAGTCTTACACGTTCTACTTTATCATATGGTGTTTCTGACCATATTAGGGTTTTTGACTTTTGGACAATGTGCTGGCCGTCGTATTCTTTTTTTTTTTTGTAACAAATAAAGTAATTCATGAGAAAAGTGTTAAAAAAGGTCTTAAACCTATTGCATTAGTGACAATTTAGTCTTAAACCTTTTGAGTTGGTACTAATTTAGACTTAAACTTTTTAATGGTGCCAATTTGAGACCTAAACTTTCGAATTAGTGCCAAATTAGCCCTAAACGCTTTGACTTGGTGCTAATTTAGTCCTTTCAACAAATTTTGATCAAATATTGCCAATATGGATGCTAGCCTGCTTACATGGCACTGTCGGCAATGATGTTGACAATTTTTAATAAAATTTAATTTTTTTTTGGATTTTTAAAAATATTTTTCATGATTTTTCTGATTTTTTCTCTCATTTCTCCATCATTATTAAAATTGTTCAAGTTAGCACCAGTGGTGCCACGTAAGCAAGCCAATGTCCATGTCAGTAATATTCGGCCAAAATTAACTAAAATGACTAAATTGGCACAAAGTCAAAACATTCATGATTAATTTGACACCATTAAAAGATTTAGGACTGAGTTGACATCGATAAAGTATGTTTATGACTTTTTTTGACACTTTTTCCGTAATTCATGAATAATTTGCAAAGGGAGATTGGTAACGATCTGTAATATTTTATGGGAGCTTTTACCCACAAAGAAATGTTTTTTTTCTTTTCCAACTTCGCTTATGAAACACTTTGTTTTCACACGATGTTACAATTGCACAGCATTCGCGTCACATGGAAGCTGCAAAATTCATAAAACTCGATCGAGGGTTTGACTATTTACGCGTAACCGACCAAATTGATTCTGACAACAACCCAACGGCATAATATTTTTATTTATTTATTTATTATTATTATTTTTATATCTTGATCTGAGAACGAGATTTAAGGGCACCTCCACATGCTAGTACCTTATATTCCATGTCCTAGTCAAATTCGTCCCGTAAAATGTTGACCGATGAACGATCCTTTCCTAACAAGATTCTACGGGAAATTTAAATTAATAAATCAAATGGTGCTCTGGGGCAAGTCAGTGACTTAATCACGTGCTCAGAGTTTATAGTAAACATTAAGTGTTGCCTCAATTAAGAATGAAAATGGATATTGATTATAAGAGCACTTGAGATTGATATGGACGCAACGAAATTTTGATTGCCCACCTTCGGATTTTGAAACCTAGAGCAAGTCAGCCATTAGTTCTCTTCATTATTTTATTGATAATAAACAATTGAAAAGAAGAAAGAACCAAGAAAATCCTGAAGTATATCATTGTGTGAATGTATGACATCAAACTTAGTAGATAAGTGACAGATTTATATGGGGGCCTAATTAAACTCCATGAAGAATTAAGAGATTGCAAAACATCTCTCCCTCAAACATTGAACTCATTTTATTATACATTGATGGTTTTATTAATTATTGTGATGGGCCTAAGTTGGCCCGTCCACCCATGTTGGGCCTAAAAGCCCGGCCCACAATATTAGGGCCCATGGATAGAGGGATACGATGAAGGGGCACGTTTCTTTTTGGAGGGGACGTATATAAGGGAGAAATAAAGAGGGAGGAACGTACCTTTTGGCATAACGTACGTCCCTCCTCCCTCTCTCCCTCAAAAAAAACGCTCCAAAAGAAAAACAGTAAGCACAAGGCGACGCTCTCTTCCCTTCAAGGAAAAATTTGCGCCATTGGATCGAACGGGACTAGTTTCTCTTCCTCATATCGGCATCGATGTTTAATCTGTGGCTAACAAGGTATGTTCGATTCTATGATGTGCCTTAGGATCGGTGATGCATGTGTTTTTTCCGGGCTCGTTTTCCGCACAAGTTTAGGGGTTCGATTTAGTGTCGAATCCAGTTTCAAGCAATCCGACAATCCCAACATTGGTATCAGAGCCGTAGTTCTTGTTTCCCGATCATTTTCCATGTTTTTCCCGACCCCTTTCATATTTATGGATGATTTTTTTATTAATTTTCGTGAAATTAATCGGCCGACACTGATCGAGGCGAAAAATCCCGACACCCGAGCACTGTTCATCCATTTTTTTTGAGTTTCTGTAAGTTGAAATCGATTTCTGATGACGTTGGATGGAAGGTTTCGTTGAGACGAGCACGACGAGTGGCAGAACGCCGCTAAAGGCCGCCGGACGCGCCCCCACACGTAGCCGGAACGAACTGGCATCTTCATTGCACGCGCTAATTCGCAGGGGAAGGCATGTGCGTGGTCGCTGGCGTGTGTGAGGCACGCGCCAGCTGACGTCATCGTGACGTCAGCTGCACACGTGCCGCACATGCCGGTCGGTCGGTCCGACCCGGACCAATCGACCCGACCGGTCCGACCGGCCCGCCCGACCCAGCGACCCAACCCGGCTGACCGTTGACGACCGTTGACCGTTGACCGTTGACGACCATTGACTGTTAACTTTGACTGTTGACCAAAAAAAAAAGGGAGAGAGAGAGGAAAAGAATGTGTTTCTTTTTCCAATTAAGTCTATGTGGATTATATGTGATCCCTTATTTGTTCTGCATTTGTTGCAGGAATAATGCCTCCTCTTAAGTTGCGCACACCTGTTCGCGCAATTACTGATGAACAAAAGGAAATGTTTTCTAAGTTGATAGCTGAGCTGATTGATCATCGATGGGAGAGTTGTGACTTAATTGATCACATTCTTGAAGTCAACGGGAAAATTCAAAAGGTCATAAGGAATTGTCGTCCATTGCCATAGTCTGAGATGGTGCAATTTTTCATGAACACCATTCCACCAGAATGGCAAAGAGTGTTGAATCGCAGATGGGATGTCAACAAAGCTGCTTCATATAGGAAAATTGTTATGGATTTTATAGATGATTATTACTAGATTGTTACAAGGGAAAAGATCAAGAAATTGAACAAAAGAGGATCTTTCTCAGTTCGTGTACTGACTTGGTGTTAGATGTATTGGCTGGTCTTTGTTTAGTGTGCTTTGTTGACATCTTATGTAATATTTTTCTACCTAGTTATTGTTGGTGTGGCAACTGATATGTTAGTTGCATTATGTGAAAGCATTATTATTTTATTAGATGTCAAATATTATTTGCTTTCTGTTATTGTTGACTGCTATGGGTAGTTCATAGAAGTTTTTGTAACTTCATAGAATTTATTTTGCATAAGACAATTATATTAATGATAGTTTTAAGTTAGGATTTTTTGGAGGATGATTGGAAATATAGTGACTTTTTGATTCTGAAACCTTACTTGAAATTGTTCATTAATATGATGGGTCTGTGCAAAATGGCTGCATAAATGATAGGCACTAATAATTCATGCATATATGTCTGATGTGTTCAGATCAATGGCTTCAGCCACAAAGAGCATAGTTGCCGAGCTGAGCAAAGATGAAAAGCTCAATGGCGATAACTATGAAATATGACACATGAAAATCTAATATGTACTGGAAGAGTAAGAGGCACTAGAAGCTCTTAACCTGACCATGGTAGAACCTAAAGAAGGAAACATTGCACAGCACAAGAGAGATAAGGAAGCATTGCTGCATGGAAAAGAAAGAACTTTCTTGCTTGCATTACGTTGCTGAGCAGTATGGAAAATGACGTCATGCGAGAGTTTAGGCGTTTTGAGAATGCCAAGGAAATGTGGGAAGCATTGACAACAAGATTGGGTCATACTTCGGTGACCAGATTGAGGTAGCTCACTATTAGGTTTGACTCTTATAAGAAGCCTCATAATCTGACCATGAAGTAACATCTTAGAAAGATGTCAAACATGATAAATGAGCTGAAAGATGCTGGCCATGTCCTGACTGATGAGCAGCAAGTGCAAGCAGTGATTCGTTCCTTACCTCAGAGTTGGAAGCATATGAAGGTGCACCTGACCCATAATGAAAATATCAAAACCTTTGAAGATGCAGTGCATCATCTTGAGCTGGAAGAGGATCACCTCTTGGCGGCTAAGCCGGAAGCTGAAAGCTGAAATCTATCATGCTGGTTCTAGCTCACATGGAGCTTCGAGCTCCAAGTGCAAATGTCCTAATTGGTTTGATAAAGGGAAAGGCAAGGAAGCAGGTCCTTCAGGGAAGAAACCTAAGCTTAACCAACATGAAAGAGGAAAGCGTCCTCGAATGAAGAAGCTTACAAGGGTGAAGTGTTACAACTGTGACAAGAAGGGTCACTATGCTCGCGACTGTCGTGAGCCAAAGAAGGTATACACCCCTTGTACTTTTTAGAACTTTGCTTTTGTGTCGAATTCTGTATTCTTAACTGAGTCTAATTCTTTGTGGACTGTGGATTTAGGAGCGACAGACCATGTAGCGAATGATAGAGAATTTTTCATGGAATTCCGATGAGTACCAACTGGAACTAAGTGGATCAATGTGGGAAATAACTCCAAAGCTGAAGTTAAAGGGATTGGCACCTGCCAGTTGAACATGCGTGGTGGACGCACCTTATTCCTACATGATGTTTTATATGCTCCGGAGATTCGTCGAAATTTAGTGTCTGTTTTGGTATTGGTCAAGCTTGGTTTTAATATGAACTTTCATAATAGAGGTGTTGATTTGTTTTTGCATATAAATTACTATGGTTATGGTTATTTTCTGGATGGTTTCATTGTATTAGATATTGACTATGTTAATGCAAATGTTTGTTATTCCCTTCTCACGTCTCCTAATTTATATGATAATGATGTGAATGTGTGGCATATAAGACTTGGTCATATTGGCCAACAACGTATGAATAGACTAGCCAAAGAGGGCTTGTTGGGTAACATTGAAAAAGTCGATTTGCCCATATGTGAGCATTGTCTAGTAAGGAAAACGATAAGGAAACCATTTGGAAAAAGTAAAAGAGCTGAATTTCCTCTACATTGAATCCATTCTGATGTTTGTGGTCCAATGAATGTGAGAGGAAGGCATGGGGCTGTTTATTTCATCACTTTTATAGATGATTATACTTGATTCGGATATGTCTATTTGATTTCTCACAAATCTGAAGCATTAAGTTGTTTCAAAAGATTTATGAACTTGGTAGAAAATCAATTAGACAAGAAAATAAAAGTATTAAGATCTGATCGAGGTCGAAAATATTTATCTGATAAGTTCAGAAAATTATGTGATGAAAAAGGAATAGAAAGACAGTTGTCTATTCCATATACTCCTCAACAAAATGGTGTTGCGGAAAAAAGAAACAGAATCCTACTGGAAATGGTTAGGTCCATGATGGCACATGCGTTACCTATCACTTTTTGGAGTGATACGTTGTTAACTGCTGCCTATATACTTAACCGGGTGCTTTCCAAATTAGTTATTTCCACTCCATATGAGTTATGGACAGGTAGAAAACTGAACTTAAGTTTTCTTAAGCCATGGGGTTGTGCTGCCTATACTCATGAGCCATCTCACAAGTTTGGGAAATTGGGTCTTAGAGGAAAAAAGAGTATTTTCATAAGATACTCTGAACACTTGAAATGGTATGTGTTCATAGGTGAGCAAGAAAGTGGGAGTATAACTGAATTTGAATCACGGGATGTCACATTCTTAGAGGATGAATTTCCTAAGAATGGCGAAATAGGGGAAGATTACTCCCTATTTGAAACTTTGGATCAAGATAATGATATTAGTGGAATCCGTCCAAGTGGGAGTAATATGAGAAGTGATGAATTGAATTCAACTCATTCTCAATTGCAACCACTTGATGAGACGACGTCATCATTATCTAATCCTAGTGGGAGCATAATGGGGAATAATGTGCAAAGTGTACAATCTACCATACGGCGAACAAGTCGCCAAAGTATTCCTCATCAACGTTTTGACATTGAAGGGGAAACTTTTATGATTGCTCCACAAGATGAGGATGAGCCAAGAAATATACATAAGGCTCTAAGTTGCCATAGTAAGGAAAAATGGATTCATGCAATGGAAGAGGAGATCGAGTCAATGAAGTCAAACCAAGTTTGGGAACTGGTTGATCTTCCAAAGGGACGCAAAGCTATTGGGAACAAGTGGGTTATTAAAATAAAGCGAAAAGCTGATGGCTTGATAGAAAGGCATAAGGCTCGCCTTGTGGCGAAGGGGTATAACCAACATGAAGGAATTGATTATGAAGAAACATTTTCTCCTATAGTGAGATTTACCTTGATTCGCATTATTCTGGCAATAGTGGCTAGTATGGATCTTGAGTTACATCAAATGGATGTAAAGACTGCTTTTCTCAATGGAGAATTAGATTAAGAAATATATATGGAATAACCTGCTGGTTTCATAATGAAATGCTAAGAAAAAAAGGTATGTCAACTTTTGAGATCGATATACGGCCTTAAGTAGTCATCAAGACAATGGTATATACGTTTTCATAATGCCATGATGGCATATGATTTTATAATGATTGATGAGGATCATTGTGTATATATCAAAGATTCAAGGATCAATTTGTAATCATATCATTATATGTTGATGATATACTAATTGCCGAAAGCAATATGGAGTTTGTTAATACTGTCAAGAGTTGGTTGTCTTCCAACTTTGAGATGAAGGATATGGGTGAGGCTGCATACATTCTTGGAGTTAAGATTTCAAGAGATCGTTCGAAGAGATCGTTATCTCTTTCGCAGGAAACATATATAAATAAGGTTCTTGAACGATTTCGTATGCAAAATTGTAAACCCATAGACACTCCTATTGCAAAAGGTGAAGGATTGAGCAATAGTCTGTGTCTAAGGACTCCACAAGAAAAGGAACAAATGAAACATGTTCCTTATGCTAGTAAGCTATGATGTGTACAAGACCTGACATATGTTTTGCAGTTGGAATGGTGAGTAGATACCAATCCAACCCAGGTCAAGCACATTGGAAGACCGTTAAGAGAATACTGAGGTATCTGAAAGGAACTGCTGATTACAAGTTGAATTACCAAGGAAAGGATCTGCGACTTGAAGGCTATTCAGATACTGATTGGGGAGGAAATTTAGATGAAAGAAAATCTACCTCTGGATTTGCTTTCTTACTAAACAATGGCGCCATATCATGGAGCAGTAAGAAGCAAACGTGTATAGCCTTGTTCACGATGGAAGCTGAGTTCGTGGCATTATCAGCAGCGGTACAAGAAGGAGTTTGGCTTAAGAGATTTTTGGATCATTTAGGTGTTATTGAGAAAGCTATAAATCTATTATTGGTTAACTGTGATAGCCAAGCAGCTATAGTGTACACCAAAGACCCAAAATATCATGGCAAGACCAAACATATAGATACCAAGCATAACTTTGTCAAAGATATGGTTGCACGAAAGGATGTGAACTTACAGTACATATCTACGTATAGAATGGTAGCAGATCCTATGACAAAGCCAATACCTAGAGATGTGTTTTGTGGTCATGTAAAATCTCTAGGATTGCGTAGAGTCTGATGTACTGGATTGTAATTTCCCTAAGTGGTTCACATTTATGAACTTGTGTTTTTCATTATTAATGCCTATGAATCTTTGTTTGATCTTTATGCATCTTAATGCTCAGTGCATTACTTTAAGTTGAGAAAGTATGTCGGACAGATATAAGATTGGCCCACTCACATGGGTAATCACCCCTATTTACTATGTGATAAATAGAGATGAGACGATTTTTAAGCTTATTATCTAGGTGATAATCGAGAGCTCAAGCTTAAAATATATTTGTCGCCTTAACTGGGTATTAAGATGAGGACATAATCTTTACTATGTACGAAAGTAAAATAACGCACATATTTTACTTTATCTGTCTATGATGCTAGATGTGAGTTCTGATGAATTTTGTGAATGAGTAGATACGTGAACTCAAGTTAGACATTGGGTATGTCTGAACTATCATTTGTATAGTATTGAAGGTGTAGACATACGCTCCATGGGAAAGAAGTTAATACCGTAATACGTATTTCATACTACGTATGCATGAGACGACCAATAAGAGTGGCAAAAGTTTGATCTCAACTTTTATGCCGTGTGAGACTCTTGAGGAAAAGAGTTCCTCAATTTTAGTGCCCTCATGACTTTTGCTTATTCTCAAGATTTCTATTTAGTGTTTGCTATCTTAGGATGTTGCCAATGGTCATGAGTTGATTTGATCTAATGGGACATTTCTAGAAAAGCAAGCTGAACTGAAATTGAGAGTTTGAAGGAAAGAGGAAGATCGAATATGGAGAATCACACTCTAAGTTTTGTATTCACTAGTTGACCAATTATGACTGTCTTTGGGATAATCATAATTGTGAATACAATATATATATCATGATTAAAAAGAGATCAAGAGCGAGATATAAATGTGATCGATCGATCTAGGGTACTGCATACTAAATCTACTCAGAGTGTGATGCCCATTATGAGCTACTATATATTTCTAATAGATGTATAGCAATAAGCTCTCAAAGTATGCTGGTCGCACGGATTATTCACCAGTATGAATGTTGAAGAGAGGTAAAGAGAATCCTGTTCGGCCCACCATGTGCGAGTGGGAGATAATGGTTTTATTAATTATTGTGATGGGCCTAAGTTGGCCCGTCCGCCCATGTTAGGCCTAAAAGCCCGGCCCACAATATTAGGGCCCATGGATAGAGGGATACGATGAAGGGGCACGTTTCTTTTTAGAGGGGACGTATATAAGGGAGAAATAAAGAGGGAGGAACGTACATTTTGGCATAACGTACGTCTCTCCTCTCTCTCTCCCTAAAAAAAAAAAAAAACGCTCCAAAAGAAAAACAGCTCTCTTCCCTTCAAGGGCAAAATTCGCACCATCGGATCGAACGGGACCGGTTTCTCTTCCTCATATCGGTGTCGGTGTTTAATCTATGGCTAACAAGGTATATTCGATTCTGTGATGTGCCTTAGGATCGGTGATGCATGTGTTTTTCCCGGGCTCGTCTTCCGCACAAGTTTAGGGGTTCGATTTAGTGTCGAATCCGGTTTCAGGGAATCCGACAATCCCAACACACATGATTACAATTTTAGTTCTCTAAGTTTTAGCGATGGGCCATGGTTGTTACATATCATATTCAAAGTTAAAAATAGTCAAATTTTATTATCGTAAAGAACGAATGATCCTGATCATTATGTGTATATGTTTTTAGCGATGATAGAATGTGTCAACGACCCTGATCAAGAAGTTGAGAAAATGTGGAGGATTTATTTTAACTTTAGTTTTATTTGTTAAGTAGTTTAAATTTTGTGGTTGGTGTGTTTTTTGGGTACTTTTTATATAGACTGTTAAGTCTACTTCATTGAGGATACCAATACGGAATTACAAAGTAGTTTACCTGTAGCGCTCATACACTATATCCCCGTGGTTAAAAGCACGTTAACCATCTATATTTTCTAGTACTTATTACATACAGTTTGCTTTGATTATAGTACACTTTCCATCTCCTAACTATTAGAAAACGTGGGAGCCTCTCCTCTCCGCCATGGAGTCTCCCCTCTACTGCATGTGTAGTCCCCTTCTACCAGCTGGGTAGGTCTTGTTGATGTTCTCCTCTCCGATCTTGGAGCTTTCTGCTTGCTTCATTCTCCGTCTCTTCTCTCTGTTGCTTTTCCTTTGTCGCGATGTCAACACTTGAAAATCCCCATTTGAGTGCTCGAAAACCCTAATTTCTGCCCCTTCGCTTTTCTTTCACCGATTTCCTTCCCCTCAAGACACCCCTCGATCTTCACTCATCTGAGCTCTCTTCAATCCTTAAATCCACGAATCATCCAAGTTCCCATTCCCCTATAAACAAAATATGGCTAATCAGAACAACGAAGACAGGAGACTTGCGGCTCTCTGCAAAAGTATGGGCAACCTCTGGAATGCAGTCGACGTCGTCGATATCCCAGGTGCAATCTCTCCTAACAAATTACTTGAGTGTCGCAAAACCCTATTTGGCCGATTTTACACAAACCCTGCTTTGAACTTCAATGCTTTTATAAGCCTTATGAAAAAAGCTTGGAGGACGAAGAACTTTACCTGTGCGACACTGGAACCTGGTTTTTTCTCCTTCTCCTTCCAGTTGGAGGCCAAGAAATAGAGAGTGCTCCAATTTGGGCCTTGGTCCTTCTCCAGCCATCTTCTCGTACTTAGGTAGTGCGAACCTGACACACCTGAGTTCTGTTATGATTTTAATCATTGTGATTTCTGGGTAAAGTTTATTGGCTTACCTTATGGAAGAGTTACCTATGATGTAATTGAGGAAATTACTTCCAAACTTGGAGTAGTTGTCGAAGTGAAACTAGAGGAAAAAGGGAAATAGCACTTATAAGGTGGGTAAAGCTAGAGTGACATTGCCATTAGCAAACCCTCTGAAGACAGGTGTGGTAGTGAATCTAGATAGTAAAAGGCTCTGGGTAGAATTTAAATATGAACGACTGCCATACTACTGCTATTCATGTGGCAGAATTGGACATTATGCAACGGAGTGTGCCGAAATACCCTACAAGGAATCAGGGTTGGAACAGAACTTACCAGCCTGATGTGGCGACTGGCTACGAGCTGAGGTGAGGGAACTAAGCCCCTACGGCAAAATATTTTATGGGAAGCAGGAGCTCCCTATTGAAGAAGAGGATGTAGTGCCTGAAACCCCCTATCTCCTGCACTTGCAACAAACCGGAATAGTTTATCATCATCTCAACATACACAGGTTTGCAATACCCAGCCAGGGGGCAGGGAAACTTACCAACCCTCCTTATCTCGGGAACTTATCCTGGTTGAAGAGAAAAGCCCCCAGCAGTGGGGCAACTGCTGCATTGATGAGGAATCAGAATTGATACTACACGAGGAACAGATGAAGGAAGCTGAAGTAGGGCTAGATATGACTCCTCTTGCAAAGTCAAAGGGGAAATGTGTGAAGTTGACTAATTCAAAAAAAGTCAAAAGATTCTGCCCATATAGAGCACAATCATCATCTCAACACTCAGAGGAAAGTACTCAGCTAGTGGAAACAACTATTAGGGTGGCAGATAAGTCATATCAATGGGCTCTGGTGGCTAGCCCTAATAAGCCACCAAATTACCCATGAAACTTTTAAGCTGGAATTGTCAGGGGCTGGGCAATCCCTTGACAATCCAGGCTTTGCGAGTCACTGTGACTCAAGAAAGGCCCAACCTTGTTTTCATTATGGAAACAAAAAACCCAGAACAGAAAGTGCTCAGATTAAAAAGGAGATTAAAGTTTCAGAACAGTTACATAGTTAATCCAGAAGGTACAGCAAGGGGCTTAGCTCTATTCTGAGATGATCAACTGCATTTATCCATCAATTCCTCCTCAGCTGTAGCAATCTTTACTCAATGTCATCTGAAAGACAGCAATCAGAGAATGAATATTATTTTTCTCCATGCTCCAAATGCTTTCAACGAGAGAATACGGCTATGGGAGCAGATTTATTCAGTTAGTGTGCACTATCAAGTACCCTGGCTTTGCTTGGGTGATTTTAACGACATTCTCTATCACTGAGAGAAAGCGGGTAAATACAGAGCAGAAACTTACAGGTTAACAGCTTTTAGAGACTTTGTCAATCAGTGCTCCTTGATGGACTTGGAGTGTAAGGGGTGTTCTTTCACCTGGTCAAATAAACGTGAGGAAGAGAATCTGGTAAAAAAGAGACTAGACAGAGCCTTCTGTTCGCTTCAGTGGAGAATTACTTACCCAGAGGCTGAATGTATTGCACTCCCGGCGATAGGCTTGGATCATATACCCCTCTCCTAATATCCCTGGCTCAACCAACGCGTAGAAAACAACAGCAGTTTAAGTACGAAGCATACTGGGCTGCCAATGCAGAATGTAAAACCATCGTCAGAGATACCTGGAATGAACCTGCTTTACATGATCTCACTATAATGGAGAAATTGCAGCAAATACAGCAGCAGTTGATACAGTGGAGCAAAAGCAAATTTGGCCATGCTAAGAAGAGGATCACCTGGCTGAAAGGTCAACTCCAGAACCTGATGAATAGCACACAGATCAATGGAGAAGCAACTCAAGTGAAAAAGCTAACTCAAGAAATTGATCAACTATGGCGACAAGAGGAGATGTATTAGGGCATGCGGTCGAGGATAAGCTGGATAAAGTGGGGCGATAAAAACACTCTGTTTTTTCACGCAACGACAATTCAGAGAAGATGTCGAAACCAAATTTCAATGCTGAAAAATGAAAGTGATGCTTGGGTACGAGGAGAACAACAGTTAAAAGGAATGACAGAAAACTATTACAAAAATTTATACACATCAGTGGACTCCCGCAACTGGCAACCCATCTTACAACTCATCCCTACCTTAGTGGATGACCAAATGAATCATACCTTGATTGCTCCAATTACAGGGGAGGAAATTACTAGAGCTATGCAGCAGTTAGGAGCTTTCAAGGCACCTAGTCCCGACGGGTTCCATGGCATCTTCTATAGAGAGCACTGGCCAGAAATCTCCAAGGACATCCACCAAGCAATGCAGCTCTTCTTTACCTCTGGCCATTTAGATCCTGCACTCAACTGAACACTCATTACATTAATACCCAAAATCACACACCCTGAAAAACTCGAGCAATATCGCCCCATTAGCCTATGTAATTTTCTTTACAAAATAACCTCCAAAGTACTGATAAACAGGCTCAAACCAATTTTACCACACATCATCGCAGAGGAACAAAGTGCTTTTGTGGGAGGCAGGCAAATCTAGGATAATATATTGATAGTTTAGGAGGTGCTACACAGATTATGAACCAGCAACAGGAAAAAGAAGTTTCAAGCTGTTTTAAAATTGGACATGCATAAGGCGTATGACCGCATTGAATGGGATTTCCTTAAAGCCTGTCTAACCAAATTGGGATTCTGTGACCTATGGGTACAGTGGATCATGCAGTGTGTGACCACAGTAACATTTAGCATAAATTTTAATGGGGATCCCTTACCTTTCTTTAAACCCACCCGTGGCTTACGCCAAGGTGACTCACTCTCACCTTATCTCTTTATAATTGTGGCCAATGTGCTGTCTATCCTGATGAAGAAAGGTGTTCAGGAGGGTTCACTCACAGGAATCAAATTGAACACCAACTACCCTACCCTGTCCCATCTACTCTTTGCAGATGATTCGATCTTCTTCCTGCATGGCACAATTGTAGAATATCAAAACTTGGCTGATATCTTAAATCAATACTGCTTTGCTTTAGGTCAGGCAATCAATCTCAACAAATCAGGTATTTATTTTAGTAAAGGATGTCCTACAGCTCTAAAGAGAAACATGGCAACAACTCTCAGAGCTCCAGAAATCACAAAGACAGGGAAATATTTAGGCATACCTTCAGACTGGGGGCACTCCGAGAAAGACATATTCGCATGGATCTTAGCTCGGGTCAATTCCAAACTGGACAGCTGGAAGGAAAAATTGTTATCTAAAGTAGGAAAGGAAATTCTCCTGAAAGCAGTAATACAAGCCATCCCTCAATATGCTATGTCAATATTCAAAATACCTATATCGATTTGCAAAGCAATTGAGAGGAAGGTAGCATCCTTTTGGTGGAAAAGTAATGAGAAAAAGGCTGGAATTCATGGGAAGAAGTGGGATTTGCTGAAAACCAGGAAGAGTGAAGGGGGTTTGGGTTTCAAAGATCTACAAATCTTTAACACAACTATGCTAGCAAAGCAGATGTGGCGTATCGTTAAAAATCCAGACTCTCTGTTAACAAAAGTTCTGAAAGGGCTCTACTACTCACACTGTGACATCTGGAATGCTAGAAGAGGCTCACGTCCCTCTTGGGGTTGGCAGAGTATCATCAAGGCCAGGGACTCCATAGCTCCTCAGGTCATGTACAAGATTGGCAATGGAAAGAACACAACAATTAGAACATATCGATGGCTAAAAAGTGGCCCCATAGGAGGCCCAGCAACAAATCAAGAGCCAGCCAAAGTGGCAGACCTCATAAACCAAGGTACAGGAACATGGAATGAAATTCTCCTACATTCTATGTTTGATAAAAGAAGGGTGAAGGAAATTTTAGCCACATCCATTGGCTTACCTGATGAAGAAGATAAACTGGTATGGATGCATACAAAATTAGGTGATTATTTAGTTAAGAGTGGCTATTTTATATTCAGGGAAGCCTCAATCAGATCACAGGAAATACAAGCAACCTCGTCTTACCAAGTTAACCCCAACCTCGGAAATATATATGGCAGTCCACAACCCCGCCCAAAATTAAACTTTTCCTCTAGAATGCAAGCAATAACGCCCTAGCTACAATGGAGAATTTACACCACCGAAAGATAGTACCTTCCCCTCTATGCCCCCTCTGCAAGCAGGAAGCAGAAACCCTCGAACATACGCTCCTCCTCTGCCCATGGACTGCCAAGGTCTGGCACTCGGCTCCCTTGCATTTACAGATATCCAGATTCGGCCTGACCCGGATTGAAGACTGGCTCTGCAGCATCCAACAAAATCCAGTCACCCACGGCAAATTTGACCACATAGCGGTGGTGCTATGGAGCATTTGGAAAGAGCGGAATCAGTTTATTTTCAACCATCAAACCCCAAGGCTGCAATCAACAATCGCTAGAGCAGAGGCGTTAACAGAGAGCTACAAAGCCATAAACGGTAAATCTCGAAGAAAGGAGATAGAAAACTCATTTGAAACCTGGTTTCCACCCCCTCCAGGTACGCTACGAATCAATATAGATGCATCTTTTGCTCCCGACCCGGCAGAGGACTTAACACATCCACCGATGTGAGAGACCCTCCTCAACACAGAGCCAACATCGCTTGCGTCTGTCGAGATCACCGAGGCTTCTTGGTGGATGGTTTCGCGAAGCGAGTCGACTCTGCTTCGGCTTCTCAGGCGGAGGTGATAGCCATGGACGAAACCCTAGCTTTCATCGAGAACCGAAGCTTTCTCTCTCCACAAGTACACTCTGACTGTCTCTCTCTTGTGCACGCATTAAAGTCTTCTACTGAACTCAGTTGGGAAGTGCAATCGATCGTGAGCCGGGCCCAAGCTAAACTCGCCCGTCTACCGGGCCTCTCCCTGGCCCACTGCAGCCGAAGCTCAAATCACCTCGCGAATTGGACAGCTAAGGCCTGTCGAACCAATACTTTTCCCCCTAACTAGATATCCAACCCCCCTGCTTTATTTGATCTTTTATGCACTGATGTTCTTGGTGTAATATTTCCTCATATGAAATAGTAAATCGAGTGATGCTGTTTGCTGTTCAAAAAAAAAAAAACTATTAGAAAACGTGTAATTGAGTTCTGAACCTTTCTTCTTACAATCAAATCTTGTAACTTTTGATTTTTTCAAACAAAATTTTCTATAACACTTCGCCAATTTGCTAACATGGTAAAAAAAAATTTCATGTGCTGATGATTTCCCATGCCAAATCCAGGGCGAAAAAAAGAAGTAAAGTACATAAGTAAATGAAGAAATTGGGAAACTAGCGAGTGCCAGTGACGTTGCCGAAGGTTAGCATGGTGGCTGTCGGTACCCTTTGCTCGTTCTTCAACAAGTGCCAGCAAGGGCAAGTTAGCCCTTGGATCACTTGGAGATGGCGATGATCAATGGCCGTCCCGCCAAGGACTAGCAAGGACCGTGGCCCCTTTCTAGTGGTGTAGACCTTCATTGTATAAGTCAAATTAATTAGTAATACGATTACACGAATTAGAAGTATATCACATTAATTATGGAACAGAAGGCGTTGGGATGCAATTGCATGTTTTAAGAGTTAGGAAATGAAATGGAATATATAGTTCCGTTGTCTCTGGGCAAAGACATGATTTTATTGTTCATAGTTTGTAAAATCTTACGATTTTACTATATGATCTCATGATTCAATGTTATCAATCTTGTTGCAATCTTACTAGTATAGAATTTTATCAATCTGGAGTTCGTGCATTCGATCTTCATTATGTAATTTGATCTTCTTACTGTCTTTTTATTGGTGACAAACTTTTAGGCAACCACCGGCCACGGTGGCTCCACTGGATAAGGCTCTGCTGATCCTCAACGAAGAGGTGAAGGGTTCAAAACCCAGGGGAGGCGCTAGGTGTATTAAGTGTGACTCAGGGGTGGTGGGTCCTCCTGCTTAAGTGTCACTTGGGGGTTTACGGCGCAGCTATCGGCTGCAAGCCGGTTCCTCCAATACCAAAAAAAAAAAAAAAAAAAAAAAACTTTTAGGCATAAGGCCAAGAAATATCAATCTTCTTACTCTTTTTGTTTCAAGTAAATCATTTTAGTTTAGGTTGATTTGTCAAAATGTGTCTCAATCCTCGTCGTCGTAGGCTCGTAGCAAGGTTATGGCCCTCGTCCATGATGGAGGAAAGTCCCTTTACGGGGTGCAGCATTAGCACCAAATAGGGATATGGTGGCAATTTGGTGCATCAGCAGTGTTAGTTTAGCAAAATGATGGTGTCGCTAGGTACAAATGATGGTGTAATTCGATTGCACAAAACTAAATAAATTAGAGCACTAAAATCGATTTCCATGTAATGTATATAAAATGTACATGTTAGTTTCATAATTTCCCTAATAAAATTTCTCATTTTATAACTTTTACCCATAACGTCCAATCTTCACTTAATCAAACCTTATTAATTAAACTAATTTCCGAACGCCATTCATTTGTTTTATAAACATATGAATATTTTATTTATACCATAGATAGGCCATAGATATCATAAAATTATCAAACTACCCACTTTCAAATTAATTGTGCAATTAAGTCAAATTTTGGCTAGTTAGATAAATTGTTTAGATTAAGCAATTATTTCTAATAATAACTGAACTACCTATTATCATAAGGTTTCTAAGGCTGTGAACAGTCCCCTAAATTTTCATTTTTTATATATTAGTCCCCTAGCTTAGTAAAATTACAAATTTGCCCCCTATAGATTTAAAACTAGTAATTTTGAAACGGTTTGATTTTATTTAATTAATCTTAGTAATCCACTAATTAACACTTAATTCCATAAGATATCACTATTACAAGAGCAGTATCACTATTACTAATTTCAAAAAAAAAAAAAATACTAATTCCATTTTATGTTTAGTTTCGTAGTTTTCTAACTTTTTTCCCATTCAAGATGCAATAGAACCTTTTTGTCTTTCAAACATCTTCTGCGCAAGTAGTAAAGATTTCCATTTTCGCAAGAAATCACCATCGCTCAACATGCCAACCTTGAAGTCCAATTAAACTTAACATCAAAATTTTAAATAAAATGAGCAAACACCAACCAATCAAGATGAAGAGTACCAAGTAGATCAATCTAACTTAGTTTATAGAGTTTTCACTTACCTTGAGTGAAACCTTGAACAAACAAAGCCTTTAATCGCCTTGAAATTAAAATAAATAATAAAAATTAACACTCTCATTCTTTAAGAAAACAACAAAATTAGCTTTGTAAAACAAAAATGAAGTCCATGAATTTATTTATAAACACTTGAGTGATGAGATTAAAAGTTTAAACAACACAAGTCTGAACCTCAGCTTTTATTTGAAAAGAGTGGAAGGTAAAGATATAAAACGGAAGTTGGAGGCTTGAAGATGAGGAATGGTAGGCTCTCCTTTGCAACAAATGTGATAGAAGTCATCTTTCTTTGTAGTTGAATTGTGGTGGGTTATACGATCAAGAAGAGAGATGAATTTGGAAGACTTTAGAAGAGTTGCAAAAAGATAAGAACAATTAACCCAGGTTAAAAGCAATTATGAACTTGAGGTTGAACCTTGTGGTGTAAAATGAGGGAGATGTGGTCAAGTAAGAGTGTTACAAATGGATTAGTTTAGGTGATTATATTTGATAATTTGTCAAGCTATCTTGCATTTCAATAAATAAACAAGAAAATGGGTGTCTGTTCTAAACACCGAAAATTATTTTGAACCTACTAAATTATAAGAAACAGTTATTAGACAATAAGGAAATTTTAACCTAGTAAGATTTCATCTTTGAAAATTCTTCGATAAGTGTTGACACCTAAATTTTCGCATTCCATTTAGTTATAAATTGCATAGAAAATTAGAGACTAAATTCTAGCCCCTAAACAAAAATATTTCGTTAAAACTGCATATAGTTATTATGAGCATTTGCATTAGTAGTTAATGGGTTCATATAGTTTGCATTTGGATTAGACTAGCGGCGGATGAACTCGGGTCAATGTTTCTAAGCTTTAGCCCGCAATAATGAAAATACGACTTAGCTCATTAATTCTCATGGCCTAAAATTCATTGGGATGTTTGCCAAATTAAGAGATCGATTTGTGTTAGGAAAGGGAATCGTAGTCATCTATTCAGTGGTGCAAGATTTGTCCTAGGATGTTGTACTAAGCAAGATTGTGGCCGAATATACTTCAATGTTCAAAAGGAATGTTTGGTCAATAATCATGCGCATATCAAAAGCATATATTAGATGAAAAAACTAGCTGCAAGATAAAAAGAAGAAAGATTTGGTCAACAAGAGAAGAGAATATTTGATTGAAAGAAAAAGGAAAGAAAATATGCACTCATCCAGCAAGGAGTCGGAGAGTGGAGAAGTATAAATCCTCTGTACTTTTTTTTCACATAAAAAAGGGCAGGGACATGCATTGAATGCACGGTCAGAATATAGCGCTCCATAAAGAGAGATCGGCGACATTACAAGAGTAGGGAGCCCGAGCATAGAAAGGTGTGAGAGACTCGTAGGGGTGAGCATGGTCCGAGTTGGGCCGGTCCACCCTCTAACACTAGGACCAACCCGCATAGTACTGGTCCTCAATTTTTGGGACCGAGGATCGACCCTATTGAGCTTGGGACTGAGGACCAGACCGATCCAGTGGGTTCGGTCCGGTTCTAAAGTTAACCTAGGACCAACCGATAATTTTTTTTTTTCATTTTTAATACTCATTGAAAAAGTAATTGAGGATCGGATTCACCCAATGGGTTCGGTCCGATTCTAGGATCAACTCGGGACCAACCAATAATTTTTTATTTTATTTTTTGTACTCCTTGAAAAGGCAACCGATGATCGGACCGACCCAATGGGTTCGATGACGAGCGAAGTTAGCTAAGAAAGGCAAGTGGTGAGGGTTGAGTGGGTTGAGCGTCGAACAGAGTGAGAGCAAGCCAAGCGAGCATCAAGCGGTGAGCGACATGAGTAACCCAAAGCGAGCGAGACGAGTATTGAGTGGTGAGCGGAGAAATTGTTTCTTTCGATTTTGGCAAATTGAAAACTAAGAAGACAAATAAGACAGAAGAAAATGAATACTAGACGAGGATATCATAAAGAGTTATGTTACCCTTTTGGATGCTGTGAAGATTCCTCATAAAAACATTTTCCTCTTTCGTAAATTATGACTGTTGATATCCCAAAAAACATTAAAAATCTAATTTATTAAATAACAATGTAAAATTACTTGAACTACTTATTAAATAGTTGTTTAATGTTGTTGTTGTTGTTTTTTTTTTTTTTTTTTGTGCTGGAGGAACCAGCTTGCAGCCGACAGCCGCGCCGTAAACCCCCATGTGACACTTAAGCATGAGGACCCATCACCCCTGAGTCACACTTAATACACCTAGTGTATCCCCTGGGTTTTGAACCCTTCACCTCTTCGTTGAGGATCACAGAGTCTTATCAGTGGAGCCACCGCGGCCGGTGGTTAGTTGTTTAATGTTGTTGACGCCTTTTATTTTAAAGTTTTCTATATATAAAAAAATTATAAATAATATTATATATATATATATATTAGTCATGGTTGGTCCTTGATCTCCCTGAGAACCGGACTAAGACCGGTAGGGTTGGGTCGGTCCAGGATTGACCCTAGACCGATGCTCACCCCTATGAGAGAGAGGCAATAATGAGGAGAAGACACATTTTTCACGAAAGTGGGATAGAGCAAAGTCAAAATACCGTTCTAGCCATCATTTTGGCGTCGTGCGGCCTCACTTCTTCATCTGCCAAAGCATTATTGTGCTCTGCCACCATCACTCCAACCTCAACGATGAAGCTATCGTCCATGACGCTTGCAATTCATCGCAACACTGCTGCACTCTTTCTCCGCGTCGCCAGCTGAGGTCAAAACGAGCACCACCACGTCAAGTCACAAGTAGCCTTTCGAGGATCCGAATTTGGAAGCCAATATTCGAATTAGGTAAAAATCTTATCTAATTTGATTTCTGAATATTCAGTTTCCTTATTTGAAATATCATCAATGCATATAATTGAAATTCCTGATATGCTATCATGTCTACAATCTCGAATAGTCTTTTAAATCATGAATTAATCATTGATTTCACAACATGTATATAATTGACAGTCCAATTTCACGCTCGACATATGACTCGCAATCGCACAGAAAAATCGTCAATCCGATCTCATGCCCAAGATACGATTCGCAATTTTGTTAAAGATTGACCAATCCGATCCCTTGTGCAAGATACGATTCGTCAATTTATTAGATAGATATTGATCATATCTTACCTAATTTGTTGTCATGCTATTTGAATCAACTTTGAGTTGGATTAGGTTGGTGTTATAATATTGCTTATTTTAGGGTAGTTTGCATGTTTAAGATTGAGAAAATTATTTATTTCGAATTTTTAAATAAAAAATGCCAAAAACATTAATTTAGGATGTTAGATTCTCTTTTTCATTCATTTAAATTGCACGTTTAATTATTGAAAATTTTTAATTTCGAATTTTATAAAAAAGAAAAAAATCTAGAATTAGGGCATTCTATGCATGTTATCTAATCATTGCATATTAGGATAAAATTGCGTGTTTAATTTAATTCTATATAATATTTCTAATTAATTATAAGTTCAGATAACTTTTCCTAGATAGATTGCATTTTAGGTTAGGGATTGCCTAGTTAAGATAACATTTTAGTTTAAATTAGGATTTGGACTAATCTGATTCGTAATATAAGTTGGATGATATCTTAATCTAGATAGACAATTTTTTCTATTTCGAATTTTACGTACAATACCAAAAAAAAAAAAAAAAAAAAAAAAAAACACATTGCCTTAGAATAAATTAGTTTCTTTCTCTAGGATAGATTGCACACTTATTAAGAAAACACAAAAGATACTATACTTATGTCATGTAGTTTAGGTCATATTGCTATGTCATGTCACGTCATGTTAGATTAGTAGCATATATTGCATAAAACATGATTCTTATTAAATAAGTGAAAATAAAAATTAAGGAATTGCATGTTAACTATAAATCATGTCTAGGATTGTTGATGTGAATTCTAAGTTAACATTGCGATGCTTTTGTTGCTATGAAGTAAGTCCCATAATTTATTTATTACTTTCTTTGGTGTTAAATTGGTAGATTCTATACCCACATGATCATCTCATATATTAAGAAGTAATTAAATGAATTCAAGCTATCTGATAAAATATTTTTTTCATGAAAAGAATTATACCGAAATGGCATTAAAGAAATCTAGTGTAACCAAGTCCCTGTACCCAAATTCTCTTGTTTGTAGGAGTAAAATAATTATCCAATTATTTTATTTAGGTGTTTAATCAACCTACCATAAACTCATTAGTGACGACTCATAAATAAAATTCATCTGCATGTTAAAAAGTTGAACTTGAGTCGTGAATTGGTATTGACTCTCGTCGTGAATTGGTATGGACTTGGGAGAGCTCGAGCTAAATTTAGGCTTAATAATCCAATAACCAAACCTAGGTGGTTCACCCGAGATTAAGTCGCAACAATAAGTATTTTGGTGCGTATCAGTTTCTGCTAACGTTTACTGTGGCTATAGATTTTTCACCATCACTTTATATAATCAATCTATATAGAAATATCTATTAATTTAAGAAATTAAAATTTGTAGACATACGTCTTAAACTATTAGAAAAAACTTTCTTATTTTATTTCCTTGATTTATAACTCATCACAATTCTATAAACGTAACAAAATTGCATTCCAAAAAATCACGGTCACGGGAAGGATCTTTTGAATTTTCCACACGTCATGTGATTAGTGACCTACGCATGCCGATTACAAATCCAGGTCAATTATTTATTATCTTTGTATCCTATATATTATCAACTAATATAAGAAATTCTGGATGTCGCATTTCCTTGATTTAATGATAATTATCAAACATAGTTCTCTTGTTGCCTTCAAATTATGGAAAAATTTTGAATAAGGATCTCAAGTAGGACTTCTTCAATTTAGATCAAATCAAAACATTTTGGATAAAATTGCCCGATGTTGTCATTAGAATAAACACGGATCATACGTGCAAGCCGGCAGGTTAAAATTTGGCATGTAGTGCGCTTAAAGTCTTATTTGAAATTAAGTTGGTAATTTCAAGGTTTTATTTGGGACAACTCGCTATGAGAACTTTAAAAAACTGCCTCATTATATGCCTCTATTTGAAAATTTCCCCTAAAATATTGTGCAGCGCTTGATAAATTCTAAATTCAGATGCAATTAATTTGATCTTCACTTTAGTTTTAATGTGCCGTGAAATTGAATTGATCACTTTGTAACCGTACATGGGGGGGTAGGCCAAAAGCAAGAGGGGTGAGTGTCATGTCCCTAGGGAACATCAGCTCGTTGACAATCTCATGCTAAATGGCTAATCATCAGTTGATAACTTTCATTAACAGAGCCTGCCCACTTTAATTGGTTCTTCCCTAAAAAATCACAGGCGATCAATAGATACAAAATGATTAAAATTGGGGCACGACAATGTGGCATTATCATTGTCTGGGTTCTCTCCTTTAATTCTCCCTTGTCCACGAATAACAATTGCTAATGGGCCCATAATCTTGGTTTTATTTGCAGAAACAGCGGAACATCAGAAATAAATAACAGCAGAAAGGTAGCTCTCCTCATTGGAATTTAATTCCCCAGAAAATGAGAAATAGTGCAAATATTACTAACCAAAGGTAAAGGAGCAGAAAAACGAAATAATGATTTTGCTGGGGCCACCTCAGGGATAACCCCGAATTCTTTGAGAAGACTGTCCAATTATTTTGGATTCAAGACATGAAACTTGGCGCAGCCGAATTTGACTTCGTGTCCATCAACGACGGAACCATTTCAGCTCTATCGATCCAGATTGAGCCATATTTGGCTCTGTTGATGTCGACAAAGCCAAGATCGACTAGTTCAGCCATATTTGGCTCCGTTGAAAGCACAAATATGTTTTCTTTTTTTTTTTAATTTAGCCTAAATATGCAATTTATGCAGCTTTGGACTCTGCAGAGATACATTGCATTATGCCTACTTAATTGCGGTCTTGATAGCCCGGAAAGCAATTAAATAGAACCAGAAAATTAAACCTACTCGCTTTATTTACTTCCCGAGAAATTCCGATGCTCTCAACTTGTTATAAAGAATTGTGTCATTAAAAGAGATGAATTCATTCGAGGAGATCAAGACCTCAACATGTAAGAATGGATTGAACTTGTGAAGACATGAGGTTCTGGACTTCTTACATTTATGACGAGGACTTTGTTAAAAGGTATTTCAGGGCTTTTGATGAACAATTAAATAAGAAAATATTTCAAATTCCAAATAATTGATTGCTCTCGTGATATATATAATCAATGGTTTGAAATTTGAATGTTTCCTCATAAAGTATGCTTGATAGGTGTTTCAGAGGCGCTTGTTAACAAGATCCTTATGTAAGTTTATTATTTTAGATATAAATGAACCATTTTAGTTTATATAAATATGGAATATGGGATTCATATTTCTGTTAGAGGAGAAATTAAGTACATTTGATGAATACATGATCAATGCTTTGAAATTGAATGTTTCCTTGTAAAGTATGCTTGACAAATGCCCTAGAGGGGCTCATTAACGGCAATTTATTATTTTAGATAGAAATGAACTATTTAAATTTTACAAATGTGAATAGGGATTCATATTTCTTTTAGAGGAGGAATTAAGTACAATCGATATATATGTGATCGGTGTTTTGAAATTGAGTATTTTCTTGTAAAGTATACTTGACAAGTGTCTCGAAAGCACTCGTTAACAACATCATTGTAGTATATTTATTATTTTACATAGAAATTGCCCATTTATTTTATTCATATTTTAGTGGACCAATTAAGTACCTTCGACATATACTTCTTTTCTTTTGCACGTGATGTGAACTCGTTGATATGTTTCTTTTTTCTGGTAAAAACTTGTTGATGGGCAACTCATATTACATTAAGAGAGAGAATATACACGGATTGTATATGACGAGAACTCTTCTTAAATTAAGCGGTGCAAATTGGGATAATTTGAACTATTAAGATGAAATAGACTTGTACAAAAAGATAATGCACATAGCTATAGAATGATTTCAATTTAGATAAATTGATGACCATTGGAATCACTTAAAGTTCTGTATTTATATGTATGATCTAGTATGAACTTGAAATAGTGTGAAATGTCATTACATAGTTTCGTTTGGATTGACTTTTTTCTTTTTTACCTTTCACTTAATCCGAATCTTGCGGTTTACACATTTTGGTTTTTTTTTTTTTTTAATTCGCAATATTTAAAACTTTGACAACATACATATTAACATGTAGTCTACACATTACTCATTTCATTATTTTTTTGTATAACATTTTAATTTTTGGCAGGAAAGCAAAAAGGGCGCATTTGACTTCTCCTAAATCTCAAATGAACAGGCTCTTAATTATATATGATCAAGATTAATTACAGTCATACAATCATTGCTCGTAATAATTTTTTATTTCATACCCATCTTTATCAAAATAAATTAGGTCCAAAGTCCTAAAATGTAGACTCTTATAAGCACATACGATTTTCTCTTTAGGTAATTTGTATTTTATGAGGAATAGAATCACTAAACTTTCTTTTTGGTCGTCCGTAGTTTCTATTATGCGAAACATCTTCTTTTCACTACCAAAAGTGGGCTTCTCTCCACCACCGCCGTGGTTGAGTAGACCGCAGGATGAGCAGCCTAAACCTGGCCCACATAGCCAGCCTCAGGCCAGGACCCGAGCTGCTGCCGCCCCCTCATCCCCCACCGCCTCCACCCACAACAGCTTCTTCTCCTTCTCCTCCCTTGCAGACCAGATCACCACCCTCCTCCGCAGCTCCAGCGTCCAGGTCCCGCCCGGCCATTTTGACGCTGAATTCGCCCTCGCTGATGCCAAGTTCAGTTTCATCTTCCACCTGACCTCCACGCCATCCTCTCCACTGGCCCCCCCGTGGACTTGGTCTGATAAGCCATTGATCATCTGCGTGTCGCGTGGGTCTCACATGCGCAGTAATATGACAACGGCTATTAAGGACCGGTTCACTAGACCATGGTCCACGGAAGTTTCTTGTCCATTGAAAAGGGTATTGATTTGTTCATCCAACATGGTCTTATCGGATTCTGTCCGTTGTAAATACTTTTCAAGCAGTCTAGAAAACTCGAAATTGATTCATGAAATGGATGTCTTAAGCAAATGGAAGGGATCCAAGTTCTACTCTGTACAGTACTTAATGTGTACTTCAATCCATTACGGCCTTTCATGCATATCTCATATCCAGCAGCTATTCAGAATTAGTTGAAACACCGGTGGGAGTATCGGGCGGGGTCTCCATACACGAGAGAGAGAGAGAGAGATGGAAACTGAAACTAGCAGTAGTGAAGGGAGAAAAAAAAGCAGCATTTGTTTGATTCTCTAAACCTTTGAGTGTCGGAAGTGAAACTAAATTCCCCTTGAATGGTATGTCATGGTGTACGGCTTTGCATCCATGGAAAGAATAGGCTCTGCACTTGATATTTACTTAGTATCTGCATGATAGCTATTATTTTTCTGTTTTAGAACTATTTTTCTATTTCAGACTTATTTCTAAAACGGAAATTCATTTAGCAACGCAATTTCATTTTTCTATTTTTAGAACAAATTTTTAGTCCAAAGATAGGTTTTGAACAAAAATTGAGAAATAACAATTTTTCTACTTCTCTATTTCTTGAATAAAAATGAGAAATATAAACTTTTCTCATTGCTCGTCTTCGCTACTAGCCGGCCACTCACCCACCACTGTCACTTGTCATTTGCTGCCACTGACATTTGCTGCCACCCATAGCTGATGTCCATTGCTGGCTGTCCCTTGCCATCCATTACTCGAGATGGAGAAATTTTGTGTTGTTATAAACGAATTTCTATTTCAAAAATAGAAATTTTGTGTCATTACAAACGAATTTTTATTTCGAAAATAGAAATTTTGTATTGTTATCAAACATGTATTTTTGCTCAAAAACTCATCTAAGAATAGAAATAAAATAAAAAAATCTATTTCTATTCCAGAAATCAATTTCTAATCAAAATGGTTATCATTCGTGTCCTTATACTCTTCGTTGTCGCTGAGCTAGTGTAGCAATTTACACCATATTTTCATATATCGAATGTCTATCCTAAAGAGGACCTCTTTGAGTTTGAGCGGTGTGATGCGAAACATAATCCATTATTCCACAGAATGACTTGTGCATAATCGTCAGTGAGATATAATATAGCTCATGCCGGAGAGGAATCCATAAATTCACAATCGCTCCGAGTTTGAAAAGTGACGGGTATAAAGATATTCTTTTTTCCCCTTAAAAATACTATTTCATATAGCTAGATAAAGAGAATTATGATGATATCAAAGGTCATGCTGAGCTAGTATTTCATCTAAACCGTCTTGGTAAAAATTTTGTATTTTAAAATTCTTCATTGTCACGAGTATGTAGCATCCTTCTCAATATTTTACTTAATCCTTTTTAAAACAACGACGTAGATTTCCAAAAATCCCTTAGTAGCAAGGCTCATCTCTCAAAGATTCTCAAACTCGATTTTGTCAAAATATACTCGTTAAACTTGATCGCTTTGATGAGCACATCACCGTTGATGATAATTGCTGGCCGACAAACATGCGCACGTCATCCCATGTGTCGCACCTCCCGAAGTTATCGTATCCTTTAAGCGCGCAGGATAATTATTCTATTTCTATTTCATAACTATTTTTCTGTTTCAAACTTATTTATGGAATAGAAATTCGTTTGATAATTATTTTATTTTTCTAGTTCTACAATAAATTTTTACTTTAGAAATAGATTTGGAAAAAAAAAAATCAAAAGTAAAAATTTTTACTTTCCTATTTATGAAATAGAAATAAAAAATACAAACTCTTCTCATCATTTGTCCTCATTTGGGCACCCATTTGTCGCTACTCGCCACCATCTGCAATCCACCCGGTCGTTGTCCTTCAACTACTACTCGTCTCTCACCATCTGTCACCACTAGTTGCTATTTGCCAGCCATTGTCCGCTACAACCGTTTACCGTCTACCGCTACCCTAGAGGGAAAATTTTTGTATCATTATCAAACGAATTTCTATTTTGAGAATAGAAATGTTGTTATTAAATATATATTTTTGTTTAGAAACTCATCCAATAATAAAATAAAAATAAATAAAAAATCTACTTCTATTTCAGAAATCAATTTTTTGCCAAAATGGTTATCATTCGCGCCCTTAATGATGACCCTGTCTCAATTTTGTTACAAATAAGAAAGCACCAAGTTAGGTTAGCTTCAGTTCAAAACATTCTCCAATTTTCCAGTCTATGTTGTAGAATCTCTAGTCCTTTCTTTCTAATTTGAAAAATCGAGACATAATTGAGGTTGATAGGGTTCTTAATTGTGCATGGAATGGAGGGGGTAAATGTATTTTTCGAGACAAGAATTCCCCTAAAAAAAGGCATGAAACATGTGCCTAACATAAGGATGTGCAACCAAATTGAATCAAATTGCCCGAAAAACATATCAAGGAATTCATTCCAATTGGAACTAGTCCAAGAACAAGTTCCAAATTTTTGGAACTAGTTGAATTGGTCTGGGAACAAGTTCCAAGTGAATACCCACCTAGAAACCAAACTAGACCGCTCTATTTTGGAACCAGCTTTATAAGCTAAAAAGCTATAATCCTAATTTCCTTTTCCTTTAAATTCTAACCTCTAGACTCCTTCATCCTTTGTTCTTCCTCAGAACTCCTCACCAGTTTTTCCTCTTCTCCTAAATTTTTATGGATTATGTTATATGCTTAAACTTTTTATTGTTTAAAATTGTACATGACTACGTATTTATCTTATGGATTATTCTTTGAATTATTTTGTTACTCATAGCCTCATATGATTTTGCTATAAAAAATGAACAAAAAAAAAGGCTCTCGAGTACCCTGAAACCGAACCGAAAAAATAGAATAGGTTCTAGAATCTGTTCTAGGCAAACAAGATAGGTTTCAGGTTCTAAAAACTAGGAACCGATTATAATAGGGTAGGTTCCAAATTCCAACTCTAAAACCGAACACCCCTATCCTGACAAGCATGTGTTTGTTGAGCCATGGCCAACTTAAAGGATAATTTTATCAAAGTAATCGAGTTTAAAAGTCATTTGGAATATGGTTAATTCCAAGAAAAACTTTAAATTAATACATTTGTGACAAATTTATCCCAAACTAATTTTTGAACCACAAAAAATCCTAAATTGATACATCTATGATAAATTTGTCAAAAATTAATTTTTTGATTACCAAAAACTACACATAGTTATACCATTAGTTCTGTTAAATTAGATTAATACCACAAAAAATCATAAATTGGTATGTCTATGACAAACAAGAGGTAAAACCCCAAACCGGTACACTAGTTAATTGTCATGTGCCATCTAATTAACAATTTAATGATAAAATTGAACAGAAATCAATCAAGCGTTAAATTTAGCATAGGTATGTTAGTTTGGGATTTTTGATTGTCAAGAAATTAAATTGAAACAATTTTGTCACAGATGTAGTATTTTAGGCTTTTCGCCATATTAACGCTTTGAAATAATATAAAATTTGGAGAGAACTTTGAGAAATGCGCCCCACTTTAAAGGATTCTTGGAATTTTCAAACAAGATAGAGAGTGTAATGCGAGCTGTGGCTCGTTAAGAGAAGTCAAGTTCCCACCCCCAAGCTGCAAGAGAAGACATAAATAAGTACGCAACGGTTGTTCTTTATTTGTTTTCTTTTTTGCTGACCATTCTGTTTACTTATGTTTTTCAAAAAGCAAACTCAACTTCTATTTAAGCAACTTAGAATGTTAACAAAAAATTATATGCAAATTTATGTATCAATATTTGCATTTAAATTTCAGGTGTATCAAATTAAAATAATTCAAAATAATTTCACCGAAAATATTTAAATTATGAGAAAATTTAAAATTAAAATCCGTCCACGTGTAACTATAAATTGCTTTATAGCTTATTCTGTCCGTTTTGTGTAGGTTAAATGATTTCTTCTCCTTACATGTCCTTGAACTACACGAGATCCTCGCAAAAAGAAAAGAGACATCATTAAAAATCTGACCTTTATTCGATCCTTATGGCACGCACACACACGACCCATCAATATTTTCTTCAATTTTTTATTAAATCCTTTCTTATTCCTAGCAACCTATCAACCTATTGAGTGTTAAAGGGAATGTGGATGAAGAAAAGGTAAAAGAACGGAGCTTCTAAGCACCGCACGAGGGGCCACTTTTTCTAATTAAAGTTTGTATACCTTTACGTCCATTTCTAAACTCCTTATCGACTTGAAGATGTGATGTTCTATTTGTTCATGGAATATAATATTATATTGCAATTTGCAAGCTTCCAATCTACATGTAAAGCTCGATCCAATTGAAAAATTCGATGGTGGGTTTTTCTGATTATTCTTCAACTATGAAACATGAGCAAGCGAGACTCTACATCATCATCAGATTTTACGTCAACTAGTGATTAAGGTTGCCCATCAAAATTCTACAATATCTCTTAATCTTTACTTACAAATGAAAACCCGCTTTTCATAACAAAGTCGTCTAATGTCTGGTATGTCGTAAGTTAGAGGTAGGTCTGTGGACGACTTGGAACGGAAGTTAAAAGTGGATTATATCCCACTTTCTTTTTTCTCAAATTAACTTTGCATTGGAAGTTAAGATTACATGTTATTCTTCCTTCATCAAAGGGAAGATTATTCAAAAAATCATATACTTATTGTATAGCAGCCAATTCGATTATAAGGTTCTTAATTTTGTCAATTTAGTACTAAACATTTTAACGGTTTTTTAATTTAGTTTATTTGATCAATTTGGCCCGAAAGTCATTGATGTGGTAGTTCAATTAGTGCTAATTGCCCTACGTAATATGACTAGCACCAATGTGGCACTTCTAATACTAACGCGGTATAGCTAACCGTAACATAGATGATTTTTGTTAATCTTTAAAGTATTCCTTTTTCTTTTTCTTTTTCTTTTTTTATTTTCCTTCTTTTTTTTGCTTTTTTCTTGTTTCTCCACTTGTTATTGACCATAGACAAGGGCACCGTGGCCCTCACTAGATGGCAAGCTGACACAATTTTGACACATAAACAATCAAGATGAACAGAGCGAAGATGGACAGAACTTCACTCGTGTTTGAAATCATCGCATGTACTTATCCTGCAATTATAGAGTCTAAGTGCTGACGCGGTTTACGTAAATACAATTTTCTGCCTTCATATCAAAATCAAGTCTTATTTCCAGTCGTGCTATGTCGTGTCATACCGGCAATTGTAAAGTACACAGTGTTGGGAAAATATGCTTGGAATTGGGTTGAACAATGAAGTCGGATCGAGTAATCAAGTCGGACTTTGAGGCGTGATATCACTTTCTTTAAGGATTTATTTGCCCCACTACGTTGCTAATGGTCACTGGCAAATTTCCTCCAGGATACAACAAAGTCTCAAGTGAGAATACTAGATAGCAATTCTAGTATTTCTCCAGGGTCTCTCATGAGAAACAATTAGAAATAATGGCTGTGGTTTTTTTTTTTTTTTTTTTTTTTTTTTTTTTTGGTATTGGAGGAGCAGGGCTTGCAACCGACAGCCGCGAACAATGGCTGTAGTTTCTCTCTAAAGAAAACGAAAAAATAGAAGAAGATATATGTTTGATCTCAAAACAAACGTACTTATATTTGTCTTTCGAATAGATGCAACTCTTCAAAAGGTTGCAAAAACAACAAAGACAACCTTTCGTGAACAAAGACGTTTCAAAAGTTATGTTGAAAAGATATAAAATTCGGAATTAAATAAATAATAAATAAAAAAATAAACGTAACTTTTCGCGAACAAATCACCTTTGTTTCAACAAGATTTATAATTAATTTTTTTATAGAAATAAATCCGAATTTTCTCAATAAATAAAATAATGATCGTTGGTTAATGCCAAATCTCGTCCACGTGCGCACTCACATCTTTTCGATGTGGGACAAGGCACCTCTTCATTTGTTTTATAAACAAATCACCAACAATCCCCCACTTTTGTTTATAAAAACAAAAACAAAAATAAAACGTTAAAAATATACAGCCAAAATTTCCGTAAGATTAATATACATGCATAAAAGTCTCTTTCGAGTTAAACCTTTACTTAGTGCAAGTACCTCAAAGCTCTATCAAAGTGACAAGTAGCTCGGCTTTAAACTTGTACTTTATGTAATAGAACCGGATATACCGCACATACACTAACCTCTTGTTTCAGTGAGAAGTTCTATATTACTCCGCACTATTATGGCCTTGTGCTTGATCCTGTTTCATGAGCTCTCTAGAAAGTAACCCTAACTTTCGTAAGAAGCGGCACCACTTCTAAGCTCATATAGGTGAAGTATCTACCATGTGTTTCTATTACTATTAACACACTACAAACTTGTATCATACTTCATTAAGAATTCAATTCAGCCTACAAAACGTAATGAGACGATGCGACTTCTCATATCGGGGCTACGTCGGTATCAAACAATCACATTCAATAATTTGTTCTTACCCATTAAACCTTGTAACTAGTGATGTTCTAGAAAAAGGTCGGGTTACCATTATTGGTGATTTCAATTAAAGGGTTTCAGCCCCATTTCTTGAGAGGTCGTTATTACCATATGTTTTGGTAAAGCCTTCGTCAAAGGATCTGCAAGATTTTTACTTGACCTCACATAAACAATTGTTATGGTACCATCTTTAATCAATTGTCTCATATATTCATGTCTTAGACTAATGTGTCTAGACTTACCATTATAAGTGCTATTATAGGCTCTTGCCAAAGTAGCCTAACTATCACAGTGGATAGAAATAGGAGGCATAGGATTATGCCATAATTTGATATCCAACAACAAATTCCTAATCCATTCGACCTCTTTCCCAGTTGCTACCAAGCAATGATTCAAATTTCATAGTTGAGTGAATTATGCACATTTGTTTCTTGCTCGCCCAAGAAACAACACATTCACGTAATGTGAAAATTAATCCATTAGTGGATTGTTTATCTCTCACACTTGCAATCCAACTAGCATCAGTATATCTTTCTAATATAGCCGAATTATTATAGAACAATAAGATAACTCTCTAATGTTCTATATTGGATTACTAGTATTTACTCAACTTGCATATACAAAAGTAATATCAGGTCTAGATAATGTATCGCATACATCAAAACCAATATCACTCACATTAAAAACTCTCCACCAGGAATCAAATGGAGTACTCACATATTTGAAAACAAGATGTTTAAATCTATGCAACATCTTCTCCGTGTAATCACTTTAGCTCAAAGGATAACCCCCACTATTTTTTTAATTTTAACACTTAATAAGGTATCTACTTCACTCAAATCTTTCATTTAAAATGAAAGTTAGATACTTTTTTTTTTTTCAATGACTCCAATCACATTGGCTCCATAGTCCCCTTCAAATATCCCCACTTCAAGACTATTTTAAGAGGCATCCAATATGATAACGTACGTTTCATCATCATATCCAATTAATAATAAACCAAGTATAGAAATCCATACAAGGATGGGAAATAAGTAATAGATAAATTCTAGCAATTTATACACCATCCCTAACAATCAAAAGCATGTGAGAACAGAAGCATACAACAAATAATTTTTCAATAGCTTCGCCAAGACAAACCGACGTAGAACAAAAGATTGCCCCATTATTACGATGGTTCATCATTTCAATAAGATCTTTCGATTGTGTGTATCCAAATTCGTCAACAGAAAAACCAAAAGAAATGTTTACGAATTTTAGATCACTAAGAGGACAGTCAATCAAATTCTCCAATTTCTCATTCTCAGAAAGATCAAACAATAGTTAAAAAAGAGAAAATTTTCCACAATGGGTCAACAACACCAATGCACAGAATGTGATATGATGCATTTCTCAATCAAATAATTTCCTCGCTCAAACTAGGAACTTAGATAGAGAATCACCAACCAACTTGCAGCGACCACGATAGAGATGAATGACACGGCCGACCAGACATGCATCGGGTTCTTGTCCTCGGGAAGTACTCACTTAGAGCTCCAATCTCGTAAACGTCCTTACGCACGGCCCCTGGAGCCTGCCCATGACGTACGAGTCCCTCCCGAAGTACTTGGGGAGGAAGGGGTTCTCGTTGCCAAGAGTTTGCCACACGATGTCCCCACAACCCTTGGCCAACTTCACGCTCATCTCTGCCGCTCCTTTCGCGAATTCCTTCGCATGGTCCACCGCATTCCTGATCTCTCCGAAACTGCCGTCTCCAAATTCAATCATTTTTTTTTTTAATAACTAAAACAATATCCCCATGAGTTCACATATTTTGCAGCCATTTAGACAAATCTAGAATGTGACTCCTCGAGGCGGTAAAAATAAAAAATCAAAATTGGGCCATACCTGCGAAAGTACCTTCTACTTGATATGGATCCAAAATGCCAATCAGCGAAAGAGATTAAAAGGCATCTTCAAAAAAAAAAATGAATCCATCATGTAACTGCCCCTTGACGAGACCGAGTTATTGAAGTGTGCAGGGACCCGGACAACACATTCTTGATAGTCATATCAAGGTAAGCCTCAGGGTCTCACGCATCTTTGTGAGGAGGGTGGATGAAATTTCCTCCACAGCAAACTGCTTCTTTACGACCTTGAAATTGACGACAATCATGGGCCTGAGGCCGGGACCAGCAATGACCCTTGACGGCCAATGCCTCATGTTACTCTGGACTGAAGGATCGCTAAATCTCCTCCTGAACAAAGATCTTATACTCGATCTCATGATCAGAGTCTCGACATCCTCGAAGTCGTTTTTACAAGATGAGATGCCATCTTGCATGATATTTCCATGATGGATTTCGCATCGTGAGCAAGAGCCTCATTCATCACCTTTTGCTCCAGAAAATTAACGCCGTAATTCAATATTCCACCATTCTTGTCTTCTCCATCACGATAGATGCCGTCAAGATTAGTAAGTGTTGAGTCCCAAACCAAACATCAAATACAGAGACAAGACATGGCATAGCATTGGGCGCACAAAAGACATAAAACACACCCTTATGACAGAACCAAAATGGACACAAAAAAAAATAGAGAGAGAGAGAGAGAGAGCCTGTAGATCTTCCTTGAAACTCTGGCCAACGGTGATGAGTGATGATATTGTTGGCGTCGACTAGAAGCCATCGAGGAACAGACCTGTTGGGAAGTGAAAGAACCTGTCCACTTGCATGCGTCTGGTGCTCGCATCGCGCAATGGCGAACCTGGCCTCTTGCATCTTTATCCACGGTCAAACGTTGCCTCGAGATTTACGGCCACCCGTTGCCTCGAGATTTACTAATCGGCATTGGCAAGGGACTCGTTTCAACTGCTTCCTCAAGACAGCGTTCCACGACATGGACGCCAAATATGGACGCTTGTCTTCTGCTAGGCGATTTTTTTTATTTTTTATTTTTTTTATTTTGATGATCTGGGCCCCCGCAAGATATGGAACTTGTAACGTCAATTATAGCCATTTGGTGGTTCCCCTTCTCTCTTCTAATCAAACACATAGCGTTCCGGGCAAGAATCCCAGACAAATTCTGCATGGCGAGCATGTAAATCACAGACTGCGACTCAGGTTCCCTCATAGCAAAGATGAAGTGCTTCGTATGTTCGGGAACCGGAAGTTCAAGGACCAACTCATTTGAAACTTTCAGGTCATCGGATTACGGCTTGGAGAAGGACCGTAGAGTACGTAAACTCCAAAGGAAAGAACATGCCTTCAGGACCACATTGACTCCCTTCCACTTCTATCTAAAACTTAAGAAAATTCGTGAAGTTCATCCTCCCAATTTCTTGCGTGGTTCACTCACAAGGCCAAAACAGAACTTCCTCGAAAGGATTCAGGGAATATATTCAGAGCAAAACTAAGAACAACAATCAACGTAGTCTTGGCATGATAAATGACCCATTCCCCGATGAACCACCGTTTCCCCATCAAAGAAGATATCCTGCACTAATGTACAAAAAATAACCAAGAGACGCAATCCGAAGAAACATTGCAGTGTTCCCATTCAGTGCTAAGAATATTGATGCCATCAAATAATATAATATTGGGATCTATAAAAGCGCGGCAACAATGAGAGCGAAGGAGGCAGCGGAAAAAGGATCCATATTTCCCTGGCAATGAAGTCCCACGTCCTAGTCAGCGCACTCTACGTTGTAAATGGCTTCCTAGCAACTTCACCTCTCTTGCTCGTGCGATCTTGTTTCACCACATCTAGAACTTTGATCGACTCTGACTCCATTGTTGCAAAAAATAAATCCTTAAAATTGTTGGGAAAATATGCTTGGAATTGGGTTGAACAATGAAGTCGGATCGAGTAATCAAGTCAGACTTTGAGGCGTGATATCACTTTATTTAAGGATTTATTTGCCCCACTACGTTGCTAATGGTCACCGGCAAATTTCCTCCAGGATAGAACAAAGTCTCAAGTGAGAATACTAGATAGAATTCTAGTATTTCTCCGGGTCTCTCATGAGAAACAATTAAACAATGGCTGTAGTTTCTCTCTAAAGAAAACGAAAAAATAGAAGAAGATATATGTTTGATCTCAAAACAAACGTACTTATATTTGTCTTTCGAATAGATGCAACTCTTTAAAAGGTTGTAAAAACAACAAAGATAACCTTTCGTGAACAAGTACGTTTCAAAAGTTATGTTGAAAAGATATAAAATTTGGAATTAAATAAATAATAAATAAAAAAATAAACGTAACTTTTCGCGAACAGTCACACTGTTTCAACAAGATTTATAATTAATTTTTTTATAGAAATAAATCCGAATTTTTCAATAAATAAAATAATAATCGTTGGTTAATGCCAAATCTCGTCCACGTGCGCACTCACATCTTTTCGATGTGGGACAAGGCACCTCTTCCTTTGTTTTATAAACAAATTACCAACACACAGCAGTTATATTTTTTGGATGACTACTTCAACTAACTACATAAATAAATGAATTAGAAGGTTCAGTAGAAAGTAGATGTCAGAACCGTCGCTTCCCCATTTTCTAAGCATAGATGTATTACCTTCAATAAAAAGCGAAGTCCATTCTCGTACACACAGTGAAGAAAACAAAATGGCCTTTAAATAAAGTGATGATGCCTTGCATAAAATAAGAAAAACTATTCAAACGATCTCGACTCTAACCGTCTTGGTAATTAAAAAATAAGCGTGATTGATGATATACGATGGGCCCAACTCATAACGTCCTTTCTCCATATGTATGGTCGACCTCTTAATAGTTAATTAACTGTAGTACCACTTCAAATATATATTGTAACATGTAGGTGTCCTAGGGAAGCATCATTTCTTTTCTCTGCGTTCCCACTTAATCTCCCGACCTTCATGAAAGAACCCATCTCGATCAGTCTAGCTTTAGGGTTTCGCAAAAGAATGGAGCAATGGATCTTATTATATATAACCATAGTCTACTTGATAATATTTGAAAAGCCAAGTTGGGTTAGGCTTTACCCACCCATGATTCTCCTAATTATAGAGCCTAAGCCGAGCACAAATCTTCTTCCTCCTGTTTTCCCGTTGCTTATGGGGCACATCGGGTGGTGTATCTCTCTCTTGGACTGATTAAATTAATTAAATCATGTGTTAAAAGGAAGAATCTTTTATCCAAAAAAATTAAAAAATTAAAAAAATGTTCGAAAAAGCTGGCAGATCTCTACCCCCACAAAATGATTTCTGTTCTTGCATGCATGCACCTTCACTTTATGATCATCCCGATATATTGTATACTTCTTTGAATCCTCTACTGGGCCAAACCACATTCTCTTCCTCTCCATTTTTTTATATTCAGGAAAAAAAAATCAGATATACTTCTTGGTTGTGGCTATAACACTGATGAACTTTTATAGCTCGTGCACTTTCGATGAACGTGGATACATTTCATCAATTAAGATTCCAAGTAAATTCATAAAATAATAAAGTTGATTTTCCAAACTAGAAGAGGAAGGAAAAAAGAAGATACTCTAAACTATGACTAGGTTGATTATTTAATCCGGACCCTACTCATTAATGGGATGCCTTTCCATGTCGATAAATAATCTCTACACTCAGTTTCAAGTTTGTTTTACTAAAATCTAGCTTTTCGACTCCGTTCATGTCATGTCATATGTCATATCATCGGCTGACGTGGTACTTGTGCGTGACATTTAATAATAATATGTCATAAATAAAATAATTAAAAACTGATCTATTTTAAGTGATATATCCCAACGAATTTAAAAAAAAAAAAAAAAAAAACCTCACCAACAACAACAAAAGAAGATATTATATAGAAAGACAGAATCCTTACTGGAAATAACTTGCCTTAATTAGAGGTAATTGGTGATGGATGGAGATAAATGGGCTTGTTTAATCAATCTAGAAGAAATTTTGTGTGAGACTGAAGAAGACAAGGAAAACCTTGCCCACTAACTCTACTTGCCCTATCTAATTGCTGATTTTGTGTATCTAAATGGACCACCCCTTATTCACTATCTCCATACACACGACACACCACTAGGTCATGGGGGTGACCGATTGGTTCCACAATCCCATCACACTTCGTGACCTTTCCTGTGACTTTTTTAGCTTCTTGGTTCTATATGCTAATTGGTCCATTGTATATTATCAAAAAGTCTTACACAGTCTGCTTTATTATCTGTTGTTTCTGACCATATTAGGGTTTTTGTCTTTTGTACAATACGGTAGTCGTCTTCTTTTTTTGACAAATAAAGTAATTAATGAGTCACGCGCGGAAGGAGATCAACGACAATCCGTGATGTTTTATAGGAGTTTTTTACCCGCGATGAAAAACAATTTGATTTCTCACTAGGATATAATTGCAATGCATTTACGTCACATGTAAGCTGCAAAGTTCATAAAACTCGATCGAGGGTTGACCGTTTACGCGAAACCGACCAAATTGATTCTGACAATAACTCAACAGCACAATATTTTTTTATTTCTTGATCTGAGAACGAGACTTAAGGGCACCTCCACATGCTTGTACCTTATATTGCATGTACTAGTCAAATTTGCCCCTTTAAATATTGACCCATGAAACGGTCCTTTCCCTGCAAGATTCTACGGGAAATTTAAATTACTAAATCAAACGGTGCTTTAGGTCGCGTCAGTGACTTCTTAATCACGTGCTTAGACTTTAGAGTGAATATCAAGTGTTGCCTCAATTAAGTATGAAAAATCCCCATTGATTAAGGGCACTTGAGATTGATACGGACGCTCCAAAATCATGATTGCCCACCTTCGGATTTTGAAAGCTAGAACGAGTCAGCTATTAGCTCTCTTCGTTATTTTATTGATAATAAACAATTGAAAAGAAGGAGCCAAGAAACATCCAGAAGTATATCATTGTATGAATGTATGACATCAAACTTAGTAGACAAGTGACAGATTTATATGGGGGCCTAACATAAAGAAATAAGAGATTGCGAAACATCTCACCCTCAAACATTGAACTCATTTTATAACACATGATGGGATAAAAGTACAATTTTAGTGCTCTAAGTAACAGCGATGGACCATGTTTGTTACATATCATATTCAAAGTGAAAATTAGTGGAACTTCACTATCGTAAAGAGTGAGTGATCCTGATCATTACGTGAATAATGACTTTGGCTCTAAAAGATAAATTTGATGAGGATGTTTTCGGAGATGACAGAATCTGTCAACGATCATAATCAAAAAGTTGAGAGAAATGTGGAGAATTTATTTTAACTATAGGTTTATTTGCTATGTAGTTTAAATTTAGTGGTTGGTGTCCTTTTCTGGGTACTTTTGATAGAGATTGTTAAGTCTACTTGGTCGAGGATACCAATATGGAATTTCAAAGTAGTTAATCCATATCTCTCATACACTCTATCCCCTTGGTTAAAAGCACGTTGACCATTTGTATTTTCTAGTATTTATTACATATAGTTTGCTTCTAATTTTAGGTACACTTTACATCTTTAAACTATTAGAAAACGTATAATTGAGTTCCTGAACTTTTCTTTTTACAATGAAATCTTGTAACATCTAATAATTTCAATCGAATTGTTCTATAACACTGCTAATTTGCTAACATAGTGAAACATTTTCGGGTAATGATGATATCCCATGCCAAATCCAGAGCGCCCCCCAAAAAAAGAAAAAAGAAAAAGTAATCCAGTAAATGAAAAAAAAAAGGGGAACTAGCGTGTGCCAGTGACTTTGCCAGAGGTTCGCATAGTGGTTGTTGGCGCCCTTTACTTGTTCTTCAACAAGTGCCGGCAAGCGCACGTTAGCCCTTGCTTGGGTCACCTGGAGATGGCCACGATCAATGGACCATCCTCCCGAGCACTAGCAAGGACCATGTGGTCCAGACCTTCATTATATAAGTCAAATGAGTTAGTGATCCGGTTGCACATATTAAAAGTAGATCACATTAATTATAGAACATAAGGCATTGGGACACAATTGCATGTTTGACAAAAGTTAGGAAATGAAATAATACATAATTTCATGGTCTTGGGGGCAAAAACATAATTTTATTGTTCATAATTTGTAAAATCTTATAACTTTACTATATGATCTCAGTATTCAATGTGATCAATCTCATTGCAATCTTACTAGTACAGAATTTTAGCAATTTGATCTTCTTACTCAGTTTTTTTTTCCAGTGATAAACTTTTAGGCATAAAGCCAAGAAATCTCAATCTTCTTACTCTTTTTGTTTCAAGTAAATTTTTTAGTTTCGCTTGATTTGTCAAAATGTGTCTCGATCCTCGTTATCGTAGCAAGGTTGCAACCTTCGTCCATGATGGAGGAAAGTCTCCCTTCACGGGGGTGCAGCATTAGTTGGGATTTGGTGGCAATTTGGTGCTTCAGGAGTGTTAGTTTAGCAAAATGATGGTGTCGCTAGGTACAAGCGATGGCGTAATTCGGTTGCACAAAACCAAATAAAGCACTAAAACAGATTTCCATATAATATATATAAAATGTCCGTGTGTATCCACTAATAGACTTCGGGGCTCGAAACGCCTAACGGTGATGTTGGCCAATTTCAAGATCACATTTGAGTTACGAACTTCGCTAAGGATAGGTGGAATTGTGGGGAAACAACACGGGAACTGTTGACGTGCCATCCATATACGCCACAGAGAAAGAGAGAGAGAGTAAATGAGAGTTTCAGCAATTGCTGGCTCCCGACCAAGAGGCGGTCTGAAAACCATGTGAACGTTGCACCGACTCATCTTCCCACCTTGTGCGTGAATTAATTGCCTCCCATTCCTTCTTCCTTTTCAGATGAGGTTGCTGAGTTTTGTTTCTCCTCCTCCCTTTCTCTTGGCTACATGTGAACCGTCTTTGATTCAGCTTTTACGCGCCATTCCGTGACTATGGAAGAGGAAAATATTATTAAGAAATGCGAGCTGAATTGATGCATATAATGTGCCAAGTCTCATTAAAATTTATGTTCATCGGAAGAATAAACTCATACTCATCTATTGGATAACAGGTGCGTACTGATGCACTCACAAATATCTCTCAAGTGAATTTAATTTATAATTGCACAAAAAAGCAAACATCCACATTTGGCATGCTTTCTCGTCAAAACGAAACTCAAATTAAAAAATCCACCATTGTTTTTTATCTAAATCCCTTCCATAATTTATCACCAAAAAGTCCATTTTCTTAGTTGACAATTTGTCATGACCTGAAATTTCCCATAAAATATGAATCTGAAATGAATAGATATTTAGCTTTACTTTGATCGTCCGATGAATAACCAATTTATCCTCCACTATAAAAAAAAAAAGGTAATGCCAACTAATGTACAAGAAACCCTTCTATGCAGAAATACATCGCCACTTTCGCTATGTACTCCGATCCAATCTTCAAATATATCTTCGGTAACGCTGACCTAAAGGTCTCTAAACTTCGAATTTGATATATATGTTAAGATATTATGGTGAACCTAAGCTCAGTAAATAAATGGTCTAGATTTAAGGTAGAAGATCATTTTATCACTCAATCTGAGAGAACAACAACATAGTAATAACGGGATAAGTACACTATCAGTGCCATAAGTTGTGTATGGCACTCACTTTAGTGCCAAGAGTTTCTGTCGGATCACTTAAGTGCCAAAAAGTTTGAAAAATGCTCACTTTGGTCCCAATTCCAACCCGATTGGCCGGAAATTCGACATGGCACTTTTTTATTAATTTTTGAAGCTGATGTGGCTCGCCGAAGAGTATAGTCAACATCCTAACACCAAAACGACGCCGTTCGCCATCCTCGACGGCCCCTGCGCTCGGTGGCTGCGGCTCCGACCCTAACCCCAACGATGGCCACTCGATGGCCGCAGCTCCAACCCCAACCCCCACCTCGACCCCGACCGCAACAATGGCCACTCGACGACCGCGGCTCCGACCCCAACCCCGACCCCGAAGATGGCCACTCGGCCGCGGCGGCTCCGACCCCGACCCTGACGATGGCCACTCGGCGGCCGCGACTCCGACTCCGACCCCGACCCCGACCCCAACCCCAATGATGGCCACTCGGCAACCAAGTCGAAGGCCGTGATCTAGCCGGTGCTCGAGGAGGCCGCAGACGAGTGTGCCACCATTGATGTCTCCCTCTCCATCTTCGATCTCCTCGACGAGTGCCTGGCCTGCGTCTTCCGGTACCTAGGCTCCGACGGCGAGGCCGGTGCTCCCTCATGTGCCATCGAGGGCGTCCAAACAACACCAAGCAATGGCGGCTGAGCAAGCGACGACGGCCCAGTGACGGCGGAGGCCGAGCGATGAAACCCTAATTTCAATCCCCCAAATAAATAAATAAATAAATAAATAAATAAATCCCCAAATGAGTTAAACGGCGTCGTTTTTGTGAGGCCATCCATATAGGACGGCAAAACGACGTCGTTTTCTTAAGAAGGACCGAAAACGACGTCATTTAAGGCCTTGTCGATTTTTTTTTTTATAAAAGGCCATGTAATCATTTTGGCTGGAATCTTTTGCCAGTGGCACCAAAGTGATCGTTTTTTCTCCAATTTGGCACTTAAGTAATCCAACAGAAACTTTTGGCACCAAAGTGAGCGTCGTACACAACTTATGACATTGATAGTGTACTTCTTCCTAGTAATAACTAACGAGTTACCATACATCACTTACTAAAATAATTATAATTTAAGATATGTCATTCATCATTTGGCTATAGTCCAATACATATTAAACTTATTCCTTAACTCATTTCATATTCATGATGGAATATTTCGATCACTCGAGAAATACAAGATGTGTGTGTGTGTGTGTGTGTGTGTGTGTAATCCAAGTACTTCTAATTCAATTTGCAGAAAACATATTAATCATGTATTACATGAGCACGCATTGTAGTATAAATTCATCAATACATCAAAAAAAAAAAACCACATCTTCAGCCACTTATATAAATTTCTCATCACTTTCCCACTTTAGTAACAAGGATATTAACCTGTTCTAATCCACAAGTATTTACTTACATTTTCCAAACATATTATTCCACATAATTTAAGACGTAAATCACGTGCCACATACAAATGACTACAATCATGCATGCAATAATATAAATGTCATGAGTTACATATAATTCGACACTCAAATGCGCAATGATGAGCGTACCACATAGTAGCTAACTAATATAGACAAGTGAGTATTCGTCACTAGTCAAGATCCATCTCGACTATCGAGATATTGTCGCCACTAACTTATGAGGGACAAAGTCAAAAACACATATTTGCCACGCCTTTTTGCTCATCCATCATGTGTATCTTCTACATCAATTAGGATAAATACATCACTACAACTACTTGATGATGGCTATTCATGAGATCACATCATAGTCTACACATGCCATATCATATCTTGTATAAATCATAGGACTTCATGCCCCTTCAACCTTGTAGAGACTCATTTTAGACGATGGAACTTTTTTTCATAGTCTTATACACATACTCATACAAAGAAGTTCACTCTCTGGCAAATAGATCAAGACAAATGTCATCACATACATGGCATCATTGACATGCAAATAATCATAACATCATGATTGCCAGGCACCATTATTTTGTGATAGAGCAAATATAATCATTCCAATTTTTGGTATCCCCCGCAACAACAATTAAACCTAATACCCATTTATTATCATTTGCAATGTCACCCATAAAACAATTATGATTCGGTACATAATATTATTGTGTGCAAATCATTGCTACATAATAAATTCCTCGTATTTTTTCAGTAATCACGTTTACAAATAATAACACCTACTAATCTCTTGGCATTTGCCGTGTAAACAGTGGTAATCAAATAATTATCTGCACTTCAACATATAAATCTTCATCCTCTAAACACCATGCCATCATCATTTAATTGAGAACTTATGCAAAATCATAAATTATTTAGATGAATTTTCTTTAGACAATCAACATTTCTATAATTTAATTAATTCATATAATCTCCATTTCTAAGACCACTCCTTGATTAAATTCACCTTAATCATCAAAATTAAAAATAATCTTCCATATATTTAGATTATCATAATTACATAATTTCCCCAATAAATTTTCTCATTTTATAATTTTTACCTATAACTTCCAATCTTCAGTCAATCAAACTTTATTAATTAAACTAATTTTCAAAGGCCATTCATTTGTTAAAGGCCATTCATTTGTTATATAAACATATGAATATTTTATTTACAGTATAGATAGGCCATAGATATCATAAAATTATCCAAACAACCCACTTTCAAATTAATTGTGCAATTAAGTCCAATTTTGGCTTGTTAGATAAATTGTTTAGAATAAGCAATCATTTCTAATAATAACTAAACTACCTATTATCATAAGGTTTCTAATGCTGTGAACAGTCCCCTAAATTTTCATTTTTGCAGATTAGTCCCTAGCTTGGTAAAATTACAATTATGCCCCTAAAGCTTTAAAACAAGATATTTTGAACTGGTTTGATTTTATTTAATTAATCTTAGTAACCCACTAATTAACACTTAAAACCATAACATATCACTATTAAAATAGCTGTCTCAATTCTGAAAATACAAAATTGCACCAAGAAATGTCAAAAATTACTAATGCCCATTCTAGGTTTAGTTCATTTTCTCACTTTTTCCTATTTAAGATGCAATGGAACCTTTTGGGCATTCTCTCAACCATCTTCTAGGCAAGTAGTAAAGATTTCCATTTTCACAAGAAATCACCATTGCTCAACATGCCAACCTTGAAGTCCAATTAAACTTAACATCGAAATTTTAAATAAAATGAGCAAACACCACCCAATCAAGATCAAGAGTACCGAGTAGATCGATCTAACTGAGTATATAGAGTTTTTACTTACCTTGAGTGAAATCTTGAACAAACAAAGGCTTTAATCACCTTGAAATCAAAATAAATAATAAAAACTAACACTCTCATTCTTTAAGAAAACAATAAAATAAGATTTGTAAAAAGAAAATGAGGTCCACGAATTTATTTTATAAACACTTGAGAGATGTGATTAAAAGTTTAAACAACATAAGTTTGGACCTTTGCTTTAATTAGAAAATATTGGAAGGTAAAAATATAAAACGGATGTTGGAGGCTTGAAGATGAGGAATGAGCTGGCTCTTCCTTGCAACAAATGTGATAGAAGTCATCTTTCTTTGTAGTTGAATTGTGGTGGGTTATACGATCAAGAAGATAGATGAATTTGGAAGACTTCAGAAGAGTTACAGAAAGATAACAACAATTAACCCGGGTTAAAAGCAACTGTGAACTTGAGGTTGAAGCTTGTGGTGTAAAATGAAGGAGATGGGGTCAACTAAGAGTGCTACAAATGGATTAGTTTGGGTGATTTAACATCACCCCCTGGTTTTCTTCCTCTCTCGACATGCAGAGCTTTACTCTACCGTTTAATGGTAGTTTTCATCAACCCTAATCCCTGATATTATCCTGAATGAACTACTACGCTTTACCAGCTTCGGTCTGGTTTTCTTCCTCTCTCGACATGCAGACTCTACCGTTAAATGGTAGTTTCCATCAACCATAATTTCCCTTCGTTTGCCCACGCTTTCATACTTTTCTCACCACTCTCAGTCCGCCATCCTCAATTGCACTTTGCCCTTCGAATCCCTGATTATGTTGCATCTGGTTGTCAAAACCTCTTCAATTCGCTGACTTTCACCTTTCCCTTTGGTCATTTCATCAGTTTCGGCTTCGATCTTCACTGGTCTCTGCTCCGACCGAAGACTTGGACCGACTTTTGGATTCTGATTATCCCATCACCTACCTACACCCTGCATGTCTAATTCCCTACAATTCGCTATCCCCAATTGCATATTTTCCTGAAGTCAGTCACCTGAATTGAGGTGACTCTCATGGACACCCTCGATCATGAAGAGGAGTTGCGTCTTGGAGCTCTCTGCAATAGAATGGGCCGACTCTGGGCTGATCAAGAAATTGATGATTGGGATGACCCTCCTCTGTTGGAAAAGATTGACGAGTGCAAGAAAATATTAGTTGGTAAACTCCTCTCCAACCCTTCTATAAATTTTCCAGCATTTCAAAGTACGATGAAGCGCGCTTGGCGCATAGACCAAGTCGAGTTTTTCCCTAGAGAAGCTGGACTTTATGTGGTTCATTTCAAATCAGAAAGTGACAAACAGAGAGTGCTCGAAGGGGGCCCGTGGCAGTTCTCTAACCATTTGGTTAACTTCAAACCCTGGATACCTAATACACCATTGCACTGTTACGATTTTAGTACATGTGCATTCTGGGTACATGTTGTTGGCCTCCCCCTGGAGTGGAGCTCAGAACAAATGCTCTGTAAAGCAGTCAAACGTGTAGGGAAAGTATTAGAGGTGAAATTTGATACAAAGGAAGGTACTAACCTACGAGCAGGCCGAGTTCGCGTCGAATTGAAGTTAAACGAACCGCTGCAAACAGGACAGCTAATTCGCATAGCAGGGAAAGTGCTATGGCTTGATTTTCGATACGAGAGGCTCTCTCACTTTTGCTATTCCTGTGGTCGACTAGGCCATTATGCTATGCATTGTCAAGAAATACCTTTTACCGACGCAAAAATGGAAGGCAAGGAAAAAATGTCCTTTGGCCAATGGTTGAAGGCAGAAGTTAAAGAATTGAGTCCCTACTGGCTGACCTTTTATGGGAAACAGGTTATCACTGAAGCTCCAGAAGAAGTTATTCCTGAAACTCCTCCCTTCATGATCACTAAGGTCCCTGCATTACCCCCTCTTGAAGGCACATCTGAAAGGCCACATTCTGAATCAGTTATACCCCATCCCCCTCCTGCTGAGCAACTCAAAACACACCAGATGCTTGATACCGGAGACATACCATTCGGACATACCTCCAACAGCAAGATAAACTCCGTCTCATCAAAGATGAAAGGCAAACAGACAACAATTCCAACTACTCCTAATTTGGATACCAAAGTGGATCACGGCTAAACACAATACCTATTCTCCAATCGTGGCAAAGCACCTTCACGGCATCATCTTGCGACATGTGCTTCATTGTTACCCTCTCCAAGCACGCATTAGTTACTCGTCCCGCTCCGGATCAAGGAGGCTCAAAGTCATCCGTTCAACCTCCCGTAGCACCGCTTCAAAGCAAATCCTCCCCGAGAAGATTCTTTGATGCTTCCTACAAGTGTAACAATGCTTCCTTTACCTATTCAGCGAAGGCAATAATAAATCGACAGGGGAATCTGTACTTGTCAAGAAACGAAGCATCCACGACATTCAACAAAAGCTGGTATATCCAAGAAGCTTAAGAGGTATACACCATATGAGACACACCGGTATTCTTATGAAGGCCTAGATGAGACTTCCCTCTTGGAAACTCCTGTTTTCTCTACCGATGAAGCCGGCAAATGGGTTGAGGTGGCTTACCCTAAAAAGCCACCAGTACCACAATGAAACTCATAAGTTGGAACTGTCGGGGGACCGGGCTCGACCCCGACAGTTCAAGCACTTAAGGCCCTAGTGGCTAACGAACAGCCCGATCCGATCTTTTTGATGGAGACGAAGAATAAGCGAGGAATTGGTGACTAGACTTCGGCGTCGCCTTAAGTTCCCAAACTCTCGGCTAATTAATCCAAAAGAGGCTTGTCGGGAGGACTTGCACCTTTGTTTTGGAAGTCTCATATCTCTTTACATGTGGAACAATCTACCGTTAACTACTTTGACACTATATGCACGAGATTCTAGAACGGGCATACCAATGAGGCTCACATGTCTACATGCACCGGCAGAATTTCATTCTCGACAAATTTTATGGATGGTCCTCGGACGCATGGCTTCCTCTAATTCTCTACCTTGGGTTTGTATTGGAGACTTTAATGACATTCTCTACCATTGGGAGAAAGTGGGCAATCGACCAGCAAATTCAATTCGCATGCAATCTTTTAGAGACTTACTACATGACTGTTCCTTTATGGATTTACATAGCAAAGGTTGTGCCTTTACTCGGATGAACAACCGTCGTGAGATGACTTGGTGAAGGAACGGCTAGATAGAGTCTTTGTGCGACCCGAACCGGAGGCTTGCTTTCCCCGAGGCCGAGGTTTATGCTTTACCCGCAAAGTGGGTTCGAGATCATGGTCCTTTCTTTGTTGACTCACCGAAAAGAAGAAGGGTCGACGACACAAACCTTTTGTCTTTGAAGCATACCGGTTACTGAGGACCGGGCTTGTCGGAACATTATCGAGAATACTTGGACCTCAAAGCAAAGCGGGTTGCTCAAGACCCGCCATTCAAATTAAAAAGGGTCAGCTTGGCTCTTGATAAATGGAGTAAACAACGGTTTTCTAAGGCTCATTCACGGATTTCGGATCTACGGAAGCAATTGCAATTCCTTACCAATCGACTCCGGCTCATTACGATAACAGATTAGTCACCAACATAAAGGCGAACTACAACAAGCATGGCAAAGCAAGAGGAGCAATATTGGGCAATGAGATCCCGCATAACTTGGCTCGAGGTGGGGAGATAGAAATACCAAATTTTTCCATGCAACTACAATTCAACGTCGACAACAAAACAAAATATGCATGTTACAAGATGATAATCGCAGTGGGTGAGAGATGATCAAGCTTTAAAGGAGATGACACAGGCTTTCTTTTCAAACCTTTACACCTCGGCGGGTTCACGAGACTACGCCCCTCTCCTAGATCAATGTTCGAGTATGGTCACACCGGCAATGAATGACTCACCGATAGCGTAGTTACACCCGAGGAGGTCCATCATGCCGCATTCCGGTTGGGCAAGACCAAAGCACCAGGCCCCGATGGACTCAATGGACTTTTTACCGAGACCCACCGGGACATCCTCAAGGAAGATCTTTTACTATCACCCAGAATTTTTTTCAAACGGGAATGCTGCCTTCAGCTTTGAACAGAACCATTATCTCTCTAATTCCGAAAACTCCTCACCCGGAGCGCCTAGACCAATATAGACCAATCGTCTTTGCAATTATGCCTACAAAATTATATCAAAAATCCTAGCCAATCGATTGAAACCCTTCCTCCCCGAGTTGATATCTATGGAACAAAGCGCCCTTGTGGGGGCCGCGAGATACAAGACAATATTTTGATTGTACAAGAGGTGCCGCATCAAATCCGGACCCGTAAGAGAAAGAAGCACTTCCAAGCAATTTTAAAAATGGATATGCGAAGGCTTACGATCGAGTGGAGTGGGATTTTTCGAAAGATTACCTCATCGGGTTAGGCTTCCATCCTTCTTGGGTACAATGGGTGATGCGGTGTATAACGACGGTTTCTATCGGCGTCAAATTTAATGGTGAACTGTTGGATTATTTCTATCCGACTCGAGGCCTCGAGACAGGAGACCCCTTATCCCCTTATCTTTTCATACTAATGGCTAATTTTTTATCGGTACTCATACACCAAGCCTTAACTATGGGACATCTCAAGGGGATCCAGTTAAACAGGTGGTGCCCAAATCTTTCTCACTTATTTTTTGCGAGATGACGCCATATTTTTCTTAGATGGGACAAGAATCGAATGCCAAAATCTATCGAACATTCGAATCGTATTGTATGGCTACGGGTCAAGTTTGTCAATCGGAATAAATCGGGTCTTTTCTCTAGTAAAGATTGTCCCGAAGCCTTAAAGAGAATATGGCGAATGAATTTCGCATTCCTATGTTAGATAGGACGGGTAAATACCTAGGAATCCCGTCGATTGGGGACGTTCTAAGAGAGATATGTTTGCTCGGATACCGCGAGTGAATAGAAAACTAGAAGGATGGAAAGAAAACCTGATTTCGAAGGGAGGAAAGGAGATTCTCATCAAGGCAATCGTTCGGGCGATACCACGGTATGCTATGTCTATCTTTAAAATTCCTCACTCGCTATGTCGAGTCCATAGAAAAAAAGATAGCAAGCTTCCGGTGGAAGAACAAGAGTCAACGGCAAGGCATACATTGGAAAGACGGAACATTCTTAAAAACGGGAAGGAGTTGGGAGGTCTTGGTTTTAAAGATCTCATTGCTTTTAATAAAGCAATGCTAGGCAAACAAGCCTGGCGCTTGATTCAGCAACCTTCATCTCTGTGGACTCAACTATTCAAAGGTCTATATTTCCATTCGCAGGATTTTCTATGTGCTGCCAGAGGAGCTCGCCCTTCCTGGGGTTGGCGGAGTATTCTATTAGGACGGGAGTCTATTTTATCAAAGCTGCAATGGTCTGTTGGTGATGGGACTCACATCAGAATACGTGAGGATCAATGGTTATCTAGGGGAAAACTAGTCGGACCTGCTGCTAGAGACGAACCTAAGATGGTCGCTGAACTAATTGAACCAGAACATAATCGATGGGATGTTTCCTTACTGCATCGCTTTTTTGACGATGAGACAACAACAGAAATCCAAGCAATCCCACTTAGGCCACATCATACAGCAGATCGTTGATTTGGACGAGATGATCCTCACGGACGTACTCGTTAAGCGAGGATATCTTACGATCGACGCACAAAGATCTACCACCAATGAGAACAGAGCCTCCTCATCTTATCAACCACCTACCTTACTCGGAAAAGTATATGGAAACTTCATCTCCCACCCAAAATTAGGATTTTTCTATGGTCCATCTCGTCAAAACGCTCTTCCAACCCAGAGATAACCTATTTCGAGACATATTAGCCTGCACCCAAAGTGTGTGCATTATGCGCTACCGACATGCTAGAAACGCTGGAACATCTGTTTCTTCTATGCCCATGGACTTTAAAGGTCTGGTCTCACCCACAAATCGGCATTCACATCATACCAACAGAAATTCGTCGTATAGATGCTTGGATAGAAGACAGACTTACTCAGTACAGAAACTCACCTGGTCTGGACATTGTAGGCGCTCTCCTGTGGCAAATTTGGAAGGCTCGGAATCGATTTATTTTCTCTCATAAACGGCCAGATCCAACTTTTGTTGTCGAAAAAGGTCTACTCCAGGTTTTTATCGGCACAAAACACCACCTCGCCTCGACCAGTTCATTGCAAAAAAATGCCGGTCCCAATTCACTTTGACTCGCTCCAGATCCGGATGTTCTACGATCAATATAGACGGGGCATTTCGGAGCGACAAAAATTTGGGATCTGACTTATATTTGCCGAGATCACAATGGCAACATGATAGAAGGTTTTACCGTGTCTTTGTAGATGCTTCTTCCGCTCTTCAAGTTGAAATCCGTGCGCTAACCTTAGCATTAAATCACCTTCGAAGCGAGGTAGAGTAACCGAGAAAGTCATCATAGATTCCGACCGCAAAACGTTGGTTGACGCCGTTGATGATCCGCACACGACACCATGGGCGGTTCGGAGTCCGCTTGCCGAAGTCGTCTCACTCTTACCCTGTTTTTCACAGCTGCAAATTAGGTTTAGAAGGCGTGAAACAAACACCGTAGCGGACGGGCTGCTAAGGCCCATCTCCGCGGGTCTCTCGCCTCCGAATTGGGCAGCAAATCCTCCTTCTATTTTGTTGGACCTTCTAGTTTCGGATGCAATAGCTGCAGGATGTAAAATTTCCTAATCTTGAATGCAGTTTCCTTTGTCCAAAAAAAAAAGTAGATATTTGACAATTTGTCAAGATATCTTGTATTTCAATAAATAAACAAGAAAATCGGTTTCCGTTCTAAATACCAAAAAGTATTTTGAACCTACTAAAATTATCTAAAAAAGTTACGAGACAATAAGAAAATTTCAACTCAGCAAAATTTTATCTTTGAAAATTATCTGATAAGTATTTCGGATCATATCAGTTACCACCAACGTTTATTATGGCTATAGATTTTTCACCATCGCTTTATGTAATCAATTTATATAGAAATATCTATTAATTTAACTAAATGGGCATTAGAAGACAAGCATTTTAAATTATTAGACAAAAATATTATTTTCGTGAATTACAGCTCATCATAATTTTATAACCTTAACAGAATCACGTTCCATAAAATGACGGTCACACAAAGGATTTTTTAAATTTTCCACACGTCATATGATTAGTGATCTACAGATGAATTACAAATCCAGGTCAATTATTTATTATATTTGTTTCCTACATATTATCAACTAATTTAGGAAAGTCTGGATGTTGCACCATATTTATTGATAATTATCAAACTTAGTTCTCTTCTCACCTTCAAATTATGGAAAAATTTCAAATAAGGAGTGGGATTTCTTCAATTTAGGTCAAATTAGAACATTTTGGATAAAATTGCCTGATGTTGTCATTAGAATAAACACGAGTCGTATGTATAAGCCAGCTGGTTAAGATTTGGCATGCAGTGAGCTCAAGGTCTTATTTGAAATTAAGTTGGCAATTTCAAGATTTTATTTGGGACAACACTTAGTATGAGGACTATTTAGAGAAAACGGCCCCATTACATGCCTCTATTTGAAATATTCCTCTAATATATTTGGCAGCTGTTGATAAATTCTAAATTCAAATGCAATTGACTTAATCTTAACTTTAATTAAATATGTCGTGAAATTAAATTGATTGCCTTGTAACCGTAGATGGTGGGAAGGCCGAAAGCAAGAGGGGTGAGCGTCATGTCCCTGAGGAACATCAGCTCGTTGACGATCCCATGCTAAATGGCCAATCATCCGTTGATAACTTTCATTAACAGAGCCTGCCCGCTTTAATTGGTTCTTCCCTAAAAAAATCACACGCGAACAATAGAGACAAAATAAAATAAAGAAAGAATGATTAAAAATTGGGGCACAACAATGTGGCATTATCATTGTCTGGATTCTCTCCTTTAATCCTCCCTTGTCCCACGAATAATTATTGCTAATAGGCCCATAATCTTGGTTTTATTTGCAGAAAAAGCAGTGCATCAAAAATACATAACAGCAGAAAGGTAGCTCCCCAATGTAAATGAATTCCCTAGAAAATAAGAAATAGTGCAAATATTACTAACCAAAGGTAAAGGGGCATAAAAACAAAATAATGATTTTGCAGGCGTCACCTCAGGGATAACCTTGAATTCTTTGAGAAGACTGTCCAATTATTTTGGATTCAAGAAATAAAAATTGGCAAAGCCGAATTTGACTCCGTTTCCATCAATGACAGAACCGGTCCAGCTCTATCGATTCAGATTGAGACATATTTGGCTCCGTCGATGTCGACAAAGCCAAGAACGACTAGCTCAGCCATGGCAATAGAGCATCGGCCTATGGTTCGCATGCACGAGAGAGAGCGAGAAGGGAGGGTGACCTAGAGGAAAATATTTATCGGTATGGGTTAAAAGGGTACTTAAACAAGGGTAACCTTTTAAAATTAAAGTATAGAAATGAGTGACCGATGGAGACGTCAAAACCTATCATGTGTCCGGGCAGCAGCTCAATGCTCTGTCCAAACGGAATCTAAGTAATTTTCATATAGCATTTAAGATGAGGTTCTTATCCATACCATTTATTAAAACAAAATAGGTAGCGACTACAAACATGAGTGTAAAATTTCGTTCACCGTCCCTTTGAAAACTAGATTAAAATTGTCGGCGAGGGGAGTCGGCACATCGACACCATTAGCCATGCAGACTATTTGCATGGAAATAGTCACGGTGGCCATTTTTTTATCCACGCGAAAGTTCGTGTCTTTGTTAAAACTTAAAAGCGAAATTTATGTGGAGAGCATGAATATGTGATTATTTTTTTAGTTTGGCCTAAATATGCAATTCATTTTGCTTTGGACTTTGCACAGATACATTGCTTAATGCCTAGCTTTCACATAATTGCGGTCTTGATTGCCTAAACTGGAAGGCAATTAACTAGAACCAGCTCCCCGAAGAAATTCCGATACTCTCAACTTGTTATAAAAAATTGCATCATAGAGAGGGATGAATTCATTCAAGGAGATCAGAACTTCCACATGTAAGAATCGATTATACTCGTGAAGATATGAGTTACTGAACTTGTAAGATTCATTACGGTGACTTTGTTAAAAGGTATCTCGGGGTATTTGATGAACAACTAAATAAGGAAAAATTGCAATTTCCAATGCATTGATTGTATCCGTGAAATACACAATCAATGCTTTGAAATTTAATGTTTCCTTATAAAATATGCTTGTTAACTTAACTCTTAGGTGAGGGGTTCAAATCCCCACCTTCTCAGGGGGGGATGGGGGGTAGGGACGCGTAAGTTTGAGAGTGGGTTGCGACTCCCACGCCCTGCAAGAGGCAGGGCACAAGTCTGCAAGTGAGTGTAGAGTAGGAATAGAGTAGGACTGACCAAAAAAAAAAAAAAAAAAAAAAAACTTAACTCTTAGGTTTACTTTCAAAAAAAAAAAAGAGACTCTTAAGGTAGTTTTGTTGGAGAAAGATACAATTATATCATTGGCCTTGATCTAAATTGATTTAATCAAAGATATTTAGAAATAAAGTAGGAATTGTAATCATATTGTAATCTTGTTTATTCTTTCCATTATTATTATTTTTCGTATTATAAATTTATACATGTACAAGGATGAAAAAAAGAAGATTAAAAATTCACCTCAAAAATATGTCTTCATCATTCTCGTTTTTCACTTCCTTTCTTCTTTCTTCTTGTTCTTAGTTTATGTTTTAACATGGTATTAGAGCAAAGTTGAATCAGGAACTTTGCAATTGACTCAAACTAGATCTAATCAAATCGACCAAACCAAACTAGACCTAACAGGTAGGGTTCCGTTGCCGTTACCATTGCCACCACGCTATTCTGCTTACCACATCGCTACTGCTTTGTTACTGACCAAACTCACTGGACCTACTTCCAAGTCGTGCCGCTATCGTGAGGTTTCCTATGCCACAATCTGACCAACGTCGATAAGAGGGAAGTCAGTTCGACATTGCTCAAATCCTTCCACCAATGCCACATTAGACCAACGCCACTCCGACCTATCAAAGGTAGCAATGTATCTACCCAAAGCATCGCGACCCAAACCGTTGCCGCTCCGCGTGCTGCCATTCGAATTGCTACCAACTCATCTGCAAGCTGTCCATTCACCAATGTTAATGGTAACAGCTCGATTCCATTGGAAAACCTCCCAAGAGAGTGATCCGAAGGTATATCAAGCCAAGGTGATGTGGTGCCTCATTAAGGGTAGGGAGAGACCTTCAATTTTGCAACTGCTATTTTGGAGGATTTGACAAATTTATGAAGGAGATTTTGAGCAAAATCAAAGCTAGAATCAAACACTACTAAATGAGCCATCTACTCCATAGATTTCAATAAAGATGGATGGGACCAATTATGGTTTATGGTCCCAAGTCGTTGAGATGTACATAACTGAGAAAGATAAATTGGGGTACATCAATGGAGCCCTTCCTCAACTTAAACCTACTGATCCCGAATTTCACAAATGAAAAACAGCGAACTCCACAATGAAGGGATGGTTGATAAACTTGATGGAACCTACCTTGATTGGGAATTTTATTTGATTCCCAACCGCGAAGGCAATTTGGGATTTGGTTGCTACCACCTTTTTTCATGGAACTAATGCATCTCAGGTTTATGATTTAAAACGATGTGTGACTAAGATGAGATGATCTGGAGGACCTATTAAGACCTATTATAACGGTATGCCGGGTTTGTGGAAAGAGATTGACTTCTACGGCCCAAATCCAATTGCTTGCCCTATCGATATCAAGCAATATAATTCAACTATTTAGGAATCGGATCTACATCTTCCTTGATGGGTTGGATGACCACTTAGATAAAGTCTGAGTGTACGTGCTTTAGATGCAGCTTTTTCCCACAATTGAGCAAGCATATGCTTGTGTTCAACAGGAGGACATACAGTAGAGTGTGATGTTGGCACACAGAGATACCACACCCATTTGTAGCTATGGTGTCTCGAGGAGGCAAGCCAAGATTACAAACCTTTGACTGAACCCGGAAAATGCTGACTTTACAAATGATAAAGGTGGGTGGTTTGACAAGAGGAGGTCAACCAATGGAGCACCGTGAAGCAAATCTTCTTTAACAGTAGTTGGTGACTACTCCAATTGTGGGAGTGCGAAGCATACACAGGAGACATGTTTCAAATTGATTGGGTATCCTAATTGGTGGAAGGAGCTAAAGGCATGCAAACAAATAGAGAGTGAAGTGAAGAGTGGAAAAAGGAAGGCGTCACAGGTGACCAAAGAGGCTCAGCTATCATTGATGCCACAGGTAAAATCTTACAATAAGTTAACCATTGAAGGTGAAAGTAATTATGGTTAATTATGGTCATGCTTTCATTAGTAACTCTCAAGATAAATGCAATCAATGGATTATTGATTCAAGTACTACAAATCATATGACCTTCACAACAGACGATTTTGTCAGTTTTACTAAACTAAGGCAATAGAATATTTTTAAGGCTAATAGGATTGTATATCCAATGACAAGGGATAGAACTGTTGCTATTTCCCCTTTTATATCTTTATTGAATACTTCACTTGTGCCTTCTTTGTCCATGAAATTGATTTCAATGGGGTAGGCGGCTAAAGATCTAAATCGTGTTATGATATCCTCACGAAAGAGATAGTTGGGTGTGGTACTAAAAGGAGGGGCTCTATTACTTGAATTACTTCAATATGAGAGGGTGCACCAGGTGCGAGGCTTATCTAATAGTAAGGAGAAGCAGATCTGGCTATGGCATCGCCAATTAAGGCATTCTTCATTTGGCTATATGAGACATTTACTTCTTGAATTATTTTCTAGTTTACTAGATTCAATTTTTCAATGTCAGACTTGTATTTTGGCTAAAAGCCATCGTGTGCCATTTCTAATCAGTTTGAATAAGAGTACTATTGCATTTTGCTTAGTCCATTATGATGTTTGGGGGGCTTCTCCTATTATTGTAGTTTTAGGAAGTCTTTGGTTTATTATATTTGTGAATGACTGCACCAGAATGATTATGGCTCTACTTTTTGAAACATATGGATGAGGTCGCTAATGTTTTTCGGGTGTTCCATAAAATGGTGCAAACATAGTTTGGTGGGAAGTTACAAATTTTGAGAAGTGATCATGGTGGAGTGTAAATTAATGCGTAACTTAAGAAATATTTTCAAGAACATGGCCTATTGCATAAGACATCACATTCTCAAACACCACAACCGAACGGAATAGTGGAGCAAAAGAACAGACACGTCTTAGAGATGGCTCGTGCCCTTCTCACCAAAGGTCGCGTTCCTAAATGCTTCTAGGATAATACAGTTGCGATAGCTATTCACCTCATAAACCGAATGCCATCCAAGGTATTGGATTTCAAGACACCTTTGCAAGTGTTGTCTACACATGCTACCTTACCATTTGTCTTGCTTGTTTTCCCTAAGGTGTTTGGGTGTGTTGCTTATGTCCATATTTCAAAGACTCACCGAACCAAACTTGGTCTCTGTGCGGTTCGATGTGTTTTCTTGGGATATGGTACACATTAGAAGAATTATCGCCGTGATCATCCAACTACCAGAAGAACCTATGTAACAATGGATGTCACATTTGTTGAGTCGGAATTTTCCATCCAAGCACCAATTCTTCCTTTCAGGGAGAGAAACAAGAAGAAAGTGTGAATTGGTGGCAGGTTGGTAGTGTCATGTTTGAAGGACAAGAGGAAGCACAAGAGGTGCAACTCGAAAATGAGCAGCAACTGGCAGGAATGCTACCAAAAAATGAAAATAAGCAAGCTCCGCAATGTATAGGAACCGAATATACAAGAACAACCCCTCTCTCTTCAGCACCCGAATCTAACTTATCTCCTGAGGATGTCCCTAAGGTAACTCTCCTACTTCTACATCTTGTTTACTTGAAGATTCTAATATATATGTGGGATATAAGTTACCTGACAGGCATAATAGAGGCAAGCCTCTTGACCGGTACTCACTAGATACTGGGGGGAAGAGATCCAAGTACCCTAATGCAAACTATGTTTCAATGAGGGGACTATCAAAACCACTAAAGGCGTTCCTGCCGAATGTATCTTCAGTTTACATCCTGAGTGGGATGCAAAAGGCTTTGGAAGACCCAAAGTGGGTTTAGGCAATGGAGGAGGAAATGGAGGCATTACAAAAGAACAAAACTTGGAAGTTGATGGAGTTACCTAAAGGAAAGAAGACAATAGGGTGCAAATGGGTCTTCATGGTTAAGTATGAGGGAGATGATTCCATTGAGAATACAAAGCAAGGCTAGTAGTGAAGGAATACACGCAGACATATGAGGTAAATTATCATGAGACGTTTTCCCCTACCACAAAGCTCAACACTGTTCAGGTTATACTATCTTTGGCTACGAACCTAGATTGGTCACTATACTAGTTTGATGTCAAGAATACATTCCTTCATGGTGATCTAAAAGAAAAAAATTTATATGGACATTCCATCAGGGGATAGTTTTCCTTCACAACCTGAGGTGGTCTACAAGCTGGAACAATCTCTATATAGGTTGAAACAGTCATGTTGTGCTTGGTTTGGCCGATTCAGCATGGTGATGAAGAAATATTGGTACAATCAGAGTGGCGCAGGTCACACATTGTTCTTGACACATTAATTTTATCCAAATTTCTTTTAGAGGATCAATTAAATACCTTCAACATATACTTGCTTTCTTTTGCATGTAATCTGAACTCGTTGATGTATTTCTTTTTCTTTTCTTTTTTTTTTGGTAAAAACTTGTCGATGAATCCTAATCTTGTGGCTTACACATTTGATTTCTTAAAAATTCCAAACATTTAAAACTTTTTGTTGAGCCCCAAATTTCCTATCGAAGCCCTAATAAATAAGTTCGAGCCCTAATTCATCACGGGGAGGGGGCCAAGGGGCCAAACTTGCACGAATAAGGATGGCGAGCAACGATGGTGAGCGACGATGGCGACCGACAATGGGGACCAACGACGGCGAGCCATGACCACCTTTGGGCGTGAACGGCGACGAAGAGAAGGGTCTTAGACCTAGTGTGAACGCAAGTGAACGGAGAGGAACGGCAATAGCCAAGTCTGCTTAAGCCAAAATAACATAAACAATGTCGTTTAGCACTAAGGAAAAACGATGTCGTTTAGGTCAGCCTAGCCAACGTGGATGGATGACATCGTTTTTGTCGTCCATGTGTGCTTTGAGTAAACGCCATGTGGTTGTGTTACAACATCTTTGTCTCTTACGCATCGATAAGTCGAGCTTTTCTTTTTCACAGACGTATTTTTCGACATGCATCTTTGCATAGTAACTTTTCCCTTAGTAAAGCTTGGCTTATTCTACTTGTTGTAACCATGCTAGCCGTATTAGCCACGATTGTCCCGAAGCAAAGTCGACCACAATGAAGCATGCTGCTCGACTCCAATTCCTCCGGTTCTCAACTTTTAACTTCTTGTTTCGAGAAGCCAACACCATCACCAAACTCACAGTCATTAGATTAGCAACATATTGAAATCTTCTCATCAACGGAAGCTTGGAGGCATCAAACCCATTGCCTTGTCGCGAATTCATTGAGATTATTTTTATCAAAGATTTTTCTAATATTGCTAACATTTTTTATTCTCTAATTCTACAAGTGTCGGAAGGGCAATTAAATTCCTCTTGAATTGGTACGTCACGGTGTACAGCTTGTGTACCCATGGAAAGAAAAGGTTCCGCACCTGATTTTTACTTAAGACTCTTCATTGTCGCTCAGCTGGTGTAGCAATTCACTCCATATTTTCATACATCGAATGTCTATCCTAAAAAGGGCTGCTTTGAGTTTGAGCGGCGTGATGCGAAACATATCGTCATGGTAAAAATATTGTATCATTAAAATTCTTTGTTGCCACGAGTACGCAGCATCCTTCTCAATCTTTTACTTAATCCTTTTAAAACAATGACGGAAATTTCCAAAAATCCTTTAGTAGCAAGGCCTATCTCTCAAAGATTCTCAAACTTGATTTTGTTAAAATGTACTCTCTAAACTTGATCAGTTTGATGAGCACATCGCCGTTGTTAATAATTGCTGGCTGACGAACACATGCTCGTTGTCATGCGCCTCCCAAAGTTATCGAATCCCTTAATGACCCTACCCAATTTTCTCACAAACAATAAAGCAGCAAGTTAGGTTCGCCTTAGTCCATAATATTCTCATTACAAGTATCCACCGTGAGCTAAGTGATCTATCATCTCCAATTTTCCAGCCTATGTTCGAGAATCTCTAGCTCTTTCTTATTGATTTGAAAAATTGAGACAATCGAGGCTGCTAAGGTTTTCAATTGTGCACGGGGTGGCAAGGGGTCAATGTATTTTTTCGAACAAAATTCCCCTAAAAAAGGCATGAAACATGTGCCTGACGAGCACGCGTTTATTAATTGTCAATTATTATTATTATCAGCCACAGCCAACTTAAAGGATTATTGAATCAAAATAATCAAGTTCAAGAGTAATTGGGAATAATATAAAAATTGTAGAAAACCTATAGAAATGCACCCCCACTTCGAAGGATTTTTAGAATTTTTCCAACCAAAGGGAAAGAGTGTCATATGAACTGTGGCTTATTCAGAGAAATCAAGTTCCCAGCCCCAAGTGATGAGAGAATACTTAAGTGCACAAATCTTCTTGGTGGTTCTTAAATTGTTTTCTTTTTATCTGACCATCTTGTTTGCTTATGTTTTTTAAAAAGCAAAAAGCAACATCCGCTTAAGTAACTTTAAATAAATATATGAAAAAATTACACGTGGATTTACTATCAATATTTCTATATAAGTTTCAGGTGTTTCAAATTGGAAAAAATTCAAAATACATTCATCAAAAAGTTTTAAACTAAGCCATAAAAAATAGAAAAGTAAAATCCTTGCACGCATTACTTCAAGTTGCTTTATAGCTTATTGTGTACGTGAGTTTGTAAAGGCTAAATGATTTCTTCTCCACATATGTCCCGTGATCTACACGAGATCCCCCTAAAAGAAAAGAGGCATCATTAGAAACCTCACCTTTATTCCATCCTTATCGCACGCACACACATGACCCATCAATCTTTTCTTTTCTCTTTGGTTAAATCCTTTCATATTCTTAGCAACCTATCAACCTTTGGAGCGTAAAAGAGAATGTGGAAGAAGAAAAGTTGAAAGAGGAGCTTCTATGCACCGCACGAGGGGCCACTTTTTCTTATTAAAGTTCGCATAGCTTTACGTCCATTTCGAAACTCCTCGTCGACTTGAAGATGCGATGTCCTCTTTGTCCATGGAATTCAATGCTACGTTGCAAATTTGCAAGCTTCCGATGGATTTAAAGCATGATCAAATCGAATTTCAATGTTGGGTTTTCGTGATTATTCTCCACATATGAAACCCGAAAGTTTGATGTTCATAGATACATTTTCTTATTTAATGGGAAGCATCGTCATCACTTTATTTAAAGGCCATTTGTTTTCTTCACCTTGTGCATCGGAGTAGGCTTTGCTTTTCATAGAAGCTAGTAAATACTTCTAGGCTTAGAAAATGGGGGAGCGAAGGTTCACCGAACCTTATATACATGCTTCTACTCTATTTCTAAATTTCATCTCTCAGTAATCACTCAAGAAAAATGAGCGTTGTGTACTTGACAGTTGCTGATATGACACAACATAGCACGACTACAAATAAGACTTAATTTGATATAAAGGCAGAGAATTTGCATTTTATGTAAACCATATCATACATAGGCGAGGGTTTCCAACATGAAATAAGAATACATAGTTAATCTTGAAACCTAATGAGTGAAGTTGGGTCCACCTTAATCATTTTCGTGTCAAAATTGTGCTAGCTTGCTTTACAGGGGTACTATATTCACATAATTTACTTATACTAGTGATGAGACATGCGTTACGCATGCACATGAGGTAGATATGTCACATAGGATTATCATTTAAGAGAATGAATGATTATTTAATTGATTAAATATGCAGTCAGCAATTATTAAAGATGTGTGAAGTGGGTAGCTATTTGATGAAGAGAGTAGTGAGTAGTTTTAACTTTGGATGCAAAGTTAATTTGGAAAGCAACAATGAGTTAACGCATTTTTTAACTTAAATATATAGATGATTCCAAATTCACCGATGCAATCGACTTAGGTAGTGATATGGTGAGTTTTTTTTTAGTCATATATCATCTAAACTTTTTGATTAGGTTAATTTAGTTCTAAATTTTTTTTATGATTTTTTAATATGGTCCTTCTAACTAATTTTGGCAAATAATCACTTATGTAGATGTTAGCCATTCTATATGGGCCTTTCTTAAGTTAATGTGGACAATTTTTGCAAATTTTTATGAAATTCTCAATTTTTTCATTTTTTCCTTTTCTTTTTTTTTTCCTCCTATTTCCCTCCACCAATCATCGGGACCTCAACGATGGCCAAAGGAGGTTGCTAATGCAAATTGATATCTATATAATTGATTTGAGACTTTTCTTTTATAATTATCTCAGGCAACTATGCATTTAGGTACTTGAGAGTTGCATTAGATCCCACACTTTCTGAAAGTGAAAGCACACTAACATTTGGACCGCCGATGAGTCGCTTAAGGACCGTCAACTATGAAAGCATTAAGGACCAACTATATAAATTAATCCTAGCTAGGATCTTCCTAGCTCTCTACGTGGGTGGATATTTACATGATCAATGACATGGGCATGATATGAGTCAGTGATAGAGAGCATTATATATAGATCATAATTCAAAGTGTAAGATCTACTCTCTTAAGAATGATGGTGATGATAGTAATTATATAAAATTGAGATATAAAATTGAGAGGAATTTGTCTTGGCCCAGTAGAGTCTATAAAGAACCACACAATACATCGGGATGATCATAAGGTGAGAGTGCATGCTCACAAGAATAAAAATCATTTCGCAGGGTAAAGATCTACCAACTTCCTTAACCTTATTTTAATGGTTGCCCTTGGATTAAAGATTCTTCCTTAACACATGATTTAATCAATTTAATCAGTCCAAGAGAGAGATGCACCACCCCATGTGCCCCATAAGCAACGGGAAAACAGGAGGAAGAAGATTTGTGCTTCGCTTAGGCTCTATAATTAGGAGAATCATGGGTGGGTAAAGCCTAACACAACTTGGCTTTTCAAATATTATCAAGTATACTATGATTATATATAATAAGATCGATTGCTTGATTCTTTTGCGAGACCCTAAAGCTAGATGGGCGATTAGTACTAAAATAATCTAGGTTAAAGGTACAAAAGTATACTTGATTAAGAAGGGTCCTTTTCACGAAGGTTGAGAGATTAAGTGGGCACGCAGAAACAAGAAAATGATGCTTTTCCTAGGGCACCTAACTGTATGAAGCAATTGAAAATGACATGATGCATGTAAACTTGACGTGTTATATAGTGTTCTTGAATATTATTTTGTGAGAGAGATCGAATTTACATATGGAGAAAGTATCTCATCAATCGAATACATCATATATCATTGATTATGATTATTTTTCATTTGCCATGTATCGACTAAGTTGAGATAGTTAGCGGAAAATTACCTATCGGTATTGAATCTATTATACATATGTCAATTCAATCGTAAAATTTTCAATTTTGCCAATTTAATCATAAACCTTTAATGTAGTATTTTCGATCTATTTTCACCAAAAACCGTTGATGTGGTGGTCTAGTAGCCACCGGCCGTCTTACATGACACACCACTATGTCAATAACTTTCAACGAAAATTGACTAGAATGATTACGTTAGAATTTTGTGCAAATGCGTAAGACTAAATCGGTAAAACTGAAAAAAAAAAAAAGAAAAAAACTCAAAATTTAATTGCTATATGCACAATAAGTTGAGGATAGATTAGACAATTTTCCCATGGTTGTCTAGTAATGTAATTTGTTATTCCAAAAAAAAAAAAAAAAATCACACAACCTCCTTGGTTGTGGGCTATAACACAAATGATCTTTTTTAGATCGTGCGCTTTCGTTTAGCGAGTATAGATTTCATCGATCAAGATTCCTTGTAAATTTATAAAATAATGAAGCTAATGTTCAAAGCTAAAAAGGAAAAGGCAAAAAGAGCTATTAGAGACTATCAGCAAGGTTGATTATCTAACCCAACCCCTACTCATTAGTAAAAGGAGATGCCATGGGTTGATGTCCATGTCGATAAATAGTCTCAACACCCATTCCATGTTTGGTTTTACTAAAATCTAGCTTTCCAACTTTGCTCATCATGTCACACGCCATATTATCAGTTGATGTGGTGCTTATATGTGGCAACCGATAATATCATGCCATAAGTGATTGAAAGACTGATATTCCCCATAATAGAGAAAAGTAGAGAACTGATCTATTTCAAGCGATATATTCCGATGAATCTAGAAAAGGAAGAACTTAGAAGTCAAGAAAAAAAAAGACATTAAAAGAAAAAGATGGGATCCTTCCTTGAAAGAACTTGCCCTAATTAGGGGTAATTGCGGATGGGAATAGATGTAATGGGCATGACTAATCACTTTTCAAGGAATATATCGAGGCATAAGATTGGAGAAGACAAGGAAACCATGTTGCCCACTAACTCCACGAGTATCTGATTTTGTGTATCTAAATGGACCACTCCTTGTTCACTATCTCCGTGCACACAACACATCACAAAGTCATGGGAGTGACCGACTGGTTCCACAATCACACCACACTTCATGATCCTTCCTCAGACTTTTGTAGCTTCTTGGCTCCATGTGCTAATTGGTCCATTCTATACACTCAAAAATTCGTGCACATTCTGCTTGATTATTTAGTGTTTTTGACCATGTCAGTAAGTGTTTGACTTTTGGACAATGTGCAAGTCGTCTTCTTTTTTCTGTTTTCTTTTTTTTTTTTTAACAAATGGAGTAATTAATAAGTCATTTCACAATGTAAAAAATTGGCCAGTGGAGGTGCAAAGAAGAGATAGCTCAATGGATTGACAATGTAGACTATCAAATTGATCATTCCTAATGAGAAAATTACAGAGTCAGTTCTCAATCGATTGTACAAATGTAATTTCAATCGTAAGTTTTTAACTTTGCTAATGTAATTCTAAAATATTTATTGAAATTTCAATGTAGTCATTTCACCAATTGTAGTCTAAAATTGCCAATGTGGCAACCTATTCATTGTTGGCCATATTACGTGGCATGACCGATGATCTTACATGAACAAACTCAATTGCAACGACATTGTTTTACTTAGTTTCTTGAATTTTCTAATTTTTTTATCCTCACTTTTCTTTTCTTACTATTTATCCTCTTCTTTTCTCTGTTTCTCTTTATTGAACATTATCCACACCAAACACCAACCCTACCATGTAGAATGGTTGGCAATAATTTGACTGCCACATTAGCATTTTCAAGCAAAAATTAGCTAAAAAGATTACATTAAAAATTCACGAAATGATTTAGAATTATATTCATAAAATTCAAAAGGTTGAAATTAAATTAACATTCATACAATATGTTTAGAAGTGATTTGATAATTTTCCCATTCTGAATGGCACCCATTTATATTGTGGATTGCTTGAATGCAATTTTTTTTTTCTTTTTTTTACCTTATACTAAAAGATGGCCTGTGATGCTACAATTGCACTATATTGACTTCACATGGAAGCTTCAAAGTTCAGGAAACTCGATTCCCCCGGTTGACCGTTCGCCTGCAGCCGACCAAATTGATTCTGACAGTAGCACAATAACATAAGAAGATTCTAATTTTCTTGATGTTTAAACGATACCTAAGGGCTCCTTCACATGCCAGTACCTTATATTTGCATGTCCTAGCCGAATTCGTTCCATAAAATATTGTACCCACGAAACGGTCCTTTCCTCGCCAGATTCTACGGCAAATTCAAATTTATAAATAAAGAAAATCGGTGACTTAATCATGTGCTTAGAGTTTAGATTAATTATGAAAAGAATAAATTCCCGTTTTGATTAAGAGGCGCTCTAGATTGCGAGGAACGCTCCAAAGTCATGATTGCCCACCTTCGGATTTTGAAAGCTGGAGCGAGTCAGCCATTAATTTTTCTTCATTGTCTTATCGGTAATAATTAATTGAAAGGAGAAAGAACCAAGAAAGATCCTGAAGAATATCATTTTGTGAATATATGACGTCACATTTAGTAGAAAAAGCGGCAGATTTATATATATGATGACCGAATTATATATTCCTCGAAACGTTGAATTCATTAATTTATCACACATGACCAGATGCAAATATATAAAAGTACAATTTTGATTCTCAAGCTTTCAGCGATGTGCCACAGTCATTAAATAATTATATTCAAATTATAAACTCATGAAATTTGACAATTCTAAATAGTGTATGAATGATTTTGGTTCTAATGATAAATTTGATGAGAATATAATTTTTAGTTTCTTTTGTTTTAAATTTTAGATTTAGTTGTTGCTGTGTTTCTCGTCTACTTTTGACATAGACTGTTAGGCTCTACTCGGTCGAGGATGCACCGATGGAATCATGAGGTAGTTTATATGTCTCTCTCACAGATTCTTTCCCCATGGTAGAGGTACTTTAGATATTTGCATTTTCTGGTACTTATAACATAAAGTTTGCTTTTAATTTGAGCATGATTTTCATCTCCTAGCTATTGTGAAACATGCGATTAAGTCCCTAAACTTTTCTTTTTATAACTAAATCTCAATACTTGTCTCTACTCAATCCAATTTTTCTATGACGATTCTTTGATTTGCTGACATGGTCAAAACTTTTCAATTGAAGGTGATGGCTGCGTTTGGTTCAGTATTTGCAAGGGGTTTTGAGTCTAATGCAAATGCTGAAAGCCCAAAGCTACTTGAGGAAATACAATTGTGTTTGGTAAATAATTTCAACATTCGGCGGAATGCTGAAAGCCCAAAGCTAGTCCCTATTAGCTTTGGGCTTTCAGCATTTTGAAGACTAGTTGAAAACTGAAAGCCAACTTCAAAGTTGAACCAAACGCAGCCGATGTCCCACGCCATATTGAGGGAAAAAAAAAAAGCAAACCAGTAAATGAAGATAGAGAAGGGGGAACTAGCGAGAGCTGATGACCTTTTCCGGAGGTTAGGGTAATAAATGTCGGTGCCCTTTGCTTGTCCTTCAACAAGGGACGGCAAGGGCAAGTTAGCCCTTGCTTGGATCGCTTGGATGGTGGCAATTAATGAACCATCCCCTCGGGCACTAGCAAGGATCGTGGTCTCTCGGTGGTGGTGGAGTCCTCACTATACAAGTCAAATAAGTTTTAGGATTCGATTGCATAAGTCAAATATATATATCAATTGTGGAACAAAAAGCATCGAGGACTCAATTGCATGTTTGACAAGAGTTAGGGGATAGAAGAGTCCATGTAATTCTTTAATCTCTTTTGTCATTTACAATAACACGAGAGACAAGGTTGTTTATTCTTTTTTTTAGGGGGTAAGTATAATCTTACAATTTCACACTATATGATCTTACCATTCGATTTTGTCCATCTCATTACTTACCATATTAGAGCACAGCCTTAGCAATCTAGAGTTCGCGCAATTTTGATCTTCATTATGCAATTTGATCTTCCTACTCTTTCTCTTTAATCAGACATTAACTTTGTGGATCAAAACCTAAAAATATCAATCTTCTCACCTTTTTCCTTTCAATTAAATCTTTAATTGGTTCGATTTGTCAAATCAGGACTTAATCCTCATTGTCATGGTCATCGACTCCCATCAATCGGAGGAGGACGCTCAACATGTGAAAATTACCACATAACCCACTCACAAGTTTTTGTGGTCCGAACATTTAACGCGAGTGTTGACTAATCTGAAAACCGCATTGGATCATAAACTACACTGAATAGGGGGGAAATTGTGTGAAAAATACTTTGGAGTTATTCAACGTGCCAGCAATGTATGCTACAGAGAGAGAGAGAGAGAGAGAGAGAGAGAGAGAGAGAGAGAGAGAGAGTAAATGAGAGCCTCAGCAATTGCCGGGCTCCCGTCCAGAAGCGGTCTGAAAACCATGTGACTGCTGCACCGACTCATCTTCCCATCCTGTGCGTGAATTTATTGCCCCCCACTCCTTCATGCTTTCCAGATGAGGTTGCTCTCCTCCTTTTCTCTTGGCTACATGTGAACCATATTTGATTCACCTCTAACGCACCGTTCCATGACTAAGAAAAAAAAAAGTACGAGCCAAATTGATTCATATAACGTGGCGAATCCCATTAAAATTCACTGCCGTCGGATGATTTTTTTTTTTTTTGGTCAATCTCACTTTATTTCTACTCTAACACTCACTCTCAGACTTTTGTCATGCCTCCTCGTAGAGCGTCGGAGTCGAAACCCACTCCCGTCGTCGGATGATTAAACATATACCCATATGTCGAATAGACAGGGGTGAATATCTTTCACGCGGAGTCAAAACTAAACTATGCAATTGACCTTATTCTCTCTTTAATTAACGTTTCATTGCATGGTGGGCCTCCCAAAAGCAGGTGGTGGAAGTGTCCTGTCGCTAAGGGACATTAGCTCCTTCATAATCCCATGCTGAATGGCCAATCATTAGTTGATAACTTTCATTAACAGCGCGCCTGCCCGCCTTTTACTTATTTTTCTTCCCTGAAAAAAATAATCACAGGGAAAAAAATAGATAGAAGATAGATAAATAAATAGAAACAAAGAATGATTAAAATAAGGGCACGACAATGTGGTATTATCATTGTCTGGGTTCTCGCCTTTTTTCATCTCCCTTGTCCCCGCGAGTAATTATTGCTAATAGGCCCATGATCTTTGGTTTTATTCGCAGAAAAGAGCAGGACATCCAAAGTACATAACAGCAGAAAAGGTCTCCGCTTAATGGAATCGAATTCCCTGGAAAATTGTGGTTGTATGAGAAATAGTGCAGATATTACCGGCCAAAAGTAAAAGGGGGTAAATAAAGAAGTAAGGATTTTTGTGAGGGGCCACCACAAGGATAATCCTTGAATTCTTTAAGAAGATTGTCCAATAAATTTCGATTTAAGTGAATCAATTATTTAAAGTTTAGCAGCAACTGACCTCAACATGTTTAAGTGATATCATTATGAAGATATCGACTGAAATTCTATGTTTGGACTCAAACAATGTGCGTGGCAAAGTAGGATCTGGCCCCGTCACCATCGATGACAGAGCCATTCTAGCACTATCGATTTGAGTTGAGTCATATTCGGCTCCGTTGATGTCAAGAAAGCCAAGATTGAATGCCTTGATCATAACTTATATAGGTTCAATCTATTATAAGTACACACGCATGAGAGAGAGTAGTGAAATATATATGTTTTTGTGGGATTAATAAGGGTTTTTAGAAGTATGGCTTTTTAAGATTAAAGTACACAAATGAGTGATAGAACAAAAAATCAAAAGTTGTTCTTAGGGCTATCAAGAAAGCTCAAGTCGACCCAAATCGAATCAAAAGTTTTAGGTCTTTTCAGGTCGGATCTCCTTTGATTCAAATAAAAAATTTTAAAATGGGGTTTTTAGAAGTATGGCTTTTAAGATTAAAGTACACAAACGAGTGAAAGAGCAAAAAACCAAAAGTTGTCCTTAGGGCTGTCAAAAAAGCTCAACCCAAATCGAACCAAAAGTTTAAGGTCTTTTCATATTGGATCTCCTCTTATTCGAGTAAAAGATTAAAGAATAAGGTTTTCAGAAGTATGGCTTTTTAAAATTAAGGTACAAAAATGAGAGATAGAGCGAAAAACCCAACATTGTCCTTAGGGCTGTCAAAAAAGCTCAACCCAAATCGAACCAAAAGTTTCAGGTGTTTTCATGTTGGATCTCCTTTGATTCGAGTAAAAGATTAAAAAATAGGGTTTTCAAAAGTATGGCTTTTTAAGATTAAGGTACACAAATGAGAGATAGAACGAAAAACCAAAAGTTGTCCTTAGAGCTATCAAAAAAGCTCAAGTTGACCCAAATCGAACCAAAAGTTTCAAGTCATTTCAGGTCAGATCTCTTCTATTCGAGTAAAAGATTAAAAAAAAAAAACAAGTTTTAGAAATATGGCTTTTTAAATAAAAGTACACAAATGAGAGATAGAGACAAAAAAACAAAAGTTGTCCTTAGGGCTATCATAAAAGCTCAAGTCAACCCAAGTCGAACCCAAAGTTTTAGGTCTTTTTAGATTGGACCTTCTCTTATTTGGGTAAAAGATTAAAAAATAGGGTTTTAGAAATATGTCTATTTAAGATTAAAGTACACAAATGAGAGATAGAACAAAAAACCAAAGGTTGTCCTTAGGGCTATCAAAAAAGATCAAAGTTGACCCAAGTCGAACAAAAAATTTCAAGTCTTTTCAAGTCGGATCTCATCTGATTCGGGTAAAAGATTAAAAATGAGGTTTTCCAAAGTATGATTTTTTAAAGATTAAAGTACACAAATGAGAGATAGAGGGAAAAACCAAAAATTGTCACTAGGGCTGTCAAAAAAGCTTAAATCAACCCAAATCGAATCAAAAGTTGTAAGTCTTTTCAGGTCGAATTTGCTCTAATTCGGGTGAAAGATTTAAAAATCGGGTAGTGTAATTGTCTCGCTTCAATTGGATGGGGGCGGTAATAGCAAGAGAGTGGAGATGGAAGGGTCCGTGGTGGTGGGGAAGAAGATGGGTTCTAGGGAAAAGAGACAAAAAGGGAGCGGAATGCTGCAGAATTTGATGCCGGGTGAGGACAATACATACTTATAATTATTTCAATAATAAAAAGAAAATCAGGTCAATAACATCAACGCCATTAACCACTTACGATAATTCGAAACAAAAAAATCATGGTGATCATCTTTTTTTCGTACTGTGTGAAAATTGGTGTGTTTTTTTGAAAATTTCAAGAGTGAAGCCAAATAAATCTCGAGTGTATGCATACGTGGATTTTTTTTTAATTGCCCTGAAAAAAGGTTCGAAACTCATTTGTATCTAAACTCCGACAATTTTCTTTAAAAACGTCTTATGTTTTTCCATTTCAACAGGAAAATCAAAAAAAAAAAAGAGCAGACATATTTAAGGGAGGCATCTCAAGACCGACCACCCAAAAGGTGGGGGTGAAGACACCTCCCACTGTACTCCCATGCCCTGTCAAATCATTTCCCGGGGAAATACCGTTTAGAAACAGAAGAAGATAACGTCGCGATAGATAGGGATCTCGATTTCCATCGTTTCTTTTTTTTTTTTTCTAATTTTTTTATTTTCGATGAACAGTTGATAAATTATTTAATCTTTTCTTTTTCCCGTACATCGCCCATGAAAAGAGCCGTTGCTTCCTGTTCTGCAGACCTAATCTTGGGAGTACGCCGCCTCGACTCTTAACCTAATTGTAGGCTTAAATCAGCATGAACTGGGAAGTCATTGAATAGAGCCAAGAACTTTAAACCTGCTTCTCAAACTTGTTATGACAATCTGTTCAAAAAAAAAAAAAACTTGTTATGACAATCGGTATTTTGAAAATTGAATATTTTTCCTCATAAAATACTACAAAGCATTAATTAACAAGATCTATTAAAACTCACGTCTTTTTCAGACAAGATATTAAGTACATTCAATGTGTTCTTCATTTCTTTTCAATGTAATTACAAGAAAGGATATACACCAATTGTATATCATGGGAACCCTAATTAAATGTTGCAAATTGAAATAATCTGGACAATTAAGATAAAACATACTTGTATAGAAAGATATGATACAAATAGCGATACAACTGTCTCGATTTGGAACGTTACTTATGTAATGGATGAATTGATGATAGCTAAAATCGCTTAAAATTTCTGTACTCTCATATTAGGTCTATTATAAATTTGGAATGGAGTGTAATGTCATTAATTAGGATCTATTTGATTTTTCTTTTGCTTAATCTTGCAACTTACACACTTTTGATTATTTGTTTGTTTGATTATTTTTTTTGTTTTGTAAACTTTGAGACGTTTGAAATTTTTACAATATGCAATTATTAACACGCAAAAATACAAATATTGCTCTCAATATCTCTCGTACACATTTTAATCGAAATAATTTAGCCCCGAAAAAAAAGAAGCAATTTGGATGCATATTGTTGGGTCGGTAAGGACTCGAGCTAATAATCTCAAAACGCACATATCCTTTTCTTTCTTTTTTCGGTAATGTGTAGCATTAGCAAGGAAAAAAATCAAGGGAACTTTCATTATGGTCAAAGTCCGCGACCCCATTTAAGTAAAAAACATATTTTCTTAATTAAAAGAACAATAAACTAAAAATCCGAAAGTGGGGGGGCCCACTCTTCCCACCTGCTATAAGTACTCCTCTCCTCTGGAGGCCCTTTACTCTCTTTCTTCTCTCTCTCTCTCCAGCAGAAAAGCACTCGGTCGTCTTTCCATTCCTCCATTTTCACACTTCTGAACACTCTCATTCACGCAATCATCATCATCATCTGCTTTCCTCTCTCTCTCTCTCTCTCTCTCTCTCTCTGCCCCACCATACGCTCGGACCGAAAACCCTCGCGACGAAAGGGAGCACGAACGTCGGCGAACGACGCGGCCTCCGCCACCCGCCATGGTCGACGTAGACCGCAGGATGACCGGCCTCACCCCGGCCCACATCGCCGGCCTCCGCCGCCTCTCGGCCCGGGCCGCCGCCGCCCCCTCCACCCCGGCCGCCTCCACCCGCAACGGCCTCTTCTCCTTCTCCACCCTGGCCGACCAGGTCATCGCCCACCTCCGCGGCTCCGGCGTCCAGGTCCGGCCCGGCCTCTCCGACGCCGAGTTCGCCCTCACCGAGGCCGAGTTCGGCTTCACCTTCCCGCCCGACCTTCGCGCCGTGCTCTCCGCCGGCCTCCCCGTCGGCCCCGGGTTCCCCGACTGGCGCGCCGCCGGCCCCGCCCGGCATCAGCTCCGCGCCTCCATCGACCTCCCCATTGCCGCCATCACGTTCCAGATAGCTCGCGACGCGCTCTGGCCCAAGTCGTGGGGCCCGAGGCCGTCCGACCCGGAGAGGGCGCTCCGGGTCGCGAGGAACGCCCTGAAGAAAGCGCCGCTCTTGATCCCCATCTTCAACCACTGCTACATTCCCTGCAACCCGCCGTTGGCCGGTAACCCGATCTTCTTCGTCGACGAGAGCCGGATCTTCCTGTGCGGGCTGGATCTCTCCGATTTCTTCGAGCGGCGGAGCTCCGACTCCGAGCCGCACACGCTCCGGAAGCAGCGATCCCTGGGGGAGAAGAACTCGAAATCGGCCGGCTCGCTGTCGGAGTTCTCGCGGCGGAGCCTCGACGCCGCCGGGGGCAGGACGCCGAGGTGGGTCGAGTTCTGGAGCGACGCGGCCGTCGACCGTCGGCGGAGGAACTCGTCGTCGTCCTCCTCCTCGTCGCCGGACCGGTACCCGGACATGCCGAGATCCGGGATGCCCAAGTGGGTCGAGGAGTACGTGGACCGGATCGGGTCGGTCCTGAGGGGAGGCGGGTGGAGCGAGTCGGACGTGACGGAGATCGTGGGCGTGTCGGCGTCGGGCTTCTTCGAGGGCGGCGAGATGGTGCTGCTGGACAACCAGGCGGTGCTGGACGCGCTCCTGCTGAAGGCGGATCGGTTCTCGGACTCGCTCCGGAAGGCCGGGTGGAGCTCCGAGGAGGTGTCGGAGGCCCTCGGGTTCGACTTCCGGCGACCGGAGAAGGACAAGAGGCCGGCCAAGAAGCTGTCGCCGGAGCTCGTGGAGAGGATCGGGAAACTGGCCGAGTCGGTGTCCCGGTCGTAGCACCGGGCCTTCTTCGAGATTCTTTTTCTTATTTTCCTCCCTTTTTTATTAAATATTAACCCCCCTTTTCTTAATTTGGTTTTGCAAAAATTGAGGCCTCGGGCTTTGGGTTTTCCCTCTTTTGGGTTAGAGAGAAAAAAAAACTTTTATAATTACAAAGTGAATACAAAACACATGGGGAAACGCGACGATGTACTATGTGAGGAAGATGTTGGAAATTACGTGATGCCATTGTTCATACACCAAGTAAAGAATTTAAATAAAAGAGTCTTAGTAATGTAGTTTCTATTTTTATATTTGTATATGTATCGTTCGATATTGTTATGTGAATAATTTTACAGCTTCATCGTTATCGGAGGCAGCACTGGCTCGGGTTCCTAGAATCGGCAGCACCTGTGCACGTGTGCGTCGCTTTCGAAGCCCCAAAAGCAAAGGGTTGTCTGGTGGAATTGGATGGGATGGTCCGTTTTGGATCGGAGCTGCTGCTGCTTCCTGGTAGCTAGTTGCTTCTGGGGTAGGCTTTTGGAATTTAAATCGAATGAATATGATCGAAGATCGTATGAGGGACGATGAACCTTAGCTTCGAAATTGATTTGCACGTTCGACCGGCGATTACACAAATTGATTTTGGGGGGAGTACATAGCGATGAGTAGCAGATTGTGCCGAACATTAGGGGGCCGAGCGAATTTCAATAGTGATGATGGTTTATAAGTGTAACTGATCACGTTGCAACTGGGGGGATATTTTGAATCAGTTCGAACAGGTTAGCCAAATTTATTAGGGGTGATCAATTGCAGAGTAAGTCGATTCTTATCCCGGAATGAAAAACAAGACAAGACATGATTGGTTTCCATTCTATGAAATCGGGAACTAACCTTGTCCACCCTTGATCTGGACTAGTTGATCCGTGGAGTAAGCGGTGTTATTATTACGTTTCCTTTTTCTTTTTTGAAATGTTTTGTGTTTTATCTCAAAGGTTCTTAAATATATAAGAAGCTACTTTAATGAAAAACGAAACACTAACCACACGAAAGTTACTAGTAAAAGTAAAAGAAGACATCACTCTCACAAATGATCTTTACCTTTTGTCCCGAATAAAAGATAAAATATCAATTTCAGTCTGGTTTCTCCCCATGAATGGGAATCAAATCAATTTTCTCTTGGGAACTACTTAGAACAGTTCAATTCAGTCCGGATCCTAGGTTGGACCGTGCACGTCCTTGATTTTTTTTTTTTTTTTTTTTCTTTCGGTCGGTAGCACGTCCTTAATTTTATTAAGTAATCGATGTTTTGAATGGGGACATTAGGCTTGCTTTTTGCGTCTTCCTCCGGACGTGGGTTTTCTTGGTTGGAAAAGAAAGATCCGAGTGACTTTGAGAAACGCGGGCACGATCGCACGAGCACATTTTGCTCAGAAAAGTCTCTTCTTTTGAGAGGGAGAAGAGACCCAAAGCGAGACGGAGACATTCGAATTGAGGACGCAACTTTCTCTTTTCTCGTGTTTTCGGCCCCCCTAGAAAACAGGGAAAGATGGTTTTGCGACAGCAGAGAGAATCTGACACGGAAACCTTCTCCGTGTCCTTAGCTTTTGAGAGGCAGAACAACGAGGGGATGCTGCTGCTGCTCTGTGTTCTGCTCGAAAAAGAGATTTGTTTTACGGATTCCCGTTTGCCTTTGCAGATCTTCCCTACTCGGATCGCGGATGAGGGTCCCGGTTCTTATCCGAATTCGACCCGGCAATCCTTGAGTAGAAAGATCCTCCCCACAAAAAATATATATAAGTTGGATCCCATCCTTGGAGCCCCATTTAGTCGATCCTCTCGTATAATTATAAGGTATATCATCAGAAATCTCATACAAAATGTCGTGACACACAAAATTTAAAAAAGTTAGTATTCGACGGGTGATATTTACTCTTGCTTGATTTTAAGATCCTCGGGTTATTATAGAAACCATTGTATAGCTGCGTCATGACTCGTATCATTTGGTGAGGCCTAATAAATATGGTCTCAATTCTCTTCATACATTTTTTTTCTTCATAAAAAATTTGAAACCCATACTCTAATCTCAAATCTATTCACATGTCTAAAAATCCTCACTAGTTTTCTCAAAATTATCGACATCAAAATCAGTTGGAAGTTCATCAACATCCTCGCCTCGTAAGGTATAATAGCAACCTCCTAATGTTGATAATATTGAAGAAATAAGTGGTGATTTTTTTTACCACAAGCAAATTTGAAATTAGAGTGAAAGTTGAGGATCTTTTATGAGACCAAAAAAGATTGGGGCAAAATTGAGCATCGACCTAAAGTTGAGGGTTTTTTAAGGGAATTTGCCCGTTTTGGCGACGTACATTTACATCTGCTAACACCCAATTTTTAGAAGGAGGGACAATTTGAAATTGGGAGAATGCGCAAATAATCAATAAATTTTGTCCCAATATACAATTTGATCCTTAAATTTTAACATAATATATAATGTGATCCCTAAATTTTTAATTTATTTAATATGATCTCTGGAGTTTGGGTACATATTTAGATTAGTCCTTGAATTATGAGAAAATATTCAATGATGTCCCTAAACATGAATTAATAAAAGGATAATATTGAATATCTTTACATAATTGAAGAATTAAGTTGAACATATACTAAAAGTCCATAAATTATATCGAACAAATTAAAAGTTCAGAAATCATATTACACATTAAGTTAAAATTTAGATATCATATTAAATATGTTAAAATTTAAGGATCAAATTGTATATCGAGCCAAAATTCAAAAATAGCACGAGACATTAGCCCTTGGGAATTCCAAGGGATTGGGCCAAGGGAGAGGGGGCGAAGTGAATAGCGCGAGAGGAGAAGGGCGAATCGGGGAAATCAGGGGGAAGGGAGAGTTGGCGCTCCCAGTGGGGCCCGTGCACGATCATGAGATCGTAGGGTCAGATGGTTGGGGGATCGAAGAGTACGCTCTCGTGGGGGTGCGGGCGCTTTCGCAGAATCCTTCACATTTGCTTGTCTCCTTAACTGCTCTTTCCATATTTTAAATTCATTCGTGTCTTGGCTTATTTTCGGAAACGACGATGGCGATGGTTTCACCTCTGGGTCCACGTGACAAGGCGTACGAAGATCCGAGATCCGAGATCCGTATGTCGAAATTTGAAAATTGCTGGGAGCGTGGTGGATTTCGATCCCAATCGAACCGGCTTGTCTCTTTTGGTTCGAGGGTTCGAGTTAGTGCACGCACGGCGATTCTCAACCCCCCCCTTGAAAACTGGGTGATGTTTCGATACGGATCGCCGCGAAGCGTCGTCCTCCTTCCTTCTGATGGAAGAGCATCGATGCGTTTGAGGACGGGGAGATTGCTCCATGAGTGCTTTCGCGGCACTTCTTTGACTAAATCATCTAAACAGTTGAGCGAGACCAGTTTGAATGAGCAATTACATTAATAACATATTCAAACATAAGTTTGTTGGGAATCACTTTTGGTGGTGATTCTACTCCAGGTCTCGTTTTAGGTGATTTTCATGTATGTATGACCAATAATGTATATAACCGACTGAAAAAAATAAAAATAAAAAACTAATAATGTATACAGAGTTTAGCCATGCAATGCGCATGGTTGACTCCTAATTACTTAATTAGTAATTGGATCCTAAGTTTTATGGTGTGATGTTATTCTTGAACATCTTGTTAGAGTAATTAAATGATAAATAATGCATTTATTTAATAATAATTTAAGTTTTTAGAAAAATCGATGGTAGTCTTATAAAATCTTTAATGATATCAAATTTGAAAGTGTTGAGTTCAAATTTTTCGTGACTTCATTTACCGCCTCAATTAAATTTCTACACTTAGTACTAAAAAAAAAAAAAAGATAAGTGCGAGGGGAGGGAGAGGCTTAGACTAATTAAATAGTCTCACACGTCTTACCAAGTTTTGATGGGGCTCGGATTTTTCTCCTTTAGAGAGTTTGATATTCGACCCAACATCCAATGACACATGGAAGAATTTACAGTAGGTTGATTTAACTTCTTTTTTTTTTTCTTTTTTTTGGTTGACACTAAACATTAATTGTACTCTCGTGGTATCAATCTATCCACTAATTTCATTACATTAAAGACGGGTTCGTTAGTTGGGGACTCTCATAATTCTCATTGATTTCTATTGGAAAATTGGGTAGGCTAGGCTAGGCAAAGCATCATCTCAACAATTATCAAGCATTCAAACTTATAGTTGGTGGACTATATATAATCAGGAGTTGTTGAGTTGAATTATGAATGTCTTGATAGTTGAACTTGAACTAATCACTTCATAGTAGTTAATTCGGTATGGCGGCGTGTCATTTTCACTCAATCACTACTATTGGTAGATCGCATCATTATATGTGACAACCTACATTGAGATAAAAATCACTCACAATCTTTATCATACTCTCACTCAAAATTTTCCAATTTCTCCATCTACCTTCTTCTCTTTTGTTCAGAGTAGTCCGTGTGCTTTTCATAGAAGTTCACCGTGACTTCTTCGGTTAAGTTTGGCCGTTGGAGTACCGATATGGACAAGATGAATACAAGCATCATAGCCTTATTGGCACATATGATGCTAATACGTCTTATACGGCATGAAATTGCTAGGTAGGCATCTCTATTAGCAACGCAAGAAATTGAGAGATAAGCCATGGTAATTTATTGCACCCTCTCCCACATGTTGCCGGTCGCATGAGGAGGTGACTGCTGCTAGTGCTCTCTTAGATCTCATATAATAATTGTAATACAACCTAATTCGATGGATATGGATCAAGATGAGATTTTTTCCTATAGGTCCTTCTTATCCCAAATACTATTTATATTATGATTCATGTTATTCATAATTTCTTTGATATATGAAAAACATATGCACATTCCATAAAACAAAGATACACGAAGAAAGTGGAAAAATGTAAACATAGGCTATTGCCGAATCGGCTATGCTTAAAACCTTTGCATGGCGGATTACAGCCGAAATCTTCCAACGGTAGGTCTCCCCATCCATAGACAAGCAAAGGGAATTATCAAGGAATTACCAAAAAAGTAATATATATGAAAGAGAGGATATCAAGGAAAAAGTTCTCATGAAACTACCTGGATAAAGACTTCACCAATGACAAATGTTTCCATAGGCCTACAATAGTACACCAAATCGGCTCAACCTAATTAATAAAAATACCAATTCCATAATATTTTCAATGTGCAAATTACCTTAGATTTAGATTTCGTTGCATCGATTTATAACAGAGAAAGGAAAATAGTAGAAGAGAGATTTTATGGCACTTGCTAAGTTATAACAAGGCTACAAAATGTATTGTGGTAATGGGAATATTTATTTTTCTTTTATGATGGAGAAGTCAACTTTTCATGATTCCATTGCCTCGAAAGTCAAATAAGTAGGCTTGATAAATTTGCCATGGGCCCATAGGGACCGTATCTTTTCATTTCTTTTGTTTTTCTTTTTTTTTTTTTGGGGGGATGGGGCCAAAGTGTGGGGACCCACTTGGAAAGAACCTTAGAAGCAAAGCAAAATAAAAGGGAAAAGAAAATACCCCAGAAAAATATATTGGTCAGCTAGAAAATAGTCGGCACCAGAAAATCACTATGCCCAAATTGCTATCTTTTATTCATTTATTTATTTGTTCTTTTTTTATTGAAGTAATTTCTGATTCTTCAGTAAATATTCATTATATATATATGTATATGTATGTATATATAATTATTGAAGTCTCCAACGGTCGCTGCCACCAGCCCACCGTCTCCTTTGTTTACCGTTGGGAGTCACGTGTCGCCCCACCGCCACTCATCTTCCTCACGTGCTCCTTCTCCTTGTAATTGAAATCTCTCTCTCTCCCTCTCCCCTTCTTTTCTACCATGTCAGTGTCTATCGTGATTGGCCAAAAATATGTCCCTTCTCTTTTCTTTTTCTCCACTTGAACGTCGGCTATTTAATAAGAATTTTTTTATTAAGACAACGGTTTATATGACAAAATATAGGATCCATCTTAAACATAAATACCCAGTGGACAAAAAAGAACATCCGACAAGATTAACGAAACTTCAAAGGATAATTGGATTGTGAAAAAGGGAATTCTCTTACTTCCCCCAAGATCCTTTACACACACACACACATATATATATATATATATATATATACACGCGCGCGCATGTTTGAGTGAAATTCTCCTTCATCAAAAGTCTTGCTTGTTTCATAAAAAAATAATTATTCGATAAATATAATACACAATTTGTGAAATTTTGTGGACGATGAAAAATATTTTTCATTCTTTATAATTGAATTAAATAATTATCTTTTAGAAAATATTTTTCAAATCATTCATTTTTGCAAAACATACGCATCTAAGTCGAACCCTTCGCCAAGAGAGCAACAATTATTTGGACGCTCGAGCATTTGGATGAGGGCCATGGGGTGACGAAAGAGCTGGGCCAATTCAGCAGTAGCCTTTTGTCTGCTGGTTCGAAGACACGGCGAAGACTTTAAAATGTCCCATGAAATCAAACCCCCACTTTGAGCGATCCAACTCTTAAGATCCTATCTTTATTTGTCATCAATCCTGCGGAATCCATCCCTTTTCTTTTCATTTAGGATGAATCAGCAGGATGAAGTAGGACGACGGATCGTGACAAATTCGACCTCAAAGATCCATCTGTCCGCCATCCTCCCCTCGACCCCAGACGTAACCCTAGGGACAAGAAATGACACTCGACACTCGACCACCGACCCAAAGTCCAACCCTTGTCTGCTCAAGGGGTGGTGGTGGTGGTGGCGATTGGCCACTCATGTCCCACGCGAAAATGCGCCACACCCCCCCTCTCCCCCTTTTCTCTCTCTCTGACTTGCCTAGGCAAGAGGGTGTCCGGACATGTTGAGGCCTGTTCACGACATTGCGAGACAGGTGCACTTGGGTCCGGAGTGGCAAATTCAAAGGGAAAGATTCAGGATAGCGACCACACGTTTGACATTAGAATGGGGATGTTTTGGACGCTTGTGCCCGAGATGTTGCTGTGTGATGGTGGTGGTGGTGGCGGGATGGGATCACGGGAGCAAAAGGCGACTGGTGAGTTATTGTAAGGGACCAGCTCAAGATCGATACCTTTGTGTGGTGTTTGTGCATAGGCGCATGACATTTTTGGATCACCGCCTAAGGAGATCAGTCTAATAAGTGTTTTGTCAGTTTGGGACAGGTTTCAGCCATTGACTTCGGTGAGAAATTGACCGGTGATAGCTAGGGTTTGGGTGTTGGTGGGCTGTGCTAAATGTTAGAGTTGCACTTGAGGTTGCTTTGTGAGTTTAGGTTGCATTTTTTTTGGCTGTGTGTGAATTTTGCTTTCTCTTGAAAAGGTCATAATAATTGTTAAGGAATAGAGGTTATGGTGTCATTAGACTGCATACTAAAGTAATAATAGAAAGCAAAATCATAGCTAGGTCAAATATGCTGGCCTAGATAATTTTTTTTTCTTTTAATTTTTATAATCGAGTGAGTCCAACCCTTGGAGTTTTAGATTCTAAAACTTGCTTGTCCCAACCGGCCCGAAAGCCTTCGTCGTCTCTCCTCTTTTTCTCCCTTACACTTTATCTCTCCCGAGTCTCTCTACCTTCTCTCCCTCATGCTCACGGTCAAGATGCGTCTTCTGCCCCTCTACCATTTTCTCGCTCACGACTTGCCCGCCAACCACCACACCACCACCGCATGATCATCAAGCCACCATCGTGCATCCAATGCACCTCCACGGCTCCACTAGTCACCATAGTCATCGATGGCTTTTTTTTTAGACTCATCATTCTCTTGTCTATCGAGGCTACTATCTCGGGGCATATAGTCACAGGTTAGAATAATCCAACACTATAATTTAGGGAAAAAGCCAAAAATCTCAAATTTTACTTGGAAAGACGAATTTATCTCGAACTTTTTTTGTAACACAAAAAACCCCAAACTTTATTAATCATGACACATTTCCCTCAAACTTTATGGCCATGAGCATTTTCATCTTTTTCCCTCTTTTTGTTTTTCCTTTTTTCTTCTTCTCTCTTCCCTTCGAGCCATGGCGGAGGGAAGCCGAACTTAGGCATCGGGCCGCCCTCACCAACATTGAGCGAGGACAGCCCTAGCCAAATCCAGTGAGGGTTGCCCTAGTGAGGGCTGTCCTTGCTCGACCTAGGTAAGGGCAATCAGGCGAGGGCTGCCCTCACTCGACGTCGACGAGGGCGGCCTAACGCCTGAGTCTGGCTTCCCTCCACCATGAGAGGAGAAAAAAAACAAAAAGAAAAAAGTTTTAAAAAGTAAAAGACGAAAATGCTCTATAATTTGGGATAAATATGTCACGCGGATTTAAATTTAGGGTTTTTTATATCATGAAAATTTTTTGAGTTAAATGTGTCACAATTAGCAAAGTTTAGGTTTTTTTGTGTCACAAAAAAAAAATTAAGGTAAATTTGTCACTCTGAACAAAGTTTGGGGTTTTTGATGACTTTTTCCCTATAAGTTAATAGTTATGTTTCATTTGTTTCATGAGAAATGAATGATTTTGAAAAATATATTCCTAGAAATAATCGCTCGAAATTAGCCAACAATTTTTTTTTTAATTATTATCAACAACAATTTATATCTAAATATTTTTGTAGATTATGAAATATTATTCTTTCATTCATGCTTGTAAACAATATAAATGATCATTTTAAGAAAATATTTTCTAAATTATTTATATTCTGCAAAATAAATGGAATCTTTATCACATATCTATGTGCTCCACAACATATCTTTTTTTTTTTCCTGGGCAAGCAAATATCATTTCATGCACAAACGCATCAGTAGCTGGACAAGGTCCACGACATGTCCCCATCTCTCGTACAGTCCACAAATGACCCTCCAAATGATCCAAAGATCCAATAAATTTCCCAATTACCTAAGAAATGGCCCAAAAAGTTGACCCATTGGCCCAATTACCTCTAGCATAACCCAAATATACAACTCAAAACCATCAGATCACTTTTCGACCACCAAAAAAAGAAAAATAAATAAATCAGATCACACCTTTTTTCACCTTCATCAGTAATCTGCAATAACAGAGGCAACGAAATCAACCCATCGCTCAGCACATATACAACCTAAAAAAATAGAGCTTTTCTCCACCTTTGGCGTAACCTTACTAGGAATTGCTCTACAACATGTTATTTATCTACAATAATATCTCCAAAAGGCAAATGTTTCCTTACCCGACATCGAAAATGACCCAAGAAGTGAAATTGTGTGGGTGGGTGCGCACGCGAGAGAGAATATTTTCTAGAAGAATTAATTGTAAGGGTACAATAGTATGTACTAGCAAAAAAAAACAAAAAAAGAAGAAGAAAATATTGGATCTTTTGGATAGGGAATAAATTGGTGGACTACTTTATTTTCTCATAACTTCTTGATGAATTAGTTCTATTAAAAATTTGGGTTAATACTCTGAAAAATCCTAAATTGGTACACCCGTGACAAGTTTATCCAAAACCAATTTTTTGACTATGAAAAACCCTAAACTAGTACACCAATGATAAATTTACCACGACTGATTATAAAAAAACCATAAACCGGTATACTTGTGACAAATTTACCAAAAACTAACTTTTTGACTGTAAAAAACCCTAAACTGGTACATTTGTGATAAATATACTCTTTATTAAATTAGATTTTTTTTTTGTGAAAATAATAAATATATTGAGCTTAAACCAACTTATACAGAGAGATCACGACACCAAAACTTACATTCAAAATAAATAAGAAGCATGATGAGTGGAAGGGTGCTGAGATAAAAGGAAAAGCCAAACAACGGCACAACAAGCCAAACAGCAAAAACCAACATTGAAAACCAGTCAACCCATAAAGAACTAGTCCAAAGGGACCAACCAATCAAAAGAAGGCAACCAGCCAGCCAAACAAAGGCAACCCACCTAGAAGACCCCTAAACAAAAAACACGGGAGCCATCCAGCAAACTGAGCAGCCTTCAGCCGTCCAACGACAACCACAGCTACGGCTCCAAAGGAGTAGTAGAGAAGATGCACGGATCAATCCCCCAGCTTCGTTGAAGTCTCTTGTTTCTTGAATTATCCTCAATGTTTCTGAACGTTAAGGCCTTATCCCTTACAAATTTGATGAGGTGGTTTTTCACGGCCAGAACCGCCAAAGTTTGATCTCTAAACAGGATATCGTTCCTGTTTTTCCAAATAATATGGCAAAGGGCTGCAAAAGAAAAGCGAGCAATGGAATGATAAAAATCCTTACTAGAGAGAAACTTCATTGCCCATTGAAGATTCTCTAACCAAGCCTTGTTGCGCCAAGGGAGGTTGCATCTAACAACCCAAAAGAAAGCAAAGCTGGCTGTAATGTAACATCCAAAAAATAGATGATCGATGGAGTCCAGGGTCAACTTGCAAAAGGCACACACCGCATCCCCAATCCGACTGTATGATAGGAGCAAAGCCTGAGTGGGTGGTTCTTGGTAATAAGTCATAGATTGAATTGATATCTCGGTGAGATTATATTGTTCCAAATCAAGGCAGCCCAAGAAACCCAAATCTTCTTCCTTCTAATGGCTTGCCACGTCGATCCAACCAAGAACAAACCAGATGAGTTTCCTATCCAGAGAAAGCGATCTGGTACTTGAGAAAGGATAGGGAGGGGGTCTTCCCAAGATTCCAACACAGTCTTGATGGTTTGGCCAGACGGAGAAAAAAGGTCAGCCACCATCGCCTGCTTGGATAAACCAGAGCTATAGATGAGAGAGTCCGAAAATAAGAGATTAAGAAGACCTCTTGGGTGCTAGTATTCAAACTCGAAGGAGACTGATAGGCCATCCCCTATCCTTCAAAAGAAGGAGAGACGGAATTCGGTCCTAAGAAAGAGGATCCTCTTCTAAGCCCAAGAACAGAAAGTAGGTTTCCTGACCACTCAGAAACTCTTCCTCTTAAGGAAAGTCGAATGAATCCATTTGCACCATAAAGATTCCTTGTCCATGAACAGGATCCAAATGTGCTTCAGCATTGCAGCCTTGTTACAATCCCGCAATCTGTGAATACCGAGCCCTTCTTCCTCTTTTGGGAGGCACACGTCTTCCCAGGAAACTTTTGCTCCACCTCTCCCTAAGCCTGGGCCCTTCCATAGAAATTGTCTTAGGATTTGCTCTATACAGTCCAACACTGCAACGGGGATGGTAAAGACACTTGCCCAATAAGCTTGAATAGCATGAAAAACTGACCTGATTAGCTGAAGACGGCCAACAAAAGAGACAAAGCGCTTGGTCCATAATTGCACCATCGCTGTTTTACGGTCAACTAGGGAGACACGGTCTGCCTTGTCAAGCCGCGAGGAAATAATGGGAACTCCCTAATAACGCACCGGCAACTTCCCTTCAAGGAAATCGAAGGCAAGAAGTATCTGACTCCGCAACTCATCCGAACCTCCAACAAGAAAAATTTCACTTTTATTGGTGTTTGGCTTCAATCCTCTCCATGCTGAGAATGTATCCATACCTTCTTTCAGGAGAGAGATCACGCTTATATCCGCTTCGCAAAAAAGGAAGACATCTTCCGCAAAGAATAGGTGAGATAAACTCAATGCCTTGCATCTCCGGAAATATTTAAAGCCCGGTGCCTAGCACGAACACTAAGGATCCTCGAGAAAACCTCCATTACCAGAGTAAATAAGTAGGGAGATATGGGATCTCCCTTACGAAGGCCACGGCTATTAGGGAAAAACCCATGTAATTCTCCATTTAGAGAAATATAAAACTTTGGAGTGCACACACATATCATGATGAGTCGAATCAGGTGGTCAGGGAATCCAAAAGCACGCAAAACTAGCTCAAGAAAGTCCCAATCCACCGTATCATAAGCTTTCTGGAAGTCCACCTTGACCGCACACTTAGAAACGTAAGGATCAAGATGGAATCCAGCAAACAGCTCCTGCACTAGAACAATATTGTCCCTGATTCGCCGACCTTTGACGAATGCATTTTGAGAAGGGCTAATAATATCGCGAAGGACTGCAGCCACTCGATTAGCCAAAACCTTGGTAATGCATTTATATATAGTATTGCAGTAGGCAATAAGCCTGTAATAATTGACTGACGTCGCATTGGAAACTTTAGGGATCAACACTAAGATGTTCTAAAGAATGTGCTAGCTAATCGAGTTGTGGTTGTTCTAAAGAATGTTGTTAGTCCATTTTAGATCGCTTTTATGAAGGGCAGACGGATAAGAGACAATATCTTGATGGCTCAAGAACTCTTTTCTAGTTTCCACCTTGAACCATACCTTCTTAAGTATGCGGTTAATGTTGATTTCAGAAAAGCTTATGACACAATCAATTAAGGTTTCCTTGAGAGAGTTCTCCTTGCTTTTGGCTTTCCCGACTTTGTGACTAGGCTTATCATGACATGTGTGCGCACACCCATGTTTTCAATTGCCCTGAATGGGGAAACTTTATGTTTACTTTGCAAGTGGATGCGACCTTCGACAAGGTGATCCTATTTCTCCATACCTTTTTACTTTGGTTTTAGAGGTCCTATCTGAAATTTTGTTGAAGTGCTCTTCCAAGTCAGAGTTTAAGTTCTTCTGGAGATGTAAGGCGACAAATCTCTCACATCTATTTTTTTGCAGATGATGTTTTCTTGTTTTGTGAGGCGAACCTGACTTCGGTGAGTCTCCTCAAAGAGGGCCTCCAGCTCTTCTCGACTTGGAGTGGATTGTGCCCAAACCCTTCCAAGAGCGAAATCTTTTCGGTTGATGGATCGCCTGCTTTAAGGAGTTAGATCCTCCTTGACCTCGGCTTCCAGGAAGGTAGTCTACTGGTGCGATATCTAGGGGTTCCTATCATTACCTCTAGGCTTAGCAAGACAGATTGTTGCATTCTTGTCAACCGTATTACTACAAGGGTACAAGCTTGGACTCATCGCTTTCTCTCTTTTGTTGGTCGACTTCAACTTATTAAGTTAGTCCTTCATGCTATCCAAGTTTACTGGGCGAGCGTCTTTATTTTACCTATAGCCATGTTGGACCAGATTGAGAAAGTCCTTAGGCAATTCCTATGGAAAGGCCCGGAACTAGGTAGAGGTGCTAAGGTTGCTTGGGATGATGTGTGCCTTCCAAAAGAGAAGGAGGCCTTGGCATCCGAAGGCTCCGAGATTGCAACAAGGCTGCTATGCTGAAGCATATCTGGCTCCTATTTTCAGACAATGAAGCCTTGTGGTGCAAGTGGATTCTTTCCACGTTTTTAAAATCAAGGAATTTTTGGGTTGCTAAAAAACCCACCGTCTGTTCTTGGGCTTGGAAAAAAAATCCTATCCTTCAGAAGTGAGGTCCAAAATGCCTTCTATTGGAAGATTGGGGATGGCCTCTCTACCTCCTTATGGTTTGACAACTGGTACCCTAGGGGCCCCCTGAACTTATTTTTTTTCGGATTCGACCATCTACAGTTCGGGGCTTTCTATGTAGGCAACAATAGCTAATTTTTTCTCTGATGCTGGGCAGCCTCTCAGGTTGGTGCTTGAGTCATGGGACCATCCCCTCCCGAGCCTCTCTCAAAATTCGGATTGCTTTTGCTGAAGGGGGAATTCATCAGGATGTTTCATTGTTGTGACGGCTTGGGAGACCTTCAAGTGGAAGAGGACTTGGGTTTTTTGGCATGCATTCGTCTGGAACAACGAAATTACACCATGGTATCAAGTAAACCTTTGGCTTATAGCCAAGCGCAGGCTTCCCACTGAAGCGCTTTTATTGTCTCATGGTAGAATAGATAGTGGTGCTTGTGCCTTTTGCAATGATGTGCCAGATTCTATTGACCCTCTGTTTTTTAGTTGTCATGTCATGGCCGGGGTTGCTTTTTTTTGGGCGGCCAGATGCAATCTGCCTTGGCATAACGGGTCATGGGAGGATAATCTCTATTGGGCCATCACCATGCTGATGGGAAAGGAATTTTATAAGTGCATAGCTCGTTTCTTTTTTGGAGCGCTGTGTCATATTATTTGGAATAACAGAAACAACATTCTCTTCAAAGAATAACCTCTTTTTGTCCCAGCTATGAAGAATCATATCTTTATAGTGGTCAGAGATAAGGTGATTACTTTTAGGAATGTTGAAGATAACTTCAAGAATAGAAGGTTGCAACGGAACTGGGGCTTTGACCCGGTCATCTTTTCTAGGGATTGTTAGCTACCTTCCTTTCAGCTAGTGCGTCTTGATTAAGGACTTCGATCCAGCGGCTTTTGCTGCTTGCTGAGGATGTTCTTCCCCCTACCTAGGGGCGGTTTGTATATGTTCGCCGGTTTGTTCATGCTGTGCTTTTCCTTTGTGTTTGTTTGGGTTGCCACGATTATGGCTTTTACATCCCGGCACCCCTTCACTCATTATGATGTGTTGTTTTGAGTGTGGGTTTTGATGCCGTGATTTCATGTACAATTGGTCTTTGCTCATTATATTTATTACCTTTCACCAAAAAAAAAAAACACTAAGATGGTGTTGTTGATCTCCCTTAGAAGTCTCCCTGTGGCAAAGAAATCCTTCACCACTTCAATGACCAATGGCCCTACCTTCCCCCAATTGTGCTTAAAAAACTCGACCCCAAACCCATCCGGCCCAAGAGCTTTCCCCTGAGCTAAGGAGAACAGGGTATCGTGAATCTCAACATCAAAGAAAGGACTTGAAAGAAAACTAACCTACTCCTCATTAAAAGGACACCGAATGACCTCCTGTAAGTCTAGCAGAGAGGGTCTTGAAGACAAGGTGCATGGTGCCGAGAGCTTCTGAAAATGGGAGACAAAGATATGTTGCACTAAGTTCGGGTCCGAAACAATACTACCCAAGGAATCCAAAACAGAAAGAATCCTGTTCCTCAGTTGCCCCCTATTGACGGAATGGTGGAAGAATTTGGTATTTCTATCACATTCCTTAAGCCACTTGATTCTAGACTTCTGTTTATAAAAAAACTCCTCTTGGCTCCTCAACTCCACAAAGGTCCTTCGATGAATCTTCTCCAACTTCGTAAGAATCTCATTGGATGGGTCTTGCTGAAGGTCAACTTGAGTTTGCCTTAACACATCCCTCACCGCAGCTACCCTCTTAGAGATGTTAGAGAAGGACTCTCTATTGAGCTGCTTTGACCGGCCCTTAAGGGTCTTCAGCTTGCTCACCAACCTATACATAGGAACTTCCTCACCCGAGCTCTTCCATACTTGTGAAACTATGTCATGGAAAGATGGGTGCTTTGTCCAGAAATCAAAGAACTTGAAAGGCTTTCTTCGAAGAACTGGCTACAACACTTTAACCACCATCGGAGAATGGTCAGAAATGCTTGGTGCCAGAAAAGCAGCTTCCGAGAAAGGGAAATTGAGGATCCATTTAGCATTCACAAGTACACGATCTATCTTTCTTGCCTTTTAATTAACACCAGTAGTAGTAGACCAAGTATAGCGAAAACCAACATACCTCAAGTCTTCTAACTCTGTCTGAGTTAAACACTAAGGGTGCGTTTGGTAACGTTTCTGTTTAAAAATTGTTCCAGGAAACAGAAATAGAAAAAAATGTTTCTGTTCTAGGGAATAATTTCGAACAAAAAAAAAACGCATTTGTAAGCGTATAAAATTTCTGTTTACGGAATAGAAAAAGAAAGAAACACGTTTGGTAATGTACAAAATTTCTGTTCCAATTTTTTTCAATTATTTTTTTTTTAATAAAGTGTAAACTTGGTATTGAATTATTAAACTTGGTATTGAATTATCATTCTTATGAAATGCTCATCAATTTAATATTGTTCATATTAAGTGAAAACAAACATTCTAAACTTGATCATATTTGCTTACTTGGAAGAAAATTTTTTAAGTTTGTACCAAAATTTTCCCATTTGTTTTTTTTTTTTTTTTTTTTTTTAATAAAGTGTAAACTTGGTATTGAATTATCATTCTCATGAAATGCTCATCAATTTAATATTGTTCATATTAAGTGAAAACAAACATTCTAAACTTGATCATATTTGCTTACTTGGAAGAAATTTTTTTAAGTTTGTACCAAAATTTTCCCATTTGTTTTTTTTTTTTTTAATAAAGTGTAAACTTGGTATTGAATTATCATTCTCATGAAATGCTCATCAATTTAATATTGTTCATATTGAGTGAAAACAAACATTCTAAACTTGATCATATTTGCTTACTTGGAAGAAATTTTTTTAAGTTTGTACCAAAATTTTCCCATTTGTTTTTTTTTTTTAATAAAGTGTAAACTTGGTTTTGAATTCTCATTATCATAAAATGCTCATCAATTTAATTTTGTTCATGGTGAGTAAAGTCAAACATTCTGAACATGGTTATAAGTGCATACTTTGAAGAAAATTTTATAAATAAACTTTGTACCAAATATTTCTCACGTGCCTTTTTTTTTCAATAAAGTGTAAACTTGGTATTGCATTATCACTCTAATGAAATGCTCATCAATTTAATTTTGTTCATGGTGGGTGAAGACAAACATTCTGAACATGGTCATGTGCATACTTGGAACAAAATTTCGTAAGTAAAATTTGTACAATAAGAGATACCTAAAAGAAGAATATCTCATAGATCTCTGCGTAGACCATTTTATACATAACATCACAATAATGAAGTAATATAGTTCATTGTTCAACTTCATCACATTGGATTTGATAAGTGAATACTTAAAAACAAAATTACAAAAGTCGGAAACACAAAGTCATGAAATCTCAGGCATATTATGATCCATCGCCATTTTATTTGCAATCCTTGTCCTCCCACGCCCGAAATAGGCCGTTCATTCCGAAGCCTCCATTGCCGAATGCCCAACCCATTCTCTCATGCCGAGTACTATGAGCAAAACAACGGCTGAGCTCGTTGTTTACTTCCACCATCGCCCATCAGAAGCCATTCGTTATTTGCGGCCAAAGTATCCAAGGGTCCAATGGAAAATGAATATAACGCAGTGAATATCAAGGAAACTCATTGCAGATCACGTATTTCTGAAGGAGTGCAAACCGCCCATCTCAACCATCGTTGGCAGCCGACACCCCCCCATTTATGACCACAAAACAGCGAATGTACAGTGTGCGGACAGGAGAGACAACCCAACAAAATATCTTAGACTTGGAGTACTTCCTCGTCAGCGAGGACCACCAAGACACGTTAAAAATTTGCAAAACCAATAGTAGGAACACAAAATGAAACAAAAAGAAAAGAAAAAGGGGAATGCCTAGATTTTGTCTAATGATGTAAATGAAGACCAACAAACAACAAGAGGTTTATAACACGTGAAACCTGCCTATACGTGTTCAAGAACAACCGGGAATCGGTAATGCAAACACCTAGGCTGGATTAGACACATTGTCAAACGTGTGGTGAGCATGGACTGGGGGAATAATATTAACGATTTTCAGGACTCGAACTCATCGCCAGACTCAAAGAAATCGTCAAAAAAAAAAAAAAAGCATCCGAAATCAGTAACATTAGTTCTCTCAAACCTGACATGCGTGTGGACTAACAGAAAGAACAAGCCTCGACTTCCGATTGGATCAAAATGTGGCTGAGCCACAAGGGTTCATAGAGACACACGGAAAATACTAATATTAGACCAAATCCAACCAATACAGGACAAAACACGAATTGAGAAGCTTAACACAAAGGTAGAAAAAGAAATAACAATAACTTGGACATTGATTCACATCACTTTGATATATTCAGCCACAAATCCATAGATCTACCAGATGTCATAGAGATTGAGATTAAAGAAACAATAATGTATAGAACTCTGAGACTAATAAAAGGCTATTTCGTCATGCCCGATGTTGTCAATTGACAGTCTACACACAATGAAAAGTGTTGCCAAACTAATGCTGCCAAACCTAAAAAAGTTTGTCGTTATTACATGCAGAATGAGCATGCAAGAAGTCAAATGGACATAATCACTCTGTCATTTCCAAAACTACAAGGAAAATGCACCAACACATAAGAATTGCCATGAACCTGGTGACAGCAATAGAAAACTGAAAGAACTTTAAAACAGATTACAAGGAGGCAGCAATGAGAGAGATCATCTAAAAAGGAGCATATGCAGGAAGGTAAAAGTAGATATTAGCGCCGACAACCAATCTATTTTTGAAGGGACAAACAAGCTCGTTCTTGTCACTCATCATAGTTAGATACTGGCCATTGATAAGTATAGGCTTGAATAAATAGTTCTCAAGATTAGTATTGGGCAATCAGAAAATAATAGAAATAAAATTATTTCCAATGGGAGTGCCATCTACTTTCAATTCACAATAACCATTTTTATAGATACCTTTTGCAGTTGATCCAGGTAACTTCGAGCATGCCCAACTACCGCTGGCCGTTTTGTAAGTTCTTTCAATCTAAAAGGACCAAAATCTCATGGTTAAAGCGTATATTGCAAGCTAAATAAGAAAATGACAACTGAAAGAGAACTGTTCCAGATATTCCCTTGGTCAAAAGCCATCATTTCCTTCGAGGATAAAACCAACCTGAAAAAAATTGGATCACCAATTGCTTTTAGCAAATTCAGACGCTCCTGAAACTCTGCCGCCGTACCATCTTCACCATCCATGTAAAGCCATTCTTGCACCTAAAACAATAGCCAAATAACTAATTAAATACCAGATTATGTTGTATTTGTCTAAGCTATTGGGGATGAGAGGGAGGGAGGGAGGGAGGGAGGGAGAGGATAACCTCATCAAGCTTTGCAATGAAAGATTGGCGTTCATCAGTAGTAGAGACCTTTTCAAGTTCCTCAGACGTCTCAATCTGTGAGCAACAGGAGGCAAAAACATTAGCAACATTAGTTAGCATAATAGACAATAGGGCAAGTAGAGGAAAGACACAAATGCAAAACCTTGGAACAATGGAGATGAAGATAATTTGAAAGTCAACAATGTCCTCCGGCAATACAATATTAGACCAAATCCAGAGATACAAGAGATCATATAATTAACTCTTAAAATTATGGACAGAAGCAATAGACTATAAGCATCTGAATGGGCTTCAAGAGAAAGAGACATAATTATTCATAGATCATTCAAACTTCCTAAACTTCCTAAATCAAGATTCTTACTTTTTCTTTTGTAGCATATATGTAACCTTCCAAATTGTTCTTCAACTCGGCAGTTCTCCTTCTCTAACATGCACAGATATTGAACTCTAACATGCATAGATATTGCGGCATTCTCTCAGACATTCTATCTAACGGTTAGTATGTGATTTAACCAACATGTTCCATAGCGAGATTTATTGCAACCTTCGAGCCACAGATGATGCATACAAGCTTAAATAGATGTGTTTCATACTGGAGCTGTCTAATTTTACAACGATTCACTTAAAAATCCCATACTCAAGTTCGGTGTTCCTACATGTTTCACGCTTCGTTTGAGCAAAAGTCAAGCAGTTGGCATGTGTTCATGAACTCGAGTTCTGGGTTCAAACCGGAAAGCATTCCTCAATGTAAGCACGATGCATTAGCCTCAAAACATCACTAATCGCCCTAAACTCACTTCGTCTTGTCGAGATTTTGGTCAAAAAGTTCTAATGGTCAAGCGAGTTCCAATGAGAGGGGTACTCCTACCTGGCTTAATGGGAAAGGATCGCTGTGGACGGCACCAGTCCCCATCTATCTCAGTCTGCAGCAACTAGACGAACATACTTGCTGTCAATAGCAAACCTTGACGCTCGCTGCTGCTCATCTGGGCAAGCCTGCTGGTACAGATCTCGAGCGAGCAGACGAGCTGCTGCCGCAGATCTGGCGAGCAAGCGTCTCGCAGATCTGGGCAAGCGCTGGCTCGAGCGAGCCCTCACACTCGAGCTCCGACCAGCCATCGCCCAGATCTGCGAGGGGTGGCTCTCGCCGAAGTGAAGACAATCGGTGAAGGAGGAGCGGTGAGCGGGTTTACTCGGTGAAGGGAGCGAGGTCGGCTGTCGGCACCGGAGAGGACGACGGTGGAGAAGCCGGATGGTCTCGAGACAGAGGCGGCTGTCGACGTCGGAGAAGACGACGGTGGAGACGCTCGCAGGAGGAGAGGCGGTGTTCGAAGGGAGCAAGAAATAGAAAAGGAACACGATTTTGTTCCTTTTTTGTTCTTCAAATATGTTTCAGAAATAAGAAACATATTTGGTGTTTCGTATTTCTGTTCCCTTCTTGTTTCGGGAACAAAAAAAAAAAAAAGGAACGAAACGCACACAAACGCGTTTGTTCCTTTTTGTTCCGAGAACAAAAAAAAACAGAAAAAGTGTTCAAAAACAGAAAAAAGAAATACAAACAAACAGGCCCTAATTAAATTTATCAAAATAAGGTATCTAATTATTTGAGCTCCCAAGCCTATCAGACGGGTCCCTAATGGCATGAATCCCCTACCACTAGCCAAGCCAAGTCCTGAAAGGAAGTACTCATCTGTACAAGATCCGCTCAAAGAGGCCTCCGAGTTGTAAACGTATGATCGGCATAAATCGCCGAAATGCAGCAACACATACCAGATATAGGAATCTCAAACTACCATGAATTGCTTGACTATTTGAGGAAATCACTTCAAAACTAAGCAAAAACGGGTTCTAACCAATCCAAATTCTACCCCTAGGCAAGAAGGCATAATTGTCAATCCAATTCCATCCCAACAAGAGCCTAGTAGAAATGGAACAAAACAAAGATTTCAGCACTTTGGTTTCCAATAAACCAACCAGACAAAGCCCGTTAGACAAAACGAAGTTCCAGAATTCAACTTGCCTCAAGGGGTCAACAAGGCCTCTTACATTCCAAAAACCTATGTACATAAAATATATACTTATAGTAAGGGAAGGGAAGCTCGGCTTACCTCCGCTTGGTATACTTCCATCGAGTAGCTGGTGGAACCGCAGGGGTTGAAGCAGGAGGTGGGTCTAGAGCGGGTCAGTAGCTTATCTTGCACGGAAACGACCCTTGTATTAGCAGGAGGAGCCTTTGGGGAAGGACAAAGAGAGAGTAGGTCCTCATCCGAGCTGCTACTAAGGTTGGCCAAGAGATCAGACTCCACACCAAGGTCAAGAGGAGCGGGGGCTGAGACTTCAAGTGGGCTGAACCTATTCGTCATAGGGCTAGAAAAGGAGACCACCGACCTCGAAGGAATGTTGAGACCCCTCAAAGGTTTGTGGGTGGAAGCAGAAAGTAGAACCTTCTCAGCTGCGGGGTCCTTGAGCTTCAGGGTTTCCCCCTCTTCACTGAGGCTAACCGAATGGGCAAAGGGTCCTTCTTGTGACACCAGGGGCTTTTTCTTCTTGCCCTTGACCTGTTTCCAAGCTTGATCAAGCTTGGTAGGGGCTTCCACCACCACCGAGGCAGGGGCGGGATTCTGGCAGGCACCAAGGGGGAGGCGCTGGCCTGGGCTTGCTGCGAAGCTCCTTCTAAAGTGGTGTTGGCTGGGACATCCACACACTTATGCCCAAAAGTGCCACACCTAAGGCTCTCAATCGGCTTCCATTTGTACTCAATTGAAATGGAGTGCAACACCCCATTCAAAACCATATCAACTGACCTACACCTTGGTTGCTTTGCTTGGATCTTCACACATACCCGAGCAAAAGAAATCATTTTCATTTGCTTTGTGCACTGATCAACATAGAGGGGTTTCCCCACAGCACTTACGATAGTACTAATCGAAGGCACTAACCAAAGATCAAAAGGAAGGTTCTTCAATCTAATCCAAACCGGAACCGAGGATTAATTGTCTTTCTTTAACTCTAGGAGTGGCTACCATTGTTGTAAGATGAGGGGGACCCTTGCAACTACTAGTGGCCCATCTTCAAGAATCTTTCTACGAAAGACAGGGTCCAAGATATGAAAGAAGAAGAATCCCTAATCATCTGCCATCACTTCCGCAAGCTTCAAACCCAAAAGTGTTTCAAGGATTGCTCCGTGAGCTTGAACAGGAGCTTCTTCCTTGCATAATACCCAACAAGGTACTCATGCCATTTGGGATCAATTGCCTCCAACACTTCCTCAGATAAGTTAACAATCGGCTTGTTGTCCACAAAGGAGGGGGGAACATAGGATAATTCATATCCTTTCGCAACAAGCCGCGCCACATTGGCCCGGGTGCAGACAAGAGGGGGCTTCGAGTTTCCTGGATGCTGGTCAGGGACCTTCGGTCGTTTGGAGGATGACCATGCACTGCTATGACCTCGAGAACGGCCCACACGGGATGGAGCCAAAGGAGGGACTTGCTGAATCTCCATCACCGAAGCAAGGGCTACTATGGAAGAGCTAGCCTGCCTTGGGAGCATAGCGGATTGGGCCAAGGGGGTAAGGGAGGTGGGGCTATGTCCCTTAAGCCTACCAACTCCAAGCTAGGCCTCACTTAGGGGTCCACCTACATCAACAGATGAAGCCATAAATGCAGCAATAAAACAGCCTTGTGTACAACCCTCAAGCCTACCACAATAAATAGGCCATCAGATAGAATGAGGGCGTACCAGGGAGGGCATTCCGAAGGTAGAGGAAGGAGATCAGATGAGGCTATTCTTCACAGCAAAAGCCAAGTAGATGACAAAGATGCCCAGTTCGAATAGAGAGACTAGGGCTGGAAGAATAACAGTCTAGTCGCAACCTAAAGAAAACTAGAAGAGGAGCTGTAGCCCAACTAAGACGAAACTGCTCGGTGAGGAGGAGGAAGGGGTTCAAGAGCACCTGTCCTCCCAAGCTCGGCCCAAACAATCAGATCAATTCATTGGCACAAACAGAACACCAGTCGGGAATAGTTCCAAGCCCTAGGACAAATCAGATCTGGACTTACAGGCCAAGATAGAAGAAATGGCTCTGTGGAAAGAAGGAGAAAGGTCAAATGACCCTAGCCTCCAACTCTTGGCCCAAACGAGCAGCTAGAACTCCGGGGGCGAGCAGATCAGCAGGTGCAGTGAACAGGGGCTCGATCGCACACTAGGGAGAGAGGTGTGAGCAATAATGCAAGAAGCACCATTTTCCTCTTACATTATATTAGATTAATACCATGAAAAAAATATATAAATATAACAAACGAAGAATAAAATCTCAAATTGGTATACCAATCAACTGTCACATGTCATTCAACTTAGTGATTTGACAGTAAAATTTAACGGAAACTAATAAGGGGTAAATTTATTACAACTATACCACTTTGGGGTAAATTGGTCAAAGGTGTACTAGTTTAAGGTTTTTAGTGGTCAAAAAATTAGTTTGGGATAAAATTGTCACAAATGTACTAATTTGGGGTTTTTAAAGTATTAACCCTAATTTAAAAAAAAAAATTGGCATTTGTCAAAAAAATTTCCACAAAAGTAATCACAATAATCACACGACAATAATCTTAAACACTTTTCTTGAGTCTAAATATTATATTATACAAAATGATAAGGTTAATCTCTCCTATTGCATATACACTTATACATTTCTAATTTTATATAGCAAATTTATCTAATCTTTCATAGTTCAAAAGTTTTCTATTCTCTCTTTCTCGTTAAACAATATAGCTCACCGAATACTTTGTATCAGCATATGAATTATCAAATATTCATCAAACTAAGCATCATTATTTTGTGGGACATTGTTCATTTCGTGTTCATTGAAATATCTCATGTTAAAAACCACCGGCCTTGGTGGCGAAGTTGGATAAGACCTTGAACCTTGGGGGAAAGGTGCAAGGGTCAAAACCCAGTGGAAGCATCAGCGTCTTAAGCGTGATGTCGGGGTGGTGGGTCCTCCGCTAGCATCACTCGGGGTTTACTTGGCGGCTATGTACCGTCGTAAGGTGACGAACGGCTGACGGGGTTCCCTGGATTACAAAAAAAAAAAAAAAAATATCTCATGTTAAAAGAACAACAACGACATCGATGGTGATAATAATGGCCAGCAAACAAATACACGATTGAAGAATTTTCATCTAATTACTGTTGATGTATGGAAAATATCATCCAAATTAAGTTGTATTGGACTATTCTGATAACTACTGTGTGGTTAAAATAAGAGATATACAGATGTAAATTCATTTATAATTTTTTTTTGAATTTTGTCAATGTAGTCCTAAACCTTTATGCAAAATTTTAATGTGCTTCTTCTCACCAATTGCCGTTGGAAAATGCTGACATAACAATCCACAAATTATCCACATCATCGTGTCACATAAGACGGTTGGCGATGATTGGACACCATGTCAACAATTTTAGAGGCAACAACTGAGAAGACTATATTGGAATTTTGCGCAAAAGCTATGACTAAATTGGTATACTAAATTGGTATTTGTACAATAATTTTAGGACAAATTAGGTAATGATTTGATAAAAAAGAGCAACGTACAATTTGAAGTTTCTTGATTTATGTATTCCTTGTGTGAGAAATTCAACTTGTGTTGGAAATTGTCGAGCTACACTTTCATTCATTAGAAACTTAAACTAATACATGGAGGAAGACTCTATGTAAACAAAGAGCATATACAGCTTGGAGTCAAATAACAAAAAATTAAAAAAAAAAAAATTCTAAACTTATTACACTTTTGCCAATTTAGTTCTAAAGTTTTTAATTGTGTCAATTGAGTTATGAATATTTTCATATTTTGCCAATTAAATCATTCTGGTCAATTTTGATCAAAGATCGTTGACGTGGACATCTACCGTCCTATGTGACATGGCTAGTGGCCAGCACTCATGTGGATATTTTTAATAATATTTTTAATTTTATGTTTTTTTTCGCTTCTCTTTACTTCTTTCTTGTAATATGTTTTTGGAGTGAGGGCCAATGACCCTTGGGTGCTATGGCCTTGCCAAATTTTTGGGCAAGGGCTCATGTGCCCTCACTTTGGCCAACAAGGGCATCAGGCAAGGGTGTTGTGGCTTTTGTCCAGGGCCAACAAGGGGCCCAAAAAATAATGGTAAAGAAAAGGAAACAAAAAAGAAAAAAACCATAAAAATTATAAAAATTCAAAAGACTATTAAGATATAATTAAAAATTGGCTAATTCTTAAAATTAATTGGATTGATTCAATTGACAAAATATGAAAATATTCATAATTCAATTGACACAATTAAAAGGTTGGGTTAATACCTTGAAAAACCCCAAACTGGTACACCTGTGACAAATTTACCCCAAACTATTTTTTTGACCACCAAAAACCCCAAACTGGTATACCTTTGACAAATTTACCCTAAACTGGTACACCTGTGACAAATTTACCCCCTGTTAGTTTTGGTTAAATTTTCTTGTTAAATTATAAAGTTAAATAACACGTGACAATTGACCGGTATATCAATTTGAGATTTTACACTGTTTGTCACAGTTTATAATTTTTGTGATTTTTTTGTGGTATTAATCTAATTTTCGGAGGGTATATTAGTCACAAATTTACCAGTTTTGGTTTTTTTGTGGTCGAATAAATTAGTTTGGGGTAAATTTGTCATAAATGTAGCAGTTTAGGGTTTTTATAGTTAGTTGGGGTAAATTTGTCGCGGGTGTATGCCAGGTTTGGGGTTTTTCATGGTCAAAAAAATAGTTTGGGGTAAATTTGTCACAAGTGTACCAGTTTAGGGTTTTTTAAGGTATTAACCCTAAAAGGTTTAACAATATGTTTAGGAATTTTTTGATAATTTCCCATCAAGTAATGTGGGATACTTTAACACTATTCTCATGTGCAAGCTGAATTAGGAATAGCGTGGAATTTTATGAGTGAGGAGTCGCATGCTCAAATAAAGTGGGCAAAACTTGACTCTCATATTATATTAAAAAGTTTGACAAAAAATGTTAAAATGATAGAAAGAGGGAGACCGCATATGTATATAAATAGTGTATAAACCTAATTGTCAAGCCATGTGAGATTCTTTAACAAGCTCTATATCGCTTTGACTCTGATGTGTTTGGAATTAATCGCTGCACAAATCGAATGCTGAACTCCTGCTTCTCCTGCTTATCATGATTCCTGGAGCATTCTGCTTCTTTCAGCCTCTGGAATTTTCGAAGGAGACCTCACGACTTTCACGCGATACGTCGCCTGCAATAAGCAATGACAGATTTGCATAGTTGGTTTTGTTAGCAAAGCTGGAACCGAGGAGGATCAGTAAACTTTGACGGGGAAACACTATGGAAGCAATCAGTAGTGTTGCTACTACGATACAGACTCTCCAACAAACGAAATACGGACCCTCTTGTCTGAACCAAACTCGATGATGTCTGAGGGATGAATCCTAGCCGGAGAATTCGGAGTTGCACGATACCGATGCCTGGCATTACTGCAAAAGCGATCTCATTACATCCTACAACTAAAAACTTGGTGAACGATAGGAGAAAAATAAACAAAGAAGACCCTTTTCCATGCTGCTTACTTGGTGATCCAGGTACCATGTTCACTCCGCAAATCAGTCACAAAAAAAGCACCATCCTTGTAGCTGATCTGAGCATGTAACTTTGAAATCTGAGACAAGAATGCATGCGACTCAGATAAAGTGAAGTGGAAAGGAGGGAAAGAAACAAAAATGTAATGAACATTCACCTGTGGCAAAGGTATTGTTACCGGAACTCCAGGAAGATCATCATTCTGTTCGCTCCTATAAACCCAAGAAGCTATTCTTAACAAGAATACGGAAGGCCAGTGTCGTGAAACTAATGTAAAGCGATGCCAAGGGCACATTACTTGGTAATAAGATGCAGCATGAAATTACTTTTTGAGAGTCATTCCCCAACTTGCAGGAAGCAGACTCGGTACTATGCCACCTCTATACTACACAAAAACTAGGAGAGCCAAAAGACACTAGTCCGTACCCAATTATGCACCCGGTGCTTTCATCTCTACTTAAACAAATAGGTTGCTGTGGACTAGTCTCCTTTCCAGAAGGTAAAAGAAGCCATCTGCAAAGGGCGAAATACATGACAAGTGCATGAAAAAACAGTGACTTGCAGTCACAAAGAGTAAATATGATGGGAACTGAACAAATAAACGCAAAGCTCAAATACGTACTCCCCATTCATAGCACGCTCCAGCGCATCATCATCTTTGAACCATCTTCTTAACTGATCATTTGCCTTTCATCACGTGTTTTATATTCATTAGCTTCAACATTGATGATTTTATCAAGTATTTACAATGGACTGAATCAGCTATAAATTTTAAATTCCTGTGATAATTTGCAGGAATGCAGGGATCATACTTTGTCTGAGAGTCTGCAACATAGTGTCCTCCCCTCGAGTTTCAAGCTGTCAAAAACCATACCTCCAGATTCAGTCCAATTACATTAAAAAAAGAACAGCGTTCCAAAGAATTTGTCACAAGTTTTATTCTGTAGTTGCAGGATCATTATAAAGAAAAGCCAGCGTTCCAAAGATTGACCTGTTACCAACCAATATGCAGTTGAGGATCAAGGGCATCGCGTTTGCTATAAAGAATCTCCCAACTGTTACAGGAGGTGGTATCTGAAGCTTCGTCAGAACCATAGCAAGAATTAATGATTGAAGGACGATATCAACATAATGTTTGCTTTTATGGCCTGATTCTTTGACAAGTACCTACCAAGAGTGGACCAAGTCCCACACCTGAATAACCTCTGTACAGTGAGGCCATCAGCGTAGCCGTTCTTGCCATTCCATGGATGGCAGAAACTCTCAGCCATCTGGCTTTCTCGTAGCTGGAGGAAATTCCAATAGAAATTTGGAGCTAAGTTGACTGACAGGTTGAAACTTTGAGCAAGCTTAGCACACAAAAGATAAAGAGTATTAAATATGTCTCCTAGCATGCACTAACTCTAGAAACTAAATTGATGTCGTTACTTGGGTCCTAGAAACAGAAAGACGGCATTCTATGAAGTTAGAACTATGATAGTATAGTGTGCTTATTAAGGGGTTGTTGCTTGCTTGCACTATGGAGCATAAATGTGTCAAGAGTCTGATTGAACATCCGTGCTTTGTTCTGTGCATCAAATAGCAGAGCATAGTTGCTGATAAGTCTTGACAGGTTTTAGAACCAAAAAGAAAAGTCTTCCCATTTGTCACAGCAAGATATATCCAAAGAGAGTAAATATCTGAGAGTAAACATTGTCTCCACGGGAACTTAACATTCTGAGCATTATGCAACAAAGATGCTATTGATTACCTCTTCAGAGCATTAACCACATCAATCGGGGTCCCAGATATAGTGTTATTTTTCCATGCCTTCTCAAGCTCCAGGGAGAGTTGGTAACTATCCTGTGCATATGATAAAGCAATTACTGGCTTTATTTCAACTGCAATGTTCAAGCATTTGAATTGAGCTTTGAGTACAAACCTTCATGATGTTTTTAGATCTCAAATGGAAAGAATGAAGCAGATGAAAAACATGCTAACTATAACACGCCTCTACACAAAAAATTGACTGAGCATGTATGTACAATCTAAAGAGCAGATATCTTCTGATTCATGAAAGGGGGGAAACTCAATGAGAAATATACTGAAACATCACAAAAGAAAACATTGGAATATTTCTTGAACCAACTGACCACAAACATGTAATGGCAAGCGACATGGTCTTATTGACAGAATACTTATTACACTTGAATTTTGGATACATACTTCAATGGCCATGCATCCCCCCTGTCCCATAGTTGGCTGCATAGCGTGTATGGAATCCCCAAGCAAAGTCACACGACCCTTTCCCCACATAAAATCCAGTGTCCGGTCATATATGTCACGTCGAAGAATCTCCTCTTCATCCGTGGCAAGTATTGGATCTATCACATCATCACACCAACCTTCAAATATTTTCAGGAGCCTTTCTTTCTTACCTGAGGAATCGTCACATGAAAGGAGATATGGTCATTACAAGTAAATAGATACTCAGCATTACATCACAGGAACGGTTATTACAAGATCTGGTCGAATCCACTGCTGCTAATCATAACAACGACGTCCAAGCCATAAAACTAATGATGACAAAAATACCTCTAGTAAATACTGCTTCTTCACAAAAGATAGGGGAAAAAAAAATAAAAAATAAAAAAGCTTACAAGTCAATAAGATAACGAAATGCTAGTGCAAACCAATTGCTACCAGGTCAGTGGAACTTAGGTAGATTATGAAGGATAACCTCACAGAAACCATGGAATGTGTAGATCAGTTCCGAAACATGACAAGCACAATCAGATTGAACTTGGGGTCTTCAACTGAAAGTAGGAAATGTACCATTTGGACCATCCACACCACCGGGTGGTTCCTTGTGAAATGCGTACCACTGCATCTTTCCAGCGCCAACATCTGAAAAGACAAAGTATCGCTTGTGTCCCAGAAATACTCGATACCTTCAGAGCAAGAATAACACATCTTGTGAGAGGCTTGAAGATCGAAACATATACCAGGGCACAATTAACTCCCCTTTAATACCGTACCAATCAGGCTAATTCATGACCCTGACACTGACGGTAGAGGTAGAGGAAAAGGCTTTTGAACTTACCCGACAGTCTCAACGTCAGCCGGTACAAAATCTGTGACGCCAGTGTAACAGGTGTAGCCTGAATAGGTGGCATCCTTTGGCCCAAATAATCTTTCCCTCACCTATTCTCAAATAAAAGACCTCTCAGGATGACAGGATAGGAATAGTGACTTTGCAGCCATATTTTTCGCAGACAATGATTTTGTAATTATCTCTCTCTTCTTTAATGATGGAAGGAACTAGAATGAACAGGCGATATTGCATATGATTCTTAGGCCTAAAACTTCCTTACTTGCCTAGAATGAATAGGATGGTGCATTTTGTCTGGACATCTAATTCGGTGCTCGTTAGATTTTCTTTCATCAAGTTAGGACGATAAGTTCCACCAAAAAACTTTAAGCTCCCTCATTGGGCAAGCATTTTCTCTTCTATTTGAAAAGGACAGGGAACAACATAGTACCTTTGACCATATACCGTCGGCTCCAACAAGGAGATCACCTTCAAAACGCTGTCCATTCCCAAGAATGACAGCAACCTTCAATCGATAATAGGAATGACATGATGAGAATTGTCAAATGACGCCAATAAACAATCAACAAGATTAACTTGAAACTAGTTGGTGAAGAAATCATCTCGAAAGCCTCCGTGGTAAAATTCACCTTCGTGCCATCATCCTCAAAGTCAACCACGCTACTGTCATTTAAGATAACATCTTCCCCCACTGCTCGAGCGAGAATCTGCTGAAGGGACATTCGGCTAATAATCCTAGTGACCGGAAGCCCCCGTTCCACCGCAGGAGTGAACATATCCAACTTGATGTACCTGTAGCCAACCGCATATCACTTTCTGAGACTTCTCTCCAAAAATAAGTTCCTCCGCTGAGATGTGTAAACTTCTGATCGAGTAAAGAAATCAAAACCATGAATGGCGAAGGAGGCGGTGCTGACCCCACTAGTGCCTTTTTCTTTTCCCAGTACTCTCAATACCATATATTAATGCTTGTTTCTATGTACATAATTTTTTTTTAAAGTTCTATTTTGTTTTGCGAAAAACTTGGTAGTTCTAGAATTGTTTCTTTCAAGAAGTCATTTTCAATGAAAATGAAAATATTTTACAATGTTTGGCTGAAATATAAAAATAAACGGGAAATTTTTGTCCATTATTTGGAAAGGAATACTTCATTTATTTTTAGAAATGGCATGCATCATTTGTGCGAAATAAGGGATACACAGCTACTAGGCTTCTGATCACCAGAGCCAAGGTTTCACAAGCCCAATCACTTGGAACCCAAGCATAGGTGTTGAAGACTTGCACTTTGCGTTGATAGACCCAGACTAAGGCCCGGATGACTTGGGAAGGGCAGTCAAGTACAAAGACACGGCCATTGAGACTCAAGAACGGGCATTGGAGTCTTAAGCCCAATCTTGAGGGACCTAGGTCTAGCCTTGGGGACTTGGCCTAGATGTTGAGTAATTGGGGCTTAGTGCCAATGACTTGGGTGCAGGAATTGGCCACCTAAAGATGAGCCCAATGTCCCAAGCCCTACCTCAAGAAGCCTAAGACAAGCCTCTTTGGACTTAAGCCCTTACTTGGACAAATGAGTCAAGTATCTAGGCTTGGCCGCCAAGGACTCAAGCAAAGGCACTAGGGTGCCAAGCATGGTTGCCAAGAATTCAAGCACAAGTATTAAGATATTGGGCTTGGCCTCTTTGGACCATACCCTGAGCACAAATGACCTATGCATGGGAACCAAGTACCCAAGCATGAGTGCTAGGGATTTAGGAAAGAGCACTGGGTCGTGGATTAGGCTTTTATGGATCTGAATCTTGACTTGGATGTGGGAGCTAGTACCTGGGATGGCTTTAGCCTTTTGGTGACCCAAGCTCAAGCTTTGGCATTCCAGGCATGGCCATTGGGATACTCAAGCATGGACATTGGTGTCCTGAGCTAGGCTTCAAGAGACCTAGCCCATGTGCTAGTGAGATGGGCACAAGAGTTGAGTGCTCAAGCACTAAGAGTCTCAAGGGACCTAGGCCTCGAGTGTCAATAACTTGGGCATGAGAGTTGAGTACCTAAGCATGGCTACCAAGGACTTGGGCTCGATCTTTGTGGACTTGGGGTAGGTGCCAATGATGCGGGCATGGGAATGGGGTACTTGAGCATGGCCATTAGGGACTCGAGCACGATCACTGGGGTCTTGGGCTCAACCTCTGTAGACCTAGGCTCAATATCAATGACCAAGCTAAGGCGTCGGTGACTTGGACAAAAGTGTTGAGTACAAGTACATTCGCCAAGGATTCAGCCACATGCACCAATGTCTTGGACTAGGCCTCAAGGGACCTAGGCCTAGGCTTTGTGGGGGCTAGGCTATCAAGGAACTGATCCCTACCTCGATGGACCTAAAGCCAGAGCATAATGCCTAGGCATGGTCACTGGGGTCCAAGGCCTAGTCTTTATGGACCTGGGCTTGGATGCTAAAGACCCAAGCACAGGCATTGGGATTCCCTTGCTCAAGTACCAAGATTTTTTGTCTAAATACTGATACTTAATCATATTTTGGAAAATGATTTTTGATTTTTAAAAGGAGAAATCATTTTTTAATATAAACATAAATTTTTCATTGACTATGAAAAGATTTTTCGTTGACTCATTTTTATAAGTGATCTAAAAGCAGAAAAATGAGGGAAATGTTTTTCAACATAATATATTTTGTAAAACAAACAGAGCCAAAATGTAATGAGATTGATGATGTTATTGTCAGATTCAGAGAACGGCCACTTCATACATCCAGCCACTACGAAATCCTAGAGGTCCACACAGGCTCAAACCACTTCGAAACTTGTAGTACTCTAAATTCTTATGCATTTCAGAACGGCTTGCATAATAATAGATAGCTTCATATACTGAACCCACTGTGAAAAATCCAGTGGTCTAAAATCTCACTAACGCTGGCTCAAATCACTTCATTAATATATATAATACACGCATACTCTTATTTCTAGTAAATTAAGACTGCATGATACAAAACCGTAACTTTGCAGTCCTTCGCTCAATCAGCCAACAGAGATGCATGAAGATATAATAATTTGTGTGCTTACTTACTCATATCCAATTATAGTTTGGATCGTGTATGTTGATTTAAAAGAAAAAATTAAAAATAGGTATAGTGACACAAATATTTCCGGAACTTTGGTCCAATGTGCAATGTGAATTCTAAACTTTTAATTTATTCAATGTGGTTCATAAATTTTACTCCATTATGCACTATGGTCTTGGAACTTTTGATTTGTTCAACAAAGTCCATAGACTTTTGATACATATTAAATCTAGTCCTTAAAAAATATTAAAACGTTCGATGCTATTCCCGAACTTGAATTAATGGGCCGTGTCACTCAACTTGACAAACACCATTGTGCCTAGAGGTCTAATGAACTTCCAAATCTAAAGCCATGCCTTTAGATATGGCCACGATCGGCTCGCCATGGCCATGGTGGTCAAGGGTGGCTTGGCTTGGATGCCCGGCAATGGTCGGCCTAGACTCGGCATCAGCAACTCTGCCGATGGTGACGGCAGGGGAGGCGTGGAGGTCCAACTCAATGTTGTGTGTGAAGGAGGAAGAGAGGTGGATGAAGAGGAAAAGAGAGAAAAATCGTACTTCCATTTTGTTTTTGATGTGCATGTGTCAATTTGTAAGTGGATCTTAGTAAATAAATGACCACCGGGTATTTTCTCAACGCACGCCTTCTCTTTCAATTGGAAAACCAAAAAGGTTAAGCAAATCAACAGACGAAAGCCAAGTGAACTCACCAAGTACCAGAAACCCCATCGACAAGGCCATTAATCCTGTTCCCAATGATGCAACCAGTCCTCATTACCTCCTCAGCCACCTCCATATCGATAACCTCCAAAGCGGCCAACGCATTGCTCTGTATCAGAATTGGACCCCGGTAACGTCCCTCCCCTCTAATTGCACTCACGTCCTTCTCGAACACCACCACCTCAAACCCCTTCCTCTTCACTGCCAGTGCGAAGACCAGCCCTCCGATGCCACCTCCGGCAACAAGCACCCGGAGCTTCTTGCTCGGCACGGCTGGGCTTTTGGCATCAGAGATATTCGCTTGAACCCCAGGGGATTCGACCGCGGTGACTTTTACTTGTCGGGTACATCTCCTCTTCTGGGAACTGATTTTTCTACATCTTGAGTGGTGGCGGGGAGAGAAATCTAGTGGACGATTTTTGGAGATGGGGACCGAGAAGCGGGTCTTGGAGGAAACTGAGGATGAAGGGTGGGTTAAGTTGAGACGCAGAGTTGAAGCCATTGATAATGTCCAAAAACGCTTCGCTTGCAGTTGAACCTTCTCATCGAGGGAATGAAGAAGCAGAAGTTTGAACGTTTCCTTCTCTTCTTTTTTCGCCGTGGTTGTTGGCGAGAGAGATATAGAGCCAATCGAAGCCCAATACGGAGATACGCTTCCTTCTTTCCAATCCCCGTGGGTTAAACAAACCCATCACGTGCGTCACCAAACAGGTTTTCTTCTGCTTGTATTGGGTTAAACAAACTGACCAAAAGAAAAAAGTATTGGGTTAAACAAACCCATCACGTGCACCTTCAAATTATTTTCCGAGGGAAACGGACAACTTGCTTGTCCGATTGCCCGAGAAATTCTTGTTGAACTCCTTTTTCTAATGGTTTTTTATTCTCTCTCTTTCCCTTATATTTTTAGCTAGGTGTTACTGAGAGTTGTCTTGTCCCTTCGAGCTCTCTCCTCTATGACCCCTTAAGCGCCGTCCCTGCAACTGCTACTTCTAGGGTTTATATTTTTTCTTTCCTCTCAATCTGCCCATCTGCGCGACTGTGAGTGAGTGGCGGGCAAAGAGAGCAGAAGCAAGGTGCTACTGCAAAGAGAAGAAGATGCTCAAATTTAGCTTCTCGCAAAAGGAAAATGACAAGGTTACGGGCCGTCATTGACAGTGAAAGTAACGGCCCATCATCTACCACTTGTTTTTCTTGGTAAAACGGTATACCTGTTGTACAAGTTTTTAATTTCTTATCCTTATAATATCTATCAATGTCTATTAACATCACTTGTATATTAACTTGCTTTTTTTACTACATTAAACTATCTAAACTAGAGGTAAGTATTGTGACATCCTGGATTTTCAATCCTGTTTTCAATTGAATAAATCGGGCTTTCATCGACGCGCCTCTAGTGCTATTCAACTAGAAATCGGCTATTCGACCGTGTTCATCTGTCGAGATCATTACACCACAGTAAGATTGATTAAAAATTAGAGATAGGTCGGCTCGACCGAGTTATGTGATTAAATGTGGGTGATTCCACAAAATTGCAAAATTCTCGTCGATCGGCACTAGATTGATTTTTCTATCATTTTGGTACCCAGTGTCCGTAATTGAAATCTCGAGATTTTCATGATCACCGAGAGTCGCCAATGTGTCAAAGAGGTTCATTGTGGCTTGAAGAAAATTGACCGCGAGTCATTTGCACTAAAAATTTCTAAAAGCTATCGGGTAGGTTAGGTCACGCTAAAATCGCATCTAATTAAAATTAACCGTGAATTTGAACCCGATTTAAAAAATTGAAAGTTCTATCATGTCACATGTCATTTTAGGAATGTCGACTCATCTTTCAAGGAATTTTCGGTGAGTTCGGGATTTTTACAGAAAATCATTTTGGACGATTTGGAAAACGAACGGAAATTCGAATTGGCCAAATGGAAGAGATTTTTGGCCTTCGGCATGAGTTACTTGGTGAATGAAAGTTGTGTGGGTTTTTTTCTTCATCAAAATTGGACCTCAATCAGAGAAGTTTGTTTAGAAAATTGGATTCCAAAAAATAAAAAATGAATTAGAATTCGGAATTGAAGGAAATTGCCATTTTTGTTGCCCAAGGCTTGATGTTTGGGGGAAATTTGGTGCAAGAAAGCAAATGAGGATCAAGTGCTTTAGCTTAGGAATTTTTGGGGACCAAATTAGATTAAACAAGAGTAAGTGGGATGAAGATTTTTGAGTTATAGGATTTTCTCTTTAATTTTTCTATTTCCTTTCCCTTCGGCCGCCCATGTTCCCTCTTCTCTCTCCCTCTCTCTCTCTCTCTCACTCTCACTCGCACGAATCCCCCCTAAACTGACGTCCCCTCTCTCTCTGCCGTGTCTCACTTCTCTCTCATTATCTTTTGACTTTTTAGTCATCTTTTATCTTCTCCCAACGCCACCCTCTCTCCTCTCCCTCTTTCTTTCTTTTCTTTTATCATATGCTGTACATTCATCCCCTTTTGGCGGACACACAAGCCCTCCGTCTCTCTCTCTTTTGTTCGACTGCCCCTCTCAACCAATTCGACAGCTTCTTTTTCATTGGTTTCTCTGCCGTTGCTGCCTCACGTCCGTGAAGGAACCTCTGCCAGTCAACCCTCATGTTTCCAGCAATTCGGTTCAGCCCCAACAGCCGTGGAAATCCAGCAGCACCGTGAGACTTTGCGGGTCAATTTTCAGGCCTGATTCATGCCCCATTGGCGTTGCTGCTTTAGAGCTTTTCGTTCCTCGTCGTGTCCTCATCGTTTTGATCCGAGTAGATCATTAATCAAGTGAGTTTAACGCACTAATCCTTACTTAGTAGATTAATGATGCTTAAGGGTTGATTAGTTTAGACTAAGATTGATTTAGTAGATAATTATAACAGTTTAGTGAATTAGTTAATTATCGATGTATGTTAGATGGTTAGTTTTATGTAATTAGCGAGTCGATAGACTCTAATATTTATTTAACGAGTCTCGGAATTTTTCCGGGCCTGTTCCGGCATACAATTAGGCTTTACGGGCCTAAGTATGCGTTTTTGGTATTTATTGGCATTATTTAATTAATTTCCATAATTATTTATTTATTTATTTATTTATTTATTTTTCGAAAATTAGACTAGGATAGCCAGTGACCGAAATTTTATACTGATTGCAGTGGTGTGATCTGTTTATTTAATTGAGCTTTAATTTGTGTAGATTTTGTGTGATTTGTATTTTAGGAATTTATTCCTAAATTTATTTAATTTTAGTAATTAATTAGAAAATAACCCAGGGATAGTTTACAATGCCAAAAATATTTTAGTGGACCATATAAAATGGTGGAATTTATGGAAAGGAAAATATTATATTTTGACTAAGACCGACCGTGTACCCACACACGAGTATTTTTATCGGGTATGCATATCAGCTCGGTGACTCTATATGTCATCTTAGAGAATGAATAATATACATATAAGCTTGGTGACTCTATATGGCATCTTGAAGAATGAATAGTATACATATCAGCTCGATGACTCTATATATCATCTTGGAGAATGAATATTATGCATATCAGCTCGGTGACTCTATATGTCATCTTGGAGAATGAATAGTATACATATCAGCTCGATGACTCTATCTGTCATTTTAGATAAGGAACTGTATACTATTTATTAGCCATGAGGCAAGCTACTATCTATTTTCAGCTTAGAGTAAGCTGTCCACAAGGTGATCGAACTTTATAGATAGTATTGATTGAGTTGACCGAGAGAATGGCGTGATAAAATGTAATCGATTGAGTCAATTGATCAATAGTTCGATCCGATTGATTGAATTGATTGGTTGATATGATTTGTGTATCTATGAGATATACTAACTTGCAGGAAGGGAACAGAGGCAAAGGTAAGACTTCCAACTTGTGTTGTGCTTAGGCAGCCTTATGACGTATTTTATTCCTAATCGAGTCTTAGGGGGTTGAACTTGTTGAAATATTGTCTCACTAGTTATTATATAATCATTTTCAGGTCCCTAGTTGATATTGGTGGAGGACCCGAGGCCTGAAGTTTAGAAGGTGAAGCCCGAAGAATCGGTGTTCTTGTTTGACTAGTTAGTCATGGAACAATTCTATTTTGATGAAAGTCGATTCCCTTTTGTAGGCTTCTGTGTAAAAAGGTCTTTTGTGAAAAATTGGTCATACTTTTCTATCACATTATTTTATTGTCTGGGGATTATTTATATGTTTCCGCATGCATATTAAAAAGAAAGGGTCGGCGATGCGTCCTAGGACGTTGCTTTTAATTGACTAGTGAGGAATGGGCACGTACTCGAAGAATCGGGGCATGACATCCCCATTTAAGTGGTATCAAAGCAAGGTTAGTAGATAGAGTGATAAGGTGCGATGAGTCATGGAACAATTAGTAAGAATGACCTTTATTTCATGCTGGTGCATATGAGTGATAGCTGGTTGGTAGCTTGTTTAATATGGATCACTCAAATTCTAATCTGGAATTGGAATTGGAAAACAAGTATCTATACAGATCTTGTAGATAAGTGATCAAGAGCTGATGACTCCTAGTAAGAAGGTTGTAACCTTTGTGACTCAAGGTAGAATGCCAACAAGGATTGGTGCCCGAGGCAATTGTGGCAAAGCGCAGGCTCAGGCCAACGCGAGTGTAAGAATACCGCCGCATGTCGGTACTAGTGTAGTAGCACCGAGCGATCCTAGGTTCGACGGGATTGTTCAGGCATTGTGACCCTTGGAAATTTGTTGAGCTAGCAAGCTCAAGACTAGGCCCTGTTGAGTGATTTGGTGGAGTTCAATGTCACGCAAACAATTCCTCTTGACTGCTCCATATATAGAGCTCTCGTATGAAATATACGAAAAGTCTGAGTCGTATGGCAAGGAAAATTTTGATTCGACCTGCTAGAGTTCGGTTATTAGTTCAAAGATCACTTCAAGAAGAGAAACTGCAAGATCTCTAAAAATCCATCGGAGAATACTACACGACTTGGCTTTCTCATTGGTGGATGATTTTTTTTTTTCCAATTTTATATGGGTGGTTGGTGGATTAATTGATTAAATCATTCTTTTCAGTTTCTTCAAATATGAAAGGAATAATGAAAAAAATCTAGAATCAAGAAAGGATGATTTCCAGTTATAGTTACTAGAATTTAGTGGATTCTATAATCAAGTCATAAAATTTAGCCATCTTGAGAAGAGTGAAGTCAAGCCCATCTTGCAGGCCCACCAAAACTTCTCTAAACTTGGAATAGTATGAGGAGTCCATCATTTTCTCATAGAAAATAAAGAGAGAGAGTCACAAATATAAGTTAAGTCTGAGTAAACTGTGAACCCATTTAATACCTATATTTTATGGGCCTTACCATTTTAAACTTGTTCATAATTCCTTTATTGAACATAGTTAACCCATAAAATAATTTGGCCCATCAAATATGGGTTAGGAAATAGGTTTATGATCTACTTTAATAGGTCCACTCAAGAATAAACTCTAATACTTAAATTTTATGGATCTATTGAAACAATGGCTACCAAATCTAATTGCAGCAGAACAAAGTGCATTTGTGGGTGGCAGACAAATTTAGAATAATATCCTCATTGTGCAGGAGGTTCTCCATCAATTAAGAATACGAGAAAGAAAAAGAAAGTTCCAAGCTGTTCTAAAGTTAGATATGTATAAAGTTTATGATCAAATAAAGTGGGATGTTCTTCGCGAATGCTTGATTAAGATGGGTTTTTGTGAAAGGTGGTTTAAATGGGTAATGCAATTTGTCACAAGGGTGTCCTTTAGTGTAAAATTTAATGGTGAACCCCCGCCATACTTCAAGCCAACTCGAGGCATTCGTCAAGGCAACTCGTTATCTCCCTATCTCTTTATTCAAGTGGCTAATGTGCTTTCTCATTTGATGAAGCAAGTGACTCCAACAAGTACTATTTGAGGAATTAAGTTGAATAGAAACTATCTCATGCTATCACATCTTTTTTTTTTTTTTTTTTTTTGTGGATGATTCTATTTTTTTCCTAGAGGGTACTTTTATGGAATGTAAAAATCTTGCTACACTTCTACTGTTTTACATTAGGCCGGCTATAAACTTACATAAATATGAGATGCATCTCAGTAAAGGTTGCCCATAGAGTTTGAGGAGGAATATGACTTCAAGAGTATCAGAGATAGGAAAAACTAGGAAATACCTAGGGGTCCTTTGGATTGGGGTGCCTCGAAGAACGACATGTTTGCTCATCCTTGCAAGGATCAACATGAAATTAGAAAGTTGGAAGGAAAATGTATTGTCAAAAGTGGGGAAGGAAATATTGATAAAGGTAGTAATGCAAGCACTTTCTCAATATGCAATGTCCGTTTTTAAAATTGCAGTTTCAATTAGTAAAGCCATTGAGAGGAGAATAGCCACTTTATGGTGGAGGAATAACAATAAATTGGTTGGGTTACATTGGAGGAAATGGGAAGTTCTAAAGCATAAAAAAAAAATGAAGGGGGTCTTGGATTCAAAGACTTAGCGGCTTTTAATAAAGCCATGTTAGGGAAACAAGTGTGGTGGATTTCGCAGCATCTTGAGATGCTTTGGAACCAAATTATGAAGGGACTTTACTTCTAATGGTGTGATTTTTGGCAAGCTAGAAAAAGGGTCTCGTCCTTGGTGGGGCTGGCAAAGGCTTGTAGTAGGAAGAGATTTAATCTCTCTTCATGCTACGTGGGCTGATGCCAATGGCAAGAAAATCACCATTAGAGAAGATAAGTGGTTGAAAAGTGACTCATTGGGGGCCAACGATAAGGAATGAACCACTTAAAGTGGTTGGCCACTTAAAGTGGTTGGTTTGATTGAAAGAGGAGGCAAAATGCAATGAACCCTTGTTGAACAGTATGTTTGACAACCAGAGAATAAAGGAAATTCTTGCTATTCCTATAGGCCTCCTAACTACAGAAGACAAATTCGTGAAGGTTAACAACAAGTCAAGGACAAACACATGTCAAAAGTGGGTAAATAAGCAACAAAGACTTGATAGCTCCAACACACACAATAAGTTAAAATAGAGATGGAAATAGTGCCACCCATTATTGAATAATGATAAACTGTCTAAATGCACATCATTGTCACGTCCTTCTCTACTAGCATTTTCTTAGAAAAATAGCTCGAATTCCTGTCAATATGCATCGATTGTAACAGGAAAAAAAAGGGGGAAGTTTAGAACGACCGGCTAATTGACTTCAGAGTTCAAATAAAAGGGATTGTTTAAGTAGTATTAATTGAGACGAAAAAATTTACTGAGAACAATTGATCTTGACTGCTAATGATTTCTATTATATGAAATAACTTGCTACAATGAGAAGATTTACCAAAGTTTACTGCTTACAAATAATTTTTGTAAATATAACTAGAAAGTCTAGGAATCAAAGAGGTATTATGGTGACTGATGATTTTTAAAGAGTATCAAGTCGCCAAAGTGAGGTCCGGTTCATAGATCCAAGCCTTACGCCACAGTGCGGGTCAAAACCTACGGATCATGATCTCGCGTTTCCATGTGAGCATTCCAATGAGCCTATTATTAATAATAAGACATGCCGACGGACAAATCACGGGCCCAGGAAGTGGCACGCCTTGATTGGAGGCTGCTGCCTTGTCCTGCGAAACTAATTCAACCCTTTCGGTTGTTAAGTGTAGCTCATTTTTCTAATATACTTATTAAACATAGGAAAAATAAAGTACACACCGCCATTATAAAAGGAGGCTTCACACAATTGGCCTCGTCCATAATTTGATGATTATAACTCCCCGTTGGTGGATAAACTGCTTGTGCAAATTCTTGGCATTGACAGTATATGCTATCGTTACTTGTACAAATGTGTCTTAATCTTTAGCCATCACGTAAAAAGGAAGGAAAGAGTTTCTAATATGATTAGAAGATGGTTTGCATATAAGTAATATTTCCTTTTCTTGTGCTCTCATTGGCGATACTCTTCTTTGTGCCGTCAAGGCTAATGTTTAGAATTTTTCACCTATGTCCTTGACGAGAAATTGTGAGGACAGCATTGAGGGTCGTCAAGGTGCATTTGGAGGTTGGATATAATTCACATTGATCAAACCCTAAATCTGGTATTTAATATTCTTTTTTCTGTTTTTATGTGCTCGAATCGCTTTTTTCGCAATAATACTAAGCTGACATAAAGAAGAGTCATTTGGCCATATACTTTGCTACTGACTTTTATATTTGAGACTTGATGAGTGGTGTTTTTCTAGTTCCATGTAATGCACTCATTTTTATCCACATCCGTCAAATTATCATATTATTGGCTAATATTGCCACATTGGATCGAGTCACCTTTTCAAGGGATAAGGACGGTATGGTGTCATATCTACTATATGGCTCTCTCTTTGGTTTTTTTTTTTTTTTTTTTTTTAAAAAGAAATTCAAATGATCATTTAAGTATCACTATTTTCAAAGACCAATCACTTAAATGACTCCGATTATGAAAAATCTGGCATAGGTCACTGGGATCACTTAAATAGACACTCTTAGAAATTTTTGGCACTGAATTAAACGTTCATAAAGTTTTAGCACCAAAGTAATTGTTCTTTTAAGTTTTGACATAAAATAGTCTAAAATTGTATGTTGTGTAATTTTTGCACTGAACTGGTTAAATGCATCAAATTTTCAAAAATTGATAAATTTGGGTTCAATTGGTTCCCAAATGTTCCCTAGTATTGATCCTCGCAATTGATCAAAAAGATGTAGTCTATTTCCACGGGGCTTCAAGCTCTGTCGTTCAATCTCAAAACAGTGCAAAGTCCAAGAAGAAATAAATGTGAAGTTACAAGAGGTGAAAAAATAATTACTTCCTCTTTGTGGGAATGAAATAGATTTTTGTCATCTTAATAAATTGGAGAGAATGTTTGCTCTATGATTTTGCTCAGAGTCTAACAAAACAAAGAAAAATAGCGGTAAAATTAGAATAGTTGCTTTATGATTTTTGCTTTTGGCTCCCGTGTTGTTTTGTCAACTTTCTAATTTTAGAAATTTTAAAGCACAAATTTTATAAATATAAATTCAATGCCGAAAATTTATGAACAACCTCTTTAGCACCCAAACTATTTTAAAGGTCTATTTAAGTGACTCCAGCAAGCCACATAAGATTTTCCGACAAATTTAGTCACTGGAGTCACTTAAGTGATCATTTTCAAAAGTTATAACACTTAAATGATCTCTAAAAAGTTTTAGCACTAAAGTTGGCATCAAACAAAAGTTGTAATTTGCCTTTTTCAATCTTTCTAATCTCATCAATGGCAGGTTATTAATGTACATCTTTGAATGCTTTCTGTAATTTATCACGTGACTTTTGTTGTTCTCCTTTCAAAGTTGGGATTAGTGTATTGGCAATCGTGAAATTTGGCAAGAAGTTTCAATTGAGTCTTAAGACTTTAAAAAAAAATCACAATTAAATTGTAAAACCTATCACAAAATGCAATTGAATCCTAAAATTTTGAAAAAAATACAATTAAATCATAAAATTTGTCAAATTGATCTAATCAAATTTGTATGTTAATTACACCTCCGACACTTTTATGACAAATTTTAGGACTTAATTACACTTGTGAATTGATTGCACTTTTATGATAGGTTTTAGGATTTAATTGTACTTTTTAAAAGTTTTAGGATTCAATTGTACTTTCGTGACAAATTTTACTTTTAGTGTACTTATTCTTTCTAAGTTTGTGAATGTTGTTGTTAACAAGCTTCACTAGACTAAAATGAACCTAAGATCTGTAGGTTAGGCTTGTTATTGGAGGGTCAATCATTTCAGTCTTTTTGGGTCTCCACATGAACTATCTTATTCTAGTCAGACATTTTCACTGATTTTCCCTTTAATTTTAAATTAAAAATATCATTGAACCATTGTTCTCTTTAATTTTGAATTTCTTAATCATTCAGCTTGATTGCCAGCCAATTCTAAAGATACAGAACTTCAATTCCATAGTGAATTTAGCAATTATAGTTTATTTGGCTGATTTCCATATTAAAGCACTTCCATTAAGGATGAACACATATCCAATAGTGAATTTTGTCTCATCTAAATTTGAGATTTAGTTAGTGTCGCCACATCATTTTAATGCAAAGGGAAATCCACTATATAAAACGTAATAGTTTATGGTTCCTCTCAAATATTTCTTTACTCTTCTCAAGGCAGTCCAATGATCATAATTGGGACTGTGTATGTATATGCTTAATTTACTCATAGCATAAGCTATATTAGATTAAGTGTAGTTCATTAAATCCATTCGACTTCTAATAAAATTGAGCAACACTATCTTCACTCATTTTTTGAGTATTAGCACCATAAGTACTCATAGGTGTGACATTGAAGTGTCCATATTTTGTAGGTAGCCTCCACATAATGCTCTTAGGTAAGCATTAGGCCACTATCATTTCTTATGATTTTTAAAACCAAAATAACATTATTTTCTCCCAAGTCCTTCATATCAAATTCAGAAATAATTTTTTTTTTTGTTTCATTCACAGCATCAATGCATGTACAAAAAATAAGCACTTCATCAACATATAAGTCAATAATTATAAATTCACTGTTAATAGTTTTTGTTTACATACATTTATCCACTTCAATAAAGGAAAATCCATTATTAACTAAAACTTGATCAAATTTCTCATGCCATATTTTTGGTGATTGCTTTAGACCATATAAAGATTTAAAGAGCTCACAAACTTTGTTTTCTTGGCCAAGCATAATACATCTATCAGGTTGCGCTATATAAATTTCTTCTTCAAAATCACCATTTTAGAAAAGCTTAACATCTATTTGGTTAATAATAAGTTTGTAAGAGAAGTTAAGGCAATTAAAATACAAATAGATGAAATTCAAGTTACTAGAGCAAAGAAATCAAGATAATAAATATTTTTTTATAGTAAAACCTTGTTTTTGCATTTTCTTAATGTAGGAAATACTAACATGTCCTAATCTACAACGCTATAAATCAATAGATTCAACTAACTAAGTAAAAGAATGAGCACTTACATTGATAACATTGGAAAAGTTAATAACAAGAAGTCCTTGATTACAATACCCCTTTCCCACAAAGATATTATTATTTGTCATTAGATTCAAATGACACCTTCTCCCCAACCAATACCAACAAAGCTACAAAAACTAGGTTCATCCTCATATTAGGGGCATGCAATGCATTATTCAAAGCCAAAGTCTTGTCAAATGTGAGTTTGAGAAGAACTTTCCATTTTCTCAATTACTTGAGTAGTTCTCAAATCACTAAGATAAAAAATTTCTTCTTCTTCTCCTACTCAAGGTGTAGGAGAAAAGGGCATTTTTGTCTGCACCTATATGTCCAGTAACACCTAACTCTACCACCCATTCTTCCATATTGGCTGCAATATACACTTGGGAAATGACCACATCAATTATGTCTTCAAAATTATCTACTTCAACTAAGTTAACGTTTAGTTTAGTAGGAATACCATTTCCCATTATTCTCTTTCTGTATTGTGCTACATAATGATTTGGCTTACCACAAATATTATGAGAAACTTTCTTTTTAAGGCAGGGTGAGCGAATTTGGGTTTATAATCAGGTTTTGGCCATAATGAGGCTTGTCTTGCACCAAATTTGCCCTAACAGCAATCTCCTTTGCTTTGGTAGCCTTGATCTTGTTACAAGTTGTGCCCTCAAAGATGATATGCACGACTAGATCTGCCAATGATAGTTGCTTGTCTTTTTGCTTGAGTTGTGGCTTGCAATCATTTCAAGATTTTGGCAGCTTTTCAATGAACAACCTCACAATAAATTCTTCTAGTAAATCGATGTTTTTTGCCTTCAAGTCCTCCACTAGCTTGTGATATTCATTTACATGTGTCTTGATCTCCTTTTCATTGATACTTCCCATTGATAATAATATCCGATTACAAATTTCTATGTATTTTGTAATCATGGAGTCCCACATTTGTTTTGCTTTTTCTTATGGTTAATAGACATCAAACAAATTATTAGAGAGCATATTAAAAATTGTGTGCCTACATACCTTATTAGCTTGATCCATTGTTCCAGCAACTTATTATTAGGTGGTTTGGCTTCCACTCCACTCGGATCTAAGATGGAGAAAATTCTTTCTTGCCACTTTTTAGAGTTGTTTCCATTAAAAGCTTCGATCTTTCATATCAAGGAAATAGTTTAGCATGGGATATATCTAGTAATAATGGCAGTGCAATTAGAGCAATGCAAGCGGAGGAATCAATCGTAACAGTGGTGGTAGCAGCTATGGCAACAATGATGGTGGCAATGGCAATTTCAACTTGGGAATTCATAAGATTTATCTTTAAGATTGTTATAAATTTGAAGAAAATGAAAATAAGACCCATTGTCTGAGGCATGTGAACATGTTTTTGCAGCTATCTCCTCAAGATACAACAGACATTTATCTTACTCTGTAATAATAGAGGGAACAGAAACAACATAATTATGTAATTAGTCGGCTATGATATTTAAAAATCAAGCCATTTTTCATCAAATTGATGACAGTCAAAACCTTTCCAGAACAATTGGTAGTTATAGAATTGTTGACTGTCAGAACCGCTAAAATTTAATAGTTCTCAAATCTTCAAAACTGCTAATATATCAACATATTTCATCGAGTACCTTGTCTCGGTGACGTCCTAACTACTATTAATTTGATCAAACTAAGTATCATTATTTCGCAGAACATTGCTTATTTCGGGTTCTTTGAAATATCTCAAGCTAAAACAACGATAACAAAGACGCTGGTGTTAATGGTGGTGATGGCCGTGGCCACTGGAGTGAAGAATTCTAAATCTAATTACCATTGGTGTGCTGAAGATATCATTCAAATTAAGTTGCGTTGGACTGTTTCGATAACTACTGCACGGTCAATTTAAGCATCAATACAAATTTTAAGTTTATTAGTATTTGCGCCCTCCAGTGCTCTCATTGTAGAGAGACCGGAGATAAGGTCAAACTCATATTACTTCGGTTCACCGGGCAAGTCAGTAGTAAACTTAGTAAAAGCTCTATTCACCTGAGATGGTTTTTAGCAAACTGAAAGAGATAGGCCCCCCGTTAAAAGCAACGAGAAGCCAAAGATCTAAAGATGTTCGAGCAAGGCTGTCGTAGAGACGACAGAAGACTTGAATCACTAATCAATTTCACTATTCGTTATAAGATCAATCAATGATATCTTTCCCTGCGCGAGAAATTCTCAAAATGTGTCGGAAATCGTCAGAGCTCTATGTCGCTTTGACTCTGATGTTTTTTAATCAATCGCTGTACAAATCGAGGGCCTGCCTCCAGTTTTTCATGCTGCCTGGAGCATTCCGCTTCTTTCAGCCTCTGGAATTTCCGTAGGAGACCCCACGACTTTCACGCGATACACCGCCTGCAAATAAGCAGGACAGGTTTTCATAGTCAGTTTTCTTAGCAAATCTGACAAGCGAGGAGGATCGCATGAACTTTGACAAACAAACGTATGGAAGCTATTAGTAATGTAACAATTATGACACGAACTTCACAAGGAACGGAAGACTGACCCTCTTGTCTGAACCAAACTCGATGGTGTCCGAGGGATGGATCCTAGCCGGGAAATTCGGAGTTGCACGATACCGACGCCCCACGGCACTGCAAAAGTGATCTCATCACGTCCTATAACTACAACTCAGTAAACAATAAGGAGAAAAAGAAACAAAGAAGACCCTTCTCTGCGCTACTTACTCGGAGATCCAGGTACCGTGTTCGCTCTGCAGATCAGTCACAAAAAAGGCACCATCCTTGTAGCTGATTTGAGCATGTACCTTTGAAATCTGAGACAAGAATGCCACATACACGTAATTATATATTTTCCCAACAAAGCAAAGTGGAAACGTGTGAAAGAAACCATAATGAAGTGAACATTCACCTGTGGCAAAGGTATCGTCACCGGAATGCCAGGAAGATCATCATCTAGTTCACTCCTATAAGCCCAAAAAGCTATTATTAGCAAGATTATGGAAGGCCAGTATCATAAAGCTAACGGACAGAAATGTCAACTTTACATTGCTTTTTACTTGGCAATTGAGTTAAACGAGGAACCCTATCTCATTATACACATTCGAAGTGTTTTCTCCTAGCCTGACAGGTTATAATACTGTTAAGATGCAGCATGAAATTGCTTTTTGTGCTTTCACAAACTTGCAGGAAGCTGAGTTGATACCATGCCACCTCTGTATTATATCATAACATAGAGAGTGAAAAGACAAATCAAGTAAGTCCGTACCCAATAATGCAGCTTGTGCTTTCATCTCTACTTAAACCAATAGGTTGCAATGGACTAGTCTTGTTTCCAGAAGGTAAAAGAAGCCATCTGCAAAATACATGACAAGTGCATGATAAAGAGTGGCTTGTGGTAATGGAGAGTAGAAATGACAGGAACTGAACAAATAAATGCAAGGCTCAAATACATACTCCCCATTTATAGCACGCTCCAATGCATCATCATCTTCAAACCATCTTCTCAACTGGTCGTTTGCCTTTATTCACATGGATTTTATATATATTAGCTTCAACATTGAGGATATGTCATAAATTTACAATGAACTGAATTAGCTATAAATTTAAATTCCTAAGATTATTTAAAGGAGTGCAGGGACCATACCTTGTCTGAGAGTCTGCAACTGGGTGGCCTCCCCTCAAGTTTCGAGCTGTCAAGCACCATAATTCCAGATTCAGTCCAAACACATTCCAAAAAGAATTGTGTCTTGAGTTTTTCTGTAGTAGCAGGATCATTATAATGGAAAGAAAAGCCAGTGTTCCTAAGATTGACCTGTTACCACCCAAAACCCAGTTGAGCATCAATGGCATTGCGATGTCTATGAAGAATCTTCCACCAACTCTTCCAGGATGTGGTATCCGAAACTTCGTCAGAAACTGTGAATATTTGGTGTTGCAAGAATCAATGCATGAAGGATGATATCAACACAATGCTTGCTTTTATGGCCTGATTTTTGACAAGTACCTACCGAGAGTGGACCAAGACCCACACCCAAATAAGCTTTGTACGTCGAGGCCATGATTGCAGCCATTCTTGCCATTCCATGGATGGCAGCAACTCTCAAGCGTCTGGCATTCTCATAGCTAGAGGAAATTCAAATTAAAATTACAAGCTAAGTTGAATGACAGATTGAAAACTTTGATCAATCTTAGCACATCAAATATATGGAGTACCAAATGTCTCCTAACATGCAGTAACTGCAGAAACTAGAATCATGTCAATACTTGCTCCTAGAAACTGAAAGACAGTGGTCCATGAAGATAGAACTATGATAGTATACTGTGCTTATTCAGGGGTCGTTGCCTGCTTTCACTATAGAGCATAAATACGTCAAAATCAGATTGAACATTCATGCTTTGTACTGTGCATCAAATAGCAGAGCCTAGTTGTTGATAAGTCAACAGAGTTTCAGAACCAAAGAGTAAAAATCTTCCCATTTGTCACTAGAAGATATATCTAAAGAGAGCAAAATATATGAGACAAGACATTGTATCCACAGGAACTTACTGTTATACACTTGTGACCAACTTAACAAGATCAAGGACTTAACCTTATGGGCATTACATGACAAAAAAGCTAATAAAGGATTGATTACCTCCTCAGAGCATCAATCACATTAATCGTGGTCCCAGATTCAATGTTATTTTTCCATGCCTTCTCAAGCTCCAGGGAGAGTTGGTAACTATCCTGTGCAGATGATAAAGCAATTACTGGCTTCATTTCAACAGCCGTGTTCAAGCATTTCAATTGAGCACCGAGTACCATTTTCACTATGTTTATAAGATGCTAAATGGAGAGAATGAAGCAGACAAAAACATGCAAACTATAACATGCCCATACAACAAGCATGTTTACCAGATTGCAAACAATTTTAAGGAGCAGTTATATTTTGATTATAAAAAGAAACAAAAAATTGATGAAATTATACTGAAACATTAGAAATATCTTGAACCAGCCAAGCATAAGCATGTAATAGCCAGTGACATAGTCTTTTTGACTTATAACACTTGAATTTTGGATGCATACTTCAATGGCCATGCATCCCCCTTGCCCCATGTTTGGCTGCATAGCGTGTATGGAATCCCCAAGCAAAGTCACACGACCCTTTCCCCACGTAAAAGCCGGTGTCCGGTCATAAATGTCACGTCGAAGAATCGCCTCTTCATCCGTGGCAACTATTAGATCTATCACATTATCACACCAATCTCCAAATATTTCCAGGAGCCTTTCTTTTTTACCTGCGGAATAGTCATATACAAATATATGGTCGTTAAAAGTAAGCAGATATTCAGCATTACATAATAGGAATGGGTTATTCCAAGATCTGGTCAAATCCACTGCTCCCGGTCACAGAAATATATCTAAGCCATGAAACTTCTGACGATAAATGTAGCTCTCGTAAATATTGCTTTTCATAAAAAAAATAAAAAATAAAAACTATAAGTCATTGAGGTAATGATATGCACAGAAACCATGGAATGCGCAGATCAGTTCCAAAGTATAAAGCACAATTGGAATGAACTTAGAATCTAAGCAAATGCAGGAAATGTACCATTTGGACCATCTACACCACCGGGTGGTTCTTTGTGAAATGCATACCACTGCATCTTTCCAGCACCAACATCTGAAGAGACAAAGTATTGCTTGTGTCCCAGAAATACTCGATACCTTCAGAGCAAGCATAACTCCACTTGTGAGAGACTTGATGATCGAAACATATACCAGGACATGATTAACTTCCCTTGGATACCATACCAATCAGCTAATTCATGACCCAGACACTGACAGCAGAGGAAAAGGCTTTACATACTCACCCAACAGTCTCAATGTCAGCCGGTACAAAATCCGCAATGCCAGTGTAACAAGTATAGCCTGAATAGGTGGCATCCTTTGGCCCAAATAATCTTTTCCTCACCTATTCTCAAAGATTTAAAAAAGAAAAAAAAAAAGACTTCTCAGGAGACGAGATCGGAATAGCGACTTCACAACATATCTTTTGCAGACAATGATTTTGTGATCATCTTTTTGTCTTGCTTTTAATGATAGAATGAACGATATTGAATAAACGATATTGCCTTATCATTAGGCCTAAGACTTCCATACTCACCTAGATGATCAAAAGGATGATGCAGTTTGTCTGGACATCTAATCAGTGCTTTTTAGGATTTTCTTTTATCATGTTAGGACGACTATTTGCTCCAAAAAGTTTTTCACTCCTTCATTGGGAAAAATTCTCTTTCATCTGAAAAGAACAGGGAAGAACATGGTACCTTCGACCATATACCGTCAGCTCCAATTAGGAGATCACCTTCAAAACGCTGTCCATTCTCAAGAACGACAGTAACCTTAAATTGATAATAAGAACATGATGAGGAATGTCAAATGGAGCCAAGAAACAACCAACAAGATTATCTTATCCAGTGCATTTTCCATACATAAAGGCAAAAACTTCCAGTTGCATTTCCCTGAAACCAGCTGGTGAAGAAATAATCTCAAAAGCCTCGGTGCTCAAATTTACCTTTGTGCCATCATCCTCAAAGTCAACCACATTACTGTCATTTAATACAACATCTTCCCCGACAGCTCGAGCAAGAATCTGCTGAAGGGACATTCGGCTAATAACTCTAGTGACTGGAAGCCCCCGTTCCGCCGCAGGGGTGAACGTATCGAATTTGATGTACCTGTAGCCAACTGCATATCACTTTCTGAGACTTCTCTCAAAAAATAAGTTCTCCCACTGAGATTTTTGTAAACTTTTAATGGGAAAAGAAATCAAAACCATGAATGGCGGAGGAGGCAGTGCTGACCATACTAGTGCTTTTTCTATCAAAGTACCATACAATTTATTTATTTATTTATTTTTATGTAAGTTGATATTTTCTGAAATACCTAATGCAAATGTAATGAGATCGATGATGTCATCATGAGATTCAGAAAAAGGCAGCTTCATATATCAAGCCACTACAAAATCCTGATGGTTCAAACTATTCAGACAAGCTCAAATCACTACAAAACCTTATGGTTCAAAGTATTCAGACAAGCTTAAATCACTTTAATACTTGCAATACTCTGTATTCTTGTGGAATTCGAAAAAGCCCGCATAATAAAATAGCTTCATATACTGAATCCACAGTGAAAATCCAGTGGTCTAAAATCTTACCCATGCAGGCTCAAACCACATCATTTGTCAATCTGGAACGTTTTCCCGTACATATATACTTATCATAATTAAGACTCAAATGATCAGTGCATAGTGCAGAGCAACAAATTCCTAATCCTTCACTCATTCAGCCAACTAAGATGCATAAAGGTATAATAAGCATTGGAGATCACATCTAAATCCTCTCTCAGTTAAGATCGCCGAACCAACAGAACCACCATACACAAGATGTTGAAATACTGGATATTTCTCGTGCCAATAAGTTACCAAATCAGTCTTAATTGACATATCAAAAAGGGTAAGTGACTCAACAGATAAAGCGAACTCACCAAGTACCAGAGACCCCATCAACAAGGCCATTAATCCTGTCCCCAGTTATACAACCAGTCTTCATCACCTCCTCGGCAACCTCCATGTCAATAGCCTCCAAAGCAGCCAACGCATTGCTCTGTACCTGAATTGGACCCCTGTACTGTCCTTCCCCTCTAATTGCACTCAAGTCCTTCTCAAACACCACCACCTCAAACCCCTTCTTCTTTGCTGCCAGCGCGAAAACCAGCCCTCCGATTCCGCCTCCGGCAACAAGCACCCGGAGCTTCTTGCTCGGCGCCACTCGGCTCGCTTCGGCATCTGAGCTATTCGATTGAACCACGGGGGATTCAACCGCAGTGGCTCTCGCATGATGAGCACATCTCCTCTTCTGGGAACTGATTTTACTACTTCTTGAGTGGTGACAAGGAGAGAAATCTAGTGGAAGATCCTTGCATACAGGAATTGAGAAGTGGGTCTTGGAGGAAACTGAGGATGAAGGGTGGATAAAGTTGAGAAACAGAGCTGAAGCCATTGACTGTGCAAAACTACTCTGCTAGCGGTTGAACCTTCTTCCTGAAGGCAAGAAGCTAAAGTTCGTACTCTTTTCTTTTTCCTTGGTGGTAGTGGAAGATATATAGCCAATCGAAGCTAAATCATGAAGATACTAAGACGCCGTGTGGCAAATTCATGTTAGCCCCACTGCCCGCTCATTTCTCTTAACAGCCACTAAGAGAGAGAGAGGGGAAACAAAAATCTATGGAACAGATGTTGATGGGCTGCTTGCTTGTGTGGTAGTGGTTGACGTCTCGTTAAAACGATCCAATTATCCCTCAGTTCAAAACCGCAGCACACGACAGAATGGAAAATAGTGTGGTGGGGACGAAGGGGTTGGAGATATCGTTTAGTTTTCTTTTGGCAGCTTAAGAACTTGATTTTTCGCTTCCAAGTGCTTGATGATGATTGCGTCTTCCCTCTGGTGGTCAACTCCAGAAATATCCAATGTGAATCGATTGGTTATTCATTCTCCCACCAGGAAAAAGAAGAAGAAAAGTGTGGGTCTGTACCACTCTCGGATTGACTTGACACTTAACCAACACAATGGAGAAAAGATCTTTAAAAAAAAAAAACACAGTATCTTAATTATCTGTGTCTGAAACACCCTTCTGGTAAACACCAGTCCACCAAAAAGCTTTGATCATTTATCTTTTTATTGCAGGAGAAGAAGCTGTTGATCGCTGTGGATTTGGATTAAAAAAGGAAGTGGCCAGCAGAACTTGGTCAAAGGGAGAAGCACTATCATCTTTAGTGCTTAGCGGGAGGGGAGGATTCAGGGACGGTGCCGAGATAGATAAATAAATAAAATTTTGACCTTTGTGCATCGACACCATCATCACCTCCCTGCCTTTTCATTTTAATTTCAGGTGGAAGAAAAAATAATGCCACCAGACGTGTCACCCATCGGGACGTCCCATCTCCTTCTTCGGGCGTACGTGGCAACGCCATGGTCTCAAAGGCTTCAGTGGTCCGGCAGGACGAAGACCCAGCCCCGAAGGTTTTCTTTTGGCTGGCCGACAGAAGAAAAATATATAATTTTCTTTTGGACATCGGACAAGATTGGCTTTACTTTTTCTTTATTGTTTGCCAGGCCTCGATTGGAGATTGGTTAGAAGCCCGATATCGAGATCTTGACCGTGGATAATTATCTTTTTCTCCTTTTTGTACGAGCAATTGGTGGGATGAATTAATCAAATCATTCTTTTTCGTTCCGTCAAATATAGAGGATGGAAAGTTAAAAAGGGGATGATTTCACTTGCCGGCACCGAAATTTTAGTGGACTTTAGAATTGAGTCACAAAAACTTTTAGTTTCAATCATTCGATGTGCTAAGCTTTCGTATTTTTGTAATTAATGTTACTTTAGTCGGAATATAGCCATCGATCCAGCAAAATTGCTAATAAGGTAAATAACGATAGGTTTTCTAGATGTCGTTAGGGTTTTGCCAGAAAATTAGCTCAAATTTCAGTCAAAGGACATTAATTATAAGGGGAGCAATGAAAATTTAATGCCACCGGCTTAACGAAATTGAAGTTCAAATAAAAGGATTATTTTAGCGATATATTAATTGGAATGAAAAGTATAGCAGAGAACAAATAAGGTTCATTACGAACTAATAACATTCAACCTTATGATTTTTTATTAGAATAACTTAGTAAAAGAGAAGATCCACCCTGAACAACAAAAGTTTACTACTGACAAATATTTTTTACTGATCAATAGATTCACTTTACTCTACATGAACGTGATATGCCACAATATATATGAAGTCACCGAAATAACTTCACTTTATCACTGAAGAAATATTGCTTTCCTTTTTGAGAAGTTAATAATTTACTAGAAAAGAGGTCCATGTTACTTCCGATAAATAAGGTACACTACAAATAAATTGCTGACCTACTCCCTGAAGTAGATACTTTCACTTCACAGCAAGTTCACCTAACCATAAGAAGAACCCCAACAACTACGTTGATCTCTTGAATCTAAATCACCCCCCCCAACCCCAGTCCGAGACGCCTTATGGCCTCTCCTGTGTGTATTGTTTGGCCAATTTAGGCGATAGTTCGTCAAACAAACAAAATTCAAGAGTTTGATTTGTCTTTGGATAGGACTACTTGATTGTGAGAATGTGACATTTGTTCTATAAGAAAGAAGGATGATCAGACATAATGAATCCAAATGGTAATTATATTCGAAGTCACTATTTTGCAATATCACAGCGTAAGAATGGGCCTTATTATGGCTAGTATTTATGTTTTTCTAACATCATAGATATAGTTCAGCGAAAAAATGTTATAAACACGTCTATCCAGTTGGAAAAAATATATCTTTATTAAAAAAAAACTATTTCTTCTTATGGAAATCGCAGCAATTAAGCAGTTATTAGTTATGTAATAGTAAACGCCCTTTCTATGGGGTCTTCTCATTCGCTCCATAACTTATTTCTAATTGTATCATTTTTCCACCATGTTAAGGGAATATCTCACTGCTTTGGCTTTATCCCCAAATTGGAAAAACTCCCGCTTCATATTAAAGATGAAAAAACATTCTGTGTGAATACCAAACAAGGTATCCTTTGTATAGCTTATATACATATCATATTAAGATGCTTGTTTTAATGAAGAACTTCTTCAATATGCAAATAAAAAACAATGCTGCAATTCGAAAAACAATAGATGAGCGGTTTCAAGTTCCACCTGAAATCTATTCATCGAAATAGATTTCCTAATTTTTGGAATTTAAAACCTACCTCATATGCCGAGAAATCTGGAATCTGTCATATCACAAGTTACAAGGTTAGTTCCAACTCCACCTAGATTCCACCCACACCACAATTAAACGATTGTAGCGAACCATCACCTCTAATGACCATCATTTGTTATAATGCACTAATCACAACTTATATTTAAACACACAAATTAGAAAATATTAACAAAGTAAAAGCCTTAGTCATGGATATTGCTAAAAATGAAAGCTCGGACTAGTAATTTCATATTACACACTCATCATTGGACGTCATGGAATGTTGTAAGATCACACAAAGATAACCTAGAATTTAGAACCTACCTTGCATATTTATAACCTAGAACCGAACTGGGTTCTCAAATTCACGGTTTTACCCTAAAACCATGCTCACTCCTAGAAAGAACATTTGGATTTTGGTGAATAGGCAGGGACATAGTGTGACACCCCAGATTTTTATGCGCAACACGTTTCATTTCTAATTATATATATTACGCATGCAGAAACAGAATAAAATTACTCAACATCCCTTACAAGAAAATCGCATGAGGTCAATAATATACAGACTCTTCTTTATACAATAACAATAGTAATTATCACAACAAAATATATAGTCTTGGAAAAGGTCGGATCACCTAACACCGCTGCACTCATGTTAACCAAACCACCATCCAACAAAAGGATTAATGGCATCCAGCATCAACTCATCCCCTCCATCACCATGTCTAGGAGAACCATTCTACAAATCAGGGGAAAAAAATAGGGATGAGCCTAAGCCCAACAAGTAAAATCTCTAAATCTAAAGGAGTTCACATTCGCATCCACCCTAACTTAACCATTACAAACATTTAGAGCAACATAGTCAATGCATGAGCACACACCTTATCTTCTTTGCAGGCGTCTCACACAAATGCATTGTATTGTATGCTCAATGCACATATATGGCATATAATTTCTTGACGCATCAATATCATTTTGTACCTTATCAACATACATATATGTATATTCATGAGCATGAATCATCTTTCTCAATTCACCTTCCAAATACTTTTGGAACCTCCTAACACTTGAGGAATCCCGCAACATCCGTCCATGGGGCGTCCCGCCATACTCATACATAATCTTGAATGTGGGGCATCTCGACTCGCAGGGAAAACTACCAAAAAAGTCACAAACCTATTACAATTTTTCCAATGCAATCATAAACCTTTTCTTTGGCCAATTGAGTTCTAAACATTTTGCAATTGTGCCAATTCAGTCCATTGAACCATTTATAATCAGAAAAGTCCTAAGTGGAATCCTCGTCACTAGCATGGACATGGCCACTGAAGACTAAAAACGACGTCATTTTGAGTCGTTTTGCTTTAAAAAATAAAAAATCAACTTCAGATTTTCTAAACGACATCACTTGGCTTGGCTGCAGAATCCAAAATTGTTTCTTTCCCAATCATCTTCATGAACCTTAGCAATATCAGAAGCCAAAATCGTAGTTTTTGGTTAATCGTTGCTTTCTCAAACAATCTTCCCAAATTGTTTCTTTCCCAAAGTCATCGAAAATGCTCCCAAATTTTCCATAGTTTCGATCTTGTTTTACCATTCTCGTCAAGCGAAGTTGTTCATCCATGAGTCACGTTGGTTAATCGAGCCTTCTCCAAATTGAGTAAAGAAACAAGGCAAACAGACTATATAAAATAAAAGAAGAATGATAAACTCGGTTTGGGAACACTAAAAAAAACTTTTTGACCGTTCTTTGCATAATTCAGGACTACCATGTAGACTTGTCTTGTTCACTCAACTCTTGCCAACAACACAATCGAACTGGGACCACAAGACTTGCTAGTGTATATTGCAGATTGTGACGAACGAATTGGGTCACAACTGGATTATAGCCGAACTGAGTCTTCGCGATTTGCACGAGCAAGTCTGATGGATGAAGGCGTCGAGCGAAAAGACACTCGATCAACTGAGGCCACTCATAGATGAAGGACTTCGCTTGATGAGAATGGCAAGACATGATCAAATCTACAAAAAATCTACGAGAATTTTGAATGAAATCAAAGTAGGGTTCATTCGGACCAAAGACGATGCGGGAAAGTAATAATTTTGGATATTGCAGCCAAGCCTAGCGATGCCATTTGGAAAATTTGAAGTTTATTTTTTTTATTTTTTAAAGCTAAACGGCTCAAAACAACATCGTTTTAGGTCTTCGGTGGCCATGTCAACGGCAACGCCGTGTTGACTAAGATTCCATGTAGGACTTTTCTAATTATAAATGGTTGGATGAATTGAATTGGCACAATTGTAAAAAGTTTAGAACTGAATTAGCTAAAAAAAAAGGTTTAGGACATTTTTGGTAATTTTCCCCAACTCCTGAGTCATCCCAAACACTCTCCGAGACATCCCCAACACATGGGGCAACTTCGCCACCTTCATGGGGACGATAGCACCTTTCTTTTTCAATATTCAATGTTATTATGCAACATTAATGCACATGGACATGTTCAACATTAACTTCAATACATCACATCATTTTACTTAACCATCACCGATTGAACCTGTTCAACATCAACATTTTATGCATTGCATCATTTCACATAACCATCATCGAATGAACATGTGCAATATCAACATTTTATGCATACTTTCCTCAAATATAACAAATATGCATTTATTAAATAATAATGCTTAATGATACATGAATGACTAAGATATCCAAAGAACATAAAGCATGCAAAGAAAAAAAAATTGAAAATCAATAACCTTAAATTTGAGAACTTCCAGATTCGGTAATCCGTTGAAATCGGTAACTCTTCAAATTAAATAACTTTCCTAATTCGGCAAATTTTGGTAACTCTCCCCAAATTTGGTAACTACAAGCCAGAACCAAATTTTCCCCTTAAAGCCGGCAACTCTCATTTCTAGCCCTTTTTGCACACTTTTCACCAAAATACCACTAATCATTAAAGAACTTACTCATATTTCTTAATATATCATTTAAAATCATCAATACACAACTCAACATCCCATCATCAAAATTCATACGAGTGAAGAACCCAACATGCTATTAGCAAACTTACTCACATATGATCATAAAACTCATTTAAAGTAAACACCGATCAAACAACCAAGTGAAGTACTCATTAAAACAACATAACTTAGCACCTAAAGTTTTCACTTATCTTGATAATAGCTTATGTAAAATCAAAGCTTTAGTTTTTATTCATTGTAAAACGAAACAAAAATCAATGATTTTTGTCTAGAAAACAACAAACCCATTTTTGAAGAGTAGAGAAAATTAATGAGTTTACCTCATCTAAACCTAGAAATGAACTCGAGGCTTTTAAAATAATATAAACGTGGGACCTTTTGCTTTTACTCTTGGAATTGAAAGCAAAAGTTGAAAGGGAAGCAAAGATTGGTGAAGTATCGGAGTGGGGCCTTGTCTTGGGAATTCTCTCCCTTTCTGATTTTATACACAACCATATCAAAGAATGAAAGAGGAGATGGTTTCGCCATGGTTAGAGAATTTAATGTTCATGGGGTGAAATCATTGAATCTAATAGTAGAGATGGTAAATGTTCTAATAGAATATTTTCATGTGGCTCCTAGGCGAATAGCTTGGGCATGTAGCACACTCTCATAGCCTAAAAGAAAAGATATTTAGGAGGGATTCATCTCATTTGGCCAAGTAAATAATCAAGTCATCAAGAGCATTGTGAGCTAAAGAGGTGTTCAACTAAAAAGTTATGAGTGTCATAATTATGGCTCCATTTAATGAAACGGGCAAGAGGGATGAATTTAGAAAATAAAACTTAAGTTAAAAGACACATGGCACAAATCGGAGAAGATGTGATTAAAATATCACACATGGCCACTTTTGGTTATCTTGATCAAATAACTAATGTTAAAATAATTATGAATTTAGTTTAAAAGCCTTAAGTGCAATGATGGGAATGTTGCTTTAATCCTAAGAATACAAATGGCCTAATATGAGTAGCCAAATGAGAGAAATTTGGAGAAAAGAATTCTTAGCCAAGTAAATTGAGTGAATCATCAAGACATTAATTGGCTAAGGTTGAAATAGATGATGTAATGCATGAAGTCATTACTAAACTAAGTTCAATGTCACAAACTAAGGACATATGACTTAACATACTTGGTGCAAAAATGAATAGAGATGGTATAAATCAAAGAGGGACAAATGACTCACTTGCATGGCTTCCAAAGTTAATATTTTTGTAAGTTATTAAATTCTAGTAAATTGGTATGTAAACAATGAAATCAGAATTCATTCAAAGGGTCCATTCATTTCATGAAAAATAACTTTCGAGAAAGCATTTTCCAAATTATTTGATTTTCGGGGGGTGAAAAATAAGTGGTTAAAGAAAAAAAATTTCCAGTTAATGGAAAATCACTTTCTAAAACTATGGAAAATGATTTTCTCTTTTGAAAAAAGAAAATCATTTTCCACCCTTGTGTCCTTGCTTTGCCTCTCGTGTGAACACTTTTCTTCCTTTCTTTCCTCACTCCAGAGTTGTCATTTTCCGTCCTCTTTTTCACGAAGCCTAGAGTTTTTCATCTCCTCCTCCTCCTCCTCCTCCTTCGATGCTGACGACCAGCAACAACTGAGCGTCCCCCTTGTCCGATGGTACTCGATCTTCACCACTGCCGCCTCCTTACCCCCCTCATCTGGTGGTACTCGATCTCCATTGCCGCCACCTCCTCACCCCTCCTCACAACACCCACTAGTAGAGACACAGCTTCTGAGGGGTTGAGGCCTCTATTTTGTCCCACGAAGACGCGATTTCTAAGGTAATCGCTATAATTAGCTCTTATATCAGTAAATCGATCTCAATACATACTCTGCTAATACCTCCTTCCTCCCTTCCTCCCTTCAGGTTTAGTGATGATTAACGAGTCCATATCGTGGCACTTTTTCTCTATCAAGTAGACCTGCACCCGACATCTTTGTTTACTTGATTACTTGAGTTTTGGAAGCTATTTTCAAGTATAAGGTTTCTCAATTAAGTGGCTATAAGTGATCATTGTTGAGCTTGTGTTCAGTAGAATTTTGTACTGTTTTCTGTACTATTTATAATAGAAGTAATTAACTCTGGTGGAATTGGAAGCATGATGTGGATTCAAGTGAGCTTGTTAAATGCTAATAGCCAAGGAAATTTAGTGGCTTGTATGAGAGACAGCTAGTGATGGATGTGAAATGTTGCATTCTTCTTGTCCACAACTGATCTTGGAGTTTCTCTCTATTATAATGCTTGTCTATTTCTCTTAATCTTTATTTTAAACATGGTATGCTCGTGTGTAGATTTGGAATTGAGCAAAGAAGTTTCTTATGATTATCAATGACCTAAAATATGACCGAATGGATGCACAAGCATTTGCATACCCAATGTATTGAAAAGCAACTTCTACTATCCCACGAGTTTCTGGGTCTTCTAGTATTGCCTTTCTTGTTTTCACATACATCTTGTGTTTCATAATCAGTGTATTCCAATATAGATGGATGATAACAAAACTCAAGCAGTGGTAATGGGTGCGGCTGCAGTAGTTATGACTGTTATCACAATAGTCATGGGTGATTATGATCATTTGGAGAATCACATACCGAGAGAGCCTCATGTGATCGAGATTATAAAAGAGTTATATATGAATCATGTGTTATATAGTGGTGATATTCATTGTATAGATTAAACATGGATGATGCTGAATGTTTTTTAGAGCTCTGTAAGGTACACGATGCATGTAACTTGTTGCGTTCTACAGTAAATGTTTCTATTAGGGAGCAAATTATGGTATTTTGTCATATCATTAGACATAATGTGAAGTTTAGAGTCATTGGGGGAATACTTCATAGATCAATAGACACCGTGCATAGATATTTCAAAATCGTCTTGCAAGCGATTTTAATATTATACAAACATGTGATGAAAGAATCAAGCAATTCCACTTCTCCTCATATAGGTAACAATTGAAGGTTTTATCCATAATTTAAGGTATGAAATTTGAAAGAAATAATTCTTCATAAATTTCTTGAGAAGTTTCGTTAGTATTTGGTTGGCAAATATATTGATTATTTTAGGATTGTGTTGGAGCAATAGATGAAACTCCTATACATACATTAGTTCCTCTTGAAATTCAAGGAAGATTTCTTGGTCGAAAGGATGGAACAACACAAAATGTATTAGCTGCTATTACATTAGACTTCAGATTTTCCTACGTATTACCTGATTGGGAGGGCACTACCCAATATTCACATATTTTGTCAGATGCACTTTCAAAGCTGAATGGATTGAACATTCTTAAAGGTAAGAGAACGGAATCTACATACATTGTTTGAATTGAGATTAGTAATTTAGTAATAAACTTATTTATATCTTGTGGGAAAATATTATCTTACTGATATTGGTAATGGAATCTAAAATGGCATCTTTCCCTATCATGGTGTTAGATACCATTTGAAGGAGTTCAGTGATTGCCCACCTAAAAATGAATAAACTATTCAATCTACGCCATTCATCTTTAAGAACTACTATTGAAAGAGCATTTGGAGTTCTAAGGAAGCGTAGTCGAGTATTGGATTTTAAACCTTTGTGGTCATTTGGAACACAAGTCGATGTTGTCTTAGCTTGTTGTATCATTCACAATTTTATTATGGGAGCCAATCCCAATGGCTCTATCATGGAAGAGATGAATAGACAAATGGAATCTCAAAGAGAAAATCCAAGAATTCAACTTTCTCAAAGAGAGGAAAAAGAGGAAAATGGGATATGGGCATCAAAAAGGGATAGGATTGCACATACAATGTGGATTAGTTATGAGAATATTAGAAGAAACCAACGGCTTTCCTTTTGTTTCTTCTGAGTGCTTTATTTTGAACATGTGGTTTCCATTTCCATAATGATAATCATCTTCAAATATATACTTTGTGTCCCTCTTCATCACATTTTTTCTTATAATGCTATTTAGAGGTGTCACACAATTATCATGATTGGTAAAATTATGGCAAATGAAGAGAAGGTCAAGCAATTTAGATGGTCAAAGCCTATGGAATGCGTTTTACTTGAAATTCTCGCTGGTAAAGGAAACAAGCCTTTGAACACATTCAAACCCTCTTCAATTGGAAAATAATTCAAACTGTGTGTGGCAAGAGTGGATTCAATTGGGATGACAAGTTAAAGATCGTCATAGCTAGGAAAAAGGAATTTGATCAATATTTGTTAGTAATTTTTCTCATCACTTACTCAAGACATTCTTCTAGCCAATGTTTCACATAAGCTGTTGCTGAAAACAATGTGATATAAGTAGGCTTTTATGGTAGGTCTTCATGTCAACAGAAAACATGCCTAAAAAAAACTCATGAATATGTAAATTTAGTGAATATCTTTGATATATGGATGCATGATCGCCATAGAAAGTACAATAATAGATATGAAAGAAGGTGCAAAAAATCAATGAATATGCTCATGTGCAATTTTCTTTTGGATTGTGTTTTTGGACACAAGCATTTGCTATGCTGGGTCATTTCATGGAATCAATTTTAAGGAAATAATGTCCTAACCATTTCAGCCAAAAATTTTAAACCTTAATGCATATGTTGACATGTTGGATTGAAGAAAAGAAGCAGATTGTTGACTTGTTAGCTACCCCTGTTTCATTGAAGCCACAAATTGTTGTGTTGTTGCTATTTCTGTTTTCGTCACAAGCGCAATGCATAATTTAATATTGCCTTTCATACTAGCAACTTATATGTCTATTTATAGTTTACATTACATGGTACTTTGTGATATGTGGCTTTTGTTAAATGAAGCAGCATTATGCTACATGTATTTGTTTGGACACATGCATTTATAGTGCGGGGTGATTTCATAGAATTAATTGTAAAGAGAGAATTTCCTAACCCTTTTAGCCGAAAAAAAAAATGTAAACTTTAATGTGTCTGCTAACATACTAGACTACAGAATTGTATTTGGAGACTACTGCAAAAATTATTTCTCTATTTGAAAGAGAATTGTTTAATATGACGGGCCTATGGAAATTTAGACCTAATTCTTAGCTGAACTATATAAAGATAATCAATTATTCTATTTTCAAGATGGATGTTTTTACCTGTTCCCTATATCTATTTGAATATGTACATATGCCAAAAGCATATTGTTGACTTTAAAGTGAACCCTGTGTCACTGAAGCCATAGGATATCTTGTTGTCGCTATTTCTATATTTGTTACCAATTGTAATGCATGATCTACTTTTGACTTCCATACTAGTAACTTTGTATTTCAGTTATTTCAAGTAATTTGAAAACACTGTAAATCACTTGAGAAAGCTAGAAGAACATATCTGGAACTTGTCTCAATTTTTGATTTTATCAGCATCTATAAAAAATGCTTCAGTTGTTGCCATGGGTTTGTGATCTGTTTATTATCTTTACATAACGAAAAATTTGGTGCAAGATTATCTTCTTTGTAGGAGTCAAGAGGTAGTACTCAACAAAATGTCTTGTTATTATTTAAAGATTTGTCTTGTAATAGTTTATAAGCGGAGAAACTAGACAGAGATGATCATGACTTTTGTTTTGTCTCTTATGCCCTTTTGCCAGATTTTGTTACTCTCCCTTTGTTATTATTGTGTTTGCACTTAAAGGAATGAGAGTATTTTATGTACCATATTTTAGTTGTTACACTTGCCCCTGAGCATAGTCTATAGAGCTCTCTTCATATTTAGCTATGGAACCAATAATTGGATGAATATTGTGCATTAACAGGTCCATCATTTTCATGAAAAGTATCTGAATAAGATGATTGATATGTATGATGAGATGGCTAAGGTGGTTGGGAGAGATATGGCCACCGGAAGCTTTGCAAAGCAGTTCTAAGACATCGATGCAACGGAAGTTGACTCCTCACTTGTCGACTTAGGCGATGACTTTGATAAGTTGATGAGGTCTCACAAAAGGCGAAGATGTTTCGACGATGATGATGAGTATGTTGCACTTTCAACACAATTTGGAGAGATTGCATCGATACTTAAGTCATTGGGTCAAAGCAACATCGATTATTCTCAAGTCTATTACTCTCAACTCTATAATGAGGTGATGAAAGTGGACATATATGATGAAATTACCCTTGGATCAGTTTTTGACCACCTAATTGAGAATGAAAAAATTGGAAAAGCATTCATGGTGAAGAGTGTGAATCTTCAAAAAGTGTGGATTGATAAATTTCTAAGCAAATGAGATCATCATCAATGATATATTATATTCAGCTTTATCGCAAAAAGACTCATGTTCTTTCTTTGTATGTTGTTTTTGTTAGTATTTCAAGGGATGAAATTTGATGTAAGGTTATTTTGTATTGGTATTTCTATGACTAGTGATCTTAGTGTGGAGTTTGCATTTCAACTTAAAAAAGCCCCTACACTCTCCCCTAACCTTTTCTTTATTTACTCTACCGTGTAGCTATGCATTGCTCAAGCAAAAGGCTGTACATGCTTTGCTTCTTTTTTCTTTTGTCCATTATAACACAAAATAAAGGGGGGAGAATATGCCACTCAACTAGAATATTCTGGCAAGGGTTGTACATGCTTTGCTTTTTTTTTTTTTTCTTTTGTTCAAGATTGTAGATTTTCAAGAGAAGTTCAAAATCCATGCAAACATTTTCTGAGAAGGGATGATTGTTTGGCAACATTAAAGGAACAAAAATGTTAAGCAAGTTTGTCCAACCTTAAAGGCAAGTGCAAATTTGATGGATTTCTGGATTAGTAAAGCAATGCATGCCTAGGTGGTGAAGTCTAAAAAATATTTTACTTATCAAATGCTGGAAAATATTTTCCGAGATTTTTTCAGGTTTCAGTCGAATATCGGAAAATATTGTCATTTTTCTCGAAAATGACTTCTAGGAAAACATTTTTCGGAATTGATCCATTTTCCACAAAACGAACGGACCCTAAATAAAAAAAAAAAAAAAAATACTTTGAACTCACTAGAGATATTGGTGAAAAGTAACGGATGCTAGAAAAATTTGATTTAGTAAATTTGAAACTTGAATATTGTCAATAGCTATTGCTAAGCTTAACACATTATATTTTGACGATTACGGTAATAGAAATTTATTCTTCACACCTTTTGCACCTCATAAAATTAACAACTTTCATGGCTCCAAACTAAATAACACTTATCTTTATATCCTAAATATTATTACTAAATATAGAAAATTTTGGATGTCACACTTGGGATCGTTTTAGTGCTTGGATGGACCCAATAGAAGGAACAAACTTAGATAACATACGAACATCAATATATTGGGAAGGAACTAAGTACAGCAAGTGAACAAATTGGGATTGGAGGAATCGTTAAGTTTGGATGGACCTTGTTGTAGAAAAAATTCACATTACAAATGGAGAAACAATACTCCATTTACCTAAAACTAGACCGGTGACTCTGCGAGCATATGCACTTTTGCGATGAAATATTTGGGTTTTCTATGCTTCCATCTCGAAGTTGAAGTCAGATGTATTTTATTCAATCGAGTATCTCGACTTTTTATATTGCGCTTAATTTGAGGCTTTCAATGAATTCCAAGAGAGACTAGCCACACCTTGCACCACCACCATGGTCACCACTTTTAACCACTCACAAAGAGGACAAATTAAGTCAGTGAGCTCCACAGTCCTTGAATCTGCATATGTCCTTGTTGAGGATAATTATAGCCTCCAGGATCTCGCCGTACATTTCGAATTGCTCTCTCATCCCATGCCAGCCGACCAGCAATTACTGAATCTATCATGGATTGGGCCCTCGGGCTTGTCATGCTCTCAAACGCTATGATCATGTGCAGCCCAGGTCCGCATGACCTATATTTGTCACATGACCGCATCTTATATAAGTTAAAGGCTTAAACTTAACTATTTCATCAGGGCTTTATGGTCGTACCCATGAGTTATCAAAAGTGGAAAAAAAAAAAAAAATCCTTAGCAAACAAAGCCATTTTAACTATTTTTGATGTAGTTATTGGATAAGCTAGACATAGTAGGGGGCCTAGGGGCCAACTAGGCATATGCCACACGCGAATTTTGCCAAACCCAGCACCCCCCCGCGCTAAGGAAAGCGGTCCAGTCCCCAAATAATTGGATGGGCTAGGCCTTTCATCTTAAATGGCCCGGCCCATCATGTAGGATATGGGAAAGTGAAAGCTAGGAAATTTTAATGTCAAGCGCAAATTTCAAACCAATCTCCAAATGCCATAATACATTGAGGAAAGGGGAAATTCTTTCTTTTTAATCTTCCAATATAAGATTAATACTTAAAAGTATAACTTATTACTTATTCTAATTATAAAGAAAAATCATTCAATTGAAAAGATGATTCATGTTCCAAAGAACACTATAAGCATGCCAAAACGAAAAGAGACTAAATATATGATTACAAGACCAAAGAGCAATTGAATTTTGGACTTTTGTCCAATAGGGTTTATTTAACTTCAAAGCAATTGACAATTAGGAGTTTGTTTGTTTAAAGAAAATTTGTTTTTGGTGAAAAACTTTCCGATTTTTCAGTTTTTTGATGATGAAAAACAAATCAACCTATAAAAAAAGTTTTCCATGGACTAAAAGCAACAACGAGCAAGAATTCATTTTTCCTAAACCAACAAATGAATAAAAATTAACCATATTCCTGGAAAATGATGACAGAAAATATTTTTCTTGTGTTATGAAAATTTTCAATTAAATAAATGCACCCTCAATTTTAAATAAGATAATTGAATATATTTACAGCGGAGAATCAGTTTAAGATGTTGACATAAAACAAGACCGATTGAAAGAAGTGATATAAAATTGGAATGGAATTGGTGCAACTTCTTTGCTAAGTAATTTTACCGGTGGATAAAGATTAAATACCAATTTACTTGGAAACCCAAATCAACAGATAATAAGTGAGGACATGTTAAAGAGGAAATAAGAATTGGATATAAACTATGTACTTAAAGAAAATAGCCAAATCATATGCAATATGTATACGAGTCGTTGATTTGAATATTTGATACTAAGAGGATTTTGAAGATTAATTGTATCAAAAACATGTAATGTAATATGAGATTGAGTGATTAATTGTATTTTAGCAATCATTTCATATGCCTCATTTAACCAACTCTTGGAAATAATTACGTTTTTTTTTTCCTTTTATTGAATCATCATATCATACCCTTAAAATTCCATTTATTTATAAGAAAAAAACTGTACACTTTCTTTATTGGTAGCTAAGATAAATTCATCTCTTACTATCATCATTCTTGATTTGCACGAGCAAGCGCCCAAAACGAAGATGGAACTTTCCACGTTAAGCAAAATCAGTAATTTAGGTTAAAAAGTCTCTGTCGTCAACTAAAATAATTTTTTGGAAAATGACAGCAAATATTACTAATATCGCTCCGATAGTTGACGTGTCTTGTGCAACAAAAGAACGTCAAGCACACAATTCAAGTTTTCCAAATTAAATAAAGTCTTGGATACTATAATGCTCTAGAGTGAATCGGTCAATAGATAAATCGAATAATGCCAGGGCTAACGAAAGTTGTTTCATACCTTCCATAATTTTTTTAATTGAAAATATGATTCCCTGGATATCTTGTTCTTTTTAGGGTTCGAACCATACAAAACTTTGCCTCCCAGAAGGTCGTTGTCTTTCAACATACTATATTCAACTCTGTTGAAAGGAAATAGATAATATAAATTATGATAAGAAAATATTTGAAGATGGAACCTTGACTTGCGAATTCACACATAAATTAAGTCATATATGGACTTCCCCCATGTGCATTGCACAATCGGTCCAACACGAGTTCTCATTTAAAATTCCCTCTGTGGAGAGGAAACTGCCCCACATTTTAAATAATGGTAATTGGACCTACTGGGTCAGAGTTATACGGCAGGAGGTTTTATAGAAACAAAAATGAAAATGATTAACAAAAATTGCGCCGAAACGTGTGCGCCTAATGTGAAAAATGAGAAAATATGGTACTATAGCTGACAAATTTTCAATTACATTCAAGCCCATTTCCCATCATATCATCCTACCGGACCTTTTCGTTTCACATTCATCCACACTAGATGACAACAAAATGAAGGTAAGGATGCATTTATTTTACGGAAAATTTAGATCACTTTTATTATTTACAAAATAAATTAAAAAAATATATTTATCATCCAAGAAGATATTTAAACATACATTATTGTTGATAATGAACACATTTTTCATTGACTACTTTTTTAAGTGATATAAGCAATCATTTTACGAAAAATGTTTTTTAAAATCTTGAATTTTTCGTGAAACAAATGCATTCTTAGAATCAAGTCAATCTACCTCACCTCTTAATTTGCTCATCTCTTTCGTTCGAGACCCAACTCATTATTCACCATTTAGGAGTCAAAACAATGATTTTCATATATGCCAATCCGATGGATCTACGTCCACTCCATTATTTTATCACCCCTCTATACCGGCTGATCTGTACAAAACTTGTTCGTAGCTAAATTAGGCAGGTTATGATTAACTAATTTGGATTATGTTAAGGGAAATAATAGACGGTATCAAAAATCTAATGTGAAAACAGTTAGATTCCAAGAAATTGTTAACCAATCTCAGATAAGAAGAGTGTCAATCATCAGCTGCTCCAACGATTGAGTGAGCCAATCATTGATCCAATTTATGTCGGTAACAAGCACCTAACGTTCTTTCCTTTGTGAATACAGCCCTACCCAGCCTAGGGCAAAGCACGAATTTAAAACATCTCGTGTTAGGTTGAGGCAGCACAATACTTAAGGATACCGATCGAGACACGAGTTTTGCGAGATCAGAAACATGTCTAACGTTGAACAGCTCGATCTCGACTCTAAAGTCAATGAGAGCAATCATACTACTCCTTCCGCTGTCACCATGTATCACTGGTTAGAGGTCATGCAAAACCCATCTATCAGCTCAACTTGTTGAGTAATGGCCCATCCATTTAAAACATCCCGTGTTTGTTTGAGGCAACCCAAGACTTAAGCATTCCAATCCAAACATGAGCTATGTGAGATCAGAGATATGTCTAAAGTTGAACGGCTCGATTTCGACTTTGATGTCATTGAGAGCAATGGTATCAGTCATATCGTTGTCACCATGTATCATTGGTTAGAGGTCATGCAAAACCCATCTATCGACTCAACCTGTCCTAATGTGAGTAATGACCTATCTATTTATGTCTAGACCACTAAGTAACCACACTGAAAGTTACTCTCTAATGGCTTACGTTGAGAGAAAAATTGTCAAAAAAATTATAAACCTATTATATACATACCAATATAGTTTTAAACGTTTCAATTTGGCTAATTTGTCATTTCAGTTATGTTTTGATAGAAAATTGCTGACGTGAATGCTAGTCATTCTACATGGCACAGCCAACATTAACGTAGATAATTTTTTAAATTTTTAAAAGTTTCTCTTTTAAAAAAAAAGGGAAAAAAGAAAAAAAAAGAAAAAAAATGTCTCTGTCGGTGCCAATCATATTGTGTAGGATGGCTAGCATTCACATGAGTTATTTTAGACAAAATTGACCATACGGATTATATGACAAATCGTCAAAATGTTTGGGACTAAATTGACCAAATTAAAAAGGTTTAAACTACATTGGTATCTATATAATGGGTTTAGAACTTTTTTAGTAATTATCCTAATGTTACGAAATAACATTGAGTAGGAACAAAACTTGAAATATCAGCTGAGGTAAACAAAACTATTCTACCAACTCGGTCCTCTAAATGAAAGAAAATAACGTCGAAAAGAGATAAATGAAAGTATTTACAAACAAGACGAGTAATATTTAATTTTTCTAGCACTCTTGCTCATGCTTAATTTGGTCTTTTTTTTTAATTAGTACTAAGCATGGACATTAATTAGGAAGGAAAATGAGCCTCCCATATGAGATTTTAGTTGTTCACTGACCTAGTACCAAAGTTGGCTCGGAAATGATATGCCTTGATATCGCACCAAGACTAAGAAGGACCAATCCATCGTGATCCCATGTTCGTCCAAGGCCAACAAAACCTCTTTTCAGAGCTTGGGGCGTGAACTAAAACATGCACTTGTGAAGGCAGTTGGAAATAATTTTGTAAGGAAATAGCAAATTTTCACAAAAACGCTTTTCAAATCGATTTGAGTCAAAGCATGACCGAAGCATGTCAAACAAGTACACAAATCGGACTTGTTTCAAAGCAATTCAAGCCAAAGCATGAGCCGAGCTCAACAAACAAGAACCAAACTCAATCAATGAACAAAGTCTAAACCAATCCAAGCAAACACAACCTAACCTCAAGCAACAACAAACCAATCAACTTCAGTCAAGGACTTGTCACACACTCGGAATAGCGTAACACAACGTCCTCGCCAAATATTAGTAAGTTCTACTTACTACTCAAGGCTCATGACTTAAGCCGTTACAATTGAACGCCGACCTAGAACCGAACATGACTCGGAATCAATACGCCTCAATATTGAACCAAAACCAAGTAAGGCCTAATCCGTTACGTTTCAATGCACGTCCAAGACCAACAAGATCAATTTTCGTAGTTCAGAACATACTTTGGCTCACAAGCATAAGCATCGTCATAAAATAAATCGATAATATGCAAACAATCAGAATATTATCGAACAAGTTCAAGTAACAACAAGCCAATCAACTTCAGTTAAGGACTCGTCACATGCTTGGATTAGCGCGACACGCCCTAACTAAATATTAGTAAATTCAATTATTCTAAAAGTTTAATTAGTTAAATGAACGTGTAATTTAATATTTAATAATTCTACGCTCGTATGCTTGAGCGCATATCCTATAATTCTTTTTTTTCTTGTTAGGAGTTCCATTTTTCTAAGCCGATGTTTTGAATATCCATCAATTGAATTTTTCAGTCCGGAGCGATTCGCCAAACACCCTTTTTTCTAGAGAGCGAATCTCGCCAGGCGTGGATGGTTAGCATCCATTTATCTTGCATTGTGTACTTTTTGTCTTTTTGCAGGAGCGCCATTATTGCCAAAGACAGCGAAATGCCGTTTCGCATGTGACGTTTCTTGTTTCCTTATGGAAGGAGGATGGAAGCAACGGTCCCGATCGGAGCAAATCTAAGTCCCGCACCTCGAATTGTCACTTCCCAAAAATAGGGCAAGGAAGAGTTAGACAAAAAGATTAAAAGAAAAAAAAAAACTACAGTCGTACCATGAGAAAGAAGACCGACCCAAAAAAAAAAAAAAAAATACCATGAGTAAGAAGAAATATAAATGCACGTTTTTAAATATAAATGCACGTGTTTTGGTTAGTGTCGAATAAACCCGTGCTGGTCTTTGTTTGCTCCAACGGCTATCCCTGGAGACGTCCCAGTTTAGTACATAAGGAGGATTCGAATTCAGCATCCGAAGTTGGGATTGAAGCGTTGGCAGTTAGTGGATTTACATAGTATAAAGAGACTAAGTTGGAAAGATCGTTCCCAAATTCTAAATGCGGATTTCTGTTAAAAAAAGGGAAATCACCAAAAACGCGCATTAGTTTATATCCAATGTCCAGTACATTAGATTATCTTTTTGCAAATATCATTCACATATCTCTAAGTAATATCCCATGTCGAAAATATCAAGTTACTCCCCATTTTGGCATCTTGCTTAGGGTTTGGATGGTTAGGTTTTAAGTTGGTTTCAAGTGTTTTGGGTGGGTGTGTGAATTTAGGATTTGAGGATGGGCGTTTTGGAAAGAAAATGGCATTTTAATAAATGGGAACACACTGATAATTGATGATAAAGTGCAAAATGGTCTCTAAAGATTAAATTCAAGTTTGTGCTTAGTATCTTCTATAATAAAGGTATGTTACTGATCATTTAGAGGTGAGGTATTTTTTTTTTTTTTTTTTTTTTAATTAGTTTTCCTAAATAAAATCTAACATGTGTTACTTCTTAGGACTATCGAATTCGGTTGGGACGTTAGGGAACTTTCAAGATAAGGAACCAGCAATGAACCATAAGAAATGTATGTTTATGCACAACATGAAAGCTGTTGCAAATGTGATAATCTTGGAGCATTTGTGCCATTTTTTTGCCACTTTGGTTGGTAGGCAACATTAGAGCTTTTTCTCTCCTGCAAAACCACTAATTTATACTTAAGCCTTTTTAAAATTTTGGCTCAATAACATCATTCAAAGTTTTTCCTATATTAGTTAGCGAACAAAAGCTTTTCTCTTACATGCATTTGGAGATGGTATATCAGTTAGCAAACAAAAGCCCCTTGAGAAAATGCCGAAGTGTTTGGCAAGTGTTTTAAAGTAGTTTTCCACCGAGTATTGGCATTGGAAACGCTGAAAGCCAAAAACTAATCATACCCAGTATTTGGAAATTGCATTTATAGAATACTAAAATTAGGATTAAAATATTTTTTTCTTTCAAAAATTATCCTCACTAATTCTTTAATTTTCCGATTTTGCCCCTTCTACAACTGTTCATCTTCTTTGTCAAATTCTTTAATTTGGTAAGCAAGGAATCGGCGAAGGGCTAGCGAGGAAACAACGAGGCCAGATTTGGCCAGCGACGGGCTAGTGACTAGCCGATGAGGGACCCAGATGACGCTCGCCCAAGGACCCAAGCAATGGTTGTTTGAGGTTGCAAGACCTTGGTGGTGGTCGCCTAGGTCATGCGATCGCAATCTTAGCCAACGATCACCAATGCCAAATCTAGCTAACTTGAGGCCTAAGCCCTTTGCCGGTGGCAAAGGGTTTTGAGTTTTTTAATGAAAAAAATATATAAAAAATTGTAGCCAAAGCTCATTGTAAATTTTTTTTTTTTTATCAAACACTACTTGAACTCAAAGTTGTTTCGCAAAAAAGATTTTATCAAACGCAATTTACATTTTCCTAAAGAATTTTGGCTTTCAATATTTACATTATACCCAAAGTCCGTCCCCAAAGTTGAACCGAAGCGAGCGGGCACCTCTAAAAATCATATATTTGGATGTTATGTATTTTTATGTTAAGAAACTCTCCTTGTGCCATTTTGATTGTGTTTTGCTATATATGATGTTTGTCAAAACGTCGTAGGCCCCACAACGACAAAATAACCAGATGTTCGTGACCGTACACCTGTCCCCCTCCTTCTTCTTCATTCACGGCTGTATTCTGGCGCCAAACCTACGAAACTTGACTTCAAGCAGGAAGATTTCTGCATTATTTTTTTCCTTTTTTTCGGATTTAATTTCTCCTTTTTTTCTCTCTTTTTTTTTTTTTTTTTTGCCTCTCGTCCTACGTAATAATGTAATTCCCGTCAGAATCTGGAACCTCGATTGGACCTCCATATCCTCGTCCCCCACGCGTTCTCCACCACCGCCGCCGTCGCCGTCGCCGTCGCCGTCGATGAAGAGCAGAAACTCACTTCCTTACCACGACCTGGGCACTCCGAAGGGCTGGACCTCGGAGCGCGTCCCGTCCGGCGCCGCCGCCGCTGCCGCGAGCAGAGCCCACGTTAACACCGCCTCGTCGCCTTCCTTCTCGCCCTTCAACAGCAACCGGACCTTGCCTTCCAAATGGGAGGACGCCGAGCGGTGGATTTGCAGCCCCGTCTCCGTCAAGAACTCGCACCTCGCCGCCCACCCCAACGGCCACGGCCCCCAGCGGCGGCCCAAGTCGAAGAGCGGGCCGCTGGGCCTGTCCGGGTACAACCCCTGCTACTCCCCCTGCGTCGACGGGTGGAGCGGCCGGAGCTTCGCGGTGGGGTCGCCGTTCTCGACGGGCGTGATGGTGGCCGACGAAGGGGTGATGGGCTGCGTCGGCGTGCCGGCCGAGAAGGGTGGTAGCGATGGCAATGTGAGTCGGTCTGCTAGTGGCCTTGAGTGGCTGGAGATGGTGGGTGAGTTCCAAATTTTGACTTCTTGTTCTCTTTCTCCTTTTTGTGGTTGATGGTGCATTATAGATGTGTGTGAACAGGGCCTGTGCTTCAGTTTTAGAATTGATTTCTGGGTATGTTGAGGTGTTATGCTTGAGAGACTCTTCTTAAGATGGTTCCTGTGGTTTTTGGTTGAGCTCGTTGAAGATAAGTTTGGTGGCGTGTTGCTCTCTCTCTCTCTCTCTCTCTCTCTCTCTCTGTTGTTTTGATGGATACTGAGAATTCACTTCTTGGTTTTGCCGGAATTAAACCTTGAATTAAATGAACCTCTGCTTCAGCTTGAAATTCGCATAATGTCAGCTTGATGGTTTAACGATCTGCAGATGAGAAATTCGATTGTGCCGAGGAAAACGAAAATGGGGTTTCTCGTGCTGTCTCGCGAAGGGACATGGCAACTCAGATGAGCCCGGATAGTAGCCCCTGCTCGTCTCCCAAAACCAGGCCTTCTAATTGCCAATCCCCTCCATCCCAGAGCTTGCAATCCGAGCAGTCGGAAGTGCGGGACGTGGGAATAGACAAGCGGGCAACCATAATCAGTTGGTCCAGGAAGCACGCTGTGAGATTCTCTAGAAAGGGCGGGCGAGGTGTCGAGGACTCGAATAGATTCGGTGAAGGGGAAGCTCAAGGGTCATCTTGGGACATGGTGGAGGCCACGAAGAACATGTCCTGGTACTATTCTAATTAATGCCGGTGTTAGGTATCATGACTTGTTTGCACCATTCAAGCAAATGATGCTATGGGTTGATCTGAACTCCGATGAAGGCACCTGGAAGTAGAATCTGTCATATGGACAGAGATGTTGCATAAGCTGAAATGCATATGAATCTTCTCTTTGGCAGGTTGCAGAGGGATGAAGCAAAGATCACAGCCTGGGAAAATCTACAGAAGGCAAAAGCAGAAGCAGCAATAAAGAAACTAGAGGTCGGTTCTTCACTTTATTAACTCAACTGATGGCTCTTCTGACATCCACTTAATGATGTTAATGGAAATCAAATGAGTATTTCTTCAAATCTTTGCCAACAAAGGAGAATATTTTCTACATATCTGAGGACCTCGTTTAACCAAAAATTGTACACGGCAGACAGGAAGTTCATTTCAGAAATGAAACAGTGGCATGCGTTGTCTAGTCTTTAAATTTCAAGTTTGAATCAGCTTTGTTTACTTTGGCTCTGACAATGCGCTAAGTTACTATAAGCCTATACTCAAAACTTCCCAAGTACGATGCAGTCTGATATTCGAAGTTTCACAATATTAGTCACAGATATCAATTTTATTTACTTTGCGGATATGTAATTTTGGTTCAGATGAAACTGGAAAAGAAGCGATCCACAGGGATGGACAGGATCTATAACAAACTGAGGACGGCTGAGATTAGGGCTCAGGAAATGAGAAGCTCGGTCTCACAGCGCCATCAGGATTCCAAGGCTTCCCAGAAGAACATAATCTTTCGCAGGCCTTTCCGGGTGAACTCCTTCAGGAATTGCTTGCGCTGCCACGAACTGTAGCATCAACCGAATCAACTCAAGATGATACCTTGCTCAAGTCCTATCTTATTAAATTTGCACATCCCCGACCAGGTCTGTTTCTTCTTCTTCTGTTCAATTTCTGTCTTTCCCAAAGCTTTAGAGCATTCCTTTCGCTGAGACTGGCTAGCTATATGTGTTCGCAGATTTTTTTTCTCTTGTATGTTATATGATATATGATGTAATACTGTTTGATACATGTAAAGCAACGAGCATCGAAATATCATCACTCGGCATAATGTTACTATTCCACTTCTACGATGTTTGGTGACATTGATGTATCGCATGATAGTTCACTGAAGTGATTGCCCGAGTTTTTAAGTCGTGCATTCACATTTGTGAACCTAGCAATTCCATTCGACTCTAATATGAGCAAAGTCGACTTGATGTTTGGAATTGATAGAAAACAAGAGCTTGTGATTCGGGTCGTGTCATTGGCAGTTGATTTTAATTTGCCGAAAGAAGTTCAATTAGGCGCTGTATGGATCTTGAAGTTTCCGTCTTGACGATTCGAAAGTTAATTTTAATCGAAACCTAACTCAATAAGTGATGATCAAATAGGTCGAACAACTGGATTGAGGGAACGTTCGCATAAACAATGCCGGCCTGGCTATGGAAAGAAAGTCTGGACCACCACTTCATTGTATCTTTGTTTAGAAAAAGGAGTTGGAACTTGCAATTGTTTACAATTATGGCCTTATGAGATCGAGAATCCTGGATTACGAGTTACACGACATTGTTGACAATCTTTAATCCAATGAGGTTTCTCCGTCGGAAGGCAAAAGCCGATGTGAGAATCGAGGAAAAAGGAGGCAACGCGATTCAATAAAGAACATGCAAAATAGGAAATGATTTGGATAATATATTGCTAGAGAATAAGTAAGATCGATATTTTGGGAGCCTTTGCTTTGATTTTGGGGCGATTTGCACTTGTCTCGATAGAGAAGCTCGAATTTTTTTGTTAATTTGCTAGATTATAGCGATTATCTGTTTTTTTTTTTTTTTTTAAACAGGCTTGATGTTACCAACAATCTCTGTACTTTCGTCTGAAAATTAAAATGGTCCCTCTACTCTCTTTCCGACTCAAAAGCAATCCTCTTTTTGGAATGTTCGGTTGTCGGTCCTTTCATTATACTATTCTTTTTAATTGCTGATTGCTCTTTACCAACATGGACAACCTGTTTGCTGAGTTGGATATTAGAGAGGAAAAGTGTCAAGTCTTAAACATATTATATTTATATTAATTTAATCATAAACCTTTTAATAGTATCAATCTAGTCTAAACCTTTTGACTTGATATCAATTCAATTATAAACCTTTTAATTTTGTATCAATTCAGTCCTAAACTTTTTAATGGTATCAATTTAATCATAAATCTTTTGAGATAGTATCAATTTAATCATAAATATTTTGATTCGATGCTAATTAAATCATTCCGACTAATTTTAGACGGATTCTATTTACATGAATACCCACTAGCTTACATAACGCCGCCTAGGTGTTGACGTGAACAATTTATAATAATATTTTTATTTTTATTATTTGATATTTATTTTCTTTTTTCTTTCTTTTTTCTCTTTCCTTCCATTCTTCTTTCTTAAACGATGGCTAACCGATAGGAGATGGCTAGCCACCGACCATGGCCCAGGCAAGTTGGCCTCGCTTGGCCAAGGCAAACCCTCACCTAGGGCGATGCTAACCCTCACCTAGGCGAGAGCAACCTCGGCAATGGCTCCCCTCACCAGCCATCACCTTCACTTGAGCGACGCTCAACAAGGTTGCCTTGGCCTAGGCAAGGGCCAACTTCACTATATTTGGCGAGGTTCGACATCGTCCAAGCCAAATCGATGAGGCCAAGCCTTAGCACTCGCCTTGGCTAGGTAAAGCTATCCTACTTGGGCCAAGATCAGTGGCCAACCTAAAATAATAATTAATAAATAAATAAATAAATCGAAAAATTATTAAAAATTATTAACGTCAACCGGTGTCCACGTCAACAAAATCCAGTCAAAATTAACCAAAAGATCTAAATTAACACCAAGTCAAAAGATTTAAAACAAAATTAACTATAGTTCAAACACCATTAAAAGTTTTAGAACTGAATTGACACCAAGTCAAAGGATTAAGGACTAAATTGACATCATTAAAATATTTGGAATCAAATTGACATAAATGCAATAAGTTTAAAACTTTTCTATTACTTTTCCCGATATTAAAGTATACTTGTTCTAGACTCACATCAGCCAACATAAAAACGAGAGTTTCGTTAAGCTCGGCACCATGGTCACTCTCCGAGCTCATGACCATGGCACCTCGTGCTTCTTTGAGCACGTCTAGCTTACAGCCTTAACCGCAATGGGCGATCATGAGCCAGGTGTCGATGCATTGCGGGTTTTGTATTATTGGGGATGTTAGATTTTGTTGTTTTTATTTGGATTCAGCGGGGTTTAAGATGAAGCTGTGAGAGAGAGAGAGAGGGAAGAAAAGGTTGGGGGGGAGAAGCGGGGGTGTTGTCGACATTCCAACAAGGAAAAAGAAAACCACGCCGGCAAATTCCATCCCCGGATCAATCCGACAAAAACCGATAACACTGTTTGAAAAGTAGATGGTCATACTTTTCAGATAAAGATACGGGCGTCACTAGTGACATTCACCCTTCTAAAACCAAGCATTTGGAATCAACACCAGAACCTTAGATCAACTAAATCACTGGCAGCACGATGCCTCTTCTCCAGGTCAATTATACTCACTGAAGCGTAAACAAATCCTATGATGTCAAGCTTAACAAGAATTGAACTTAAAACATCAAAAAAGCAACTTCGGCATGATGCAGTAATGAGAGCTTTTTGCTTGAGCAAGATGATGGAATCTAAGAAATAGGCCCACCAAGTTCCACTTCTACCCCTGTTTCGGACCTAACACGGTCTTCCCACATCAGAAACCAGTCCAAAGTTAATCTAAAAGAAACTGGGGACCATATATAGATTTTGATCAACATAACCATAAAGGCTCCATAGTAACCTGGACAATTTCCTATTTCTAATACACATTAAAGAACAAAATAATATTCCAATAAGGAGGGAAAGATCGTTAATACTGCCCACCAATGTGCCTAGGCATCATCTTGAACCGTCCATTAACCCATGCCTCAACGGAGCATCACGACTTCCTATGGTCAGCATCGTCGACATTGTTAATCAGGAAATGTGAAACTCACCACGTCCCTAGTATGGCCTATACCTGCTATCAGTTCTTGATGGTCTCACACCACCATATGCATAACCCCATTGCATCTACAGAAAAGAGCATCACATACCCAATTAGTGGAGTCATACTCACTTCAGAAAACAAGTCGTGCAAAAGAGCTGCTCTACTTACATCATCAAAATCCAGGCTTCCATACATCCTGCCGTAGGAACGTATTGGACCACCATAGCCTCCAAAGGGTTCGGCAGCACCCATCATTAAACTTCCTCCAGCAGCAGGATCATCAACGGGGGTTGCTGAATCTATTGCTACCTGAAAAACAAGTAGATGAAGAGAGCACTGAACATGAAAAAGGCAGGAAAATGCACTGCGAATAGCATCTACACTAATCTAGTATCCCTTCTAATAAGCAACTAAAACCCTATAAGTGCTCCCTGAGCTATTAACTAAAACCTTAGCATTGACTTTCAGAAGCATCTAGGACTTACAAATCCAGTCTCCTACGACTTTTCAAAGACTATGTCAGCTTAAATTTTACCATATACTAGATTACGATGGCATCACAAGTACCACATGCTTTATTCAATAGGTCCAAAGTTTGCTGAACCTGGAAAGTGCCGACATGGAGAGATGTGATCCAATTACCGTCAAAGAGTTACGTGCTTATCCTGGTTGGTGCACTCATTTCCAATGACAAAGCTCACATGAGGCATGTAACCTAGTCACTTGATTGAACATTCACTCTGAATGGAGTTAACTATGAACAGAATTTGGCCATACTAAGTGTAGAATTATGTGTTAATTTGTTTAAAAACAAATCATGCGATCTACGATAACATTTGTAAAGAATATATGCTCTTGACCCCATACCCATAGACACAAGCAATAAAGTGAGAAATTCTAGGAAAATCATCATTTGATAAAAGGAAACTTATGAGTGGTTTACTGTAGTACCTGATGTCCACAAATCTCATGTGTTCTGCGAGAAACGCGATCAGCTACTCCATCTTCCGCAAAAGTTACAAAGCCAAAACCTCTATGTCCTGATCTCCTAGGGTCCTGCATGAGGTAAGCATTCTTAGGGCAATATGGTCTCGACAGTTGTCATCATTTGCACTTTAAATTCACATCTAGTACCTTGGGAACATAGACATCCAGTATTGCCCCAAATCTACCAAAATACCGCCGAAGATCTTCTGCACTCGCCTCCTGAGGAAGCCTGCCAACAAATATTTTTTTCCCCATTCCTCGAGCATATTCGCCTCCTATTCCATAAAAACACCAGTAGACAGTAAGGAAGTGAATGGATGCATAAAGTAGTCGGTCATGCAGATTTCAGAGGAAGATGTACTCCAGGGAATTTACTTTCATAACTTGAGCCTGGATGATCATATAAGGTTGGAGCACCAGCAGCCGCATATCTAGTGGCAGCTGATATATAAGCATTATATGCACCATATCCACCCTGTGCCATTCTGCCCACTGGTCCCTGTGCCATTCTGCCTATCGGTCGAAACTCCTCTTCCTGAGAACATAATTAATGTGAGATGTAGCTGGAATGATTACGTTTGTTATGCAGATAATATGACTTTCATATCATTTCATCTGAAATCTGCTAAGAAAAGGACTTCCGTACAGCAGAAGATATCAGATGCAATTTTACATACCTTTGGGGTCGCACGATCAACGACAACTGTGGACCCTCCAAGCTCATGAGATTCAACCATTAAAGTGTCCACTGAGTCTAACATCAGGAATAGGAGAGATCAATGGTGTCTAATCTAATATATGAGAGAGAGAGAGAGAGAGAGAGAGAGAGAGAGACGGGCAAATTCATCCCATCACAATGCTCCCAAAATTCATGAATATCCCAATTAACGGGATAACAAAGTGAGCACCCCCATCATCAAAGCTATGCAACTAATAGAAAAGAAAAGACCGATGATTTATATTTCCAGCTAAGCAAACATTTGCTAGTGATTGAATAATTTAGCACTTAGTAATTGTCAGCAATGAAGCACCAATGACAATCAAAGGACAAATATTTATTTCCATAAAACCACCAGTAAATATCAGGTGAACTACTGATACAGATGTTTGATCATATCATCCCACATTACATTTTAAACTAACTATCAAGAAGATCAAACTCTCTCTATTAGATTGTATAAATCAACAATTTGATATCACAACATAGCCAGATATCTTCAGTTGAATTGCTCGCAAGCTGCTTAGCCACAAGTTGAACCTAAAGAAAAATAAAGGACCTACAACAATCTACGCCATTTGACATTCTCTAAAACTGCATTTACTGAAAATATAAGCTTCCTCCTAAAATCAGCCTCAGCAAATATTCTCATGCATGCAAGATGCAGATTACTTAAGTCATCTCCAGAAGAATGCAGTAGCTCTTTATCTGTCATGCCATGCATTTTCCATTTAAGGCACCATTTCTCTATATCCAAAAGAAGTGGAGAGAACCAGTCAACGAAAAATAAAAGATTCTTCATTAAAAGGACTAACCTGCACTTGCATAAGTAATAAAACCAATTCCACGGTGTGTCTTTGAAGCATAGTCCTGTACATAGCACACGTCAGAATAGGAAGTATACACCTCAAATGAACTTACACATACTTAGCACAGACAATGCAAAGGTAGACACATGCACATTATTCAATCTTTTCAGCAGCTTTTGTATATGGACCAAGTCTGTCGCTTCCTCAAAACTAAATGATTGGAATACAATCCATGCACCCTTTTTCTCCTTGAGAGAGAGAGAGAGAGAGAGAGAGAGAGAGAGAGAGAGAGAAAGGGAGAGAGAGATCACCTTTGGCATATATAAGTCCGATATCTCACCATATTTCTCAAAGTGACTGAAAAACCAAGGATCATGCTCATCAGGACTTGCTATAATTCAACAGTAAACAATCTGTATCTTGTCAACTTGATTAATTACCTCCGGAAGGCTGACTCAGTGACAGACGGTGGGATCCTAGCAACAAATATTCTAGTAACTTTCTTTGGAGGGGCTCTCATCTCCTCCTGTCAAAGAGAAGAAAGGTAAAAAAATCGATAGTATCTATATCCATATATATAAGGACCTGTTTCTTATTTGCATAATAATAACCTTTGGCGTAGCCACTTTCACTTCCAGTGTTCTATTGCCAAGAATATGCTCGCTGGATAATGCACTCTGCAGGAAGAACAAATATTCAGTCCAAAGTAACCAGGAATCTCCATTAATTTTAATGAGGCAGGTAACAAGAAGAAGTAACCTTAGCATCTTCTGCCAATGCAAAAGTCACATATCCAAAACCGCGAGATCGACCAGTTGCGCGTTCCTAAAGATGGAAGAGAAGAATGTCATATGTAGTCAGAATTGAACCAATAAACAGGATACCAATATTGTCAAACATTCAAAAATAATGAAATAATGAAATTGTAATCATTTACAATAATCATAGAGCTAACTTCTACCAAATAATCCTATTAAATAAATGCCCCTCCTTCTCAGAAAAATATCCTCATACAAGTATCAACTTCAGTAATCACCCTAACCAAAGCCAAAGGGGGTATAGGAATTCAAAAGTCAAGCTCGCTTTGTACTTCTCTAGCATAATTAGCTAGGAAAATCATACAGAATCCCCATATCCTAATGCCTGTTCTTTTAGATGCTAGAAAAGGGCCAAGTGCTACCAGGAGTCGGAGGTATCCGGCTGCAGCGTGGCAGCATTGTAGAGGCAAAAAATAAATAAAGATGGGTTCCTTTGGCAGATTTATAGGGGTACATCTGATCGAGTGTGGGAAGATGCTTGGATCACAGCCAACAGAGATCATGTGCTACATCTTTTAAGGAGGAAGTTGTGGTAAAAAGCCGAAGGTTGGGGAGCTGATTGATAAAGATTGTTTCAGCTAGACCTTGTCTACCAGTCAAGCATATGTGCGTTTTTGGGTGGTAATGGTGGTTTTTGGGTGGGGGGGAGGGAGGTGAAATAAAGGAATTTAGAGAGAAAGGAGAGAGAGAGAGAGAGATCCCAATCTGTTTGGAAGATAAACACACAGCAACAGAAATGGATGCACAACAAACATTCAGTCTTCTATTACTTGCTTAAAGAAAGGGCAGAGGAAGGTAAAGATAGAAGGCCATCTATTTCTCATGTAGTAGACGGTAAGGACATGGACTGCAATTTGAAACTAAAACTATCCTGCCCCTTTTTTCTTTTACTATCTGACCAAAAACAAGCAAGGTGGGGAAAACCACAAAGAGAAGCATATCTAATAATAGAGCAGAGCAGTTTTGTAATTAGTACATGCTCTTTTAAACGTCCCATAAGAAATATATACTAACTTTTATCCAGAGTAATCAAATGAAATACAGCGGCTCCATAAGACCCCATACCGAGAGCAAACATCATATAACCCAGCAAAACCTCTTTTAAAATCTTTTTGAGCAAGAGCTACTAAACCAAAACATTTTCTGTGAAATTTGTGTGCAAATGCAGTGGCAACCAACAATTGTTTGTTTAAGAAATAAAGATCTGGCAGTGCTTTCTCCAATTGAGAAGAATCAGGGGAATGCATGAACCTATTGTGTGGTTGGAATGTGTATCTAGCTTGAAAGTCTTGGGTATAAATTCAAATGGAAACATGTGATAACCTTTTACAGCTGGTCGCATAGAAACTTCAAAGATTAAAAAAAAAAAAAATCCAGCCAAAGGAAAGGCTGGTATGAAGTCGACAGTAGCAATCCTGTTGCCGGCAGTGTTTGACAATCCACCAAAAGTCATGCAGAGATGGCAGAGAACTTTCCTGAATATGGTAGCCAGAGGAAAACTGACACGAAAATGGTTATAGAGAAAGCTAACCAAAGAAGAAGGACAAGATTAACAGTGGAGCAAACCAGGAAGAGGAGACGTTCCTGATGGAGCAATGGGGAAATTGACTAAGAAGCAGGCATCGCGATGTTAACTAAAGATGTAAATAGAATTATTGTTGATAGATTCTCAATGAAATGAACACTATTTCAGCAGAACGGACTGAAGCTTCTGATATTAGAGAACGTTTGGCACCAACAAAGGAGAAAAATAAGATGACAATCAGAGAGGTTGAAACAGAGGTAACCTATAGCTCTTCGGTGATGAACAGGAATCCTGGTTGCAAACAAGCAGAACCAACATACAGAATCAGGTTGAGTTTGGATTACTTTGGGGATGCCCAGCTTCATCAAGATCCGTTAGAAAAACAGCCAAACGCATAACTATCTAAAGGAAGAAGGAGGTGAATCTTGTAATACAGAGTCAATATCGTTATCTCTTCTCCACACAGTTCGTTACTCGACCATTCAAAGCACAATCTTCAATAGTTGGGGGGGTGTTTCATGCAACTTGATCCGGTGGAACACATCCAAACTCAACTGAAACAAAATCTATGCAAAAAGAATCACACCCCGAATTCGAGCGACATCATTCGAAAAGATAAACTTTTTCCTTATCTGCTAGCGTCAAGTCATAAACTTCCAGTTTAAGAGAGAGACAGACCGACATTTCTGATACCAAAATCTCAAGCATTCGCAAAATGGGAGAAAAGAACCAACTCAATCACCCGGGTTCGTAAAAAAGATCGAAAATTTAGAATCCGCGGAGCCTACCCATCAAAGAATCCTCAACACACTCCGATACCCATTCGGTCAAATACGTAAACAGGACGACAAGATAATAAACACACACCTTCATGACGATACAATCCTCCAGCTCGCCGAACCTGCTCATGTACTCCCTCAAGCCATCGGAATCGACCTCCCACGGGATACCCAGAACCTGAAAATTCCCGAAAATTCAGACCGAACAACACGATCAAACAAAAATCGAACCGAAAAAAACCGACGAAACGAGCCGACACGCACCACGAGCTTGCGATCCATGAGGAGGAGCACCGGAGGGGAAAAAGAAGGAGCGCCGGCGGCGGGGGAAGAGGGCAACGAAACCCCTGAAACACTCTTCTCTCTCGCTCGCACGCGCGGGGCCTCACCACACACTCCCTACAACTCCTCCTCCTCCTCTCACACTCGACCGCGCCTGCACACAGAGAGACCACCTCTTGCTCACACACATGCGTCATCATCGAATTCCAAATCAAACTCACCATTTTCGCCTTCGCAAAGAAAGGAGGAGAAGGAGGAGGAGGAGGAGGAGGAGGAGGAGAAATCGATCAGTTACGTTCGGGGTTTATGCTCACCACCGACCTCTGGTTCGTTCGATTTCTCTCTCGAATCACAAACCCTAGAAACTCGGCCTCTCTCGTTCGTTCGCTCCCGCTCGCTCGTTCTCGCTCGCGCGCGCGCGCTCTCGCCCTTTTCTTTCGCTCTCCGCTCGCTCGCTCGCTCGCGACTCAGGCACGGTTGCGTTCGCTTCCCTCTCGCCCCCACCCCACCTATGAAGTTCTGAAAATTAGACGGAGCGGAATTTAGGATTGAAATTTTTTTTGATATATTTAAATTGAGTGTTAATCGGGCATCGAGCGGCGCCTGTGGCCTAATGGATAAGGCGTCTGACTTCTAATCAGACGATTGTGGGTTCGAGTCCCACCAGGCGTGCGCCTCCTTTTTTCATCGATCTAATCTTTTGAACTGTTTTTTTTTTGTCATTTCTTTTTGTTTTGAGTTCAATCGTATGGATGACGTTGCGGTAGTAAAGTATGGGAAGTTGGGTAAAATAGGACGTGAGAAGCTGACGAGCGTAATCGTATGTATGACGTTGTGATTGGTGGATAGACCAAGTCCCCACCCAATCTGACAAGAGGGGGAATGATCACTGAGGCGATGGGGCTTTGACAAGGTGGAACTCCCGATGGGCTTTTTAGGATGGTGGAGTGGATCAAAAATGATTCAAACTACGCATGAATGGAGGGAGTATTGTCGGGCGATACAAGATTACATCAACTACATTAACGAGGATGTTATTGCTTTTAAGTAGGAGAAAATATTAGGTGCAGTTCTGATTCCAGTATGGCATCGTCAGAGTTCATTCACCGGACGACATGTGTCGCTCGGCGACCACACTAGAAGTAGAGCTCGTTTCTTTTCTTTTCAAAAAGAAGCACTGCAAAATTGGGGTTCTCTCTCCTCCTCTAGGTTTCTTTTCTTTTCAAAAAGAAGCGCTGCAAAACTGGGGTTCTCTCTCCTCCTGCAGGAAGCCGTCTTGTCTTGTCCCATTGCTCAGTCAATAAATTGACTATACTCCCTCTGCAAGGAAATATTTGGTCACACAATTTCTTCTCTCCTTCCCACGGCAAATTTGAATGCCATAAGGAAACTCTCTCTCCCTCTCTCCATTAAGAAATCGTTCCAGTGTCGCTCCATTGTCGCTCTTCTCTTTGCTTTTCCTCTGATGGACAATGGAGGCCGCCGTCTAACGAACCACGCCGCATTGAATCTCTAGTTTTTGTACTCAGCAGGTGCAGGTGGTGAGGGTCGTCTTGGCTATTTCGAGTTCGGTGACGAGCCCGTCAAAATCCTCAGTGGAGAGGGTGTATGAAGTGGTGCTAAACACTCCATTGCTGCTCTGCTCTTTGCTCTTCCTCCGACAGATGACGGAGGCCGCCATCTAACGAACCACACTACCTTGAATCTCTAGCTTTTTTACTCGATAGGTGTGGGTGTTGAGTGTGGTCTCGGCTATTTCGAGCTCGGTGGCGAGCCCATCCAGGTCCTTGGTGGAGAGGGTGTACAAAGTGGTGCTGAACAATTGGCTTTGGCAACCGAAGGCTCTGCACATGAAGAAGTCGGAGGAAGCGGAGGGGTTGACCGGCGGCGACTTGTTGAACGAGGGCTACAAGAGTTGCGGCTCCAACTGGTCTTCCTCGTAACCAAAAAGCTGCTGAGATTTGCCGCTAGGCTAGTCTTGTAAAGCGATTAGAGAAGCTAACAATACTACCAAGGTATACATAGCATTTTTGCTATATACCGATGTTATAAAACCCTGCTCTAAGAGGAAGAAGAATATCATCATCATGCTTGATTGCTAAAAAATAAAATAAAATCCGATGAAACTGCACATTTATCTCCTCCATTGTCTATATCTTCCTAGGCTTCCGTTGGCCATTGCCTGCAACAAGAATATTGCTGAGTTTAATCTTATTTCAACTTGCATCGAATTTTTTAGCTGCGATTTTTTGCATTTGAAAATTGGGTTTGAGGTCAATTTGGTGGTTTGTTGTCCGTCTCCATTTGCTTAATCCGACATGCAGGAATTCGACAGTCTCAGATACTCTTTTACCGTCAATCTGTGTGAAATTTACTTGTCAATACCCTATATTGATTTCTGCACAAAAGATATGTGAAGTAAATTATCGGACGCATTGTTTAAGTCATTATGGGTAGAGTAGCTAACTAGGCTACTTTCCTCACAAATTTTTGGTATGTTACTTGGGTACACTTCGCTCTTTCCTTGTGCGTGTATGGTCCTACTTTTTCCTACTAAGATTTGGATAATGCGTTAATCTTTTTATCGTGAATTCTAAAAGGTTGATGTTAGTTAAGCATAAAGAGGAAGAAGAATATCATTACCTTGCTTGATTGATTAAAAAGAAAAATGGGTATGATGAAACTGCACCTTTTCTAGCTGACCTTATCTCCTGCAGTGTCTATTAAGCTATTCCAATTTCTAGTCACATGAAGTGATCTTTGCAATTTAAATGACTTATGGTGTTGTGTGAGACTCACATAGATGAAGCGCAATACGAATGATTTCATATTAATAATCGGACAAGAAATAAAATGGTTATCTTACAGGTATATCATGTCGTCATCCAATGTGAATAAGGGTAAGGGTACTTCGAGCAGACTCACCTTTCAAAATAAAAGGTGTGATTGTGGCAAGCGTGCTGTCGTGAGAATTTCCGAAGCTACAAGCAACAAAGACAAGCTCTACTACAATTGTGAGGATAAAAAATGTGAATTATTTGCCAAGTGTCACTCTACAAATGATGTGCCTTCTATCACGAAGGCTTCGCCTGCAAAACTTAAAGATGACATGAAAGACATCAAGCATTTGCTGGAGAAGCTAAATGCCTCGCTACTTTTTGTTTGTTTATTATTTGTTATTTTATTAGTACTACTTATCCAGAGAAAGTAGGTGGTTGAAATTGTACTTTTGCTAGCTTAGGTAATTTTATTTGCCTTTAGACATATGAACGCACACCTGTTGTGTAGCCCAATTAATTTGGGCTAGGAAGTTTCTATGTAGTTTTTTGGTGGCCCTCTAATATTGTTCCTTTTGAAGAATGAAGATGACTACAACTAGAAGGGGGGGAGAGCATGGCAACTTGTATCGTGCTTTAATGACCTTTAGATGAGGGCTTTTATATTGTGTACAGCTATTATTAAGTAAACTCGATTTGTGACTATGTCCAACTTGTACTTTTCTTGTTATTAATTCTGCCAAAGGCTAACTAGATATTTCTGGTGAGTTGTGTCACTGTGGCGGTAATTTTGTTGGCGATGAAGCCATATATATTCCATGGCAACTGTGGCAATCCCAAGAACTTTCTTGTGGTGTCTTATAGAATGGATGAACTTTCTCTTTTGTAGGAAGTTCTATAAATCCCAATGAAAGAACCTACTCGGAAGAGATGATAAAAACAGGAATTTCCACCATTGATGTAATGAATTCCATAGCTCGTGGACAGAAGATCCCACTTTTCTCTGTTACTAGTCTTCCTCGTAATGAAAAAGTTGCTGAGATTTGCCGCCAAACTGGTCTTGTAAAGCAATTGGAGAAGGCTAAATGTACTACCAAGGTATACGTAGCATTTTTGTTGTATACCAATGTTATAAAACCTTGCTCTACGAATTTTAGTGCCTCGATAATTTAATGATCTACCATTAGTTTCACAGAATTTTCCTATGATTTTGAAGTGAAGGTTCAAAATTCACCTAAAATGTTATTTATCCTTTGATTGACTAGCTTCACTATTATCTGCTAGACTTCTCAATTGCTAAATGCACTCTTTGTGAAGATTTATGATGTTATTGTATTTGTTGCATTTCTTCAAGAATCCAAATGCTCTAAGTTTTCATCTTGCTCTAATATTCCTAGCACTCTCTTTCAATATCATTTCTGGAGATGTGTTGCAAATTTATGTAGGATGACGAAGAGGACAATTTTGCCATCATATTCGCAGCCATGGGAGTGAACATGGAAACTACACAATTTTTCAAACGTGACTTTGAGGAAGGTCAATGGAGAGAGTGACCCTTTTCCTTAATCTGGCAATTCCTAATGAGCTGATATTAATTATCTAGCATAATTTGACAATGAAGACAGAATATGGAATTTATGCCTAGTTTAGTATGTTGATGTGTATACTTTGCTTTGAGCAAAATAAATGGAGTTCATTAACTTCAAGTTTCCCTGGTAACTTTGTTTTGTGTTGTCTTTGTCTTGGATGCAGTACTCTTGATTATATCACCCTAGATAATCAAAATCTAGTGAATGGCTTGGATCATGACAAGGTAAGATAGATGTGATGTTATTCTTTGCTTTGTCTGACTTTGATGTAATATTTTTGGCATAAATTGCGCCATCTTATTCATGCAGGATAACCTTTTTTGTCCTAAATCACTAGAGAAACTTAATTGGACTAAGACCAAAAGGTTTCGGCAAGGTATGTTTTAGCTGTGACATAAATGCTTTTGAAAATTTTCTCTTTCGCATGTTAGTAACTCGAATAGATTTCTACAAAGCTGGTTTGATCATTCAACGATGTCACTCCTTAGATGGATATTTTTTCTTTTTTGAACAAATGGATAGGGTATATAGCTAGATAAATCAACCATGTCACTACAGCCGTGACTCCACAAACTAATTTAAAGAAGTTGAATCATCGTCACCAATAATCAGTTCATTGTAGAACACGACTAGTCTTGATGCTATTCATCGGTGCTCTGTGATCTTTTGTTGCCTTGCCTGAACCAACCCTAGTTTTGAGGAGCAATTTATGATGGCCCACTAGCTTCTCCGGCCAAATAAGACGAGAGATTGCAGACAAGGAGAAGGATCTATCCGAGGAATTAGAGGTATAGTCCTTGATGAAACAAAGAAATGCATTATCGCGGTTTTTTATGCATTCAATTTCCACTCCCGTGTTGTATCCTCTTTTTGCAGTCATGGGGAAACCACTAAAAGGTTTGTGTTAACGAGAAGCTAATTGGCATGGAGATCTGCATGGATGCCATCATCTCCTCCCTCTCCGAATAGTTAGAATAAGATGCTTGATGTGGAGTTAGAGGAACTTTATATGCTTTATAGATATCAAATCTAGAGTCACATTGTGGGCTAAGTATTTGAAGATTGCAGTTGTTTTTCTTTTCTTTTAAGCTAGATTATCAAGCAGTTGGTTATGCGGTCACAGAACTTGACTGTGGGAACCGCATTTTGACCTCATTTGTACCTTGAAATGACTTGTTGGATTAAATGTGGTATCTAATGTTATATATATTGATGCCGGTTCAACGTGAAGAAGTTAAGCAGATAAAGAGATGTGATTCTCCCTAATTGCAATTTACGTCTATCTAGAGGAACAATGCTTTCTTTATGAGAATAAAGCTAATATGATAGCAACATATCTAATAGCTGCCCACCTTAAGGTGATGGTTTTGAGAAACTTGGGAGTTGCTATAGCCCTTTCCGAAGATAATCTCATTGTTTTTGGAATTTTTTAGCTCCTCCGCTTGACATCTTTGACGTTATGAAACCGGTTTTGTTGCGCGACTACTTAGGACATGTCACAATGACGAAAAATTGAAACGCAGGTTGTCGCAAATCAACCGGCATAGATAATGCATCACAATAAAAAAAGAAAAAAAAAAACACCTAATCAAATTAGAAAACTTGAAGCTTTATATATTATAAAGCCATTTCTTTCAACGAAGAGGCATTACATGAGAGAGAAATATAGTACATCCCACCCAACTTCTCTCTTCTGTTTGGATATGTTTACAGGTGTTGTATTTTGAAGGCAAAAGCTCTCTTATAGCATATTGAGCAAAGTTTTGCAATGTTACAATATACTATGAAATGAAAGAATGAGCGACCTGTTTAAACTTACTTGAATGAAATATACATGACCGGATTAATTCACTTGAACTATGGGACTTCTACATAAAGGCCAAGACCTTTATTTGGGTATCCATTTATCGATGCAACGCAAATGAAACAAGTGGCAACAGTGAGGCTAGAGTCCGCTCCAATCTCGACAGGATGAGACTATGAAAGAACTGTTGAACTAATTCTCCAGCATCAAGTTCTGTCATAGAAACGGCTGTTGCATCTTTGGGCTCATCTTCATCATTTTGCTGCAACATGAAGGCTTACTATTGGTGCATTGCTGCCATTTAGACTTGAAGATGTGCATATACAATTGTCTAGTGTAACCTTGTCAAGTCCTCCCACCTTTGTTACCACCTAAACCGGTGAACAATTAGTAAACATATAAAAAAACAATTAAATGTGATGTTGCTATATTTCCGCAACACTTGAAAAATGTGAGACAACCAGTGGGATTTTCAAGTAATACTATGTGGGGGTAAAAGACATTAAATCTAGCAGATTCAAGAAATACCTCGTGCCCAAGCACACAAAAAAGAAGCTCTTGTAGAGCTGGCAAGTGCTCAAGTAATTCTACGGTATCTACTTTTCTGGTTTTCTACATGAAATGACTATTTCGGCGAATTGATACGCGCTTCTTCAGAATTGTTTAATTCATTTACTCCAGGATGTTGAAAAGAGTTTGATGACTCCTGTACAAGCAAATAACCAATTTATTTATATCTTACTAAATAAGTTGCTAAAATAAATATGTCTCAAGTAATCTTATGAGACAAAACACAAGGCAAGTTGTATCTAACTCAAAATAGTTCCATGAGATATATTATTAAGCACATGATTAATAAATGGTGAAAATCTATTCATAATCCTCGGCGGCATGATGTATGGTAATTGCATCTATATATAATAAATGACTCCATTAGCATAATGTAACTAGATTATCGTAATGATTGTAACTTCTATAAATGATGAATTTTATATAGTTGTAGAAAGGCACAATCTATCATAACTAAATTAATACACTAAATTATTAAGTACCTAATTAGGGAATGAACAAAATCCACTCATAATCCCGGTGGCATAATGTATGGTGGCTACTGCATCTATGTAAAAATTGACCAAATCAGTTACATGTAAATACAAATGGAGGACTAAGAGCAATATACATACTTATGAAAATTTAAATTTACCATTGGATCACCAATGTTGCTAGGATAAAAAGCACGTAAAAACTTATTTGAATTACTAGAAATATTTAGAAAATGAGCCTCATTCGGTGTTGCTTGGACAGCCAACTCTACATTACAAAGTAATGAATATATTAATCGACATTATGTAACATAAGCGAAAAATTTACCTAATCATATTCACTAAAATAATGTCATTCACCTTGACATTCTATTCACATTCGGGTTGTTCCTTTTTTAGATTTTTTCTCCTTCTTCTTGCTTGAACTTTTAAGCCTTCCATAAGCTATTCCCTTTCATTTTCTTTGAATGGGATCCAATACCGAGACATCACACAAATAGGCCTCATTATGTTCATTACTAGCATCATCAGTCATAATCACACTTGATTGATATGATAATAGTTCAGCCTTCGCATTTTCCATTTTCTTCGACAATATTCTCATAGTGTTTACATTTTCAACTCCTAAACTCATTGATTCAAAAGATTGTTGCATTAATGTGGAAAATCGATCAAATTTAAATAAACTCGGTGACATTGGATAAGATTCATCACCTATAATTCCTTGTTTGGCCCATTTAGTCCATCTTTTCAAAATATAAGCATATGGAATGCTCATAACTGACATATTCTCAGTCAGCACTTTCAAGGCATGACGGCACAATCATTATTTTAATTCAAATAATTTACATTCACAAGAGACTGAAAAGTCTGCAGGGTCAAATCTAACAATATTTTCACGTCAATTTCTCATACACTTAAGAGAATATAAATAAATCGATCCATCAAATGTAACACTTGAAATATGCTCAGAGAGATTTCCAAAAATTCTTCATTGAACTTGTTAAAAATTGTGCTTATATACAGTGGCATGGTCCAAGATCTCATTACTCAAAACTTTCAATTTAGGCTTCCCACGAGAGGCATAATCATCTTGACTTTCGACTTCTCTTATGTGCTTCAGTTGTTTTTCGTAGTAGTGGACAAATTTTACAAGATGTAATGTCTTCTTCGACATACGTTGAAATACATTATTGGTGCTCTCACTCCTTTGCCTTAATGTTATACCACAAGTAAATATATCACAATCAAAAACTAAACTCCATTTATGTTAATATTGTATAATCTCTAAAGCCAATTGTTATTCTCAATATGCCACTCATCTTCCATTTCCTTACAAGTGGATTTGTCGCGACCAATTTTTTTGGGTGTGAACCACCTAGGGTTTGACTAATGGATTGTTAAGCCTAGACTTAACTCGGGCTCTCCCAAGCCCATACTAATTCGCAACTTTCGGTTCAAGTTCTTAACATGCAATTGTTTTAATTAGGAGTCGCCACTAATCTATTTTTGGTGGGTCGATTAGAAACCCAAGTAAAATAACGGGAGAATTATTTTACTCCTACGAACCAGAGACTATGGGTACGGGGACTTGATTACACTAGATTTCTCTAATGCCCTTTCGGTACCATTCTTTTATTTTCAAAAAAATGTTTTGCAGGCAGCTTGGATTAATTTTAAATCTAATTCCCTAACATGTGAGGTGGTCATACGGGTGCGCAAACCACCAATTTACCACCCAGATAAATAATAAATAAATTGCAAAAACTTACCTCCAAGCAACGGAAGCATCTGCAATGTTAAATTAAAATCCACATCAGCAACCCTAGATATGGTTTCTAATTAACACACAATTTTTATTTTGTTTTCGCTTAATTAATGAAAATCATGCAATATGTAATGCAATGTTAATTGAATGACCTAATTCTAATGACATGTAATGCAATGCAATGACGTACAAAATTATTTCAACTAAAATGACATGCAACATGCAATTTAATATGCGAGCTATGACATTTATTAAATGACCTAATCTAATGACGGGTAATTTCTAATTAAATGAACCTAGCAACAATCTCTAAATGACATGCATTTCATGAATCTAACCCTAATGACGTGCATATGACAATTTTTCTTTTTCCTAAAAGAATGCATTTTATCCTAAATAATAAAACTAATTTAACCTATGACTTTTTTTGTATTTTTCATGAAATTTGAAATTAGGTGAAATGTGAAAATTACCTAATTAGATTAAGATCCTAATTAATTTATATTAGGAATTAGGTTGAGCCAAATCCTAATTTAAACTAAAATATTATCTTAACCTAAATAATCCTAAAATGCAATCTATTTGATAAAATACCTAAACCTATAATAAATTAAGAAAACATCATCTAAAATTAAACTAAATGCAATTTCACCCTAATATGCAATGATGTGCAAAAAATGCCCTAATTTTACATGACATATGCATAATGACTTTTTTTTTTTTGTGTTTTTCCTTTTTTTCCTTTTTTTTTAAATTTCGAAATTGATAATTGCCGAATAATTAAACATGCAATTTAGACTAGTGAAGCAGAAATCTAACATCCTAATTTTTGTATTTTTCATTTTTTCAAAAATTCGAAATAAATTTCCTATTCTAGACATGCAAAATAATCTAAAACAAGTAACATCCTAACATGCATCTAATCTAACTCAAATATTTTTTTCTTTTACGGGAGCAAACAAATAAAGCATCAAGAACAACACGGCACCAAATCAAGCAAATCCACGTCCATTTAATTTTGGGAACTAAATTGACGAATCATATCTCTCGCATGAGATTGGATTGGCCAATTTTTAAATAAAATCACGAATCATATCTCGAGCGTGAGATCGGATTGGTGATTTTTCCGTACGATTGCGGGTCGTATTTCGAGCGTGAAATCGGACCGTCAATCATATGTACGTTGCGAAATTAGGAAAATTTCCTAATTTATGAGAGATCAAGAAATCTCTTGGATATGGCAATATCGATCAAATATTCAAACAACATCACAATTCTACGGATTGGGCAACAATCACGAATTAATCAAAATTCTTACCTGATTCACAATATCACGCGGATAATGCTTCCAAGTTAGAACCAAAGCCCGTAACCTTCAGGGAGACTCGCCGAGGATGCTGGATACTCGTTAGCTGATGCTTGGGACGGGAAGACCGTGCTGTATTCAGCGGTGGATCGTACTCGTGACCTTCTCGATTGTCACAACCAAACGTGGGGCCATGGAAGAGTTTGACCCAAGGTGCTTCTCAGCGAGACTCGCGGATCCACGTTGGCTTTAGCTTGGATCAATGATCGAAGACAAGCTTCTGAGGACCTGCGAAACGGAACACAACGATGCCGAGCCTCTCACGTTCATCTGGCCAAGGAAGATCCTTTTGCATGCATGAAATAAAATCACAAAAACCACGTGTTATTGTCCAATCTGAACAACATGCAAAAGAAGATAGATCCAACACTTAGAATTATTCAATCTAGCAATTCTTTTGACCGTGAACTTTAGGCTCGGCTCGAAGACGTCGGGGCAATTCGGCAGTGAGGAAGCTTTGACTATCTTTCGTGTTATAACTTCTGGACAACAATCAAAAGAAGACAAATTCCCCTCTTTTACTTATTTCACCAAAATTTCAACAGCCCTTTTAACCGTGGACTCTAGGTTTGGTGGGACTGGCTTGGTGATTCTCGCCCGTGGGTGTGCTCGGCATCACTCACCTGCAAAAGAAAAGAAAAAATACAATTCTGCAGCTCGGTAAAGAATAGCGATGGCGGTAATATATTGTCATCGTGGTGCAGTCTCTGAGCAACAGGTGGATCGGTGACACAACTGGGCCGTCGAGTTGCATCACGGCTCGGTGTATGTGACCTCGTCGCAGTGTAGTAGCTTTATCAACTCATCGTTGTTGCGGTAATTGGATGCTTTGTCGCCTCGCGGTGCAGGTGCTAAATTGTTGCCGGAGGAGGAAGCGGCAGCGTTGATCGTCAGTGTAGGTGGCTCACGGATGAGCATCAGGCGGCTTGGTCAAGACAGCAAGCTGGTCAAGGCTGGGAGGCAGCACCAACATTGGGGAAGTCTCGAACGCAAGGGTCGCACAGCCGAGGGTATTCGGCCATGAGGCTCCTCTCTCTCTTCTCAACGTGTTTTCTCTCAATATGCTACCCTCGGCTCCTCTCTCTCTTCTCAACGTGTTTTCTCTCAATATGCTTTGAGATTTCTGATTTCCCGACCCTCACCGTGGAGAACGTGAATTCTCTCTTTCTTTTTTTTTTTTTTTTTTTTTGTGGCCGTCTGTTTCTATTATGTGGCCTCCTTTTTTTGTACCCCATCACAACTTTTATAGGGTAAAAAATTGAATCTTTATTGCATATTTTGTTTCCAATTTTGCTCGTGCAATATTCTCTTTTGCTTTTTCCGCATATTCCATCCAAAAAATTCCCTTTTTCAAGCAAAATACACCCCCCAGTATATATTACTTGAATATGTGAAAAATCTGAACGGAATATGTAAAAAATCCTCGTTTCACCGGCGGCCTAAAATAAAACAAAATAAAAATGAAATGTTTCTAAACTATATGCCATGTGTGTGTGTGTGTTTTTTTTTTTTAAGTAAAAATTAACCCTAAAAATTATGCAAAAATTTAGGTGTCAACAGGATTCAAATTCATATTCCAATCCGCATCTATACATAAGCCTTAAGAAATATTTATCCTTAAAACCCGGCTTGTTATAAAGATGTGGGATGTTTTGATTGACATTTTTCCTAATGTGCCAAGTGCATAAACGATGTTGTGTATTTGGAAACACCATTCTAATGGCTTTTGCCATGGCTGCATCTTGATCAGCAAACATTATTTTCGAAGCCTTATTTCCCGTAGACTTAAAAAATGCCTCAAATAACCAAATAAATGATTCTATAGTCTTGTCCATAAAAAATGCACACCCGAATAAAGTATTCTTCCAATGGTGATTACCCAACAAAATATGCACATATCATTTCATATCTATTGGTGCAATATGTAGTGTCAAATATTAGAACATTATCGAAACAATTGTAATCAAATTTGGACAAACCATCTCTCTAAAACAAATTTGTCAATCTACCATCTTAATCAACTTATACAACATAGGAAAATATTGGATTTTGCATTTGCATGCAATGAAAATTATTTAGAAGATTTTGACAATCTCCCCCATTTACACCCTCGAATCTTTTTGTTTGCAAATAATTTTGACAATCACGCAAATTAAAACCCAAGTTTTGGCTTCCTCCAGCTTTATTTGCTAAAAACTTATATGTTGTAGTCCCCCCCAATACCAGCACTAGTCATATCAACTAAAACACTTTTGCAAATATCAGTTATCAATCTGGAATAAATGGATGGTTATGCTCAGTAACATACTCTATGACTTCATAGACACCATTATCAATCTTAAATTTGATATGAGCAAGACAGCCACATCTAATTTCATACCTCTGATATTTATTTTCTTTACCATATGAGCTATTAGAATGCTCCTCACAATTACATACAAAAGTCTGTTGAGTCAATTCTCATTTACTATTTCTAAACATATTACCCTTCCTCACTCCAAATCCTTTGCCAATTGCATAGGCCACATATTTATTATATTCAAGTTCATTTGAAAACAACATTCCTATTGCAAATTCAAAATCTTTTTCCATATCAGGTATTACATGTGAAAGATGGGAAGATTTATGTTGAAATTAAAATAACAAAAAATAATTAACACCGTGCTTTTACAAGCATAATAAAATCTCATCTGTTACTTAAGAAAGCAAAATATGTTTCACATAGTATTATCGAAGAATTACCTGTGATTTTGCCATTCGATAAATTTGTACGTGGAAATTTGTACCCAAATTATACCTACCAAGATGATATCATCATATGAGTTGCATTAGATATAGCATTCAAGAGAACATATGTGGTGTATCCGAGTCTTTTGCCTCCAGACTTTTTTGATCCAATAAAACAACATAGATAGGTAAAAGTAAGTGTATGCAACCTATCTATGAGTTTTTCTCTAACAAAGAAAAGAACATCATTTACCAAAAGACTGTCTAAAAATCATTCATATTGCGCTTCATCTATGTGAGCCTCACACGACACTATAAGTCACTTAAACTGCAAAGATCACTTCATGTGACTAAACATTGAAATAGCTTAATAGGCAAAGCAGGAGATAAGGTCAGCCAGTTTCATCGAACCCAATTTTTTTTTTTAATCAATGAAGCATGATGATCACAAAGAACCGGTGAACAACATTAAGACTAGTCATGTTCTGCAATGAACTTATTATTGGCGACAATCATGCAACTTCTTTAAATCAGTTTGTGGAGTCACGGCTGTAGTGACATGGTTGATATATCTAGCTATATACCCTATCCATTTGTTCAAAAAAGAAAAAACGTCCATCTAAGGAGTGACATCATTGAATGATCAAACCGGCTCAATAGAAATCTATTCGAATTATTAACATGCGAAAGAAAAAAATTTCAAAAGCATCTAAGTCACAGCTAAAACATACCTTGCCGAAACCTTTTAGTCTTAGTAAAATTAAGTTTCTCTGGTGATTTAGGGCAAGAAAAGTTACCTTGCATGAACAAGATGGCGCAATTTATGCCAAAAATATTACATCAAAGTCGGACAAAGTAAAGAGCAACATCACAACAAAAATGCTACGTATACAGCTTTCTCCAATAACTTTACAAGACCAGCCTAGCGGCAAATCTCAGCAACTTTTTGGTTACAAGGAAGACTAGCCGAAGCCGCACCTCTCGTAGGCCTTGTTCAACAAGTTGCCACCGGTGTCGCTGCTGGTGTCGCCTCTGGTGTCACCGCTGGTCAACCCCTCCGCTTCCTCTGGCTTCTTCACGTGCAAAGCCTTGGAATCCAAAGTTGACTGTTTAGCACCACTTCGTACACCCTCTCCATTGAGGATCTAGATGGGCTCACCACTAAGCTAGAAATAGTCGAGACCACGCTCACCAACCACACCCGCCGAGTACAAAGGCCAGAGATTCAAAGTGGCGTGGTTCATTAGACGGTGGCCTCCATCATCGATCGGAGAAAGAGCAAAGAGCAAAGCGGCAATGGATCTTTCAGCACCACTTCGTACACCCTTTCTATTGAGGATCTAAACAAGCTCGCCACTAAGCTTGAAATAGCCGAAACCACGCTCACAACCCGCACTCGCTGATTACAAAAGCCAGAGATTCAAGGTGGCATGGTTCGTCGGACAGTGGCCTTCGTCGTCGATCGGAGGAAGAGCAAAGAGTAGAGCAGCAATGGAGCGTTCAGCACCACTTCGTACACCCTCTCCACCGAGAATCTAGACGAGCTCACCACCAAGCTTGAAATAGCCGAGACCACACTCACCACCCGCACTTGCTGAGTACAAAAGCTAGAGATTCAAGGCGGCGTGGTTCGTTGGACGGTGGCCTCTGTCGTCCATCGGAGGAAAAGCAAATAGCAGAGTGGCAATGGAGCTGCACTGGAATGATTTCTCAATGGAGAGAGGGAGAGAGAGTTTCCTTATGGCATTCAATTTTTTCATGGGAAGGAGAGAAGAAATTGTGTGAAGGAAATATTTGGTGGGCAGCAAAGGGAGTTCGGTCAATTTATTGACCAAACAGTGGGACAAGACAAGACCGCTCTCTGCAGGAGGAGAGAGAACCCCAATTTTCTCCAATTTTGCAACGCTTCTTTTTGAAAAGAAAAGGAACAAGCTCTAACTCCAGCATGGCTGTTGGTTGACACATGTCGCCCGATGAATGGACTCCGACAATGCCACGCTGGAGTCAGAGCTACACCTAATATTTTCTCTTTAAGTAGGGGAGTTTGCAACATCCCAATCACCATATTGGATATAAGAGGCTCTATTAAGTATGTATGTAAGATAATATATGGGAAAAGTTTCAAAAAATCATAAACATTTTACATTTGTGTCAATTTAATCGTAAACATTTTATTAGTGTTATTTTAATCCTAACCATTTTTACTTGATGCCAATTTAGTCATAAGCATTTTCATTTGATTCCATTTCAGTCCTTTCTGGCTAATTTTGGCCAAATTTTGTTGAGTGGGCACTAATCAGTTGACATGGCACGATTAGTACCGACATAGACAACTTATAATGATATTTTGTATTTTTATTTTTTATTTTATTTATTTTTCATTTTCCTTTTGATTTTCTTTTTCTTTTCCTCCTTCTTCCTCCAACCGATCGTCGAACCTTGGCGACCGGCCATAGTCAACACTCGGCAAGGCTTGAGCCATTGCTAGAGGCTGCAAGAGTTGCACACGTTGAACGACAAGGCTCACCCTTGTTGGATCTAGCGAGGGTTAGGTCAAGCCTTGCCCAGCCTCTGGTGAGGCTAGCTCGAGGCCACCTGAGCTACAAGGGCGGCCTCGCGCTAGGCTGGCAAGGCTTGCCCTCATCGGCCATGGGTGAGACCCGACCTCACCAAATCTAGTGAGATCAAGCTTCGCCCAGCCACTAGTGAGGGATCAAGCCCTCACAGGCATAACCTCGTGACCTCTAGTAAGGGCTCAAACCTCACCAATGGCCATGAGGCTCACCGGCCATCGCCTCCGGCCGGTTGCCAAGGTCTAGCGACCAACTAGAGGAAGGAAGAGGAGAAGAAAAAAATAAAAAAATTCGAAAAATATTAAAATATTATTAAAAGTTATCCACGTTAGCATCGGCCATGCCACATCAATCAACCGGTGTCCAATCAACAAAATCTGGCCAAATTTAATCGGAAAAACTGAATTGGCACCAAATCAAAAGATTTATGACTAAATTAGCACTAATAAAAGGTTTAAAACTAAATTAGTACAAATACAAAATGTTTATGACTTTTTTTTACATTTTTCCATATAATATTTACTCATAAACGATGACCATTTTATGAGAAAACTTTGAGTATTCCTTTTATGGAGCTTAACTCATGTGAAACCGGCCGAGTTGAACCCTCTCACCCAAGTAACCACTCCTTGCCCTTATCAAATTGGGGACATGGCTGTTTCTTCCAATAGACATGAGACTTGAGATGTTACAGATGTAGAGTATTAATGCACAGTTCCTATCATTAATTGTATTTTGTTAATCAAAAGTGCAATGAATTTATTGATGAATGGAATTGAAATCTCTATGGTAAATAGTTGCTTTGCTCTCGAATTGTAGAATCACAAAAGTCAAATTGTAACTCGTCTACCAAGTAACCTTTAGGTTACATTTGGTTCAAATAAAACTCCAGATAGAATTATCACATCCAATATTTGGCGTACCACAAATTCCAAACAAGACCTAATATAGTCTGAATAAAAAAAAAATCCCACCTAGGGGGTGGAATAGATTCGAACAGTATATGTGAAATCTGAGAAAAAAATAAAATTAGGAGGTTTTAGAATTCTGGGCCATGGTCTCACTCTTTTCCCATCATTACTCTCGTCTTCTTCTTCGACTTGTTCTTCCTCATTTCCATTCCTGAAGTTCTAGAATTTGTGAGAGACCTTGATCACTCTCCATCGACTCTTCACATGGAGACGTCAAATTTGCTCTTCTTAGTAGACCTCTCTACTAGAATTGCCTTAGACTCGCTGCTTCCAGCTCTGTCACACCCATCCCTAACCTCATCTCCAATTGACCTCCAGCACTAACAAGCTGAGGTGGACCCGAGGGTAAAGATTGAGCACAAACGAGTTGAAATGTGAGGTTCAAGCATGATCGAAGCCCCAAATCGAGGACTTGCCTCGTTGCCACCTCACCCTCTTGACGGAGATGACAACAAGGCAAAGAGGACAAATGAGGGTGTAATGGAGAAGTACAATGTGGAGAGAGGTGCGAAGTAGAGAAAAGGGACCAGCGAGGGACAACAGAAGGCCATGACACAATATGGGCTAGAGTAGAGGCAAGATGGTGTCAACAACTTTTTAAGATGGTGGAGGTGGTCGTGGCAAACCTAGGCAATGTTGGAAATCTTTTTTAGTGTCTAATCTAGTTTTGCCAAAGACAAAGCACATTAATTCATAACAATTCAGGCATGAAACTACTACATACAAAAAGAGAAAACTTTATACATGTTGAATGACAAACCAGTTGTGAGAATTGGTAGAATCGTTGGCAACTATTCTAAAAAGCTAAAAAATAAAGGGGTGATTTTACATTTAATTACTCTAACATTCCCCCTCACGCATAAGATGGACTTTAACATAAACATAAAGTATAGAAATATATAATTGAGGAGGCAAATAAAGGCTTGAAAAAATTTGAACTCAAGACCTCATGATCTAGTAACACGTGAGAAATGAGTCGAACCAATCTAAAACACCAAGAACTTGCCGGAAACAGACCGAACCGATTTGAAAATAGTCAAAGCCGGTTTGGTCGTCAATAGTCACATTGATAAGCTAACGAATCGATGACGTGATGGATGTGTCACAATGATAAGCTAATGAGTTGATGACATGATGGATGATGTCACTTGCTCGGTGGACGCGGTGAATCACATGCAAGGCACATGGTGCGTGGATCTCACTTGCAAAGGACCTTATTTCGACGACATTTGTTGCTGTTTTGGACTCATTGGACAATGGGCAACCTATTTCTAGTGGTTTTTATGAGAAACAACCAAGTACTGGATTCAAAAAATCACTTATAAGTGACGGTGTCAAAGGACCCATGACGTGGTGGTGCATGCAGCAACTTCCTGAGCCCATCGGTGATAAGTATGGTCTTTTGCCTAGTACTAAGCATGGAAATTTAATTAAGAAAGCAAATGGGGCTTGGAAAGATTCGACCTCAAGACTTCTCTGATACCATAGAAGATTTGGTGAGAGCACTCCCAACTGTCTTAAAAGCTTAAGCTGATAGATGAAGGTGTGGACTTGTCTCGTTGCCTCCTCACCCTCCTGACCATGATGACAACAAGGCAAATAGGACAATTGAGGGCATAATGGAGAAGAACAATGTAGAGAGATGTGTGAGGCAAAGATAAGGGATCAGTGAAGAATAAAAGAAGGCCATGACACAACATGGGCTGGAGTTGAGGCAGGATGGCGTCAGCGGCATTTCAAGATGAAGGAGGTGGTTATGGCTTACCTAGGTGGTGAAGTCGTAAATCCATGCTTGGAAATCTTTTTTAATAGCTAATCTAGTTTTGCCAAAGACAAAGCACACCAACTAACAATGATCTAGGCATGAAACTACTACATACAAAAAGATAAAACTTTATACATGTTGAATGACAAACCAATTGTGAGATTCGGTGGCAGTTGTGAGATTTGATGGGATCATTACTAACTGTTTTAAAAGCTTAAGCTGATAAATAAAGGCTTGGTTTAATTTTTAATTACTCTAATACTCCCTCTTATGCATAGACTGAACTTTAGCTTAAGCTTAAGGCATAGAAATATATAATTGAAGAGGCAAATAGGAGTCTGGAAAGATTTAAACTCGAAACCTTCTACTCTAATACCATACGAGAGACAAGTTGAACCAGTCTAAAAACACCAAAAATCGGTCCAAAATGGGTTGAACTTGCTTGAAAACATCAAGAACTAGTCGAAAACGGGTCAAATCAATCTAGTCAACATTGGTCAATAGTCATAGTGATAAGCTAACATGGAGGATGACATCACTTGCTCAGCAAATGCATGGATCTCACTTGCAGAGAACCTCAATGGTGCATAAGGGCGTGTGAGTTCTCTTTCGGCAACATTTGTTGCTATTTTGGACTCGTCGGAAAATGGGCAACAACCTACTTCTAGTGGTTTTTATGGGAAATGGCCAAGTAATGACTTCGAAAAATCACTTACAAGTGATGATGTCAGAGACCTGGTGGTGCATGCAACAACTTCTTGAGCCTGGTTTTTTGCCTAGTACTAAATATGAAAATTTAATTGAAGAGGCAAATAGAATTTGAAAAGATTCAAACTCTAGACCTCTAATTCCGATATCATGTAAGATTAGTGGAATCATTGCAACTATTCTAAAAACTTAAGTTAATAGATGAGTGCATAATTTAATATTTAATTACTCTAACACTAGTGATGAAAGATTCATCAAAAATTGTTTTCCTTTCCTATTATTGAACACGTGTTTTCCTCATTATTTTTCTAAAGGACGGGAATATCATTAAGCAAGCATACTAACATCAAAAGCTTGTTTGCTCCATCAGAAATGGAAGCAAGACTGTCACTGTTCCGGACCAAAGTCATTCAATGCCGCAGTCAAGTATTCTCCCGCTGGCGTAGTTTTAACTTTCTGAGAACTCAGTTTGACCAGAGCAATCAGCAGTTAATGGCGAAGGAATAACAACCGGAGTACTTCCGACGTCGTCGTTATTTGTCCTGGAAAAACCGACAAGAAGAATGGACAACGTGTAACATGTTGTTGGCTATTATAACACAACGCAAGGTTCATCTCAGACACAAAACGAGATGGCATATTTGTTGTTCCTTTCGACAATGGACTTGACATCTTAAGAGATTGACGAGTATGTCAGAAATGCGAGGAAGTATCCTTACCAAAAGAAACAAGTAAACTGAACAGATGGTCACCCAAACATATAGGCTTAGTCAACGGAGCAGAAGCCTCCAATTTTGAAAAGCCAATACGGCCTACAGGCCCATGAAAACTAATAATATAGAGGAAGCTGACAAGTCCAATGCCATTCACTTTAGCCCAGGAGTTAAAGAGCCCAAGTTGATCCGTAGTGAGCATGGATAAACTCAGATGAAATTTTACAGCATGTTCGAAGGCTTCATCCGAAAGAATTCCAATTTCCATGAACATATTATTCGCCAGATTCATTGTTGGTGCAGCTCTAACCTAAAGATGACCCGAAATACGCCCCCTTTTACGACCCAAATTGTGAAGAAGCTTGTTGAGTCGCGGATAGGGATGGGCACAAGGCATACGGTATTTGCAGTACATGCCTTTTCTCAAGGCACCACCCCAAATAGAGCATAATTCCAAGGGAAAATATGCCGGGTCATTAGGCGGGCACAGGGCGGTTCACTCCTGTCTCGCGAATATGCCCCACTTATGTATTTTCACAAAAACTATATGCATTTTCTCATTTATTAGACAATGCATTTGTGATAAAAATCTGATAAAAATATTAATGGTGATGGTAATAGAAATATTATAAAAATATAAGAATATGAAAAAGACTAAAAAAAATTACCTTTGTTTTTGCTTACAAGCTTACTTTTTATCGGAGATGCAAACTTAGAAAACTCTCTAGGTAAGTGACGCCAGACAATTATTTTCCATGTACTCCACGTTCGCATTGTCTCAGTTTTTTTTTTTTTTGGTCAAAAGATAGCTTTCTATTGCTTAATTATATAGGAGACTTACATAACGCAGATGGGGAAAGATCTGCACATAACATATTCCATAGCGGAACAGGGGGGGATGTTTGCCAATTACGTGGAAGAGACTGAAGGCGATGTTTTCTTGCTATCCAATCCGCTGCAGCGTTTGTTTGGCGAGGGCAATGGGTCACCAAAATATTTGTATTTCTATTGAGCCCATCTCGACACCTCTGCACTATCTCCTTAAGATTCCAAGCTGGTTCAGCCCGGCCCATGATCATATCCACTACCGAAGAACTGTCGCTTTCAATAATCCACTTCCATGTTCGTGTTCCGAAGACTTGCACGTGAGACGACTTGAGTTCGTGCGTATAGGAGATACCGTGTAAGATTGCCTGGGCTTCCGCTTCAGTTGCTGAGGAAACCCTAATCGTTGCAGCGGAGCCCTCGAGAAGTCTTCCCTCCTAGTCGCGTACGATACCCGCCGCAGATCCGAGAAAGTCACCGGAGCACCATGCCGGGTCGACATTTAATTTCAGTTCATCCCCTTCCGGAGGCCTCCATCGGTCTGGTTTTGTTAGATCGGTTGATTTTTGATTTCTGTTTGTTTTTCCTCGGCTGAAGAACTCTTGTTGTTCCTTTCCTGTGCTTAACAGATCTGCAGGTCTTGGCTCTTTTGATCGAAATATCCAGGTGTTTCGCGCCTTCCATATGTTCCACAGAACCATTACCGTGAGTTCTCGACCAGGTAAGCTCTGATCTCGGTTGAAAGCTTTGACAATCCACTAATCTGTTCGACTGATGCTTCCATCTGGTCTGATCTTTTCGAAAATCTGTTCTTCCCAAACTCTCTTCGTCCACTTACATAGAAACAACATGTGTTCTGTAGTTTCAATATTCGTCCGACAGAATGGGCATAACGGATCAGAGACAATTTTTCTTTTATGTAGGTTTTCCCTCGTAGGAAGGGCGTTTTGACATAGGCTCCAGAGGAAAGATCGGACTTTTGGTGGCACATTCAAGCTCCAAATTTGAGTCCATAAGGTACGCGGTGGTTGATAAGAGCAAGAGGGTCTGTTCTGTTCTGGTTTACCTGTTGTTTCCCGTGCTCTGTTGTATCCGCTTTTAACAGAGTATTGCCCTGTTTTGTTGCCTGTCCATATCAACATATCTAGCTTTGAGTGCTGACATATAGGGATTGCTAATATCTCGTTTGCAATTGATTCATCATACAGTTGGAGAATAAGCTGTTGTTTCCATGCTCTGTGCTCTGCATTTATCAATTCAGATACCATTTTTGGCTCTGTCTGATTTGGTTGGCCTCCGATTACACCTTGCTTTAGCCATCTATCTTCTCTAATACGAATTGATTCGCCGTCACCTACTGACCATATTGTGTTGTCCTTTATTATGTCTCTGCCAAGCATCAAGCTATGCCAACCCCATGATGGTCTGTGTCCCTTCGAAGCTGTCCAGACGTCTCCATTGGGAAAATAAATCCCTTTGAGCACTCTGCTCCATAGAGCTGAAGGGGAGGTGGCTAGTCTCCAAAGTTGCTTGCCGAGCATGGCTCGATTAAAGGTTAGTAGATCCTTGAAACCTAAACCCCCTGCATCCTTTCGAGTCTTCAATATATCCCAGCTTTTTCAATGCAACCCTCTTTTTGCATCGCCGTTTTGCCACCAAAATGATGCTATCCGTTGTTCTATGGCTTTGCAGATAGATACGGGCAACTTGAAGATGGACATTGCATAGGTAGGTAAAGATTGTACCACACTTTTGATTAGTACTTCCTTGCCTGCCTTTGTCAATAATTTTTCTTTCCATCCTGCTAATTTTGAGTTTACTCTGGCCAAGATCCATGCAAACAACTCCTTTTTGGATTGTCCCCATTCAGTAGGTATGCCTAAATACTTTCCTGTTCTCTGTAGGAAAGGAACTCTCAATTCTTTAGCTAGATTCTATTTTAACACTGCTGGACAGCTACCATTGAAAGAAACTCCCGATTTATTTAAATTGATTGCTTGGCCCGTAGCATAACAATATTGATTTAGTACGTGGGCTACATTCTGACATTCTGATATAGTTCCATCCAGAAAGAAAATGACATCGTCAGCAAACATTAAGTGTGATAGCTTAGGGCAATTTCTATTAAGCTGTATTCCTGTGAGTGTGCCATCTTCTAATGCTTTTTTCATCATCCAGGTTAGCACGTTGGACATTAGAATGAAGATATAGGGTGAAAGTGGATCACCTTGTCTAAGGCCTCGCGAAGGGTGGAAGAAGGAGGTAGGTTCTCCATTAACTTTTACACTGTAGGTGACTGTTGAGATGCACTGCATGATTAAAGATACCCATTTGACATGAAACCCCATGTGCAGCATAAGATCTCTCACAAAATCCCATTCTATCTTATCGTATGCTTTCTGCATATCCAGTTTCAGGATGGCCTGATGCTTTTTCCTCCTTGTTGATTTGCGTAGGTGATGCAATACCTCCTGTACGATGAAAATGTTGTCCTGAATTTGCCTTCCTGGGACAAAAGCCCCCTGCTCTGGTTCAATGATAAGTGGCAGCCATCTTTTTAGTCTGTTAGCTAAAATTTTTGAATTAACTTTGTAACTAAAGTTGCACAGACTAATGGGTCTGAATTGACTAATTTTTTCAGGACTTTTTACTTTGGGAATCAGCACAATGTGGGTCTGGTTGATCCGGGGGTCGAGAACACTTGTCTGGAAGAACTTATGTACTAGCTGCGTCAGGTCAGGTTTGATAGTTTCCCATAATTGTTGATAGAAAACTCCGTTGAAACCGTCAGGGCCAGGAGCCTTATAGGCTTCCAGTTGAAACACTGCTACATGGATCTCCTCCAGTGTAGGTAGTACCACCAGGTTTTCATTTATATTATCTGTTATTGGAGATGGGCATTGATTCAGGATAGGCTGGTAATACCGTTGGCCATCAGTCTTGTATAGCTGCTCATAATAAGATTGAATGTGTGCTTGTATCATCGTGGGTTCTCTGCACCAACTGTCATCCTCTAATTGCAGCATTGAAATACGGTTCTGTTTTCTTCTATTGACTGTTGTAGCATGAAAAAACTGTGTATTCTGATCCCCCCACTAAAGGCATTTAATGCGTGATCTCATTCCCCAGAACTGTTCTTCTTGTTTTCTGAGACTGTCTATTTTGCTGATAAGTTGCTGCCGTGTCTGCTTGCTTGCATGCTGATCTGTTTGATTCATCAGACCTGTTAATTCTTGCTTTAGGTCTTTGATCGCTGTGTTGGCATTTGAGAAATGTCTTTTGCTCCACTTAGTTAATGCTTGTGATGTTCTCCCTAGTTTCTCTGCAAATGGGGCTATTTGAGTTGAGTCCTCTGCCCATGCTTGCTGAATAATTGCCTGATAATCTGTATGTTCTGTCCAGAAAACCTCCATTCTGAACTGCCTTGTCTTTCTTCTTTTTCCAGGATACAGATTGAGGACTAATGGGCTGTGGTCCGATCCTATTGCTGGAAGGGCCTGGACTTCGGCATCATGGAAGGTAACTCGCCATTCTAGAGAACATAGCACTCTGTCAAGTCTCTTTTTTACCAACTCTGCCCCCTCCCTGTTATTTGTCCATGTGAACGCACAGCCTTGACATTCTACATCCATTAGGGATAGATCATTGATCATGGTTCTAAACGCTGCAATTCTTCTATTATCTGCTTCCTTTTTACCCACTTTCTCCCATACATACAGAATCTCATTAAAGTCTCCTATGCAGATCCAGGGAAGAGAAGTCAAAGGCTTTATAGTTCCCAGCACATTCCATAATTCCAAACGCTCACCAAAATCAGTAGATGCATGGACAAAGGTAATATGCATAAGCTGTTTACTTTCCGGATCAATGCATTGCACGTCTATGAGTTGTTTAGAGCTTGCATTTACCTTTAAATCAATTTCCTCTTGCCACATGATTGCCAAACCTCCTGCTATTCCCGTTGGGTTAACCAAGTGTAGCTTCTGAAACTGAAGTTTTTTACAAATCTTTTCCACCATGACTGCTTTATTTTTTGTCTCCATGAGGAAAAGTAGTTTAGGCCTTTCAAGAGCTGTCAAAGCTCTTAGTTCTCGGATTGTCAGGGGGTTGCCCAGCCCCTGACAATTCCAATTAACTATTTTCATGGCTTCTGTGGTGGCTTATTAGGGCTAGCCACCAAAGCCCATTATTGTCCTTCTTGGACCAGTTGCACCGGGGTCTCCATGAGTTCTATTTCATCTGTAAGGATTGGGGGTGTTGCTGGTAGGCATTTCTGTTTTTTGGCCTTTTGTACTTTCATAGATTTCTTACTGCTGTTCCCAACTTTTGATAACGGAGGTTTCTGATTTTCAGTGTGTAGTACCTGTTTTCCACGATCTCGGACTTCTACTGCAATAGATACTTCTGCTGGGTTTTTCTCCTTGTCTGGGCTGCTTACTATTCACTTTTTGCTGCATGCTACTATTTGCAAATTTGATACTGCCTCTTGATCACTAAAGTGCATACCCCTCGGTGGATGGGATTGAACAGGTATAGTTTCTTCCACTACTAATTCTTCCTCCATATTCCCATAAAATGCATCCCAATAGGGACTATGATCGCTTGTTTCTGCCTTCAACCAGGGTCCATATAACCCTTTTTTTGTTCATTGCCCAAGGTGAGGTTGCATATGGAATCTCAAGACAGTCAGTTGCATAGTGGCCAATTCGGCCACAAGAGAAGCAGAAGTGTGGGAGGCGCTCATACTTGAACTCCACCCAAAGCCAGCTATTGCCAATATCCATAATAGCTCCCGATTTCAAGGGTGAGTTCAGATCAATCTCAACTCTAATTCTTCCTCCTCTGTTTTGTGCATTAGTTGTGGGGTCGAGTTGAACTTCTTTGACATTTCCCACCCTTTTCCCCAAGTCATTAAAAACTTTTTCGATTCTCCACCCAGGGGGAACTCCTCCAATACGCACCCAGAATTCATCCTTTGTGAAATCATAGCAGTGCTCAGGAACTTCAGGGAGACACTGTTTCAGAACAATCAGATTCGTGGAGTAAGACCAAGGTGAGTTCCTCTTGATTCGCTGCTTTTCCTCCTCCGTTGGGAATACAAAGCTGAATAGCCCCGGTTCCTTTTGGTAGCACATAACCTCTTCTGATTTCCATGCTTTCTTCATTGTAGTGACGAAGGCTGGATAGTTCACATTTGGTTTAGAATACAATTTCCCGAAGAGAGTTCGACTGCATTCCTCTCGTTTCTGTTGAGGTATTTCATCAGACACTTGGACTACATCTTCTTCAGACCACAGATGCCCCAGACTTTTGCATAATGCAGCCACTCTCATCTCATTTTCCTCCTTACTCTCCATTTTCACTTACTTTAAAATCTTTTTCCAGTGGCGTTTTAGATCCAGACTATCCGGACTATCTGCATCTGCCAACCTACCCAGATTCACCTTTTCCACTCCAGTACCTCGTCAGCCAAAAGAAGACAAAATGAAAGAGCTGCAACCGAATACCAGAAGAGACTGATTTGCTTCAAAGAACCTATACTGAGATCGTCATACAACTCTCCACCTGAAGGAAAACTAACAATTCACACTTCATGACTGGTGCAAATACCGATACCTCCAGATCGCTGAAGAGATGCTTTTGGTGAAGATCTTATCCGATGGAGACCAGATGTCCCCCAGAGAACACATAGAACACCTTAATTTTTGTTTTTTGTGATTTTTCCATTTTAGAAAGCAGAGAAATGAAACAGGAAAGCAAATTAGGGTTTAGGGTTTGTAAAAAGGAAAGGGATTGTCTCAGTTCAATTATGTTGCAATGTCTGGAACTTATTTGGATATATAAAACCAACTCGCGAGGTCATTCCGCTTTGGAACCCATCCATGAGGCCATTTATAATGTCAATAATATTAATTATAATAATAACAAATGTCGACCATCTTAAAAGTAACATAATATAATGTAGAGCGCCCAAAATTTAAACAAAAGGGGATGGATTCGGGAGAAATTGAACTCGAAATAGACAAGGCTTTTTTCACTTCCACATTTCAGCCGTTCAATCGACGACTTTGGTTAGGGTAATCAATCAGAGTAAAAAGTTCGATTTGGTATTTGAACAAACACAATTCGCACCAATGTAATTGTGAAATTTGACTTGAAATTTTCCAATTGAGTCTCTCCATGGCTAATTTCGATCAAGTTGAAGCTAGTAATGCCAACCAAAAAAAAAAAAATGATCCAGAAAGTGAATAATTATGATGCGGTCTTAAACAATCGATTTGTAAAGACGCAAATGATGTCACTGGGTTCAGTCGAGCAAATTTCAAGATGGCTTTTTGATCTTTCAACACGGGTTATTCCGATACAATAATTTTGACAAGTGTCGATAAAGATGTCACATCGGTGTGCGCGAATGAGCAATATCTTCACGTGTTCAAAGCCTGATCACATGTATTACAAATTCAAAGGTGTGCGCGAATGAGCAATATCTTCACGTGTTCAAAGCCTGATCACATGTATCACAAATTCAAAGGAAGATGTACATCGATTCAAAGACCCAACTGAAGCATGCACTCCTTTGATGTCAATCGGGTCGAGACAAAGTTTCAGAACGTCGAGAGATCGACGGATAGAGAATCTTTTTCTTCCCCCCAACTTGGCGATGTCACCGTCAAACCGAAGTGGCTCCGCCGCCTCGGTCCAGCCTCGAGCAGCCCCTTTTTTCCTTTATTCCATTTAGCCAAAAAGAAAAAAAACCAACGGCCACAGAGCAGGCGATGCATCAACATCTCACCATCATCGAAAGTAACCGTCGACCGTCGCTGACGAGAAGATCCGAAGGAGAAAAAGATCCTCGCGGAATGCGGGACCCACTTGGCAACATCAACGAACGCCAGCTCGACGACGGCCCTGAGCGGGCCCCGCCGCCCCTCCGCGGCAGAGCCAACTGATCTCAGCCTGCACAGCGGCAAAATGGCACGGCGGCACTCAATAACTCCTCCGGCGGGTGGGCCACCGCTTCGAAATAGGAATCTGTGTCCGTACGTTCGGACCTTGCTCTGGTGGCCTTCTCTATATCAACTGGCTGCACGTTCGGTGGTGGTATCTCAATCTCGTTGCCTTTTAGAAATTGACCGGTTCGTTCGTTTGGCCTATATATTATCACAACCGATCTCGAGTCCACCCCATCATTTTTTAATAAAATAAAATAAAATATCTCGGGTTCGCGACGAATAAAAAATGACAGAAAGGTAAGAGGAACTTTGGTGAAAATTGTATTGTCTGACTTGTATTCAATTATGCTATTACATTGTACATAAATAGCGTAAGAAGGAAAAAGTAAAATAGGAAAAATAATATACATGAATCGGAGTTTCCTATTTACTAATATTTATTAGAATCAATTATATACAAAATCGATTTTAAGATTTTCCAACACTCCCCCTCAAGCCCGTGGCCTATATATGTCAAGGACACCTAGCTTGCTTAATAGAAACTTGTGCTGTCTTTGGCAGAGCGGCTTAGTGAAAATATCTACTGGTTGATTTGCTGTTCCGATGCCTTTTGTTACGAGAACTCCCTCTTTGATCTTGTCACAAGTGAAGTGACAGTCAACTTCTATGTGTTTTGTTCTTTCATGAAAAACTGGGTTTGCTGCTAACTTAAGTGCAGCATCATTATCATAGAACAATTTACTTGGTCCACTGACCTGTATTCCTAAATCAGAAAGAAGTCCTCGTATCCAGAATATTTCGCATGTAGTTTTCGCCATGGCTCGATATTCTGATTCGGCTGACGAAAATGACACAATGGATTGCTTCTTTGTCTTCCACGAAATCAACGTCTTTCCCAGTTTAATACAAAAACCGGTGATGGATCTCCTAGTCATTGGACAAGTAGCGTAATCAGTGTCACAAAATGCCGTCATCCCCATATTGCATTCACGTGATAGAAATATACCGAGTCCTGGACACCCCTTCAAATATCTTACAACCTTCAAGGCTGCATTCATGTGTGACTCCTTTGGCATATGCATGAATTGGCTGAGTATCTGAACTGCATAGCATATATCAGGTCTTGTCATGGTAAGATATATCAATTTTCCAACAAGCCGTTGATACCCTGACGGATCCTTAAGTAACGGATCCCTGTTTGATGAAGGGGAATTGAGATCATACTCATGTGTTGTCAACTTGACATTCTGTTCAATGGGAATTACTGCTGGCTTGCAACCTGATAATCCGGCTTCGGAAATGATTTGCAAGATAAATGTTCTCTGATTGAGGGAAATTCCTTTCTCATATCTTGCAATTTCAATGCCAAGAAAATATTTGGGAGGTTCCAAATCCTTGATGTGGAAAGTAGAGTGCAAATATTCCTTGAATCTTGCAACATGGGAATCATTATTTCCCATAATCAATATGTCATCAACATATATTAGCAAATAAATCGACGATCTTCCCACATTTCGTGTAAATAAAGTATAATCATGCTTGGAATGTTGAAAACCAGCATTGGTTAATGCAGCAGTAAACTTGGCATACCATTGTCTAGATGTCCGTTTTAAACCATACAAGGATTTGCGAAGACAACATACCCGATACTCCCCCTGTCTGCATAATCCTTGAGGAAGATCCATGTAAATTTCTTCATCCAAGTCTCCATGAAGAAAGGCGTTGTGGACGTCCATCTGGTGTAAGGACCAATTTCGTACTGTTGCAACAGATAGGAAGGACCGTACAGTAACTTCCTTCGCGACTGGGGAGAATGTCTCGTGGTAATCGAAACCTTCTCTTTGGGTAAAGCCTTTGACCACCAACCTAGCTTTGTAGCGTTCTATGGAGCCATATGATTTGAACTTTATCTTGTAAACCCATTTACATCCGATCGGCTTTCTATGTGGCGGTAAGGGAACAACATCCCAAGTATTATTCTTCATGAGTGCGGCAAGTTCAAATTCCATTGCGTACCGCCATTTGGGATCTTGTGCCGCCTCAGCAAAAGAGGATGGCTCACGTTCCTCTGAAATTCTACTGATATAACACATATGTTCTCCCGATAACCGATTGAAAGAAACATAGAATGAAATCGGATATTGTGTACCTGAAGAGTTTGCAGCAGAACATATATAATCCTTAGTCCATGTGGGTCGATGTGTTTGTCTTCCAGAACGACGGGGTGGCTTATCCATTTGTTCAGAAACCTTGGATGATTCAGCAGCCATCTCTGTTGTTTCCACTGTTGAAGAAGATAATGGAGCTTCTTCTGGTGAGATAGGTGACTCAGTCTCTTGATTTGGGGATTCCACCAGTGCTAGTGTGATGGATGATTGAGGTGCCACAAGAAAACCAGGTGCAAATGATAAATCTTCATCAGACATAAGAAACTAATTGTTTTCTGGTGAAGTATCTTGTGATGGATGGAGCTTCTCTTTGAAAGGAAATATGTCTTCATGAAAAATAACATCTCTGCTGGTAAAGAAATGTCCTATGGAAAACTCCATAACACGATATCCCTTTTGAAGAGGAGGGTACCCCATAAAAACACATCGAGTTGCACGGGGACTCATTTTATCCCAAGGACCCACACTTGTTGCATAACATAAACAACCAAACACTCTAAGGTGATCATTATCTGGTTGTTTGTTATAGAGCATCTCATATGGAGTTTTACCATGAAGGATTCGACTTACGATTAATCAGATAGACGGCTGTGACCACACAGTCTCCCCAAAATTCTTCAGGGATTGAGGCTTGGTATTTGAGTGCACGGGCTACTTCTAAGAGATGTCTATGTTTCCTTTCAACAACTCCATTTTGCTGTGGAGTGTAAGTACAGGAACTTTCATGGAGTATTCCATGAGTAGACAATAATCTTATGCAATCAGAAGTAAAAAATTCTCGCCCATTATCTGTACGAATTCACTGTACAGATTTATCAAATTGATTCCTGATTAGGGAAAAGAAATTTGATAAATGAGTGAATGTTTGACTCTTCGACTGCATAAGATATAGCTAGGTGGCACGACTATAGTCATCAACCATTGTAAGAAAGTAACGAGATCCATCACGATGAGAAGTGTGATAGGGACCCCAGATGTCCATATGAAGCAATGAAAAAGGATTTTGAGTTCGAGATGTACTAACTAGAAATGATGCTCGAGTTTGTTTAGCTAAAGGACATATGGAGCATTTTGGATGAGGAAATTTAGCATTGTGACCCAATCGTTAATGCAAAAGGAGATTTTTATTATAGCTGATTGCATTACAATAAATGCTTTTATTCAATAACTCTAAATCTCCTGGAGAATTGACCCAAAAATAAAGTCCTTGTGCCTCGTTACCCAAGCCTATCATTCTGCCAGTCGAAAGGTCCTGAAAGACACAATTTTCGGAATTGAATATGGCTTTACAGGAATTGTCCATACATACTTTTGAGACTGAAAGAAGATTAAACTCAAAATCTGGAATGTATAGGACATTTTTAAGGACAAAGTTCTGACCAAGATGTACGGTACCAATTTTGGTAACATATATAATGTTCCCATATGGAAGACGTACCGTAACAAGAGATTATGTGTTTTGATGGACATGGGAAAATAGGTCCTCATTACAAACTATGTGGTCACTAGTGCCTGAATTGATAATCTATGCATCAATAGACAATAAATTCCTTTCATGTAGAAAAGTACCTGAGAATCCTGCATTAGTGTCCCCAGTCTTAAGTTGACCCAATGCTTGGATGATATTTTCATACTGTTGTTGAGTGATAGTCTGCTGAGATGTTCCACCACTCTTCTGTGCAGTGACCTGATAGACTGAAGACTCCTTTTCCCTTTTATTATTGGGTTTCCCATATAGTTTCCAACATGTATCAACAGTGTGGTGTGGACGTTTGCAATATTCACAATATTTATTTTTAATTTTTGAATTTTGCCCACTGACCTTGCCTGTTGACGTGGCAAAACAAGTGCCGTTGGATGCTTTGTAGACCGGCGCTGACGTGGCGAAATACTAGCCGTCCGTCCAGCCGGATAGTGCATCAATTTGTAGCCGTCCAATTGCGCGCGACGATCCCAACCGTTCGCCGCAAAGAACTGATCTGGACCGTCCAATCTAGCTCTTCTATCCAGGCCGTCCATCCGCAAAGACCAAGGGTAGTCTTCGTTGCTCCTTGACGCCGCAGCCGCGAAGGCCTTTTCTCTCAGTTGTGTTGCGGCTCCGAGGTTCCCTCCTGCTCCGGCGACGGTCTCCGTCGAAACGAAGCCCAAGGGGAACGTTGTGAAGCCCGTTCCTTTACCGATCCGAGCATGTTCATTCGCGGCGGCCCTCTGGTTTTCCTCTTGCATGGCCAATTGGAAGATTCGGCCGAGCGGTGGTTGAGGATCCATTGCAAGAATCTGTGATCGAAAACCGGCATAAGTGTCATTCAAGGTAAGTAGGAATCGAGTGGCTTTCTCCTTTTCCTTGATTGCATGATATTGACGAAGAGTGGCTTTTGGCCCCTCCAATTTGTCCTCAGCCACTTCAATCTCGTTCCACAGGGCTGATAATCGATTGAAACAGGCGGTGACCGAAAGGTTCCCCTGTTTTAGCTCGATTAGGGCTTGTGTTAACGAGAAAAGCCTAGCCCTATCCGATTTCCCGTACATCTCCTGTATGTTATCCCAATATTTCTTCGAATCTTCGGTCGGAGGAAGACCGGCGGCGACATCGGGCGCCAAGTAGTTCCTGATCCAAGAGCGCACCAGTTGATTGTAGCGATTCCAGTGCCTCTACAGTCATTTATCCGTTGGGTAAGGTATTGTTCCATTAATAAAACCATCTTCGGTTTTGGTAACGAGGGCACGCCGAAGATCGCGAGCCCAGGCGTGATAATTCGTTGTTCCGGTAAGGTGTTGGGTAACCTATCGCAGCTCCGGCCCGTCCGCCGACGAAGTGTAAAGCAGATCTTCAAGCTCCGGCCGTCCTCCATTGAATGGAAACAGGTAAGGGGGTGGAACCGGGTAGGGTTCGATTCCGTGACCCGGTGTGAATCCAGGTCTGTGACTCGTAGTTGCTTGACCCGACTCACCAGTCGGGTTGGTCCCATATGGATACTGGGGCCATGGTGTGGCATACCACGAGGCTGGAGGCCAGTAGGTCGGCCCTGGAATCTGCACTGAAGCAGGAGCAGGTGCAGAGGCAACATTGGTTACCTGCTCTTCTCCAGTCGATCCATCTAGATGGGTTGATGAAGCTTCTACTAAGGGATTCATAACCTCTTTGTCTTTTGTCATGGTACCAAGGATGAATTCCTAATTGCTTTGCTAATTTGTTCGGCAGGAAGGGATCCTCAATTATAGATTAGAAAGAAGCAATGGCAATTCAAGAAAGGTCGCGGAAGCTAGGGCAGGAAACGGGGCTCTGATACCATGACAGAAAGGTAAGAGGAACTTTGGTGAAAATTGTATTGTCTGACTTGTATTCAATTATGCTATTACATTGTACATAAATAGCGTAAGAAAGAAAAAGTAAAATAGGAAAAATAATATACATGAATCGGAGTTTCCTATTTACTGATATTTACTAGAATCCATTATATACAGAATCGATTCTAAGATCTTCTAACAAAAAAGTGTCTCATTCCGCGAAAGGTAGTCCACCTGAAAAGTGCTGGTGATAACCAAAGAGAAAATATATTACCTGGGTTTTTTAAAATATGAATTGCAAATGTTTCTGGAAAAATCGAAATGTCAAGTATCGCAAATGGTCGTTGAAAAAACTTGCTAACGCGTGATATCGAGGTAGTTTTTGAGAAAACGCGATAACTTTTGACTATTGCTGGAACCCAAGTCAACCGAAGTTTTGAAATGTCAAGTATCGCAAATGGTCATTGAAAAAACTTGTAAACGTGTGATATCGAGGTAGTTTTTGAGAAAACGCAATAACTTTTGACTATTGCTGGAACCTAAATCGACCGAAGTTTCTCAAGATCGTTGACTATAGAACACGCGTGGGGCTTCTACGTGACTCATGTCAAGTCGAATCCCACCATTTCTTCTTGCTTCCCCACGCATAATGAAACATAAAATGAAATAAAAATATACAAAAAAAATTGACCGTTGCTGGATTAAGTTTTCGTTTCAACGGAGAGACGTCAAAGGGGGATACCTTTCCTCCGTCACGTAGAACTCGGAAAAGACCAAGTCGAGATTGTCGTCTTAGGTTTTGTATTTGACAGCCGTACGTCTGTTTTTAACTGGTTAGCTCATTCATGGTGTCAGAAAAAAAAAATAATTATGTGCTCTCAAAAAATATAAGGAAAAACAGGGATTCTTATTGGTGAGATGAAGGAGATTGACAAGGACCTCGACGAAGGTCGTGTTCCGACTTTGTTTGTTAATGTACATTCTTTGAAATGATGCTTGTACCATGAGTTCCTTGGCAATGACGACAACATCACGTACATATAGTTTAATTAGCATGACTTTTCTAATAAAACGTCTTCGGGTATGCTTATATTGATATTTATAGAGGCGTATTGCATGGAATTGATTTCCAAATCTACTTCACCCTAATGGTTATGGGAAATAAGGTGTAGTCCATATATCTATTTCTTAATCGAACCTATACTAATAAACAAAATTTCAATGAATCTTCAATTATCTTTGTGACATAAAGTAAGAAATGCTATCACATGATGCTTCACTAGAGGAGATTGCTGAGCCCTCTAAACCAAACTCGTTTATATCAATTAAGTTTGCCTTCACTCAAAAGTATTAAATGACTTGTTATTATCAATTGTAATATATTAATTGCTCCACTTCTATTAGATTTTCATAGTTTGGCTTTTTCCAACACTAAACATGTGCACCCTAAGAGAAAAGGTGAAGAAAACCTCTAAGAAAATGCTAGATATATTAAAACATGTATTAGAACGGGTTTAGTTAGTAGTGGGAAATTGTAAGTGGTTATTTAAATTAGTAAGCTCATTTATATATCCAGTAAAATTTGCCATGACCTATAGTTTACCGAGATTTGCATATTACTCTTATTATCTCTAATATGACTCGTCACTATGGAAATGAAAATGCTAGGGTTCTCTGAATGGAATTACTGAGTCAATAGAACGGCGATATTTCCTTTTCAAGACGGTAAATAATGCAAGGGCGGAAGCACAACTCTCATTTGTTTCCTTTTTGGTTTTGAACATAGATGAACGTGTAATTAAAAATTTCTATTAGTAAGTTATTCTTAATTGGGCAAATCATCATTATTTCTGTTAAGGATTTGTCGATAAATTAAAAAAGAAGTCGCCTTCATAAAGTCTCGACTGCATTCACTGCAATCGATGAACTGTTTCCGAAGCAAAACAGCAAATGCCACATGACATGACCCAGACGCCAATCAACAGAAAAGTTGCAGAGCATTATTCTGCCCAACTTGCACTTGCACAACTGAATTGCGGCCGCAAAAAAGATGTGATTTTATTTCCCTTTTCATTGCATTAAAGAAAGCATCTGTCTCTCTCTCTCTCTCTCTCTCTCTCTCTCTCTCTCTCTCTCTCTCTACATCTCTCTCCTCTGTAATGACCGAATCGATATTCACAATCGTCGAAAAGAAAAAGAAAAAAAAGAATCGATTGAATCAGAACCCCCAAAAAGAAACCAAAAAAAAAAATCATCCTAGACTCTCTGCTCTGCCTGTGCTCTGTTCTAGCTAAGCTTGACTCTGCTTTCGACGATTCCGGTCATCTCACGGTCAGCCAACCCTCGGAATGTTCCCAATTGGGCCTCTCGTGGCTCGCCAACTGGCCAATCCGATCCATTGCCCATGAAGAATCCGACGAGATCTCCAACGCAGCGTGCTCTGTAGCGAATAACGGATCAGAATCCATCTCAGAGGAGGGAGAAACTGAGCCGGATTCCCAACTCCTTCTTGAACATTGCGTCGAGACCCAGTCTTGGAAATCGAAGTGGCACCTCGGAGAGGCATCCGCGAATTCGACCACTCCGCAGTCTCTCACGACCTCCTCGTCGTTGTCGAGGCAGTCGACGGCGAGGAAGGGGTGCTTCAAGAGCATACGGGCCGTCCACCTTTTCTTCGGGTTCTTTGCGAAGCACTTCATCAAGAAGTCTTTCCCCTGCTCCGACAACCCCTCGGGAATCTCCGGGATTTCGTCTCCGACTCCGATTCTGATCATCAGGGCGTACGCGTTCGACTCGGCCCGCGACCCCCATGGCGGCCTCCCCGTCGCCATCTCCACTACCGCGCACCCGAGCGCCCAGACGTCCGCGGGCGGCTCGTACTCGTTGCGCTTCACCGACTCCGGCGCCATGTACATGGGCGTCCCCCGCCACTCGACCCCGCCCCGTTTCCCTCCCTTCGCCAACCGCTCGCCCGCTCTCTTCGCGAGGCCGAAATCGGCGATCTTGACTTCTTCGCCACCGCCGGGGAATACGAGGATGTTCTGGAGCTTGACGTCGCAGTGGACGAACCCTTTGGAGTGGACGAACTCGAGGCCCTCCAGGATCGACCTCGTGTGGCGTCTGATCTCGGCCTCCGAGAGGGGCTTCCCTCTGGACTTCATGCTGTCGGCGAGGCTGCCGCCGGCGGCGTACTCGAGGAGGACGTTGTAGAGCTCCTCGCCGCCGCGCTCAGAAGTAAGCGAGTCGCCGAAGCAGCGGACGATCCGCGAGCACTCGCCGAGTTCGCTCAGGACCCGCCTCTCGTGCCTGAGGGAGGAAGACAGGGCCGCGTCGCAGGACTTGACGGCCATCACCGGAGGGAGGCCGGAGGGGCAGGTTTCGGCGGCCGTGGCGAGGTGGATGGTGGCGAAGCCGCCGTGGCCAATCTCTTTGCCACGGACCCAATCCATGGCTTCGCGAATCTCGAGGATTTTCAGGGTTTTGAGAGAAGTTTTTAGAGAGAGAAAGAGAGAGAGAGTGGACGGGATCTTTTGCTCTGTCTGTCTCTGTTCTGCGTGGGTTCTTGCTTTGCTTGGGGAGGAGGAATGAAACAGAGGAGACACCGGCAGGCACGCGTTTATATCCTAACGAGGAAAGTAGAGGATCTTTTTTTTTTTTTATTTTTTAATTTATTTTTTATTAATACTACTTTTTTTTTTTTTTTTTTTTTTTTTTTTTTTTTGGTCAGTCTCTACTCTATTCCTACTCTACACTCACTGCAGACTTGTGCTGCCGCTGCCGGGCGTGGGAGTCGCAACCCACTCTCAAACTTACGCGTCCCGACCCCCATCCCCACGAGAAGGTGGGGATTTGAACCTCACCTCCCCTTCCATGTGGGAAGGGTGGCGTAGGGCGAACCCCAGGTGGTTTAATACTACTTATATATAAATAATATATACAGACGAGTTTCCTAATTTAGCGAACCTCGTTGCCACGTGACTGGTTGCGAATCGCGAAAGGATTATATTCTCGCGGGGGATATCTATTCACTTGCCTCAAATGAATTTTTTTGCTTATAATTGCTTTATCTTAAATGTTAATTAGTGAGCGATCAAATTTAGTTGAGCAGCGAATTGAATCGTCAAATTTAATTGCACGTGCCTTGAAAAAGAGCCCTCGCCTATAATAACTCTATTGATATGGTAAAATCACTTGTTAGTGAAAACCATAAAAATATTAAGTACCGTTTGAATACAAATACGTTTTCAATGCATGAATATGGTATTTTCTTTTTTGTTAACGATATGAATTTTACTGAATTTTTTTTTTGTTTTTTGATGTGGCAAATAGTCTGAGATTATTTAAATTAGTTGGCTCATTTATTTATCCATAAGGAATTTGCCTTACAATCTATAGTTTACCAATTTTGTATATTAACCTTAGTATCTCTAACATTACTCATCAACTTCTCGATGATAATATTTATATCGATACACTGGATGGATTTTACTATAAATTCTTGTTGGGTGCTTGAGTGGACTTACTTAGTAATGCATCTCAAGTTTTCTATAAGTAAAGCATTTTATTGAACATCTCGATTTCTAGTAAACCCAATCTTTTCAAGATCAAGCAATCATCACATAAAATTCATAACATGTACCAGATCGGATCAATTACAGTTTAAGAAAATACTTGGATGATATACTATCAGCTCTATTCATTGCACTCTCCTTAAAACGGGTCTTATCAGGCATTGATCGAGGCGAATCGCGAGCACCTTTCACGCACGAAACATAAAACTAGAATTCACTGAGCAAGAGACGTGATTGCCAACTTGTGTATCGATGGAAGTGACCTAAGAAGCACGTTTCTCAAGTTGGCAGCCCTCTGGGGACATGACCCGTAGCAGCACGAGTGCGCCTCAAATTCAGTGACTTACTCCGCACCCCGCCCATCCCACTTTGCACTATCACATTTATTAAATTAAATTATCATATAAATAGAGAAATCTAAAAAAATCCGATCGTGTTTCATGATACCTTTGTCGCACAAAAATATCAATCCAGATATATACACATGATTTGTCATTTTGTCCCTCCACTTGACACTATACTTGTGTGATTTGAGAAGATCCGGGGGGCCCCCCTAAGGGTTAGATGCACAAGATGGAGAAAAAGAAGAAAAAAACTGAAGGCCTTTGTAAACTCACCGGTCTAATTTAACTGGCCCGCCTTCGCATCACTAACGCAACATGCATATTGCAACTAAGTACGTGATGATGATGAAGCTGGCTTTTTTTTTTTCCTAAGTATGTCTTTAAATTGTTTTGTCTGAACTCTAAAACGTAAAACTTCAATGGTATAATATCTCTTAGGAACTTAGCAGGCTATTTTGTGGGGGTGGGGTGGGGTGGGGTGGGGTGGGGGATTGACTACTGTTGGGTAGGGTTGTATAGTAGCAATCCTTGGCATCTGAAGTGAGATAGTGGAACTCATAAGAGTACCTACGGGGTCAACCTGTGCTTTGCATGGTGTCAATTAACCGACTTGTTGGCTTAGTATCTTGGTTAATTAACATTGACAACTGTTGGGTAGGGTTGTATAGTAGCAATCCATGGCATCTGAAGTGAGATAGTGGAACTCACAAGAGTACCTACGGGGTCGACCTGTGCTTTGCACGGTGTCAATTAACCGACTTGTTGGCTTAGTATCTTGGTTAATTAACATTGTGCATATTAGCAAGATTGAAGTGAGTTTTCTATGACTATCGACAGCTAAAGAAGGACGCAAATCTTGCGAGGATGCAGGTTTTATAGCTTAATTTAAAGAACAAAAACGAATTTTGTACAATTAAGGAAATTTTAAGGTTCTAACGTACTAATTGTTCTCATCTTATGTACGATATGTTGAATATTATCCCACATCGCTTGACAATGAATATTATATGTTCTTTGTGTTCATGTAGTCTTCCTCTATCTAATAGTTTAAGATTTTAGGTTATATTTTCTAATGTTAGTGTCTTGAAAATTGAATCATTTCAAATAAAGTATACTTCGAGAGTGCCCCAAGAGCAACCATTTAGAAAATCAAGAAAGGAATAATAAGTTGCAATTGAGAGGATTGGAAGATGTTCCCTTTAGTATAAGGTTGATTTGAGCCATTTAGCTGACAAGGAATTATAGTGTATGTATGACCTCTTGCTTGGTAAAATCGACCAGCACCAACAACCCTCTTCGGGCAATAACATAGGACACTCGCAGCCCAGAATATTCAGTTTACATCATAACTATACCGCTTATTTTAAGCCAAACCGGATGCAAGTTGGAGTAAAATCAAAGTGATTCTATGCTTGGTACACGAGACCCAAACTCACACCACTCCGGCCGGAAGCGGACCTTGAACTGGCCATTTCAGTTCCGAGCCGGTTCCAAGTGTAATGAGTTCCGACTTTCAGAGGTTCCAATCATCCCAAAGTTCTAGAATGGCTTACCCTTGCAACAAATCAATAAACATCAGCAGGAAAAGAAATGCACCAGGCTGCTAAATCCCTAATAAGAATTGCCGCCGCTGGTTGGGTCCTCTACGTTTGGTATTGACATTTCTCTTCCTTGTATTGACCGTCCCCTCCGTTCACACCCACCGGCACGAGACATGCGTTGCTCTTCGTTGACCCTTCTCATTTTTCCTTGCGGTGACCGTGATCCAATGTCACTGTGACCTAACCGAGTCGCCCGCGTAAATTAGTCCCGGATAGAAATTCACCTAATCACAGTTATGTCAAAGAAATGGACTTTCATTCGGCACGTGAAAGTTAGATCTGAGATGTCATATCCGGGTTCTTAAAATTACAGCCAGTGAAAAACTCTAGTGCGCACGGGCCTCACCCCTTAAACTCTTATCCTGTTAAAATTTTTGCCACCAGTCAGGTTGGTTTTGTTACACGTCAACTACAAATCTGCAACACGAAGTTTCAACGTCGGGAATACCAAACATCACGAGATCGAACATTTGGTTCGATTGGAACTGTACTCTCGTAGAATACGGAACTCTTTTGATGAAACATTCTGATGCTCTTGTCCCAAAAAAAGTAGGAATAGTGAGTGATCAGTGAGTTTGATGAAACTTCTTTATCTTAGGAGGGAATAAATGGCTGATGTACCTTCCGCAACCAAACGGGAGAGAGACAGAGAGGTGCTCAACCAATTCCTTGGAATTATTCTCGTTTTCCTAAACGTCAATTTCAACCGACAGAGATGAATATGTCAAAGTCGAAACATGAATATTTCCCCTTCTTGGAAAATAAAAAAGACAATTCAGAGAATATGCTCGTGGAAAATGCCAGAGACGCCAAACTCAAAAGGATTAGAACAGCTTGATCGAGCGATTGATGGCCTCTCGAATACAAACATTCAAAAGCAGGTTCAGCAACAAGAGGAAAACGTGATGAAACTATTGACCGATTTCATTTTCCTTATTTTCCAATCGATTACTTTATTTTATATATTTACATGTGATCTTCTGGATAAAGGGCACGGTCAATTGGGGGTGGGGGGGTCAGTGCATTCACACACACATTATTATTATTATATTGTTGACAAACCATTCTCACCCACTATTATCTGTCACATCTGAACGACATTCTAATTATTGGTTGGATAAATTATTTAACTAAATAACATGGGGAAAGAATGGCTTAATCTTTTTTTCTAATGGTTGGTGTCGGCTAGCGAGGAATCCTCATAGCTCGGTTCAATAGAATTAATTAATTGAAAGCCGAGCAACCACCCCCAATATTTGTGGATTTGTAAAAGCATTTTCACTAAATAAAAAGAAAATAAACCCAATAAAGTTTCTGACTCGAACCAAGTTCACATATTAGCATGTTTTCGACTTGAATATTTTATTTAGAAAATAAAAAAGAAAATTTGATGTTTAATTCGTTGGCTCTCCCTTTTGACCTATTATTATTAAATTTGGAGAAAAAAAGAACCATTTCCTTAAAAAATATTATCCATAGTCTAAAGAGCAAGGGGATACGGATAATATCATAAAAATAACGAGCTCATTGGTTTGGTTTGTTTCGACTTGTCCTAAACATTTGGTAAAATCAATACGAAACTAAATTTGGTATTTTTGCTGTCCTTCACATCAAAATGGGATGGCCTAAAAAAACTCAATCTAATTTTTGTTTGAACATGATATATAAACTTGAACCGCCCTTAATTTCAATTTATTGTCCAAATGCAAATGACCACGTGGTATGTCAACAAATTCCTCCGATGTTCAAGGCTCCTGGTCCTAGGAAAAGCCGAAAACGAGTGGTCATGTGGGTCAAGTGGATGGAGTTGATCCGTACCAGTGGAACCAATATTCAATACAAGCAGTATAGATCACCCAATTTAATCTAAATTAGAACGAAGGAACTCAAAAGGAACAACGAAAGCATATCCCTCGGCGGCAGGCGCCGGTTGGCGAACAGAGAAATTGGGTCAACGAATGGAGAATCTCCTTTTCTTCCTCTTTTTTTCACCATTTTTACGCAGAACCGAAAGGCCAAAAGCGACACCGACGGCCAGAGCAGAGGGGAGGGGGCGCCCCCTGCATCATCATCGTCCTCGTCCTCGTCATCAAAACCCACTGACACAGAAAAAGATCAGAAGAGAAGCGAAAGAAACAGATCCTTCGCAAACCGCGCGATCTCTGGTCGCGACCCCCGACAGCAGCCGAACTCCCGCAACCAATGGAAAGCAGAGCAGAGCAGAGCACCGCGGGCGAAAAGATTCACGCCACCTCGTCACGCGAAATCGAAAAGAATTGCACGTCCTGCGCCGAATCGCACGGCTGCATGCAATGCATTTGCAGCTGGTCGCATCCGGTTGGTGGCCATGTCCGTATCGACGGCTGCACGTTCGGTGGTGCTCTTTGGGAAATTGACCGGTTCGTTTCGTTTCGGCCTATCAGCAGCACCGATTTTGAGTCCGCGGCACTAGTTCCGTTCGAAATAAATAAATAAAAATATGGGGTTCGCGACAGAATGAAAAGGTGTCTCGTTCCTCAAAAAAAGTAGTTGACCTGAAAGGGCGCCCATGTTAACGATCAAGATTTGTCGTTTTAGGTCTTCGCATCTTGTACGACTCTTCCTAACTAATTTAGCTCACTCACCACGTCAGAAATAATTATGCACTCGAAAGAGAAAACGAAATGACTATACGGATCCATTCGTGAGATGAATGAGATTTGATAAGGACGTCTGTGATGGTCCTGTTTCTGACTTTGCTAGTGCCCATTCTTTGTAAAGATACTAATGATGAGATTGCACCCAACCATCTTAATGTTTAGCGCTGTACTTATTTTCGTATCTATTGAGGCGTATCACACGAAATTGATTTGCAAATCAACTTCATCCCGGTCGGTATGGGGAACAAGGTGTACTTGGCGCTAGTTGAATCGAAACATCCATGCGCCTATTTTTTTAATAAATAAAAATTTAGTGGATCTCGACATATGTATGTGGTAGAAAGTAAGAGATGCTACTACATAATCCTTAGTTGAAGGAAATCGCCAAAAGAGAGTTCAAATATAAACCCATTCACGATATCCAGTTAAAATTATTGTAATTTAAATCTTAAGCTAATGAACTGATTAAAATGTATAAGCTGCTTCGTATCATATTAAATTTATCAAGTTGGAATTCTCCAACACTTTTCTCACTACCACTTTAACAATCTCCTCCTAAGCATGCTTCTCTAATCCATATTACCTTCTTCACCATCTTATTTTAACACAAAGTTTCACATTGTTGCTATGTATGCTATGTATTGTAGCAACCATCATGGCAAACTCAAGGTCGCTTTGCTCTAGTTGCCTCTTTTATATAAACTATAATGGCCATTTCCATGTGAAACTGTATTGACAATGAGATGCATAATAGATAAAGAAGATTACCAAGAGAAAGCTTAAATCTAAACTCTTTAATGTACTCAATTAGATCTACCTTCACTAAAAAATTTAAGATTTGGCCAACTATTATATAGAACTATACCAAAAATTCCTTAAACGGTTTAGAATTATATTGGTCAAATTAAAATATTTAAAACTCAATTAGCCGCTTTATAAAATGCCTAAATTTTCAGCACTCCACATGAGTCGCCAATCAACTAAAAAAGTGCAGAGCATTCAGTCAAACTTTGCACAACTAAAATTGCAGCGGCAAAAAAGATCTGATTTTTCTTTTTATTGCATCACGAAAAAATCTGTCTGTACATCTCTTGTCTGCAGTAACCGAATCAATATTCACAGTCGTAGAAAAGAAAACGAATCACTTGAATCAGAGCCGTCGTAGTGAACCAAAAATAATCATCCAAGAACTCTGCTCTGTTCTAAGCCCAGTTGACTCTGCTTTCGGAATTGGCACGAATTCCGATCATCGAACAGTTACCCAACCCTCCGAATCTATCCAATTAGGCCTCTCGGGGCTCACCAACTGGCCAATCCGATGGATCACCGATGAAGAATCCGACGAGAGCTCTCCAACGACTGATGGATCAGAATCCATCTCCGAGGAGGGCGAAGATGAGCCTGATTCCCAACTCGATCTTGAACATTGCATCGAAACCCAGAATTGGAAATCGAAGTGGCACCTCGGAGAGGCATCTGGGAATTCGACTCCGCAATCTCTTACGAACTCCTCGTCGTTGATGCCGCAGTCGAGGGCAAGGAATGGGTGCTTCAAGAGCATACGGGCGGTCCACCTCTTCTCCGGGTTCTTTGCGAAGCACTTCATCAAGAAGTCCTTCCCCTGCTCCGCCAATCCCTCTGGAATCTCCGGGATTTCGTCTCCGACCCCGATTCTGATCATAAGGGCGTAGGCGTTCGACTCGGCCCGCGACCCCCACGCCGGCCTCCCCGTCGCCATCTCCACCACCGCGCACCCGAGCGCCCACACGTCCGACGGCGGCTCGTATTCGTTGCGGTTTACGGACTCCGGCGCCATGAACATGGGCGTCCCCCGCCACTCGACCCCGCCCTGTTTCCCGCCCTTCGCCAACCGCTCGCCCGCTCTCTTCGCGAGGCCGAAATCGGCGATCTTGACTTCTTCGCCGCCGCTGGGGAACACGAGGATGTTCTGAAGCTTGACGTCGCAGTGGACGAACCCTTTGGAGTGGACAAACTCCAGGCCCTCCAGGATGGACCTGGTGTGGCGTCTGATCTCAGGCTCCGAGAGGGGCTTCCCTCTGGACTTCATGCTGTCGGCGAGGCTGCCGCCGGCGGCGTACTCGAGGAGGACGTTGTAGAGCTCCTCGCCACTGCGTTCAGAAGTAAGAGAGTGGCCGAAGCAGCGGACGATGCGCTGGCAGTCGCCGAGTTCGCTCAGGACCCGCCTCTCGTGCCTGAGGGAGGAAGACAGGGCCGCGTCGCAGGACTTGACGGCCATCACCGGAGGGCGGTCGGAGGAGCAGCTTTCGGCTGGTGCCGCGAGGTGGACGGTGGCGAAGCCGCCGTGGCCAATCTCTCTGCCACGGACCCAATCCATGGTTTCGCGAATCTTGAGGATTTTGCAGGGTTTTGAGAGAAGTTTTTAGAGAGAGAAAGAGATGGAGAGAGAGCGCGCGCGCTCTTTTGCTCTGTCTGTTCTGCGGAAGTTTCTGCTTTGCTTGGCGAGGAAGAATGAAACAGAGGAGACACTGCCAGGCACGCTTTTATATACTAACGAGGAAAGGAGAAGATCTTTTTTTTTAATTAGTAATACAATATATATATATATATATATATATATATATATATATATATATATATATATATATATATATTGGCGAGTTTCCTAATTTAGCTTACATCAGTACCACGTGATTGGTGCGAATCGCGCAAGGATGATATTCTCGCGGGAGATATTTATTCAATTGCCTCCAACGAATTTTTGCTCATAATTGCTTCATTTTAAGTGTTAATTAGTGAACGATCAGATCTAGTGGGGACGTGAATTGGATCGTTGAATTTAATGGCACGCGTCACGAAAAGACGCTTAAGAGTATAATAGCTCTATTAATATTTTAAGATAACTCGTTTAACAAATCCAAGAAAATATTAAGCACCGAACATATTTTTTAGTACCTGGATATAATACATTTTTTTTGTTATGAGGAGGATTTTAGTTGAAAATTTGTTTGATGTAGACAGATCGTCGGTGGTTATTTAGATTAGTAAGCTCATTTATATATCCAAGAGGAATTTGCCTATGGCCTATAGTTGACCAATTGTATATTAATTTTAGTATCTTTGATATTCCTTAGTCATATACGAATGATAATAATACTAGTTATATTAAAAAGGGCATATAAGAGGATTTACTAAATCATATGGCAAATCCTTATTGAGTGCTATATATTTACTTGGTAACACTTCTCGAGTATTTTTTGTGTGTATAGCAATCTCATTAAGCATCCCCGATTTCAATGGACCCAATCTATCGAGGTCAAGCAATTCTCACATAGATTCATGACATATGTCGGATCGAATCAATCATATCATAACAAAGACATACTTGAATTGTATGAAATCAGCTCCATTTATCGCATTCTTCATAAAATGAGTCATGTCGGGTATTGGTCGAGGCGAACTGTGAGTATCTTTCGCGCACGAAACATCAAGCCAGAAATCACTGAGCAAGAAAACGTGATTCCCAACTTTGTGCATCGACAGAAGCGAGGTAACAAGAAGCATGTTCCTCGAGTTGGCAAACCTCTGGGGCACATGACCCAGAGCAGCACGGGTGCCCCTCATATTCAGTGACTTACTCCACACCCCCCCGCCCATCACTCCTGGCAATATCACATTTGTTAGATTAAATTAAATTACTGAATGAATAAATAAATAAAATAAAGAAATCTAAAAATATCCCATCGTGTTCCATGCAACATATGTCATTTTTGTCCCTCCACTTGACTAAATACTTGTGCCATTTAAGAAGGTGGGGGGGCCCACCGAGGGTTAGATGGAAAATAAGAAGAAGGAGAAGGAAACCAAAGGATATCGCGGACTTGCCGGTCTAACCGATTGGCCTGCCTTCACATTGTTGTCCTAAGATAATTGATTACGTGACAATTTAAAGAATAGTTTATTTTGGACTATAAAAAATTAAATCACAAATAATTATAAATTATTGTGAGACTTACTTCTTCAATAACTTATGATTTACAGTAGATTGTTATTCTCATAGTATCCTAAGGACTGTTATGTTAATAAAGTTCATGTCTTAATCAGGGGCATGTAATGAAGCTTACTTTCTTGCAATAGCAAAATCGATTTTTTTTTTTTTCATTTCTTCATACAAGGGAAAAATTAAGTTAGAAGTGAGTTTTCTAAATGGATTTTTTGCAATTAAAGAAAAGGTTTTAATGTACTAATTATTCTCATATTATATATTAAATTTTATCTCACATTGCTTGACAGTGAGTCCTATATTTACGTGATCTCTCCATCTAAAAGATTAAGTTTTTGGGTTGGATTTCTTAACATAGCTATCAATGTCTCTAACATTGAATCATTTCAAATAAAGTATACTTCCGGAGTGCCCTGTGAGCAACCATTTACAAAATTTTGAAATGACAAGCTGCAACTGAGAGGATTGGAAATGTTCCGTCGAGTATGAGGTTAATCGGTGTCGTTTTTTTGGTCGAATAATTCGAGCCATTTGACTGACAAGGAATTACAGAACATAAGCTACGGCGTATGAATGACCTTCTCTTGCTTGGTTAGCGGCCAACGCCAACAACTCTCTTCGGACATTAACATAGGACGCTTTGCAGTTCAGAATGTTCTGTTTACGCCGTAACTACTACTCCCTATTAAGCCATATCGTGATTGCCGCACCACCGGATGCGAGTTGAAGTAATAATTGGAGTGATAATGCGCTTTGGTACCCAAGAGCCAAACCTATGATATGACACTCCCAACCGGAAATGGACCTCGAACTAACCATTTCAGTTTCGAGCCGGTTCCAAGCGTAACGGGTTTCGAGTTTTGTGTTCCGATTCCGTGAAATCGGAACCTAAGGGCGGTTTCAAAAGTTCTAGAATCCGATTACCCCAGCATCAAATCACCAAATATCAGCGTGAAATATAGACGACGGAATGACAAATGCCTAAGAATTGCGGTTGTTGGTTGGGCCCCAAGTCTTTGGTGTTGACATTTCTCTTCCTTGAACTGACCATGCCCTCTGTTCACACACGCCGGCACGAGACATGTTTTGCTCTTCGTTGACCCTTCTCATTTTCCCTTGCGGTGACCATGATGCGCTGTCATTGCTGACCTAACTTAGTCGCCCGCGGAAATTACTCCAGATTGAAATTCACCTAATTACTGTTATGTCGGAGAAGTGGAATTTAATTCGGCAGGCGAGAAGTTATGCTCGAGATGTTACATTCAGATTCTCCAGATGGGACTAGTGATTAACTTTCGAGATCCAAAAGATCACAAAAAATTACGGCCGGTGATAAACTTTGATACGCACTTGGGTTGCCCCTAAAGCTGTTACCCTATTAGGTCAGATCAATTTTACTACACTTTGACTACATATCTACAACACAAAGTTTCATAGTTGGAGCACATCATCAGGCTTGCTAAACATCATGAGCTCAAACATTTGGTCCGATGAGAACTCTACTTTTGTAGAATGCGAAGCTATCTCTTTAGAATGGATTGCGACCCTCAATTGGTGCTCCAAACTTAGGATATTTACAACTACTTTGCATCTTATGTCTCTATTTTGTTTTTCTTTTTTTTTTCATATATATGTTCTATATAGAATGGACATGTGCGCCTGAATATTCAGATGCTCGTGTCCCGAAAAAGTAGGAATAGTGAGTGACTAGTGAGTTTGATGAAACTTCTTTTTCTTAGGAGCGAACTATGGTAGATGTATCTTGTTCGACCAAACCAAGAGAGAGATACTCAACTAATTCCCTGGAATTATCCTAAAGGTCGATTTTTGAACAACATCAATGAACATGTCTAGTAAAAACACGACCTTTTTTAGGAAAAGAAAACGTAATTCAAAGCATGTGCTCGTAGAAAATGTTAAGGATGCCAAACTCAAAAGGATTGGAACAACTCGCAGGTACGATTGCTTGCCTCTCGACTACAGACTTTCAAAGAGGGCGACAAAGCAGGTTCAACAACAAGAGGAAAAAACGGGATGAACCTATTGACCGATTTCATTTTTCTTGTTTTCCAATCGATTACTTTTATTTATATATTTTTAGGTGCGTACATGTGACCTTTTGGATAAATGGCGTGGTCAAAGGGGGTGTTTAGCGCATTCACACACGTCATCATCATTATTATATTTTTGACCAACCATTCTCACCCACTGTTACCTGAATTACATCCTAATTATTGGTTGGATAAGTTAATTAGCTAAATGACATGGGGAAAAGAGTGGCTTAATCCATTTTTTTTAATGGTTAGTGCCGGCTAGCCAGGAATCTTCATGGCTTGGTTCAATTGAAAGCCATAAAGTTTTTGGATTTAGAAAAGCTTTTTCAATAAAAAAGAATAAAATAAACCCAATAAAGTTTCTAACTCGAACCAATTTCACAAGTTAGCTTGGTTACTACTTAAATGTTTTATTTTAAAAAATAAAAATAAAATTTAATGTTTAATTTGTCGGTTCTACCTTTTGACCAAGTATTCTTAAATCCAAAGTAACAAAAATAAAAATAAAATTTTCCCAAAACAATATTATCCGTAACCTATAAGGCAAGAGGATACCAATATTTTCAATATATATATATATATATGTTGAAATATTCCAAATAAGGGCCCGAAGTGCACTTATTTTTTTTAAATAAATGCGTGAAGTGGAAGTGATTACATATGTCTTAAAGAATGATTCGAACTAGTTATATTTGTTTTAAATAAGAGCCTCACCTCACCTGGCTTACCAACTCATCGATCGGCAAAAAATTCCAGTCGATGAAGGTATTTTCATCAAAACACAACTTAAATTTAGATTAAATTAGATTTTTTTGTCTGAAAATTAGATTAATTTTTTTATTAAAAAAAAATAGAGGCAGAGGAGCCCTTCCTACCTATGGCCACCACCCCATCGCTAGTGGGGGGTTTGGCTCTAGCCAATGGGGTCATTGGTGCTTGGGCGAGGGTTGGCGACCCTCACCTAAATCTAGGATAGGGTCACTGCTCTTTCTCGCCTTTAGTGAGGGTCATTGGCCCTCACCCAAGTGTCGATGACCTTGCTAGTCATCACCATCACCCCATCGGCGATGGGGCGGCAACCACAGGCAAAAGGAAGCCCTTCATCTTGTCTTTTTTTTTTTTTTTTTTTTTTTTTTTAAAGTTTGTTTTCTATGGAAAAAAAAAAAAAGAGAGAGAGATAAAATTTAAAAGACAAAACTGCCTTTATCAACTAGTGAGTTGAGGTCATTCTTTGAAACCAATATGGTCACTTCAAACCCTTATTTAAAATAAGATTCCCTTAAAATCCTTATTTGAAAAAATGATAACACTTCAAACTCTTATTTTAAATAATGTTTACTTTAGATTCCTATTTGAAAAAATAATGACACTTTATATTCTTATTTGGAATTTTTCTATATATATATAATGAACCCAATCATATGGTTTGGTTTGATTTGACTTGAAAATTTGGTAAAATTAATATCAAACTAAATCGGTACCTTCACCGTCATTTTAATATGGATTAGAACGAAGGACCTCAGAAAGGAACAAAGAAGGCATATCCCTCCAAGGCTAACACCGGCTGGCGAGTAAAGAAATCGGGTCAACAAAATGGAGAATCTCCTTTTTCCTCCATTTTTACGCGGAACCGAAAGGCCGAAAGCAAAAGCGACGGCCAGAGCAGAGGAAAGGGGGCCCCCCTGCATCGTCATCGTCCTCGTCATCCTCATCAAAATCCACCGACACAGAAAAAGATCCCTCGCAAACCGCGGGACCCTCGCGACGGTAGCCGAACTCCCGCAACCAATGGAGAGCCGCGGGCATAAAATTCACGCCACGCCACCCCGTCACGCCAGATCGAAAAGCGACGGATCTGGATTCGATCGCACGCACTGCGCCGGATCGCGCGGCCTGCACGCCATAACTCCCCCACGGCGGGCGGGCCACCCCCTTTCGATGTAGAAACCGATGCTATGCTGTGCGTTCGGGGCTTGGTGGTGGGTCGGGCGACCCACCGAGGCCGCATGCATTGCATTTTGCAATTGGGGAGTTGGGAGGGGGGGAGCCCTCGGCGCTGGTCGTATCTGGTTGGTGGCCGCCTGGCCCATCTCCACATCGAAGGCTGCACGTTCGGTGGTGCTCTTTGGGAAATTGACCGGCTCGTTTCATTTTGGCCTATTATCAGCACCGGTGTTGAGTCCGCAGCACCAGTGCGATTCGAAATAAATTAAAAAAATCTGGGGTTTGCGACGGAATAAAAAGGTGTCACGCCCCTCGAAAAATAGTTTATCCCGAAAAGGCGCCATGATAACAAATCGAGATTGTCGTCTAGGTTGTTTTGTATGTGGTGGTGGTACGCTGCATTTGAACAAGCTTAGCTTATTCATGACTTCGGAAATGATTAGGCACTCAGAAAATATAACGAAATAAACTAGAAGGACCAATTCATGAGATGAATGAGACTTGACAAGGACATCGGCGATGGTCTCACGTTTGGACTTTACTCGTGTCCATTCTTTGAAAAAGATACTCCTAGCATAAAGACACGACAATATTGCACATGAGTACTTTAATTAGTACTATCTTCAAACTTCATATCTAACGCCATACTTATATTAGTATCTATTGAGGCGCATCATATGGAATTGATTTCCAAATCAACTAAATGCTAGTGGGTATGGAAAACAAAGTGCAATTGGCACTAGTCTAATCAAAACTTCCATGCGCCTATTTCTTAATGGATAAGGCTTCAGTGGATCTCGACATATGTTTGTGGTAGAAAGTACGAGATGCTACTACAAAGTCCTTTATCAAGGGAGATCACCAAAAGATAGTTCAAATCCAAGCCAATATGCGATATCTAACTAATACCACAGTGACCAAAATATTAAGTTAACGAACTAATTAAAGCATACAAGTTGCTCCATATCATATTGAATTTATCACGTTGGACTTCTCTAACACTTTTCTCACCAGCACTTTAACAATCTCTTCCTAGGCATCCTTCTCTAATCCATGTTTCCATCGGCACCATCTTATTTTAACATGAAGCTCCACATTGTTGCTAGGTATTGCAGCAACCATCACCGCAAACTCGAGGCCACTTTGCTCAAGCAGCCTATTTTAGATAAACTATAATAGTCATTTTCACCTGAAACTGCATTGACCATGAGATACATAATAGATACTAGATACATTCTTATAAGATGATTGCCAAGAGAAAGCTCAAGTCCAAACTCTTCGATGTATTCAATTAGATCCACCCTCACCAAAAAAATTTAAGATTATAAGTATGGACCAACTATTATATATTAATTGCTTCACACTACGATAAATTTTTGACATTGCACTTTTCTAACACTATTAAAATGTGAGCTTTAAGACACAAGGTGAAGAAAACTCTAAGAAAATGTGAGAGGTACTAAAACATATATCAAAACAAGTTTACTAATAGACTCATTTATGTATCCAGAAGGAATATGCCAAATGACTTATAATAAACCAATTTTGTATTAGGATAAAAAGTTATGAATCTATTACATAGCAGTTAATTTAGTTATAAATTATTTAATTTGACAATTTATATCTTAAACATTTTGACGATTTGCCAACATAGTCCTTCTAGTTAATTTTGGCTAGAAGACACTAACATGGATGCTAGTGATGTGAACTATTTTCGCAATTCTTTTATATTTTCTGAATCATTTTGCCTTTTATTTTTCTTTATTTTTCTTTTTTTTCCTTCTTCCTTATCATCAAGACCCAATGACCTGCGAAGGAAGGAAGAATGAAGGAAAAGGAAAGAAAAAAAACATAAATTTTTTAAAAAGTTATAGAAATCGTCAATGTTAGTGTCGATTGTACTAACTTAACCAAATTCAAAATATTAAAACTCAATTAGCTACTTTATAATATGTTTAAATTTTCAGCGCTCCACAAGAGTCACCAATCGACTAAAAAAGTGCAGGGCATTTAGTCAAACTTTGCACAACTAATCATCGAACGGTTTTTCTTTTTATTGCATGTTCAAAAAACCTGTCCGTACATCTCTTGTCTGGAATAACTGAATCAATATTCACAGTCGTAGAAAAAGAAAACGAATCGATTGAAGCAGAACCCTCGGATTGAGCCAAAAATAATCATCCAAGAACTCTGCTCTGTTCTAAGCCCAGCTGACTCTGCTTTCGGAATTGGACGAATTCCAATCATCGAACGGTTACCCAACCCTCGGAACCTTCCCAATTAGGCTTCTCCGGGCTCGCCAACTCGCCAATCCGATTAATCGCTGATGAAGAATCCGACCAGATCTCCGACGTGGCGTGCTCTCCGACGAACGACGGATCAGAATCCATATCCGAGGAGGACCAAAGCGAGCCCGATTCCCAACTCGTTCTTGAACATTGCATCGAAACCCAGTCTTGGAAATCGAAGGGGCACCTCGGAGAGGAATCCGCGAATTCGACTACTCCGCAGTTTCTTACAACCTCGTCGTCGAATGCAAGGAAGGGGTGCTTCAAGAGCATACGGGCGGTCCACCTCTTCTTCGGGTTCTTTGCGAAGCACTTCATCAAGAAGTCCTTCCCCTGCTCCGACAGTACCTCGGGAATCTCCGGGATTTCGTCTCCGACTCCGATTCTGATCATAAGGGCGTACGGGTCCGACTCGGCCCACGACCCCCACGCCGGCCTCCCCGTCGCCATCTCCACCACCGCACACCCGAGCGCCCAGACGTCCGACGGCGGCTCGTGCTCGTTGCAGTTCACCGACTCGGGCGCCATGTACATTGGCGTCCCCCGCCACTCGAGCCCACCCTGTTTCCCGCCCTTCACCGGCAGCTCACTTGCTCTCTTCGCGAGGCCGAAGTCGGCGATCTTGACTTCGTCGCCGCCGTTGGGGAATACGAGGATGTTCTGGAGCTTGACGTCGCCGTGGACGAAACCTTTGGAGTGGACGAACTCCAGGCCCTCCAGGATGGACCTCGTGTGGCGTCCGATCTCGGCCTCCGAGAGGGGCTTCTCCCTGGACTTCAGGCTGTCAGCGAGGCTGCCGCCGGCGGCGTATTCGAGGAGGACGTTGTAGAGCTCCTGACCGCCGCGCTCAGAAGTAAGCGAGTCGCCGAAGCAGCGGACGATCCGCGGACAGTCGCCGAGTTCGCGCAGGACCCGCCTCTCGTGCCTGAGGGAGGAAGACAGGGCCGCGTCGCAGGACTTGACGGCCATCACCGGAGGGCGGTCGGAGGGGCAGGTCTCGGCGGGCGCCGCGAGGTGGACGGTGGCAAAGCCGCCGTGGCCAATCTCTCTGCCGCGGACCCAATCCATGGTTTCCCGAATCTTGAGGGTTTTCAGGGTTTTGAGAGAAGTTTTTAGAGAGAGAGAGAGGGAGAGAATGCGCGCGAACTTCTGCTCTGTCTGTGTGTGTAAGTTTCAGCTTTGCTTGGCGAGGAAGAATGAAACAGAGGAGTCACTGGCACGCGTTTATCTACTGGCGAAGAAAGGAGAAGATCTTTTATTATTACTATTATTACTATTCCTCTTTATTTTTATATTTTCTGTTTATATTTATTTGTGTGTACATATACGCACAAAGACGAGTTTCCTCGTATAGCGCACGTTGGTACAACGTGATTGGTAATTACTCCATGATAGATGTTAATTAGGGAACGATCAAATTTAGTGGAGTTGTGACTTGCATCGTCAAATTTAATAAAAAGCTATCGCCTATAATACCTCTATTAATATTTTAAGGTAACTTATGTAATGAAATCCAAAAAAATATTAAGCACCACTTGAATATGAACATGTTTTCTTATGTTGGATATATTACTTTTTTTTTTTTATTTTCAGTAACAAAGAAAATTCTTGATGAAAATTTGTTTGATGTCATAAGTTGTAAATGGTCTTTCAAATTAGCAAAATCATTTATGTATTTTGAGGGAATTTTCCATTTGACCCATAATTTACGGCTTTTGTATATTAGTCTTAATATCTTTGGTGTTACTCATTAACACATACATGATAATTCTAGAGATATTAAAACTAATACACTAGGAACACGCCTTAAGTTTTTCTGTATGTAGAGTATCATGTTGAACATCTCGGTTTCTTGTGAACTCAGTTTATTAATATCAAGTAATTATCGCATAGATTCATGCCATATATCAGCTTATCGGGTATTGATAGAAGCGAATCGAGAGAATCTCTCACGCACGAAACATCGAACCAGAATTCACTGAGCAAGAAACGTGACTGCCCAACTGGTCATGGATTGAAGCGAGGGAAGAAGCATATTCCACAAGTTGGCAACCCTCCCGGCACATGACCCGGGGCAGCACGAGTGCCTCAAACTCAGTGACTTACTCCGCACACCCCCCCATCGTTCTTGGCACTATCACATTAATCAAATCGAATTAAATTACAAAATAAATAAAATAATAGAGAAATCTGGAAAAAAAAAAATCCCATCGTGTTTCATGCAACCTTTGTCGCACAATAATAACAAATATTAATATGGACAAGCAAGCATGATTTGTCATTCTTGTCCCTCCACTTGACGTCATACTTGTGATTTTGAGAAGGTTTGGGGGGGGCCCACCAAGGATCAGATGGAGAAGATGGAGAAAACTGCTGGCTATCGCTGACTTACCGGTCTAATTGATTGGCCCCGCCTTCGCATTGCCGTCGTGACATGCAGATCGTTCGGAGCACGTGATGAAGATGGCTCTCTTGTAATTGGAAGTGATTTTTCTACATGACTACTTCTCAAGGAAGCCCCGCATCAGGTAGATTATTTCTCGGGTCTATTAAATACCCATTAAATTTTATGGACTAGGTAATGCACGATCAGAATGCGCCATTAGGGTCGATTGGTTCCAAATCCATTCTAGTCCCATCTAGAAACCGAAAACTAGACCAAAAGGACTAGTTCTCAGGTTTTGAAACCAAGGACTGGACCGCTTGGTCTTGGGATTGGTCCGGCTCAATTCCCAAGCAATTCAATGGGAGATGCAAATGAAAACAAAATGCAACCCATCAAGAATCCAAACTACTCCTTTCCAATGATAAGTTCTTGAATTTTGTTAGAATATTTGAAAAATAAGTCACATATTCATCTAACAGTTTAAGTTTTTAGAATAATTGATAATGGTCTCACAAAATCTCATATAGTATCAGAGCTCAAGGCCTAAGTTAGAATCTTTTTAAACCTCATTTGCTTATCAAATTAAATTTTCAAGCTTAATACTAAGCATAATGACCAGATTAAGTGTGAGGGGAGTGTTAGAATATTTAAATAATAAATTGCGTCTCCATGGATAGCTTAAGCTTTTAGAATAATTAATAATGATCTTACAAAATCTCACAAATTTGACTGCATTATAAACCCATTATGATACTAATCGGTTGGTGATGTACTCCCCTTGAGACTTTATATATTATTCATAGTGGTTAATTTTATGAGCGGCTTACCAAACACTATGGACAAAGATAGACAATGAAGTAACTTTGAGCAGGACATGTGATAAAGGAAGGGAAAGAAATTTGCATGAGAAATTAGAAAAAAAAAAATCATTGGTTCGCTCTTACTAGTCCAATTCCCTCTTGGAATCAGGGATCGGACCGAAAATAATCTATTCCAATTTTATGGAATCAAGAACCGAATCAATGTCTTGAGAAGCTACTCAAAATTGATCAGTCTAAGTGGATCCTAATTCAGTTGGTCCATCTTGATTTTGGGCAAGCTCGCGGTCACCGCACCATTGGATGCAAGTTCAATAAATCGAATTGATCACTGTGCTTGGTGCACAAGATTGGCCCACACCACTCCTAGCCGAAAGACGATCTTGAACTGGCTAGTTAAATTCTAAAGCGGTTCGGTTCGACTCCCAATTCTAATCATTCGAAATTAAATTGGAACCTAAGGGTCGGTTCGAAAAGTTCTAAAGCTAATTACCCCTAAAAAATATCTCAGAAAAAAAAAAAACATTAGTTAAAATAATGCAAATTAGAATATCTTCTTCTTGTTCTTAACTTCCCCACCCCGCGAGCATGTTGACAAATGGCGATTGTGCTTGTTGGGCCCCAAACGTTTGGTGTTGACACTGTCATTCTCATGCACTTGCAAAATCCCGTCTTTTTCGAGCAGAGTGGAAGACGCAACTTTCTCTCTTCCTTCCGAACATGAAGGTTCCCCTCTGCTCACACGCGACGGGCACGAGACACGTGCTGCTCTTCGTTGACTCTTTTCCATTTTCCCTTGCGTTGACCATGGCCTAATTTCACTCGGGTCATTTCTCAAATCTTGCTATATCGGTCATTGCTGGCCTCATTTCGGTGTCAAATGGGTTAATACCGATACATTTTTGATAAATTTACTTAAAACTAAAAGCTCTAAACTAGTACACATTTGACAAATTTTCCCTAAAATGGTATATTTTTGACAAATTTACTCTCTATTAGTTTCAATTAAATTTTATTGTCAAATTGGCGAGTTGGAGGACACATGACAGTGTTAGATTTAATAGTCGTACCGATTTTGTGATTTTGGTGATATTAATCCAATTTAATGAAGAGTATGCAAATGTATCAGTTTGGAATTTTTTGTTATAAAAAATTAGTTTTGAGTAAAATTATCACAAATGTACAAATTTGAGATTTTTTTTTTTGTAGTCATTTGGGGTAAACTTGTCACGGTATACCAATTTGAGATTTTTTGTGATTAAAAAATTAATTTAGAGTAAATTTAATACGGGTGTACCTATTAGGGGTTTTTCATGATATAAACATGTCTTAAATTCCCTATAAGTAAGGACACTTCTAATTTTGACACACCGAGCCTTTTCTCAAGGCATTTTTCTGATTAGATCGGTATAGTCATGGGAAGTTAGAGTCGATCTATTAACCATCATGTTTTTCTATTTTATTGTTCTTTTGTTTCCCTCTATTCCCTTGAATAGATAGGTGGCTAGAAAATAATTTTGGAATGAAAAAAAAAAAAAAAAAATCCATTTCTTTGTTTTCACGAATAAAAATAAAAATAAAAATATTTTTGAATAGAAATTATTCTTAAGAACGAGAAAGATTACTAAATGCACCTTTAGTCACTGGTGAAAATTCTTGCTAACACAAATTTACCTAAGTAAGAGTTACTCGAGGAAGTAGGATTTAATTTGACATGCGGAAGTTAGATCCGACATGCCGGTCCTACTTCATTTAGCTAAATTTGTCCAATGATTAGCTTATGTGATCCAAAAAGATATGGAAACAAGGATCGGTTGAATGGAAGGCCGAGAGAAACACACGTGGGTTTGAAGGGTTATAGGCTTATAGCTCACGGCAACTACTTTCCACCTTATTCCAAAATTTTCTTTATATTTATTCATAATGGACACTTGCACAATTCAGCTACTTATGTCCCAAAAAATTAGGAATAGGGAGCGACCGCCGAGTTTGATGAAAGCTCTTTTTCTTAGAAGTGAAACGAACGGCAGATACACCTTCCTCGACCAAACGAGATACAGAGATTAGAGATAGTGACAGACACTCAACCCATTTTTTCGAATTGTTCACGTTTTTCTAAACGTCAATTTTTGAAGTAAAAAATTATTCAGAAACTTATAAACTTATTTCACTTATATTAATCTAGTACTAAACACTTTATTTTCTATTAATTGAGTCATAAATATTTTCACATTTTGCTAATTAATTTCATGCAACCAATTTTTATTTTAAATTTTTAATTGATGATATGGATGCTAATAGTGCCACATAAGACAATTATGCTTGTGGAAAATATCAAGGAGGCCAAACTTAAAATGACCTAAACATTTTGCACGTGCGATTGCTTGCCTCTCGAGAACAAATATTCAAAGAGGGCGGCAAAGCAAGTCTAACAACAAGAGGAAAACGTGATGAACCTATTGACTGATTTTTGTTTTTTTCTTGTTTTCCAATTGATTACTTTATTTTATACATTTTTCGGTATGTACATGCGATCTTTCCATGCATGGCGCGGTCGTGGGGTTTAGTGCATTCACACACAGCATTGCTATTTCTTTGACCAAACATTCTTACCCACTATTATCTGAATTACATCCTAATTATTGGTTTGAAAAATTAATCAACTAATGAAAAGGGGAAAGGAATGGCTTAATCGATTTTTTTTTTCAATGGTTAAAATGTCAATTAGCCACGAATTGTCATGGCCGGGCTCGATTGAAAGCCGGTCAACCAACCCCAAATTTTGACGATTTGGAGAAGTTTTTTACAATGAGAATCAAACGAACCCATTAAAGTTTCTTACTCAAACCAATTTCACAAATTTGCTCAGTTCAATTTAAATGTTTAATTTAAAATTTGAAAGAAAACCAGAGTTTAATTTGTCGATTCTATCTTTCGACCAACTATTTCTAAATCCAAAAAAAAAGAAAAAGGAAAAAGGAAAGCTCCCTGAAAAATTCTTAGTCATAGTCTAAAAGCAAAGGAACACCAAATATATTATATATATAATAAGTTCATTGGTTCGATTAGATTCAACCTGAAAATTCGGTAAAATCAATACCAAACTAAATTCAATAGGTTCACCATCTTCCATATCGGAACCGGATAACCTAAAAAACCTTGCTTCTGCGCTTCGACTTCACACCATACAAACTTGAATTGCCCCTATTTCTAATCTATTTGTCCAAGTGGACATAATCACGCGGTATTTTAATAGTGTTCTCAAATGTTCAACGCTCCTTGTATTAGGAAAGGTCAAAACAAGTGTCCATGTGGATCAAATGGATTGAGTTGATCATGCTAAGTGGAATCAACACTTGTAAGATTCGCCTAAAATCCCTTAAAGAAGATCACCCAAAAGGAGCAAAAAAATCCCTCTTTTTTCTTTTCCTAAATTTTTATTTTGTTTCCATGCGCAAGTGGAGGTGGAAACCTAACATCTCCCATTCTAATCTGGATTAGAACGAAGGAACCCCGCAAAAAAGGGCATATTTACTTTACGGTCCTTGACTTAATCCATTGAACCCCAAATATATTAACCCTAATCGAGGATCTTAATCCGTTTTATCACTACTACTCTCTATAGTAGCTACCCAACATAAGCTTAAACATGTTTGGCAATAAGGTCGGATCGGGCAAATGGATCTTTGCTGAACTCACCGCGTTACCCAAAAAACGATTATCATTATCTAGTGCATTAAAAACTTTTGCACGCTTGACCGATCCTTAATATTTTCTGGAATATTCTACACAAATTAGCTCAAAATTGTAACAGCTATCAAAAGTGACAACTTCTCTTGCGATGTGCGCAATCTGTTATATAGGATTCACTATCAAATCTAAAATTTGATCATTAATTAAGATTTAACGTGGACTAGCGAAAGTTATAAATTTCACCTGCCCCTTCGGCCGCCCTCCATTGGTGGCAATCAAGTCCTTCGACTTCGCCCTCTCTTCCTCCCTTAGGCACGAGAGGCAAGTCCCGAGTGATTTCGCTGAGCGCCCGCAAATCGTCCGCTGAGCTCATAGAATTTTCACCGGGACAATTCTTGAACTTGTAAATAATGCAATCAAAAACTTCGACTCAACTTTTTCCCAATAGTGGCTGATCCGGCAAGTTGGAGGCATCATATCTGTGGATGTCGACCAAAAATACAATCCGAATATGAAAAAAATGATCATTTTGCGACCACACAAATGATATTTGCAAGATTCAATCAAACAAATTATCATATGGCTCTTTGGTTGCGTTTGGTATAGTTTTCCCCAAGGGCTTTCGGTATCGAAAGCCCCTTGGGGAAATGTTGGGTTGTTTCATAAGTTTTCCCAAGGGTCTTTTGATCGAATACTGGTCTTGGGGAAGCTAAAGGCCCAATATTAGTGGGGATTAGCATTGGGTCTTCGGCATTTGACCAAATGTTAAAATTAGTATTTTTCTTCCAAAACTACCATCGCCAATTTTTCAAATTTTTTTTATTTTGTCCCTCGTTATATATATATGTATATATATATATATATATATATATATATATATATATATATATATATATATATATATATATATATATATATGTATTTTTAATTATAAAATGACCCAAACCCATTGCTAGTCCAGCAATGGGCTACGGCTGTCAACAAGCCAGATCTAGTGCAGGCGGCCATTGGTTGAGGTTGCCCGAGGTCGGATGACATGATGACCTCTGACGAGCGTGCGACCCAAGTGAGGGTCGCTCGAACCAGGCAGCACACAAACCAGGCAATTGCCACTTGGGTCACGCAACCTCCGGCAACCCTCACCCAAGGTCATGCAACCTCAAGTAGGCCTTGCCAAAAGTCGCTCGACAGTCATCAACGACTTAAACTCGTTATAAAGGTTTTTTCACCAAATGCAATTTGAATTCAAAACACAATTTGCATTTCTCTAAATCGCTTTGACTTTCGGCATTTGCATTCTTTTTATAAACCTGAACCAAACGTGCCCTTCATCATCCCTCCACGAACGAATCTTTTCTTAAGTCAAAGATATACAAAGTAGGACAAACGTCAGAATGCGCGGGGATCAAGGAACGGAATCTCTTCCGGAGAAGCCATGCGAGAAAGATCGCCACTTGGCGACGTCGCCGTCGAAGCGGAGTGGCTCCGCCGTCCCGCTCGACCCTCCAGCGGCCCCATTTCGTACCATTTTTCGCGGCACCGAAAGGCCAAAGCCAAAACCGACGGCCATAGAAGAGAAGGGGGGCGCCCCGGCATTATTGGCCTCATCATCAGAAGCAAAAGATCCTCCCCTCCCTAACAACGCGGCGGCGTCCACTCCACCGAAACTCTTGGCCCCACTTGCGCACCCGATGGCGCCCGATCCGGCATCGCACGTCACGGACCGTGCAAAATTGCAATGCACGGCAGGCGGGCGCGACGACTCCTCCGGCGGGGAGGGGGCCACCGAGGCTGCATGCACTGCATGCGCCCCGACCCGACCGCATCTGGTCGACCGCTCTGCACGCTTGGTGCACGGTCTTCCCATTTTGTTGCCTTCCGGAATGACCGGTTCGTCTCATTCGGACTACTACCATCAGAACTGATGCTCAGTCCACGGCATCATTTCGATTGGAAATAAAAGAGAGAGAGAGAGAGAGAGAGAGAGAGAGAGAGAGAGAGAATCTCGGGTTCGCAACGAATGATAAGATGTCTGGTTCCTTGAAAGTAGTTAACCTGAAAAGGCGACCGTGTTAAATGTGCTGACACGTGCTCTCGGCCGGCCATCCAGTCTTTTCGACTGGCGACATCATTGCCCTGTACCGCGCCCGGCAGTCGTCGAGAGGCCGGGGAAGGCATCGCGGAGCTCAGCCGTGGCCGCCCGTACCCCGAGGGGGTCTGTGGCGGGTCGGCCAATGGGGCGGAATCTTTTCGTCCCCGGATCCAGGGGGGACTATCCCGTCTTTCCGGGATGTCGGAGCGCTTTGGGGACCGCTCGGGTCCGATTTCAAGAAACACTACGACTTTGGAAAAGTACCACAAAACCCCTTAATTCATTATGTTAGTATGAATTTAATTTTAAATTTTTTAATTAAATCGATTTATTTTAATATATTTTCACATTAATATCAATTTAGTTCATCCAATCAATTTAGATCAATAATTGATGACGTGAACAATAGCATCTTACCTAGCACGACTTGTATTAATATAAATAATTTTCTAAATTTATAAAATTTATTTTAAGTTTAATTTTTTTCTTTTATTCCTTTTCTTTGTTCTTTTCTTTCATTTTTTTTTTTTTTTAACTCCAATTGTCAATCAGTGAGGTTGCTAGCCACATGGGAGGTTTGGGCAACGGCCTATGTGCCCTTATCGATCACAGGCAAGGGTTGCAACCCTCGCCTATTACTTGACAAGGTCCTAGGGGAGGGTCTCGTGGCTCTCATTGGCTAAAATGTGAGGACGTTGGGCCCTAATTTGGATCCAAGTGAGGGCCATGACCCTCGCCTATTGGCCTATGAGGGCAACAATGCCTTCGCTGACACGAAGGCCCCCCCCAGCTATGATGGGCGAGGGGTGCCTCCCCTAGCTTAGGTGAGGGCATGGAGGTCCTCACTCATACTAGGCAAGGTCGTCATGGCACTCTTTGACCAACACGAGAGGGAATCAGCTCTTGCCAACCTAAAATATAAAATAAAAATAAAAGAAACGAGAAGAAAAAATAGAAAACTTTTCAATATTATTAATAGATTTAGGACTTCTTTTAACACTTTTTCCCTTCGCCATTTGTCATTTGACTATTGCCGAAACCCAAGTCACACGGAACTTCTCAAGACCGCGGCATTTTAAAACTCACGTGGGCTTCAACGTCTGCGGACAAAGTCCCACTATTTCTTCGTTGCTTCCCCATACAAAGTAAATTTCACTTCTTTTTTTGACGGCATGCTGGACTAATTTTTTAATTTCGACGGGTTCGTATGGTTCGTCAGATATGTCAAAGCATGTGCTTTTCCCTCACGCCGTCGAATGGATTTCGGAAAGGACCACCAGATCAAGATCGTCGCTTTAGGGTTTGCATCTCCCACGCCTCTTTCTAACCGGCTTGGCTCGTTCACGACCTCGACGCTTGTCGTGTCTCGACTTTGATAGCGTAGCGTACATTCCTACCGAAAGATGCTGCTATCATAAGGACAAAAAGATTCGCGTATGTGTAATTTAATGATATCATACATATTTAACGCTGTACTTCTATTTGTATTTATTGAGGCGTATCGCATGAAGTTTATTTTGCAAATCAATTTCATCCTAGCGGGTACAAGAAACAAAGTGTAGCTAGCGCTAGTCTAATAAAAAATTCCATGTATGTTAGTGAATCTCAAGATAAGTTTTTGGTAAAAAGTAAGAGATGCTACTGCATAATCACCGAAAGATGGTTCAAATCTAAGGCCATTCACAACGTATAATTGAATTTATCGTGTTGGACTTCTCCAACACTTTTCTCACTCTGCACTTGGACAAAGCATGCTTCTCTTCTAACCCGTGTCTCCTTACATGCTAATCTCATCGCAACATGTAAGCTATGGAATGTCGCTATGTGTTGCAACAATCATCATGGTAAACTCAAGGTCGCTTTGCTTTAGTTGCCTCTTTTAGATCGACTATAATGGCAATTTTCACTTAAAATTGCATCCATCACATCGTTAATTGGGAAAATTATCATTATTTTTGTTAAGTACGGTTCCTAATATATCTCCGAAGCATTTTTTTTTGATAAATTAAAAAAGGAGGAAGTCTTCTTCGTAAAATCGTGACTGCTTCGCTGCAAATCAATGAACTGTTTCCGAACAAAACAGCACTCCGACATAGGAAAGTGTAGAGCATTAAGTCAAACTTTGCACCACTAAAATTGCAGCCGCAAAAAAGATCTGATTTTTCTTTTTATTGCATGAAAGAAAGAATCTGTCTGTACATCTCTTGTCTGCAGTAACCGAATCAATATTCACATCCTAGAGAAAGAAAACGGATCAATTGAATCCGAACCCTCGGATTGAACCAAAGACAATCATCCAAGGACTCTACTCTGTTCTAAGCTAAGCTGACTCTGCTTTCGGAATTGGTCGAATTCTGATCATCGAACGGTTACCCAACCCTCGGAATCTTCCCAATTATGCCTCCCGTGACTCGCCAACTGGTCAATACGATCCATCGCCGACGAAGAATCCGATGCGATCTCCGACGCGGCGTGCTCTCCGACGAACGAGGGCGCAGAATCCATCTCCGAGCAGGGCGAAAGCGAGTCCGATTCCCAACTCGTTCTTGAACATTGCATCGAAACCCAGTCGAAGTGGCACCTCGGAGAGGAATCCGCCAATTCTACGACTCCGCAATCTCTTAAGACCTCCTCGTCGTTGTCGACGCAGTCGAGGGCAAGGAAGGGGTGCTTCAAGAGCCTACGAGCGGTCCACCTCTTCTTCGGGTTCTTTGCGAAGCACTTCATCAAGAAGTCCTTCCCCTGCTCCGACAATCCCTCCGGAATCTCCGGGATTTCTTCTCCGACCCCGATTCTGATCATAAGGGCGTACGCATTCGACTCGGCCTGCGACCCCCACGCCGGCCTCCCCGTCGCCATCTCCACCACCGCGCATCCGAGCGCCCAGACGTCCGACGGCGGCTCGTACTCGTTACAGTTCACTGACTCCGGCGCCATGTACATGGGCGTCCCCCGCCACTCGACCCCGCCCCGTTTCCCGCCCTCTGACAACCGCTCACCCGCTCTCTTCGCGAGGCCGAAATCGGCGATCTTGACTTCTTCGCCGGCGCTGGGGAATACGAGGATGTTCTGGAGCTTGACGTCGCAGTGGACGAACCCTTTGGAGTGGACGAACTCCAGGCCCTCCAGGATCGACCTCGCGTGGCGTCTGATCTCGGCATCCGAGAGGGGCTTCCCTCTGGACTTCAGGCTGTCGGCGAGGCTGCCGCCGGCGGCGTACTCGAGGAAGACGTTGTAGAGCTCCTCGCCGCCGCGCTCGGTGGTGACCGAGTCGCCGAAGCAGCGGACGATCCGCGGGCAGTCGCCGAGTTCGCTCAGGACCCGCCTCTCGTGCCTGAGGGAGGAAGACAGGGCCGCGTCGCAGGACTTGACGGCCATCACCGGAGGCCGGCCGGAGGGGCAGGTCTCCGCGGCCCCCGCGAGGTGGACGGTGGCGAAGCCGCCGTGGCCAATCTCTCTGCCTCGGACCCAATCCATGGTTCGCGAATCTTGAGGGATTTCAGGGTTTGGAGAGAAGTTTTTAGAGAGAGAAAGGGAGAGAGTGCGCGAGCTCCTTTGCTGCTCTGTCTCTGCGTGGGTTCTTGCTTTGCTTGGCGAGGAAGAATGACAGTGGAGACAACGGTACTCGTTTATATACTGACGAGGAAAGCAGAAGATCTATTTTATTTTATTTTAATTTTTATTATCAATACTATTTATTTGTATAAGTTTTTTAGGTATAATGCCCTAAGGAACGTCTGACTTTAGATCAAGTCTCAATTTTATACTAATTTTTTTTATTTGTTCCATAAAAACCATCAAACTTTAGGTTTTGTCTCAATTCTACTCTAAATTTCTTTTTGTTATATGAAAAACCCCAAAAAACCAAAAAATGAAAAACTCCCAAGCACAAGTTATTCAAGTATCCCAAGGACGAGGACGATCTCTCTAATTGCGAGAGATGGAACAATCTTGAGCATAAGATATTGAAGACCAAGGGCAAAATCAAAGATTTCAAGCAAGATGGAAGGAAAACTCTCTTAAGAGTAAAAGTAATCAGTAAAACCCAACCCTAATTTCTATAGTTTTTACCCAAATTTCATAACTAAGAAGATATTGTTTAGGCTGATATAGAAATCCTTGAAATCCCTCTCCAAAGGACTACTTCTTGGATCTGAAATCTAGGGAAAGAAGTGGAGCAATGACATTAAAATATCACATAAGATCACTAAGGGCAATTTTGGATGGAGGGTTAACAGAGCAAATTTGGGACTCAAATTAAAAGTCATTGGTTTTTTTTAGGAAACATAAAAAATTAAAGTAAAATTGGAACTCAACCTAAAGCTAAGGTTTTAAAAAGGATTATGGTAGGATTGGGACTGAAACTAAAGTTTAGGGTTTTTAATAAGACAATGAATATCTTAAGGTAAAATCGGAACTAGACCTAAAGTTGGAGGATTTTTATGAGATAGAAAAATGTGAGGGTACAATTGGGACTAGAGCCAACGTTGAAGATTTTTTAAAATATTGCACCTATATATATATATAGACTAGTTTCCTCATATAGCATCCCATAGTACTATGTCACGGCCCAAGAGTTGGTCGACCCGAGAGGTTCCCTGAGGACGACCTCGACTCGTCCGTGCACAATCTTCTACTCCAACTCGGTTTCCCATCAAGGCTTCTCCCCGAAGTTTCCAAGGGAGGACGACACCGTCATTTTGCCTGATTCTAGAAGTCTCTTTTCATTTATGTCGGTAGATGGTAGTTAAGCACTTATGTCGGTAGTTGAGGCGGTGCGATCTCGCCCGTCGGATGAAAAGTAGATCAATGGTTGTAATCCGAGGCCCTCAACTATAAAAAGGGTGTCCTCCTTCAGTTGTAATCATCCAACCCAACATTTCAGTAATATCAAAGCTTCCGCTTCCTTTTCAGAGCTCCTCTCTCTAGCTTTCTCTCTCAACGATCCGGGTAAGTGAGCGGGTAAGTGTTCGATCGAGCAAGGCTTGGCTGGGGTAGTCCAAATTCGCCCGAGTCGCCGCGCGGTCACGATCCCAATCGATCGGCCCGTGACAACTACATGTACGCGATAGGTGCGGAATGCCAAAGTACTATCTTTATTCACTTGCCTTGAATTGTTACATATAATTGCTCTGTTTAAGGTTACGTTTGCCTCGCAACAAATAAATAAGTTAAAAATATTCTTTTAAAATGATTTCTTGTATTACTTGAAAAAATTGCTAGTAAAAAATGTTTTCATTATTGATAATAATTTTGATATAAATATTTTTATAGACCATGAAAAAGTTCATTCTTTGGTTTTTGGAAGCGATATAATTGATTACTTTTTATTTTCGGTGAAACAAACGAAACTTAAATATTAATTAATGAACGATTAAATTTAGTGGAGATGTGAATTTGGATCATTGAAATTAATTGCACGCGTCACAAAAAAAAAATCACATATAATAGCTCTATAATATTTTAAAATAACTTATTTAACGAAATCCAAGAAAATATTAAGCACCGCTCGAGTATGAACATGTTTCTCAATGCTAGATAAAGTACTGTTTTCTCTTGTGATGAGGCGAATTCTAATTGAAAATTTGTTTGAAGTGACATATAATCGGCGGAGTTAGGCTCGTTCATATATCCAAAAGGAAGTTGCCATATGCCCTATAGCTTAGGGGTTGTATATTAACCTTAGTATCTTTGATATTACTTGCCATATGTGAATGATAATAATACTGGAGATATTAAAACTGATACAGTAGATGGACTTGCTAAGACGTGTGATAAATTCTTGTTAGATGCACGAGTAGATTTACTCAATAACACGCTTGACATTATTTGTATACACAACATCTTGTTCAACATCTCAGTTTCCGGCAAACCCAATCTATCAAAATTAAGCAATTATCACATTAATTCATGACATGTATTAGATTGGATTAAATACAGTTCAAGAAACAATCAAATTCATATATATATCGGATTGTATATGATTAGCTCTATCCATCGCAATCAAACCAGAAGTCATTGGGCAAGAAACGTGATTGCCCAGCTGGGTATCGATTGAAGTGAGGCAAGAAGCATGTTCCTCAACCTGGCAACCCTCTAGGCACATGACCCAGAGCAGCAGAGTGCCTCAAATTCAGTGACTTCCATGACTCTTGGCACTGCCACAAAAATTAAATTACTAAATTAATAAAAAAATAAAGAAACCTAAAAATATCCCATCACGTTTTAGCCAACCTTTGTCGCGAAGCAAGAACAGCATCAATATGGACGAACACACATGATTCGTCAGCTTGTGCCACAGCTCGACATGCACTTGTGTTGTGTGATTTAGATGGAGAAAGCTGAAAGGATACGGCAGACTTGCCGGTCTAATCGATCGGCCTCTCCCCCTCCGCATCGCTGTCGCGACATGCGGATTGCTCGGACCACGTGACCAAGCTGGCCTTCTTGTATTAGGGACATTGATTTTTTGGTGGCCGGGCGCCGAACATTCGGAGACTGACATTTCCATTCTCATGCGCAACGTGCGACTCCAGCAGTACGAAAACGTGACACTCTCTCTCTTCCTTGTACTGACCACTTCTTCCGAATGCGCAGATCTTCTCCTGTTCACACGGACCGGCACGAGGCATGGGCTGCTCCTCTTGGATGACCATTTCTCGTGTTCCCTTTGCGTTGACCGCGACCCAACTTCATTCGGGTCGGCTCTCAGGTCTTGCTACATCGGATCGGTCATTGCTGACCTAATTTCGGTCTCGACTTCACACGAACAAGGATGCTTCCGTTTTCGATGCCGGGCCTCTTTTCGTTGGTGCTTTTCCGGTTGACCAAATCGATAAAGCCACAGGAATTCACCTGATTAGGGTTACGTAGAAGGGGTATGATTTAATTTGACGTGTGGAAGTTAGATACGAGACGTCGCCTTTACCTTTATTTTGCTAGATTGGTCCAACAATTAGCTTAGGAGATTCAAAAAGATATCAAAATAGGATCAGTTTGATTGGAAGGAAAAAAAAAAAAAAAAAGAGATCTAAAAGACGTGGCTTTGAAGGTTTTTGGCATGAATAATAGCCATTATGTTACTAGATAGATTTTTTATTTATTTATATTTTCTGGACGAGTGTATGAGCAAACATACACATTTGAAAACAATACAAAATTTATGTTTCAAGAATAGAAATTTATTTAGTAATGACACAAAATTTCTTTCTCTTAAGCAGACAGTGATGGTAGACGACGGATGGCAATCGGCCACCATCGACTGACAACCATTGGCGGTGGACAACCATCCTTGATCAATGGGTGGCTGGCTATAAGCGGGGTGAATAATGAGAAAAGTTTTTATTTCTCAATTTCATTCCAAACATAGAGAAATATAAAATATTCGCTCCTCATTTATCTTTCAAACCTATTTTTGGACTAAAAATTTATTTCAGAAATAGAAAAATGAAATTGCGTTATCAAATAAAATCTACTCCAAACTTGTTCTCAAGAATAGAAAAATAGTTATGATTAGAAAGAAAATGATTATCATATGCGTCCTTTATGGCTCATGACAACTACTTTCCATCATATTCCAATTTTTTTCTTCTTATTTAGTATGGACACGTGCACTGTTGAGCTCCTCGTATCCCATATATTAGGGCTAGTGAGCGACTGGCAAGCTTGATGAAAAGCTCTTTTTCTTGGGAGGGAACAGATGCCAAATACACCTTCCTCAACCAAACGAGATAGAGATATTCAGCCAATTCCTTGGAATAAGGGGTGATCCGCTTTTGGTTTGGACCAATTTCACTCCAAAACCAAGATCAGATCAAACCGTATTGGTCAACCCCAGTCTAGTTTCAGGGTTGGACTGATCCATTTCAGGGTTTTGGCAATTCCCATTGCTCTACCCTTTAAAAGAAAAGAAAAGAAAAGAAAATTAAAAAATATATCAATCTAGGCTACTTATTTCCGCACTTGAAATTGAGAATTGTTCGGTCCGATTCTTGTGCATACCCATAATTCGAATTATTCATGCTTTTGTAAACATCGATGAATATGTTAGGGAAAAACATGAAGTTTTTCCCTTTTTCAGAAAAGAAGAAAACAAAACTCGGAGCACATGCTCGTGGAATGTCAACGCCACCACGCTCAAAACGCCTGGTAACAGTTAAAAAAGACAACAAAAGTCGGAGCATATGCTCATGCAATGTCAACGCCACCACGCTCAAAACGCCTGGTAACAGTTCACACATGCGATTGCCTCTCGAGTACAAACTTTCGAACAGGGGGACAGGGCAGGTTCAACAACAAGAGGAAAACTGATTAACCTACTGACTGATTTTGTTTTTCTTATTTTCCAATTGATTACTTTATTTTATATTTTTTAGGTACGTACATGTGATTTTTGGATAAATGTCACGGTCAAGGTGTGGGTTTAGTGGATTCACATGCGCCATCATCATTATTATGTATTTGACCAACCATTCTCGCCCACCGTTACCTGAATTTCATTGTAACTATTGGTTGCATAAATTAAGTAACTAAAGGACTGGGGAAAAGGATGGCTTAATCCATTTTTTTAATGGTTAGTGTCGGCTAGCCAGGAATCTTCATGGCTTGGTTCAATTGAAAGGCAATCAACCACCTCCGATTTTTGTGGATATGGAAAAGCTTTTTCAATAAATAAAATGAAACAAACCCAACAAAGTTTCTAATTATGAAACAATTTCACAAATTAGCTTGGTTTCAATTTGAATATTTTATTTACAAAATCAAAAAGAAAATTTGATGTTTGATTTCTCGGTTCTTCCTTTTGGCCAAGTATTCTCAAATCTGGAGGAAAAAAGAACCATCTCCCGAAAAAATATCAGCCCCGGGGATGTGGATAATATCATAAACATAATGAGCTCATTGGTTTGGTTTGATTTGACCTGAAAATTTGGTAAAATCAATAAAAAGCTAAATGTAGTATTGTCGCCGTCCTCCGTATCAAAATTGGACGAACTGGGCTTTCACCTTTCGATGTTTGATTTTCATTTGAACACATCTCGAGCTGGTCCTACTTTTTTCTATTGTTGTTCTGTTTTCACGTGCAAGTGGAGGTGGAAAACCCAACATCTCCCATCTTAATCTGGATTAGGACGGACCCCAAAAAGAACAAAGAAAGCATATTTCTCGGGCGCACCTTTTGGGTCGAAGATGATGTGCAAAAGCTCGAGCGGCCCCCTTTTGTCGCCATTTTTACGCGGAACCGAAAGGCCAAAAGCAAAACCGACGGCCAGAGAAGAGCGGAGAAGGGGGCGCCCCTTGCCGCGTCATCGTCATCGTCATCCCCCTCGTCACCGCGGGCGAAAAAGATTCAACGCACGCCGCCTCGTCACGCGAAATCGAAAAGCGACGAATCCGGGCCGCACGTCCCGCGCCGGATCGCGCGGCCGCACGCCGTGACTCCCCCGGCGGGTGGGCCACCGCCACCGCCGTCGAAGTAGAAACCGATGCTGTACGTTCGTTCATGGCTGGGTGGTGGCGGGGCCTACGGAGGCTGCATGCATTGCATTTGCATCTTGGGGGTGCGGGCGGTGGGGGAGGCCCTCGCGCTGGTCGCATCTGGTTGGTGGCCATCTTCCATGTCGTCGACCGGCTGCACGTTTGGTGGTGCTCTCCCCTTTTCGTTGCCTTTCGGGAAATTGACCCGGTTCGTTTCATTTGGCCTTTTATGTCATCACAACGTCCGTTCGATGCGACATAAAAAAAATCTTCGGGTTCGGGATGAATAAAAAGGTGTCTCCACCCGCAAAAGGTGGCTAACACGTAAAGGGCCACGACGACAAAAACAAAATCGCTGGGGTTATTGAAATATCAACTGTGAATATTTTCGGAAAAATTGAAATGTCGAGTATCGTAAACGGGTCTTTATGAAACTTTTCTAACATGTGCTCTCGTGCTAGTTTTTGAGAAAACACAACTTTGGACTATGTCCGAAAACCAAGTCGACCGGGGTTTCTCAAGATCGTTGATTCAAAAAAAAAAAAAAAAAAACTTGGGCTTCTACGTGCGCAGACCAAATCCCACCATATATCTTCGTTGCATCCCCCACCTAAACTAAGTAATGGATTTCGGAAAGGACCAAATCAAGATTATCGTTTAGGTTTTGCATATCGTACGCCTCTTTCTAACTGTATTAGACCATTCATGACGTCAAAAATAGTGATAAACTAGAAGAACAAAACAAAATAACCGCAAGGATTCATTCATGAGAGGAGTGGGATTGATAAGGACTTCGACGATGGTCACACTTTTCGACTTTGTCAATATACATCCTTTGGAAAGATATTGCCATCCTAAAAACGACACGATCGCATTCACTTACTTAAATTAGTACCGTCGTTGTATTTTACACCGTACTTGTACTTGTATTTGTATTTATTGAGGCGTATCCCATGGAATTGATTTGCAAATCTACTTCATCCGCGCATGGGGAACAAGGTGTAGATGGGCCTAGTATAATCGAAAATTCCATGCACCTATTCGTTGATAAATAAGACTTTAGTGAATCTCAACATATGTTTTTGGTAGAAAGTGAGAGATGCTACATAGTCCTTTGCCAGGCAGTCGCCGAAATAGAGTGCAACTCTGAAGTGATCTGCAATATCCAACTAAAATTGATGTGACTTAAATCTCAAGCTAATGAACTCACTAAGCTCTGCTCTATATCATATCTAATTGATCACATAGATTCATGACATGTATCGGATCAAATTAATTACAGCTCAAGAAATAGTTGAATTCATACAAAAACACTAAATTGTATATGCTTGATTCTATCCATCTCATCCTCAATAAAACATGTCTATCGAGTATCGATCAAAGCGAATCGAGTTCACGCATGAAACATCAAGCCAAAAATCACTAGGCAAGAAACGTGATTGCCCAACTAGGTATGGATTGAAGTGAGCTAAGAAGCATGTGTTGGATGTATGCCCTAAAGTTACCATGTAATATTTATATGTTAGGAATTTCAATTGTGTTGTCAATCTTATTATTTAATTAATGGCAAAGACGTATTCATTAATTTGTCCAATTATTATATATATAAATGATTTCATAAGATCAATTATGATTGTACCTATTCTTGAGACATTAAGAATATACATGACGGGTTCACAATTAGACTAAATCTTTAAACCATTCCTAGTCAATGGATCATTGAGTGGATATTAATAATATTAGTGAGACTGGTGTGTTTTTAGCTTTACCATTAAGTATTGGATGTTTAAGGTAATGACGAGTTACGAGTCATTAGGTATTATGATGCCCGAGTTAGAACACAAATGCTTGTAGCAAACAAGTTTACTAAATATGATACGCATACAACGATTAGCGACATTGAAGCTTTTAGCGTGATTAATGTCTAATCATTCATACTTTAGTCATATATAGATATATAATCCTTAGACCTAAGGCATGGTGTTGACTTGCATGTTGGACGGCTATTGTTCATGGGTGCGCATATTGGCGGCTCATTAATCCGTCTCTATACCTAATGGTTATAGTTCGTTCATATACAAAGTTACACATGTGCACAATATGAAATCCATCTCCTTGTTACATGCAAGGTAATAATGTCCTATGCGATCTAATTATGGCACTACGTTGAAATCTTTGACCGAGTTGTAATCGAGAATGAATTGTTTATGTTATGTATAAAATGCAAGTCAATTAGGTTTCTCCATATGATTGAATTGGTGACTTGACAAATATTCCGTGATCTTTGTTCGATTGGGACATAATAAGACAGAGGAATTGAATTACACTAAAGTCAAAGCTGACAAGTTCATTATGTTTTTAAATCATTCATATTGTTTAGGTAGTCATGACATATTGTTAGATGCCAATCATGACTTGGAGGTCCTAGAGATTGATCAGGATAATCAATTCTCTTTGGAGTACTAATATGTTAGTGTAAGTCTTACTACCAATTCAGTGATAAATCTAGAGATGTCACACACCATAACTAATTCACTCAATCGGACACAATCCACTCATGAGAGCCGTTCTCTTGCTCACCCAGCTTCTTTGAGAGGTTAAAGACCAGTTTCCAAAAGAAGTAATGCTTTAATTTCTTTGAGAGGTTAAAGAGCAGCTTCTGGAAGAAGTAATCATTTAACTTCTTTGAAAGGTTAGAGACTTACTTTTGGAGGAAGTTAAATGTTGACTTTACCAAGATATTATATATAGAGCAGAGAGAGGGTGAGTGGGTTAGAGAAAAAGAGAGAGGCTTACATGGTTAGCACCGGTTGTTGACCACGTGCATAGGATTATCTCTACTAGATTGCTAACCCAATCAAACTGGCAATCACATGCCAGTTTTTTTTCTATTGAGGTGCATTGGTAGTGCGTTTGAACTAGGGGTCTGACTTTTGTGGGGCTCGAATTAAAAAACATCTAAATCAAGTCGTTTAAAGAGCGTTTCAAGAGATAATCCGTATAACTCCCTTTGGTATTGTAATTTTTTATTAAAATGCACGAACAACGTCTTTTGAGATGCATGTATAATATAATTTTATCTTTGCTTCCGCTGTGTTAATGTTTATTTCGCCTATATGTGTTTCGTAAAACTCTAACAACATGCTCTTCAAGCTAGCAACCCCGTGGGCACATGACCCTAAGAAGCACAAGTGCCTTAAATTTAGTGACTTACTCCACACAACCCCCCAACTATTCCTGGTACTATCAAATTAGTACATCATCGTGATTAATTTATTATAAACTAATTTTTTGACAACTATAAATCTCAAATTTACTCTAAACTGATATACTTGTGATAAATTTACCTTTGTTGTTTTCCATTAAATTTTACTGTCAAATTATTGAGTTGGATGACACGTGAAAGTTGACTAGTCTACTAGTTTGAGATTTCTCTCCATTTGTCACAATTATGTCAGTTTTGTGATTTTTTTAAGGTATTAATCTAATTTAATTGAAGACATTTGTCACAAATGTATCGGTTTGAGGCTTTTGGCAATTAAAAAAAATTAATTTAAAGTAAATTTATCACAAATGTACTAGTTTGAAGTTTTTTTGTGGTCATTTGGGGTAAATTTATCACATACATACTAATTTGAGGTTTTTCGTTATCAAAAATTGGTTTGTGGTAAATTTTATAAATATATCAATTCAGAATTTTTTTGTAGAATTAATTCAATTTATCAAAATAAAATAAATTATTAAATAGGAAAAAAAAAAAATCTAAAAATATCCCATCGCGGTAATAACAGTGTCAATATGGACGAATACACATGATTTGTCATCTTGTGCTACAGCTGGGCATGCACATGCGTGATTGGAGAAGCGTCGTTGTGTTCAGATGGAGGAGAAGAAGAAGAAGAGGACTGTAAGGATATGGCAGACTCGCCGGTCCAATCGATTGGCCCCGCCCCCGCAACCGCATCGCTGTCGTGACGTGCGGATTGCTCGGAGCACGTGACGAAGCTGGGCCTTCTTGTACTAGCGAGATCGATTTTTCGGTGGTCCTGCGCCGAACGCTCGGGTACTGACATTTCTACTCTCTCATGCACCACGACGTGCGACTGCATCAGAACGAAAACGTGACTCCATCGCTTCCTTGTGCTGACCGCCTCCCTCCGTTCACACGCACCGGCACACGAGACCACGGGTTTGCCCCCTCTTCGTTGACCCTTCCTCGTGTTCCCTTCGCGTTGACCACGACCCGACTTCGTTCGGGTCGGCTCTCGGATCTTGCTGCGTCGGTCATTGCTGACCTCATTTCGGTGCCTACTTGATTCAATCAAGGACGCTTCCGATTTTAATGCCAGGCCTGTTTTCGCGGCGCTTTGTGGATCTGATTGATAAAGCCACGGGAATACAGGTTGCGATAATCATACTATTTCTTGTCACACTTATTTTTTCGTTTTTGGGAACATGTTTAGAATATAAATTCTTTTTAGTAACGTAATTTCATTTTTTTTAACAAATTTTTAGTCTATAAATAAATTTGGAACGGAAATGAGAAGTCAAAATTTTCTATTTTTTTATTTATAAAATGAAAATGAAAAATAAAAACTCTTTTCATCGCTTGCTTTCATCACTAGCCGCTCGTCTGCCGTTCGTCGCAATCTGTTTGCTAGCCATGGCCTTGGGTCACCAATCGCCATTCGCCGTCTGCCAATCTCCGTCCACAAGTCTCCATCTCTTGTCCATCGGTCGTCGCCAATTGTCGACGTCCAATAAAGAAAAATTTCGTGTTTTTATCAAACGAGTTTTTATTATGAGAATAGAAATTATATGTTATTATCAAACGCATATTTTGTTCATAAACTCTTCCAAAGAATTAAAAAAAAAAAATCTATTTTGAAACAAAATAATTATTATTCACGCCATTAGTCCCGACAAAAATTACTCCGGACAAAAATTTACCTTATTAGAGTTACGTCGAAGCAGTGTGATTTAATTTGACCTGCGAAAGTCAGATCCGAGATTTCGGTCGTACTTCGTTTTGCCAGATTTGTCCAATGATTAGCTTATGAGATCCAAAAAGATATGGAAACAGAGATCGGTTGAACGGAAGGCCAAGAGAATTTTTGTTTTTGTTTTTTTTTTTTAAAAGGGGATCTAAAGCACGTGGCATTGAAGGTTTATAGGCTAACGACAACTACTTTCCGCCTTATCCCAACCTTTTTTCTTTATTTTTATTTAAATGGACACGTGCACTATTCAGATGCTCATGTCCCACAAATTAGGAATAGTGAGCGACTGGCGAGCTTGATGAGAGCTCTTTTTCTTAGGATCGAACATATGGCAGATACACCTTCCTCGACCAAACGAGATAGATTCTCAACCGACTCCTTAGAAATAGGGTTGATCGGTTCCTAGATTAAACCAATTCTATCCAAGAATTGGGAATCGAACTAAATTAGACTGATCAATCTCAATTTGGAAGGCGAGTTGGACCAGTCCGATTTATGATTTTGGCAAAGAAAATGAAATTTAAAAAAAGAAAAATGTATTAGTCCGATTCGATCTGATTGGTCTAGGCAATTTGATTCCGCATCTAAAATTGGAAATCGGATTAGTTCCCACAGATACCGTCCAAAATTAGTCAATTCGGTTTGCGTCCTAGATTGGTTCGATTCCCATGCACACCTTTATTTGAAATTGTTCACGTTATTCTAAACTGCAAATTTTGAGCCACGTCAATGAATATGTCAAATAAAAGAAAGAACTTTTCTTCTTCTTCTTTTTTTTTTTCAGATAAGGGTAATAAAATTCGGAGCATATGCCATATGCTCGTGGAAATGTCAAAGCCACCTGGCTCGAAACGCCAGGAGCAGTTCACACGTGCGATTACCTCTCGATTACGCATTTTCGAAGAGAGGGGCCAAAGCAGGTTCAACGACAAGAGGAAAACGTGATGAACCTGTCGACTGATTATTATTTTTTCCTCGTTTTACAATTGATTACTTTTATTTATATATTTTTAGGTATGTACATGTGATTTTTGGATAAAATGGCACGGTCAACAGGGGGAGGGTTGGTTTAGTGCATTCACACATGTCATTACTATATTTTCGACCGACCATTCTCACTTGCTATCATCTGATTACATTCGAATTATTGTTGGAAAATTAATTAATTACATGACTTGGGATAAGAATGGGTTAATCCCTTCTTATTCTTTTTTATGATTTGTGTCGGCTAGCCAGGAATCTTCGTGGCTTAGTTCAATTGAAAGCCGGTCAACCACCCCCGAAATTTGTGAATTTGGAAAAGCTTTTTCAATAAAAATAAACCCAATAAATTTTGTTACTCGAACCAATTTCATAAATTTGCTCGACTACAATTTTAATATTTTATTTTAAAATTAGAAAGAAAACCAGTGTTTAATCTGTCAATCCTATCTCCCTACGAACTATTTATAATTTTGGAAAGAAAAATCAGTCTCCCAGAGATTTATTAGCCATATTATAAAAGCAAAGGGACATCGAATTGATCATAAATAAAATAATTTTGACGGTTTGTTTTGATTCAACCTAAAAATTCACTAAAATAAATGCCAAAGTAAATTCAGTACATTCTTCGTCTTTCATATCGAAATTGGATAATCTAAAAAATTGTAGCTTTCACATGTCGACTTCACACGTATAAACTCGAGTTGCCCCTATTTCTAATTTATTGTCCTAGTGGACATAACTCATATGTACGACGCCCCTAGTATTAGGAAAGGTCAAAACAGTTGTCCAAGTGGGTCAACTGGATTGAATTGATCATACTAAGTGGAATTAACACTCGTAAGACTAAAATAGATTTTCTTAGAGAATGTCAACCAACTGGAGCTAAAAATAAATTATTTTGTGTCCTTGTGCAAGTGGAGGTGGAAACCTAACATCTCCCATTTTAATCTGGATTAGAACGAAGGACCTCAAAAAAGAAAGTGAAAAAGGCATATATCGCTTTACAGTCGGACTTCATCCATTGAACCCACTAAACTACTCTGCTAAGCATTACCTCTCTAATAGTAACTCCCCAAGATAAGCTTAAACATGTTCAGCGAGACCGTTGGATTCTTTATCAATTTCTTCACGTGACCAAACAAAGGCACTATTATCTGGTGCATTAAAAAAAAAAAAAAAAAAAAAAAAAACACGTGCACACTCCTAAAAATACTAATGAGATTATCCGATGCGAAATCCCTTTCCACGATACTTGTAACCAGTAACTTCTTGTACGAGGACACGCATCCGCAAATCGGATTTCACAGTTCACACCAAACACGTTTGGTTTTTGATTGGATTTTTTTGATTTGATTTTCCTTCTTTTTGTTCCAAAGGATAGGATCAGAACGGAGGTGCGCTAAATGAGGAACGCCGTGTGGTTCTTCCTCCCTCCTTCCCCACCTCGACTATCTCATCTTTCACGTGCCCAATTCAACCCAACCGCAAACGAGATGACAAGACAAGAACACGCCCCCATCTTCCCATCACATATTATATCAAATTATATGTATTAAAAGAAGAAAACAGATCAATAATACAATAAAAAAAAACAAAAACAAAAAAAAAGATCTTCTCTTTCCCCTCGTCGGTATATAAAGCCCCTGCCAGCGTCTCCTCTGTTTCCATTCTTCCTCACCAAGCAAGATAAGAAACCCACGCATACAGACCTTCCTCTCTCTCTCTGAAAACTTCTCTCAAAACCCTGAAAAACCTCAAGATTCGTGAGAACATGGATTGGGTCCGAGGCAGAGAGATCGGCCACGGCGGGTTCGCCACCGTCCACCTCGCGGCGACCGCCGAGACCTGCCCCTCCGGCCGCCCTCCGGTGATGGCCGTCAAGTCCTGCGACGCGGCCCTGTCTTCCTCCCTCAGGCACGAGAGGCGGGTCCTGAGCGAACTCGGCCACTGCCCGCGGATCGTCCGCTGCTTCGGCGAGGAGCTCACCGCCGAGCGCGGCGGCGAGGAGCTCTACAACGTCCTACTCGAGTACGCCGCCGGCGGCAGCCTCGCCGACAGCATGAAGTCGAGGGGGAAGCCCCTCTCGGAAGCCGAGATCAGACGACACACGAGGTCGATCCTGGAGGGCCTGGAGTTCGTCCACTCCAAAGGGTTCGTCCATTGCGACGTCAAGCTTCAGAACATCCTCGTATTCCCCTGCGGTGGCGGTGACGAAGTCAAGATCGCTGACTTCGGCCTCGCGAAGAAAGCGGGCGAGCAGCCGGCGAAGGGCGGGAAACAGGGTGGGCTCGAGTGGCGGGGGACGCCGATGTACATGGCGCCCGAGTCGGTGAACTGCAACGAGTGCGAGCCGCCCTCGGACGTCTGGGCGCTCGGATGCGCGGTGGTGGAGATGGCGACGGGGAGGCCGGCGTGGGGGTCGCGGGCCGAGTCGAACGCGTACGCCCTTATGATCAGAATCGGGGTCGGAGACGAAATCCCGGAGATTCCCGAGGGATTGTCGGAGCAGGGGAAGGACTTCTTGATGAAGTGCTTCGCAAAGAACCCGAAGAAGAGGTGGACCGCCCGTATGCTCTTGAAGCACCCCTTCCTGGCCCTCGACTGCGTCGACAACGACGAGGAGGTCGCAAGAGATTGCGGAGCAGTAGAATTCGCGGATTCCTCTCCGAGGTGCCACTTCGATTTCCAAGACTGGGTTTCGATGCAATGTTCAAGAACGAGTTGGGAATCGAGCTCGCTTTCGCCCTTCTCGGAGATGGATTCTGATCCGTCATTCGCTGGAGAGCACACCACGTCGGAGATCTGGTCGGATTCTTCGTCGGCGATGGATCGGTTTGTCGAGTTGGCAAGCCACGAGAGGCCAAATTGGGAAGATTCCGAGGGTTGGGTAACCGTTCGATGATGTGAATTCGTCCAATTCCGGAAGCAGAGTTAGCGTAGCTAGAACAGAGCAGAGTTCTCGGATGATTGTTTTTTGTTAAATCCGAGGGTTCTGATTCAATTGATTCGTTTTTCTTTTCTACGACTGTGAATATTGATTCGGTTATTGCAGACAAAAGATGTACAGACAGATTCTTTCTTTGATGCAATAAAATGAATTAGTTGTGCAATTTTGACAGAATGCTCTGCACTTTCAAATGGGGGAGTCCTTTTTTTGCTCGGAAACAGTTCATTGATTTGGGTGAAGCAGTCACGATTTTACGAAGACGACTTCCTCCTTTTTAATCTATAAAAAAAAAGCTTCCGAGATATATTTGGGAACTGCACCTAACAAAAATAATGATAATTTGCCCAATTAAAAATGTGATTGACGCAATTTCAATTGAAAATTGCCATCATGGTTGAAATAAAAGAGGCAACAAGAGCAAATCGGCCTCAAGTTTGCCATGATGGTTATTGCAACACATAGCGACAATGTGAAGCTTGCATGTTAAAATAAGATGACACAGAAGGAAATATTTTTCAAAATTCATTAAAGTCTTATTTATTAAAGAATAGGCGCATGGAAGTTTCGATTAGACTAGCACCAACTACACCTTATTCCTCATACCCACTAAGACGAAGTTGATTTACAAATCAATTCCATGCGATGCGTCTCGATAAGTACAAATGTGTGCATGGCATTAAATACAAAATGGCACCAATTAAACTGTAGTACGCAAGCTTTTTGTCTTTATGATAGCAGCATCTTTCCATAGGAATGTACGCTAACAAAATAGAAACATGATCATCGTTGAGGTCATGAATGAGCTAAGCCAGTTAAAAAGAGGCGTGCGAGATTTAAAGCCTATGCCCCGATCCTGATCTGGTCCTTTCCCAAATCCATTCGACAGCGTGGGGGAAAAGTATATCCTTCGACATATCTGACGAACCATACAAACCCGTCGGAATTAAAATATTAGTCCAGCATGCCGTCAAAAAAAGAAGTCAAATTTGCTTTGTATGGGGAAGCAACGAAGAAATGGTGGGACTTGGTCTGCACACGTTGAAGCCCACGTGAGTTTTAAAATGCCACGGTCTTAAGAAGCCTCGTTTGACTTGGGTTTTGGCAATAGTCAAATGACAAATGATGAAGGGAAAAAGTGCTGAAGTCCTAAACCTACTAATGATATTAGAATGTTTTCTATTTTTTATTTTTTTACTGGCGAGGACTGACTCCCTCTCCTATTGGTCAAGGAGGGCTACGACGGCCTCACCTAGTCTAGTGAGGGCCTCCATGCCCCCACCCAAGCTAGGGGAGGTGGCTCTCACCCACCGTAAGTAGGGGACCTCCGTGTCCTTGAGACTAAGGAAGGCGTTGTTGCCCTTGCCGACCAACAAGCGAGGGATTTGGCCCTCACTTGGATTTGGGTAAGGGCCCAACGCCCTCGCTTGTTAGCCAGCGAGGGCCGTGACACCCTCCCTTGGTCTGGGCAAGGGCATTGCGGACCTTGGCGGGTAATGGGGAAGGATCGCAACCCTTGCTTGTGACTAGTAAGGGCGTGGAGACCCTTGCTTAAACTCCTCACTTGTGGCCGGCAACCTCACCGGCCAACCATTGGAGTAAAAAAAGAAAAAGGAAAAGAAAAGGAAAAAAATTAAAAATTAAAATAAAATTTTATAAATTTAGAAAATTATTCATATTATTATAAGTTATGCCACATAAGATGGCTAACGTTTACGTTATCAATTATCGATCGAAATTGGTCAGATTGACTAAACCGATATTAATGTGAAAATATATAAAAATAATTTGATTTAATTAAAAGACTAAAAACTAAATCAGTGCGACGCAATTGATTTAAGGTTTTTGCGATACTTTTCCCAAAGTCGTAGTGTTTCCTTAGAACTGCCCGAGAGCACATGTCAGCACATTGAACACGGTCGCCTTTTCAGGTTAACTACTTTCGCGGGAGGGGACACCTTTTCATTCGTTGCGATCCAAATATTCTTTCTGACTTTTTTTTTTTTTTTTTTTTTTTATTTCAAATCGAAATGACGCCGGGGACTGAGCATCGGTTCTGATAGTAGTAGTCCGAATGAGACGAACCGGTCAATTCCGGAGGGCAACGAAATGGGAAGACCATGCACCTGGCGTGCGGAGCCGTCGACCAGATGGGGTCGGGTCGGGGCGCATGCAATGCATGCAGCCTCGGTGGCCCCCTCCCCGCCCGGAGGAGTCGTAGCGCCCGCCTGCCGTGCATTGCATTTTGCACGATCCGTGACGTGCGCTGCATGCGGTGCCGCGAGTTTCGGTTCCGAGTGGGCATTACCGTAATAATAATTGGGGAGTGGGTCCCGCCGTGTTTGGGAGAGGAGGATCTTTTGCTTCCGATGACGAGGACGATGATGCAGGGGCGCCCCCTCCTCCGGCCGTCGGTTTTGGCTTTTGGCCTTTCGGTGCTGCAAAAAAGGTGAAAAAGGGGCCGAGCGGGACGGCGGAGCCCCTTGGCTTTGACGGCAACGTCGCCAAGTTGCCATGTTTTTTTGCATGGATTCTCTGGAAAAAGATTAAAGAGGGATGAAAAGCCATATGGAAATTTTGCTTGATTGAATCTTGCAAGTATCAATTGTGTGGTCGCAAATTGATTGTTTCGAGATGGCATTGATATCATCTGTTGTTTTCAGATCTTATTTTCAGTCGACATCGATGAATATGATGGCTTCAACTTGTCGGAATCAGCCATAATTGGGAAAAAACTTGAGCCGAAGGTTTTGATTGCATTATTTTCAAGTTTGAGAATTATATGGGTGAAAATTCTATGAGCTCAGCGGACGATCAATGGGTGCTCGCCGAGTTCACTCGGGACTTGCCTCTTGTGCTTGAGGGAGGAAGAGAGGGCGGAGTCATAAGACTTGACAGCCATCAACGCTGGACGGGGCAGGTTTTGGTCAACCTAATTTTTAATCTCCAAAAACTATAAATTGATATAACCATGATAAATATGCCCTCCGTTGGTTTCCGTTGAATTAAATTACTGTTACGACAAACCATAATTGATATATCTATGACAAATGGAGAGTAATACCTTAAACTAATTTGAGATTTTTTGTAGTATTAATCCATATAATTATTCACTTCGCTTGCCGTAACGTCAAATTTCATGGGGCATTTGACACATCGGATTGCGCACATCACAAGAGAAGTTCACTTTGATAGCTTAATTAGTATTTTAAGCTAACTCATGAACATATTCAAGAAAATATTAAGGATTGCTCAAGCACACATAAGTTTTTAATGCACTAAATAATAATATTTTTTTTGGGTAACTCAGCGAATTCGATAAAGATTGATCTATCCGATCCGACCTTTTTTTTTTTTTTTTTTTTTTTTTTTGATCTGAAATACGATTACTGGATTTACTTCTTGAAATGTTTAGGGATTACATCAAGAGCATCAATGCTTAAAAGGTCTAGTAGAGCAGGCGGGGGATTGGACAACCAATTATTGGGAAGATAATTTAAGCGGCAAGCTTTGGCCAGCCAATCCGCGGACCTGTTTTCGTTTCTGGTGCAGTGGGCCAGAGAAATGTGGTGGAATTCCTTCAGTTTGCTTTGGGCCCGGTCCATCAGAGGCTTTAGTTCCCAGTTGAACTCCTTTGAATCTAGCACCGCTTGCACGAGGGGGAGGCAGTCAGATTGTACTTCTAGAAGTAGTTCTGTTCGAGTGGAGAACAGATCTAGGGTTTGGAGGAGAGCTATGGCTTCCGCTTGGGTGGGCGAAGAAGCTTCAACGATTTTCGCGAAACCGTCGACGAGACAGCCTCGGGAGTCTCTGCAGAGGCACGCTATCGCTGCTCTGTTCTTTGCTGGGCGCGAGTCTTCTTCAGTCGCGGTTTCTGCTTCGTTCAGTTCCACAAAAGACGCATCAACGTTGATCTTTAGGGTTCCGTGGGGGGGAGGACGCCATCGAGCAGGTGCAGTCGCATGTTTCTTTTCACTTTCTGGTGGATGATTTGAGTTTCTGAGAGTTTCAAACAGAGTTGTCGCCTGGAATACAGTCTGCTGCGGTGACAGGGGACGGTGGCCGAAGATATGCTGGTTCCGGTCCTTCCATATACACCAGAGAAAAGCAACCACTTGGTCGAACGACTTGGTGAGTATCCGGTTATTTTTCAGCTGAAATAGCCATTCGTCAAACCTTGTTAATCCGAATCTGGAAATTTTGATGTACAGGGGTGCTGCGCTCCAGACGTGAGCTGTCCATGGACAAAGTAAAAGGGTGTGTTCAATGGTTTCAGCTTCCATGTGGCAAATGGGACATAAAGGATCAGGTAGTATCTTTCTCCTATGAAGATTATCCCTTGTTGGTAGGGCGTTGTGGCATGCTTGCCAAAGAAATATTCTGATTTTGGGGAGAGTGTGAGTCTGCTTGATGTATTTCCAGAGATGTGGATTGATTTGATGAGATGTGGTTGCTGCTGTGATAGTATGGCTGTTTGGGTTGGTTCTGGCTGAAAAATAACCGCTTTTAGTTGAGTAAATACCAGATTGGGTGTGCATCCAGACCAGTTTGTCGTTTGAATTAGGCGAGCCAATAGGGGTAGCTAGTATTTCTCTCACAAGTCCTTCATCAAACAGCGATTCCACTTTCTCTGTGTTCCACTTTCCTGTCCCTTGTTCGATCAATTCTGCCACTTGAACAGGTTCGTTTTTTGTTGCTGGACCGCCTATAGGGCCTCTCTTTAGCCATCTGTCTTCTCTGATTGAGAGGTCTTTTCCATTCCCAACTTGATGCATTATATGTGGCTTGATAGAATCTCTTCCCCGAATTATACTTTGCCAACCCCATGATGGACGAGATCCTTTTTCTGCTTTCCAGAAATCTCCCTGTGGATAATATAAACCCCTCATTACTTTACTCAATAGAGACTGAGGATTCTGTGAGATTCGCCATGCTTGTTTCCCCAACAGAGCTGTATTGAAAGTTGTAATATCTTTGAAGCCAAGACCCCCTTCATCCTTTCTAAGTTTCAGGGATTCCCAACTCTTCCAATGTATACCTATATGTGTACTGTTCGTTTTCCACCAGAAGTTTGCGATCCTCTTCTCGATAGCTTTGCATATAGACACTGGGATTCTGAATACTGACATAGCATATTGAGGGATAGCCTGAACCACTGATTTGATTAAAATCTCCTTCCCTGCTTTTGATAACAAGCGTTCCTTCCAGCTTTCTAGCTTTCTATTCACTCGCGCTAGGATCCACGCGAACATATCTTTCTTTGAGGAGCCCCAATCTGAAGGAATTCCCAAGTATTTCCCTGTTTTCTCTATCTCGGGAACGCGCAATGCTGTGGCCATATTTCTTCTCAGAGTAGTAGGGCAGAATTTGCTGAAGTATATACCTGATTTGTTGAGGTTTATGGCCTGACCAGAAGCAAAGCAATATTCGTGTAGGATCATCGCCAGATTTTGGCATTCTAGGATTGTACCATTGAGGAAGAAGATAGTGTCATCCGCAAATAACAAATGTGAAAGGGTGGGGCTGTTATGGTTCAGTTTAATTCCTCTAAGTGTGCCTTCATCTACTGCTTTGCTCATCATGGTTGATAGCACGTTAGCTACTAATATAAAAAGGTATGGAGATAGTGGATCACCTTGGCGAAGTCCTCTAGATGGCTTGAAAGAAGGAAGGGCCTCCCCATTAAAATTAACACTGAATGTAACTGTAGAAACGCACTGCATCACCCATTGCACCCACTGTTGACTGAATCCCATTTTAGTTAAACATGCTCTTAGGAAATCCCATTCAATCCGATCATACGCCTTCTGCATATCTAACTTTAACACTGCTTGAAACCTCTTTTTCCTCTCCCGAGTTCGTAATCTGTGGAGAACCTCCTGTACAATTAATATATTGTCTTGTATTTGTCTTCCCCCCACGAATGCACTCTGTTCTTCTGCAATGAGTTGAGGTAGGAGAGGTTTTAATCTGTTTGACAGCACCTTTGAGATGATTTTATATGCAAAATTGCAGAGGCTAATTGGTCGGAATTGTTCCAGTTTTTCTGGGTTCGGGGTCTTAGGAATGAGGGTTATAAGGGTTCGGTTCAGATCCGGATGTAGGTAACCGGTGGCGAAAAAAGTCTGTATTTCTGTGAGTATGTCTTGATTAATGGCTGGCCAATGATTTCGAAAAAAAGGCCATGCATACCATCCGGTCCAGAGCTTTATTGGCTCCTAACCGCCGCAATAATCTTTGTTTTGATTTCCTCCATACTAACAGGTTCAATGAGTCTTTGATTCATTCTCACATCCACTAAAACTGGAATTTGTTGTAAGAGGGGTTGGAAGTTTCGAGGCCCCACTGACTCGTATAGTTTTTGAAAATATGTGCAGTCATATCTTTTAACTTCTGCTCCTCCCGCACCCAGACATTATCTGCATTTTTCAGCATGGATATCTGGTTTCTGATTCTCCTCTGGATAGTTGTGGCATGGAAGAATTTGGTGTTTTTATCCCCCCAATTCAACCAATTGATTCTAGACCGCATTCCCCAGTACATTTCTTCTTGTCTCCATAATTGATCAATTTCTTTGACTAATTCCTTTGCTGCGTTGCTCTCATGGAAAGTGTTTGTACTGTTCATTAGGTACTGTAGCTCTCGATTCAGCCACGTGATCCTTTTTCTAGCATTAGTGAACTTGTTCTGGCTCCATTTTAACAACTTTTGTGACACTATCTGCAGTTTCTCTGCCACGCAAAGCTGATGGAGATCCGGTGCAGTCCAAGTATCCCTGACGAGTGTCACACAATCCTCCTGCTCTGCCCAGAAAGCTTCGTATCTAAAGCTCTTCCTTTTTCTTTTCCGCGGAGGGCTGGTCGCAAGAAGAATTGGGGAGTGGTATGAACCAATGGCAGGTAAGGCAATACATTCAGCTTTGGGATAGTTAATACGCCATTCTGAACTGCATAATACTCTGTCTAAACGCTTCTTGACTAGATTTTCGCCCTCTCTGTTGTTGGTCCAGGTAAAGGCGCACCCCTTACATTCCAAATCCAGCAGAGAACATTTATACAAGAAATCTCTAAAGGCTGTAAGTCGATACGTTTCTGCTCTTTTCTTGCCTATTTTCTCCCAATGATATAGAATCTCATTGAAATCACCCATACACAACCAAGGGAAGTGATAATTTAGACTTTGCCGATAAATATACTCCCATAATCTATTTCTCTCCTGAAAGTCATTTGGAGCATGTGTGAACGTGACGAACATACGCTGGTTGTTAGCACGTAGTTGGCATTGAGTGAAAATGACATTTTCTGTGTAAGATTCTATAGACAGAGTTACCTGGTCATCCCAAAAGATTGCTAAACCCCCTGCTATGCCTTCTGGATTCACTAGGAAAGAGTTCTGAAAATTAAGCCTCCTCTGTAGCCTTAGCACCTTTTGCTCCTGATTCTTTGTCTCCATGATGAAGACAATGTTGGGCCGTTCCTGAGTCACTAGGACTCTCAGAGCTTGAATTGTCAAGGGGTTGCCCAGCCCTTGACAATTCCAGCTTAAAATCTTCATGGAGGAGTGGGTGGCTTATTAGGGCTAGCCACCAAAGCCCATTGGTCAGACTTGTTTATCAGACGAATTGGGGTTTCCACTAGCTGAGTGGTATCAACCGCTGTTGTCTTGGATGTTTGAGCACCATAAGGACAGAATCGTTTTCCTTTTTTTGAAGAGGAAAGTTTGGCACTTTTGGTTTTCTCTTTGTTTTGTCCTTTCCCTGCAAAGCTGTCAACCATTTCTGCTTCAGTTGCCTTCCTCTGCTCCTCATCTATCACCAGGACAGATTCCTCGTCGAGGCAGCTACTTCCTCTTTTTTGAGGGCCGTTTTCTTCCAGGATCACTAGTGCTTGAGAAGGAGGATGATAGTTGCATTCTTGTGCACATGTATTCCCTGCATAATTCACTAGTCCAAATTGTTGTGTTTCTTTGCAGTTTGGATCCCGTTGTTGCTTTGTTCGTTGTAGGGACCGGTGGAATGGGGGTTTCGGGCACACTCTCATCTTCCTCATGTTGATATTCTTGTTTACCGTAGAAGATTTTCCCGTAAGGACTAAGCTCTCGCGCTTCCGCTCTTAGCCAATGACCATAGCGGCCTGGTAAGTTTTTTGCTAGCCCTGTTTCTTCATATGGTATCTCTTGGCAAGATGTCGCATAATGGCCAATTCTCCCACATGAATAGCAATAATGCGGGAGCCTTTCATACTTGAATTCTACCCACAAACTTTTGTTTTCAAGGTTCACAAGAACTCCAGTTTTCAGAGGAAATTCCAAATTCAGCTTAATTCTGGCCCTACCCACCCTGTGATTGCTGTTCTTTTTTGCTTCCAATTGCACTTCCACGACCTCGCCGATTTTTGATGCAATGCCCATGACTGCCTCATATGTAATTCTCCCATAGGGGAGGCCAACTAGATTTACCCAGAACTCACAGTGGTTAAAATCATAACATATATCAGGGGTGTCGGGATCGCACTGTTTTAGAACCAATAAATGATTTGAGAAAGACCACGGCCCTGTGTCTAATATGCGCTGTTTTTCAGCCTCCGATTGGAAGGAAAATGAGTAGTATCCAGGCTCTATTGCAGCACAGGTAAATTTTTCAGTCCTCCAAACTTTTCTCATGGTGGTGATAAAAGCATTGAAATTGATACTAGGCTTTTGAAAGAACTTTCCATATAAAGTTTTGCGACTTGCTAACAGATTTTCTGCAGGAATTTCACCTGGGATATCCACCACATCTTCTGCAGACCATAAATCGCCCAGACTTCGGCAGAGGGCTGCCAATCTTTTCTCTTCGTCATTCTGGTTTTCCATGCTTCTGGAAGTAGCAGCTTTGCCGGAAATAAGTTGTTCCTGTATAGAGCAAGATCTCAAGATGGATGAAGGGAGCTCTGATTCTACGGAGAACACCGGAGGGGGGTGATGTGGTAAAAGGGTGCGGAGGTGAGTGGGTACAGTTTCAGCGGAGAAAACAGGAGGGGGGTGCGGTGGTGAGTGATGATAATGGAAGGGGTGCTACTGTGAGTGAAACTTTAAGGAAATCGGGGAATGGAGGCGATGGGAAAACTCTGGGTTTTAGGGTTTAGTGTATTCGAGTAAATGGGGGATGGATTAGGGTTTTCCAACTCCGGTGTTCGTTTGTTTCATCGGTCTTTGGAGTGGAAAGGTGGCAGATGGAGGATGATGCGGAGGATTTCAAAGCTTCGGAAAGGAAACCTACCCGTAAGGGAGGAGGATGCTACTCAGTCGGTAGAGAGAGAGCTCCATTCTCGGAGCAGCCGTTCTTTTTGTTGCCAAACATGTTTAAGCTTATGTTGGGTAGATACTATAGAGACCAGTAGTGATAAAAACGGATTAAGATCCTTGACTAGGATTAACATATTGTGGGTTCAATTGGATTGAATCAAGGACTGTAAAGCAAAAATGCCTTTTCTTTTTGTTTTGGGGGTTCCTTCTTTCTAATCCAGATTAAAATGGAAGATGTTAGGTTTCCACCTCCACTTACACATTGAAACAAAATAAAAATAGAAAGAAGAAGAAGAAGAAGAAGATCTTTTTGCTCCAATTGAGCGACCTTCTTTAAGACATCTAATTTAAATATTACTAGTGTTAATTCCACTTGGCATGATCAACTCAATCCATTTGACCCACATGGACACTTGTTTTGACCTTTCCTAATACAAGGAGCGTTGAACATTTGAGAACACTATTAAAATACCGCGTGATTATGTACACTTGGACAATAGATCAGAAATAGGGCCAATTCAAGTGAAGTCGAAGCCAAGTTTTTCAGGTCATTTGGTTCCGATATGAAACATGGTGAACCTGCTGAAGTTAATTCGGTAATGATTCTAGCAAATTCTCAGATTGAATCAAATCAAACTGGTGAACTTATTATATTTATGATATATTCGGTGTCCCTTTGCTTTTAGACTATGGCTAATAATTTTTTGGGAGATGGGGTTTTTTTTTCCGGATTTAGAAAAATAGTTGGCTGAAAGATAGAATTGACAAATTAAAACTCTGGTTTTCTTTCTAATTTTAAAACAAAACATTTAAATTGTAACCAAGCTAATCTGTGAAATTGGTTCGAGTAAGAAACTTTATTGGGTTCATTGTATTTTCATTGAATTTTATTTTCATTGAAAAAGCTTTTCCAAATTGACAATATCCGGGGTTGGTTGGTCGGCTTTTAATCGAGGCCGGCCATGAAAATTCCTGGCTAATTGACAATAAACATTAAAAAATGGATTAAACGTTTTTTAACATATCGTTTAATTAATTAATTTGTCCACACCAGCAATTAGGACGTAATTCAGATAATAGCGGGTGAGAAGGGTAGTCAAAGAGATAATAATGATGCGTGTGAATGCACTAAACCCCGTTCTGACCGCGCCATTTATCCAAAAGATCACATGTAAATGTATAAAATCAAGTAATCAATTGGAAAATAAGAAAAAAAAATCAGTGAATTGGTTCATCACGTTTTGTTCTTGTTGTTGAACCTGCTTGTCGCCCTCTTTGAAAGTTTGCATTCGAGAGTCCATCGCACGTGCAAATTGTTTCAGTCGTTTTTAGCTCAGTGGCTTGACTTTTTCCACGAGCATAAGCTCCGAATTTTATTTTATTTTTCTAATAAAGGAAAATTCATGTTTTTACTTGACATATTCATTGACGTGGTTAAAAAAAAAAAAAAAAAAAAAATTTGATGTTCATTCAAAAAGTTCTATGTCTATTACAATTTTGTTAATTTGATTCAATTTTTTTTTTTTTTTTTAAATTTTATCAATTGAGTTATGAGTCTTTCTACATTTTATCAATTGAATTTAGCCCGCAAATTTTAATTAAAAATTACTGACATGGACACTAAACGTCTTGCGTGGTATGGTCAACACCGACATGAATAGTTATTATAATTTTTCTAAAAAAAATTACTTTTTTTCTTCTTTTTTTCTTTTCATTTTTTATTCTTTTCATTTTTCATTTTTTTTCTGAGCAGCCCTCGCCTATGATTAGTGAGGATCACCTAGCAACCTTCGCCAAGCTTGACTAAAAAAAAGAAAAACAAAGAATTATAAAAATTATTTTAAAAAAAATTGTTTCGTTAAAGTCAATTATCCTATAAGATGCTACCAACATTCACATCAATGATTTTTAGTTAAAATTAATTGGATGACTTAAATTAACAAAATATGAAAAAGTTAGGATTCAATTGACATAATTGAAAATTTTATTATTAAATTAATAAAAGTGCAATAATATTTTTTAAAAAAATTGAACATTTTCCCTTCAAAAACTGACGTTTAGAAAAACGTGAACAATGCGAAAGAATCAGTTATCTCTCTATCTCTGTCTCTATCTCTCTAGCTGGTTCGGCCGGGGAAGGCGGATCTGCCATCCGTTCACTTCGAAGGAAAAAGCTTTCATCAAACTCATCAGTAATCCAAAAAAGAAAAGAAAAACTCATCAGTAATCCTAATTTGTGGGACATGAGCGGATGAGTAGTGCACGTGTCCGTTATGGATAAAATATAAATAAAAAATTGGAATAAGGTTGGCAAGTAGTGGTCGTCACTCGTCAGCTGTAAACCTTCAAATCCACGTGTATAAGATCCTCTTTTTTTTTCTAAATTCTCTCAGCCTTGCATTCAACCGATCATGTTTCCTTATCTTTTTGGATCTCATAAGCTAATCATTGGACAAATCCGGCAAAATGAAGTACGGCCGACGCCTCGAATCTAACTTTCGCATGTCAAATTAAAATCATACTTCCTCGACCTAACCATTTCCATAGGAGTAATTTTTGCCGGCGACAAAATGCCCGTGGCTATACCGATCTAATCAGAAAAATGCCCCCGAGAAGAGACCCGGGATATCGAAATCAGAAGTGCCCTTGCTTAAAGGGAAATAAGACCTAAATGAGGTCAGCAATGACCCGAATGAAATCGGGTCGTGATCAACGCAGAGGGAAAACGAGAACAGTCAACGAACAGCAACACGTGTCTCGTGCCCGTTGCATGTGAACAGAGTGGAACCTTGATGTTCGGAAGGAAGAGAGCGAGAAAGTCACGTTTTTCGTTTTGCCCAAAAAGACGGGATTTTGCATTCGCACGTGGGCACGTTGTGCATGAGAATAGAAATGTCAACACCAACGTTTGGGGCCCGACCACCAACCGCAATTCTTCGATATGCCCATGGCGTGTGGAAATTAAGTACAAGAAGAAGATAATCTAATTTGCACTCTTCTAACTACCATTTTTTTTTTGTGATTTTTTTTTCAGGAATAATCGATTTTAGGACTTTTGGAACCGACCCTTAGGTTTCAATTTTGTTTCGAAAGATCGGAATCAGGAGTCAAACTAGACCAGTTTAGAATTTACAAGGTTAGTTTCCAATTGGAAGTGGCGTGGGCCTGGCTTGTGCACCGTGCAAAAGGATCGCTTCGATTCTATTCTAACTCGTCTTTGGTGTTGTGACGATCAATTAGCTAGCTCAAAATTAACAGCAGTTGTGGCACATTTCGATCGTGCATTACCCTCAAGTAACGCAACAAAAAATCAATCTTGCCTATACAAGATAATTAGAAATGGCCAGCTTCATCACGTGCTCCGAGCAATCTACGTGTCATGGCAACGATGCGAAGGCAGGGCCATTCAATTAGACCGGCGAGTCTGCGATAAGCCTTCAGCTTTCTTCTTCCCCATCTCCGTCCAACCCTTAGTGGGGCCCCAAACCTTCTTACGTCACACAAGTATAGTGGCAAGTGGAGGAACAAAAATGACAAAAATCATGTGCGTTTGTCCATATTTAGATTGTTATTATTCTGCGACAAAGGTTGCATGAAACACGATGGGATATTTTTAGATTTCTTTAATTTCATTTATTCATTGAATAATTTAATATAATTTTTCTTGGTCGGTAAATAATTTAATATAATTTTAATAAATGTGAAAGTGCAAAGAGTGATGGGGGAAGTGCGTAATAAGTCACTGAATTTGAGGCATTCGTGCTGCTGCTCTGGGTCGTGTGCCCAGAAGGTTGCCAACTTGAGGAATATGCTTCTCACCTCACGTCCATCGATACACAAGTCGGCAATCACGTTTCTTGCTCAGTGATTTCTGGTTTCATGTTTCGTTCGTGAATGCTGCTCACTTTTCGCCTTGATCAATACCCGATAGACTCATTTCAAGAACGACCCGATGAATCTAATTGATCATATACAATCGAGTGTTTTTTTTTTTTTTGTAAGAATTCAACTATTTCTTGAGTTGTAATTAATTCAATCCGACACATATTGTGAATCTACGTCATAATTGCTCAATCTTGATGCATTGGTTTCAATGGAAACCGAGATGCTTAACAAGATGCTCTACGGACAAAAAACACTTGAGGTGCATTATTGAATAAAAGGTTAATATCACGGAAAATTCCAAGTTGATACATTTTAATAAATTTGTTCCAAATTAATTTTTTGACCACTAAAAATTTCAAAATGATACACTTGTAACAAGTTTATCTTATGTTATTTTTCATTAAATTTTATCGTTAAATTGCTAAGTTGAATAATATATCGCAGTTGATGAGTATACTAATTTAGGGTTCTATCCTTCGTTTATCATCTATGTATTAGTTTGTAATTTTTCGTTGTATTAATCCTTTTTTTTTTGTCACAAATGTACAAAATTTGTCATAAATTTGTCATATGTGTACCAATTTGAGGTTTTTTGTATTATTAACACTTCAATAAATCTATTTAAGTAGACAACAAGAATTTGCCACGCGGCTTAATAAATCCATCTTGTGCATCGGTTTTAGTATCTCTAGGATTATCATTTAAGTGTTTACAAGTAATACCAGAGATATTAAGATTAATATAAAAAAAGTATCAAACGGCAAATTTCCTCTAGATGCATAAACGGTCATGTTAATTTCAATAACCATTTACAACTTGTCACACCGAATGAATTTTCATTAATAATTTTTCTCGTTATTAAAAAAAAGTAATATATCCGGGCATCAAAAATATGTTCATTATTTAAGTGGCGCTCGATATTTTTTTTTGGCTTACATTAAATAAATTATCTTAAAATATTAATAGAGCTATTACTCGCGAAAGCTTTTTATTAAATTTGACGATCCAAGTCACCACTCCACTAAATTTGATGGTTCCTTCTATCATTCACCAATCAAGTTGTACTGACGTGTATACGAGGAAACTCGTCTTTGTTTGTTTGTGTGTGTGTGTGTGTGTGTGTATATAAATAAAGAAAATATAAAAATAAAGAGGAATAATAATAATAATAATAATAATAATAATAATAATAATAATAATAATAATAATAATAATAATAATAATAATAATAATAATAAAAGATCTTCTTTTATATAGACGCGTGCCGGTGTCTTCCCTGTTTCACTCTTCCTCGCCAAGCAAAGGAGAAACTTGCAGAGACAGACAGAGCAAGAGAACGCGCGCACTCTCTCTCTCTCTCTCTAAAAACTTCTCTCAAAACCCTGAAATCTCTCAAGATTCGCGAGACCATGGATTGGGTCCGAGGCAGAGAGATTGGCCACGGCGGCTTCGCCACCGTCCACCTCGCGGCACCAGCCAAAACCTGCTCCTCCGACCACCCTCCGTTGATGGCCGTCAAGTCCTGCGACTCGGCCCTGTCTTCCTCCCTCAGGCACGAGAGGCAGGTCCTGCGCGAGCTCGGCGAGTGCCCGCGGATCGTCCGCTGCTTCGGCGACTCGCTGACAGCCGAGCGCGGCGGCGAGGAGCTCTACAACGTCCTACTGGAGTACGCCGCCGGCGGCACCCTCGCCGACAGCAAGAAGTTCAGAGGGAAGCCCCTCTTGGAGCCCGAGATCAGACGCCACACGAGGTCGATCCTGGAGGGCCTGGATTTCGTCCACTCCAAAGGGTTCGTCCATTGCGACGTCAAGCTTCAGAACATCCTCGTATTCCCCTGCGGTGGCGGTGACGAAGTCAAGATCGCTGACTTCGGCCTCGCGAAGAAAGCGGGCGAGCAGCCGGCGAAGGGCGGGAAACAGGGTGGGCTCGAGTGGCGGGGGACGCCGATGTACATGGCGCCCGAGTCGGTGAACTGCAACGAGTGCGAGCCGCCCTCGGACGTCTGGGCGCTCGGATGCGCGGTGGTGGAGATGGCGACGGGGAGGCCGGCGTGGGGGTCGCGGGCCGAGTCGAACGCGTACGCCCTTATGATCAGAATCGGGGTCGGAGAAGAAATCCCGGAGATTCCCGAGGGATTGGCGGAGCAGGGGAAGGACTTCTTGATGAAGTGCTTCGCAAAGAACCCCAAGAAGAGGTGGACCGCCCGTATGCTCTTGGAGCACCCCTTCCTTGCCCTCGATTGCGTCCAGGACAACGAGGTTGTAAGAGATTGCAGAGTCCAATTCGCGGATCCCTCTCCTAGGTGCCACTTCGATTTCCAAGACTCGGTTTCGACGCAATGTTCAAGAGCGACTTGGGAATCCGGCTCGCTTTCTCCCTCCTCGGAGATGGATTCTGATCCATCATTCGCTACAGAGCACGCTGCGCTGGAGATCTCGCCGGATTCTTCATCGGTGACTGGTCGGATTGGCGAATTGGCGAGCCAGGAGAGGCCTAATTGGGAAGATTCCGAGGGTTGGGTGACCGTGAGATGATGGGAATCGTTCCAGTTCCGAAAGCAGAGTCAGCTTAGGCTAAGAACAGAGCAGAGTCTTGGATGATTTCTTTTTGTTCAATCCGAGGGTTCTGATTCAATCGAATCTTTTTCTTTTTCCTTTTCGGCGACTGTGATTATCGATTCGGTCATTACAGAAGAGAGGTGTACAGAGAGACAAGATACTTTCTTTTGATGCAATGACAATGAAAAATCATATCTTTTTTGCGGCAGCAATTTTAGTTGTGCAAAGTTGGACTGAATGCTCTTCACTTTTTTAGATGATTGGTGACTCATGTGGGAGTGCCGTCTTTGCTCGGAACCAGATTGATCCATTTTACGAAGACCGCTACCTTTTTTCTTTTTTGGGAAGAAATGGGGTAAGGTCCGATTCCTAAGAAAGCTTAAACCAAATCGATCTCCTGTCAAGTGATGTTTAACTAAACGGTCCAATTTGTCAATCAATCCGCACATGAATTTCCTTTCTTAAGAGTACAAAGAAGTCTGACTTGTTTGAAGTACCTCAACAATTTCCTTATTTGAAAGATGTGGATATCGCCAAAACGGATGGTTTATGAAGTTGTGTAATTACTGCTTGCGAGTCCACCTCCACAATAATTTTGGGAATACCTAGAGAGATTGCCAGTTTGATGCTCAAAAGAATATCCCAATGTTCTGCTTTTAGCAAAGGGCACACTCAAAACACACAAGCCAGTTGCTTGACTAATCGCAGAGAAGTCTTACCTACTGAAGCTGGACCCAGATTGCCTTCTAGGGGTCCAAGACAACTTCCTTTTTAATCAATCAACAATTGCTTCCGAGATATATTTGTGAATCGTACTTAGCAAAAATAATGATAATTTGCGCAATTAAGAATAACTCGCCAATTGAATAATTTTCAATTACTAGTTTATCTATAGCAAAACTAAAAATGAGATTGGCGCTTTTTGTATTTACACTTGCACTGTTTATAGTCTTTAATAGCAAATATCTCCATTTTTGTGTACTCTAGCATCATGAATTTCATATGCGTCATATTAGGGAAAAATTATTTTAAAATACTAAAACCTATTATACGACAATTAATTTAGTTCTAAATTTTTTAATTTGATCAATTTAATTCTAATTTTTTTTATGATTTTTCTTTATAGTCCATGACTGAAAATCACTGACATGATAGTCTAGTCAACACTAGCCATTTTACATGGTATGATTATCATAGATGCAGACAATTTTTATAATTTTATTTAAAAAATTCTGCATTTTTACTTTTTTTATTTTCTTTTTCTTCCTTCTTCCTCCACCGCTCGCTAGGCTTGATGATTGTTGGCAACCGATGAAGGACATAAATTAGTCAAACTAAATAGTTTATGACTAATTAACTACTATACAATGGGTTTAAAATTTTTTGGACAATTATCCCAATGAAAAATTGGTAAACTATAGGTCGTATGGAAAATTCCTTCTAGATACATAAAAGAGTCTATTGATTTAAATAACCAATTACACTTTGTCACATCACTTAGTAAACCTACTTTAATATATGTTTTAGTATCTCTCACGTTTTCTTAGAGGTTTTCTTCACATTATGTCTTAGAGTGCAAGTTTTAATAGGAATGTGTAGCAGTTAATATATTATGATTGGCTCGTACTTATTATCTTAAGGTTTAAAGTGAATGTGAATCTAATTAGATACGTTGAAGAGTTTTTGAGCTTTCTCTTGATAATCTTCTTAGATGAATGTATCAAATTTCTACTGCACATCTCATGATCAACGCAATTTCAAGTGAAAATTGCCATTATAGTTAATTTAAAAGAGGCAACTAAAGCAAAGTGGCCTTGAGTTTGCCATGATGGTGGTTGCAACACATAGCAAGAATGTGGAGTTTCAAGTTAAAATAAGATGGTGTTGAGGGAAACATGGATTTAGAGAAGCGTGCCTAGGAGTCGATTGTTAAAACGTCGCTGAGGAAAGTGTTGGAGAAGTGCAACATGATAAATTCAAAATGATATAGAGCATATCTTAGTTAGTTCATTAACTTAAGATTTTAGCCACTCCAATTTCAGTTGGATATTACGGATGGGCTCAACTTGAACTCTCTTTCGGTGATCTTCCTTAGCAAAAGATTATGTAGCAGCATCTCTTACTTTCTACCAAAAATATATCTCTAGATTCACTAAAGTCTTATTTATTAAAAGGTTAATATCACAAAAAAAATCTCAAATTAATACACTTGTGACAATTTTACCAAAAAATAATTTTTTACCACAAAAAATCCCAAACTAGTATATTTATGATAAATTTACTATTCGTTAATTTTCGTTGAATTTTAGTGTTAAATCGGATGACACATGACGGTTAACAAGTATACCAACTTGTAATTTTATCTTATATGTCATAAATGTACCGATCTGGAATTTTTCGTGATATTAATCATTTATTAAAAAATAAGTGCGTGGAATTATGGATTAGACTAGTGCCAATTACATCTTGATATGCCTCAAAAGATACAAATATAAGTACGGCGTTAAATATAAAGATGGTACCAATTAAAGTACATGTGTTCAATGTCGTCGGTCTTTGTGATGGTAGTATCCTTCCAAGGAATAGACACTAGCAAAGTCGAAACACGCTACCATCGTAGAGGTCCTTATCAAATCCCATCCATCTCGTTGAATGAATCCTTACAGTTATTTTGTTTTATTTCCGAGCGCATTACATCATGAATGAGCTAAGACAATTAGAAAAGTGCGTGGGAGGTTCGAAACCTAAACGACAATCTGCATTTGGTCCTTTCCCAAATCCGGGGGGGTGCGGGGAATTATTTCCTTCGACATATCTGACGAACCATACAAACCCGTCACGAACCCGAGATTTTTTTTATGTCGTCTCGAATTGATGTCGTGGACTCGACATCGGTTCTTAAAATATATATCGGCCAAACGAACGAACCAGTGTAGTTGAAATATATATCCTAAAATATATATCGGCCAAACGGCGAGTGGCTGCCCTTTGCAAGAGTCTAGGCAATCTGTGGACAGATGAAGATGTAGTTGAAATTATAGGTAATGTTCCTGAGGAAAACCTGCAGACTTGCCGAAAAACTCTGTTTGGCAAGTTTTACAATAAGACTAACATAAACTTCAATGGTTTTATGGGTGCAATGCAAAAAGCCTGGCGAACTGAAATGTTCACGTGTGCCACAATCGAACCGGGTTATTTCCAATTCTCTTTTCAATCGGAGGACGATAAACAGCGAGTGTATGATTCGGGACCATGGTCGTTTGGGCACAATCTGCTAGTCTTAAAGAAATGTGATCCCGACACCCCTGATGTTTGTTACGACTTTAACAAGTGTGATTTCTGGGTAACATTACTGGGCCTTCCCATCGGGCGAGTCACAGAAGCAGTTGTCAGAGAAATAGCATCAAAACTTGGCGAAGTAGTAGATGTAAAGTTGGCAGCCAAGGGGAATAGTAACTACAGAGTAGGAAGGGCTAGAGTAAAGTTGAATCTGGAAATTCCTCTGAAAACAGGCGTGTTGGTGACTTTTGAAAGGAAAAGACTGTGGGTTGAATTCAAGTATGAAAGACTTCCAAATTACTGCTATTCATGCGGGAAGATCGGCCACTATGCTACCAATTGTCCAGAAATTCCATATGAGGCGACAGGGTTAGCAAGGAATTTACCTGGCAGATTTGGACACTGGCTTCGCGCTGAGGCACGCGAGTTGAGTCCATATGGCAAAATCTTCTATGGCAAGCAAGCAATACTGCCAGAGGAAGAGGAAAGTGTACCGGAGACGCCCTTTCAGCCAACTCCTGATCCAGAAACACCTCGAGCATTCTGCAAAGAACCCCAACCTCTTGGCAATCTGGGCAATACTAAAACCATCAACTTACAGGAACACCACCACTCACAGGAACTAGTACTCCTTGCAGAGAGGGGCCCTCAGAAGCGAGGTAGTAGCTGTCTTGATGACGAATCTGTTATGGTGATATATCAGGAACAGTTAAAAGTAGCTGAAGAAGACATGGCGGAGCAGAGAGCTGAGGAACAAAACCAAACAAGGGAGAAAGCAAGAAGTGTTAAGCAGTCCTCCTCAAAAAAAGGAAAAAGATTCTGTCCCTATGGTGCTCAATCATCGAAATCAGCAATGGTAGATAACAACCAGCTGGTTGAAACTCCCATTCGTGTGGCAAAAAAGTCTACTCAGTGGGCTCTGGTGGCTAGCCCTAATAAGCCACCAACTCATCCATGAAGGTTCTGAGCTGGAACTGTCAAGGGCTGGGCACCCCCTTGACAGTTCAAGCGCTAAGGGTCTTAACGACTCAAGAAAGGCCCAATATTATCTTTATAATGGAAACAAAAAATCAGGAGCAGAAAGTGCTAAATTTAAAGCGGAGACTCCGATATCAGCATGAATTCATAGTAAATCCAGAGGGGACAGCAGGGGGATTAGCACTATTTTGGGATGATGAGGTAACCCTAACCATTGACTCATTCACAGAACATATTGTTTTCACCCAATGCTATCTGCAAACCAGCAACCAGCGTATGCACATTTCTTTTATTCATGCACCAAATGATTTTAAGGAGCGAGTACTGTTATGGGAGCATATCAATAGAGAGAGTCATCTTTACCGACTGCCATGGCTGTGTATGGGGGACTACAACGAGATTCTATATCAATGGGAAAAAGTGGGCAAGAAAAGAGCTGAAAATTACCGGATTGCAGCTTTCAGGGACTTCCTCAACAACGCTCTCGCTGGATATGGAATGCAAAGGGTGTGCGTACACCTGGACAAATAAGAGACAAGGAGAAAATCTGATTAAGGAACGAATTGACAGAGTGTTATGTAACTCAGATTGGCGAATCAAATTTCCCAAAGCGGAATGTATTGCCCTACCAGCAATCGGTTCTGATCATTCTCCAATAATTTTATCTACTTGCCCGCCAACACAAAGGAAGAGGAAGACTTTTAAGTATGAAGCCTTTTGGGCAGAGGAGGCGGAATGCAAGAATCTTGTCGGAAAACTTGGTCTCGAACTCGATTCCTTCCAGCTCAACGTGGTTGAAAAACTGCAGAATGTGGCAAATCAGTTAGTAAAATGGAGCAAAGGAAAATTCTCAAATGCCAAGAAGAGGCTTACTTGGCTGAATAGTGAACTACAAAGACAAATAAATGACAGTGAGCTCCCTCATGAAAACAAGGCAATCAAAGCACTCACAAAAGAAATTGAACTGCTGTGGCGACAAGAAGAAATGTACTGGGGAATGCGATCCAGAATTAAGTGGTTAGCGTGGGGAGATAAAAACACCAAATTTTTCCATGCTTCAACCATTCAAAGACGAACCAGAAACCAGATTGTGATGCTGAAAAATTCCGAAGATGAATGGGTGCGAGATGAACAGCAACTGAAAGAGCTGACAAACACATACTTCAAAGGGTTATTTAAATCAGCGGGACCACGAAATTTTCAGCCCCTTCTACAACAAATTCCAACCTCGGTGAATGCGGGAATGAATCAAAGCCTAGTAGAACCCATTTCTATGAAAGAGATTACACAAGCCATGCAACAGTTAGGAGCCCATAAAGCTCCAGGTCCGGATGGTATGCACGGCCTCTTCTTCAAAACTCATTGGCCAGACATTTCTCAAGATATCTATACAGAGATCCGAACTTTTTCAACACAAAGTTATCTCAATCCAAAGAATGAACAACACGCTTATCACCCTTATCCCCAAAGTCCCAAACCGGAAAAGTTAGAACACTTTCGTCCCATTAGCCTGTGTAATTTCGTTTACAAAATCATCTCAAAAGTGTTGACAAATAGACTAAAGCCCCTGCTACCAACTCTAATAGCTGAAGAGCAGAGTGCATTTGTGGAAGGAAGGATGATTCAAGACAACATATTGATGGTGCAAGAAGTACTCCACAGATTACGAATCCGAGACAGAAAAAATAAGTTTCAAGCACTCTTGAAGCTAGATATGCAGAAGGCGTATGATAGGATCGAATGGGATTTTCTTAGTGCATGTCTAACCAAAATGGGTTTCTGCGCACAGTGGGTGCAATGGGTGATGCAATGCGTTTCAACCTGTCACTTTAAGTGTGAATTTTAATGGGGAACAGTTACCATCTTTCAAGCCTACACGTGGAATTCGCCAAGGCGATCCTCTCTCTCCATATCTATTCATCTTAGTAGCAAATGTTCTATCTAATATGATGGGCAAAGCAAGAGAAGATGGCACTATTAGGGGTATCCGGCTGAATAGTAGATGTCCCACTCTCTCACATTTACTCTTTGCGGATGACTCAATCTTTTTCCTCCATGGATCGATCCTAGAGTGTCAAAACTTGGCCACCATTCTTCATGAGTACTGCTATGCATCAGGTCAGGCCATCAATTTAAACAAATCTGGTATATATTTCAGCAAATGTTGTCCATCGACTTTGAGGCACAATATGGCCAATGAATTGAGAGTCCCAGAAATTGCAAAAACAGGGAAATATTTAGGGCTACCGACAGATTGGGGCTGCTCAAAAAAAGATATGTTTGCGTGGATAATTGCAAGGGTGAACAGAAAATTAGAAAGCTGGAAGGAGCATTTGTTATCAAAAGCAGGGAAGGAGATCTTGATAAAATCAGTTGTACAGGCCATTCCTCAATACGCCATGGCTATCTTCAAGATTCCTGTTTCCATATGCAAAGCTATCGAGAGGAGGATTGCAAGTTTTTGGTGGAAAACTAATAGTAAAAAGGCTGGTATTCACTGGAAGAGTTGGGAAGCTTTGAAAACCAGAAAAACTGAGGGAGGCTTAGGCTTTAAAGACCTCATCGATTTTAATACAGCTATGTTGGGTAAACAAGCGTGGCGCATTTCACAAAACCCCCAGTCTTTATTGAGTAGAGTGTTTAAAGGCCTCTACTTCCCTAATGGAGACTTCTGGAAAGCTGGACATGGATCCCGACCTTCATGGGGATGGCAAAGTATAATTCGGGGTAGGGATTCTATCAGGCCACACACTATGTATTCAGTTGGGAATGGCAAAACTTTATCAATCCGAGAAGACAAATGGATAACAAGTGGTCCAATTGGAGGTCCGGTTACAGAAAATGAACCAGAACATGTTGAGGCTTTAATCGAACCTACTAACAGCAAATGGAAAACCCAACTGGTGGAATCGATGTTCCAAGACAGAGTCGCAAAGGAAATACTTGCCACACCTATTGGAGGGCCTAATTCAACAGATAAACTTGTCCGGATGCATAGCAACTCGGTCTTTACTCGTAAAAAGTGGCTACCACACGGTAAGAAGACATACGGCGAGTATAAGCCATGCAGCAACTTCATCACATCACACCAATCCAGATCTATGGAAACAAATTTGGCAACTAAAAACCATCCCAAAAATTAGATTTTTCATCGGCAAGCTTCTCGAATGCTCTCCCTACACGGGAAAATCTATATAGAAGAAAGATCGTACCGAATCCCACATGCCCCATCTCGCAACAAAGAGATCGAAACCGTAGAACATCTTTCGCTTCTCTCGTCCATGGACATCTCGGATCTGGAATTCCGAATTTCTGCGAGATCAAGATATCAAGATATGGTTTAACTCGCTTCGAAGAATGGTTCGCTAAACTTAAAGCCAACCCTAACCATGCGAAGAAGCTCGAACAAGTTGTCATTTGTTCTATGGAGCATCCGGAAGGGCCGCAACATGTTCCTATTCGAGCGGCGTCCCCTGCACCCGCAGCAGATCGTTTTTCAAGCGCAAGTCATCCATGATGCTGTTACTTCCGAGATCCCGTCGCAACAAAAAGAACGCGCGCTTACCGTCAGGCCTGATCGATGGCTACCTCCGCCTCCTCTAAAGCTGAAGGTAAATATAGACGCCTCTTATGCTGAGCAAATCGCCGTGGAAACAGAGACAAGCGGAAATCAACCAAACAGAGCAGCAGTGGCGTGTATATGCAGGGATCACCGAGGGTGTATGGTAGATGGACTTGCGAAAGTTGTGGAGGCGTCTTCAGCGGAACAGGCGGAAGCTCTAGCTCTGTTAGAAACCCTAGATCTGCTTGCAACTCGTGTGGAACTCCCTCTGGAAGTACATACCGACTGTACTGCGCTCGTGCAAGGGATCTCCAATGCGACTGAAGTGAACTGGCGCACTCAAGTTCTCCTGGACCGGGCTCGTGAAAAAATGCAGACATTTCGGGACATCTCCTTGGCCCACTGCGGCAGAACTTCAAACCGGCCCGCTGATTGGCTTGCAAAGGCCTGCCGGTGTAGTTTACTCCCCTCCAATTGGCTGGTCCAACCCCCGCTTGCTTTACTTGATTTATTATGCTTTGATGCTCCCGATGTAATCGCCTTAAACAATGGCTAAGTAATTTATAGTATATTGCATTTCTCGTTCAAAAAAAAAACGAACGAACCAGTCAATTTCCCGAGGGCAAACTGAAAGGGAAGACCACCGCCAGACGTGCAGCCAGTCGATATGCAATGCATGCAGCCTTGGTGGGCCCACCCGCCGGCGGGAGTTATCGTTGTGCCAGCCGTGCGATTCGGCGCGGGACGTGCGATCCGCCGGATCGGGCGGTGAATGAATCTTTCGCCGGCGGTGCTCTGCTCTGCTCTGCTCTGTATTGGTCGCGGGAGTTCGGCTGCTGTCGGGGGTCGTGACCAGGGCATCGCCAGTTTCGGCGGCGGCGTGGGACCCGCACTTGCCGTGCCGGTTGCCCAAGTGGTGGTGGCGTGGGTCCCGTGATTTTTTGCAGGGGGATCTTTTTCTTTACTTCCGATCTCTTTCTGCGCCGGAGGATTTCGATGCTGACGAGGACGATGACGCAGTCGTGTTTTTTGGCCTCTGGCCTTTCGGTGCCCCGTAAGAATGGGTAGGAAAAGGACGGCGGAGACGCTTCGCTTTGATGGCGACGGTCGGCAAGTTGCCATCTTGTCTTTTTGCACGGACTTCTCCTCCTCCTCGGGGAAGAAACGAAGATTCTCCCCTTCGTTTGATTCCCCCCTCCCACGTCTCTTCCAAGCTTTTTGGGCATCTTTGACCCGAAAGGTGCGCCCGACTTCTATATTTTAAATCCGTGCCTCCCGCGGAGGGAATGAAGAAGAAGAGCCATCTGAAAATTTGCTTGAATCGACCGTTCGTGTCGTCCCAAATTGATTGCTCAAGGTGGCATCCGGCCGGCATCGACAAATATGCTGGCTTCCGCTTGCTGGAATCAGCCTTGACTGGGAAAAACTTGAGTTGAAGCTTTCGACTGCATTTTTTATAAGTTCGAGAATTATATCGATGGAAATTCTGTGAGATCAGTGGGCACTCGCCGAGTTCACTTTGGACATGCCTCTCGTGCTGGAAGGAGGAAGAGAGGGCGGCCGGAGGGGCGGGCAGAATTTATAACTTTCATTAATCCATGTTAAATCTTAATTAGTGATCAGATTTCAAGAAAAATGTAAGACAATATAAGGGATTGCTCGAGCATGCATGAGTTTTTAATGCACTATGTAATAATAATGATAATCTTTTTGGGTAGCACAGCGAATTTCATAAAGATCCGTTTGTCCGATCCGACCTTCTTGCTAAAATGTTCAAGCTTGTCTTGAGTGATGCTTAGCAGAGTAGCGACAAAAACGGATTAAGATCCTTGAATAGGATTAATGTATTGATGGTTCAATGGATTAAGTTAGGGACTGTAAAGCTATATGCCTTTTTTTTTTTTTTTTTTTTTTAAAGTCCTTCGTTCTAATTTAGATTAAAATGGGGGAGATGTTAGGATTTCCACTTTCACTTGCACAAAGGAAACAAAGTAAAAATCAATATAAAAAGAGATTTGTTTTTTGCTCCAATTGGGTGATCTACTACTTTTATTAATCCTACTAATGTGGATCAACTCAATCCACCTGACCCACATGAACACTTGTTTCAACTTTTCCTAAGACTAGGTGCCCCGAACATGAGAGGAAATCGTTAACCAACAATCTTGTCATTTTCACTTGGACAATCAGTTGAAAATAAGGGGCGGTTCAAGTTTTTACTGTGTTCAAACGAAAATCAAATGTCAAAACGCGCAAGCTGAGTTTCTTAGGTCATCCGATTTCGATGTGATGGACGGCAAAAATACTGATTTAGTTTGGTGTTGATTTTACCAAATTTGCAAGTCAATTCAAATCAAACCGATGAGCCCATTATCTTTATGGTATTATTGGTATATCCTTGCTTTTTAGACTATGGCTAATATTTTCCCGGGAGATGGTTCTTTTTTCCTCCACGTTTAAGAATACTCGGTCAAAAGGTAGAGCCAACAAATTAAACATCAAATTTTCTTTTTAATTTTTCAAAAAAAATATTCAATTCGAAACCAAGCCATTTATGATAATAATGTGTGAGAATGCACAACCCCCCTTTCCGACCATGCCATTTATCCAAGAGATCACACGTAGAATACTAAAAATATATAAAATAAAAGTAACCAATTGGAAAATAAGGAAAAAAAATTCAGTCAATAGGTTTATCACGTTTTCCTCTTGTTGTTGAACCTGCTTGGTCTCCCTCTTTGAAAGTTCGTATACGATAGGCAATCGCACATGCAAGTTGTTCTGGTCATTTCGAGTTTGGTGTCTTTGAAATTTTCCACGAGAATATGCTCCGAATTTCGTTTTCTTTTCTTAGAAAGGGAAAATTCGTGCTTTTACTTGACATGTTCATCCTCATAACTATAATTAGATAAATTTCTACCGGGAGTAATTTTTGCCTGCGACTAATTATGTAAATGCCCCGAAATCAGAAGTTCCCCTGCTTGGAGGGAATTTAAGACCGAAATGAGGTGAGCAATGGCGAATATAGCAAAATTCAAGGAGACGACCCTAATGAAATTGGGTTGTGGTCAACGCAGAGCGAAAATGAAAAAAAGTCAACGAAGAGTACGCCATTGTTTCGTGCCCGTCGTGTGTGAACAGAGGCAACCTGATGTTCAAAAGGATGGTCAATTCAAGGAAGAGAAGTCCTATTTTCGATCTGCCCAAAAACACAATGAAGAGAAGTCCAGAACTTTTGTAACTTGCCTTAGGTTCCAGTTTCCAAAAATCGGGACTAAAAGTCGAACCCATTATGCTCGGAACCAGATCCAAATTGAAATGGCCGGTTCAAAGTCCATTTCCTGTTGTACTTGTGTGTGGTTGTCTTGTGTTATTGAGCATAGGAGTCACTATGACTGTACTCCAACTCGTATTCGGTGGTGTGGCTATCACAGACTCGCATAAAAATGAATAGAAGTTATGGTGCAACTCGAACATTCAGATCACAAGTGTCCTATTATTTTAATTCTAGCCACTCTTGTCATTTTACCAAGCAAGAAAAGGTCATAGATATATTATTTTATGTAGCTTGTGTTAAGTAATTTCTTGTTAGTCAACTGGCATTAATCAACCTCGTACCTCTCAATCACAACTTCTTATTTTTTCATGATTTTGTAATGATTGCCCCTGGGGCGTTTTAGAAGTGTATTTTAGTTGAAAAAAAAAACTCAATTTTCAAGGTATTGATAGTGATTGTGCATCACATGAGGATAATCAGTTCATTGTAAATTGTGAAATTCCCTTGATTTGTTGCTTAAAAAGTGTCTTAGGAGCCCTTAAATCCTTATTCAATAAGGCATAAGAGGTATAAGACTGGTTCAAGGGTTTCAAAGTCTTGAACCGAGATCCGTTCTTCAGTTGGCTTTGCAACGTGGTTGAAAACTACTTAATCATCTCGATCCAGTGTGTCCACTTCTCATTGAATAAAGATAAAAAAGCCCTCCATGTCCAATAATGTAAATGCACTAAACCTTGGACAAATGTTTAATTTCTCACCCTAATATAAATAATTCCGTATTTACGCTCTGTTGACTCGTGTGCTATCTAGTTCATAAAATTTAGTGGATATTCCACAGATCCAAGAAATAATCTACGCAACCTGGATTTATCTTCTGTGTCATTCGAGAATCAACTACATGAAAATTTTGTTAGCTCATCACAAGATCTGTGTCCTCTTTTAGCTGTCAAAAGTCATAGAAAACTCACTTCCAATCTATTTTCCCCTTGAATAAAGCTCAAAAAACCAATCTTGCTATTCCAAGAAATCCAGCTTCATCACGTGCTCCATACTATCTGCTTGTCATGACAGCAATGGGAAGGCGGGCCAATAAATTAGACCAGCAAATCTGCGGTAGCCTACAGCTTTCTTTTTCTCCTTCATCTAACCCTAAGTGGCCCCCCTCAAGCCTTCTTAAATCACTAGTATAATATGTCAAGTTGTAGGAGAAAAACAAATTATATATATGTCTATCTTTATGTTGTTGCTATTCTGCGACAGAAGTTGCATAAAAGAGGATGAGATATTTATCGATTTTTTTTTTTATCTATTCATTTATTTAATGATTTCATTTAATTTATGTGATAGTGCCAAGAGTGATGGGGGAGTGCGTAATAAGTAGCAACAGCTAGTCACTGAATTTGAGGCGCTGCTGCTGCTCTGGGTCATGTGCCGAGAGAGTTGCCAACTTGTGGAACATGCTTTCTTAGTTCACTTTCAGTCAATAGCCAGTTGGGCAATCATGTTTCTTGCTCAGCGATTTCTGGTTTCATGTTTCCTGCACGGAGAAGATACTTTCGATTAGCTTCGATCAATACTAATTAAGACTCAGTACGATAGAAGATGCGACGAATAGAACTAATCATACACGATCGAATGTTCTTATTTGAATTCAACTGTTTATTGAGTTTTCAATGATTTGATACGGTATGTATCTTGGATCCGTGCAATAGTCACTCAATCTTGATGGGTTGGATTCACATGAAGGCAAGAGATGCTCGACAAGATGCTTTATATACAAAAATTTGAAGCACATCACTGGGTTGAACCTATTCAAACATCCAATTAGATTTTGTCCATGACTTACTAATGTGCACCCTTTTTATTATTTCTAGCATTATCATTCACATGTTGATAAGTCACATTGGAGATATTAATAAGTAGAGATGAGCTATTTCAGATTGAACAAATAAGTTGAGTAGGTTTCAAATTTGTAGCCTAGAACTTATATACACTGTAGTCTAGAACCTATCTACACACCTTCATCAACTTTCTTGGTTCGGTCTGATTCCAAGGTTTACCTTGACAGCTGGCCAACTTCTTCTTCTTCTAAGTTTCATTTTTGTATTCCTTTAAAAGATAAATTTTAGTTAAGCAATTTGAAAGTCAAAGTAGAAGTAGAAATTTCCATTGGTCAAAAATAACAACCCATAAAAGATGAAAATTTAAAATAAAATAAACAATAAAAAGTTCAAACACATAATATAGAACATTAATTATATAAAAAATTTCCTCATTCTTACATTAAAAAAATCATTTAAAATCGTAACAACCTGAAAGAAAAAATAGTTAATCACTTAACAATAGATTTTAATTAATTTTGCTATGTACTAATCTAAAACAATCAACAGAAAACCACACTGCAAATCGGGGTTGGAGATGAAATCCCGGAGATTCCCGAGGGATTGGCGGAGCAGGGGAAGGACTTCTTGATGAAGTGCTTCGCTAAGAACCCCAAGAAGAGGTGGACCACCCGTATGCTCTTGAGGCACCCCTTCCTTGCATTCGACGACGAGGTTGTAGGAAATTGCGGAGTAGTGGAATTCGCGGATTCCTCTCCGAGGTGCCACTTCGATTTCCAAGACTGGGTTTCGACGCAATGTTCAAGAATGAGTTGGGAATCCGGCTCGCTTTCTTCCTCCTCGGAGATGGATTCTGATCCGTCATTCGCTACAGAGCACGCTGCGTTGGAGATCTCGTCTGATTCTTCGTCGGTGATTGATCGGATTGGGGAGTTGGCGAGCCAGGAGAAGGCCTAATTGGGAACATTCCGAGGGCTGGGTGACCGTGAGATGATGGGAATCGTCCCAGTTCCGAAAGCAGAGTCAGCTTAAGCTAAGAACAGAGCAGGGTCTTGGATGATTTCTTTTTGGTTCAATCCGAGGGTTATATATATATATATTCCTTTTTGGCGACTGTGAATATCGATTCGGTCATTACAGAAGAGAGATATACGGAGAGACAGGATACTTTCTTTGATGCACTGAAAAAAAAATCTATGTCTTTTTGGCGGCAGCAATTTTTGTTGAGCAAAGTTGGATCGAATGCTATGCACTTTTTTAGATGATCGGCGACTCTCATGTGGGAGCACTGTCTTTGCTCAGAATCAGATTGATCATTACGATTTTACGAAGATCACTAACTTTTTTTTTTTTTAAAGGAAGAAAAGGGGTAAGGTCCGATTCCTAAGAACACTTAAAGCCAAATTGATCTCCAGTCAAGTCGTGTTTAACTGAATGGTCCAATTTGTCAACCAATCTGCACATGAATTTCCTTTCTTAAGAGTACAAAGAATTCTGACTTGTTTGAATTACCTCAACAATTTTCTTATCAAAAGATGTGGATATTGTCAAAACGGATGTTTTATGAAATTGTATATTTGCTGCTTGCTAAAAAATCTCCACAATAATTTTGGGAATGCCTAGGGAGATTGCCAGTTTGATGTCCAAAAGAATATCCCAATGTTCAGCTTTTGACGAAAGGCACGCTCAAAACCTACAAGCCACTTGCCTGACTCATCGTGGAAAAGTCTACCTACTGAAGCTGGACCCAAATTGCCTTTTAGGGGTCCAAGACGACTTCCTTTTTAATTTATCAACAAATGCTTCCGAGATATATTTGTGAACCGTACTTAACAAAACTAATGATAATTTGCCCAATTAAGAATAACTCGCCAATTGAATTTTCAATTACAGGTTTATCTATAGCAAAACTCAAAAAGAGATTGGCGCTTTTTGTATTTACACTTGCATTGTTTACGGTCTTTAATAGCACATATCTCCACTCTAGCATCATCAATTTCATATGAGTCATATTAGGGAAAAATTGTCTAAAAATACCAAGAACTATTATACGATAATGAATTCAGTTCTAAATTTTTTAATTTGGTAAATTTAATCTTAAAATTTTTTATGATTTTTTACTGTAGTCCATGATTGCAAATAACTGACATGGTAGTCTAATCAGAATCGGCCATTTTACATGGTATGGCTAGCACAAATGTTGACTATTTTTATAATTTATTTAAAAAATTCTGCATTTTTACTTCTTTTATTTTCTTTTTCTTCCTTCTTCCTCCACTGCTCGCTAGCCTTGATGATTGTCAGCATCAATGAAGGACATAAATTAGTCAAACTGAATAGTTTTTGACTGATTAACTATTGTACAATAAGTTTAAGATTTTTTGGATAATTATCCCAATGTAAAATTGGTAAACTATAGGTCGTATTGCAGATTCCTTCCGGATACATAAAAGAGTCTACTAATTTAAATAACCAATTATACTTTGTCACATCACTTAGTAAACCTGTTTTAATACATGTTTTAGTATCTCTCACATTTTCTTAGAGGTTTTCTTCACGTTATGTTTTAGAGTGCAAGTTTTAATAGGGTAAAAAAAGTCCTACATAAAAAATCTAGCGTAATGTGTAGCAGTTAATATATTATGATTGGTTGATACTTATCATCTTTAGATTTTAAGTGAAGGTGAATATAATTAGATATGTTGAAGAATTTAGACTCGAGTTTTCTCTTGAAATTCTTCTTAGATGTATTGAGTTTCTATTGCACATATCATGATCAACACAATTTCAAGTGAAAATTGCCATTATAGTTAATCTAAAAGAGGCAACTAAAGCAAAGTGGCCTCAAGTTTGCCATGACGGTTGTTACAACACATAGCAACGATGTGGAGCATCATGTCAAAAATAGATGGTGTTGAGGGAAACATGGATTCAGAGAAGTATGCCTAGGAGGAGATTGTTAAAATGCCGCTAAGAAAAGTGTTGGAGAAGTCAAACATGATAAATTCAAAATGATATAGAGTCGATTTTAGTTAGTTCATTAACTTGATTTTAGTTAGTTCATTAACTTAAGATTTTAGTCACTCCAATTTTAGTTGGATATTGCAGATGGGCTCGGCTTGAACTCTCTTTCGATGATCTTCCCTAGCTAAAGATTAGGTAGTAGCATCTCTTACTTTCTACCAAAAACATATATTTAGACTTCTAAAGTCTTATTTATTAAAGAGTTAATATCAATACCAAATTAGTACACTTGTGGCGATTTTATAAAAAAACTATATATTTTTTAACCATAGAAAACCCCATACTAGTATATTTGCGATAAATTTACTCTATATTAGTTTCTGTTAAATTTTACTATTAAATTAGATTACACGTGACAGTTGACAAATATACTAATTTGTAATTTTATCTTTCGTATGTCACTAGTGTACTGATTTGAGGTTTTATTGTATTAACTATTTATTAAAAAATAGATGTGTGACCTAACCACGGGTAGCACAGTTGGTATGTGTTCTCTCCTTCATTGCCGAGATCGAGGGTTCGAACCCTCTTATTACTAAAGTGTCTTAAGTGGGGGCCCTGGTGTTGGGGTCCTGGGCTAGCTCGCCGATGCCACCAGATACTGGCGGGTTGTGTGAATCCAATTAGCGTAAGTGAAAGGGGGCTTCGGTGGATCCTGAATATAAAAAAAAAAAAAAAAAAAAAAAAAAAAAATCGATGTGCAGAATTTTCAATTAGACTAGCACCGATGACATCTTGTTTTCCATACCCCCTAGAATGAAGTTGATTTGCAAACCAATTCAATGTGATACGCCTCGATAGATACAAATATAAGTACGCCATTAAATATATAGATGGTACTAATTGAAGCACGTGTCCAATCTCATCAGTCTTCATGATAGTAGCATCCTTCCAAAGAATGGACACTAGCGAAGTCGAGACGTGCGACCATCTTCCTGGTCCTTATCAAATCCCATCCATCTCGTTGAATGAATCCTTATGGTTATTTTGTTTTATTTTCGAAAGGATTACGTAGTGAATGAGCTAAGCCGATTAGAAAGGGGCGTGGGAGATGCGAAACCCTAAACGACAATCTGGATTTGGTCCTTCCCAAAATCCGGGTGGCGGGGGGGAGTTATTCCCTTCGACACATCTGACGAACCATATAAACCCGTCACGAACCCGAGATTTTTTTATAATGCCTGATGTGGTGGACTCGACATCGGTTCTGATAAATATATATCGGCCAAACGAACGAACCAGTCAATTTCCCGAAGGCAACGAAAAGGGAAGACCACCCCCAAACGTGCAGCCAGTCGATATGGAGATGGCCACCACCCCAAATGCAAATGCAATGCATGCAAGCCTCCGTGGGACCCCCCCGCCACCAAGCCCCGAAGTGGCGGCCCACCCGCCGTGGGGAGTTATTGCTGCGCCAGCCGTGCGATTCGGCGCGGGACGTGCTGCCATCCGCCAGATCGGGCGGCGGGTGAATCTTTTGCCCGCGGTGCTCTGCTCTGTACTGCATTGGTTGCGGGAGTTCGGCTGCTGTCGGGGTCGCGATCGGAGATCGCCAGTTTCGGCGGGGCGTGGGGACCCCATTTGCTTTGCAGGTAAGCAAGTTGGGGCGTGGGTCCTGCGGTTTTTCTAAAGATCTTTTTTCTTTTCCTTCTCCTTCCGGTCTTTTTGTGTGTCAGTGGACTTTGATGCTGACGAAGACGATGATGCTAGGGGCGGCCTTCTGCTGGCCGTTGGTTTTGCCTTGGCCTCTCTGGCCTTTCGGTGCCCCGTAAAAATGGGTAAAAAAGAGGGAAGCTGACGGCGGAGCCACTTCGCTTTGACGGCGACGGTCGGCAAGTTGCCAACTTGTCTTTTCGCATGGGGCTCCTCCTCCTCCTCGGGGAAGAAACGAAGATTCTCCCCTTCGTTTGATTCCCCCCTCCCACGTCTCTTCCGAGCTTTTGGGCATCTTTGACCCGAGAGGTGGCGCCCGACTTCTATTTCGTCAGCCCGTGCCTCACGCGGAGGGGATGAAGAAGGGCTATCTGAAAATTTGCTTGAATTGACCATTCGTGTCGTCCCAAAATTGATTGCTCAGGGTGGCATCCGGCCGGCATCGACAAATATGTTGGCTTCCACCTGCTGGAATCAGCCTTGATTGGGACAAATTGGAGTTGGAGGGTTGGATTGCATTATCTGCAAGTTTGAGAATTATATCGATGGAAATCCTATGAGCTCAGTGGGCACTCGCCGAGGTCACCTTGGACATGCCTCTCGTGCCCGAGGGAGGAAGAGAAGGCGGACAGAATTTGTAACTTTCATTAGTCCACGTTAAATCTTAATCAGCGATCGAATTTCAGGAAATATATAAGAAAATATAAAGGATCGCACGAGGATGCACAAGTTTTTAATGCACTAGATAATAATAATAATAATCTTTTCTGGGTAACACAGTGGATTCGATAAAAATCCGTTTGTCCAATCCCACCTCCTTGCTAAAAATGTTCCAGCTTGTCTTGAGGGATGCTTAGCAGAACAGCGACAAAACGGACTGAGATCCTTGATTAAAATTAACGTATTGAGGGTTCAATGGATTAAGTCAAGGTCTATAAAGCGATATTATTATTATTTTTTTTTGAGGTCCTTCGTTCTAATCCGGATTAAAATGGGGAGATGTTAGGGTTTCCACTTCCACTTGCACATGGAAACAAAGTAAAATTTATTATTAAAAAAAAAAAAAAGATTCGTTTTTTGCTCCAATTGGTTGATCTACTACTTGTATTAATTCCACTAATATGGATCAACTCAATCCAGTTGACCCACGTGAACCCTTGTTTCGACTTTTCCTAAGACTAGGAGCCCTGAACATACGAGGAATTTGTTAACTTACGCCGCCATCATTTTCACATGGGCAATAAATTGAAAATAGGGGCGGTTCACGTTTATATCTCCCGTTCAAACGAAGATCAAAAGTCAAAATGCGGAAGTCACGTTTTTTAGGCCATCTGACTTCAATGTGAAGGATAACGAAAATACTGAAATTTAGTTTGGTATTGATTTTACCAAATTTTCAGGTCAATTCAAACCCAATCGATGAGTCATTATATTTATGACACTATCGGTATCCTCTTACTTTTTAGACTATGGCTAATTTTTTTTTTTTTTTTTTTTGGGAGATGGTTAGTGACAAGTTAAACATTAAAATTTATTTTAAAATTTTTAAATAAAATATTCAAATCTAAACAAGGCTAATTTGTGAAATTGGTTCGAGTAACAAAATTTATTGGGTTTATTTTATTTTTTATTTTGTTGAAAAAGCTTTTCCGAATCCCTTTTTTTTTTTTTTTTTGGTTGGGGGGGGAAGGGATTGATAGGCTTTCAATTGGACCAAGCCATGAAGATTTCTGGCTAGCCGAAACTAACCATTAAAAAAAAAAAAAATTGATTGAGCCATTCTTTTCCCATGTCAATTTAATCAATTAATTTGCCCAAATCAATAATTAGGATGTAATTCAGATAATAGTGGGTGAGAATGGTTGGTCAAATACAATAGTAATGTGCGTGAATGCACTAAACCCCAACTCTCCCCCCCACCTTCTTGACCGTGCCATTTAACCAAAGATCACATGTAAATATATAAGTAAAAGTAATCAATTGGCAAATAAGAAAAAAAATCAGTCAATAGGGTCATCAGGTCTTCCTCTTGTTGTTGAACCTGCTTGGTCTCCCTCTTTGAAAGTTCGTATTTGAGAGTCAATCGCACATGCGAGTTGTTCCGGTCATTTTGCGTTTGGTGGCCATGACATTTTCCACCCGCATATGCTCCGAATTTTTTTTTCTTTTCTTAAAAAGGGAAAATCCGTGCTTTTACTTGACATGTTTATCGCCATAACTATAATTAGGTAAACTTCTATTAAGAGTAATTTTTGCCTGCAACTAAATTCACGTGGCTATGCCGATCTAGTCTGAAGGGAATATAAGACTGGAATGAGGTCAGCAATGATTGATATAGCAAAATTCAAAGGGACGATCCAAACGAAGTTGGGTTGTGGTAAATGCAAAGGGAAAATGAAAAAAAAGTCAACAAAGAGCACCCCAATTGTCTCGTGTCCCTCGTGTGTGTGAACAGAGGCGACCTGATGTTCAAAAGGATGGTCAATTCAAGGAAGAGAAGTCCGGCACTTTCGTAACTCGCCCTCAGGTTCCGGTTTTGAAAACCGGGACCCAAAGTCAAATCCATCACGATTGGAACCAGATCCAAACTGAAATGGCCGGTTCAAAGTCCGTTTGCCGTTGTATTGGTGTGAGTTTGGCTTGTGTTATCAAGCATAGGGATCATTCCGACCTTACTCCAACTTGCATTCGGTGGCGCGGCAATCACAAACTTGCATAAAAATGGGCAGAAGTTATTACACAACTTGATCATTTTGATTGCAAGCGTCTTGTTATTTTGGTGCTTGGCGCTTTTGTCACTCGCCAAGCAAGAAAAGGTCATAGATATAGTAGCTTGCGTTAAGTAATTTATTGTTAGTCAACTTCTTACGAATTAATTTCGTAGCTCTCAATCGCAACTTGCTATTTTTTCATGATTTTGTAATGAATGCCCATGGGGTGCTTTTGAAGTGTACTTTATTTGAAAAAAAAAAAACTCAATTTTCAAGGCATTGATGGTGACTGTACATCACATGAAAATAATCAATTCATTGTAAATTGTGAAATTCCCTTAATTCGTAGCTTAAAAAGTGTCTTGAAAGCTTTCGTTAATTTTTTTCAATAAGGCATAAGAGGGTGTAAGACCAGTTCAAGGGTTTCCAAATCAAGAGCCAAGATTGATCCTTTAGTTAGCTTTGCAACGTTGTTGGAAACTACTTAATCATCTTGATCTGGTGTGTTTACTTCTTATTGAATAATTTTTTTTTTTTTAAAAAGACCTCCAAGTCCAATCATTTAAATGTACTAAACCCTGGACAAATATTTAATTTCTCACCCTAATATAAATAATTATGTGTTTAGCTATGTTGACTCAGGTGCCATTGAGTTCATAAGATTTAGTGGATATTCCATAGATCCGAGAATAATCGACCTAACGTGGGACTATCTTCCCTATCATTTGAAGTTTTTGTTAGCTCATCACAAGGTCTGTGTCCTCTTTTAGCTGTCTAAAGTCATATAAAAAACTCACTTCCAATTAGACTTGTCAAAAATAGGCATTAAACTCATATATGACCCATTTAAAATGGTCACTCAATTTTAAAGAACCTACCTTAAGTGGGTTTTAAATTTAGAAGCTAAAATAAATGTGTCTTATATAAGTTGAGTTTAAAACCCATTTTCAACCCACGAGGCCACCCACGCTCTCTCTACCTCTTTAGTCTTATAAAAATAATTTTAAAAAATCGAAATTATTTTTCTTTTCTTTTCTTTTTTTTTTTTTCCTTTCCATATTTTTCTTTCATTTGTTTTTTTTCTTTCTTCTTCATTCTTCCATCTTCCTTAGCAGGTGGCCAGCCACGGCAATTGCGATAGCTAGCTAGGTGAGGGATGAGCTCACCTAAGGCCAACAAAGCTCTAGCTTGCCAAGGTCTGGTGTACGCGAGGCTCTACGGCTAGCAAGACTTGAGCTCGCCGACCTTTGGTGAGGTGGAGACTCTTGTGGTGAGGCTTAAGCTCACTAGAATCAGATGAGCTCAAGCTTCATCGGGTGAGCTCGAGCCTCGTCGGCCGAAAAGAGAAAAAAACTAAAGAAAAATTAAAAACTGATTTTTCAAAAAAATAAAAATTTGATTTTTTTAAAAAAATAAAAAAATAAAGAATGTAAAAAGGAATGCACAGAGGAAGATCAAATCAAAATTTTCATACCAAACGGTGGAAATAATTTTTAATTTATTTTCAAATTTCAGGTAAATACAAAAATATATTACATTTTCATAGAAAAAATGGAGCCTTATTTATATATATTCAATACAAATCTAGTCTATATATATATATATATATATATTGTCGACTAGATTTGTATTGAATGAAAGCATTTTAGCAATATCATTTTTTTAAATAAAAATCATAAGAAACAAGCTTTCATAAATTTGGAAATATTTTTGCAATATAATCTTTAAAAAAATCATGTGAATAAATTTTCCTAAATTGAGTTAAATATGTAAGTGTTTTAGCAATATGGGTTGGGTCGGGTTAAGTATGAGTAAAAAAGTTTACATCACGCATAAATGAGTCACAAACAGGTTAATAAGTCAATTTGAGTTGGACCATTTATAACCCAACCCAATCCATTTGTTTAACATGTCTACTCTCAATCTAATTTTCTTTATAAATAAAGTACAAAAAATCAGTCTTGCAAGAGAGCCAGCTTCATCATGTGCTCCAAACTATATGCATGTCATGACAGCAGTGCGAAGGCGGGGGCCAATCAACTAGATCAGCAAATCTGCGATAGCCTACAGTTTTTTTTTTTTTTGCTTCATCTAACCCTAAGTGGGGCCCCTCAAACTTCCTTAAATCACAAGTATAATATGTCAAGTCGTAGGAGAAAAATAAATTTATATGTCTATATTAATGTTGTTGCTATTCTGCGACAAAGGTTGCATCTGATGGGATATTTATCGATTTCTAGTTTATTTATTTAATGATTTCATTTAATTTATGTGGTAGTGCCAAGAGTGATGGGGGAGTATGTAATAAGCAACAACAGCTATTTTCAAGATGGTTTTGAGTCGAGTCACTGAATTTGAGGCACTGCCGCTGCTCGAGGTCATGTGCCGAGAGAGTTGCCAACTTGAGGAACATGCTTTCTTAAGTTCACTTTCAGTCAATAGCCAGTTGGGCAATCATGTTTCTTGCTCAGCGATTTCTGGTTTCATGTTTCCTGCAAGAAGATACTTTGGACGTGCTTCGATCAATACTCCATAGACTCGGTTTAATAGAGAATGGGACGAACAGAGCTAATCATATGCAATCAAATGTTCTTATTTGAATTCAATTGTTTATTGAGTTGTCGATGATTTGATCCAGCACGTATCTTGGATCTGTGCAATAGTCATTCAATCTTGATGGGTTGGATTCACATGAACCAAGAGATGCTCAACGAGATGCTTTACATACAAAAATTTGAAGCACATCACTTGATCAAACCTACTTAAACATCTAACGAGATTTTGTCCGTGACTTACTTATTTGTGCACCCCTTTTATTATCTCTAGCATTATCATTCACATGTTGATGAGTCACATTAGAGGTATTAAGTATGGGTGAGCTGTTTCAAAGTGAGCAATTAAAAGGTGAGTAGGTTTCAGACTTGTAAACTGAAACATACTCTGTACACTCGGTCAACTTTGTAGTTTCAGTCCGGTTCTAGGGTTTACTTTGTTAACTGGCCAACTTTTTTTTTTTTTTTTCATTTTTGTATTCCTTTAAAGAATAAATTTTGGTAAAACATCACCTTATTTATAACCAAGACAAATAATAGTTACAACAAAATAGTAAACTAACAAAACGACAAGAAGTATGATACAAAACAAAGAGGAATATAAAGTAATTGGGAAATGTCCAACTTATTGCTTAGGGCACGAATGATAACCATTCTGGTTAGAAATTGATTTATGGAAGAGAAATAGATTTTTCTATTTCTATTTCTAAATGAGTTTTTAAGCAAAAATACCCATTTGATAACGACACAAAATTTCTATTTTAAAAATAGAAATTCGTTTGATAACAACACAAAATTTCTTCCTTTCGTACGGTGGTGACCGGCGGACAGTGGCGACGGTGGCTACTAACGACTAGGGAATGGCGGCGGAGGTGGCAGCTAACGATTGGCAAACGACGGCGGTAGCAATGGCCGACAACCAACGAATGGACGACAAGTTACTTATGATTTCTATTCCAAACCTATTTCTAGAACAATTTTTTATTTCGAAATAGAAAAATGAAATAATTTTATCAAACGAATTTCTATTCCGAAACAAATCTAGAATAGAAAAATTGTTTCCGGAACAGAAATTCTGATTTGTCATGTACCCCCTTAGTTAAGCAATATGAAAGTTAAAGTGAAAATAGAAATTTCTATTCACCAAAGGTAACAATCAATAAAAGATAGAGATTTTAAATAAAATGAACAATAAAAAATATAAACACATAGTATAAAAATTAATTATATAACTATATTCCTCATTCATACATAAAAAAAAAAAAATTGCTCAAAATTGTTACCACCTGAAACAAAATAACATAGTTAATCACTTAACAAAAAATTTAAATTAAATTTGCTATTTACCTAAAACAATCAATAGAAGACCACACCGAATTACTTTTCACTTCAACTTGCAAACTTCATTTATTGATGACAATATCTTCATTAAAACAATTTGTATCTAAAAAAAATTATTAGAAAAATTCACTTGTTAGATATACAAAATGAATTACAAAATAGAAAATACTTCTTCGTCCAATTTCACATCAAGAACAGGGAACTAGACTAGTAATAGCTAGTGAATTAAACTCAAACAAACCATGTAGAGTTGGTCTAGTGTGATTCCAAGGCCTACCCTAGATTGGTATTCATTACTAATACTAAAATTAAATACAAAATCTGTAAACTATAGGCCATATGGTAAATTCCTACCAGATACATTAATGAGCCCTCCGATTTGTTGCATCAAAACCAATTTTTTATTAAATTCACCGTGTTAATTTAAAAAAACCCGCGTTATATGTTCATACTTGAGCGATGCTAAATATTTTCTTTGAATTTTGGCTAATAAGTTATCTTAAAATATCATTAAGGCTATTATACGTTAATGATTTTTTTCTTTTAGGCGCGACGGGTGCGCTGTACGAGGAAACTCGTCTGGGTCTTCCCTCCTTCAAGAAGCACTGGTCTTTCACGTGCCCAATCCAATCCAAGCGAGAAGAATGAATAAAAACGCCCTCATCTTATTAAAAAAATAAAATTGAAAAAAAGTGCAAATATATAAATAAAATAAAATAAAATAAAATAAAAATAAGAAAACAGATCTCCTCCCTTTCCTCGTCAGTATAAAAACCGCGTGCCAGCGGCTCCTCTGTTTCATCATTCTTCCTCACCATCCAAGAAGCCAAAACCCACGCAAGACAGAGCGCGCAAAATCGCCCGCCCTCTCTCTGAAAAACTTCTCTCAAAACCCTGCAAAACCCTCAACGATTCGCGCGAAGCCATGGATTGGGTCCGTGGCAAAGAGATTGGCCACGGCGGGTTCGCCACCGTCCACCTCGCGGCGCCCGCCGAGACCTGCCCCTCCGACCTCCCTCCGGTGATGGCCGTCAAGTCCTGCGACGCGGCCCTGTCTTCCTCCCTCCGGCACGAGAGGCGGGTCCTGCGCGAACTCGGCGACTGCCCGCGGATCGTCCGCTGCTTCGGCCACTCGCTCACCGCCGAGCGCGGCGGCGAGGAGCTCTACAACGTCCTCCTCGAGTACGCCGCCGGCGGCAGCCTCGCCGACAGCATGAAGTCCAGGGGGAAGCCCCTCTCGGAGCCCGAGATCAGACGCCACGCGAGGTCCATCCTGGAGGGCCTGGAGTTCGTCCACTCCAAAGGGTTCGTCCACTGCGACGTCAAGCTTCAGAACATCCTCGTATTCCCCGACGGTGGGGACGAAGTCAAGATCGCCGATTTCGGCCTGGCGAAGAGAGCCGGCGAGCGGTTGTCGAAGGGCGGGAAACAGGGTGGGGTCGAGTGGCGGGGGACGCCCATGTATATGGCGCCAGAGTCCGTGAACTGCAACGAGTACGAGCCGCCCTCGGACGTATGGGCGCTCGGGTGCGCGGTGGTGGAGATGGCGACGGGAAGGCCGGCGTGGGGGTCGCGGGCCGAGTGGAACGCGTATGCCCTTATGATCAGAATCGGGGTCGGAGACGAAATCCCGGAAATTCCCGAGGGATTGTCGGAGCAGGGGAAGGACTTCTTGATGAAGTGCTTCGCGAAGAACCCAAAGAAGAGGTGGACCGCCCGTATGCTCTTGAAGCACCCCTTCCTTGCCCTCGACTGCGTCAACAACGACGAGGAGGTCGTCAGAGATTGCGGAGTCGACGAATTTGCGGATTCCTCTCCGAGGTGCCACTTCGAATTCCAGGACTGGGTTTCGTTACAACTTTCAGGGACGAGTCGGGAGTCGGGCTCGGGCTCGCTTTCGCCCTTCTCTGAGGTGGATTCTGATCCGTCCTTCGTTACAGAGCACGCTGCCTTGGAGGTCTCGGTGGGTTCTTCGTCGGCGACCGATCGGATTGGGGAGTTGGCGAGCCAGGAGAGGCCGAATTGGGAACATTCCGAGGATTGGGTGACGGTTCGATGATCAGAATCGTTCCACTTCCAAAAAGCAGAGTCAGCTTGGCTAGAACAGAGCACACACAGAGCAGAGTCCTCTTGGATGATTCTTTTCTTTTTTTGGGGGTCAATCCGAGGGTCCTGATTCAATTGATTCCTTTATCCTTTTTCCGTTTCGGCGACTGTGAATATTGATTCCATTATTACAGAGGAGAGAGATGTAGTAGAGAGAGACAGACACTTTCTTTGATGCAATGAAAGATTAAAAAAAAAAGAAAGATCACATCTTTTTCGCGGCCGCAATTCAGTTGCTGCAAGTTGGACCGAATCTCTGCAACTTTTTCCATCGATTGGCGACCCTCTCATGTGGGGGAGTTCGCTGCTTTCGCTCGGAAACAGTTCGCATCGATTGCAGCGAAGCAGTTGGGATTTCATGAAGGCGACTTCTTTCTTGTTTTAACTATCTTTTACATTACATACCCATCTTCAATTTTATCTCCTCGTAAAAAAAAAAGAAAATTACAAACTTGCCCGTTACCTGTAAAAATCAAAAGATTATCCACGACCTAAAATAGGAAACATTACTTGAATCCATTGAAGCACGCATCGCGAGGAAAAATCGCGAGCTGCGAACTCGCTAATTTGATGCTTCGCTTCGTTGCTGAGGGTCTTAAAAAAGCAGTCAAGCCGACCGGAGTAATTCCTGTTTTTTTCCTCTCTTGCTTCGGCGCCTGGGATGGCGGGAAGCGCAAGTTGGGTTTTGGTTTTGGCAGCATTAGGCGCGGGACAGGACTTGTTGCCTTTTTTACAGGAAAAAAGAGAGAAGGAGGGGAGGGGGGGGCGAATTTATTATGGTGTCGAAGGATTCGGGATATTAATTGATGCCACCTTTTGAATCCTATCCCGATTTGAGGATGTCCCCATCACTCCCCATTGCTTTGAGTTCAGAGTCATCGACCAACCCCCAAAAAAAAAAAAGAAGAAAAATCAGAGTCCAAGATCTCGGACTCAAGCAAGTTGCCTCTAGGGTTTTTTTCTTTCTTCTTCCTTTTCTTCTTCAAATTTTTTTTTTTTATTATCTTACATGGAATTTGCTACAAGAATATATCTTCATAGCTCTTGCTTAGGTATTAGGTATTGAAACTATGGAGGGGCCATGTCGAGAATCGAGGATCATGGAGAGTCGAGGGAGCGGGGTTGTAAGATGGAGAATGGAAGAATCTGCGAAGAACCATTTGATCAAAATTCGATCGAGGGGTGTTTGGGTTTCAGATCATACTCTTTTCTTTAGCCATATGTGAATTTTAGACAAAAATTGCCCCGCTCTAGCTACAGAAATAAATTGGCTGATTAGCAAGTTTAGATCCTTATTTGAGACTAATTTGTCCACTTAAAGATCATATTTGAAATAAGATTTATTCTGGACACATTATACATACGTACGTATGTGGGTATGTGTGTGTATATATATATATAAGCCACTATTAGAAATTTTCTTGTGAAAGAATGGAACTTTAATTGAAATCTCTAAGGATTCTCATGTTTAACTCAAGTTGTTTTGTACAAGAAAATCTGGTTCTTCAAACACAACTTTGCCGAGATAAGGACAATATAAATGTTATAACTTTTATATAACACTCTCTTGGTGCCATAAATTGTCCATAGCTCATCTTGTATAATAATTTTTAAAATCGTCCATATTGATGTCATAACATTTGAACCGATCACTTAAGTGTCGAAAAATCCACGGCAACATTAAAATCAACGGCACCTATGATTAATGCTTTTTAAAAGTCATTTTGGCGCCATAATTTTTGAAAATTATCAATACTTGGGCCACAATTTGTTGACCGATCACTTTAAATGCCAAAAAATCTAGCACGACATTAAAATTCATGAGCACATAGGTGAGCATTTTTTAAAAAGTTGCCATCAAAGTGAACGCTTTACGAAAATTATGGTATTTATGATATCCTTATTTCCAACTTACCTAAATAACAACCAAACTTTCATGTCTCGCCAATTCAAGCAAAGTTGATTTTGATGATGATATTTTTTGTTGCTGCTTTTTTTGGTCTTTTGTCCTACAAAATGATATGGGGATCGAGCAAATTGGGCACGATTGCCGGACCGAAGCGCTGGTGGAGGAGGCAAGTTGGAGACATGAATGACCTTTTCGGTTCTTTAATGTGATAATGAGTATAAAATCAGGCACGACCAGAGGCGATGTCCCGTTCCCGAATTCAGAAGGTCAAAAAGGCTTTTCCCCCATGTTACTCAGCGCACCATCATCTCCAGACGAGCATCATGCTTTTGTGCGATTCCGCGCATAAAAGCATTCATTGCTCCCTGTATTTTTTAAGAGTAAATTCAGTAAAGCTTGGGACAAAATAAATAATATATAGATAAATGAATTATTAAATATTTCAATAAAGCAAGCTTTTGCTCCTCATTTGACCGAATGGAGTATGATTCATCGGACTTTGCGTTGGAATCTCATAGATGATGTGTGAAAAAGGCATTTCAAGTTTTTACCAGATGCCTTTCACGTTACTTGACTTACAAAAGAAGTATTTGCAAGAGGTAAAAAGCCTTGGACAACGCCAAAAGTAGTTTCTGTTGTTTGATCCTTCTGAAGTTTGATTTACTCAATCTGGTTACTCCATTGGTCTTCGAAGCGGACCCATCTAGTCGCTCGATTCAATTTTGTACGGTTAGCACTTAACGTGATAATTCAGCCAAACCATGTGGAATTATTCGTAACACATGTTGATAGCGACCTCAACTGATTTTTTGTTTTATTGAAATGAAAAAAAAAATGAACAAAACTGATTTTTTGTTTTATTTGTTACATGTGTTGCCCCTACTAATAAGGTCTTTCATGGGTAATTCTCTCATTTTTTGTTTCGAATCATCAGTGTATTTAAATGACAAAAAGCTAATCAATTTGTGAAAATCGCTTTTTATGGAGTAAAAAAAAGACAAGCTTAAATTGGGATAAACGACTTTTACTCCTAGTAAGAAGAATATTACTTTTATTAAACTATCAAATAAATGAAAATTAACTATTTTCTTTTATCATGAAATTTTCAGTGAAATGAGGAAGAACTTAAAATTGCTTTAGGGGAAATCATTTTTCAGGAAATTGTTTTTCTCTTTTCGGGCATATTTTCCCTTGATCATAAATATCCGTTCTGATCATTTTCAATACCCAAATGCACGAAAGCTCAAAAACTAATTTGCAAAATATTTTTTTCCCTCAGATAAACGACGCCTTAATTCTATGTTTATTTTGCTAAGCCACACGTCCTTAAGGCGATTCTGTCCATTCAGATGAGCAGGGTAAAGTTCAAGCGGCAGCAAACCGAGGCCCAGGTTCTACTCCCAAACTATCTTTGCACTTATTTCATTAGGCCTATAATGGAAGGAGCTACCATTAATTTCTATAGCGCTTTCTTGGGACCAGCACTTCATTAATATTTGCCCAGCTACAGCCAAAGGACTGGCACTACGCATTAAGAGGGAAAAAAAAAATGATATTTTTAGCTATAAAAAAGGTAGATATTTTTTTCTTTTTCCATTTTCTCCGATGAAAGTGTAGCGAAACACAGGGTAAACTAGATTTAAAAAGCACACATTTCATTTTCTTCGATGAAAGTGTCGCGAACACAAGATAAACTTGATTGAAAAAAAACGCACATTTTATCTATTAATGCCACAGTTAATATGGCATAACCAACTGATCATATTGCACCTATATAATATGACCTGAGTAGTGGAGCATCTACATATATAGACTCTATCTCTAGATGAGGACGTGTTTTTTTCTTTACCACGAGAGAAGTCGGTTTTAGTTAAGATAACCTCAAAAATAGAATATCCCACAACCACATGGACCGGGGAAAATGCAGGCTTAAAACCCAAGTGAGCAGCCCAAATAGAAATTTTTTGTTGATGATAATGTAGGGAACTGAAACCACGCCATGTGAATTAGTCGATATGCTATTATATCTATATCATCACGGGCCTAGTATAAGTTCTTTTAGGCCCAGTATTCAACCCAAGAGTTTCCAGACACCCTCCGGCCCTGATCCTTATATATTGATTATAAAGTTATAGATTAAAGTACAGTCAACAACTTAATAGTCATGCCTACGATTTTGTTCATCTCACGTAAAGAAAGTAGAATAAGAACCGTATTTTTAGCTAATCACACGATTCCTTCCTTACAGAATCATCCCCCGGTTTTGAAGGAACTTTTCTCCCTTACGTAATCTTTAGTTAAACGGTATATTGCCCTTGATGGATTCTTAACCCTGTTTCCATTCGGCCAGGAGAAAAAGTGTATTGATGGCCTATTTTTTCTTTTTTTTTTCCAATTTCTGGAAATAGGAAAAATGGTTCACAATGTCATATAGTGACGCTCTTGAAGTCTTATGCCTTTTCTTGGATACTAGCGAAAGGCCCATGCGTCGCACGGATTTAATTTATTTCTAATTTGTGAAAATAGGTTCAAGTGCCTAGCACAAATGATTCAATTTTTTCGTTGTTGCATATGACATATGAATGTTGTCCACTTTGTTTCTGACCACTTTATTTTATGTGGAGGAACTGGACTTTCTTTCTCACTTACACACTATTCCAACTCATTTGAGCATTTCAACTTACGAGTTATACATAACAAAAGCTAAATCATTCACTTTCATTTGGTGCGAACGATTTCTTCCCTTTCCAAAGAAGCAAACCCTAATAGATTCCTCATAGAAAATAATAAAACTAATACCTCACCACCTCAAACGCGCTTCAATTGCGTTCACATCCAGAAGAGCTACAAGTCAAACTCAAAACCCTAACTGCAGAGCTCTTCAATTCTAGACATTAATCTCCATAAGAACCCCCACCATTCGGCTACAATCATCAAAATGTATAAACAAGTATAAGAATGCCATAAACTAATTGATTTGCGATATTAAAAGACAAACAGACCAAGTGATTCACAAACCATTTCAGGCGTCTCCGCTTCTTGATATGAATATTTTGGATGGTTTTGAAAGATGTGGCAACAACTTCCAAGAAGTTCCCAAATGCCACATCTTGCTAGGGTATCGTTTCAAATCGGGGCAAGCTATAAAGATGGGCCAAAACCATTTCAGACCCACTGGAACGCTAGAGACAATAGTGTTTCACTTGGTCTTCCTCTACTTTTTTAATTTCTTAGTCATATACAGATTTAAGGTGGGATATGGGCTGATCATAAATTTTGTTTGGTTTGATCTTTGGACCTCTTCAAAACTGGGCTCCTCAAATTTTGATGGGCCAAAAGCTTGTATTGTCAAAGAATCTAGCGAATCCAAGACATAAAATTTAAGCTTATGTTTGATAATCTGGATTTGAGTACATATAAGATAACAAATTATCAAATCTAATGTTTGGCAACATCCTCCCAAATGGATATACCCAGATAAAATACTATATAAGAAATTTGGGACAAGGGTAGGATAAATCTGATTGGATAAATGAATTAAAAAATAACTTAACAAAACAAGAAGAACTACGTTACTTTCCGACAATGGAGTGATGGAATGATGCATGTGGATATGGTGCCGCCGGCCACCGCATAGACCTATCATAATAGGTCTTAAACCCATTTATGACCCAATTAAAATAAATGGTCACTCAATTTTGAAGAGTCTATTTTAAATGGGTTTTGAACTTAAAAGCTAAAATAAATGAGTTTTAAATAAATTGAGTTTAAAATCCATTTTCAACCCACTATGCTCACCTACACTCTCTCTCCCTCTTCAGCCTTAAAAATTATTTTTTAAAAATTGAAATTATTTATTATTATTATTATTATTATTATTATTATTATTATTATTATTATTATTATTATTATTATTATTATTATTATTATTATTACTTTTTTCCTTTCTTCTTCCTTATTCCATCTTCCTTTGCTGGTGCCCAGCCATGGCAACGGCGATGGTTGGCTAGGCAAGGGACAAGCTCACAAGAGGCCGGTGAAGCTTGAACTCACTTGTCTAGCAAGGTTGAAACCTTGTTGAAGTTTGGCGAGGCTTGAGCTTGTTGGTCTCGGGTGAGCTTGAGCTCGCCAATCTAGCAAGATCAAGACCTTGTTAGAATCAGATGAGCTTGATCCTTGCTGGCTATTACCGACGACTGTCGAAGGAGAAGGAAAAAGAAAAAGAAAAGAAAAATTAAAAATTTGATTTAAAAAATTTAAAACTTATTTTTTTAAACATAAAAATATAAATTAATTAAAAAATCGATTATGTAAAAAACAAGAATAAAAAAAATTAAAAGGAATGTATGGAGGAAAATCCAATCATATTTTTTTTAATTTTTTTAATTTATTTTCAAATTTTAAGCAAGCATCGAAAAATATTATATTTTCATAGAGATGACTTCCTAATAATATTTTCAAGAAAAAAACAGAGCCCCAATTTAAAAAAAAAAAAAATTAAAAATTGTGTACTAAATTTGTATTGAAAAAAATGTTTTAGCAATACCATTTAAAAAAACAATCATAAAAGAGGCTTTCCTAGATTTGGAAGCATTTTAGCAATATAATCTTTAAAAAAATCATGAGAATAATTTATCCTAAATTGAGTTAAATATGAAAATGTTTTAATAATATAAGTTGGGATGGGTATGAGTAAAAAAAATTACATTATGCATAAATTGATCATAAATGAGTTAATGGGTCAATTTGGGTTGGATCATTTATAGCTTGATCCAAACTCAACCCGGCCTACCTATTTAACAGGTCTATGCATGAGAACTACCGCCATGACAACTAATCATAGTTGCTTTCGACCACCGTGCCATTGTTGTCGCCATAGATCAGTGCCAATCGTGTTCTAGCAGCCGAGGATGAAGTCGATCTGGTCAGTGCCTTCACTGCTCTTGTTGCTGTTTCCGTTCTTTTGTCTTCACTTTTTCTTCTATCTAAGTGGGAGGAAAATGACTCTAAGGTAACAGTCTTTTGAGGCAACATTTTACCTACGTAGCACCGACACGGACACGCGACACGTGACACGACACGACACGATACGCCGACACGTTATTTCTTAAAAATAGAGAATTTCGACATGTCCGACACGTTATATATTAAATATATTTTTATATATAAATACATAAATAAATAAATAAATAATAATAATAGCTTAGAATTAATTTACACGAAAAATATTAAATAATATCATTCACAATTTTAATTTGTTACAATAATACATCAAACTTAGAGGAAAAAAAAACATTGTTTAAAGAAAAATGCTGAAATGATATTTTTAAATTTATTTATTTATCATATATAGCATTTTTTTATTACTTCTTTCATAGTAAAAGACTTTTAAAAAAACTAAAACAATTATAAAAAAATAAAACTGAAAAAAAAAAAAATTGACCCCGTGCGTGTATATTTATAACAATTTTATTACTTCTTTTATTACTTATTTTGTGTATATTTATATTTTGACCCCTCAAGTATTAGAAATTTTTAAAATTGACCCCGTGCGTGTCGGAATCACGTGTCGGAATTCTAGACTCGCGTGTCGGGACGTGTCGGAGAAAGTTGACCACGTGTTGGATTTTTCGACACTCGTTGACCGCGTGTCGGAGCGTGTCGGGACGTGTCGGAGCGTGTCGGACACGTGTCGGAGTGTCGGACACGACACGAAGGCTTCCAGAGAGTGTCCGTGCTACATAGCATTTTACTCCATGCGAAAAAAAAAAAAAAAAAAAAAAAGGACTAGCAATTACAAAATACCTAGGTGATCATCACTCTGGAGACTTGTCAATAAGCTAAACAAAGCAAAACGATTACCTTCACAGTAAGCAGTGAATAATTCATGCTTGCATAGTCTCTTATGTTTGTTCATCCATTTGCAACACAGATCATTCTTGTCGAGCAATATCTCTCCATCTCTGTGACGTTGACAGGCCCTAGCCACCCTCGCATGGGGGTGGCATAGACAACGGCAACCTCAAGGAAGCCGGTCAGGAGGACGGCAGACTTGGGCCGCTATGGGGAGATTTGGAAGTGGCAGGGTGGAGGCGGAAGGAGTTGGACACGATGCTGTATTTTTTTGAAAGATTTTCAATCCTATCTTAAATTGCATTAAACATATGATAGAATTTTCTATAATCTAGAGGATATGTGGAGAATTTCTAATTTCACCTTATCCTATCCTATCTCAATTTGAATCTGGATAATCAAATTTAACTCAAAGAGTTGAAAATACACGGATACCAAAAAGAGTATCAATTGAACGGCGCAAAATTATGCTTTATTTCAATATAGACCATGCATACTTATGTAGTTACAGCTAATGCCCTTCAAGGGGATCCCTGAACTAGGCTTGTGGCCACAATGGGACTCCGCACAACGTATTTTCCCTTATCATCCACCCAACTCAAAGAACCATGGACCAACCCATCTCTCAACACCCTTGGCCCTTCAACAGTGAGCTTGTACCTCTTTTTCTCATTCCTTTGCCTAAACACCAACCTTGGTGGGTCCACTCTCACCTTCCACCCCTCCATGCCAACCACTCTAGCACTATAGCTGGATTGGTCTTCCCCAACATTGGTCACCTCCCTCCTGAACTCTCTCACCACAGTTCCAGAACCAGCTTCACCGTCACCGAAAAGGGCAATGAAAGATGGGTAATTGAAGCTGGAGAGAGAGGAGTTGGAGGCGTCTCTGCAGCTGTGGCCGGACTTTGCGATGATCTTGATCTTCTTCGGACTGTACTTCATCGCGCAGAGAAGGTTTAGATAGTCCTCAGCCTGCAAGTCGTAGACCAACCCGGGGTTGAGGGCCTTGTTTGGGTCAATGTGGCCCGATCCCGCGGCAAGCGGGCTGGCTGGCAGGTCGAAGTTTGCAGCGTCTTTTATGGGGCTCCCGGTGTTGTCCAGGGCATAGGCCGTGGTCATGAGTGCAGACCGTACGGCCGCAGGTGTCCATGTTGGATGTGCCGCCTTTATTAGGGCCGCCACACCCGCCACATGGGGAACGGCCATCGACGTGCCGGTCATGAGATTGAAATCGCTAAACAAAAGGCGGCCCGATCCGACCTTGGCAACAGAACTTTTTGGAGTCCAGGATGCCAACACTAGTGTTCCCGGGGCAATGACATCGGGTTTCTGGATGTCAGGGCAGCTGGAGTACGGCCCCCTCGAGCTGTACCCTTCCACGCGGGGGGCTGGCTTTTTTCCTAGCTCGGTTTTTCGGAATTCAAGCGTTCCTGTGGGATCATTGCTCTTAGTGATGTAGTCTATTAAGGCCTGCCCCGCTTTTACGCCAACGAATGCAGCTGGAAATGAAATTCCGGTGTAGAATTCCGATGAGTAGACGCTGGAAATGAAAACAGCTGCGGAGACTCTAGCAGATAACACGTTTTCGATTTGTTCACCGATGCTAATAAGTTTGGCGACGCACACGATCACGTTGTCCCGAAATCTCACCAATTTCTGGATGTTGTCGCAGGCCTCCATGAGTGTGATAGGAAGTCGGCTAGAGAAATATTTCCCAGGGTATAAGGTTGAGAAGTCGATCCGGACACCGTTTCCCAATGTCAAAGTTCCAAGGAATTCTCTGTCTACGGTGCTCGCGCCCACAGTGAATAGCCATGGTGCGCCGTTGACTAATGTCCAGTGAAGTGGCCCGTCATTCCCAGCTGATGCCACCACAAGAATCCCCTTTTTGATAGCAGCAAAAGTCGCCACTGCGATCGGATCTTGCCCGAGTGAACTGGCATCGCCTGAGCTAAAGCCCATGGATAGAGACAGTATGTCGACTCCGTCCTCTATGGCCTGATCTATGGCTGCAATAACGTCTGAAGCATACACCCCGTGTTTCCACACTGCTTTGTAGATGGCGATTCGGCATTTCGGCGCCATTCCTACAGCGGTTCCGGGAGCATAACCGAAATAAGATGCGCCTCTCACCCAATTGCCAGCAGCCGTTGAAGAAGTATGTGTCCCATGGCCGTCAGTGTCGCGTGCCGAGTCATTTGAAACTTTAATTGCTTTGGGATTGTTTGCTACTAGGCCCCGCTGGTAAAACCGGGCTCCAATGATTTTCTTGTTGCACAAGGAGGCGTTGAAGTCGCCGCCAGAGACACACGATCCTTTCCATCTAGAGGGAATTGCAGGGATCCCGTTGTCGTGGAAGCTCGCGCTCTCCGGCCAAATCCCGGTGTCCACGAACCCGATTATTACATCATTGCCATACTCGGAAGCAGGCCAAGCACCGGAGACAGAGTTCAGTCCGAGAAAGCTGGGAGTGTGCGTAGTGTGGAGCTTGAGGGGGCGGTCACGGGTGGAGGATACATAGTGAGGGGATCTCTTGAGAGATTCAAGCTCCGGCCTGGAGAGAGTCGCGCTGAAGCTGTGGACCGAGCTACCATAAGTGTAGACGAGCTTGTCGAGAGGATCTGATGTTGCTCCACCCTCTGATATAGAAGAAAGAGTGGCCAAGTACCAACTGCGCTGGTCAGAGAACACTTTCGGCATGGATAGAGTGTCCATGTGGACGATGTATGTTTCGGACTTGGATTGTGACCAACAAGAAGGCAGAAACTGCAAGATCACAAAGCAGAGTGCGGGTGCTACGTTGGACATGGCCTCGATTGTTTCTCTGCCACGTTCAACTTGCTCTCTTCATTCAAAATCTCTCAGCTTCATTCGAACATGAATTGAATGAGAAGTTTAGTGCTTTCTCTGTATTACTAGCTAAAGCTTTGTCTGTTACTTTTGACTTCTTCTTTCTTAAAGTCGAGCTAATAAGTGGGAAACACCTCATTGGGAAAATACTTTTTCATTGCTTTGCTCTCTTTTGATATTTAAAGCTGGGGAACAGTTCATCATTTTTTCCTGCTTGGAAAAGCTTTGTGGTGGTGGCCCATGGTGTAACTTTTTCCATGAAAGCGAGAAACCCTAAGCTCTTCTGTCACGTGCATGCTAACACTCAGTTTTCAGTTCATGTGAGTGGATAGTTGAGGCAAGAAAATCCTTTCATTCAGATTTGTCGCTTGCTTGCTTGCTTTAGCCTTTCACTCCAAGGACTACTTGGTCTTCTGTGCAATCAAAAGCCATCAGTCAAGGCTAAGATTGATCAGCAAGATCCTCCAAGACAGAGGTCCCCTCTTGAATTCACCATTTCCATGAACATTTCTTAATTTTTGAGTACTTTTCCGACGGATTAGGATCCTGTCCATCGATTAATGCTGTTTACCCTGTCAGGATCATCATGCGGCACCCCACTTGCCCTATCCTTTTTAACTGTCCGATGATGATTTCGGGCCTGGCATCGGGCGCCGGACAGCAGCTCGATCAAACAGATTTATTTGCTGGAAAAGGAAAAACAGCTGACTTCTTCATGAACCTACTAGTACTCTCAAACATCTTATCTTTTTGCTTTTCCTGAGATAAAGTTTATCAACATCTTGCGCTTTAGGTTGGACCCCAGTTGATGATCCTCGAACCAGAGCTCGGGCCTAGGGATAGATTTTGGCGTTAGATTCTGGGGCAGGATGTCGAGGATTTTTCGCTCAGGTGGGTCGAGGCTAGTATTAACCTATATATAATAGCTCTACTGGTAAGTCTGGTATATCTGCACAAGCTTCGGGTGGTTTTTATACGTAATAATTTTTGAAAATTTATATTTATTAAAACTGCTTCTCTGTATTTGCACGTCCAACTTCCATGAAAAATAGTATTTTCAGAGTTAAAACGGTTACAATAATCACCAAATTATAAAAGAAATAGCATTCAAAAGTAATATACATAATTTGGGAAATAATTGAATGTTATTTGTGTGTGCATGTATATATATATACTCTACACTTTCCAAACATCTATTTCATCGTATTCTACAAAAAAATTGCCTTCATCAATAACTAGTACTATTCAATTCAACTAAATGATTGGTCTTTTTATTAGTAATTTTTATCCCTTAAGTATTATTAACTCTTATTTTTATTATACGTTATGTTGGATGTGTTGACACCTAAAGTTTTGACTAATCATTTACTAAAAATTTAGGGATTAATCTTTCACCTCTAAATAAAAATTTTAGAGTTAAGTCGCATAGCACATAATAAGGAGCATTTACTATATGGTTTATTCCATTAGTCATATTAGTGTTGGATCGACAGCAAATGGTTTTAAGCTTAAAATTCAACAAATTGAGCCCCCAAAAGTGGCCAATTTTTGACTTAGCTAGGGAGAGAGAGGCAAGGTAGCCAAAAATCACGTGAGGGACAAGCCAAATTGAGCTTAATTTAATCTAACCCGTGAGAGTTAATTAATGATGGGTCTTAAGCTAATTCAGCCCATTATTCTGACAAGGCCTAGAATAAACCCATGAAATTGAGGTTAAACTTAGGAAAGCATTATAAATATATGATTATGCCTCATAATTCGAGGTCGGCAAAATCATGATTTCAGAGCACATACACATGAGAAAAGAAAGAGAGAGCGACCAGGCCCTGGCTGAGATATCCCGTTCCGGCTTCGCCTTGTCTCGACACCAACCTGCACCAGCGAAGATTTCGACAATTTTCCATGGTATTTTTCGGCTGAACCCACAGAGCGTTAGGCTTTCCCGTAATGCCACCATCGCCCGCAGGCTACCGGCAAAACCACGAAGTTGAAGTCCTAATCTCGACAACAATCCAGCAAGCGCTTGAGCTGTTGCATTATGGTTCTCCGACAAGTTATTCCTAGCCGCGTTGCCCAAACCGATGACCTGCCATCGTCGTCATCGATCGCTCCACTCGCGGCCATCCAAGTTCTCTCTGATGCCGAGCAAGCACTGGCGTTAATCCAAATACTCGCTCTTGGTCTCAACAAGAAGTAACTCTTGCTGTACATTCCAGTGTTTTGTTCTTGGCAGGTCCTCCTTGTGTTGCATGGGTTTTTGCTGAATTTTCAACGAAGAACACACTGATCCAGTGCCTCGGTTTGTGAGTTTTGCTGCGTTGTCTACCAAGTTTCCGTTTTGCTAGTTCTCCCCACCACACAAACGGCCAACAACTGAGAATAGAGGGAGAAGAGGACACAGTCTACAAAAGGTCAGGAAAGGGGCTCTGACTCTCTCGAGATCTCTGACTCTCTCGGATCCATCGCCGCACGCTGAGCCCCTTGCCGCGAGCTTCGACGCCGTGCTGATCTGCGCCGAGCGCGACGTGCCTGCTGCTGAAGCGCCCCACAACGTCCTCGCCATCCTGAGCCGCAGAGTTTCCCTGTTGAGCTTGCTGCCTTATGGCTGTGCCGAGCCGCTACCACAAGCACCAACTCCGCATTCCATCTACCGCACCACCACCGTCGACCACGCCGTTGAATCTCCTCTTGCGATTCCGATCCGATTACTTCGAGTTCAAATTTGGAAAGGCCATCTTCAAATTAGGTAATTGTCTCATCTTTAATTGATTTGGAATATTTACCTGCATATTTTGAATAATTGTTACTTTTGTCAAATATTCAAGTAAATATGTATATCTACAAAATCTAAAATATCACGCAAGTTAGGAAACTTTCCTAACTTAACAACATCCCAATTCGATCTTTAACTACAAGATACGAAACTTGGTAGCGTGAAAAATCTTCCATCTTATTCATAATTACTTAGATACGATTATTGATTTAATTGTTTCCAAATTTAAACGGAATACTTTCCATCAATATCCTTGCTTATTTGGATATGATCGTTGGTTTATTATGTTTCCAAAATTAAACAGATAAGATAAGCTTTATGGATTGCATCATTGAATAGTGTTCTTTACTTGATTGTTTTTGTGAAAAGTATCCAAAAAACGATCAGACAGAAATTCGAATTGTTTTTTGTTGATAAAATTGTTTGTTTTAGGTTAGATTGCATGAATAAATTAAGAATAAATTAAGTAATTTATTTATTCTGAATTTTCAGAATAAAAAAATACAAAAACATTGCCTAGATTAGATTAGATTTCTTTTTCTTAATTTACATTGCATGTTTAAATATTGGGAATTTTTTGCAATAAATTTTAATTAAAAAACATAAAATATATCATGTGCATGTCATATCGAATTAGATTGATCAACTGCACGTCATTTAGTTATTACATATTCGAGGTTATTAAATTAAAATGCGTCACATTTTAGTATAGTTACATATTAATTATTACCCATCATTAGGATTTGGCCATTTAACTAAAATCACGTGACATATAATTTACATGTTACGTTTATGAAATTGCATGTTGCATGTCATTAAAATATAAGCATATTTTGTACGCCATTACATTTAAAATAATTGCATTACTTGCATCACACATAATTTATTTTCAGATTTTTGTAGCAACCACTCAGATTTTCTGATTTATTCTACGCTCTCTTAGTTTCTCCCCAAAAACACAGTATGCTCATATTCAAGAACAATATCAGAATTCTTCATCAAACTGCGATAATAGTGTTTAATCTGTGAAAAACAAAGTATGTTCGACTCCGTAATGTATCTTATGATCAGTGTAACATGTTTTTTCTAGGGATGTTTTTCATGTACGTTTTCGGTGTTCGATTGAGTATCAGATTGTTTTTGTGAATTTGTTTCCCTACATTGGTATCAGAGCGATGTTGTTCATGTTTCCCGATTATTGTTCATGTTTATAAATTTTTTTTTGTTGAAATTTTGTGAAATGCCACCGTCGGTCACTCGGGGATAGAAATCCCGACACCCGTTTTGTTCGCACCCTCTTTTTGATTTTCTGTAAATCGAAACTTGTTTCTGATAGTGCAGGGTCGTAGTTCTTATTGTGACGAGAAAAACGATGGGTGGCCTATCGTTGGGGACCGCCAAACGCGCCGCCACGCACCGCCAGAAAATCCAGCGTCGTCGGCGCGTGATCCGATACTCAATCGAACAACGAAAATGTACACAAAAAACATCCCCAGAAAAAACATGTTACACCGATTATAAGGTACATTACGGAGTCGAACATACTTTGTCTTTCATAGATTAAATACCGTCGTCGCAGTTTGATGAGGAATTCTGATACCGTTCTTGAAGAAGAGCATACTGTGTTTTTGGGGAAAAACTGAGAGAGTGTAGAAAATAGAAAGAACATGTTTTCTCTTATTTTCAGATTTTTGTAGCTACCGCTCAGATTTTCTAATTTATTTAAAAATCCCCATTTTTTTTCTTTTATCTACAGTAACTACACTCTTTTTCTATGGGCCATTCACTTATGGGCCGGGTTTTTGGCCTAACATGGGCGGACGGGCCTAAATAAGCCCATCATTACATAAAAAACCCATCATCTCCCACTCGCACATGGTGGGCCGAATAGAAACCTCTTTACCTCACTTCAACATTCATACCGGTGAATAATTCGTGCGACTAGCATACTTTGAGAGCTCGTTTCCATACATCTGTTAGGAATATATAGCAGCTCATAATAGGCATCACATTTTTTAGTAGATTTAGTACGCAGTATCCTAAATCAATCAATCATATTTATTTCTCTCTTGATCTCTTTTTAATAATGATATATTGTATTCACAATTATGATTATCCCAAAAATAATCATAATTGGTCGACTAATGAATATAAAACTAGAATGTGATTCTCTAAATTCGATCTTCCTCTTTTCTTGAAACTCTCAATTTCAGTTCAACTTGCTCTTTTTTTAGAAAAGTCCCATTAGATCGAATCAATTCATGATCATTGGCAAACTCATTGTTGGTTAACTGTGATAGCCAAGCAGCAATATTGTACACCAAAGATCCAAAATACCATAGTAAGACCAAACATATAGATACTAAGTATAATTTTATCAAAGATATAGTTGCACGAAAAGATGTGAACTTATAGTACATATCTACGCATAGAATGGTAGCAGATCCTATAACGGAGCCAATACCTAGAGATGTGTTTTGTGGTCATGTGAAATCTTTAGGACTGCGTAGAAGCTCATGTACTGAATATTGTAATTTTCTTTAAGTGTTCACATTTAATGAATTTGTGTTTTCATTGTTAATGCCTATGAGTCTTTGTTTAATGTTTATGCATCTTTATGTTTAGTGCATTATATAAAATTGAGAAAGCATGTCGAACAGATAAAATATTAGCCCACTCACACGGGTAATCGTCTCTATTTACTATATGATAAATAGAGATGAGATAATTTTTAAGCTTATTATCTAGGTGATAATCAAGAATTCAAGCTTAAAATATATATGTCACATTAACTAAGTGTTAAAATGATGACATAATATTTACTATGTTCGAAAGTAAAATAATCCACGTATTTTACTTTATCTATCTATGATGCCAGATGTGAGTTCTGATAAATTCTGTGAAAGAGTAGATACGTGAACTCAAGTTAGACATACCTAGACATTAGGTATGTCTGAACTATTATCTGTACAGTATTGAAGGTGTAAACATACGCTTCATGAGAAATGAGTTAATACCGTGTGAGACTCTTAAGGAAAATAGTTCATCAATTAAGTGCCCTCATGACTCTTACTTATTCTCAAGATTTCTATTTAGTGTTTGCTATCTTAGAATATTGCCAATGATCATGAATTGATTCGATCTAATGAGACTTTTCTAGAAAAGCAAGTTAAACTGAAATTTAGAGTTTTAAGAAAAGAGGAAGATCGAATTTAGAGAATCACATTCTAATTTTGTATTCACTGGTCGACCAATTATGATTGTTTTTGGGATAATCATAATTGTGAATACAATATATCATTGTTAAAAAGAGATCAAAAAAGAAATAAATGTGATCAATCTATCTAGGGTACTACATACTAAATCTACTAAAAAATATGATGCTCATTATGAGCTGCTATATATTCATAACAGATATATGGCAACGACCTTTCAAAGTATGCTAGTCGCACAGATTATTCACCGGTATGGATGTTGCAGTAAGGTAAAGAGGTTTATGTTTGGCCCATCATGTGCGAGTGGGAGATGATTGGTTTTTTATGTAATGATGGGCTTATTTAGGCCCGTCCGCCCATATTGAGCCAAAAATCCAGCCCATAAGTGAAGGGCCCATAGAAGAAGAGTGCGATTCTTGTAGATAATAGAAAAAAGGGGATTTTTGAATAAATCAAAAAATTTGAGTGGTTGCTACTAAAATCTGAAAATAAGAGTGTTGACACCTAATTTAAATTTATTTTTAAAAATAGAAGATAATCTTTGATTAGAGGGAAATTTTTAAAAATTTTTTTGAATTCAAAAAGTCAACTGTGGGATTATGGAGCCACTTTGTTGTTGAGAGGTTGAGCGAAAATCTCCACTGCGAAACCAATTCGAGTTTTCACTTTATAAATAGGGGGTGCGAGACGTGAAAAAAGGGGGGGCTTCTCTTCATCTTTCGTCGAAGGAAAAAATAGAAAACTAAAAGAGAAAGAAAAAGCGTGGAGGCTTCTCGGGGTTCGAAAGAAGAAAAAAGAATGAAAGGTTTTTTCTTGGCTTTTTCGTTCATGCCTTTGAGGAAAATCTACTGAAGGAAAAGTTAGAAGAAGTGTGCAGAGAGAGAAACAAAGACAGGAAACGTGAAAGCGACGTGAGAGAGAGAGAGAGAGAGAGAGAGAGAGAGAGAGAGAGAGAGAGAGAGAGAGAGAGAGAGAGAGAGGTGAGAGCAAAAAAAGAAAAAGAGGAAAAAGCAAAAGATGAACAACTGTTCATCTTCCTCGTGAATTCCCGTCCAACTTGCTGCTGCCCTACTGGACGCCGAGCCAATGCCTCCGACGCACCAGCCCGCGAGCCCTCCTCGCCGACCCAGCCGCCGGACGCCTCGCCACTCCACCCCGACGCCCGCACCAATAGCCTGCGCGTCAACCGCTTGCCCGTGCACCTCCGTGACGCCTCTGCCCGCACCACCGCGCTGCTCTCAGGCCTGAGCGACCTGCAACTCGTCTTCACTGCTCGCCACAGCATCCGAGCGACCACTCGAGCCAGATCTACAGCCCTCCACCTGACAACCCGCGATCCTCACCAGCATCTCCGTCTCCATCTCCTCATTGCAGCCACCGGTGCCCGATGACAACCAGCGCCCGACACCCATAGCAGCCCGCCGTCCAGTAGTTTGAGGCCACAAGCGACGCACGCGACACTTGCTCACCGCGCTACTACCGCTGCTGATCAACTCCCGCGTCGGTCACCGCTATTCGAGTCCTGTGCCACCTCTACCGCGCCTGCATCAGTGTCCTCAGCCCAACCAGAGTTTCCTTGCCGTGCTCACTGCTGCCGAGCCGCTCCACCAGCTCAACGAAGCCACTGCCGTGCCGATCCGTGACGACGCAGCTTTCCTTGCCCTGTCCACGACCACCTAGCGACCGAAGCTCCTCCCCGTTGGTTGCCGTACGCAAGGTCCGCGAAACCGCTTCTGTTCAGCTGCTCCAGTCGCGCCTCTGCTCAGCCCAAGTGCTCAACACCACCCCTGTTCAGCACTGACGCCCAAGCTCTAACGCCACATCTGCACCATCATCCTGTTCATTGCTGCTGAGCCATTCCTCAAGTGGGTCTAGCCCTAGACTAGGTAAATTTTTAGGTTAAATTTAATTTAGATATTTGATAGTTTTTATTATTCTAACTTGATTTGTTTTAATTTATTATCCAATTAGAAAATTTGTCATATTAAGTCATGATAATCAAAAATATTGAGCCGCGAGACGTCGGGTTAAATTTTTTATTATTTCAACTTTTCATGGCAAATTCATGAATTGCTTTGCATAATTGATTCACATAAAGATAATATGTCATTGATAAATTATCAATAAGACGTACATTTTGATGCATCATTGTTATTTGCACATCAAATATCATGCATCATATGTCATATCTAGGATTTAGGTATCTAGGTCCATAAACATTTCATGTTTAAAGCAATGCATTTTATTTTTTTAAGATTCATATAGAATTAGGATAATTTTCCTTTAATAAAACAAAGACAAAAAAAGAACAAAAAAAATGTTATTTAGGTTTCATAATATGCACACACATAATCCCATTTCATATCATCATTATTTAGCATAGGTTGCATATATGCATTAAAAAATGAATCATCATTAAAAAAAAATCATAAAAGAGCATGCATGTAGAAATACCATGTCATTCATCCTATATCACGTAGCACATGCATATTTAGGATTGTATAAATTAGATTGCATACGTATAGTGATAAGTTTAAGTCATACCATATGAAATGCATCTCGCATGTCATTAAAATAAATTCATGCATATTAAGTTAAATTAAGATTGCATATAATTAACATTTTTAAAAGAAAAAGAAAAATTAGGTGTCATGTCATTTAGAAATCATGTTTAGGACATGCATTTTTATTAGCATTTTTTTTATTGAATATTACTTTATTGATTGTGCACCCGTATGACCACCATTTGCATGTTAGTAGCTTAGGTTAAAATTAATCAACATTGCCTGCAAAATATTTTTGAAATTAAAATAAAAAGGTACTGAAAGGGCGTTAGACTAATCTAGCGTAACCATGTCCCCGGACCTACTGAATCTCTGGTTCGCAAAAATAAAGTATTTTCCCATACTTTACTTGGGTTTTTAACTGACCCTAATTGGTTAGTGGTGGCTCCAAATTGAATATAATTGCATGTTTAAATAGATTAATTTCTTAACATCAAGTTGCGATTGGTAGGACTTGGAAGGGTCCGTGCCAAGTCTTCGGACTTAGTAATCTATTAGCCTTATTTAGGTAATTCACCCTCGGGAAGGTCGCGACAGCTTAGCGACTCCGCTGGAGACAGAGTTAAAACTCATAGTGGACATAGGCCTGTTTCTTTTAAATATTTTGTTTGGCAGCATGGAAATAAGGTACGCTCCTAACATAAAGTGTTAAATTTTTTTGCAGATGGGAGTTATAAGGGGAGTAGTCTTTGCTAACCCTTGTTTTGCAGGTTGGAGTTAAGAATGAATGGTTGAATTTAAACTATAGAAGTGTTGTTTGCAATTAAACTGTTGTGCATGTTTTATTATTTTTAGCACTATACTATTGCACACACAATCTACTGCCGGACCTAGGCTGCGATAGGATTCTTAAGATGGTGTTGAGAATGATACTTCCTCTACAGCGAGACTGCTATATAGAGGTTGACCTTCTCTTCCCCGAAAGTTCTTCATGGTGTCGAATGTGTTTGTCCATATCCGCGAGACTGCGTGATTATTGGATATTCTATTCAACTGAGTCGGAGTTAGGGGGATCTGACACGTTAATGCAAGACTGCAACGGTCATATCATCCCATTTAGCTCCACTTTGTTAAGCCATCTAGATAGAAATCGAGCCCCACATTTCATGCGTGTCTATGTGATTGTCATCCATTACCAGTGAAAGTAAGCTGTTTAAATTATCACTATTGCAATTTACTTACTTGCAATTTCGTTGGTCCATGACATTAGGTTTCGTCGTCGGTCTTATTTTATGAAATGGGGAGATCCGATATTCAATTCATTCCAACTCCCAAGATTGAGCTCAGAGGGTGGTGGAACAAATTAATTAAAGAAGGTCAAGATTATGTGGAGTCGATACTGGGACGGCTCATCCCCCTTTTGGATATCAGAGTCCATAGTGATGTTTTGCAAGCTATATCGCACTTTTGGTGTCTCGAGATGGCTACATTTATTTTCGGTAAGAACGAGCTAACTCCAACACTGGAAGAGTATAGCATTATCATAGGAATGCCCCTTGAGACTGAGCTTGTTAGGCCACCTCTTAGTATGGAACCCACATCAATTTTATCTCAATTTCTAAGAATTAAAATTGATGAGGTTAAGAAAGTTTTGAAAGCTAATTGTAATGCATGCCCTTTCTCCTTTTTGGCTAATCATTTTTTAAATCAGTCTTCAATACGCCAAAAGGGTAGGATATTCATTTTAGCATTCTTTGGACTTATAATATTTCCTCATCGAAAAAATGCTATTGATCCCTCGATTGCATGGGTGGTCAGACAAGCATGCGCTGGCATGAACTTTATAAACATGATTTTGGCTGAGACATTTTTGTCCCTCAACCGTTTTAAACAAAATGGAGAAAAAATCATGAATGCCTCTCCTGACCTTTTACAGCTTTGGTTTCTTTCTCACATGAAGGAGTTTGGTCATTTCATGCGTCGAGGTGAAATTGATCACCCAATAAAAAGATTTTCAATCTTAGAAAAAAAATATACCGGAAAATCATTTTCCGATTGGGTGACTTTTCTTAAAGATCCAGATCTCAAGGGCTACCTATGGTATGCTAAATGGTTCCATGTTAGCGTAGCTCGTTTCTCTCACAAGACAGATAATCTAATTCCGCTGATGGGAATTACTGGTGCAACATCTTACTATCCTTATAGAGTAGCCCGCCAGTATCGAGTGCTCCAAGATATCCCACCTCCTCTCCGAGTAGATCTGTTTCAAGTCCGCTTCGTGCGCAAGGATCACAAATACCTCAATGAGATCGAGCGTCTTGAAAATGCATGGAAGGAATGCCATCCGGAAAAAATTGTGGTGCCTAGAAGATTGAAAGGAAATGAGAGGATTTTTCATGCCTCAGATTATTATATCCACCATCACGAGATCCCTCAAGCTCTACTTCTCGTGATACCTGAAGTGACCATGAAGCCCACTCGTAAAGCACAAATTGAAAATCTTGAAGAAATGGTGGAAAGGAAAGAAGCTCGTATTTCTGAGTTGGTTCGACAGAACAAGAAGCTACGAAAGACTGTGATTTCCCAATTGTATATAGAAAAGAGTTGCTAGATTTAGGAGTTTAATTTTGGCTTTATGATGTTATTTCAATTTCTTAGATTGATGTTTTAGGAATTTAATTTCCTAGGGAGTTTTTAACGCTTTAAGTTGATGTCTTTGGAATTTGAATTTCACTTAATAAAATAAGCGATTGACCGTTGTCATGGACCAATCTCATTTGTTATGATACTTACTGTATTATTTTACATTGATAGGTGACAACACGGCTCACCCAAGATCGCCAATCCGTACCCATTCTAGAGCAACAATGGCTGATAACACCGAACAAACGCATGTTGCTGAACAAGCTCGCATTGCTGCCCTCGAATCGGAGCTAAAGCAAGTCCTGAATGTTCTTGAGCAACTCTCTAAGCAAATCGATTCTCTCCAAGAAAACACTGCCCCACAAGTTCCACAAGTTGAAGTGGTGTTACCACAATATGCTCTTGTGGCCGATTCGAGAGATAAAGAAGTGATGGACACCCTGGGGCAACCAAGTGGCAAATTCGATTACTATGTAAAGTATTCAGCTCCTCCCAGCTCCTACATCGACCCACGGGATATCATCCCAGATGGATGGGGTTGCATAGATAATCCCGCACCTCCAAAGATTAAGAGCTTTGATGATGCACTCGAAGGAATGACTGAATTGTTTGAAGGTGTAGCCCTGCGCACATTTAAGGAACCTCTATAAGCTCTCTTGCAAAGAGGGGCAAGACACAGACACTTAACAGCTTTGACTTTATGATTTGATGTGCAAGAATAGAGCATGGCCTTTTTGTCATTATAGAATGCTTTCACATGATATTATGCAATTGTCAATTCCACTTGAAATTTATCAAAATGGATAATTCAGTGAAAGATGTCGAGTTACTTGAATATGCTAAATGAGATGTGAAAGGCAAGCCTTATCCCATACACAGTCCCTTGTCTATACATTGTGAGGTGAGTATGGAAATGTTTTGTGTTTCAAGATGAAGAGTTTTCTTGCAAGAAGTACGACAACTAAAATGACGAGGGGCAGTTCTTTTCACTACCGGTGAACCCTTGTTTAACCCTTCTTTGAGCCTAAATACTTGAAGAATTTCTTTCATACTACCCCTGTCAAGAACCACCCCACATCGGGGCAAATGGAGGTAAGTTGACATTGAAGGAGAGTGAAATGGAAAGAAATTTTCTTGCTCTCACTTGCATCAATCTTCAAGTCATGCTATTACATTGAATTCATGTGGTAATTTAAGTGCCTTAGGATGATGAAGAGCGTTTCTTTCACTATCCTACACACTTATATCCTTTGCATAGCCCACTTGAGCCTGCAATTTCATTTCTTTAAACCCAGTTGGTGATCATCCCTCACACTGGGGCAAGGCAAGAGGTAGATGAAGACCCTTGAAGGTTCGAGTGTCATTTAAAATATACTTGACACACGCATTGTGCGCAAGAACTAAAATCAAAATAGAACTAAGGGGCATGAAAAAACAGTGTGCCTTGTAAAAGCAAGGCCAATGCCCGTGAAAAGAAGAGAGAAATGACTGATGAATTTGGGGGCATAAAAAAAAAGCGGTGTGCCTGATCGATGCCCATCATCAAAGAAAATGATTTTAAAAGAAAAAATGTCGAGAAAAGATCTCCAGTTGAATAATCATTGGCATCAGGTGATAAACTCTTGAGTCAATAAAGAAATCTATCAAGAAGACAATTCGTGGCGAAGAAACTGGTGGCAATGTCAAGATGATCACCAACTTTGACCCCTATACACATCTTTGAGCCTAACGATCATTTCATTTCTCAAACCCAAGAACCAAGCCTATGTTTCGTCCCTTACAAAGTCTCTTCAGATTATGGCACTTGAATTAACATAGGAATTCACATGTTTTAAGCATTGCTCGAAGAAGTGCAAGCAAGATTATTTCTTTCTCATTTTGCAGGGTTTTTGACTTGTAAACCCGGAGATGATTACAGAATTGTTCTTTCAATAGCCTTGACTCAAAGAGTCTCTTTTGCTAAGCCATTGACCAAACCCACATTACAATCCTTGTCAAAGACCTCTCAGATTGGTAAGGTCGTATTGCTTGCAAGAAAATTCGAACTCTTGTCGACAAGATGATGATAAGATTGAGTGATATATTCTCGCATCAATGGTCGGGACAAATAACCCCTTCTAAATGAGAGCGAGTGAAAAAGCCTTTTTCATACCAAAAGTGTCTCATTTAGCATGTTCAAGAGATTCACAGTTTAGTGAAAATTGTCTTGATAATTTTTCCTGGTGGAAGTTTGAAAAAGCCATCATGTATGGACCTTCATTGAATTTAAAAAAAAGAAAGAAAAAGAAAAATGAAATGAATTTTTCCTCAAAGACCAAAGGATTTGTCTTTCAAGCCCTGAGTTTGTTCAGTCATCTTGGTGCTTGATGAGAATTCCAAGTACCCATTTATAAAATGTTTTCAAATGTCTAGTTTGAGTTCCAGATGTTTGAACCTGTAAATGCTTGATGTGACTTCCAAGCGTTTGTCTTTTCAAACATCTGATGTGATTTCCAAATGCTTAGTAAAATATTTTCAAATGTCTAGTGTGAACTCTAGATATTTGAACCCTTAAATGTTTGATGTGATTTCCAAGTGTTTGTCTTTCCAAACGTCTGATGTGACTTCCAGATGTTTAGTAAAATATTTTCAAATGTCTAGTGTGAACCCCAGATATTTAAACCCTTAAACGCTTGATGTGATACTAAGTGTTTGTCCTTCCAAACGTCTGATGTGATTTCCAGATGTTTAGTAAATGTTTTCAAATGTCCAGCATGAATTCTAGATATTTGAATCTTTAAATGCTTAATGTGACTTCCAAGTATTTGTCTTTTCAAACATCTGATGTGATTTCCAAGTGCTTAGGATCTAATGAGAGTTCCATATCTCTAAAGACTTTGAGCCTTTCAATTATCTGAAGAGATTTCCAGATGTTGGTCAGGTCTCATAGAAATCATTTCACACCTAATAATACTTTTCTGAATCTCCAGATAAGTATGACAGGTACGTGTTCTTCTTTGCATTTGCATTTCATTGAGCGTGGACACATTGAGATCTACGTTCTTGATTAAATCATTGCATTTACATTGCATTATTGCATAACCTTGCATTTCACAAGAAATTAAATTTATTTGAGTTCATTTTTTTTAGTCATTATAATTTGCATATGCATTTCATATTCATTTTGCATTCATTCTGCATGGTCTAAATTTAGGTGTCATTTATTTTTGAAGAAAACCTCTACGAACTTCCCTTCAAAGAGGGGCAGCTGTTGACACCTAATTTAAATTTATTTTTAGAAATAGAAGATAATCTTTGATTAGAGGGAAATTTTTTAAAAAAATTTTTGAATTCAAAAACTCAACCGTGGGATTCTAGAGCCGCTTTGTTGTTGAGAGGTTGAGCGAAAATCTCCACCTGCGAAATGAATTCGAGTTTTCACTTTATAAATAGGGGGTGCGAGACGTGAAAAAGGGGGGGCTTCTCTTCATCTTTCGTCAAAGGAAAAAATAGAAAACTGAAAGAGAAAGAAAAAGCGTGGAGGCTTCTCGGGGTTCGAAAGAAGAAAAAAGAATGAAAGGTTTTTTCTTGGCTTTTTCGTTCATGCCTTTGAAGAAAATCTACTGAAGGAAAAGTCAAAAGAAGTGTGCAAAGAGAGAAACAGAGACAGGAAACGTGAAAGCGACACGAGAGAGAGAGAGAGAGAGAGAGAGAGAGAGAGAGAGAGAGAGAGAGAGAGAGAGAGAGAGAGAGAGAGAGGTGAGAGCAAAAAAAGAAAAAGAGGAAAAAGCAAAAGATGAACAACTGTTCATCTTCCTCGTGAATTCCCGTCCAACTTGCTGCTGCCCTACTGGACGCCGAACCAACGCCTTCGACGCACCAGCCCGCGAGCCCTCCTCGCCGACCCAGCCGCCAGATGCCTCGCCGCTCCACCCTGACGCCCGCGTTAGTAGCCTGCGCGTCAACCGCTTGCCCATGCACCTCCGTGACGCCTCTGCCCGCACCATCGCGCTGCTCCTAAGCCTGAGCGACCTGCAACTCGTCTCCACTGCTCGCCACAGCATCCGAGCGACCACCCGAGCCGAATCTACAGCCCTCCACCTGACAACCAGCGATCCTCACCAGCATCTCCGTCTCCATCTCCTCATTGCAGCCACCGGTGCCTGACGACGACCAACGCCCGACACCCACAGCAGCCCGCTGTCCAGTAGTTTGAGGCCACAAGCGACGCACGCGACACCTGCTCACCGCGCTACTACCGCTTAGCTGCCGTTGCTGATCAACTCCTGCGCCGATCATCGCTGTTCGAGTCCCGTGCCACCTCTACCGCGCCTGCATCAGTGTCCTCAGCCCAACCAGAGTTTCCTTGCCGTGCTCACTGCTGCCGAGCCGCTCCACCAGCTCAACGAAGCCACTGCCGTGCCGATCCGTGACGACGCAGCTTTCCTTGCCCTGTCCACGACCACCTAGCGACCGAAGCTCCTCCCCGTTGGTTGCCGTACGCAAGGTCCGCGAAACCGCCGTTCACCGCCTGCTCCGGTCGCGCCTCTGCTCGGCCCAAGTGCTCAACACCACCCCTCGTTCAGCACGACGCCCAAGCTCTAACGCCACATCGCACCATCATCCCTGTTCATTGCCGCCGAGCCATTCCTCAAGTGGGTCTAGCCCTAGACTAGGTAAATTTTTAGGTTAAATTTAATTCAGATATTTGATATTTTTATTATTCTAACTTGATTTGTTTTAATTTATTATCCAATTAGAAAATTTGTCATATTAAGTCATGATAATCAAAAATATTGAGCCGCGAGACGTCGGGTTAAATTTTTTATTATTTCAACTTTTCATGGCAAATTCATGAATTGCTTTGCATAATTGATTCACATAAAGATAATATGTCATTGATAAATTATCAATAGGACGTACATTTTGATGCATCATTGTTATTTGCACATCAAATATCATGCATCATATGTCATATCTAGGATTTAGGTATCTAGGTCCATAAACATTTCATGTTTAAAGCAATGCATTTTATTTTTTTAAGATTCATATAGAATTAGGATAATTTTCCTTTAATAAAACAAAGACAAAAAAAAGAACAAAAAAAATGTTATTTAGGTTTCATAATATGCACACACATAATCCCATTTCATATCATCATTATTTAGCATAGGTTGCATATACGCATTAAAAAATGAATCATCATTAAAAAAAAATCATAAAAGAGCATGCATGTAGAAATACCATGTCATTCATCCTATATCATGTAGCACATGCATATTTAGGATTATATAAATTAGATTGCATATGTATAGTGATAAGTTTAAGTCATACCATATGAAATACATCTCGCATGTCATTAAAATAAATTCATGCATATTAAGTTAAATTAAGATTGCATATAATTAACATTTTTAAAAGAAAAAGAAAAATTAGGTGTCATGTCATTTAGAAATCATGTTTAGGACATGCATTTTTATTAGCATTTTTTATTGAATATTACTTTATTGATTGTGCACTCGCATGACCACCATTTGCATGTTAGTAACTTAGGTTAAAATTAATCAACATTGCCTACAAAATATTTTTGAAATTAAAATAAAAAGGTACCGAAATGACGTTAGACTAATCTAGCGTAACTATGTCCCCGGACCTACTAAATCTCTGGTTCGCAAAAGTAAAATATTCTCCCATACTTTACTTGGGTTTCTAACCAACCCTAATTAGTTAGTAGCGGCTCCAAATTGAATATAATTGCATGTTTAAATAGATTAATTTCTTAACATCAAGTCGCGATTGGTAGGACTTGGGAGGGTCCGTGCCAAGTCTTCGGACTTAGTAATCCATTAGCCTTCTTTAGGTAATTCAAGAAAAGAGGAAGATCGAATTTAGAGAATCACATTCTAACTTTGTATTCACTGGTCGACCAATTATGATTGTTTTTGGGATAATCATAATTGTGAATATAATATATCATTGTTAAAAAGAGATCAAAAAAGAAATAAATGTGATCAATCTATCTAGGGTACTACATACTAAATCTACTAAAAAATATGATGCTCATTATGAGCTTGTATATATTCATAACAGATATATGGTAACGACCTTTCAAAGTATGCTAGTCGCATGGATTATTCACCGGTATGAATGTTGCAGTAAGGTAAAGAGGTTTATGTTTGGCCCATCATGTGCGAGTGTGAGATGATTGGTTTTTTATGTAATGATGGGCTTATTTAGGCCCGCCCGCCCATGTTGAGCCAAAAATCCAGCCCATAAGTGAAGGGCCCATAGAAGAAGAGTGCAGTTACTGTAGATAATAGAAAAAAGGGGATTTTTGAATAAATCAAAAAACTGAGCGGTTGCTACTAAAATATGAAAATAAGAGAAAACACATTCTCTCTGTTTTCTATGCTCTCTTAGTTTCTTCCCAAAAACACAGTATGCTCATCTTCAAGAACGATATCAGAATTTCTCATCAAACTGCGACAATAGTGTTTAATCTGTGAAAGATAAGGTATGTTCGACTCCGTAATATACCTTATGATCGGTGTAACATGTTTTTTCTAGGGATGTTTTCCGCATATGTTTTCAGTGTTCAATTGAGTATCGGATCATTTTTGGGAATTTGTTTCCCTACAAATAACTATGTCAGCAAGGGGGCGGCGGTTGGCTTGCGGCAAAAGGAGGGGCGACGGATGGCGTTGGCTCGAGTAGCAAGCAGCGTTGTCGACAATGAGGACATGATGGTGGGTGGCAACAAGACGAGCGAGGGCTCTTTCCAACTCTTTCTCGTACGTATCTCTTTATGTCTTAACCTTAGCTGAATTTTGCCCCCCTACACCGACTCAATCTATTGAATTTTAAGCTCAAAGCCATTCATTGTCAGTCCAATGCTAATGCGATGAAGTAAACAACATAATAAATGCTTCTTGCAATTGATTAATAAATGATTAATAAAAAATTCGGGTGTCAACACTGTAACTATATTAATATTTTGAAAAAAAAACATCCTTTCACTTATTTAAAACGTATTCCCATCCTCATAGGTCGGTTTACTAACTAATGTCAAGAGATTTCCTTCCAAACTTTCGCTTTTTCTTTAAAAAAATCTTACGTTTTTATTTGGAAAATAAAAGATTCTTTTCCTTAAAATTTAATACATTTAATGTGCAAAAATCAATTTCATTTTCTAAAAAAGTTACTCAATAGAATTACATGAATAAATTAAGTTATTTTCGTGTTAGCCCTCATAGTCTTACTTCATTTCAATAACTTAGATGTGATTTTTGTAATTTCATTTGGAGTCTGTAATTTCAAATTCTTTTTTTTTTTTAGCCAAACAATTCAGATTCTTCTTGTAGGCTATATTTTTAAAGCTTCAGTAAATTATGAGCTGTCTTATATTCAAAACTATAATACTAAAATAAATCGACGTTGGAGTTCCCAATCCCAAATCTGGGATTGGACTTCGCGCTAAGGCGACAAATCTTTTGTGTCAGAAAACTTTTTTTTTTGCCTCGGGTTCGACCAAATGCGACAAATTCTCAAATTTCTCGCCTCAGGTCGACCTTTGAAGGATTTAAACATATGAATATGAGAGGAGAGAGAGACCAAAATGATCTCCTAGCTCTGTACATCAGGCCAACTACAATGCTGGTGTAATATATAGACACTTCATTTCTTACGGCATTTTCAAATTGATTGGTCTTTATATATTGCGATGCACATTTCCATCGTTTATAGTTGAAAAGAAGAGTCACAAGAAGTTTTTCAAACCATAATAAAAATGGATATTCTTTAAATATTTCTAATTTCAAATTCTGTTTATTTTTATTCCTATCCAGATGAGAAGTTTTATAAAATTGGTTATATTTATAGAATGTCTCTTAAAAGTCGAATATATATGGTAAGTAATTTCACATGGATCTTTCATAGGTCTTACCAGATTTGACAATTTAGATTTGATTTACTATATGTACCAAGTTTAGAGGCGGCAAAATGGATCCCAAATCCATTCTTTAAGTCATATACAACGGGTCATGTCATAGATGGGTTGCCTAAAATTTTAAAAGTAGGTTCCAATGGATTCGAGAAATAGATGGTGAGCTCCATATGGGTCTAAATGGATTGAGAATAAACCCATTCGAGATTATTTTCAATACAGCATAATTACTTATTAAAGAGAGAAGTAGTTTTTCCCATGAGAATTTGCTGAATTTGGCTAAAGCCCAAAAGCTTGCCCGTGTCAATCCATAATTGGGTTTTCGATAATTAGTGCTATAAAGAATCTGGCTATCTCACGTTCTGCATTATCACCAACCTTTCGTTATGTTTCAGAGAGTTGTTCTATCATTGATTCACCATTGAAGCAGGTTTCCTCGCTTTACTTCTGGGAACACTACCGTTAATAAATCAACGAGGTAAAAAAGAAAATTCTGGAAATGTAAAATTTTCCCGTCCAGAAAAGCACATGAACGGCCCTATTCATTCTGAACCCCATAGTTTGACCACAGAATGTTTTAAAAAATAGGAACTTTACAAAAATTAAGTTATTAGGAATTGATTTGGATCGGATTATCTTTGACTTAACCCAATTCGGACTTGATCCGCTCATTTGACAGGTCTAAACCAACTTTACTGAATAATTTCTCGAACTCAGAGTCGCTGTTGATAGATGTCAATCATCAATATGTAGCCATATCCAGTCCCAGCTCTTTAATCTATACACGCGCAGATACATGTTTTCACCGATGCACAATTCCATGATGATTTCTCATGTTACGTGTGATAACTTGAGAATCAGAAAAGCTCTTTTTGGAGTTATGACAGGGGACGAGGATTTCATGACATGCAATTTATTTCGACTTTCTACAATATTCTTCGTCGAATTTTTATTCTCATTAAGGGCGTACAAGATAACATTTCGATCGACATAAATAAATGAGGGCTACATGTGCATGCCTTAACAACTCTCTAAAAAGTAATTCGATTAGTTCAACGACTCCCATTTCGTCATTAGCTTACCACCCCCAAAAATAATACAACAAATTAGCGCTCCGAGATCGTGATCCTAATTGATGACTCCATTAAAATTAAACAATTAATCTGACAAATATTAAAATCAATAAAAGTTTGAGCATCTTAAGAAAAATCAACCTAACTGAAAAAGTCATCAGGAAAAAGGAAGCACCCACGCGATTCCCTCTTTATTCAATCACACACATTTTTTTTTTTGTTAATCTTATCCCAAGTGGCCAAACAGCTGAAATGTTATTATATGAAAAAATGAATAATTTGAAAAATATTTTCCTAAAAGTGATTGCTCTTATTGCTTGAAATAATTAGTCGATAAAATAAATTTTCATTATCGAATGCCAATTTATGTCTAAGAATTTTTGTGAATAATGAAAATATTTTTCGTTTATTCACTTTTTTTTTATCAAATGTTCGTTTACTTTCAAAAGTAATAAAAGTGTAGTTTTTTAAAAATATTTTTAAAATTATTCATTTTTCGTAACATAAACGGAATCTAAACAATGAAATTATATTTCATGACATTCATAAGTCAATCTGATTTTCATGTCATCATGCATTTGTCGGCCATAGAACCTTCTTCTACGTATATATATATATGAGAGAGAGATGCTAATCTTCTAAAGATTATTTAATAGTCAATTTGTCAAATTCAAACGTTAATCTTCTAGAGATTTTGGAAACTCCACCGAGGACTTTCCTAAGAAGTCGACCATTTCACGCCTCCTTTCGTGAAGTTTTAAAATTCCTCTTCATATTATTCCAATATTGACTTTCTTCCTATCTATTGGATCGGATTTGCATTTGACACGTAAATACATTGTTTCGAGGGAAAAAAAACAACATAGATATTATAATTTTCATACGACATTCATTCAAATGCCTTAATTTTTCAAACGAAAATTATTTTCATCGTTCATTAAGATATTTAGACATAAATTATTATTGATAATAAAAGAAAATTTCATTAACTAATCAATTCAAGCAATACAAGCAATTATTTTTAGGAGAATATTTTTTAAATTATACAAAAAAAAAAAAAAATTGGAGCTTATATCTCATATGATTTCCCAAATTTACTAACCTTATACTATATTTCTCGGACAGAAAATTCTCTCCATTTGACCCTCGGCCATCCCCCCGCTAAAAAAAAAAAAAAAAGGGAAAAGAGCTGACACGACAGGCGGCTGCGCCCGCCGCAACGGCTAGTGAAAAGCGTAACGCGTTTCTCCCACCCTCTCTCTGTCCGACGCCCGAAAGTGAAAGCAAAATGAGAACGACAATGGAGACGTAAGAAGTTGGTGACAGAACGCGAGAGAGACAGAGACAGAGACAGAGACAGAGAGAGAAAAGGAAGGGGGGCGAAGGTCAAGCTCAGGAAAAGGTTCCAACCCGCCATATTTTGTCAGCCATTACCCTCTTCCCTTCCAACCACTCCCAATTTAGTACGCACCACCCCCACCTCATTCTCTCTCTCTCTCTCTCTCTTAACCACCACCTCCATCTCTCTCTCTCTCTCTCTGCCTCAAACTCTAAGCAGGGCAATCGCAAGATGCAGGTAAACCCGTCTTTTTTCCTCCATCCCCGCCATTCTTGTTTCCTTGAATTTTCTCTTCCGACGATTCTCTATAACCCCCACAACAATTCTGTTTTAGGGGGTGGGTTCGTGCGTTCTTGTTGGTGCCCTGTTTCTGTTCGGCCTCTTCGCTCGCGGGTTGACCCTCCAGGTGTTCCCCTCGAACCGCCTGATCTTGAAGGCAATAGCTTAACGTCCCGGGAATGGAATTGCGGCGGGTTTATCTGAATGTCTGTTTGTTTGGATCGCAGCTTGGGAATACGTGTTCGTCGGACAGCGTGTGCGACGCCGGCCTGAAGTGCGAGACTTGCCCCGCGAACGGCAACACCCGATCCAGATGCACCCGGATTCAACCCGTCATCCCCACCTCCAAAGTAATTCGACGACGCTCTTTCGCGTTTCTTGGATTTTGCTTCTTGGTTTTGAAAGGCGACGAACTTGCAATTATTGGGACGTCGAATTCTGTCTGATGAATTTGGGTTTAACAGGTGAATGGCTTGCCGTTCAACAAGTACTCGTGGCTGACGACTCACAATTCGTTCGCTCTTTCCGGCGCCACGTCGGCCACCGGCTCCGCTCTCGTCACTGAGTTCAATCAAGAAGACTCCGTCACCAGCCAACTCAATGTACGTTCTTTCTCCCTCTCTCTGGCGTGTAACTCTTTCTTGCTAATTTAAGATTAGATTCAAGGTTTCTTAGTTTGACTTGGGCTGGGGGGACCGGTAATATGTTCAGACTGTTGCGTGCGGCACCATAACTCTGACCTTCCAAGAAACAAGAAGAAAGCCAAAAATCACAATGGTCTACAGGCAATTTATGACCCTTTCAAATGATGCTTCTGGGCAATTGTGATCTTGACTAACTCGCCGGACTCGGTATCCCATCAGTGCCGGCTAATTTGAACTTGACGTTTGTAACGGTTGTGATTTCTTGGTCCTCTTGAACTGAGTGAGGTTTGTTGAATCTTGACGTGAATTGCGGATTATAGATTTTATTTTTGATTAGCATTACAGGATACACCACAGATGGCATTCTAATGTTGCAGGTGCAGATTCATTCAAAATTTAATTCATTTGAGAAATAGACAATGTACCTGTGACTGCCCAAGTACCACATAGCTTGAGAGAGAGAGAGAGAGAGGTTGTACAGCAAAACATGAGCATGAAATAGGCCCTCTGCAAAAATGGATCCTTTTATCCATTCATGCCTAGACGGTTTTCAACTATCACTTAAACAAAATAGGGGAAAGATCACTGCCTAAGTTTGTCACAAGATGATATCTTCAGTGCAGGCAAGATCAAAAGGAAAAGATAGATCCCATGGTTTGTCAAGAACACTTATCTTCGTTATGCCCTCTATCTTTCGCTTTCCTGGCCGTATGTTTGTCCAGACTTGCTCCCATGTTATTCTAGTTCTTGTTCCCTGCCATTTTGGTTAATGCGCGCTGACTCTTCACACTGCCAGATTTGCCGATGTTGGGTTTGTTTTCACCTCTCATCTTAGAGAGGGGTGCGACAAGAGAAACGATTAGTTTGTTTTGTGATACACTTCATGTAGCTTTACCTTGCATTACAGGATGACCAAAGCAAGCAAAAAGGCGTGATTGTCCTATAGTAAAAGATAAAGAGAGCTCTTGCTATTGGCATGTTTCTTGCTGTTTAGTAACATGGAACAACTTCATGAGGAAATCAGTCGATGACGGTAGTCTCTGAGTTTTAAGAGAATGAAGTTGAGAAGTTGAGGCACTCAAATCATCAGTTGAAAAACAGATAGTACAGAAAGGATTTTCAATTTATTGAGATAGTCATAGAAACCTTTTTCAGTTATCTTTTCTAATTATGGTCAACTTTTTAATTCTGTTTCTAATTTCTTTTCTTTTTAGAGAAGTCAATCTCTCGTTCCCTCTTTTCTGGTCATATTTCTCTCTATCATTTGATCTGACAATCTGATTAATTGTGCATACAGAATGGAGTTCGAGGGCTGATGCTTGACATGTACGACTTCGAAAATGACATATGGTTGTGCCACTCTTTCCAGGGGAAGTGCTACAATTTCACCGCCTTTGTAAGTGTTCACAGCGTATAAGTTGTATTGAGAGATATAAGAATGACATTGTCTGATAACTGATGAATTCAACTTGCCATTTTTTCTTCCTTCAGCAACCGGCCATCAATGTTCTTAAAGAGGTACAGACGTTCCTGGAAGCAAATCCAACTGAGATAGTCACCATTTTTATTGAGGATTATGTGACTTCCACTCAAGGATTGACGAAGGTCTTCAATGAATCTGGCCTCAGCAAGTACATGTTCCCCGCATCTAGCATGCCCAAAACTGGCGGAGATTGGCCTACAGTGGATGACATGGTCAAGCAGAATCAGCGCTTAGTTGTTTTCACTTCTAAGTCATCGAAAGAGGCTACAGAAGGAATTGCCTATGAGTGGACATATGTCGTGGAAAATCAGTGTAAGACTCCCTTTCTTATTTCATCTAGACCCAGTTTAGCCGATTTTACCTTTTCAAATTTGCTCTAACTATCTTTATGGAGTATTACAATTTGGGTTTATCGACGTAAGGGAGGTCTATAACTTATTCAATATGGACGACATGATTTTGTTCAGATGTTGACGTTTTCTTGCCTTCTATTTTATGCTTTCAGATGGAGATGGGGGAATGGTGGCTGGTAAGTGCCCAAATCGTGCTGAATCTTCTCCGATGAGCACCACATCGATATCTCTGGTTCTGGAGAACTATTTCCCCGATAATCCAAACACATCAGCAGTCTGTATGGATAATTCAGCTAACTTGATTAACATGACGAGTACTTGCTATGAAGCGGCCGGTAAAAGGTGGCCAAACTTCATCGCTGTCGACTTTTATCAGGTTTCGCCAGGAATCCTCCCTCCCTCCCCCTCCTCCCCCTTCCCCTGCTTTCTTTTTTGCCAGAATTTAATTTTTAGTTAAGGGCTAAGCTTCTTCTGTAGAAGGAAGGATACTGTAACAGCAAAGTAGTTGTCTGTCTATTGCTGAATTTTGGCTTCCATTGTTTTTATAGAGAAGTGATGGAGGTGGAGCTTCAGCAGCTGTAGATGAAGCAAACGGCCATTTGACTTGTGGGTGTGATAGTATTTCATATTGCAAGGTAACTTTTTTCTCATCCTTTATAAACTTCTTTATTGTCATATGAGAGAGAGAGAGAGAGAGGAATTAACAAAAGATAATTTGAATTATGAAATGTTGTGTGCCACGCATGAGCAGGCAAATGCAACCTCCGGAACATGTGATGTCCCTCAACTAGCGCCGCCTCCGCCAGCCGCGGCAACCACGACAAGCCCTGGAGGATCCTCCTCGAACTCCAATTCTGCTCATTCTGATGCAAGGCCAGATCGGCTGCGGTGGCTGTTTGGGTTGTTCTCCGCCACTGCGTTCCTTTCCTTATTATGAAAAGCTCCTGTCACTGTTACCATGTTGTGCATTTGCCTCATTATTTAATTTTTAAACCCGGAGGATGAGAGATATATCGTCGCCCTTCAGCTTCTCCACATTGTATCTATGAATAAATTCTGTACAGGGCGACATTGATGACTTTGTCTTCGGCCTTTTTCATTCTAAATAAGACAGCCTTCCGTCTCTGTGGGATCCTATGCCGAATGATCGAGAGAAATCGATTCTCGAATACCTTAACGACGCCCAGCTAGCTTACGCCTGTGTTAGCATACTCAGCTACCCCGTCGTCGGAACCCCTCCACCGTATTTGAGAGCCAAGAATCATCATCAGTTTCATCTTGGTTAATATCTTAGAGATTTCGAGAACTTGCAAGAGGGTTGTAATCGAGGAGTCCATATATTTTTTTTCTCCCTAGAGAAAGGGAAGTTAGAACTCGAATATATTTTACTATCACCGGATTGCTGTATACAGGCAATCTTACTTTATTTTCCTATATAGGCAAGTCTCGAACAAGCACGACCACTTGCTAAGATCTAAGGAGGAAAAGAAATAGACCGTGTCCCAAGAGCCTCCTGAAACTCTCTTCACGTTGTCTACATCGTCCGCCTGCAACCCCATTGTGACCAACCCTTCCAATTCCTTGCACACTATTCACGAGTAAGATCTGTTCGATTACGCTTAGTGGCCGTTTTCGCGTCGACATCAACACAAGTATCTCCGTTCTCCAGCAGCAAGGATGGATGGGGACTTGCCTCTTGCTCTAACCCAGGGACAACATCACGCTTCACGCCCATGACGAGACAGTTCAATCGCCCAAGTAGTCGATCCTAATAGTTCCCAATCGCGAGGCACTCGGCGCCCTGTGGGGCTCCTCCATCCAACAAATCTCGGGAATGGCTTCGTTTCGATGCATCTAGACACGGTATAGATGTTGAAGGAAAAAAACGCCGTATTGCATTATCTTAATTGAAAGAATTACAAGAATACATATATATAGATGGGTAACCTTCTCGATATAAAATAACTATTGACTATTTTACCCTTACTATTATTTCCTAACACTCGCCCTCGAGTTGGGATGTAAATATCAAACAATCCCAACTTGTTACATAAAAGATTCACTCTATTCCCCTACAGAGACTTGATAAAATTAACTGCAAGTCGATCCTCCATCCATGTATGTTGAGGAGTGATCTTCCCTTTTGGAACCTTTATAAATGTGACAATCAATCTTAATGTATTTGGTTCACTCATGAGAGATGGGATTGTTTACAATATGAATAGCTGATTGATTATCACAATATAATATCAATGGTTATGATGTTGACATCGCTATTTCTGACAATAACATCTCTAACCAAAGGAATTCACTTGTCAAATGTGCCATTACTCTATATTTAACTTCAACACTAGATCAAGAAACCACATGTTTTTTTTTTTTGGTAAGGGAGAAACCACATGTTGTTTCTTGCTCTTCCAAACAACTAAATTACCTCGAAAAAATACACATTAACCTGATGCAAATCTCCTACTAGTAGGACATCCAACCTAATCTTCATCAAAGAAAACTATGATTTTCAAATGGCCATAATTATTGAAAATTAGTCCTTTACTCAGCACTCCTTTCAAGTATATGATAATCTGAAGTATGGCATTCCAGTGAGTAGTCCAAGGAGAATTAATAAATTGACGTACAACACTAACAGCAAAAGATTATAAGGTCTTATGATAGTAAGATAATTTAGCTTACCAACTAATCTCCTATATTTTACTGGATCATGTAATAATTCTCCATATTCTACATCAAGATTCACATTGGATTCCATAAGAGTATCAACTAGTTTTGCTCCAATAAGCCCAACCTCATCAAGAATGTCAAGTACATACTTTCATTGGGTCAAATTAAAAACCTATATGCATGTAGGCAACCTTGATACCTAGGAATGTCCCATATCCTTAGTATTGAACTGTGTATGCAGAAATTGTTTAAGTTGGTGAATACCGTCTGAATCACTACAAGTAATGATAATATCATCCGCATATACCACAAGAAGAATACAACTAGCTGAGGAGATAGAACTAAAGACTAAATGATCTACTTGGCACTGCTTTAATCCAAACTTGATAATGACATACCAAGCACAAGGAGATTACTTGGGGCCATACAAAACCTTATGTAAATGACATACCAAATTCTCCCCCTGAGCAAAAAATCCTGATGATTGCTCCATATATACCTCTTCAGCCAAATCACCATGTAAGAAAGCATTTTTGATGTCCAATTGATGAAGAAGCCATCCATAACGCGCTACCAAAGAAATAAAAGACACAAAGAGATGAAATTTTAACTACAAACGAGAAAGTGTCATCATATCAACATCATAGGTTTGAGCACATCCTTTGGCAACCAACTGTGCCTTCAATCAATCAGGGGTGCCATTAAAGTGAACCTTAATAGTGAAAACCCATTCGACAACTAATAGTTTGCTTTCCCACAGGTAAGGTAGTGAATTGCCAAATGCAATTCTCAATGAGTGCCTTCATTTCATCCTCCATGGCTTGTCGCCAGCTAGGATGAGCAAGAGCCTTAGCAACACTACTAGGTACAGAAACAAAGGACAAGGATGAGACGAAGGTAGAGAAGGTAGGAGATAAACAATCATAAGACAAAAAGTTGGAAATAGGGTGACAACTACGAAGACAGTCAAACAAATAATGATCCACAGAACGACTAACACAAGAATATGTACCTTTTTGAATAGCAATGGGCGGATCAAGATCAGCATCAGAAGACGACACATCATCTAATGAGGGAACAAATGAATCAAGTGATGGTCACTCTAGCGTAGTGGGAGTTGCTTTATGTCTATGGTAGGTGCGATCAACAAACTATAATTTTGTGGATGATGCTAAAAGAAGTGAGATTGGTGGGAGTGTCAGTAAGACACACTTGTCATCATCAAGAAGCACTATAAGGACTGATTGAGTATTATAGTATGGTTGATCCTAAAGAAATCACATCTGCTGACACAAACACATGATGACGAGTAGGACTGTAACATTTGTAGCTCTTCTAAGTTTGAGAGTATCCAACAAAAACACACTTTTCAGTGCAAGGGTCCAACTTATCAAGGCCTAGAATTAGAGAATGAACGAAATAAACACAACCAATGACACGTAGTAATAATGGAAAAGGAAGATGATTTGGATGTAAAATGGAGAAAGGTGTCTCCCCCTAAAGAACGAAAGTCGGAAGCCAATTAATTAAAAAGCATGCTGTAAGATAGCATGGCCCCTAAAAGTTTTCGGTAGATGCATGTGAAACATAAGACAACCAACAATATCAAGAAGATGATGATTTTTGCATTCAGTTACACCATTTTGCTATGGTGTGTATGAACAGGAAGTCGGATGCATAATGCCATGAGAATCAAGAAAAGTTTGAAAAGTAGGAGTAGAAACACACTCTTTGGCATTATCTGACTGTAAATTTTTGACAAAAGTATTAAATTAATTCAATACCTCAAAATAGAATAGACGAAAGCAATGAAAAATATTAGTACGGTCTTTTATTAAGAACAACCAAGTCATTTGAGAAAAATCATCCATGAATGTAACAAAAAACCTAAAGTCAGATGTATCAGAAAACACAACACAAACCCCATACATCTGAGTGAACCAGTCCAAAGACACTAGACACATGACTCGAAAACAAGAAGGTAAAAAAACTCTATGGTGTTTGCCAAACAAACAAGGTTCACACTCAAAAGTACTCACAGACTCAAACTTAGAAAACAAACGTCGAAGAATGTTCAGTGGTGGATGACCAGCACGACAATGCATCCCATACACATCAAGGGATGTGCACTTCATAGTTGCTGTAGCTATCACCTTTTTGTCAAGATAATATAGGCCATTTGATTCATGTCCCCCATCAATCATCTGTCTAGCTCTTAGATCCTGAAAGACACAACGAGAAGAAGAAAATGTTACTAAACAATTTAGTACTTTAGTTAATGAACTAACAGAAATCAAATTGTATGGAGATTTGAGATGAAGGACGGATGATAAAGAAAGAGAGGAACTAAAATGATCATCTTCAGTACCAGTAACTTGGGAAGTTAAGACATTAGGTAATATAAAAGAGTTGGATACCCCAAGAAGTGTGAAATATAATGAAGACAATGATTTAGAGTTACCGGCTATATAATGAGTAACTCCAAAATTTATAATCTAGGAGTTGGACACATTAGAAAGTAAACAAAATAAACAACCTTTTGAGGAATGTGCCAGAGTTGCAGTGCAAGCCAAAGTTCCTGTCACTTTGTTGAAAGCACATCCAAGTATCATATTCAGCACATGTCAATGTAACGGAATCTTTTTTATTTTGCATATTAGTAGGATCCAATTAAGCTCGTGAGAGAGAATCTTCCACCTCAGCAAATGCAGCAAGTGTAGGTCGGAGCTCAAGATGAAGCATGTAACAGTAAGATTCTATATGTCCAGCCTTCTGACACTGATTATGCCTGGTGGGAAGGCTGGTGAGAAGGCTGACATACACGTTAGTGAATTCTGGTCAAAATTGATTGAAAGAACTTTAGAGAATCATCAAAATGTTTATGATTAAATTGGATTAAAAAATTTTATGATTAAATTGACCATTGTACATTTTATGATTAAATTGACCATTGTACAATAGATTAAAGACTTTTTGGACAATTATCCCTAAAATGAGTCCATAAATACTTGTGTGTGTGTGTGTGTGTGTGTGTGTGTGTGTGTGTGTGTGTGTGTGTGTGTGTGTGTGTGTGTGTGTGTGTGTGTGTGTGTGTGTGTGTGTGTGTGTGTGTGTGTGTGTGTGTGTGTGTGTGTGTGTGTGTGTGTGTGTGTGTGTGTGTGTGTGTGTGTGTGTGTGTGTGTGTGTGTGTGTGTGTGTGTGTGTGTGTGTGTGTGTGTGTGTGTGTGTGTGTGTGTGTGTGTGTGTGTGTGTGTGTGTGTGTGTGTGTGTGTGTGTGTGTGTGTGTGTGTGTGTGTGTGTGTGTGTGTGTGTGTGTGTGTGTGTGTGTGTGTGTGTGTGTGTGTGTGTGTGTGTGTGTGTGTGTGTGTGTGTGTGTGTGTGTGTGTGTGTGTGTGTGTGTGTGTGTGTGTGTGTGTGTGTGTGTGTGTGTGTGTGTGTGTGTGTGTGTGTGTGTGTGTGTGTGTGTGTGTGGAAAATATTTGGATGTGCGGGCGATTATAACTTGGATTCTCTAATTATTAACTGATTATTTGTTGCTGATTCTTTACTTATTAGTAGTTTATTTGCCGACAGCTTTTCTCATAGATATAAGTACCAACACTCTTTGTCGGCATCGAACCTCATAAACCTTTGGCGTCCTTCATTGTTCCTTGGCAATTTCAAGTTGAAATGAATTACAAGATCTTGAATAGCTTCCACATTAATATATTACAACATTCATCAAGTGACACATCCACCTAGGCATTTTTTAAATATTTTCTCCAAGATCAAGTTAACTTATTTCAAATCGATTTGAGTTTAAGGGGATCTTAGAGATATAATTAGGAGATTCTACATATTTCTCTGGATTGGTCATAATTGATAATAATCTATACTCTGATACTTCAGATAATCATCTTATAAACCCTATAAATAGGGTGAAGTATTCTTTGCGTGATAATGTACAAGAAAATGAATAGTTACAATTATCAACTGCATTGATGTACCTGTTATTTCCATTAGAAGTGGGTTGTTTTTTTAATAATAATCTGGCCACTTAATGATCTAATCTTATTAATCCATGATTTTGCATAACAAAGGAAGACAGCTTTTATTAGCCAACAACACGTTGGCCTAAAAAACATGTGCAAATGCCAGTAGTACAGCAGAGATAAATAATAGAATCACAACTTTGAAGCATCTCATCGTGGAGACGAAGCCACGATTGACAATGCCTCTGGAAATCTTTAATCCTACAGCATGAGAAACACACTTTCATCAGCCAACCAGACATCGACCTTCCTAAAGTGCGAAAAGTTCAAGTTATTTCTTCTTTTTTTCTTTTTCAACATTTCTACATTTTCTCGACCATCAAACCAGACATCCAAACCAACACATCACACACCCTGATCGGCTCCATCTATAGTCCGTAGATGTTGTTTCTATGCAATGAACTTCAAATCTTCAAACCAGAACCATGCAACTTCTCTTCCATGACACTGTCAATTCTCTCCCCCATCTCAGCACTCATGTAATTCGCCCAATCTCCAACCTTGCCTCTCCTGAAGAACCATTGGTTCTGATATCCAGTCGTCCACTTCCCGCTCTTATTCACCTCAGTTGTGCTCAGAACATCGAAGCTGCACACCCTCAGTATTCCCTCCACAGTCCCGTCTCTCAGTTCTTCTTCACTAAATGGACACCCCAAGAAATCGGCCAACCTCCGCACATGACCACAAGGGTCCTCTTTCATCTCTTCATACATCACAAACAGCACCTTCTCGGGCCTCTCCGAACTTGCCTTGTGGTAACCCAGCACATGGTCCCCGTACGGTCCATACTCGCTCACCCCTTGACAGTACTTGTCGAGGCAATGCAGGAGTGGAATCTGGCCCTTCTCTTCGGGCCTCAACTTGTTGGTGAAGTGCCATAGCGAGATGAAGGTGTCCTTGGGGTTCCTACACAGGTAAACCAGCTTGCACTGGGAGTCCCTCGCTGACTGCGGAAGCGAGGAATAAGGCAAGTGGGTGGCGAAGAGCCTTGGGGACTCAAAAGCAGCGAGATCAGGATTTTCTTGCTCGCGATAGAGATGGAGCTCCAGAAAGGGCACGAGGTCGTGGGGGTTTTGGGTTAGGAGAGGGTGGCGTTGTTGTGAGTCGGAGGTGGAGTACTTGGCACGGTTCAAGAGAGCGAAGAGGATGGCCTTTAGCCAGGTGGTGCCAGATTTCGGGTTGCTGACGAGGAGGATGTCAGAAGCGTGAGCTTGGAAGTGGTTTTGGCAAGCGAGGATGCCGCTCAAGAGCCGAGAGGGGAACCAGAAGCCCTGGTACAAGCAAAGAGAGCCGGCAACCCAGTCTTCTTCCGATGGGAGGGAGGAGAGCAATTCTTTGCATGCTTCTGACATGTAGTCTTCTCGTAAGTACTTTGCACGGGGAGGAGAAGGAGGTTGAGAGGCTTGCATTGTGGAGATAGTGGCGGAGGAGGAGGAGGATTATTCTAGCTAGATAGCTGTAGGGCACGGCAAGGAAAGAGTTTGTTGATGTTTGGGGGCAAAATGACGTTAAATAGAGGAGTCTTGCGAACCATCATAAAATGTGAATATTTTCTTTACATTGTGTGAATTTCCGATGTTTGACTTTGTGATTTTTTTTATTTAAGTTCAATCAATATCCACCTCCTATGGTTGGTGAGTGTAATAGCTTCCGAACGCATGCATGATTGAATTGACTAGATATCGAGCTTTCCCAATAGGGAGGGAAAGAAGCCATGTCTAGGAACTTTTTCCGCTCGACCTACAGCGGGAAGAACAGCCAAGCCAGGGTAAGAAAAAACCTTTCTAATCTTAAGATCTTAAGGACACGCCGGGCGAATGGAATGCATTATTTAATTCCAAGGTTTACTGCATTACCGGACCCGGATTCACTTTCATTTTTTTGAATGCCCCAAGAGAGGGAAAAAGTTGAACAATATACCAAACAGGAATAAGGGCGAGAAAGAGATTTAATTAAAAGAGGAGTAAGGCAAGGAAAGCTAGTCCGGCAACTGCCGGTTGTCGATGAGAATCTAAAATTGGTAGTCAATTCCAATTTTGTTTCTTCAAATATTACGCATAATGCAAAACAGATGTTTTATCAGGGCAAAATGAGAACATGATTGGTGATGATGGATTTGAATCCAAATTCTCATCTGTCCTCACAAGTGGGCATCATGAATCTCGAGTGTGACATGTCATTGTTAATTTCTTAGCGGGAGATGTTTTTCACATCAGAATTGGCCAAATGCCGACAAAACAGTCCGTCACTTTATGCATGAGTAACAAACCACTTTTAAAAAGTGTTGCTTGGAGCATTTATGACCGGCTTGCACGGTTCGTACAACATTGCGTTTAATTTTAGACGGAAACTAAGAAATAATGTCAAGAAAATGAGAATTGCTGCTGTGACAGCTACAGCTACTGCTACTGCTGCTGCTACAGCTACTGCTACTGCTGCTCCTAATAATAAAAATAATAAAAATAATAATAATAATAATAATAAT